>CM066040.1:240666943-241919707 GCA_033557465.1 Ichthyophis bannanicus | reverse complement strand
GCTGGTTCTCACTGGACACTTGGGTCTTGTGAGAGTCTCTCTTGGGATTCATCTGCTGATGATCATGGTTCACCTTTGCAGGTTGCCGTGGCATTTTCTAAAGGTTTCAGTAGCCTTTAGCTGGGGAGTCCCAAATGTGAGGACTAACTTCCTGCTTGTTCCTGGAAAAAGCATAGCTATCTGGAATAAGCAGGAAGTCAGTCCTTACATATAGGTGACGTCGACGTCAATAGAGCCCTCGCGGAAGCATTTCCCCCAGCTTTTAAAGAAAGCCTTTGGGAGTGCTACCATGCATGCATGGTCCCCTTCCTGCCCAAGAATGCCATCTTGCTCAGTCTCCCTTTTTCCGCGGAGACTTCAGATGTTTGTCTAGTCCCTCCGGAAAAAAGTTGATTTTTCTGTACACCTATATGCTTTTTCTGGTTTGTGCCGGTTCCTTTCCCGCCTGCAAGACCCATTCCCCGATATCAGGTCTCAGAACTTAGTTTATTCTTTATTTTTGGTTGTTAGGTTCCTCTAGTGCTTTCACACCCTTTTCCAACCGCTGGCCGCACCAAGGGTCTTTGACCTCACAGGGGTCCTTTTTGTCCCAATGGCCACTGGTTTCAAAAAATGTGATCAGTGCTCAAAAAACATGTCTCTCACCAACACGCACGACTGTTGCCTCTGGTGTCTGGGCACTGACCATGACCCAGAGGAATGCTCCTTATGCAAGAAAATGTCTGCAAAGTCCATCCAGAGCTGTTGGTTAAAGCAGGACGACCTCTTCCATAAGACAGATTCTAACCCAGTAGCCCCACATGTCAAGGCTCTGCATGGTTCCTCGGAGTCGCTAAAGGTCCCCGTGGCTGGGCAGCTTTGCTGGCACTCCAAGTAGGGGTCCCTGGAGCAGACAAGAAGAAGAAGAAGACTTTGAGAGCCCTGTCCTGGGAGGTGGTCAAGCCCAGGAAATCCCGGGTGTGGTCCCTCAGCCCTCTGCGGGCTTCCAAAGATTCAGAGCAGGAGCAGCCTCGAAAGGAACCTCAGACTGAACCCGAGGTCTCCAGCGATGGCCTACAGTCACCCAAAGACCTTCCTGTCGAGGACCTCCTCTACACCAGACCTGATGACCCCAGCATCAGTGTCCATGGCTGCCCCGGATTGGGAAGTCCGCATGTTGGACCTCAAACACAGCGTTTCAGCGTTCATCACATCTCAGCAGGTGCCGATGTCTGGCTTTGCCGGTGCTCGCACTGAGACCACAGGGACCTCAGCACCGAGGACTCTCCAGGCTGCCAATGCAATTCCCGAGAGTCAGACGCCTTGGGTAGATCATCGGTGAGGGTCTCAATCCCGCTTCTCGTGGGCGAGGTCTTCATAGGTAAATGCCTCTGGCTCCAGCCATGCCTCAGCCTTGAAGCTCCAAAGACCAGAGCTGCTGAGCCTCGAGTCTTTCTTGGACTACTCAGATTGTGAGTCCGATGTCAAGATGTCTCTGGAGTCTCACCGAAACCTCCCATCAGACCCATCTCCATCGCCGACCAAACGCCGGTCCCCACCCGAGGATGCATCATTCCTCGAGTTTGTTCGGGGCATGGCTCGGGCCCTTTCCATCACAACAGAGTCAGAGGAGGACCCCCGTATGGAGGAGTTAGATATCCTCCAGTACAAGGCAGCACCTAAGGAGACCTTGACGGTCCCTGTTCCTTCCATCCTCAACCGGCTCCTCCTTCGAATGTGGGAGACCTCAGCATCAATGCCCATCATTAGCCACTGCTTGGACACAATGTACTGGATCCAACGCGGCCCGGGGATCCAGAAGGTACACCACCTCCATATCTCCATGGTGGTCGAGTCAGCCATGCGCCTACAGAAGAGCCCGAAGATGCATGGGCGGAAATGTTACTAGGGCTCGATGCTGACATGCTGCTTTCAGACATATCAACTCTAAATTGGCATGTTCCTCCTGTATTTCTTGAAGGAGCTCAGGGGCTTCGCGCCTGGCCTCTGGAGACCACCTCCAGTGCTTCCAGACACTTACCATGTCTCTTGGCGCGTGCTCTAAGTACTTGTTCTGAGCCACCTATGACAGCTTTGAGACCAGTGTGAGGGTGGCTACCATGGGCATTAGCGTTTGGTGCTAGGCCTGGCTCCAGACCTCTGACCTTGAGCAATGGGTACAGGAGAAACTCCTCGACGTCCTATGTCTCGGGGAACAACTCTTTGGTAAGCCTATGGAGGACAAGATGGCTGAGATCGAGACAGAGTATGTGACTCTGACTCGACTCTCGAGGAAAACTTTAACTCTTCCTGTGGAAAGGGGGCTTCTTCCCCTGCGGCTTCTTCCTCAGAAAGGTCAGCCGTACTGAGGCTATCCTCCTTATCCAGCCACCATGACTCCTCTGCAGATTCACCAGCCCTAAGGGGGCAGGCTAAGGCCCTCACAAGCCCAAGGGCACTAAACCTCAGGCACCGGCCCCAGCCCAACCTGGGTTGGGGTTTTGACGCTCCGTGCATAGCCTCTCTCCCACTGGGGGGGGAGGGGGGTCAGCTGCCCACTGGGGCTACCTGGTCCATTTCATCCACATGTGGGCCTCCATTACCACTGACTCATGGTTACTTCAGGTGGTAAGGGAGGACTACCTCCTTCACCTTTCTTCTCTGGGGAGCCACCTCAATCTCCCCTGCACCAGGCCCTGCTAGAGCAAGAACTGGTAGGTCTTCTCGGGAAGGGGGCTGTGGAGTCTGTTCCTCTGCACCTGAGGGGAAAGGGGTTTTACTCCCAAGTACTTCCTGGTCCCAGAAAGAACAGGAGGACTAAGACCCATCCTGGACCTGAGAAACCTCAACAAATTCCTGGTGTGGGGAAATTCAAGATGCTCTCCCTTGGAATATTGCTGCCCTACCTCCAGCAGGGAGATTGGCTATGCTCCTTGGACCTAAAGGTTGCTTATACTCACATCCTTATCTATCCCAGCCACAGACAGTACCTCAGGTTTACGGTCGGGTGCGACCACTACCAGTACAGGGTATTTCCCTTTATCCTAGCCTCCGCACCGAGGGTTTTCACCAAATGCCTAGCAATGGTTGTCATACATCATCTTCTCCAGGGAGTCTTCGTCTTCCCTTATCTCGACGACTGGCTAGTACGAGGGGTCACAGCCTCAGAGGCGCTGCTGGCCACAGGCCGAACCATCCAGGTCCTACAATAACTGGAATTCATGGGAAATCACCCAAACTCCCACCTCATCCCAACACAGGACTTGGAGTCCATAGGGGCTCGCTTGGACACTCTCCAGACCAGGGCCTTCCTGCCCTAGGACAGGGCGGATCGCCTCATGGCCCTAGCAGTGGAAGTGCAATGCCACCGCACCGTGTCGGCACGGTCCATGCTTTGCCTCCTCGGTCACATGGCCTCCATGGTCTATGTGGTCCCAACACTGGCCCCCACATGCGGGCAGCGCAGTGGTATCTCCGCTCACAGTGGACCGAGGCTACCAGCCGACTCCAAGACAGAGTAACTGTGTCCCATCAGCTTTCTCAACTGGTGGCAGGATGCACAGCATCTGCAATGGGGCATGCCCTTCTAGCCCCCGAACCCCCAGAGGGTGTTCATGACATATGCTTCCCTGCTGGGCTGTGGGGCCCACTGTGAGGTACTGCACACCCAGGGGCTCTTGTCCCCCGAGGAGAGCAAACAGCAGATCAGTCTGCTAGAACTCTGGGCCATCTTACTTGCATTGAAGGCCTTCCAGCACCGCCTGCAGCACCAGTCTGTGCTTGTCCAACCAGGTCACAATTTTCTACTTGAACAGTCAGGGAGGCACGGATTCCTACCGCTCGTGCTAGGAGGCAGTGGCCCTCTGCTTGTATGCGATCAGACAGGGCATGTTCCTCAGAGCGGTATACCTTACAGGCCAGGACAACACTCTGGCAGACAGTCTGTGCAGGGTCCTCCAGCTGTATGACGCCTAGTCCCTGAGGTGGTGCAGCAGCTGTTCCGGCTATGGGACACCCCGAGCATGGATCTCTTTGCCAGCCTGACCAACACTCAGCTACCGTGTTTCTGCAGCCCTCATCTGCATCTGGCCTGGATAGCAGCAGATGCATTCCTGCTCTCTTGGTCGGAGGGTCTCCTGTATGCTTTCCTTCTCACACCACTATGAGCATGGATCCCGCTCAAGGTCCAGCGTGATGAGACTTCCCTCATTCTGGTGGCCCCGAGGTGGTCCAGGCAGCCTTGGTTCTCTTTGCTGCTCCACCTCTCGACAGAGTCCCCAGTCCCTCTTGGGGACTCTCTGGGACTTTGACCTAGGAGAAGGGCTTGGTCCTACACCCCAACCTGGGCTCCTTGTCCCTCACGGCATGGCTGCTGAATGGGTTGCCCTAGCGCCCCTCAACCTTCCGAGGGAGGTGGAAGAAGTCCTCTTGGCTTCTCGCAAGGCCTCCACAAGACGGGTCTATGCCATCAAGTGGTGCAGGTTCTCTGTGTGGTGCCCAGAGCAACGGGTGAACTCCATATTTCACGATCTGAACTTAAGTCAAACTCCATCAGGGTGCATCTGAGTGCCCTCTCCGCGAACCACCACTCGATAGAGGGCAAGCCTCTATCCATGCAGGCCCTCATTATGCATTTCATGCGGCGTTTACTGCTATCTAAGCCCCCCATCCGCTCATCCCCGGTGATATGGGACCTAATGTGGTTCTGTCACAGCTCAGCAAGCCACTCTTCGAGCCCTTGGTGACCTGTCACCTACGATACCTCTCCTGGAAGGTGGCCTTCCTGGTAGCACTCACCTCTGCCCACAGAGTCAGTGAACTTCAGGCCCTGGTGGCAGAGCCACCCTACACCAGATTCTAGAAGAACAGGGTCATGCTCGGCACTCACCCAAAATTCTGGCGAAGGTAGTGTCTGACTTCCACTTCAACCAGGGGATAGTACTTCCTACCTTCTTCCCATGGCCTCACACTGGTAGGGCATTGGCTTTCCTCCATACTCTGGACTGCAAGAGGGCCCTGTTCTTATACCTGCAGCGCACCCAGGGCCATTGCAAAGCTTCGCAGCTTTTTGTCTCATATGACCCCAGTTGTCTGGGTGAAGCTGTTACTTAAGTGGACTCTGTCCATCTGGGTGGCAGATTGCATCACCTTCACAAACAGTCGAGTTAAAGTTCCTCTGGAGTGCCGAGTCATGGCGATCAATGTCAGGGCGATGACAACCTCTGTCGCAAACCTCTGGTTGGTGCTTTGGCCGACCTCTGCCAGGTCGCCACCTGGTCTTCCGTCCATACTTTCGCAGCCCATTACTGCCTGGAGAGGGAGTCCTGATGGGACATTGCCTTTGGCCAGGCCTTACTCCATAACCTCTTCGGGGTTAAGACAACTCCTGCCCTCTGACATTTCTTGTTCAGGCTACTGGAGCCTCAGTTCTCCCTGGACACTGGGGGTCCTCGGAGTCTGTCCTCGTATTCGCTTGCGGCTGCTCATGGCTGGGCCATGATTTTCTACCGGTCCTCGTTAGCCTGGAGCTAGGGAGTCCATATGTGAGGACTGACTTCTTGCTTGTTCCTGGAGAAAGCGTAGTTACTCACCTGTAACAGATGTTCTCCAGGGACAGCAGGAATCAGTCCTCACAACCCTCTCTCCTCCCCTTGGAGTTGCTGTTTATTTTTTGCCGTCTTCTTGGTGGGGCTCTAGCTATGGCACCTGACTGAGCAAGATGGCACCCTTGGGCGGGAAGGAGACCACGCATGCGTGGTAGCATCTCCCTTAGTCTTTCTTTGAAAGCTGGGGAGATGCTTCCACGAGGGTTCTGTCGGTGTCTATGTCACCCATATGTGAGGACTGATTCCTGCTGTCCCTGGAGAACACCTGTTACAGATGAGTAACTACGCTCTACTTACCTGTAACAGGTGTTCTCCAGGGAGAGCAGGAATCAGTCCTCACAACCCTCCCTCCTCCCCTCGGAGTTGCTTCTTTACCATCTTTTATTTTTGCCGTCTTAGGTATGTCATTTGACTGAGGCAAAATGGCACCCTTGAGCGGGAAGTGAACCATGCATGCGTGGTGCATCTCCCAAAGATTTAATGCTGGGAAGATGCTTCTGTGCAGGCGCAGTTGGTGCCGATGTCACCTATATGTGAGGACTGATTTCTGCTGTCCCTGTAGAACACCTGTTACAGGTGAGTAACTATGCTTTCTTCAAAACGGAAACACACTGCAGTTCAATTATTTCCATCTTAAGTTCCTTTGAGACATCATGCATGCTCACAGAAAATAAGTTTTATGAAAAATAAAGGAAAGGATAAAGAATTAAATTGCTTAGATCGAAAAAAATTGTTGGTTTGATTAGATTTTATGATATGTCCTTGCTTTAAATCCATATTGTACCTGTATATAACTCACCTTGATCTTCTCCTACAAAGGCGTGAGCTAAATACTAATAATAAATAAAATAAATAGATAGCTAATTATTTAAAAAATAATATGCTGTATAATTGATCTTACTGTATGATGTACTAAATTTGTTTTATCTTTATTGTAATCTGCCTTGAACTGCAAAACTTTATAGTGGAATAAAAATGATTTTATTACATTAAATTGCAAAATTTTTCTCAAGATTTTTGAAGCTTGCAAACCTTGCTTGGAATTCATTTCTTAATTTGGAAATTTGGAAAAACATTACAAACGGGTATGTCGGAGAACTCTGATTTCTTTGACTGGGTAACCAGAGAGTTGGACCTAGAGAGAGCCTTAGATGTGGTGTACTTGGATTTCAATAAAGCCTTTGACACCGCTCTGCACAGGTGACATATAAATAAATTGAGCACCCTATGGATGGACCCTAAAGGGACTGACTGGGTTAAAAATTGGTTGAATGGGAGGAGACAGTATACAGATAAATGGAGCTCACTCTGAGGAGAAGGATGTTACCAGTGGAGTACTGCAGGCATCTGTCCTTGGTCCGATACTTTTTAACATTTTTATTAGTGATTACTGCAGAAGGGCTATAGGTTTGTCACTTTGCGGATGATATCAAAATCTGAAATAGACACCCAGGAAGGAGTAGATAACGTGAGGACGGGATCTGGTTAAGCTTGAAGAATGGTCAGGACTTTGGTAGCTGAGATTTAATGCCAAAAAATGCAGCATCATGCATTTGGGATGGAAAAATCCAAGGGAGCAGTACAGTGTAGTGGGTGAAGTACTTCTGTCCATGAAAGAAGAGCGGGACCTGGGTGTGATTTGTTTCTGATGATCTTAGTGGTTAAACAGGTAGAAAAGGTGACTGTGAAAGCCAGAAGGATGCTTGGGTGCATAGACAGAGGAATGGCAGAAAAAAAGAGGTGATAGTGCTTCTGTATAAGTCTCTGGTGCGACTTCATTTGGAGTATTGTGTGCAGTTCTGGAGATCACACCTTCAAAAGGATATAAACAGGATGGAGTCTGTGCAGAGGGTGGCTACTAAAATTGTTAGTGATCTTCATTATAAAGCATATGAGGACAGACTTAAAGATCTTAAGATGTATACATTAGAGGAAAGATGGGATAGCGGAGATTTGATAGAGGCATTTAAATACCTCCATGGCATAAATGTACAGGAGGAGAGCCTCTTTTGATTGAAAGCAAGCTCTGCTATAAGAGAGCATAGGATGAGGGTGAAAGGGGACTCGGGAGTAATATGTGAAAATATTTCTTTATAGAAAGAGTGGTAGAAGCGTGGAATAGTCTTCCAGTGGAGGGAGCAGAGTCGAGGACAGTTTCTGAATTCAAGTAAGCATTGGACAAACACAGAAGATCTCTAAAGGAAAAAAGAGGACTATTGTAGTTGATGTGGAAGGGCAGACTAGATAGGCTATGTGGTATTTTACTGCCGTCATGTTTCTAAGAAGCTGTGGATTGACAGCTACCAATTTTTCTGTTAGCTAGCAGCAACTCCAGCTTTTTTGCACGCCACCATCTGAGCCAAATTTACAGGTCACTTAATTTATCCACTATTCTTACCAAAGCATTGAAGGTGTCTTCACCAGTTGTGCCTTTCATTAGAACCACTTCTGCAAATGCTTCTGTTTATGTACAAAAGCTTTTAGTGTAGCTGAGTTCAAAACAGGTTTGGATGAGTTCCTGGAGGAAAAGTCCATAAACCATTATTAAAGAGGATGGGGGAAATGCACTGACTATCCCTGGGACAGGCAGCATGGAATGTATATACCTTTGGGATCTCAACGGGAACTTGAGACCTGGAATGGCCACTGTTGGAAACAGGATACTGGGCTTGATGGACCCTTGGTCTGATCCAGTATGGTATCTCTTAAGTTCTTAACTTGACAAATGGGAACTGCAGTATTTTCATCAACTGCAACTGAAAATGCAGTGACGGTCTTGGTTTGTCCTTTTTTTGACAATCAAGATCAACAAATTGCATATTCCCTCAGCAACTGGGTTTCGTGACAGGCTGATATTTTCAAAGCTTGTCGCCAGTCTGGACATACTAATTTTGCTGCCATTAATATGCATTTCTTTACAAAATCGCCATCTGAAAATGGTTTTGATGTTTGGGCAATTTCATATGCAGTCATATAGCTTGCCATAACTGCAGCTTCACTTGTTTGATGAACTTCTTGAAACACCAATTGTTTTCTCCAATTCAGAAGCTCTGTCCTCCATGTAGCCTTCTAGTATATTTATCATAATTTTTAGCATGTGATTTTCAAAGCCCGAGTTAATGTTTACTGTTTGGGCAACAGCTACTTGTCAACAAATCCATTCATTTCCACAAAGAAATAAAACATTCTCTACTTTTCTTGAACTACACAACATTTTTTTTTCAGCTCTTCTTACAGTTACAAGTGGTACCCTTTTTTCCTACCCAAGCAACAGCCTCTGAATGGAGCTGAGACCCGGGACATTCTGTCTGAAGTTTCTAAACCTAAATTCGGGTTGCTTAACTTCCTCTAGCCTCCTAGTCATAAGGATCCCCCAATGCAGGAAGCTATGGCCTTTGCAGAAAAAAGCCTATTACAATTTTGTCCTCTTCATCAGGCCCTTCAGAACATCATTTTGGTGGACTAAAATACTCCAGTCAGGATTTAGAGTTGGAAGGGCTTTGGATAAGCCTTCCCCTTGGTGCCTGAAGAATAATAGGTGTTCTGTTTCCCTAAGGTGGTGCCTTCATTACAATAGAAACCAAGAAAACGCCTATCCCTGTTGAGGGTAGTCTGGCTTTGAAGGATCAGCAAAATTGTAGACTTGAGTCTACTCTAGAGTTTTTATTTTATATTTTGGAGGTGGCCTGCTTTGGCTTGTGGGAGGCTGTTGATGGTACTTACATCATCTTATTGGCACTTTGGCCTAGACTAGGTAGGTTCCATGGTGGACAGACATTTCTTGTTGCTGAGGACCTGGTCCATGAATGCGGTCTAATGTTGGTTTTTGTAGACTCCCTTTTTTTTCTGGCTGCAGAATGCACATGCAGTGCACACTGGGGTTTGTTTGGCAGGGCAGATTGCTTACTTAATGGTTTGCACTCTCATTGTGCTCTGAGCCTGCTCAGCAGGTTGCACACTCGGGGCTCTCTGTGGCTTTTTCTGCAACTCGCACACTCCATGCAACCCACAGAGTAATATATATGGTGCACAGTCTGTGCGTTTCTTATCTTGCTCTATAGTCTGCATGCTTAGTGTGTTTCACCTCTTCTGCAGGCTATGGGCACTCAGGGTGCTTAAGAGTTTGCTGTGGGGGCTGCTCTTGCTATGAACTCTATGGCCTTCTCAGTGGTGATTCACTTGTTTTGGGAGGTTGTCCATCCTGTGCAGTCCACATTTTCCTCTGGAGGCCACAAGCTGTGTGCCATTCATGGCTGGCTCTGAGGGCTGCATGCTTGGTGAACTCCATGGCTTATTCTGGTGACTTTATATGGGCCCGATTTTCAAAAGGCATTTACATGGTTTACAAACCAGTAAATCCATGTAAATGCCTTAAATGGGGATATTCAATGGCACTTACATGGTTAGTGCTATTGAATGTCCCCTTCTAACTCCCCTTTGCGCCCCGATGCTATCCGGTTAGCAAAGGGGGGTGTTGGGAGCATTCCAGAGTTGAGGCGGAGACTGTCGCTAACTGGGCAATGGTGATATTGCATGCTGCCCAGTTAGCGACCTGTGTCTAAAAGATGGTCAAGGGTTTTCCTGGTCTATCTATCTTTAAGGCGGAGGAGAAAACTGGGCAGCATGAAATATCGCTGCTGCCTGGTTAGCTTTGGGGCTACCTGGGTGTGCGGCAATCCCCGAATATTCAAGGCCATCGCTGTGGCACTGAATATCCGGGTTAGAGGGTGGAGGGGAGGGCTATGTGTCGATGAAGCACATAGCCTTTCTAAATGCGGGTGACTCAGTAACAGGTCCTATGTATTTTCTGGGCTGTTTGTTTTGCAAGTCTTATGCACTATGCATTCTATGAGCAGTTTGCTGTAAAGGTTACATGCTTTTGTATGCTCTCCAGCTGGTGCTGCAGGTCACGTGCTTTGTGTGCTGTCCAGCTAGTGACGCAGGTCACATGCTTTGCATGCTCCTTGGGTATTGCAAGTTGCATGATTTGTACGTTTGGTGGCCGACTTTGCAGGTCACATGCTGGATGTGCTCTATGGCTTGTACGGCAGGTTGCATGCTCAGTGTGCTCGGTTTATGTGGCAGGTAGCACATGCTGTGTGCAATTTGTCTTGCACTGTGTATTGGGTGTGCTCCACATTTTTCTCAGGAGACAGCATGCTCTGAATGCTAAAGAGCATGTTGAAGTTATTGAGCCTATGCACTCCATCTCTAACTCCAGATGTAGCTTGCCCTGTGCATTCCAGGTCTAATTGTAGATTAAGTAGACCTGATGTGTTCCATGTCTTGTTTTTGGGTAGCCATATGCTTGGTGCATTCTGTGTCTTGCAATGCAAGGTGTATGCCCTGTGCCCTCAATGCCTTCCTATGAGGTATATGTGATCCAGGCTGTGCTCTGAAGGATGCCTGCTCTGTGCATCCTGATTTTTCTTCTAATGAGGCACTCGGGAGATTCATTCATAGCTTCAGAAGCTGTACTTTTGTGCATGCCATGGCTCATGTGGGAGGCTGTATGCTCAGACATACCATGGTTTGTTCTGGTGGCACAGCACATCTCATCCTAGGGGCTGCATGTTCTTTGCACCCTGCAGCTTGTTCTGGATGTTGCATGCTCTACGAACTTCATGGTTAGTTCTGGCACTGGCTTGTTTGGTACTCTCTGCATCTTGTTCAAGAGGTGGCATACTTGATGCAATCTGTGGCTTGGTTTGTCCTAGAGGCTGCTCACCTCTTGGAGAGCTTCTCCTTCCAAGTGCTTTTGTTTTTTAAGGGGCAGCATGTTTGTTTCCTGGCAAGTCAGCAAGTTCTCCCTCTTAGAGGGCCCCAGAACAAGGCCAGTTGGCATTGCCGGTAATTCTTCCTTCAGGACAGCAGTTCTTCAAGGGCTTGCTGGAGATCTCTGTTGTCACTGTCCCTTGTAGTCAGCCTCCCTGGAAAGGTTCTGATGGGGAACTGGTTCTAATGATCTCAACTAAAACCGTTGTTTTAAGCATGTGTTTTCCTTCTGGAAATTGTTTGCATCACTAGAGTGGCTCTGCTTGAGGTGCTCACTTAAGATCACTTTGGGGTTTTGTTTGAATACCTAGGGAATCTCATCTTGCCCAAGTGCAGTTCACCAGCTGAGGTGCTGTCATCTGCTTGTCATTGCCCTGGTGATCTAGAGGCATGGTAGATTAGTTTTTCCAAGTGTAAGAACTCTTAGAGTGGTCAGGCAGTCCTCTGTTTAGGTAGGAGCATGTATTGCACTCATGGAAATCTGGATCGCTATAACATGAGTTGTTGTAAGGTTCCTCTCCAACAGGTCACTTGGGGAGGAGTGGGGAATTAAATACAAAGACATATTGGAGAGCATATTCTATGGAGTGCCTTGTCTTCCTTCCTCCTGAATTCATAAAATTTTGGTACGTCCTACACATCTGGACTGGTCTAGCAGGGTGATAAGGAAGGTGAAATTTGATATCTGCTAATTTCCTTTCCTCGAGTCCTGCTAGACTAGTCAAGGACCTGCCCAGGAAGACTGTGGCTCTTCTGGTTTCTCATAATCTCTCTGCTGACTTTGGTTGTGCCCTCAAGGCTATCTTTAGATTGTATCAGTGATGTTTCTCAATAATGTGAGAGTTGCAGGGTCTATTAACGGTGTTCCTGTGTCTTTCACATATACTTTGGCAATGGTAAACTGACAAACTCCAGGGCTGCTTCGCTTTTTATACTGGTAATGATGATATCACTTAAGTTTGTAGTTCTCTACCTCCATCTTATTTATTTATTTATTTTATTTTTATTTACATTCTCTTATATACCGCGCTATTCTGCATCAGCGCATCAGTCTGCATCTTCTGGTTGAGGAGCATGACTCTCATTTTGACTGGTCTAGCAGGACTCAAGATCTCATATACTGGGCTGTTCTTTCTTTTTCTTTAAACATAGATTTGGAAATACAATCTGTGCATGTTATATTCTGACTCTACCCAAATCACTCCCATGAGAGAGCCTCACCTAAGTACAGCTAAAGATGCATACAATTTGCAAAACTGGCCCATGCAGAGGTATATTTATCTACATTAAATTCACTTTGGAAAGGATTCTTTATGCCGTACACAGAAAGTCATATATTATTATTCAGTTGTATTGGTGCATCTTCTTGTAGCTGCTACTACTGGTAAACATTTATATAGTGTTACAAAGTATATGCAGTGTTTTTCAGCATTAATGCAGTCCTTCATCAGATACCAGAATAATTGTTTCATTTGACTAAAAAAAATTCTTGCTCCAAAAAGGAAGTGTAAATGGATAAAACTGCACTATCCAGAATCCCACGCATCTGTTTCTCCAGTTTTCTTGTAGATACTGCCTCAGAGCAAGTGTAATTTTGTGCAGGAGCTTTTGGGCAGGCTTTTGTAAAGTCCCATAAGTGTATATATTGCCTTCTTATAAAATAGATGCAACATAGGTGCCTATATGTCTTTGTCTGGGTGCCTTGTTATTGAATTACCCTCTAAATATTGCCTTTAGTTCTTCCGACTTTGTCTATCTAGTGCCATTCTTTTATTCTCTCTAGGAGCCTCTTCCATTTTGTCATTCTCATTATTCCCAGGACCATGACTGTACCATAGGAACCCTTTTACTAAAGATTTTAACATGTGTTAACTTCATTAACATGCGTTAAGTGCCCACAACCTTTTATTTCTATGGGTGTAATGGAACTTGACATGTGTTAACTTCATTAACACATGTTAACCTTTAGTATAAGCCCCCCCCCCCAGTATTTCATGGGTGCTTACAATCTCCAGGAACAAGCAGGAATGTAGTCTTCACATATGGGTACGTCGGTACCAACGGAGCCTGCACGGGAACGCTCCCCAGCGTCCAACCAGGAAGCTTTTGGGAGCATCCCACAGTGCCTGCGTGCTGCCTTCCTGCCTTTCCCAACTGCCTCTCTCCAGTTCTTCGTTTTCCATGGAGCCAGCAGGTCGTGTTCCTGTCACCGCAGAAAATCTTCCTTCTTTTTGTGGTCACGTCTGCCTTCCTCGATGCTTTACTGGTACCGCCAGTTCTTTTCTTTACTTCTGTATTTCTTTTCTAAAAAAAGAAAATCCTTAGTTTTTCTGAATTTTTTTTTTTTAGGTGCACACGCCATTTTGGGCCTTAGGCCCAAGATATTTTTCCATAATGGAAAAACCCTCCTCCGGTTTTAAAAAGTGCACCAAGTGTGGCGGTACCATTTCTGTCACCAACACCCATGAGTGGTGTCTGAAATGTTTAGGTCCTGACTCCTGACCATTCCATCTCGGAGTGTATGGCTGTGCCATGATGTCCAAGAGAGGTCGACAGAACCGAGCCGCCAAGCTCAGTACCCTGTTTCCCTCTGATGCAGCTTTGGTGGCATCGACGTCTTCCTGGGCTTCGTCTTCCTCCCGTGGATCTCAGGTAACTAAACATAAGTCTAGCCGGTCCTCAAAGGGTAGATCTCCTTCTAAGCATCGAGATGCCTCTGGCATTGCCCTCGAGGATTTCACACCAGCAAAATTGCCCCGGCGGGAGGCTTCGGCTTCCAAAGCATTATCGGGGCTCCAGGATGTTCTCGAGGCCTCGACCTCGGCAGAACTACTGGTGTCATGCTCTGGGGTACCAGCGGTCTTCTCCGGTACTGACACCCAGGCATGGGCAGCGTCGATAGACCAGAGAGTCCTGGCTATTGAGCACAGTCTGGCGGCTCTCCTTGCGGCGTCGATGCCCTCGGAACCGCGTCAGACTTTTCAACCGGTACCGACCCCGGCACCGGTATCAGTACTGGTACCGATAGCATCGACTTGGGTGGCCGCATTGCCGTCACCCAGTCATCTGATGCCCTCCGGTACCAAAACTCTGGTACTGATTACTCCCGGTACCGACTTCGGTCGGTACGCGTATCGGGCTTTTCAAGAGCATCTTGACAGAAGATACTTTGAGTCCTCAGAAGAGTCTGAAGATTCTGACAGTTCTGTCGATGCGGGAATTCTTCTCCCAGAGGAGACTTCCTTCCTTAAACGTAGGATGTCCCCTCCAGAGGACATGTCCTTTCAGGATTTCATCAGGGAGGTGGCTCGAGGTCTGTCTGTTACTGTGGCACCTGAAACAGAGCCCAGAGCAAAGGAGTTGGAAATTTTACAATATCCTAAAACTCCTAAGGAGGCAGCTACCTTGCCCATCCATGAGATCTTGTATGATCTCATTTTGAGAATGTGGGAGACACCTCTTACCAACTCTCCTCATTCTCGTAGACTGGATACTCTGTATTGAGTCCCTCCTTGTCCTGGATTCCAAAAAACTCGGCTTCCTCACCACTCTATTGTAGTTGAATCAGCTATGAGAAGGATCAAGAGTGCAAAGAGACATGCCTCTAATCCTTCAGGACGTGAGTGCAGAATTCTGGATGCTTTTGGACGTCGTGTCTTCCAAGCTTCCATGCTTTCTGCCAGGATCAGTTCCTATAGTCTATACATGGGAATGTTCCAGAAGGAAGTCACAGATGACTTACAGGCTTTGAGTCCTATTCTTCCTGACAATAGAAGACAGGATTTTCTCACATTGGTCAAACATGCCCAAGATGTTTCGAAATTTGTCAACCGTGCAGCTTTTGACTGCTTTGAGTGCATAAGCAGAACCTCGGCCATTGCCATAGGTGCACGTATAATTGCTTGGCTCCAGGCATCTGATCTGGAGCTCTGGGTACAAGACAAACTGGGAAATATTCCTTGTACTGGTGAGAACCTGTTTGGTAGAGATTGGCCAAAGAGAGCCAACGAGATGGATGCTGAAAACTCCACCTTGGACAGACTGTCCAAGTCTACAGCTGATCCTGCAAGAAAGAAATCTTTTAAGAAACCATTCTTTTCTAAAAAGAAAAAAAATTATCCTGCTTATTCTCAGCAGGCACGTTCTGTAGGTCAACCTGTCCGGAAAACTCAGCAACCACCCAAAGGAAGGCGAAGACTGTTAAGCCTCAACCGTCTCAGCAGTCTCAGCCTCCACAAGGTCTTTGACTTTCATCTAGAGAACTTAGCCTTCCTGGCCCTCAATGGACCAGAGCCTTCCACCATTCCAGGAAGGTTATGCCATTTTGCCCCCAGGTGGGAGCAAATAACAGCAGAGCATTGGACACTCTCCATTATCAGAGAGGGGTACAAGCTGCACTTTCTGTGCATGCCCCCTCCCACAATGGTAAGACAGTTCAATTCTCAGACCTCTCTCATCAATCTGTTAGATCAACAGGTCTCTACACTTCTTGCCCAAGGGGCAATGGAAGAAGTACCCATTCATCAGCAGGGTACAGGGTTCTACTCCCCCTATTTCCTTATCCCAAAGAAAACAGGGGGATACAGACCTATCTTGGACCTCAGAGAATTGAACAAATTCCTGTTCAAAGAGAATTTCAAAATGATTTCTCTAGGAACTCTGCTGCCATACCTTCAGAGTCAGGATTGGCTTTGTTCTCTAGATCTCAAGGATGCGTACACCCATGTTCTCATCCATCCAACTCACAGAAGGTTCCTTCGGTTCCTTTTCCAGGGAAAGCACTTCCAATACAGGGTGCTTCTTTTGGTCTGACCTCAGCTCCAAGAGTGTTCATGAAATGCATGGCTGTGGAAGCAGCATTTCTCCGCACTCTAGGCATATTCGTCTTCCCCTACTTAGACGACTGGCTCATTCGAGCCCCATCACAGTCAGAGGCCAGAAATTCCCTATCTTGCACAATGCGTTTCCTTCAGTATTTGGGTCTAGTCATAAACATCCCAAAATCCAGTCTAACTACCACTCAGTCTCTAGAGTTCATAGGAGCTTTGCTGGATACCAAAAGGGCAAGGGCCTATCTCCCCCAGGCCCGTTGCCTTCGCATGGTGCAGTTAGCTTCTCAAGCAATGCTAAAACCTCATCTCATTGCCCGAGAAATGCTACAACTACTAGGCCACATGGCATCCATGTGGTTCCTTATGCTCACCTCCATATGAGAGCAGCCCAGTGGACTTTATCCACCTAGTGAAACCAGGCATCAGGGTGCCTGTCAGACAAAATAGCAAACACAAGTCGTCTTATTTTGTCCCTTCAATGGTGGCAGTCCCCTGTTGCTGGGGTCCCCTTTTCAACAACCCTTACCCCAGGCAACTCTCACAAGAGATGCTTCACCAGTGGGTTGGGGAGCTCATCTACAAGACCTCTCCACCCAAGGCATCTGGACTCCACAGGAGACTCATCTGCATATCAATCTCTTGGAGCTCAGAGCAATCTTCCTTGCTCTTCGAGTGTTCCATACCCTGCTCAGCTACAAGACAGTCCTCATTCATACGGACGATCAGGTAGCCATGTTCTATGTGAACAAGCAGGGGGGAACAGGCTCTCTGTCGCTTTGCAACGAAGCTTTGCGACTATGGGCCCTCGCCAGAGAGCATCAGATTCATCTCCTGGCAGTGTACCTCCCAGGCATACAAAACTCTTGGGCAGACAGACTCAGTCGAGTTCTGCTTCCACACGAATGGTCTCTCCATGCAGACCAGGTGGCCAAGATTTTTCAAATTTGGGGAACCCCGGACATAGACCTCTTTGCAAGTCCGTTGAATGCCAAACTTCCCTGGTTCTGTTCCAGAATTCCGGCTCAGGGCTCTCAGGTCAGGGATGCCTTCCTCCTTCACTGGGGTCAGGACTTCCTTTATGCCTTTCCGCCCATTCCCCTAATTCCCAAAACCCTATTCAAGCTTCAGAGAGACAGAGGCCGTATGATTCTCATAGCACCACATTGGCCACGGCAAGTGTGGTACCCTCTGCTTCTACAACTCTCTCAAGCTCCCTCCCTAGAGTTAGGGTCTGCAGGAGGACGGAATGTTATGGCATCCCAATCCCCAATCCCTGCATCTCAGGACGTGGTTGCTGAAGGCCTAGATCTTCATGATCGTAACCTTCCTCAGCCAGTAAGGGATATCCTTTATGCTTCCAGGAAGCCTTCCACAAGATGCTCTTATGCTTTCAATTGGAAAAGGTTTACCATATGGTGTTCGCAAAAGGGTCTTAACCCCCGTGCGATACCTCTGGAATCATTACTGGAGTATCTCCTTCATTTATCCAATGCAGGACTTAAGACTAACTCAGTAAGAGTCCATTTGAGTGCCATTGCAGCTTCTTTCAAGCCTCTGAATGGGCAACCTATTTCCTCCCATCCTCTTGTAGCAAGATTTATGAGCGGTCTTCTTCTAACCAAGCCTCCCATTAGGCCTCCTCCAGTGGCATGGGACTTAAACCTAGTTCTTGGTCAGCTCATGAAGCCGCCTTTCGAACCTCTGGCTACTACATCATTGAAATTCCTTTCTTGGAAAGTTATCTTTCTCATTGCAATCACATCAGCACGCCGCATCAGTGAGTTGCAAGCACTAGCCGATCCACCTTACACAAGGTTCCTTCATGACAAGGTCGTCCTTAGGACTCATCCACACTTCATGCCGAAGGTGGTCTCGCCTTTCCATTTAAACCAAGCGGTTTACCTGCCTGTCTTTTTCCCAAGGCCTTATGCATCTAATGCAGAAAGGAATCTTCATACTTTAGACTGTAAAATAGCCTTTTACTTGCAAAGAACACAGCAACATAGAAAGTCCTCTCAACTCTTTGTTGCTTTTGATACTTCTCATTTGGGACTTCCAGTCTCCAAGAGAACACTGTCCAACTGGATTGCACAGTGCATTTCCTTTGCCTATCAGAGTAAGAACCTTCCTCTGGAGGGCCATGTCACAGCTCACAATGTGAGAGCCATGGCAGCCTCAATGGCTCATCTACACTCTGTGTCTATCGACGACATCTGTCGAGCAGCTACTTGGGCCTCAGTTCATACCTTCACAGCCCATTACTGCTTGGACAAGGACTCCCACCGGGATGCCTTGTTTGGTCAGGCTGTTCTTCAACACCTGTTCCATACCTAATCAACTCCTACCCGCCATCCCTGGTTGGATGCCAGAGATCCATGGGGGGAAGTGGAGCCCTTCACAGGGGCACACAACTTCTGGGGTCTCTCCCTGACATCTAAAGCTAGGGAGTCCCCATATGTGAAGACTACATTCCTGCTTGTTCCTGGAGATAGCATAGTTACTCACCTGTAACAGGTGATCTCTTGTAACAGCAGGAATTTAGTCTTCACAACCCACCCACCTCCCCTAGGAGTTGTATCTCTCTATCTCTTTCCCTTTCCCTCTCTCTCTTTTTGTCTCAGCTTTAAACTCAACTGGAGAGAGGCAGTTGGGAAAGGCAGGAAGACAGCATGCAGGCACTGTGGGATGCTCCCAAAAGCTTCCTGGTTGGACGCTGGGGAGCGTTCCCGCGCAGGCTCCGTCGGTACCGACGTACCCATATGTGAAGACTAAATTCCTGCTGTTCCCGGAGATCACCTGTTACAGGTGAGTAACCATGCTATGTATGCCTATGTGTAAGAGTGTAGTTTTGTGTAGTGATTAGCAGGAAGGGATATGTCTTCAGGAACAAGCTGGAATGCAGTCTTCACATATGGGTGAAGTCTGCCCAGGATCCAATAGGAAAGTCTTTGGGAGCACTCCACTGCGTCTGCGCATTTGCCTTCTCACTTTCGCAACTCCTCTTCTCAGTTCTTCATTTTTCTGTGGAACCAGTAGGTTGCTAAATCCTGTCACTGCTGAATAATGGGGTTTTTTTGGTGTAATACCATGGTCAGTCTTTCCGTCGACGCCGATTCTGTCAGAATCAACTCCAGTCCCAATAAATTTTTCTTTTTTAGATATTAAATTTTCTATTTCTTATCTTTTCCTGCACTTCACCACTAACTAGGCCTTCAGGCCTCCATATCCTGAGGGATATTTTTTAAACTAATTAAAAAAAAATGTACCAAATGTGCCGGTATCATATCAATCACGGATAAACATGACTGGTGTCTAAAATGTTTGGGCCCTGACCATTTACCATATTCTTGTCCTTTGTGTCAACAAATGACAAGGAGAGGCCTAAAGGACAGAGACAGACAGTATGGCTTGCTGTTCGCCCCAGACTTGATTTCAGTGGCTTCCACATCATCAAGAACATCGGCCTCCTCTCATGGGTCTCGGGTCTCTTCCATTTCCAAACATAAGAATAAGTCTTTCATTTTTAAAAGGTCATCGGCATCGAAGACAGATACCAAGACCGGAGGAAAGTCACGGCATAAGCACTGAGACAACTTTAGAGGTGCCTTTGATGCAGACTGGACAGCCAAGCAGCCCCGGTGGGAAGACGTGCCTCCAAAGCAGAAGAGGGGCTCCAAGACACTCCCAAGGAATCTGCCTCTGGAGAGCTACTGGTTCCATATTCAGAGACGGTGGCTCAAAGTCCAGTTGGTGAGTCCACCCAGATATCGGCCATCTCCCTGGACCAGTGCATGCTGGCTCTTGAGGAGTTTGGCCGCCCTCCTGGCAGCCTCGGTACAGTTTCAATAGCTCCAGCAGTGCAGGCTTCGGCTTCGACCCTGATGCTGGCCCTCAAGCCTGTATTGTTGGAACTCCTGAGTATATATGGGAGAAAGCCTTTTTTGGAAAATGTTAGGGAGATTCGGACAAATGATCTCGCCCTCAAACGCCTTTCCAGAAAAATATCTGACCCCTCCAAAAGGAAGGCTCTTCCCAAGAAACCTTTCTATTCTAAGAAGAAGAGATATTATTCTCCCTACCTACCTCCTTCTTCTTACCAGCCTCAGCAGTGGCAGCAGGGCCCTCGCCAATCCAAAAAGCCCAAGGTCCCTAAACCTCAACCAGCAGCTCAGGCACAAAATGCGCCTGGTTTTTGACTCCTTCCTAGAGTGCATTGCCACTCTACCTTTGGAGGGTCCTCAGCACCTCCACCTAGCAGGCATACTCTGTTCCTATGCTCACAGGTGGCACCTTTTAACTTCAGAACAGTGGACTCTCAACATCGTCCAAAAGGGGTATCTGCTTCACTTCAAAACCTTACCCCCTACCAGCTTCACAGGGGATTATCCCACGATCCCTTTCAAAGCACTCTCTTAAGAGAAGAGATGTTCACCCTGTTATCCCAAGGTGCAATAGAAAGAGTTCTTCCTTTTCAGGAAGGGATGGGCTTCTAATCTCCATTTTTTCTCATTCCAAAGAAACTGGGAGGATTCAGGCCCATCTTGGATCTCAGAGACTTAAACAAGTTTCTGGTCCAAGAAAAATTCAAAATTATTTCCCTAGGAACTCTTCTCCCATACCTTCAGAGACAAGATTGGCTATGTTCTCTAGACTTAAAGGAGGCATACATGCACTTACTGATCCATCCTCAGCACAGACATTATCCGTGCTTCATGTTTCAGGGGAATGACTACCAGTACTGGGTGCTGCCCTTCGGCTTAGACTCTGCACTGTGAGTATTCACAAAATACATGGCAGTAGTCACTGCTTATCTCCGCACTTTGTGGGTCTTCGTCTTCCCTTACTTAGACTGGCTGATCAGGGAAGACTCCTCTCGGGAAGTGAAACTCTCCCTTCATTGCACCATCACAGTGCTCCAGCATATGGAATTTGTCCTAAACTTCCCAAAGTCTCACCTTGCTCAATCTCAACACTTTTGGAGTTTATCATAGCTTTCATAGACACTCAACAGGCCAAGCTTTTCTTCCTCAAGATCTCTGTGCCCGCCTCATAGAGCTGACGAAACAAATGCAACAGCAAAGCCATGTAACGGCTTGAGAAATGCTATGTCTGTTGGGACACATGGTCTCTACGGTCCATGTTATCCGCTGTGCTTGACTACACATGTGATAAGCCCAATGGACTCTCTCCTCTCAATGGACACAAGCAAAGGGGTGACTCAGACAAGATCCACATCACCCTTCAACTAACCAAATCTCTTCAGTGGTGGTGTTCTCCACAGAACTTACTCAGCGGATCACCTTATCAGATACTTCCACCTCGATGCACCTTAACAATGGATGCCTCCAAACAAGGTTGGTGGGCACATCTCAATGACTTGACCACACAGGGACTGTGGATATGACAGGAATCTGCTTTGCAGATCAACCTCCTAGAACTATGAGCACTGACAAATGCCTTAAGGATTTTTCAACTACAATTTCGGGGCAACAGGTATTAGTCAGGACTGACAACCAGGTTGCCATGTTCTATGTGAACAAACGGGGGGACAGGATTCTATCCCTATGCAAGGCAGCGCTGTGCCTCTGGTTCTTTGTTTTACCTCAGAGTGGTGTAGCTCTTGGGCAAGCTTGATGTCCTTGTGGACTGGTTAAGCCAAATCCTTCATCCACACGAGTGGACCTTACATCAGGAGGCAGCTGTGTGGATCTTCTAAGTGTGGGGAAGCCCACTCACTGATCTCTTTGCTACTCTGCAGAATAAACAGCTTCTACTCTTCTGTTCCAGGCTTCCATCCATGCACAGACAGGCCCCAGACACCTTCCTTCTCCACTGGGGACAGGGTCTGCTCTGTGCGCTTCCTCCCATCCCCTTGCTACCCAAAATGCTGTTCAAACTACAGGCTGATAAGGGCTCCATGATCCTCATAATCCCTTTTTGGCCCCGTCAACCGTGGTTTCCTCTGTTGCTTTGCCTTGCTCAGACTCAACCTCTCACACTCAGATGTGCATCTGAACACCTCTCTCAGGACCAAGGGATGCTCCTTCATCCCAATCTCCTATTATTCAAGCCTCCCATTAAGCCGCCTTCAGTGGCCTGGGACCTCAACATGGTTCTCGCTCAACTTCTAAAGCCTCCTTTCGAGCCTTTAGCCACCACTTCACCAAAGTTTATTGTCTTGGAAGGTAATCTTTCTCATTGCCGTCACATCAGCTCACTGTATCTGCGAACTGCAGACTCTGGTCACAGATCTGCCATATACCCCGTCAGCTAACAAACCACAACTAATACAACATACAGAGTAAAGACTCCACTACCAAAGCTGCAGGAAAGAAGAAACTGCACAAAAAGAACAAACAAGTACACAGGAAAAAAGAAAAGGACCAAACACCCACCACCTATAGGCCACAACTCAAGTTGAGCCCAGGTCACTAAACCACAAACCTAATCCCAGGTCAGTAAAATACAAATTACAAAATGCACTCCACTACCCACTACCTCATGGCCTACCTCACACTCCTCCATATGTTCGCTCCCTGCACACAGGGCATCAGACTCAACGAGCAAATCCCCTTGATCAACTTACATACCACCCAACCCAGATGCACATCATCATACCTACCCAAAGAACACCAGCAACCTAAAGATACAGCTCACAACTACACAATGCCACACGTATTACACCCGCTCATCACTCAAATAATAAACACACCAACCCAATCATAACCACAAAAATCAAGTGTGCCCTACTAAATGCCAGATCCATTAGGAACAAACCAAATATTATCCTTGACCTCATCCATGACGAGAAGCTGGATATAATATGCATCACCGAGACCTGGCTAGACGATTCAGACCAAGTCATATTAAACCAAGTAACCCCAACAGGATACTTGGCATTTAACTGCATCAGAGAACAAAAGAAAGGAGGAGGAGTACTAATACTTACCAGAAAGGAATACAGATTCAAAACAATCGCCACCACTAAAAAAATCAAATCCAACACACTCACTATAAATAACAAGTACCTAAGCATCTCCCTCACATACAGACTACCTGGAACCACAACTGAATTCCTCTCCACACTAATCAAAACAATATGCGCACATAGCAGAAGACACAAACCCCTCGTGGCACTAAGACTACAACCTAACATCCGCACCCATCAGAGAGACCGCAATGTTCTTAAAAGCCATGGAATCGTTGAAATATTGCCAGACAATCACCGCCCCAATGCACCAGCATGGTACAACCCCGGACATGGTATTTATGCCAATACAATTAGTGGAGCAGAACAAGACCACAAAACCAACAATCACGCCAGCCCCTTGGTCAGACCACCATGTGATTGAATTCACCATGACCCTGAACAACCCCACCAAACGCAAAGAAGATGAAAGAGCAACCAGACGGTTTAAAACATTCAACAAAGACTCATTCATAAATGAAATCACTCCACAACTTCAACAGGAATATGACACCCTTGACCTAAATATAGAAAAATGGAACACTATAATATCTAACGCAGCATCTGCCCCAGCGAACACAGAACCACAAACACGCAAGAGATCCAACGCCCCATGGTACTCGAATGAAATCAGAATTGCAAAGCTCACACTCAGAAGACTGGAAAGAAAATGGAGACGGAACAAATCACACAACCTCCTAACCCAATACAGAGACAAGCAACTGGAATATAATCTAATAAATGAGCATAGACAGCAACACCATACCAACCTAATCATGAAATCTACTAATAGACCAAGAGAACTCTTTAGCATTGTCCCAAAGCTCACCAAGGACGACACACAACAAAGTACACACCACTTTGACCCGCAAAAATATGCAGATTACATGAAGTCAAAAAACACCAACCAAACATGCTCTAATACACCACAAACAAACGACTACAAGATTAAAAAAAAAAAAAAGCATGGGAGAACTTCAGCATACCAACAAAGCAACAAGTAGAAGACATAATATCTGGACTAAACACAACAACCTCACCATCAGACCCATGCCCAGTAGCGTGGCTCAAAGCTACAAAAAAGCCAACTCTCTCATCACATTCAAAAAATCATCAAGGATTCACTCCAACAAGGTTACATGCCGCAACCTCTAAAGCACGCAATGATACGACCAATATTCAAAAGTAGCAATCTGAGCCCATCTAAACCAAAATCATACCGTCCTATCTCCAGCCTGCCATTCCTTGCTAAAATCATGGAAAAGGCAGTGCAAAAACAACTTCATTTATTTATTTTATTTATTTATTTAACTATATTTATATCCCGCCTTTCTCCGGGTCAAAGCGGTGCAACATTGAGTGGGGGGGTGGACAATAATCAACTTCTGGGGGTGGGGGCTATCACCAGGTGTCCAACATTAATGATTTTAACAAATAATTAGGACATAGACATAGACGTTGTGTTACAGTCTCTTAGAGCATATGTTCATGGGGGTGAACTAGGGGGGGGTTGGGGGGTGGTCAGTGGTGGGTGCTTGTTTCTGGTCCGAGGTATTCCTGGAATAGGGCGGTTTTTAGTTGTTTCCTGAATGATGAGGGGTCTTCATTGCATCTGATGTGACTTGGTAGAGAGTTCCAGAGGGTTGGTGTATATAGTTCGAAGGCTCTTTTGCAGGTCCGTTGATTGCATTTGGTTCGTTTATGGGGGATGGTGAGGGAGTTGTTGGAAGTTTGTCTGGTTGTTCTGTTGTGGGCTGGTCGGGGTAGTAGTGTGCGGAGCTGGGAGGTCTGAGTCTGGTAGAGAGCTTTATGGGTAAGTAGGATGGCTTTGTATTTGGTTCTTGCTTCGAGGGGGAGTATGTGTAGCTCCCTCAGGACAGGGGTGATGTGGTCTCGTTTTTTTGCTTTCTGGATAATCCTAGCTGTGGTATTTAAGGCAGTTCGGAGTGGGTTGGTGTGGGTGGCTGGTAGTCCGTGGTAGATTATATTGCAGTAGTCCAGGTGGGGGAGTGTCATGGCTTGCATCACTGTTCTGAAGTCCTGTGGTTCAAGGAGAGGTCTGAGGCATTGTACTGTTTTGGCTTTGTGGAATATTGTTCCAGTGGTCTTTTTGATTTGTTGCTTGAGTGCACTTCAGGACCATATTGACATAAATGCCCCACTGGACATCCATCAGCATGGATTCAAGCCCCAACATGCCGTTGAAACTCTACTCACCTCCCTCTTTGACAATCTCCTAAGAGGCATGGACAACATAAAAAATGGCTTCTTGCTAGTGTTCATAGATATTTTGGCAGCCTTCGACACTGTATCCCACACTAAGCTAGTGCATCGCTTACAACAGATAGGACTATGTAAGAATACCCTGAAGTGGTTCACATCATACTTGGAAGGGCAAACACAATAAGTCAAATGCGACCAAAAGAAATCACTGCAATTCCCAGTCATACAAGGAATACCACAAGGCTCAGCCCTATCATCAATGCTCTTTAACATCTACATCCAGCCCATATGCAACATCAAGCACCATAAACTACACTATCACATTTATGCTGACGACGACATGATATACGCTCCAATCAACCTACTAGCACTAAATTACCACAACAATTACCAAATGCCTCGAAGGCATGAATGACTGGCTCATAGCCAACAACTTAACGGTCAACTATGATAAAACCGAGGAAATGTTCGTCACCAGGAACCTCACCTTCATACCTCCACAAACTATCAGCATCTTAGACAAACATATAGCAGTCAAAGAAGAAGTTAAGTATCTAGGCATCACATTGGACAGAGCGCTGAACCTGAAATCTCACATCACCAACCTATCAATGTTTGAGGACCATCAGACAAATCAAACCGATACTCCGTCAGGACCACTTCCGCACAGTGTGCCAAGCACTCATCACACCACTGCTTGACTATGGAAACTTACTATACCAAGGCCTCCCTCAAAAAGAGCTCCATCACTACTGGCATCCACATTATGGAACTCCCTCCCAACGAGTCTGAGGGCACTAGATGACATCACAGACTTTTGCAAAGACCTCAAAACACTGTTATTTATAGAATCATATGAGCATTTAGACAACAGCCCGTTCCAAAACAGAAACACAACCACCTCTGCCAACTAGGCACGCACTCATCTTACATACACACACAAGATTATTATACTACGTTATTAAACAACCCCTTATTAAATGTTACCCTTCAATTGTACTGTCTAAATGGTGTTAAATAATTGTTCTGTCAAAATGTTCACAAGTACCCTAATGTTAAATGTAACCCTCCAATTGTGATGTGACGTGACCACCTTGATTGAAGGATAAGGTGGAATACAAATCTGTCTAAATAAAAAAATATACCCAGTTCCACCATGACAAGATGGTCCTCCGTACCCATCCACACTTCCTTCTGAAGGTAGTCTCCTCTTTCCATCTAAACCAGTTGGTAATCCTACCGATTTTCTTCCTAAGGCCACATGTGTCTCAGGCTGAAGCAGCACGCCACACCTTAGACTACAAGCAAACCCTGGCTTACTACTTGCATAGAACTAAGGTGCACAGGAAATCCTCTCAAATGCTTGTTCCCTTTGATCCAAGTCACCTTGGCCTACCAGTGACAAAACAAACTCTATCCAGATAGCAGATTGCATTTCTTTTGCTTATGTACAGGACTCTCTCTGTCGGGCCACATTACTGCTCATAATGTGCAGGCTATGGCAACCTCTATAGCCAATCTCCATTCATTCTCCATTCAAGATATCTGTCGGGTAGCTATCTAGTCTTCCATTCATACCTTTGCTACACATTATTGTCTGGACAGGGATTCCCGTTGGGATGCTGTCTTTGGCCAAGCTGTACTCCAGCACCTCTCTGGGACTTAAGCTCAATGCCTACTCTCTGTTCCGGACTTCTACAGGAGACCAGACTATCATTTAGAGGGGGTATAGCCACCTGGAATTAAGTCCAATGGGACACATTGTGTCCACACTCTTCTGCTGTAAAGTTTTAGCCTAAGGGATCACTGCTCTCCCCCATGCCAGTCTGCTTCCTGGGAGCTAGTGAGTCCCATATGTGAAGACTGCATTTCTGCTTGTTCCTGGAGATAGCATAGTTACTCATCTGTAATAGGTGATCTCCAGGAACAGCAGGAATCAATAGATAAAAGTGAGCTTGATGAGCAGAGATGCTGAGGAGGGGGGTATAGGAAGAGATAAGGGAGTAGAGGTAATGAGGAGCCAAAGAATGGATGCATTTGTAGGTCAGTAGGAAAAGTTTGAACCCTATGTGGAAATGTATAGGGAGCCATTGAAGTGACTTGAGAAGAGGGCTTATGTGAGCTTAGCAACACCGACAGAATGTTTTGCCATGCAGCTGAGTTTTCAACAGGTTGAAGGAGAGATACATCATTCAATAGGAGACCAATGAGGAGCAAACTGCAATAGTCTAGATGAGAGAGTGGTTAAGGATCTTGGTAGAGTGTTCTGAGAGGAAGGGAT
This sequence comes from Ichthyophis bannanicus, assembly GCA_033557465.1. Taxonomy (NCBI): domain Eukaryota; kingdom Metazoa; phylum Chordata; class Amphibia; order Gymnophiona; family Ichthyophiidae; genus Ichthyophis; species Ichthyophis bannanicus. The sequence goes on along the minus strand of CM066040.1, from coordinate 241,892,044 downwards.
GAATTCTGCTGATGTTATAAAGAAAAAAGTGACAGGTTTTAGTTATCTGTTGGATGTGTTCAGAGAAAGAGAGAGGCATCCAAGGTTGCAAGCCAGGGAGGCTGAAAGATGACTGTTTCGTTTCTTTCTGACCTAAGACAAGTAGTAAGCTTGACCTACCCAGAGCTCCAGATCTTAAAGTTTCAGGAAAGCAAAGAAAAGAGTGATAAAGAAGTGTTTGTACTTTATATTTTGTCAGCCAATCACAAGAAGAAATATAAGAGCACCCGAGAGTCTGAACCCCAGTGTACTGATAATTTTTTAAGTCGTCTAGTAAATTACCATTTCTACTGTTTCTACTCATAATTTCTATAGTGCTATTAGATGTGCACAGCATTGTATATATTTCTGTAGGAGATGGTCCCTGCTCCATGGATCTTACCACCTATTCAAGACAGACAAATTGGACAAAAAAGAGAATAAGGGAGTTTCATTTATTATGGGAATGGTTAACTGGGTATGAAGAGGAGGACAAGGGATTAAGATTTAAAAGCAATCTCTAAAAGGGTGGACTCTTAGGCTAGATTTGAATAGAACCAGAGAAGAATCATAACAGTCTGACTCAGGAGGTTTATTCTAGACATACAGCTCAGCAAGACGAGAGGAGTAACATAGTATATGACGGCAGATAAAGACCACCATGGTCCATCTAGTCTGCCCAGCAAGGTGGCAAGAGTAAGTGCACCTGCTGCTCTCTGCAAGTCACCGCTACTCATGCTTTTGGTAGGGGTGTACCCACTGCTCCGTGCAGGTCACTCGTATTTGTTGAGATAACAGAGACAGTTAAGGTTATCTTGGTTTTACCCTGTTGCTATAAAGGGATCCACTGTGTTTGTCCCATGCCATTTTGAATTCTGTCACTGTATTTGCCCCACCACTTTCATCGAGAGGGCATTCCGAGCATCCACCACCCTTTCCTTGAAAAAGTATTTCCTGACTTTGCTTTTCAGTTTACTCCCTTGCAGCTTCATATTATGTCCTCTAGTTTTTCAGCTTCCCAGTCAATAAAGGTCTGTATCATATTTCCCCTGTCCCTCCTCTCCTGTAGAATATACATATTTAGATCTTCAAGTCTCTTCTCATATGTCATCTGGCGCAAGCACCAAATCATTTTAGTTGCCTTCCTCTGAACCATTTCCAGTCTTTTTATATGCTTCGTGAGATACAGTCTCCAAAACTGAGCATAATAGTCCAAGTGAGGCCTCATCAGCGACTTGTACAGTGGCATTAGTACCTCCCCTTTTCTGCTGGTATTACCTGTCTGTATGCAACCCAGCAGAGTAGTAGAGTCTGGATTTGGTGGTGGAGAAGGCGGCACAGATAAGAATGACTTATTCAGGGCTCTGTGCAGAAACCCTAAGTTAGAACCCACTAGTAAAGTTCTAGCACAGGGTTTCCTAAGTGAATTTAATGCAGACATTTTGCTCAATGATGCTGTAAGCAAACATGCAAGTCTGTGCGGAGAACATCTGCATTAAATGTTAAGAGCAATTCAGACACATGCATGCAGAGGTCTGCGTTAGCAGTTTGGCACCTCTGCACGTGTTGGATTACTGTGGGGGGGGGGGTGGGAGGAGGTCCTCTGAGGTGAAGCTTGACACATTACCTCAGATGAGGACAGACTCTTGATCATGTGTTCCCATCTGCCGCCCATCCTGACACTACCAAAGATAGGGCGGACTGCTATGATGCAACGAAGGGAATGGAAAGAATGCTGTATGACAAGACCGATGTGCTGATGAAATGAAAGACAGGAATCCAAAATAACACCAAGGTAAAGGAAAGAAGATGTAAGCGTGATGTGCTTATCATTGAAAACGGGAGAGCAGGAGAGATGGGGGTGGGGGGAGGGGCCAAAGGACCAGAGAGCCAGGTGGCTGTCTTGGATGGATTAAGCTTAAGGTAGTGAGTGCTTAGCCATGCAGCAATGCGGGTAACATAGATGTTAAGGGGAGAAAGGTCAGGAGAGGAAGGATCAGTATGGAGAATAACAAGATGTCATTGGCATAATAATAGGCCACAATACCAAGTTTTGAATCAGAAATGCAAGTGCTACAAGGAAAATGTTAGAAGAGGGGCCAGAACCAAGCCCTGAGGAACACCACAGGAAAGAGAACAGGAGGCAGAGGAGAGGACACCCATGGTGACCCCGAAGGAGTGGTGTAAGAGAAAAAGGAGCAAAATCAGTTGAGAACAGTACTCCAAAGGCCAATTCTGTGCAATCATGAGAAAAGGAAGCTGAGATTGGGATCAAAAGCCAAGGAAAGATCCAGAGAGATGGCAATAGTGACGTTCCTGTGACTTAAAGAATGGTGGGCCTCGCTAAGCAGTGGCGGAAGGATAGTATCTGTGTTGTGTCTGGGGCGGAAACCAGATTGGCAGGAGTGGAAAGTGTTAGTGGTTTCAAGGTGAGCTGCCAGTTGTTGAAAGAAACGGTAAGTCAGAAACCGGTCTATAGTTGGAAGAAACTGATCTATTTGGAGAGGATTTTCTTTAACAGGAGGTGGACTACAATATAGCTTACTTCCAAGTAGATGGAAATGTGCCAGAGGAGAGGTGGTTGTTGATAATGGAAAGGGCGATTGGCAGAAGGGCCAGAGAATTAATGGGGAGCCAGGATGAGGGGATAGGGTCAAGGCAACAGGTGGTCTTATGGGAGGTTGTTAGGAGTTTGGAAAAGGCCACAGAGGGCACAGTGTTAAAGGTATCCCAAGTGTGCATGAATGATAGAAGGGGAAAGGAAGGAGGAGAGGAAGAGTCTACAACAGGGAACATAGTAAGAAATTCTTGTTGTAACGTGGCCAGTTGCGATGGAAAAGGCTGATCAGAAGTATGATGAAGTGGGGGCATAGATCAGAAGTATGATGAAGCGGGGGCATAGATAATTCAGAGAGGACAGAGTAGGGTTGTCTGGTTGAGTGGAGGAGCTGGCAATAAGAGAAAAGTAATGATCTCTCCACACCTTGCCATCTTGGAAAATGATGCCATCTTGGAAAATGATGGTGCCTGACCTTACGCAGTGCATTATGGAATGTAATGGGTGGGATCGCTGTACCATGTAAGGCAAAAATTACCTTGGCTGCCCTTCCCTCCATGGTGCATGCTGGGATGCACTATGCGGGGTCAACAGATTGACTGACTCCATGCTGTGTATTCCTGGATTCACTGTGGGAGGTCATTCTACCATATAAAGCAAATTTTGCCTTATATGGCAGACTGACCCCACCTGGGGATATCCAGGGATGCACTGTGCAGGGTTAGGTGCTGCATTTTCTAAGATGGCAGTGCAGTGCAGGAGCATGTGAGCATCACTTCTGCCCCCCAACAGGGAAGGTACCAGGGAGGGAGAATGAGATGGGTGGACATTGGAGCTACTGGGGGTTCATGGAGGTGAGAACTAAGGGCTACTGGGCCACCAGAGAGCTTTTATAGAGGTTTAGGGGAGGTGGAAGGTATGGGCTTCTAGCCCACCAGAGAAGTTTTTTGGGTGGGTTCTGGAGGGATGGGGATTTTGGGGCCACCGGGCCTTCAGTATTTTTCAGTGGTGTTGGGGTTGGCATGGTAATGCTCGATTAGGGTTCTGGGTCTCCTTGGGTCATCCGAGGTGAAATGTCAGACTTCATCTCAGATGGTTCTTTTGCTTCCCACTGCATCTTTGCACCTACCTGAAGCTGGCGTTTAAGAGTAAAAAACGGTGTAAGTTTCAGTGCCAATTTACGTCAGGAGCAATTAAAAATTCATTCTTTTATATGCAATTAGCATGCCTACTGAACTATGTTTTAGCAAAGAGGTTTTGCTTGCAATTTTCCTGTACTAGCTTGCTTTCTGCATTGGGGAGCAAACCTAACATGGGAAAATCTCAAAGAAATTATTGCTCTAGAATAGATCATAGCGTGGTTTGCTGCATTGGACCCTCAATGAGCAGAGCTCCCAAGGGAGGGGTACAGGGAGAAGTAAGAGGAGAGGTAATGAGAAATTGCAGAATGAATGCACGTATTAGAACTATATGCAGAAATGGATAGGGAGCCAATTAAGTGATTTCAGAGGGATTATTTGAGTATACTGGCACTAGTGGAGTGTAAGCTGTGCAGCAGAGTTTTGAATAATTTGAAGAGAGATGGTTCAGTGGAAGACCTATGCAGAACAGGTTGCAACAGTCTAAGTGGGAGGTGATGAAAGTATGCATAAGGGTTTTGGTAATGTATTCAAAAAGGAAGGAACACATTTTTGGTGTTCTTATAGAGAAAGAAACAACAGATTTTGCAGTGTTAAGAGCCTAGAGAGGAGTCAAAGACGACCCTAAGGTTACAAGCTGAGTGGACTGGTGTGGACTGCAGCATTTTTGAGAGAAAGAGCACCTGAGTGAAAGGCTGACATATCGCTGGTGTGAAATGAGTTTCTTGTGGCCTTGAAGATAATTCTTCCCTCTGCCCTTCAGGACATTCATACCAAGGTCAGGCGAGGTCTCCCTTTCCACTTTTGTAGCCTCTGGAGACAGACACACAGCCTTTCAGGGGACTGACTACATCAATTATTTGTTCCTTGCTCTTGATCTCGCTTGGTTTATTGTTAAACACAAAGGAAAGGGTTGCCACATTCATATTGCCCCCCCCCCCCCCACAGTTTTCCTCATTACCACTTATTCACACTGTCAAATTTGCTATTCACTGTATGTGTTTACGCAGAATCCCTCCTTGTTCAAGAAATTATCACACAGAATGCCCTCAACATTCTGTCTCATTGTGACTAATTATTCCTTTTCTCTTACCTTCCGAATGTTGGAAACAGCCCTACACTGTATGTGTTTTTCTTTGCCTAGTACACAGGTTTTCTTCCCAGTGCCATTGTTGAGTAGCATAAAAAGACTATCAGATTTGTAGTTGCTTTAAATATTCCATCATCAGACTGGTGCATGTTAATATATTCCTTGTAAAATGTCTTGATTTTATGATGGCACTTAGCAATAATGAAATGAAATGCATGTGACATTATAAATTTGATGCATAACTTTTTATAGGGAATGAATGACACTTTCTTTTTGTGGAAGCATACATATCACGGGTACTTCTTATTTTACATAGTGTCCATTTACATAAGCTATTTTATGATATCATTTTAACCTATTACCCTTGGGTATGCTTGCCAGTACAGACACTTAACGACTTCTGGGTAGAGCAGTTTTGTAATGGTGCTTTCAAGCCTATTGCAAAACCCTAATGGTGCTAGCCATTGATCTATTGTGTGTTGGTTTAATAATACAATCCTTTGGTCTTTTTCTCATAGATAATAGAAGAAAAACAGGATCATTTCTTATGTTGAAATCAGAATCTTATGACTAATTACAGTAGTTATGATTCACAGACTCTTACAGCGTAGGACGCGATCAGCAGTCTGAAAAATAGCAGCAGATACACATTAATTCACTTGTTTTATCCAACGCCCCAAGCAGGTTATCTAATAATAATGCTATGCTGGGCTATATTTTATATAGCCTTCTAATGGGCCTGGGACTGCTGAGATATTGAAATACTGTTTTGAGAGACTGTCCCCCTTCCCTTTCCAGTTTTTTTGAATGCAGATTGTGTTTTGTGTTCTATAAGTGAACAGCCTGTAGCTCACACATCCAGTGAGCTCTGTTGTCTACTATTTTCCTGGGTCCTACTGCTTGACTTTTTGCAAAAGTTAATATATCACAATGACTAAGTGGACTAGTGTAAGAAAACAAAATATAAAATAAAAACTAAAGAGTGGATATTCATCTAACATGGGCAGTGTTCTATTTTTAAATACTGACGACTACTACTACTATTACTACTACTCGGCATTTGTATAGCGCTACAAGACGTACGCAGCCCTGCACAGACATGCAAGAGACAGTCCCTGCTCATCAGAGCTTACAATCTAGTCAAGACAGGCAAACAAGAGAAACACAAGGAGATTAGGTAAGTCAACATCCGAAGGCGGCAGCGAAGAGGTGAATTTTCAGCCTGGATTTGAAAAGGGTCAGAGAAGGGCCTGACGTACAGACTCAGGTAGTTTGTTCCAGGTGTAAGGTGCAGCAAGGTGAAAGGAGTGAAGTCTGGAGTTAGCAATAGAAGAGAAGGGCATAGATAGAAGCAATTTTCCAGAAGAGCGGAGTTCCCGAGGGGGGGGGGGGGTGTAGGGAGAGATAAGAGAGGAAAGGTAGTGAAGAGCTGCAGAGTGAATGCACTTATAGGTCAGCAGGAGAAGTTTGAACTGGATGCAGAAATGGATAAGCAGTCAATGAAGTGACTTGAGAAGAGGGGTAATATGAGCACGACGAGGCTGGAGGTAGATTTGCCGCATAGCAGAGTGTTGAACAGATTGAAGGGGAGAGAGATGATTCAAAGGGAGACAAGCAAGGAGTATGGTTACATTAGTCAAGATGGGAGGTGATTAAGGAGTGGATGAGCGTCTTAGTAGTGTGTCCAGAAGGGAATGGGCGGATTTTGTTGTTGATATAGAGAAAGAAACGGTAGGTCTTAGCTATCAGATGGATGTGTGTAGAGAAGGAGAGGGAGGAGTCAAAAATGACCCTAAGGTTGCGAGCTGAGGAAACAGGTAGGAGTAGAGAGTTATCCACAGAAACTGGAGAAAGAGGAGAGGAGGTTTTGGGGGGAAAAATAAGCAGCTCAGTTTTGGCCATGTTGAATTTCAAGTGGTGGTGAGACATCCAAGCAGCAATGTTAGAAAGGCAGGCAGAGATCTGTGTCTGGATTGCCAGAGAGATTTCATGTGTAGAGAGGTAGATCTGGGAGTCATCAGCATAAAGATAATACTGAAAGCCATGGGAAGAGTTGAGCAGATCAAGGGACTGGGTATAAAGAGAGAAAAGGAGCGGACCCAAGACAGTTCCTTGGGTTCACCAACTGAGAGCGGGATAGCAGCAGAGGAGGATCTATTCGAACAAACACTGAAAGAGTGATGGGAGAAATAAGAGGAGAACCAGGATAGTACAGAGCCCTTAAAACTAAGCGAGGACAGGGTATCAAGGAGAAGGTTGTGGTCAACAGTGTCAAAAGCAGCAGAGAGGTCAAGAAGGATGAGGATAGAATAAAGGCCCTTGGATTTTGCCAGGAACAAATCACTGGAGACTTTGGCAAGAGCCATTTCAGTAGATTGTAAAGGACGAAAGCCCGATTGTGAAGGATTTAGGAGGACTTCAGAGGAGAGAAAGTCCAGGCAACCGCAGTGAACCTCCAGAGCGTTAAAAATAAATCTTGATATTCAGTGCTGCTATTCAAATTGTGGCCAGTGCTGAATATCCAGATAGAGGAGCGATTGGCATGTTTTTGCTGTTATAACTTTATCCAGATAGTTATTGGGATAGCGAACTGAATATCACCACTGACTGGATAACTACTAACTCCGTCCACAGACCACACTGGCACTATATGGATAGTGCTGCTGAAAATCACCACTGGCCAGTGGCCATTATTCAGATAACAGCTGCTTGCTATCCAGATAAGTATTTCTGAAAACTGATCTGTAGCACAGCTGCAAAGGTGCGAAATGCAAATATGATAATGTGATGGCTCTTTTAAAGGTGTTGCATTGGTTGCTGGTAATTCAGAGATTTAAGGTTTTATGCTTGGACTTTTGGTGTTTGGTGATGGAGCAACCATTGTATCTGGCAAAGCTGCTTCAGCTGTGTGTGATGGGCAGGGTTTTGAGCTCATCCCAGAAAGATCTATTGGAGGTTCCTTACTTTCCACAGGTGGAGGGTAATTTCATAAGATCTCCAGGAACAAGCAGGAATGAGTCTTCACATATGGGTACGTCGGTACCGACGGAGTCTGCGCGGGAATGCTTCCCAGCGTCCAATCAAAGAGCTTTTGGAAGCATCCCACCATGCCTGCGTGCTGCCTTCCCGCCTTTCCCAACTGCCTCTACTCAGTTTTCGTTTTTCCACGGAGCCGGCAGGACGTCCTCCTGTCACCGCAGAAAATTCTTGTTTTATTTCGTTAGTTTTCTTGTGGTCGCGGCTGTCTCCCGACGCCACCGGTACCGCCGGTTTTTCTTTTCTTTTCTTGTAAAATCTTCCTTGTCAAGGAATATTTTTTCTTCATAGTGTCTCACGGTGTCTTAGGCCTTTTAGGCCTCTTCTTTTTCCTTTATGGAACCGCCAGCCACTTTCTCCAAGACATGTTCAAACTGTGGCGGTGCAACTTTATTTTTAGACCCTCGAAGTCGGTGTCTAACCTGTTTGGGTCCTGACAACAGTTTGGTGAGAAGAGGTCTTCAATATCGAGGTTCCCTCAATACACGGTTTCCCTCCAGCTTCGGGGCACCGTCCCCTTCTTCTTCTACACAGGATCAGGTAACCCACAAACAGTCTGTTAAGACTAGCCAGCCCTCGAGTGGTAGGTCTCATGCACATCATGTAGACGGCTCCGGCCTTGCCCTCGAGGGCCCACTGGCTTCAAAACCCCGGCGGGAGTCTTCGGTCTCCAAAGTGTATAAGGGGTTTCAGGTTGTTCCTGGGGTTCACCCCTCACAGAACATACCTGAGCCGTGTCCGGTGGTGGCATCCGCTTCGAGCGGTACCGATACCCCGACATCGGCACTGGTGTTGGATGAAACACTCCTCACTAGGGATGGTTATCTGGCGTCCTCGGTGCCTTTGGGACCGGTGGATACTCTCCAGACTGACTTTCCATTATCGGTACCAGTACTGATACGACCACCGACGTCGGTACCCTCCAGACGTGCATCGATAGCCTCGCTTCCTTCGATGCCGAGTCTGGAATCGCTCTCCAGTCTGGAGGACTGAGTACCGACTCGCCTTGGTACCGGCTCTCGGCAGTACCGAAGGTTCGGTTCCGATGATTCGGATTCGCAACTCTCGGTTCCCCCGAGGCCGATTAAGTTGCCACTAGCTGACCTCCATTCACCGGTATCAGACACGGTACCGAAGTCGGTACCGATGTCCTCATCACCCTTACGGTTGGTGCCTTCCATGCTTCGCTTATCGATGCCGAGTTTGGAATTGCTCTCTAGTCTGGAAGACTCGGTACCAGTAACCTTTGGTACCGACACCGATCGATACCGGTGGCTCGGTACCGAGGAAAGCTCCCGGAGGTTTTCGGTTACCTCAGTACCGATTGAACTGTCACCGATGACTGCTCCGATGTCTTTGTCGGGCCAGACTCCAACATCGGTACCGGTATTGGCATCGCTACCGGTACCCACAGTAGCATCGTGGCCAACTCCTACCATGCTTTTTTCAACAGGATCGCTCCCTTCTATGCCAAGCTTGGAGTCGATACCTGGCATGGACAATGTGGTAATGATGGTCCCTGCTCCTGACAGCCAGTACCGGAGGCCATCCTTTAAGCATTCCACACTGCACTGTGCAGGATCTTCTATTCCTATATATCTGCCTAGCTCTGTCGCTGCTCAGGCTAGTACTTCAGATCTAACCTGTCCAAGGGAAATTCCTGTTGGGGAACCCTATTTTCAGAGTTTCCTCTTGGATATAGCAAGATCTCTTGCCATTCCTATCCCAGGACATGATCCTGCACAAGGCTCTGTTTCTGCCAAAGCAAAGGACAACATAATGCTTCCTTTGCATCATTCCTTGCAAGATCTCCTTCTAGGAATGTGGGAAACACCTTTAAGGGTACCCCCACCTTCCAGAGCAACTGATCTCTTATATCAGGTGCCCCCCTCTCCAGGGTTTCAAAAGACTCAACTTCCTCATCATTCCATAGTTGTGGAATCAGCAATGAGGTGGGTAAAGAGCAAGAAAAAGCACTCTTCTTATCCGCCAGGTCGTGAGTCTAAGACACTTGATGCCTTTGGACGTCAAACCTTCCAGACATCTATGCTTTCTGCAAGAATTCTCTCATATATTTTCTATATGAGTCTATCTCTTGAGGAGGTCACAAAGCAATTACATCTTTTGACTCCTTCCCTTCCAGAGTCCAAGAGTGCACACTTTTCTTCACTACTCAAGCATCTCCAGAATATCTCTTGGTTTCTTACTCGTGCTTCCCTAGACTCTTTTGAGTCTGTTAGCAGGACTTCTGCTATAACTATAGGGGCACGACGTAGAGCCTGGCTCCAAGCTTTAGACTTGGACAAATGGGCACAGCACAGACTGGGACATACTCCTTGCACTGGAGACAATCTTTTCAACAAGGAGTCTTTACGTCAGGTTACTCAGTTCTCCACTGGCTTACCTATTCCTAGGGGCTGCTCTGCACCTTCCTCTGTCCCAGTAGGTAGGAAATGTCCTGCCAAACTTTCTTCCTATAGGAGAAGAAGGTTTTATGCATCATCTGCCCATCATACAGATGTTCCCAAACAGGGGAAACATCGTCCTAGTCTGCACAGTTCAACCTCTCACCAGGCTCAGCAAACCCAGCAACCACAGGGTTTCTGATCAATCCATCAGATGCTTGTAACTCAATAGAGGCAATCCACTGCTGTCATTCTAAATCCTAATCATGGATCTCTTCCCGAAAGACATCCATTCTTTCTATGTTCTATGAGCTGTCAGGATGTTCATGCTTCTAGGTCACAGGGTTCTCCTCTTTTCCTGCTAGGGAAAGAGGTCTATCCACTCTCAAATGATAGTTTCCTGTGCCAGCATGTCTTTTTTCCTTTCTATAAACTTACTACTTTGTAAGTTTTCTTCAGCTCCATTCTCTTTACCCTCTTACCAGGTTTTTCCTCTAGAGTTCTAGAATACTCTGGACTTGCTGGCTGCAGACTGATGTCATCCTCTGCTTTTCACGTAACCATCCTGGTTATTCTCTGTAACCATAACCGGTGGGAATTGATTCTCTATATATCTTCTCAAGTAGGTTCCACCTTCTTGTTAGATGAATCTTTCCTCTCCACATTTTCCTATGTGAATACCTTTTTGTAGGCATATCTCTGTCTGCTTCTTTGCAGACTTCCATATAGAGGCCTATATATTCATACCTATAGCACACATCTTACAGATGTCTATGTCTATCATTTGTGTGTATTTTATGCCCTTCATATATCACTATAGATATATTCTCATATATCTATAGGATATTTATTTTATTAATTTATTTAGTACACACTTGTATACCGCTACTTCCAGCGATCAGCAGCGGTTTGATTACAGATTGGGAAGTGTCAAATCAGGACAGAAATTTTGGGGTATAAACACATTGATTAGATTGAAGGCACGGCACACAGTAATAAGGTCTTAAGTATAGGAGTTAGAATTTACATATTTACAATTATTACAGAGCAGAAATCATATTTCATTTTGTGTATATATATATATATCTATATCTATATCTATATGTATCTGTTGAGATATTTTACTATCGGTAGATATGTATTGTCACATCCTCTCTTTTGTATAGGCGGATGCCTAGTAGTAGAGGACGGACCACATTTGTGTATCCCTATAAGTGCTGCGGGTCTTATGTTCCATGTAGTTGTGGTCAAGATGAAAACAGCCAAGGATTTAAGGGTAACAATAAGTTTTATTGTTGCACAGGTATTTAACTACTACCCCTATCAAACATAAAGAATAAAGGATTCTTCTCCATACAGAAATAAAGTCAACTGATACAGCAAAGTCCATGTGTTATACATCCACGCATGATTGCTTCAAACAACTTTCCCAAAAGCTTCTTCCAGTTGCAAATTCACTTTACTTATCCTTGGGTTAGTTGAGGCATCCAATCAAAATCATCAACAGCTCTTTCTCTTCATTAGACCAATTGTTGCATTTGTATAACAATCAATAAAACAATAGCATTCTCTTCCTTCGGAGTTGCCAAACTGGCTAGGCTTCACACTTCCAGCATCTTACTGCCTTTCCCAGTGTCAATCCCTCAAGCCAAGTTTCAGGCTTCTTCCAGCACTTATAACATCAGCATAGAACGTTAGCAGCTTTTACTCCCTTTGGCAATAAGCACAGTCTGTCTCCATATCAGAACATTCACTCTCTAAAGGGGCTTCTTCAATTTGCATAGCCTCTTCCTCCGAGTCTGATACAACCTGCCTATTCTCAGGGTTCTCAACAGTAGGCTTCCATTGCTCTAACAGGTTTTTAAGCTGTCTCCAGCAAGACCTTTCATTAAACTGAGGTATAGGGGAAGAACCAAGGAGACCACTCTCTTTTAACACAGCTTTAAAGGTTTCAAAAGGGCTCACCTTTTTCCTAACACTCCTTGACTTCTCTGGTAGTGCTAAAGACAACCACTTGTCCCCAGACTGCTTCACCTGGACTCTTGTACCATGCTTCCCAGAAGGGTCTGGCTCGGACTCCTGTCTCCCAAGCTTCTGGTCAGCTAATTGCTTTCTATCAGCTGGGCTTCTCTTGGAACTGGAGCTACAGACACGCTGCCTGCAATAAGAATCCTTATGCAGCTTTCCAATAGGGCCTTTGCTTCTGCCTATTCTCCCACCTTCCAGGACAGCTTCTACAGAAGACTCATGAGAAGAACTCCTCTGACTTCTGGACAAGCTTTCCAGACTTTCCTCCCGAGGATTATTTCTTCTTCTCTCCCACTTCCCTTTGCTGCTCCTGCCGTGGTTTTTTCTGTCTCTCTCCATGTCTCTCTCACTAACTGTTTCTTCCTGCTTAAGTGTTTGGGGCTGTCCTATGGGCTTTGACTCCGCCCCTCTGCTTCCCACGTCAGCTCCTTTGGTCACCATGGAGCTGAGGTGTGGCTCCCTCTCTAGCTTTCGGTGCATAGAGTTTTTTTTCATTTGTTGGAGATTTAACCCTTTCCCTTCCTGAACTGCTCTTTGCTTCAGGGGAAAAAGACTGGTTTCTCCTGCTTTCTCCAGGGTTTAACCCTGCTTTGCCACCACAGTATTCTGCTTTATCTACCTGACTGTCGAGGCTCATATAGCTATATGATTCTGAGAGATGGGCTTTACCCATACTTATGCTATCCAGCATGTTTTAGGGTCCTACACTCACAACCACTTCCGTGGTAGTTAGCACATACCATAACCTTAAGGTTAGGTACCCCTGAAGCTCTCCATGTTCCAATATCTCTCCCAGCTGACCTCAGTTAGGAGAGACATTGTGGATCTTCAGCTAATCACAGGCTCTAACGCCTCCGGCGTTGTCCTTTCTTTTGGGACACAAGGGGTTCCCATACCCTTTCTCCCCACAAGGACTGGGCCTGTTTGTCCAAATCGGTTAGCCTCTCTCTTTTTGTTCCTAAGAGTGAGCCACTCTGCTGCAAAAGAGTTCGGCTTTTATCATAAAGCCTTCCGCTGAAGGCCCACCGTTTTTTGTACTACCCCAGTTTTTCCTACTGGGGTTACCTGTTACCTTTTAGGATTCTGACCTCCATTGCTTTTCCTACAGGGTTACTACCTCCACTACAGTGAGGTACTTCTCGAGCTTCCTCTTCTGGGTTCCCCAGTAGAACCCATGAACCTCCAAACTTTTCTGAAGTCCTGTTAGGGGAGGTCCATATTGCAATATTTTTTCTTTGCAATATCATTAATGACAATTATCATCCACACATGGACTCCTTGTCTGCAATCCTATGCTAGGTTAACTGTTCCACAGCACCTTTCTCTCTTCAACGCCTACCCTCCATCCTCAGGATGCCTGGTGTTGTGGGGGATAGCATGTTCCAACCTATGACATGCTGGGACTCCAGGCATCTCAGCTTGGGAGTCCCCATATGTGAAGACTCATTCCTGCTTGTTCCTGGAGAAAGCACAGTTACTTACCTGTAATAGATCATCTCTGGGAACAGCAGGAATAAGTCTTCACAACCCACCCACCTCCCCAGGAGTTGTATCTCTATCTTTCCTTTCCTCTCTCTCTCTCTTTGTCTCAGCTTTAAAACTTAACTGAGGAGAGGCAGTTGGGAAAGGCGGGAAGGCAGCACGCAGGCATGGTGGGATGCTTCCAAAAGCTCTTTGATTGGACGCTGGGAAGCGTTCCTGCGCAGACTCCGTCGGTACCGACGTACCCATATGTGAAGACTTATTCCTGCTGTTCCCAGAGATCACCTGTTACAGGTAAGTAACTGTGCTGTCTGCTTAGTTCAACATGTGTTGTCATGTGAATATTTGATACCTATTCTGTAAAGAAATTTATGTGCATATTTTACTTGACAGATATGGGTGTAAGTGGCGAGATACACGCGCCAGATATAGGCGTGACCATGTATACCAACCCTAGACTTGGTGTAAATGCCTACAATTAAATTTGTAGGAAATGTGCGTAAGTTTTATAGTATTCTACAACTTAACGTGTGTAAATTTGTGCTTCGCCTACATTCCACCCAATCCCCGCCCTCATGCTCGCCCACTTCAAAACTATGTGCTGTTGCCCTGACGTGTGCACTTACAGAATAGCGACTGTCTACACTCATAAGAACATAAGGACATAAGATATGCCATACTGGGTCAGACCAAGGTCCATCAAGCCCATTATCCTGTTTCCAACAGTGGCCAATCTAGGTCATACGTACCTAGCAGTTTCCCCAAAAGACACAGGTTCCGCAATGCTTGTACTGGGTCAAGCATCGATATCCTGGGTCCCTTCTTAATAATGGTTTATGGACCTTTCCTCCAGGAACCTGTCCAAACCTTTTTCAAACCCAGCTACACTAACAGCCTTTACTACATCCTCCGGTAACAAATTCCAGAGTTTTATTACACGTTGAGTGAAAAAATATTTTCTTTTATTAGTCTTAAATAGTTTACCCTGTAGCTTCATTGCATGTCCCCTAGTCTTTCTATATTCTGATAAGGTAAACAATCGATCTACGTTTACCCGTTCCACTCCGTTCATTAATTTATAGACTTCTATCATATCTCCCCTCAGCCATCTCTTTTCCAGGTTAAAGAGCCCTAACCTTTTTAGCCTTTCTTCATAGGAGTATCCTTCCATCCCCTTTACCATTTTGGTGGCTCTTCTCTGAACCTTTTCTAATAACTCTATATCCTTTTTAAGATAATTGCACCAGAACTGCACACAATATTCAAGGTGCGGTCTCACCATGGAACGATATAGAGGCATTATAATATCTTTTGTTTTATTTTCCATTCCTTTCCTTATGATACCTAGCATTCTATTTGCTTTCTTGGCTGCCGCTGCACACTGGGCCGAGGGTTTTAACATGTTATCAACAATGACGCCTAAATCTTTTTCCTGGGTGGTGGTTCCTAATGTGGAACCTTGCATTGTGTAACCATAGTTTGCGTTGTTCTTCCCTAGGTGCATAACTTTGCACTTGTCCACATTAAATTTCATCTGCCATTTTGATGCCCAGTCTTCTAATTTATCAAGATCCTCTTGCAATTTTCCACAATCCTCTTGGGTTTTAACAACTTTAACTAGTTTTGTGTCATCTGCAAATTTGATAACCTCACTCATTGTTCCACTTTCCAGGTCATTTATGAATATGTCAAAAAGCAGCGGACCCAGCACAAATCCCTGGGGTACACCACTATTCACCTTTCTCCATTGGGAAAATTGGCCATTTAGCCCAACTCTCTGCTTTCTATCTTTTAACCAGTTCTTGATCCACAGTAGTACACTGCCTCCTATCCCATGACTCTTTAGTTTTGCCAAAAGTCTCTGATGAGGGACCTTGTCAAAGGCTTTCTGAAAGTCCAGATACACTCTATCAACTGACTCAACTTTGTCCACCTGTTTATTCACACTTTCAAAAAAAAACAACAGATTAGTAAGACAAGATCTTCCTTGTCTAAAGCCATGTTGGCTGTCTCCCATTAGGCCATGACTATCTACCTGCTGAGTAATTTTATCCTTTATGATGGTTTCTACCATTTTTCCTGGTATTGACGTGAGGCTCACCGGTCTGTAGTTTCGCAGATCACCCCTGGAAACCTTTTTAAAAATTGGTGTTACATTGGCGATCCTCCAATCTTCAGGTATTAGAGATGATTTTAATGATAGTTCACAGATTACTAATAGCAGGTTTGCAATCTCATATTTCAGTTCTTTCAACACCCTTGGATGTATACCATCCGGCCCAGGTGATTTGCTACTCTTCAGTTTATCTAATAGTTGTAATATATCTTCTCGATGTATCGATATTTCCTTCAATTCTTCCGCACCTTTAAATACCACTTCAGTCATGGGTAACATCCCTACATCTTCCTCAGTAAAGACCGAAGCAAAGAATTCATTCAGTCTCTCCGCTATCGCCTTGTCGCCTCTTAGTGCCCCTTTAGCTCCTCTGTCATGTAATGGACCAACTGACTCTCTCACAGGTTTTTTGCTACGAATGTACTTGAAAAAATCTTTATTTCGTGTTTTTGCTTCCACAGCAAGCTTCTTCTCAAATTCTCCCTTTGCCTGCTTTATCAATGCCTTGCATTTGACTTTCCAGTGGTTGTGCTGTTTCCAGGTTTCATCGTTTGGCTCTTTTTTCCATTTCCTGAAAGATGCTTTTTTGGCAAGAACAGCCAAAACCATGCTGGCAGTTTTTTGGACGTTCTTCCACTTTTCTTAAAGCGTGGAATACAGCTGGTCTGGGCTGCCAAGATAGTATTTTTCAACACCACCCAAGCTTGATGTAAGTCTTTAACCTTTGCAACTGCTCCTTTTAGTTTTTTCTTAACTATTTCCCTCATTTTATCATAGTCTCCCTTTCGAAAGTTAAAAGGTAGTACTGTGGATTTCCGTACTATCCCTCCTCCACTAATTAAATCAAAGGCGACCATGCTATGATTACTATTGCTAAGTGGCCCCAACACCCTTATCTCTTGCACTAGATCTGGTGTCCCACTAAGGACTAGGTCTAATATGGCTTCCCCTCTGGTCGGTTCATGAACCAGCTGCTCCAAGAAGCAGTCATTTATGTCATCTAGGAACTTTATCTCCCTAGCATGTCCTGCCGTGACACTGACCCAGTCGATACCGGGGTAAATGAAATCACCCATTATTATTACTGCGCTGTAACGTTTGTTAGCTTCCTTGATTTCTTTGAGCATTTCATCATCCATTTGTTCATTCTGGCCCGGTGGTCGATAGTACACCCCCACAGCCATCGCCTTCCCCTTTTTACATGGAATTTCAATCCATAGAGATTCTACAGCAAATTTTGTTTCCTGCAAAACTTTAATCCTTTCTGACTCAGTGCCCTCTCTAACATAGAGCGCAACCCCTCCACCAATTTGATCAGCTCTATCATTACGATATAGTTTGTACCCAGGTATCACAGTGTCCCACTGGTTGTCCTCCTTCCACCATGTCTCTGATATTCCAATCATATCTAACCTCTCATTTAGTGCTATATATTCTAACTCTCCCATCTTATTTTTTAGACTTCTAGCATTTGCATACAAGCATTTTAGAGACTGTATTTTATTCATATTAATTTGGCTATTGGTAGACATGGGTAATTTGGGATCTTTAAGCTCTGTCTGCTCCATACTCGAGGGCATTTGGGCTACTTTACTCTTTTTTTGGAACCTCTCTGCTTTTGGTAGTATCCTTCAAGGATACATTCTTCCAAACCATCCGCTCTTGGGCGACTGTTGGCTTTCCCCTATTATCTAGTTTAAAAGTTGCTCTATCTCCTTTTTAAAGGTTAATGCCAGCAGCCTGGTTCCATCCCGGTTAAGGTGAAGTCCATCCCTTCGGAAGAGCCCCTCCTTTCCCCAGAATGTTCCCCAGTTCCTAACAAATCCAAAACCCTCAACTCTGCACCATTGTCTCATCCACGCATTGAGACTCCGGAGCTCTGCTTGCCTTTTGGGTCCTGCACGTGGAACGGGAAGCATTTCGGAGAACGCTACCCTGGAAGTTCTGGATTTCAACTTCCTACCTAATAGCCTAAATTTAGCCTCCAGAACCTCCCTACCACATTTTCCTATGTCATTGGTACCGACATGTACCAAGACAGCAGACTCCTCCCCATCACTATCTAAGATCTTATCTAGGTGGCGCGTGAGGTCCGCTACCTTTGCACCAGGCAGGCATGTTACCAGGCGATCCTCACTTCCACCATCTACCCAGCTATCTACATGTCTAATGATCGAATCACCAACTATAACGGCTGTCCTAACCCTTCCCTCATGGACACATGGCCCTGGAGAAACTTCCTCGGTGTGAGAGGGTTTTACATCACCTGGAGGACAGGTCCTAGTTACAGGATCACTTCCTGCCACACCAGGGTGATGCTCTCCTGTCACGTGACCTCTCTCCTCCATGGCAACAGGGATGCTGCCAGACTGGATTTGGGACTTCAGGACTATATCAATGCAGGTCTCGTCTATGTACCTCTCTGTCTGTCTTATGTTTTCCAAGTCTGCTACTCTAGCCTCTAGAGAATGAACTCGTTCCCTGAGAGCAAAGAGCTCCTTGCACCTAGTGCACACGTAAGACCTCTCACCAACTGGGAGAAAATCATACATGTGACACTCAATGCAAAAGACTGGAAAGCCCCCATCTCGCTGCTGGACTGCTGTCTGCATCTTAGTTTTAAGTTTTTGTTTAGATCTTTAAGTTCTTTACTTAAGGGTTGACAATAAAACTGTACCTAATACGTTTAATATTCCTTGTTCACCTGAAGCTTAATTAATCTCACGTCGTTAATGTATGACTGTTTTGGATAACGAGCTTCACCTGAGAGCACCTCCTGTCTTTTAAAATGTGTAAGTACCTATAAAGCTACGATTATCCCCGAGGTGGGTGGGTGTGGGGAGGGAGGGAGGGAAATAGCACTTATAAAAAGAGGGCTGCTACACAGTACCCTGTCCTGTGCTGCTGAGGTAAGCTATATTCTTATTTGATTTAAATTATAGTTCTTTGCTGCTGCTAGGCTTTAACTTATTATGAAAGTTAAACTACAAGCTCTCTGCTGGGTTCTAAGTTTAACCAGAAAACTCTCTTCTGTGTTTAAATTTAAACTAAAAGTACTTTGCTGATGCTAGGCCTTGAGTGACTATTAAATTTAAACTACAAGCTCTCTGCTGGGTAGGAAATTTAACCAGAAAGCTCTCTTCTGTGTTTTAAATGTAAACTTAAACTGCTGCTACTAGGCCCTGACTGATTTAACAAAAAATAGTGGGTTCACAGATTAATTAGCTTTAATAATAAAGAATTCCTTTCAGAAAATTCCCAGAAGTATATACTCACAATTGCAGATCTCTCTCCAGAAGTAACAGTCCCCTTTTCTAGTCTTTCACACATAAGTGCCCATCCCTCTGCATAAGCCTTTAAAATAGGTGACTTATGTGCATTAAAATAGGTGACTTATGTGCATAAAATAGGTGACTTATGTGCATAAATGTCCATGGCTCCTTAGGATTACCTCCATAAGGTTGAAAGCTATGTAGTATGGGTGCTTCTGGTGTTTTGCATCGGTTTATGGAATCAGTTGTCGGATAATGTAAATACTGAGAAGAACAATCTGTGCTTTAGGAAACGTGCAAAGGCATGGCTTTTTTTGAGGAGGCATCCACTGGAGACATTGAGGGTGAGCCTGGTTAGAGTGGGTCAATTCTGGCTAGTTGGGGGTGACCTGTCTGGACATTTTTCGGATTTTAAAATCTCTAACAGCAATTCTCTAATCCTCCTCTCCTTCCTCCCATGTGAGTGAGCCTGCCCTTTCAGCTTCTTTTTTTTATTTTATTTTTGTTATCAATTTACACTTGCAACAGACATAGAAAGGGCAATTCAAACACAACCAGTGGCAATACAAAATAGAGGAACAAAAAAATCCTATATATATGTCCATTTCCCTCTAGTTCTTAATTTAGGGAGGGGGACCAAAGAAGAAAAAAAACATAACAATTGAAGGAAAATAACTGAGGTAACTGGAGTTTGGCGAAACACGTGCAGGATGGCGTAAAAATAAAATAAAGCCCCCAACTGCAAAACCCCAGACTTCAAAAGAACCACCTTCCTCCTCCTCTTCTGAGCTTCCTGAGAAGTCTGGATATATACACACTTTAAAGGAAACGGTTCTCTTTTTTGAATGTATTAAGTAACCAGTCACGATCGGAGGGCAACGAAAGCAAAACCATCAGTGTAGCAGGAGTCATCGACTCCATATCCCAAGTTTCCAAGATCTCAGAAATATTCAAAATGTCCATATGTTGCAGGGCCGTTAAAGGACGTTTTCAACAGATCCTTGGAAACGGGAGAGGTTCCTCAGGACTGGAGATTGGCTGATGTCGTACCTCTACACAAAAGTGGTGACGGAAGACGTGTCAAACTACAGGCCTGTGAGCCTTATCTCGGTGGCGGGAAAAGTAATGGAGGCGCTCCTGAAAGAGCGAATAGTGAACTTTCTCAAAACCCAACAGGATGCAAGACCCGTGGCAACATGGTTTTACCGAAGGACGATCCTGCCAAACAAATCTGATTCAGTTCTTCGACTGGGTGGCCAGGGAACTAGATCAGGGGTATGCAATGGATGTCATCTACCTGGATTTCAGCAAAGCCTTTGATACTGTTCCTCATAGGAAGCTTATCAATAAACTCAGTAGCTTGGGGACGGATCCCAAGATAGTAAATTGGATCAAAAATTGGTTGACTGGCAGACGATAGAAGGTGATGGTAAATGGAGCTCACTCAGATGAAGGGAAGGTGATTAGTGGGGTGCCCCAGGGATCGGTCCTGGGCCCGGCACTGTTGAATGGATTTGTGAGTGATATTGCTGAAGGACTGAACAGAAAAATCTGTCTTTTTGCAGATGACACAAAACTTTGCAACAGAGTGGACTCCCCCTAGGGAGTGGTTAACATGAGGAAAGATCTAAAAAAGCTGGAAGAGTGGTCTAATGCTTGGCAATTATGATTTAATGCAAAGAAGTGTAGAGTCATGCACTTGGGTAGCAGAAATCGAAGGGAAATGTATGCGATAGGGGGCGAGAGGTTGGTGTGCACGGATCAGGAGAAAGACCTTCGTGTGATTATTTCTGAAGATCTCAAGGTGGCAAAACAGTGCGACAAGGCGGTGGCAAAAGCCAGGAGGATGTTGGGCTGCATACAAAGAGGAATTACCAGCAGAAAGGAAGAGGTACTTATGCCACTGTACAAGTCACTGGTGAGGCCTCACTTGGAATACTGTGTTCAGTTTTGGAGACCATATTTTGTAAAGGATGTAAAAAGACTGGAAACTGTTCAGAGGAAGGCGACCAAAATGATTTGGAGCCTGCGTCAGAAGCCTTATGAGAAGAGACTTGAAGACCTAAACATGTACACTTTGGAGGAGAGGAGGGACAGAGGAGATATGATTCAGACCTTTAAATACTTAAAGGGAAATAATGAACAAACCTCTTCCAAAGACGGGGAAGCTGTAAACCTAGAGGGCATAACATGAAGCTGCAAGGTGGTAAATTGAAAGGCAATGTCAGGAAATATTTTTTCACTGAAAGGGTGGTGGATGCTTGGAATGCCCTCCCGATGGAAGTGGTGGGGGCAAACACGGTGATGGAATTCAAAATGGCATGGGACAGACACAGTGGATCCCTTTACAGCAACAGGATAAAATCAAAATAAATTGAACCATCTAAATTCTCAACAAATAGGGGTGTCCTACATGGAGTGGTGGGTTCACCCCTAAACAAAGACGTGAGGAGGGGTGGCCTGCACGGAGCAGCAGGTGCAACTACTCTTGACATCATACTGGGCAGACTAGATGGACCATGCTGGTCTTTATCTGCCATCATTTACTATGTTACTATCTGCTTATGATTGGTGCGTACCACCCAGCCCTTTCAGCTTCTACTGTAACTAGCAGCAGGAATTGTGGATAGGATGCAGCCAATGGGAAGCCACGAACAGTAGAAATAGTGGAAGGTAGCTCTAGTTACAGAGGCTGTGGGTAGGATCCAGCCACTGTAAAGACGGCGGGCAAAGCACTGAAATGCTATTGTAGTCACAGAAAGGGAGGACATGATATAGGAGAAGTTTCTGGGCTGTACAACTGAACTTTGTGGATATGGCAGGAAATGAAAACAAAATATTAAGGAAAGATATGATAAAGGTCTATAAAATCCTGAGTGGAATGGAAAGGGTAAATATGAATCAATTGTTTACTCTTTCAAAGACTAGTGCACAATCCATGAAGTTACAAAACAGTACATTTAGGTTTAAATCTTTTTTATTAACCATACCAACTCTCTCCATTGCAAGCTAAGCACAGTAAACTTATGATCTAAACACCTTGAACTTGTGGCACATCCGATCATGAATACAAACATGAATACAAATTGAAATTTGCAGTCTAACAGAACTTAAAACTGTGCGGCCACACACTTGTATCTGGCCGTCTGTCCATAGCTATTAACAATAGTGCTTTCCCTTTCCTTCCTCAGTCTTTAACCCCTACCCGTTGTCCCTCCCTCCCTCCCTTCCCCTTCCCTTCCCTCCCTCCTTCCCTCCTCTGCAAAGTTAGGGTTTTAAACAGTTTTATTGGTGCTAACATTACCACCTCATTATTATGAACAGCCTCTAGTTGTCTTCGTCTGTCTGACCAGATTATATCAGCACGTTGGCATAGGTAGTTCAAGACCCTCCCACACTTTGTTGAAACCCACCATTTTCCTATCTCCCAGGATTTGAGCTGTTCTTCGTTCCATATTTCTTACTTCTGTCATGGATTTTTCCCACCCTTTCAGCTCGGGAGGAGACTCCACCATCCATTGTCTCAATATGCATTGCTTAGCCACTATGAAGCCTCTCTCACACAACTGCTTATAGGGATTTTGTACTAAAATTCCCTGGCTAGGTATACCAAACAGTCCCCAGTGCGGCAGGAGGGGCATCCGGTACTTTGCTCTCCCCCCAAGCGCTTTCCAAACCTTCTGCCAGAATTGTTGTATATGTATACAGAACCAGAATCTGTGAGAGAATGTGCCTCTCTCCACCTTACAGAGCTTACACACATCTGTCTCCACCAGGCCCTCCCGGGCCGCCCAGACGTCATGCACATATGATCTCCAGAGAAATTTATATTGTATTTCCTGCAATCTTACTGATTCCGAGACAGTTTTTATGGACTGAAATGCCTGTTGTAGTGTCTCTACTGTAACACCCGGCATCTGGTCCCGCTGCCACCTCTTAGTCAATTGGTCTAGGGGTCCTATCTGCTGATAATAGCGTAACTCGCCTCTTAATTGAGTCGCTCTTATTTTCCCCTCTAGTGTGGTGAAGAGCTCTAACATCCCCCCCTATGTGAATTAAGTCGCTGAATTCCTTCTGTAAGTCACGTATATAATGCCTCACCTGTAAGTAAAAGTAGAAATGCCTAGATTCCAAGTTATATCTCCTCTTCAGCTCCAGGAATGATTCCATTTCAGACTCCATTTCCATTCGCACGTTTCCCAGATACCTGATGCCCTGCCGTGCCCATTCATTTCATCCATCCCCCTTGCGTTCCCAGAGGAAACTGTCTATTCCCCATCAGGGGGAGGCAGTCCGTCCCTCTCCAACAGTTACCCCGATATTGGCACAGCACCTTCCAAACTTGGTGTAGTGCTCTCAAGTACTCTGAAGCCTTCCACGCGGGCATCATCTCCCCAGGGGACTGATGTAATAGGTACATTGGATGCACGCTTCCCGCCATCTCCTCTACCAAACCCACCGGTATCGTGCTCTCTGTGCCTAACACCAGATATCTTAGTTGTCTGACCATATAGGTGAGATTGTAAATTCTCAAAGGTAGCAGCCCCAGCCCCCCTTCCTCCTTGGGTCTCATTACAGCAGAGATAGCTATTCGGGGTTTCCGACCTCTCCAGAGATACTTATTTATGTGCTTTTGCAACAACAAAATATCCTTCGTTAGAATCCAAACAGGCACATTGCGTAAGAGGTAGATCCCTCTAGGTAACTCTACCATCTTGAAGAGCGCCACCCTGCACATTAGAGAAATTAGCAGCTCACTCCACCTCTTCAGCATCTCAATAGAGGCTGTTATCATTGCTTTGGCGTTTATATTATAGAGCTGGGACATTTGCTCAGGGATCTGAATTCCCAGATAGCGAAGATGCCCTTCTGCCCACTCTAAAGGGAAGGTCCCCTGCCACCCCGGCCGAACTTTCCTGCCTACGTCTAGCACTAGAGACTTCGTCCTATTTATTCGCAGTCCCGAAAATGACCCAAACCACTCAATCTGCTGCAATGCAATTTCCAGGGACCTCTGTGGATTCAACAGGCAGAGCAGCATATCATCTGCAAAAGCACTGATCTTAATGCCTCCTCTCCTCTCCTCCACTCCATTCCTTTGATCCCCTCCGACCTCTCTAGGTGCAGCAATAGGGGCTCTAGTTGTAGGGCAAACAAAAGGGGGGAGAGAGGACAACCCTGCCTCGTCCCTCTCCTCAATACAAACGATTGCGAGTATTCGCCTCCCATCGCGATAGTGGCCAATGGTTCTGTATATAGCGCCCTGACCCACCTTAAATAGTCCCCGCCAAATCCAAACCTACGCGTCACTTCAAACACATACGCCCAAGAGACTCTATCAAAAGCCTTTTCTGCGTCTAAGCTTACTAATATCAATGAGGTCTCCGTGAATTGGCAATAATCCATACTCAAAAGTATTTTACTTATATTCAAGAGTGCCTCTCTCCCTTTTACAAAACCCGACTGGTGCATTCCTATTATTCTCTGGAGTACTCCCTGCATTCTCAGTGCAAGCACTGAAGCCAGGATTTTCATATCGTAATTGATTAGAGAGATCAGCCTATATGATGTTGGATTTTCTGGGTTCTTTCCCGGTTTGGGAATGAGGGTGATGGAGGCTGTTTTCATTTCTCTAGGGAACTTCCCTGTCTCCAATACCTCCTCATACAAAGCCACTAGGGTGGGGGTCACGGTGTGCTCGAACATTTTGTAGAATTCCACCCCAAAACTATCTGGCCCTGGGGCCTTATGCGGGGTTCCTGCTCTGATGACTGTTTGTATTTCTGCCCCCACGATCGGCCTACTCAACTCTTGTTGCTCTCGCTCATTCAACTGCGGCAGCTTCACCTCATCCAAGAACATTCTCTCCTGTTCTCTGTCTTCTATTTCCGGAGTGTATAGTTCCTGATAGAATTGCCTAAAAGTATGCATTATTTGCTTGGCATCATGCTGCAATTCCCCTTCCTTATCTCGGATTACCGCTACTACTTTGCTCCCATTCCCTTCCCGGACCAAGCGAGCCAATAGGCTACCTGTCCAGTCCCCATAGCGAATGAACTGATGCCTATAATACTGCATCGAATACACAGCTCGTTCTTGGAGCAAATTATTTAGGCGTTTCTGCCTCTCTAAGTAGGTTGCCAAATTCTGCGGGTCGTTCCCAGCCACCGTTAGCCGCTTATATACTTGAAGCTCATGCGCCAGTGTTAGAATCGCGTCATTGAGCTTTTTCCTTTCCTGAGCCACATACGCAATAATGTGGCCTCGCATCACTGCTTTCCCTGCTTCCCAAAGCACCTCAACCCTACTAGCTTGAGTGTCGTTGAATCGCAAGTACTCCTCCCAGTGGTGCAACAAATACTCTTTGAATTCCTTATTCTTCCACAAATGCCTCGGGAAAGACCACTTACTCCCAACTCCACTCCTCCCTTTCCAATCCATCCGAACCATAGCGTGGTCTGATATTATAATTGAGTCAATCTCAATACCCAGAACCTTCCCAAAACTTTCTCTAGAAACCAACATATAGTCTATCCGGGACCATGAATGATGGGCTCTCGACAGGTGTGTGTAATCTCTTTCCCCCTCATGTAAAATTCTCCAGGCATCCACCAACCCTCCCACTCGACATATATAACCTACTCCCTTCTTGTTCCAGCCACCTCCTTCCCACACCTGGGATCTATCAAGTATTGGATCATGTGGGCAGTTGAAATCTCCCGCTAATATTATTGACACTTTCGGAGCTGCCACCACATTTTGCGCCATACTCTTAAAAAACTGATTGTTATATATATTGGGTGCATATATGTTTCCGAGAAATAGCTCCTCCCCCTGGATCTTGATATGTAGAAATATAAACCTCCCTTGCATGTCTGTCTCTTCTTTCAGGACTACCACAGGACTTCCTCTCTTAATCAATATCGCTACTCCGCTTTTGCGCCCTCCCGAAGTGGCAGCATATACTTGCCCTACCCAGTCACGCTTCAGTTTCGCATGCTCCCTTGCACTTAGGTGTGTTTCTTGCAACAATGCTACGTGCGCTTTCGCCCGTTTGAGCGCTTGCAAAATTTTTTTACGCTTCACAGGTGAACTGACTCCACCGACATTCCACGTCACTATACGCAGATCATGTCTCATCTAACCCCCCTCTTCTGGGTAATCCCGCCGCTTTATCTCCTGCGCTACCCAAAGTTGCCCAGCCTCAACTCCAGGCCCTTCCCTCTTTCTCCTCTGTTTTACCCCTTGCACCAGCCCTTGATCTTTCTCTGCGTTCTCCCCCTTGGCACCCATGTGCCTTCCGACCTCTCCTCTCAAATGTTCCAATCCTCCTAAGACCCCTCCCCCTTTCTCTGCTCAGCCCTGTTATCCCTTTGCTCCCCTCCCTCCTCTCTACCCTCCCGTCTCTCCTCCTCCCCCTCATAAAACAATTCACCTTGTACCCTCAGCTTGTCCCAGCTGAGGCCCGATCCCCGGTTGGACGCTACAGGGCTGCCTCGCCCTAGCCTCTTTTTCTCCTGTTCTCTTTCAGTAGCTGCTCCACCCGGTATTAAAACACTTGCCAATTGCCCCTCCCCCCCTACATAGTCAATTTATCTGCCACATTGCACAGCTTACCCTTATCATTATCCTCTATACATCTTAGCATTAAACCACACATGTGTCCAAAGAGTAGCAAACATGCAAGTCCTTGGTTTGGCGCTATAAGTTCTTGAGGCTCCCCCCTCCGTACTTGCTTGTTGTTCCTGCCTCTAGGACCATTACTCCACTCCACCAGCTGCTTCCCCGGCCTTCGTGCTCTCCAATCCTGCCAAAACCTTTTTTGCCTCCCCCACGGAGGTGAATGAATAGCTCTTCCCTTTGTCCATCAGTCTAAGTGTGGCTGGATACGCCAATGTGAATCGTACCTTTTTGTGAAACAGTTCAGAGCAGATGGGTGCAAACTCTTTACATTTTGTGGTGACTGCTGTGGAATAGTCCTGGAACAATAGTATTTTCTGATTTTCATACATCAGCTGTCCTTTCTGCGAAAAGCCTGGAGCAGTTGAATTTTGTGTTGAAAATTAAGGATTTTTGCGATAACCACTCTAGGCCGGTTCTGCGATTCCATTTTTGCTCCCAGATGATGCGCCCGTTCAACTTTTAGCTTTCCTGCCAATGCGGCGAGGCCCAGCTCCTGCGGGAGCCATTGCTCGACTAACGGTAGCAGCATCTGATCCGTTGTCGCCTCCAGTACTCCCACCAACCACAGGTTATTTCTGCGCGATCTATTTTCTAGATCATCGACTTTTGCCATGAGCGCCTCTATCTGCACATGCTGCGCCGAGCTCTACGAATTCCATGATTCATGCCCTGCTTGCTTTTCCCACTTGTTGTTTATGATATTTAGGGATGCGATATTCAGCAGTAGTGGGTGCAGCTAGCGCAATTAACAGCAGCTATCCATTGCCACTGAACTCTAGACCCAGATATTCAATGCCGGGGCCATATCCTGCTACCGGCAGTGAATATCTGGGTCAGCCCGATAGCTAGGAAGCTAATTGGGCAGCGGCGATATTCAGCCACTGCCTGGTTAGCTTCTTCAGTGAAAGTTAGGCCAGCCTTTATTGTGCCTGACTCGCTACTGAGGGATGGTCTGGCAGTGGCTGAATATCATTGCTGACCAGTTATCTCCAGGTGCTGCCCCAAGAACACCCCAGTGCTAGCTGGCAGCACCTGCAGATATTCAGCAGCATCAAAATGATCTGCAAACCACGTAAATGCCTTTGAATATCCCCTCCCCCCCAAAAAAAATCCACATCTGCCGCCTGAATTCTACTAACATCTTTATTTAGTTCCCGATCTGTAAAATTAGTGTTGTAGCTGCTGTGAGATGATAGCGTTTGTTGTTTACCTCTTTAATATTCTCTGGCTTCCACTGCAATCTGATTGAAATCAATGTACTTGTTATATCATTGTCATAACTGAAATTACTGTTACAACCAAGATAATTACAATAAGTCTTTGTTCTCGTATACCTTAATCTTACATTCTTAAAAGATATTTGATATTTTGAGATTAGGAGGATAATTTTCAAAAGAATGTATGTTGACGCAAAGTTCACAGGTACTTTTGCCTGTGCATTGTATACCGGGTTTCAAGGTTTCCCTTTAAAAATAGTTCAGGAAAAAGTATCTAGAGACATTTGTTTGTACTTTTTTATTTATTTATTTATTTATTTTATTTGGCATAAATTTATACACCGCTCCTTCCAGCGATCTGAAGCGGTCCTTAGGTGGACAAGACAAGGGAATATGTACAGCATAAATTTAGGAATACAGTATGATTACGGTAGGGGGGACTAACAACCACCAGATCACAGTTATACAATTGATAAATTACAGATTGAGCAACCAGAGAGGTTATAATTGTACATAGAGATCGCAAAAATACAAGCAATTAGCAGAGCAATATATACATATAAAAACATTTTTTTTTTTGTTCTTTTTTAAGAATCTTCAAGGATGTGATGCATCAATGAGAAATAGGTTCCTATTAACCTTATGCTTAAGAGGTAGGAAGGCAGCATGGGAAGATATAGTTGAGATCGGCTAGGTGATGCCGTAATACGATTGGAACAGGTGTGTTTTAAGCTCTTTTCTGAAGGTGTGTAAGTCTTTGGTCTGGCGTAACTCATGTGGCAGCCGGTTCCAGAGCATAGGTGCTGAGTACGTGAATGCCCGGTTGCTCGTCTGTTCTTTGACTGATCTTATGCTGCTGGGTACGCAGAGTGTGTTTAGGTTTGCAGTCCGTCGGCATCTGTTGGAGGTCTGGGTGGTGATTAGGATATCGAGAAATGAGGGAGATATCTTATAGATAATTTTGAATGTCATTATCAGCATTTTGTAAATTATTCTTGCGGGTATGGGGAGCCAGTGGAGCTCTATAAGAACTGGAGTGATGTGATCTGTCAGGCTCTTATTCATAATAATCCTGGCTGATACATTCTGCGCCATCTGTAGGATGCTTATTGTTTTTTTCGGTAGCCCTTGTAAAATAGCATTACAGTAGTCAAAGTGGGGAATGATGAGCGCCTGTGCTACTGTTCTAAAGTCTGAGTGGTCAATGATGCAGCGTAAATATTGCTCTATTTGTTATCCGAAGGTGTTTGTCCATTTTTAGGTTAGCATCAATTAGTACTCCTAGATATTTGATCTCATTTTTGAGTGGTAAGTGTTACCGTTCAGGGTGATAGATGCAGGAGGTTTGAAGTCTTGTTTTCCTGATATGAACATCACTTCAGTTTTTTTGTGATTTATAGACATATTGTTGCATTGGAGCCAGTTTTGCAGTTCATGTAGGCATTCTTCTAATTGGTTGAACTTAGGATTGTTTATGTCAAGTTGTGTGTACATCATAATGTCATCTGCATATAGATGGTAGCTGATATTATGCTTTTGGAAAATTGTACATACTGGCTGGATGTAGATGTTGAATAGCAGGGAGGAGATAGCTGATCCCTGAGGTATCCCTTGGGTTTGGGGGAATGGCTTAGCTTGCTCGTTATTGAAGCATACCTGTTGCATTCTATTTGTTAGGTATGATTCAAACCACTTTATCGGTGTGCCCGTTATACCTATAGTCTCAAGTCTGTGCAAGAGTATTTGATGATGTACTGTGTCAAACGCTGCTGATATATCTATGAATATCAGTATGAACATCTTGTTTTTGTTTTCCAGTCCCTTGATTAGGTTGTCTAGAAGAGCTATGAGTAGGGTTTCGACACCGTGGTGGGGTCGAAAACCGTATTGATGATCGTCAAGAATTTTGTTTTCATCAAGGTGGTCTTGAAGTTGCTGCTGAGTTACTTTCGCGATAATCTTTGCAAGAAAGGATATACTTGATATCGGCTGGTAGGAGGTAGGATCATCTTTGTTGAGAGATTTATTTTTCAAAATAGGCCTAATTAGAGATCTTTTCAGTTGGGCGGGCATGATACCTTGCTGCAGGGATTGATTGACTATGTGTGCTATTAGATGAGAAATTTCATTTTTAGTAGATTTGATCCATTCTGCTGGACAAGGATCCAGGAGAGATGTCGTCGTATGAAGGTTTGAGATGGGTAGTTAAGATTAGTTTTTTGTCAATTGTATGGAAAGTAGACCATCCTTCTTTCAGGTTAAAGCTTGTGTTCTTACTGTCTGTCAGCTTTGGACATGAGGCCAACACATTCGGGGTTTGGAGAGGATGGTTAGGGGGATTAAGTTTGGTAGCATAGTGATCCGCCAGGTCTTGAGCCTTAATTTTTCCATTGCAGTTGAGTTCAGGCAAGGGCTTTGTGAGCGACTTTACTAGGTCAAAAAGCTCTCTGGGTCTGTTAATGGCCTTGTTGAGAACTTTGGTGTGATGCACTTTTTTTGCTTTGTTGATCTCATTTTTGTATTTGGCTAGGAGCTCAAGGTATTCCATCTTTTGTAGATCATTCTTGGTCCGTCTCCATTTTCTCCCCAATTTTCTTAAATCTTTCTTCATCTTGTGCAGCAGGGGAGTGGACCATGGTTCTGTTTTTGTTTTCGTCAGTTTGGCTGATGATTTCCATATTGGTTTAGAGTTGTCTTCAATTGTAGAGAACCATTTTTGAGTTAGGTCTTCAATGTCGGTGTTGTCAAGGGTTATGTGTTCATCAAGAGAGCTTATTAGGGTTTCCTTGTTGAGTTGTTGGAATTTTCTACGTTGTTGATTAGGTGCGTCAGAATCTAATTTGTTTGTTGCAGGACATGGGTATATGGTGAACTGAATTTGGTGGTGATCCGACCATGGAACTTAAGTTATACGGGTTTTGGGTTGCTCAATTTCTAGTTGCGGTGAGCTCTTAGGAAGGAATATCAGGTCCAGAGTATTTCCTTTTGTGTGGGTCTCCTCTTGAATTAATTGATTATATCCGAGCTGGTCCATAGCTTCTAAGAAGGAGGTTGCCTGTATGTGTGTGATGGAGTTAAGATTGAAATCTCCCAGAATTATCTGGTATTTCTTAGCTGCAGTGGAGGAGAGGGTTCCCAAAGCGTCAGCGAGGGCTTTGTGGTGAGGTGTTGGTGGTCTATACAATAGGCATATCGACAGGGTCCTATTCTCCACTCGGAGAATGTCAGTTTCCTGTGTGGCGACTGTTGATGTGTTTGTAAGCCCGAGAGAGGCCCTTGCCATTATTAGGACTCCGCCTCCTTTTTTGTGCATGCGTGGACAGTTGAATATCATGTAGCCTGGGCTATTGATTTGGTTTATAATAGCTGTGTCTGTGTTTGAGAGCCATGTTTCTGTGATGCACAGGAGGTCAGGCCTATCATCAGTAATAATATTGTGTATGATATGGGTCTTATTCCTTATGGACCTTGCGTTTATTAGGATGCAAGAGAGTTGGGATTGAGATGGAATGCTAGGTTGCGGGAGCAAATTATGCTTTATTCCCTTCTTAGATTTACTTGGCTTTCTTTGTATGGTGGGGCGAGTGTTGGGAGTCATGATGGGTGGCCTTGAGTTGTGCTGGGGTGTAGCAGAGTTGATATGAGCAATAGTAAAGAGTGTAGGGACATAGAGTGGTACATAATAAAACGCTGGGTGCAATGAACAAGGTGTGTAGTAGAGTAGAATTTGGTAGAAGATAGCATCAGATACTTTTTTTTTCTGCAGATACTTCTGTGGACCTGTTTCTTTGCATTACTACAACTTTTTTCTCTGTGTTTTTGTAAGTATTGGTATGAGTATTCTTTGCTAACCTCATCATATATAAGTATATGTATTATAAATTTTCAATAAATGTAACGTTTATAAAATGAAAATGATATGCCATATGCACATAACTCATCTCATGTAGAAAAGTAATAAAGACCTCATTCTGGAGACAAAAAGGAATAAAACCTGGCATGGAACAAAGATCTCAAAAGCTACTCTGTTGAATCACATTTAGAGCATCCCCTTAAGTAGGACCAAGGGCCTGGAATCCCCCATACTGCAGGCCTCGACCCCAGATCCCCGTGAAGAGGGTTGCAAGCAGCTAAAAATGACAAAGCAGCTCATGATCTGATTCAATAGCATCTGTTCAAAACCAGCAGACAGGGACCCCTGTGACTTTAAGGGTCCCATAGAGAATCTTCTGAGCCCAAGGTTTTCTCGGTCCTCTGTGCAGTCCCTGTACTTGCTGCCATGAGGATTACATGCCTTGTGAGCACATCAGGTGCAGAGGAATGGAAAATAAAACAAAACAAAAGATATAATAATGCCTCTATATCGTTCCATGGTGAGACCGCACCTTGAATATTGTGTGCAATTCTGGTCACCCTATCTTAAAAAGAATATAGCGTTATTAGAAAAGGTTCAGAGAAGAGCCACCAAAATGGTAAAGGGGATGGAAGGATACTCCTATGAAGAAAGGCTACAAAGGTTAGGGCTCTTTAACCTGGAAAAGAGACGGCTGAGGGGAGATATGATAGAGGTCTATAAATTAATGAACGGAGTGGAACGGGTAAACTTAGATCGATTGTTTGTTATCAGAATATAGGAAGACTAGGGGACATGCAATGAAGCTACAGGGTAAACTATTTAAGACTAATAAAAGAAAATATTTTTTCACTCAACGTGTAATCAAACTCTGGAATTTGTTACCGGAGGATGTAGTAAAGGCTGTTGGTGTAGCTGGGTTTAAAAAAGGTTTGGACAAGTTCCTGGAAGAAAGGTCCATAAACCATTATTAAGAAGGGACCCAGGATATCAATGCTTGACCCAGTACAAGCATTGTGGAACCTGTGTCTTTTGGGGAAACTGCTAGGTACGTATGACCTAGATTGGCCACTGTTGGAAACAGGATACTGGGCTTTGATGGACCTTGGTCTGACCCAGTATGGTGTATCTTATGTTCTTAGAGGACATAGAGGAGACCCCACAACTGTCATTGGGCTCAGGCTCCCTGTGGGGAACCCTGATGATGCTGAAGAATTTGGGCTACTACCATCCCCATCACACAAGGCAAAAGAAGCCTGTGGCGGAGCTGACCCCATGTATGACACCGGAGGCATGGCACCCCACACGTGGAATGCTTGTCGGGCTCCATGTCGTGGCGAAAAGGGAGTCATGAAGAGGAATCCAGAACCTGAAAGGCCAATACAGAAAACCTGATCTGGGCTTCTCCAGATGTCCACACAGATCGGGGAGGCTTTGCTGCATAGATAAATGGTGTGACCTACTTTTTTTCTTTTTCATCTGCTTTATTTAAGCAGAAAGAGAGCCAAATAAAGTTGTATAAAAAAAGCGTTTAGTTAAATACAGCCCAATATAAATGAATGTGCTTAAAAATATTCAAACAAATAAGAAAAAAGACTGGCATGCAGATAAGGGACAACAAGAGGTAAGGGAGACGTGGGCCCAACTTACCACGCTCCCTCAGGGGCCCTGCGGGGTCCTCTTCGACCCACCAGTGCTGGAATCCATAGGAAAGAACTCTGGGATCAGGGTGACTGGCGACTCCAGGAGACTAGAGTGCACCCCATTCTGAGCATGTTCCCTACTGGTCTCAATCACAGTGACCACAGCTCTGAAGTGTGGGCCAGGAGAGTTCAGCTTGTCAGTCCTGCACCAGGGGATATATCTCCTGGTGACATCATTGAAAGCTGCTTAAGTCTGTCTCCACCTGCTGGCAAGGGAGCATAAACCTGCTTTTCTGGACTCATCTAACAGAATGATAAAGGCCTTTTCTGCCTGCAAAATCAGCTTTGCAAACATTTTTAAAATTATTCCTGGAAAAATTAGGTGTAACAGAAGCTTCTGTTGCTTTATATGATTTGTGGATAGGCATTCATGGGGACATAGTTTTGACGGACCTGGGTGGAGTTGTGATGTATGAGTATAATTAAATACATACGTGGAGTATTTGCACACATTTACACCCTTGGCGCAGTTTTAAAATTATGCAGAATTTGTGCGGTACTGGAGGTCATTGTATGAGTTTTTTATAAAGACACATGTCTTTTAAAATGGGCATGAAATTAGACAACTTCAAAAATGTGTTTGTTCTCAATGTATTTGGACATCATTTGAACATACACAACCAATCTGGCAGGGGATATCCTTTTGTTCACATTGTTACTTTTGGATCACGGATTCTCAACCCAGTCCTCGGGACACACCTAGCCAATCAGGTTTTCAGGATAACAGTAATGAATTTGCATGATGAGATCTGCATACAATGGAGGCAATGCATGCAAATCTCTCTCATACATATTCATTGTGGTTATCCTGAAAACCTGATTGGCTAGGTGTGTCCCAAGAATTGGGTTGAGAATCCCTATTTTAGACCCAAAGTGGCTGGATTTATATGTTTGCTTAACACACGTCAATCATTATATTCTAGTGGTTTACATATGCATAAAGTAGCTGGTCACCTTTCTGAAAGGATGCACGTTGGAATGATCATGTGCATTTTGTGTGTGCATGGGCGGAGCTTAGGCAGAGCACATGTGTTTACATACATATTTTATACGTATGGCCAAATGCACTTAAGAGAGCTCTAGAGCTGGTGCAAGTGCCCTGACTGTGGCTTTATTTATGCGTGTTAGTGGCCACTTACGCTGCTTTTCTATAAACTCAGCCACCACCCCTTAAAGAATTATTCTAAAAATGTCCCATCTTGTCCTAGATGCTTCTAACTAAGAATCTTTGAGACAGAGACACATATGCACACGCATTCTCTCTCTCTGTCTTTCTTTCTGTGAGAAGCACGCACTTTCTCTTTTTCTCTGAGGAACACATACACCCACACTCCTTTGACTCTCTTGAAATGCACATTTTCTGTCTTTGATCAGCCATCAGTAAAGCTGAAGGACAGTTACCATTAACCCGGGGACTCCTTAGAATGGGAAAACTTTGTATGTGTTCTCTAAATTTTGGAAAAATTGCTTATCCCAATACTTTGCAATTAGACTGTATCTTAATATATATTTCACGAAGTTTATTTGACTTTGACATTTTCTAATGCCAGCCATCAAATATTGTTTTTCCTGAGCAACATCGGGTGACTTAGCTAGTGTATTATATTTTTATGTTTAAATGGTAATGACAAGGAGTACATTTTAGAAGCCTTAGTTGCTGTTTGTACATAGAATTGACTTATAGTTGTATGCCATTTTGCACAAATAAGTAGCGATTTTAGAAAAGGTGCTACTTATATAGATATAGATATAGATATATATAGATATAGATATAGATGAAAGGACATACATTTCAAAATCTACAAAAAGGAGGCATTTTCTTGGTGGTCTTTGGACGTATATGTGTATTCAGTATGTCAGAATGACAATACACAGCTAGATCAAAAAATTTCCTCATTTGGCATTTATACCTGTTCCATGTCATGCACAGCCCCAACTGACTTGTCTTTGGGACCTGAGGCTTGGACAATCCCTGGAGGTTAAGGTGGGGACGCACTCGCATCTGACATTGAAAACCACCTCTCTTGAAGCAAAGTTTGATTTTTTGGAAGGTGGTTCTCTAATTAGCTACATTTTTATGGGCAAGTTTATAAAATCCACAACATAAATGTATATGTAGCAAAATCACTACTTGTGCATATCTGAATATGTGCCCCCTTGGGGCACATATACAGAGCCCAAGGGCTGTGCGAGTGGTGCGACTGCACAGGGCTGGAGTACAGAAAAGGCTCTGATATCATCACTGGGCTTCCTAGAAGCTCAAAGAGTGAGTTACTGCATAACTGAGGTGGAAGGGGGCACCAGATTCTTTAGTCACAAAGGGCGCATTTCTAGCTTGGACAGTTCTGCATGCACATT
This sequence comes from Ichthyophis bannanicus, assembly GCA_033557465.1. NCBI lineage: Eukaryota > Metazoa > Chordata > Amphibia > Gymnophiona > Ichthyophiidae > Ichthyophis > Ichthyophis bannanicus. Next base: position 241,856,087 of record CM066040.1, on the reverse strand, counting down.
TCCAAAATGGCTCTTTCTGTTACGCATAATACCATGTCTATGTAGATCTTCCATGATGCTATAAATACTTGCCTAGTTCTACTTGTACAGAGCAAAATACTTTAGCCTATGCTTTTTTTGCTTGCTTTGCCAAAATTTAAAGGTTCAATATTATATCAGTGTTGGCTTAATATCTCTCCAAAGTATTGTGGTTGCCATGTCAGTTCACTTGGGTACGTGGAAATAAGGGTCACCAAGAAGTTGTGGGTGATTGCTTTTTTATTCGACTAACTTTTTAGTCTAACTTTTTGAAGGAGAAGAAATTGAAATCGTGAACAACTTTAACCTACTTGGATCAACTATCAATAAAGAAGCAACAAGCAGTCAAGAAATCAGACGACGCATTGCTCTTGGCAGAATGGCTATGAAAGACCTAGATAAGATTCTCAAGAGCAGAGATGTCTCTCTCCATACAAAGATTCGACTTGTTCAAGCCATGGTATTTTCAATAACATCATATGGATGTGAAAGCTGGACAGTGAAAAAGACAGACAGGAAGAAAATTGATGCCTTTGAATTATGGTGCTGGTGGCGAATACTGTGTATACCATGGACTGCCCGAAGAACAAACCAGTCGGTACTAGAAGAGATCAAACCTAAGCTTTCTTTAGAAGCTCAGATGACAAGACTTCGACTTTCATACTTCGGACACATCATGCGAAGAGAGAGATCATTAGAGAAAGACATCATGCTTGGCAAGATAGAAGGTCAACGCAAAAGAGGAAGGCCAGCAATGAGATGGATTGCTACAATAACAGCAGCTACGGGTACCAGTCTGTCAACAATGAGCCGCCTGACTGAAGACCGAACACAATTTAGGATAGCTATCCAGAGGGTCGCCATGAGTCGACTCCGACTCGACGGCACTTAACAACAACAACAACTTTTTATTCGACTAACTATCTGGAACATTCCCTCAGAACCTAAAGCAAACATCAATAAGACCGCTGCTGAAAAATAGTAAGCTCGACCCCGCAAAGATGGACTCCTACAGCATCTCCCTCCTAGCCAAAATCATGGAAAAAATAGTCCAACAGCAACTGACTCATCATATCGAAACAAACGCACCCCTTGACCCTTGCCAGCACGGATTCAGAGAGTCACACGGAGTGGAAACCTTGCTGACCACTCTATTTAACACCCTTACAATTGGGATTGACAATATCAGACAAGGCTTTGCTCTCATCTTCCTCGACATCGCAGCAGCCTTTGACTCGGTCAGCCACAAGTTACTCTTATCCCGCCTTGCCGATAAGGGTGTCTATGGAAGTGCACTCACCTGATGCGCATCATATCTTAACGACAGATGGCGACATGTTCGCTCTGGTCCCTCCACATCCATTCCATTCCCGCAAGAAAAAGGGGTTCCTCAAGGATCGTCACTCTCAGCTCTATTGTTTAACATCTATATGCAACCCATCTGCAACCTCATCCGGTCGTTCAACATTAATTGCCTGGTATATGCTGACGATGTCCTAATGTTCACCCCAATATCCACAGAGCAACCAGACCTCTCCCAGCTTTCAGCATGCTTCGATGCTGTCGAAGACTGGCTACATACGCAAAAACTCAAAATAAACCTTAACAAAGTACACAATCGCAACATCTAACAGGGCATTCAGTATCTATGCCCCAAAATGTTGGAACGCATTACCACCAGGCATCCGTGCAATTACTGACCTAACACAATTCAGAAAGGCTCTCAAATTCCATTTATTTACACAGTACTACCAGATTAACCTAACCTCTACCTAATTGCCTCTCCTCTTACCTCCTCAAGATAACATCTCAACCCTACTGTACACATGTAACACCCTAAATTCTCAGCACTCAATCTCATTGTACATATGTAATTAGTTCAGTTTGCAACCCCCGTGTTATCCAAGTTGTTACTCCTGTTCTCTGTAAAGCAAAACATGTTATCCAAGTTGTTACTCCTGTTCTATGTGAAGCCAAGCAGTTTGTTATGGTTATTTTGTTGTATGTAAACCGCGCTGACAATAGTGCGGTATATAAGAAATTGTAATAAATAATAAATAAATAATAAATAAATAAAAAGACAGAGGTTCTCTTCATCAGCAGAGACCAGACATTCGCCCCTCCCACATCACTCAAGGTACTCAATGCAGAACTCATTTCCTAGACGACGATTCGATACCTTGGTGTAACACTCGACCAGCGCCTAAACATGCACTCCCAAATAGGCAATACCGTAAGGGCAATTTACCACAAAGTTCGGACACTACGCCACATTAAACGGATTCTAGAACCAGATGACTTCCGAACAGTCTTTCAAGCCCTAATAATGCCTCATTTTGATTACGCCAACTCTATACTGCTGGGCCTCCCTAAGAGCTCCCTAAACCCCCTGCAGCTCGCGATGAACGCTGCAGCCAGAACACACTATGGAGCATCAAGAAGTGAACATATCACCCCCATCCTCAAATATCTACACTGGCTCCCGGTACAGTACAGAATCACATTCAAGAACTTAACAATGACATTTAAGGCAATTAATAAAAGCACATCCACCTCCCTCTCAGACCTTATACACCCCACCCCCTCAACAGATCAAGGAGATCTACTGCCTGCAATACCATACTTCTCCCAAAAGCCATCACCAAATGCTCCAAGACTACAAGAAAACGTGCCTTTTCACTATAAGCACCCTCCTGCTGGAATGCCCTCCCACCAGACCTCCGCGCCATAAGCAACTTCTCTCAGTTCAGGAAGGTGCTCAAACATCATCTCTTCCTGCAACACTTCTCCATTTCAGACAACATCACCTAGACACCCTCACCCCGACCCATAGCAGATTACACAGAGTAACCCCTCCGCCCTACAATTAGTTCACTTAGTCCATCCACTACAACCATCCCTAACAAACCTCGGAGTACCAATAGATTTAGATAGCCACCATTGAGCTTTTGTAACTACCGCCAAATATTATGGGAAACCATAATACCAATTTGTACATAGTGTATATAGTTATCCTGTTCACCATGTTTTATCTTCCCTGTTCATTGTAAGTCCAATGTCAGACTGTTCTGCATTGCACAACTTATGTTACTTGTAAACCGCGCTGATGATAAATAGTGCGGTATAGAAAAACATTAAAATAAAATAAAATAAATAAATAAATAACTTAATACATATGTATTAAGTTAGCCCCACAGAAAGATATTAAGAATTTTCACAATTCTTTATTTTCCAGTTTAGGATAAAGCTAGTGTTCCAGATCAAATATGAAGAACCGTAAGCTATTGTATTCAGTAACTACTTATCTTTTCATAAAAATAGCAAGGATTCAGATAGCTAGCAGAGTCTGGAATGTGAGAAATTTGAACTTCAGAGAATGTCATGATTAAAATAATTGTAAATTGGTATATTACACAGTCTGTGACGATGTAATGCCTGGTAGGTCTGTAGCATTCTTATATTCAATGTGATGTATATAATTGAGGCAAAGTTCCTTTGAAGAATGAAGAGGATAATGGTTGGTCCCGCAGGAGTACAAGACTAATTCACTCAAGGGGCTCTTCTGACATCATAAGTAATCAAGGATGGCGGTGAAGAGCAGCACATTTCCAAGAGGCAGTCTTCTAGTCTTTTATTTATTCTGCAACAACCTGTTATTTTTAACACACAGAATTTTCAAAACAGTGTCTCAGTATACTGTAAAGTCCACAAAACTTGAGTTTACATAGTTGAGAGAGAGAGAGTTTTTTTTCTGTTATTTAAGTACAATATATACACAGGGTGGCCCAAAAAAGTGAGAACATCTCGTGAATTAAAAGCTTAAATAGTTTACTTATTTACCTTTTTTAGCTATATAATGTCTTTATTTTGACAGTTTTCGGTCGCCATCTTTTTTTTTTTTTAAATTTGTCAATTGTTTACATCTGTCTTTTTGAATTTTTAAATAACTTATATGCTACGAGATGTTCTCACTTTTTTTGGGCCACCCTGTATAAATAGTAGTACTCGTAAAACAGAAAAAAATATGTGTATGTATGTACTATATAGAAATGTATAACCAAAGAAAAATAATCCTTGTTGCTTCTTCTTCCCTTCTTATCTTTATTCTTTTCCTGACTGTAATTTCTAGGCAATCTGTCCTTCTGCCTTTTTTCCTGGAGGAATGCTGTCATACGTCTGGCCATTTCATTGCCTTAATTTATCAAGTCTCATCCTTTCTTGTCTGCCTTTCGGTCTGTTTCCTGCCTTTTTTGTAATTTTGAGCATGACATTCTTACTAGCCCAGGATATTTGTTACGAAGTTGGTTTGTTGGCTAATGAAGATTTACGTTTCTGAGCTTTTCTGTCTTGTTTACTGCTTGAAGTGTCATACTGGCTTCTCTCAGTGCTGCACCAGTGGATATACTGAATGATGACATCATTGAAAGTTCCTCATCTGCCTCTGCCTGCTGGCAAGAGAGCATAACCCACACATATGGACTGGTCAAACAGGATTTAAGGAAAGAAAATTATCAGGTTACATTTCTCTATAAGTTTCAAACCGTGGGACACAGTCCCCGGCTGGCTGCCCGTAACCAGGTGCATGGCCCCGTGTGGGGGACCCTGCCCTGCAGCGTGGCTTACCTCGGTGGGTGGGGTGAGGGTGGAGGCGTGGTGGGCCGTGGTCTTTGAGAGCAGTATGCAGGCTGCAGGTGGGCATCTTTTAAACTCATTGGCTCCCCTCTTGTTTTCTGGAGGGGAGCAAATGAGTAGACGAGAGGGGCTGCTGGGAGGTGGGGGAGGAGCTGAACATCCCCTTTCTGCTTGACATGTCGGCTGCCTCCCTGCTTGCCCGTTCAGGCCGAGGTCTCTCTGCTCACTGCTGCTTCTTCTGCGGTTTCTTTGTCTCCCGGTGTCCCTGCTCTGCTCCATCCGGCTCTGGTGATTTTTGAGGTGATATCCTCTTCTCTACTTTTATTGTTTCTGCTGCTGTTTTCACTTTAAAAAAAAAAAAAAGGGGAGGGGAAGGGAGGAAGACAGTTTGAAGACCATCGGGCTTCTGTCTGTCTAGGGACATGCTTCCACATCGAGGCAGAGCAGTGGGGGCATTGGGGTCTAAGCGGGCTCCTGCTCTTGCTGACCAGCCAGCTGCCTTCTCCCCTATGGGACATTTGCAGGTGGCTGCGGGGCAAGATGCAGAAGGACCCTCTGTGGCAGTGGCTGAAGCAGCTATTACAGGGGTAAGTCCAGATGAGCCTGGGCCTGAAATTAGTCCCCCTAGAGTATGTGGGCATTGAAGAGGGAGAGGGAGGTCTGCGGCCAAGTCTTCACGGGGTTGGGGCCAGTCCAGGGCTAGGGATGTACCATCTCATGGGCTGTCTGTGGGGGTCAGGCCGGAGGCCCTGGTTGGGGATGCGGGTTTCAGTGGCATGGAAGTTGGAAGGAGTGTTGAGCCAGTTGAGACCCCTTACCTTATGGGTATAGGTTCAAATTTATTCAACACTGGAAGCGTGGAGAGGGGCACCCAGTATAGGTGTGGTAGAGCATTTGCCAGTGGATTCCCCTTCCACCTCTATGGAGGGTTTCTTTGTGGATTGTGGCAAGATAACGCCAGCTAGGGGGGCACGCTTTTTAGGGAGCTGGGGTCGGGTGGGACATTTTGGGTTCACGGAGGCTATCTCCCTATGGGGTAAAATGCCCAGTTGTCGGCAGCTACAGTGGGAGGGTTGAAACCTCACCACCCTATTAGGGTGACTAAGAGTATGCGTGATGACGTGTTGGTCTGGGATGCTTTTCTGGCAGTTACAATGGGATGTCGGTTTTTCAAGAAGTCTCCAATGTGGACTTGCAGCTCTTCATAGATGCCGCGGGTGGTTTAGGTTTTGGTATCTATTTCCAAGGTTCTTGGTGTGCTGATCGTTGGCTGCAGACCTGGCCCACAACATCACATTTTTAGAGCTGTTCCTCATTTTAGTCGTGTTGGAGTTATTGCCGGACAGGCTCTGCAACCGCAAGGTAGTTTTCTGGTGCGTTAATGCTGCGGTGGTCAGCGTGATTAATCACTATTCATCACACTGTGCCCAAGTTGCAGCATTAATGTGAGATTTTGTTTTAGCTTGTTTACATTTGAATGTGTCTGTTAGGGCTCGGTATATTCTGGGTTGTATTAACAAGATTGCTGACTCTTTCCCATTTCAAGTGGGCCCTGTTCTGGACTTTGGTGCCAAACGTAGACGCAGAAGGGTGCACAGTCCCGGAGCACCTTTGGCAGATTGGCCGCCGAAGATGCTGCGTCTTCTGCAGAGATCCTTGGTGCCAGCGACATGGGCAGCTTATTGCAGGGGTTTCAACAAAGTGGCAGCCTTCTTGTTGATGTGAGGATGGCAACATGGCAGGGTTTCAGACCTGCTCCTCAGACAGTATATAGTTTCCGCCAGAGACAATGGCATCTCTAGATAGGCCGTGCATGCTCACTTGGCTGGTTTTGCCTTTTTCGCCAGAGCGGTGGGCTGGGGCAGCCTGGCAGAGGGATTTCTAGTCCACAGGATGCTGCAGGGATGGGAGCACTCTTTGCAGACCCCTCGCGACTCCAAGCGTCCAGTCACACATGACCTACTCCTGAGACTGAGTGAGATGCTGCCCCTGGTAGTGGAGTCGGCTTATGAGGCTGCTTTGTTCCGGGCGGTGTTCTGTTTGGCTTTCTTTAGTGCTTTTAGAATCAGTGAGTTAGTGGCCAACTCCTCCCGCACTTTGGGCAAAACAGGGATGTTGCGCCAGCATGTGCAAGCAGAAGTCGGTCAGCTTCGCATCCTGCTTGCCAAATCTAAGACTGGTCATTTGGGAAAAGGACTGTGGGTGGTTCTGAAGGCAATTGAGGGCATTCCTACATGCCCAGTGGCCAGCCTGAGATCTTACCTGGCTGGTCGGCCGGCAGTTGGGGGATTACTGTTTGTTCATTTAGACTTACGCCCTTTGATCCGTTTCCAGTTTTCAGCTGTTTTGCAAATGGTACTGAGGCACTTGGGCAAGGATTCTAGCCTTTTTGCCCCTCATTCTTTTTGCATTGGCGCAGCAACCAGTGCAGCGGCTTCCGGATTGGAAGACCACATCATAAGGCGAATCAGCAGATGGCATTCCCAGGCTTTTATAGGATATGTGCGCTTATGAGTCTAGAGTGGGGGGTAGCTACCTTTGTTTGTTCCTAACTGTCTTCTCTTTTGCAGATGCAAGGCGGAGTCACTGGTGCTGTTGGCTGATTGGTCATTCCTTTCTTCATTGGGCCAGCCAGCGAGCAGTGGTGTGACCGTTTGGGCGTAATCTGGGCTTAGATCCAGTGAAGGTATTCGTGTATGACTGGGTGAGCATGACCTATGTTGAAGCCAGCTCCTGCCTTTGCTGTGGCATCATAATTGGCATCATAATCGGGTGTGGAGTCGCCCAGCGGCGATTCTACTGCATTTAGGAGGCAATGACCTTTGTTCATGGACGTGCAAGCAGATCATCAGAGCTGCAAAAAGGGATTTAACGGAAGTACTGCAAATGTTCCATGGTCAGACATCATTCTAAGGCCTTCCTGCATGGACCAGCGGTGCTGGTCAAGGATGTTAGTGAAGATCAATCGCCAGATTGCACACTGGGTTTGTGAGCAGGGTGGCTATCAGATCATGCACTCCTGGGTGGAGTTGAGTGTACGGGTCTGTTTCGGCAGAAGGTTGTTAATTTATTCACAGTGGGCTTGGATTTGTTGCTCAACGACTGGCAGGAGGCCTTAGAATTGATAGTACGACAGGATGCTTGCTGGTCGCAGCTTTAGAGGGGCGGCACAGGATCGCTAACCATCACCTTGTGCCAGTGGCAGGATCCTGGAGATTTCCGGGGTCTGGAGCCTTTGGGCAATACTTTGGGTGGGGGTCAGGTGCCCCCGACCTGGATAATCCTGGCCAGCCTTTGCTAATCATATGGCGAGGTCGGCTTTGGGAGGAGTCTATAAGTTTGCCGCTGGCCTGACTGTGGCGGAAGGCAGAGACTATCTCACCTTGCTAATAGCATGGTTGGTGAGTTATCAGATCCAGTGATGGTGGTTAGTATGGTTATTCTTGGGTTTTAACTTGGTTGTTTGGAAAAGTTATCATTGTATTAAATAAAGCTGCGACCAGTTTATTCCTAATTGCCTATCTGATGTTTTTTGTGGTTGAATTGAGAAAATTAATGGTGGGGGGGGGGGGCTGTGAATTGGGGTATTTCCTGGAGTAAATGGGTAAAGGAGGCTCACCAGGTCCGGGCTACCCCAGTTACTGCACGCTCTGCGCATGCTCTACTGCTATGAATGCGTACAGTGAAAGTATGCAGTATTGGCCTTTTATGTGTACTTATAAAATAGCGACCACCTAAAGTATGTACATAAAGGTCCATTAACGTGTGAATCACCAAAAGTCCATGATTTATATGCATGGATGGTGTGTGCTTTCCATGGCTCCTTTTATTACCTTTATGCAGTTGACGTCCTCTACAAGTATATGCAGGGCATGATCTAGGCATGCTTTCATGCGTGTTTAAAGTTGGCATTTCAAGGGTGCAGCTAGGTAGAATTTTGTAGAGGTTTGTGTATATGTTGGCAGGTATAACAATATGCCTCCTGCTTCTACCGCTTGTTCCACCTAAAGCTGCAATTTAAAACTTTCCCTTATATGTATAACTCTCCTTTATAAAACTGCCACTTTTTCTATGTATGCAGGCCACATCTGGTTATGTGGCTGATTTTTAACATTAATCCCTCTATATTCTACAAGCACAGGTACTATTATTTGCAGCACAGGGAGGGGGCAAGTTTCCAGTGTAGTTTTTCCAGTGCGCGAACAGCTGGTAAACGGGGAACAACTTTGAAAATTACCGTCCATGGGTTGTTACTTGATTGCAGAATTCTTCAGAGAGGTTTCTTTTGGATTATTACCTGGAAACCATGCTTCTGCCAAGAGCATTGTTTTTGGGCATGTGCTGTCATTAATTAGTCTGCTGGGATACAGCGTATTTCCTTTCTTCCCGCTGGAACAAACAAAAATATATACACTGGTGCACAAGAGATACAGACATCCTTCTAAGTAAACGTTTTTAGAAGATTTGCTTAGTTAGTTAGTTATTTTTATTTTATTAATCATGTTTCTATCCCCCTTGTTTCTGTGGCATTCATTGCATTGATTAAACCAGTATATCTTGCGACAGCTATGCAAAAGCTAGAATGTGTACAGTAGTGCTTATAAGAATTATGTAAAATTAGACGGAATGGATGCAAGATTTGCATGCCATTTATCAGGACTGTAGGCCTAAGTCATAAAGAAGGGCAGTGGGGGCTTTTGGAGATGTGAAGGAAAAGCAGGGCCATGTCCAGAGATTCATTGCAGGGCCTCCTTGCATAAGTGATTATGAGCTGAAAAGTGTGAAAAATAGTTGCTCAATGGCTGGCCTTGAAAGGAGGCCATGTCAAAAGGTTTTATTTAGCTAATCATATGTATCTCCAGGAACAAGCAGGAATCTAGTCATCACATATAGGTATCGTCGGTACCGACGGAGCCTGCGCGGGAAGGTTCCCCAGCGTCCAATCAGAAAGCTTTTGGGAGCATCCCACAGCGCCTGCGTGCTGCCTTCCCGCCTTTCCCAACTGCCTCTCTCCAGTTCTTCTTTTTCCGCGGAGCCAGCAGGTCGTGTTCCTGTCACCGCAGAAGAATTTCCTTATTTCATATTTCTTTTTGTGGTCGCGTCTGCCTTTCCCAACGCTCTACCAGTACCGCCGGTATTTCTTTTCTTTTTAAAAAAAAAATTAATTTTTCCATTCTTTTACCTTCTTCAGGTGCACCTGTCTTTTGGGGCCTTAAGGCCCAGAAATTTCCTTAATATGGAAAAACCTGCTTCAGGTTTTAAAAAGTGCACAAAATGTGGCGGTACCATTTCCGTCACCGACACCCATGAATGGTGTTTAAAATGTTTAGGTCCTGACCACTCCATCACAGATTGTGTGTCCTGTGCTATGATGTCTAAAAGGGGTCAACAGAACTGAGCTGCTAAGCTCAGTACCCTGTTTCCCTCTGATGCCGCTTCGGTGGCATCGACGTCCTTCAGGGCTTCTTCTTCTTCCCGTGGATCTCAGGTAACTAAACATAAGTCTAGCCGGTCCTCAAAGAGTAGATCTCCTTCTAAGCATCGAGATGCCTCTGGCGTTGCCCTCGAGGATTCTGCACCGGCAAAATTACCCCGGCGGTAGGCTTCGGCTTCCAAAGCACCATCATCGGGGTTCCAGGATGTTCTCGATGGCTCGGCCTCGACAGATCTCTTGGTGCCATGCTCTGGGGTACCGGCAGTTTCCACCGGTACCGATTTCCAGGCATTGGCAGCGTCTATGAACCAGAGAATTCTGTCCATAGAACGCAGTCTAGTGGCTTTCCTTGTGGCATCAACACCCTTGGTACCGCGACAGACAACTCCACCGGTACCGGTACTGGCATCGGTATCGGTATTGCAACCGGTACCGATAGCATCGACATCGATATCGATGCCTGCTATGCCTGTACCCTGTCCTTCGATGCCTGCCAGTACCGATTCCCCGGTACCGGTTATTCCCGATACTGATTTTGCTGGGTACGGGTATCGGGCTCTGCAAGAGCATCCAGACAGGCGATACTTCGATTCCTCAGAAGAATCTGAGGATTCTGAAAGTTCTGTCGATGCAGCGATGATGCTTCCACAGGAGTCCTCCGCCCCTAAACGCAGGATGTCTCCTCCAGAGGACATGTCTTTCCAAGACTTCATCCGAGAGGTGGCTCGGGGCCTGTCCATCACTGTGACCCCTGAAACAGAGCCAAGGGCCAAGGAGTTGGATATTTTACAATATCCCAAAACTCCTAAGGAGGCAGCTACCCTACCCATTCATGAGATTCTATATGATCTCATGTTGAGGATGTGGGAAACACCACTTACCACCTCTCCTCATTCTCGTAGGTTAGATACTATGTATCGTGTCCCTCCTTGTCCTGGTTTCCATAAAACTCAGCTTCCCCACCACTCCATTGTGGTGGAATCTGCTATGAGAAGGATTAGAAGTGCAAAAAGACATGCCTCTAATCCTCCAGGACGTGAATGCAGAACTCTGGATGCTTTTGGACATAGAGTCTTTCAAGCTTTCCATGCTTGCTGCAAGAATCAGTTCCTATAGACTCTACATGGGAATGTTCCTAAAGGAAGTTACTGATCATCTACAGACTTTAAGTCCTTTCATCTCTGAGGATAAAAGGCAGGAGTTTCTCACTTGGCTCGAACATGCTCAAGATGTCTCTAAATTCTCCAACCGTGCAGCCATCGACTGCTTTGAATGTATAAGCAGGGCCTCGGCTATTGCCATAGGTGCACGTAGAATTGCTTGGCTCCAAGCATCTGATTTAGAGCTCTGGGTACAAGATTAAATTGGGAAATATCCCTTGTACTGGTGAGAACCTGTTTGGTAAAGATTGGCAAGAAAAAGCCAATGAGATGGATGCTGAAAATTCCACTTTGGATAGACTATCCAAGTCTACTGCTGATCCTGTTAGGAAAAAGTTGTTCAAGAAAACACCTTTTTCTAAGAAGAAGAGATTTTATCCTGCTTTTGGTCAGCAGGCATCTTCTGCAGGTCAGTTTTCAACCAAACGTCAGCAACCACCCAAACAGAAGAAAGCAAAGGCTGCTAGGCCTCAACCGGCTCAGCAGCCTCAGCCTCCTCAGGGCCTTTAACTTTCAGCTAGAGAACTTAGCCTTTCTGGCTCTGGAAGGACCAGAACCGTCCACCATTCCAGGAAGGTTATGCCATTTTGCTCCCAGACACTCTCCATCATAAGAGAGGGGTACAAACTTCATTTTTCAAGCATGCCCCCTCCCACAATAGTGAAGCAGTTCAATTCTCCGACCTCTCTCATCGACCTGTTAGGTCAGGAGGTTACCATCCTTCTTGCCCAAGGGGCAATAGAAGAAGTGCCTCTTCATCAACAGGGCACAGGGTTCTGTTCCCCTTATTTTCTTATCTCAAAGAAAACAGGGGGATACAGACCTATCTTAGATCTCAGAGAATTGAACAAATTCCTGGTCAAGGAGAAATTCAAAATGATTTATCTCGGAGCTCTGCTTCCATACCTTCAGAGTCAGGATTGGCTTTGTTCTCTAGATCTCAAGGATACGTACACCCATGTTCTCATCCATCCAACCCACAGAAGGTTCCTTCGGTTCCTGTTTCAAGGAAAGCACTACCAATACAGGGTGCTTCCTTTTGGTCTGGCCTCTGCACCAAGGGTGTTCACAAAATGCATGGCTGTGGTAGCAGCATTTCTACGCACTCTGGGAATATTCGTCTTCCCTTACTTGGACGACTGGCTCATTCGAGCTCCAACACAGTCAGAGGCCAGGACTTCTCTATCCTGCACAATGCGTATCCTTCAGTACTTAGGGCTGGTCATAAACATCCCAAAATCCAGTCTAACTCCTACTCAATCTCTAGAGTTCATAGGAGCCCTGCTGGATACCACAAAGACAAGGGCCTACCTTCCCCAAGCCCGTTGTCTTCGCTTGGTGCAGTTAGCTTCTCAAGCAGCCCTAAAGCCCTTTTTAACTGCTCGAGAACTGTTGCAGTTGCTAGGCCACATGGCATCCACCGTGCATGTGGTACCATATGCTCGCCTTCACATGAGGGCAGCTCAGTGGACTTTATCCACCCAATGGACCCAGGCATCAGGTTGCCTGTCAGACAGAATAGCAAACACAAGTCATCTCATTTTGTCTCTCTAATGGTGGAAGTCCACTCAAAACCTGTTGCTGGGGTCCCCCTTTCAGCAACCTCTGCCCCAAGCAACTCTTACAACAGATGCTTCTCCAATGGGTTGGGGAGCTCATCTGCAAGACCTCTCCACCCAGGGCACTTGGACTCCACAAGAGAGTTGTCTACATATCAATCTCTTGGAGCTCAGAGCAATCTTCCTTGCTCTGCAAGTGTTCCACACCCTGCTCAGCTACAAGACAGTCCTTATCCATACAGACAATCAAGTTGCCATGTTCTATGTGAACAAGCAGGGGGGAACAGGCTCTCTGTGGCTTTGCAACGAAGCTCTGCGACTGTGGGCACTCGCCAGAGAGCATCACATCCATCTTTTGGCAGTGTATCTTCCAGGCGTTCAAAACTCTTGGGCAGACACTCAGTCGAGTTCTCCTTCCACACGAGTGGTCTCTGCATGCAGACCAGGTGGCCAAGAGTTTTCAACTTTGGGGAACCCCGGACATAGACCTCTTTGCAAGTCCGTGGAATGCCAAACTTCCCCGGTTCTGTTCCAGAACTACAGCTCAGGGAGCTCAGGCAAAGGATGCTTTCCTCCTTCACTGGGGTCAAGACTTCCTGTATGCCTTTCCACCCATTCCCCAAATTCCCTGCAGCACTTGGGTTTGTCATAAACTACCCCAAGTCTCACCACCTTCTGATACAATGTCTGGAGTTCATCGGGTCAAAAGGCGCCTTTGCCCAGGGACAGAGCTGAACGTCTCAGGTCTCTGGCAAGGGACATACAGTACCATCCCTCTGTGCCCACTGAGCTGCTTCTGCACCTTCTTGGGCACATGGCCTCCATGGTCCACATCATCCCAGACAATTGCCTCCACATGAGGGTGGTGCAGAGGTGTCTTCAAGACCAGTGGACTCGCGCCACGTGGCGCCTCTGAGACAGAGTCTCTGTAACTCGCCAACTGGAGGACTCTCTGATTTGGTGGCAGTCTCTGCAGTATCTCGAGGTGGGTATGCCTTTTCAGGCCCCAAGCCCCTTAAGGGTCATTACCATGGAAGCCTCCCTGCTTGACTGGGGAGCCCACTGCGGGGAGCTCTGCATCCAGAGCAGCTGGTAACTAGGCAAGAGCACCCAGTAGATCAACCTCCTGGAGCTGCGGGCAATATACTTGGCCCTGCAAGTGTTTTGCCACCACCTGCATCACAGCTGGTGCTGGTCCAGATGGACAACCAGGTGGCGATGTTCTGTGTGAACAAACAGGGAGACACGGGGTCTTGTACCCTCTGTCAGGAGGCAGTGGTCCTGTGCTTGTATGCAGTCCAACAGGGTATTCTTCTGCGGGCAGTATACCTACCAGGCCAGAACAACCTGCTGGCCAACAGGCTGAGCAGAATCCTCCAACCACATGAGTAGCAGCTGGATCCTAGGGTGGCCGACTGGCTCTTCCAGATCTGGGGGAAACCCTTGATGGGCCTGTTCACCAGCCCAGACAACTTCCAGTTCCCCTGCTTCTGTCCCCGGCAGGCCCACCCCTCCAGGATGGCAGCAGACACGTTCCTCATCTCATGGTTGGAGGGCCTCATGTATGCCTTCCCTCCCACGCCGCTGATTGTCAAAACCTTGTTCAGGACCCTCCATGACAGAGCCTTGCTCATCCTGATAGCCTCCTGGTGGCCCAGGCAACCATGGTTCCTGCTGCTCCTCCGATTAACGGTGGAAACCCCCATCCCATTGGGGACCTGTCTCAGGAAGGGGGCTCTCTGCACCCCAATCTGGGGTCCCTGTCACTGACAGCGTGGCTGCTTAAAGGGTGAACCTAGCCCCTTTCAACCTGTCAGGTGAGGTAGAGGAGATCCTGCTGGCCTCTTACAAAGGCCTCTAATAGAAAAGTTTGTCCTTAAATGGTGCAGGTTTTTGATCTGGTGTGCCAAGCATGGGGCTGACCCATTCTCCTGCCTGGTGAGTTTGGTTTTACAGTACTTTCTCTACCTCTCACAATCCGGGCTCAAGTCCAACTCCATCCGGGTGCACTTTAGTGCCCTGGCAGTGCACCACCACCCAGTAGATGGCAAGTACCTCTCGGTCCAGCCGTTGGTGACCTGCTTTCTTAGGGGTCTGCTCTTATTGAAGCCCCTGGTTTGCCCTCTGGCAACTGAACGGGACCTCAATGTGGTGCTGGGACAGTTCACTTGCCACCTACGTTGCCTGTCTTGGAAAGTGGCATTCCTGGTTGCACTCACCTCTGCTTGCAAAGTTAGTGAGCTTCAGGCCTTGGTGGCGGAGGAGCCTTATATTAGGTTCTACAAGAACTGTGGTGCTTCGTATGCACCCTAAATTCCTTCCAAAGGTAGTATCGTCCTTTCATCTCAACCAGGAAGTAGTACTCCCTACCTTCTTTCCAACACCTCACTCCAGTAGGGCGGAGACAGTCCTTCACACCTAGGACTGTAAGAGGGCTTTGTCCTTTTATATTCAATGCACTCAGGGCAACCACAAAGCTACTCAACTTTTTGTCTTCTATGACCCCAGTAGTCTGGGGGAGGCGGTGACCAAGCATACGCTGTCCACCAGGGTGGTGGACTGTATCACCCTCACCGTTGAGCAGGCAGGGCTCCTGCTGGAAGGCCGTGTCACGGTGCACCATGTCAGGGCCATGGCGGCCTCAGTGGCAAACTCGCGCTCTTTCCCAATGGTGGACATCTGCCAGGCTGCCACCTGGTCTTCAGTCCATACCTTCGCAGCCCTGTACTGCCTGGAAAGAGAGTCCTGATGGGACAGTGCCTTTGGTCAGGCTGTGCTCTGTAACCTTTTTGGGGTTTAGGTAACTCCTACCCTCTGACCCTTCTGTGTTCAGGCTACCACTAAAGCCAACAAGACAACTTCAAAGAGGGTTCTCTCACTTGCAGCACCTACCATCTGGAACTCCTTACCAGAGAAGATAAGGACAACCAAGGACATGAAGGACTTCAGGAAACAACTAAACACTTTGCTGTTCTCTGAACATTTCACCCAGTACACACTCTATTGACTCACACCTAAATAAATTCATACCCAAATACATCAGTTGTAAATAAGTTATACTCCCTAGCATTTCCTGCATGTCACCCCTCCCCAC
Source organism: Ichthyophis bannanicus (assembly GCA_033557465.1). Classification (NCBI taxonomy): domain Eukaryota; kingdom Metazoa; phylum Chordata; class Amphibia; order Gymnophiona; family Ichthyophiidae; genus Ichthyophis; species Ichthyophis bannanicus. Next base: position 241,840,190 of record CM066040.1, on the reverse strand, counting down.
GTTTCTAAATGAGTTCTCTGTAATTGTTCTGTTGAAATTGTAATGTAAACCACTTTGGTTCCAAGAAAGGCGGTATAGAAAACTTATTAAATAAATAAATACCAGAGTGCCGGTTTTCTTTGGACACAGGGGTCCTACTGTGGTCTGTGGTTACGGACTTGATTGCTGCTGCTCGCAGCTCTCTGTAAGGGAGTCCGTGTTTTTTGCTTTGGGCTTTCGGTAACCAGTAGCTGGGGAGTCCCATATGTGAGGAATAACTTCCTGCTTGTTCCCAGAGAAAGCGTAGTTACTCACTTGTAACAGGTGTTCTCCGGGGACAGCAGGAATCAGTCCTCACAACCCTTCCTTTTCCCCTTGGAGTTACTCCTTTTACCATCTTTTATTTTTGCCGTCTTTTAGCTATATCATCTGACTGAGCAAGATGGCACCCTTGGGTGGAAAGGGGACCACGCATGCATGATAACCCTCTCAAAGGCTTTCTTTGAAAGCTAGGGGGTGCTTCTGCAAGGGCTCCGTCGGTACCTTCGCATCACCCATATGTGAGGGCTGATTCCTGCTGTCCCCGGAGAGCACCTGTTACAGGTGAGTAACTATGCTTTCCACCTTGCTGCTTCATATGCTTGGAACAAATTACATGAGTCAGTATTTCAGTTTCCGTTTCCTGCCCCATTCAAATCCAGGCTAAAAGCCCACCTCTTTTGGATCCTGATCCCCTTATTCTTCTGCTTACCACTTATATATATCTTTATCATTCCCCTAGATTTCCTCTAGTCCCTCGTTCGTTGTGTTGTCTGGCTTGATTAGACTGCAAGCTCTATAGAGAAGGAATTCTTACATGTATAAGTACAATGCTACATATGCCTTGTAGCGCTATACAAATAGGTAGTGTAGTGGTAGATTCTCCAGGACCAAGCAGGAAGTCAGTCCTCACATATGGGTGACGTCGGCGCCGACGGAGCCCTCGCGGAGCAATTTTCCCCAGCTTTCACAGAAAGCCTTTGGGAATTGCAGCGCGCATGCGCGGTCGCCTTCCCGCCCAAAGGTGCCATCTTAGCCAGTCTTCTTTTTTCTGCGGAGCCCTACAGACGTACCCATCGTGTCCCCGCTAAAAAAGTTGATTTTCGTGAGTTTTTCTCGTTTTTCGATTCGGTTCGACGTCGGTCGTTTTCCTGCCCGGACTCGCGACGCCGTTGCGAGTCCTTCCCTTATTTTTCGGTTTTTCTGATTTTTGGTCAGTTTCGTTTTCGGTTTTTCACTGGCAGCCCGGTCCTTTGACCTTGCAGGGGCCCTTTTTCCCCCTATGGCTGCCAGTGGTTTCAAGCGGTGTGGTCAGTGTGACAGAAATATGTCACTCACTGACACACACGATAATTGCCTCCGCTGCCTGGGCCCGGATCATGAAGAAATGATCTGTGGAGCCTGTGGCAAAATGTCCTCCAAAGCGTTGAGGAGTCGGCGGCATCAGCGGGATAGAATCTTCGCTGACCCCAGCCGTACCCGGACCTCGTCGGAGGCCTCGGCATCCAGAGGCTCCAGCTCTGACCATCGCCGAAGCTCCTCCGACAGGGGTTCTCCCTCCGGAGACCATCGACGGAAGACAAAACCCGCGAGGGCGGCGTCGGTGGACGCTCCTGGCTCCGTGAGGGCCAGGTCGCATAGCCCCGACAGCCGTCCCGGGTCTTTGGAGAAGGAGCACCTCCCGAAGCAACCTCGCCTGGAGTCAGAGTTGCCTGCTCGGGTAAGTCCTGTGGTCCTTCTGGACTCGCCTCCGAGAGGTCCGACGTCAGGCCCGACGCCGTCAGGGCCCGAGTCGGGGACTGCTGGGTCACCTGAGGTCGGACTCAGGTTGACAGCCTTGGAGAGCAGACTGTCTGCCTTCATGGACCAGCAGCGGGCACTGATCGCTAGCCTCGCTGGCGCCGCTGCCCCGACCGCCGGGACGTCGACGTCTAAGTCGACCCCGGAGACCGAGCCGATCCTCGAGTCCATGCGAACTCGAGTCGATCCTCGGTCGAGGTCACCCTCGGCCTCCCGTTCGGGACCGAGGTTGTCGCCGCCGACTCCCTCGGCGTCGGGGCGGCCGACGCCACCGCCTGCCCGAGCCGACCCCACTGATTCCTCCTCGGAGTCGGTCTGGGAGTCTGAAGAGGAGGAGTCACCTGATTCCTTTCGGACTCGGTGTGTCCCCTCGGACTCACCTGAGTCCGAACCTCGGAAACAGTCCCCTCCGGAGGATGCCCGGTTCTCGGACTTCGTCAGGGATATGGCCAAGGCTTTGGCCTTCCCTGTGGATCCCGAGGAGGAGCCTCGAGCCGAAGAGCTTGACGCCCTTCAGTACGACTCTCCCGCCCGGGAGCACTTTACTGTACCGGTGCCTCCCATGCTGGAACGACTACTCTTCCGCATGTGGGAGAGTCCGGCCTCGTCGCCGGTATTGAGCAAGCGGGTCGATTCCATCTATCGAGTCCGCAAGAGTCCTGGCTTCCAAAAAGCACAGCTACCACACCATTCCATGGTAGTGGAATCGGCCATGCATAGGCTTAAGAGCCAGAAAATGCACTCCTCGGTGCCCCCTGGCAGGGAGGCCTGTAACCTGGATGGCCTTGGTAAGAAGTGTTTCCAGGGCTCTATGCTGGCTTGTCGTGTCCAGACCTACCAGCTATACATGGGCATGTATCTCCGAGACCTGGCTAAAGAGCTAGCCGGATTCTCTGCTGGACTCTCCGAGGAACCTTTGCGGAGGTTCCTAGCCTTAACAACTGGTATTCGGGAATGCTCCAAATTTATGTCCCTAGCAGCCTATGATGGCTTTGAAGCATCGGCTCGTGTGGCCGCAGCCGGCATCGGTGCCCGCCGACAGGCTTGGCTTCAGTCGTCTGACCTTGAGCCTTGGGTGCAGGACAAGTTGGTCGATGTCCCCTGCAGAGGTGAGAACCTCTTTGGCAAGCCCATGGCCGAAAAGGCTGCACAAATCGAGACGGAGACTCTCACCAGGACCAGGCTTTCTAGGAAGACCTCCGCCCCTTCCCAGAAAAAGAAGGGCTCGGGAAAAAAGTCCTTTTACCCGAGAAAGGCGGCTGCCTATAAACACTACCCCCAATATCAGGCCCCTCCAGCTCCCCAACAGGGTCAGCAGGCCAAGGACGGGGTAACGGGTCCCGTAGGCAGCAAGCCCCCAAGCCTGCACCACCAGCCCCTGCTCAGCAGGGTGGGGGTTTTTGACTTCCTCAGCATAGCCTCTCCCCCTCAGCTGGTTCCTCCCAGCACCGGAGGCCGGCTGGTTCACTTCGCCCACAGGTGGTCCAACATCACTTCAGATGCCTGGGTGCTTCAAGTCGTGCGAGAAGGATATCTTCTCCACTTCCATCAGGTCCCTCCCTTTTATTTTCCGGGAGAACCTCCGCGACTCCCTTTGCACAGGGACTTACTCCCTCAGGAGTTAGCAAGTCTTCTTCAGGACCAGGCTGTGGAACCGGTGCCCCACCACCTGAGAGGTCAAGGCTTTTATTCCAGGTATTTCCTAATACCAAAAAGGACAGGAGGCCTCAGACCCATCCTGGACTTGCGCAACCTCAACAAGTTCCTTGTGCGGGAAAAGTTCAAGATGCTTACCCTTGGAATCCTTCTGCCCTACCTCCAGCAGGGAGATTGGCTATGCTCCTTGGATCTAAAGGATGCCTACACGCACATCCTCATCCACCCAAGCCACCGCCAATACCTAAGGTTTGTGGTGGCCGGAAATCACTACCAGTACAGAGTACTGCCCTTTGGCCTGTCCTCCGCACCGCAAGTCTTCACAAAATGTCTCGCGGTGGTGGCGGCCTATCTCAGGCTTCACGGCCTCTATGTCTTTCCGTACCTCGACGACTGGCTCATCAGGGCGTCGTCCCCTCCGGCAGTCACCAATGCCACACACCGCACGGTGACTCTTCTGCAGTACTTGGGCTTTGTCATAAACTTCGCAAAGTCCACTTTGCTCCCCTCACAGGATCTCGAGTTCATCGGCGCAAGACTGCACACTCCTCAGGCTCGAGCTTTCCTGCCTCTCGACAGGGCTCAACGGCTCATGGACCTAGCCGGCCGTTTTCGCAGCCAGTCCCTGGTCTCCGCCAGGCGCTTCCTGAGACTACTCGGCCATATGGCTTCCACCGTCCACGTGACCCCCAATGCTCGCCTGAATATGCGGCCGGCTCAATGGTGCCTTCGCAAGCAGTGGCAACAGGCCACCGGCGGGCTAGCCGACTTAGTGCGCCTCTCCAGACCGCTGGCCTCTTCCCTACAGTGGTGGCTTCATCGGCCGAACCTGGTGCTCGGAATGCCGTTTCAGTCGCCTCAGCCGACTCAAGTGCTGACGACCGATGCTTCCCTCCTGGGTTGGGGAGCTCATTGCCAGGGGGCATGTACTCAAGGTCTCTGGACCGCGTGGGAGTCTGCTCAACAGATCAACTTCCTGGAGCTCAGAGCTATTCGTCTGGCGCTCAAGGCTTTCTCCCACCTGACTTCTCACCAGTCCGTCCTTGTCCAGACGGACAATCAAGTTGCCATGTTCTACGTGAACAAGCAGGGCGGCACGGGCTCCTTCCTTCTCTGCCGAGAAGCTCAAAAGCTCTGCTCTTGGGCCGTCAGTCACGGCATTCTTCTCAAAGCAGTTTATCTCCCAGGCCGGGAGAATTGCCTGGCGGACAAACTCAGCAGGATACTCCAGCCGCACGAGTGGCGTCTGGATCCCTTGGTAGTCCAGAAACTCTTTCTGAAGTGGGGCCTCCCCACGATGGATCTCTTTGCCAGTCCTCTCAACCGGCAACTTCCTCGCTTCTGCTCGCGTCAGCCACATCCCCTTCGGGTAGCGGCAGATGCATTTCTGCTCTCATGGTCGGAAAACCTTCTCTATGCTTTTCCTCCCATCCCGCTAGTCTCCCGAACTCTGTTCAAGGTTCTCCGGGACAAAGCGTCCATGATCCTGGTGGCTCCTCGCTGGCCCAGACAGCCTTGGTTTCCACTCCTGTTGCAATTAGCGGTAGAGGATCCGTTCCCTCTGGGGTTTCAACCGGATCTCCTAACACAGGATCAGGGGTCTCTGCTACACCCCAACCTCAGATCTCTCAATCTAATGGCCTGGCGGCTGAAAGGGTAGTCCTTGCTCCCCTTCTCCTGCCGGCAGAGGTGGAAGAGGTCGTCCTAGCTTCTCGGCGACCTTCTACCCGCAAATGCTACGCCCTTAAATGGCGTCGCTTTTCCGTTTGGTGTGTACAGCAGTCTCAGGATCCCTTCTCCTGCTCGGTGTCGGTGATCTTGCAGTACCTGCTCTACCTCTCTAACCTGGGACTTAAGTCCAACTCCGTCAAAGTCCACCTCAGTGCTCTTTCAGCACACCATGTGCCGGTGGACGGCAGACCTCTTTCCAGCGACCCTCTTGTAGCACGGTTTCTCCGAGGTCTCCTTCTACTAAAACCACCTCTGCGCCCGCCAGCACCTGACTGGGATCTGAATGTGGTTTTACAGCGGATCACCTGTCCGCCTTTTGAACCGATGGCTACCTGTTCTCTGCGTTTTCTTTCGTGGAAAACCTTATTCCTGATAGCCCTCACTTCCGCTAGACGCGTAAGTGAATTGCAGGCCCTCGTGTCTGATCCTCCCTTCACTCGGTTCTACAAAAATAGGGTAGTCCTACGGACTCACTCAAAATTTCTTCCAAAAGTTGTCTCCCCTTTTCACATCAATCAGGAGGTGGTACTTCCAACCTTCTTTCCCAGGCCTCACTCCAGCCGAGCTGAACGAGTCCTGCATACCCTGGACTGTAGAAGGGCATTGAACTTCTACCTTGACCGTACGCGGGAGCACCGTAAAGCTGCTCAGCTTTTTGTGTCTTTTGACCCCAATAAATTGGGGCTCCCGGTCTCCAAGCGTACCCTGTCCATCTGGGTTGCTGACTGTATCGCTTGGGCTTATGGGGCAGCCGGACTCTCCTTAGAAAGTCGAGTCACGGCTCATTGTGTTCGGGCGAAGGCTACGTCAGTGGCTTACCTCCGCTCTGTTCCGCTGGCAGACATCTGCCGGGCCGCTACTTGGTCTTCGAGCCAGACTTTTGCGGTCCATTACTGTCTCGAGAGGGAGTCCCGCAGGGACAGTGCTTTCGGACAGGCAGTCCTCCGAAATCTCTTCGAGGTTTGAGCAACTCCTACCCTCCATCCCGGATGGGGGCTACCGGTGGGTAATAATTCAGCGAAGATTCCTTCCTTCTGTACTGCTGAGCTAGAGGGAGCTCATTTTTGTGCTTAGGGTCTCCGGTAGCCTTAAGCTTGGGAGTCCCATATGTGAGGACTGACTTCCTGCTTGGTCCTGGAGAAAGCGTAGTTACTCACCTGTAACAGGTGTTCTCCAGGAGCAGCAGGAATCAGTCCTCACAACCCTCCCTCCTCCCCGTGGAGTTGCAATCATCTGCTTAAGTTTTTTTGCAAATTTTTATGCTGTCTTTTAGCTATGTCATCAGACTGGCTAAGATGGCACCCTTGGGCGGGAAGGCGACCGCGCATGCGCGCTGCAATTCCCAAAGGCTTTCTGTGAAAGCTGGGGAAAATTGCTCCGCGAGGGCTCCGTCGGCGCCGACGTCACCCATATGTGAGGACTGATTCCTGCTGCTCCTGGAGAACACCTGTTACAGGTGAGTAACTACGCTTTTTCACCCATCAGAACTTTGCAGCCAGCTACAAGATAAGTAACCATTTCCAGCTCTTCCTTACATATTCTACATATGTTAGTTTTAACAGTTTTTCCTATACTTGGTGTGAACCATCTAACCTATAAGACACTGTCTTGGGCTGCTAGTATCAATCTCTCATCTTTAGGTTTCAATTCACCTCTCCTTAACCACTCAAATAGCTCGGAAAATAGCTTCTGGAGGAATGTTATGTATTTGCCACTTGTTCCTAGTTTTCTGATACATTTCTTTGAAGAGGTGGGGGGTTTTCCCCCTTCTTTTTTCAAAATTTGTTCTTTCCTTCCATGTGCATTTGATAGATTCCTTTTACTCATTGGAATCATTTAGGTTTGATAATGGAGATGGATTTTGGATGTTTGTTTTCATATTTCAATTCTTTTGCATGTTTGGATCCATCAGCATTGTTAGTCAGGCCTGCAGGCCTATGATAGTAGCTCTGTATGTATAATCAATTTCTATGAGGCCTGTTCCTATGATCACCCATCCATCTCTCTCTGTCCTCCCCTCCCCTTCCCCTTGAAGCTATCAAAGGAATGTTTTGTGATTGATAATATCAGTATGGAGTGGAGGAGTAGCCTAGTGGTTAGAACACTGGCTTGGTAACCAAGCAACCAGGGTTTGATTCCAACTAGTACTCCTTGTGGCCTTGGGCAAGTCACTTAACCCTCCATTGCCTCGGAAGAAAGGCCTGGCAATCTACTTCCGGTGACACTGCCAAGAAAACCCAGGAGCCTCTGGGTCGCCAGGAGTCAGGACTGACTTGAAAGCACACATTGCATTTTGCAATATCAGTATATATAAGTGATTTTTTGCTCATACTGTACTAAACTGAAGAACATTTTAACTTTGAAAAGCTAGTCAAAATAATGTATTGAGCTAGTGGAATGAAAAGATATCACCTTATATTCATTTTTGTTATATTTTATCAGCTAGTCACTTTACTTGATTTGGGTAAATAATGCATGAAGAGAGAATGAAAGCATAAACATAAATAAGAAACCAGTAGTAGGAGCAAGGAGTGTAGCTGGGGGTAGTTTCTGGTTGAATTGTTTGGGCCTCCCAACCAAAATAATGTTTTGCTGCCGCTCTGGTAGAGTTAGCTCTGCCCTGACTGTCGGGGCAGAAGTTGCACTAAATAGGTAGTCCATTCAGTCCATTCCTGGATGCTGGAACATTTCTGATCTGATTCTTTCCTTTTGTCTGTATTTGCCTGTGGGTCTGCAAGGAAATTTTCAAAGGCAAACTCCACATAAAGATTCCTCTGGAAAGTTTGGAACTGGCAAAACACTCTTGGACTTTGCATTCAGTTCATAGCAAGTATGAAAGTGGTGCCATAAATCTTGCACTGAGATTTTTAAAAAAGAAAACGTGGTGTTACTTGCCGACCCTGCCCTCTCGCCAGCTTCAGTCCTGCTCCTTTGTAGGGGCGGTATTTATCTCCAGGAACAAGCAGGAATGAGTCTTCACATATGGGTATCGTCGGTACCGACGGAGCCTGCGCGGGAATGCTCCCCAGCGTCCAGAAAGAAAGCTTTTGGGAGCATCCCACAGCGCCTGCGTGCTGCCTTCCCGCCTTTCCTAACCGCCTCTCTCCAGTTCTTCTTTTCCGCGGAGCCAGCAGGTCGTGTTCCTGTCACCGCTGAAGAAGTTCTTTATTTTTTTTTATTTCTTTGGTCACGTGTCTGCCTTCTTCGACGTCGGACCGGTACCGCCGGTCTTTTCTTCTTTCTTTTTAAAAACAAAAAAACAAAAACCTACCGTTTCCCACTTCTGTGCAACTTTTCCTGCTGGGCCTTAGACCTAGCAAAATTTTCCTCATGGAAAAGCCCGCTTCCGGGTTTAAAAAGTGCACGAAGTGCAGCGGTACTCTTTCTATCACCGACACCCATGACTGGTGTCTAAAATGTTTGGGACCTGACCACTCCATCACCGATTGTGAGTCCTGTTCCATGATGTCTAAAAGAGGTCGACAGAATCGAGCGGCCAAGCTCAGTACCTTGTTTCCCTCTGATGCAGCTTCGGTGGCATCGACATCTTCCAGGGCTTCTTCTTCCTCCCATGGATCTCAGGTAACCAAACATAAGTCCAGCCGGTCCTCGAAGGGTAGATCTCCCTCTAAGTATCGAGATGCCTCCGGGCTTGCCCTCGAGGATCCTGCACCGGCAAAATTACCCCGGCGGGAAGCTCCGGCTTCCAAAGCTTCATCTATGGGGTCACAGGTTGACATCGATGGTGTGGCCTCGACTGATCACCTATTGCCATGTTCTGGGGTACCGGTGGTTTCCACTGGTACCAACATCCAGACATTGGTTGCATCGATGGATCAGAATATTCTGACCATGCAGCATGCCATTACGGCATTCATACAAGCTGCGACGCCTCTGGTACCGCAACAAACTCTGTTGTCAGTACCGGTTCCGGCACCGGCACCGATATCGGTTCCGGTGCTGGTACCAATTGCATCGACATCGGCTTCAGTGTCGACTGCAGCGGTACCCTGTTCTGTGATGCCCATCGGTACCGAATCGGTACCGATCACTCCCGATGTCGATACCACTCGGTACACGTATCGGGCTCTGCAAGAGCATCCAGACAGGTGATACTTCGATTTCTCCGAAGACTCTGATGAATCAGGGGCTTCTGTCGAAGCATCGGTACTCCTTCCTCAGGAGCCCTCTTCTCCAAAAAGAAGAATGTCTCCTCCAGAAGACTTGTCTTTTCAAGACTTCTTTAGGGAAGTGGCCAGGGGCCTCTCTATTTCAGTGGCCCCTGAACCAGAGCCAAGAAATTGGATATTTTACAATATCCTAAGGCTCCTAAAGAGGCAGCTACTTTACCAATTCATGAGATCCTTTATGATCACATGTTGGGCATATGGGAGACACCTCTTACTACCTCCCCTCATTCTCACAGGTTGGACACCATGTACCGTGTTCCTCCTTGTCCTGGCTTTCATAAGACTCAGCTTCCTCACCACTCTATTCTGGTGGAGTCTGCTATGAAGAAGATAGAGTGCAAAAAGACACTCATCTAATCCTCCAGGAAGAGAATGCAGAACCTTAGATGCTTTTGGCCGGAGAATCTTCCAGGCCAATATGCTTACTGCCAGAATCAATTCCTATAGTCTCTATATGGGGATGTTTCTAAAGGAGGTTACAGATCATCTGCAAACTTTATCTCCTTTTGTCTCAGAAGATAAAAGGGAGGAGTTTCTCACCTGGCTTAAACATGCCCAGGATGTTTCCAAATTTTCCAACCGTGCAGCCTTTGACTCTGAGTGTGCCAGCAGAGCCTCGGCTATTGCCATAGGTGCACGCAGACTTGCTTGGTTACAAGCTTCTGATTTGGAACCCTGGGTCCAGGATGGATTAGGAAATCTTCCTTGTACAGGTGAAAACCTTTTTGGCAAGGATTGGCAAGCAAAGGCCACTCAGATGGATGCTGAGAATTCTGCCTTAGATAGACTTTCAAAGTCTACTTCTGCTCCTGTTAGAAAAAGGTTATTCAAAAAGGCTTTCTTTCCCAAAAAAGGGAAATATTATCCTGGTTATGGTCACCAGGCATCTTCTGCAGGTCGTTTTGCTGCAAAGCGTCAGCAACAATCTAAACAGGCCAAGCCTAAGGCTGCAAGGACTGCTACAGCCCAACAGCCTCAGCCTCCTCAGGGCCTTTGACTTACAACTAGAGAACTTAGCCTTTCTGGCTCTAGAAGAACCAGAGCCTCTCACCATTCCAGGAAGGTTAGCTCACTTTGCTCCCAGATGGGAACAAATCACAGCAGAACAATGGGACCCTCTCCATCATAAGGGAGAGGTACAAGCTCCATTTCTTAAACCTTCCTCCTCACACCATGGTGAAACAGTTCAATTCTCCAACATCTCTCCTCGACCTTCTGGGTCAGGAGATTGCTACCCTTCTTGCCCAAAGGGCGATAGAAGAAGTACCCCTTCTTCAACAGGGTTCAGGGTTCTACTCCCCCTATTTCCTTATCCCAAAGAAAACAGGGGGCTACAGACCCATATTAGATCTCAGAGAATTGAACAAGTTTCTATGCAAGGAGAAATTCAAGATGATTTCTCTCGGTGCTCTCCTTCCATACCTTCAGAGTCAGGATTGGCTTTGTTCTCTAGATCTCAAGGATGCGTACACCCATGTCCTCATCCATCCAACTCAAAGAAGGTTCCTTTGGTTCCTTTATCAGGGAAAGCACTACCAATACAGAGTGCTTCCTTTCGGTCTGGCCTCTGCTCCAAGAGTGTTCACAAAATGCATGGCAGTGGTAGCTGCATTTCTACGCACTCTAGGAATATTTGTATTCCCATATCTGGACGACTGGCTCATCCGAGCTCCATCCCAGACAGAGGCCCAGGCTTCCCTAGCCTGCACAAGGCATGTTCTTCAGTATCTGGGACTGGTAATAAACATCCCAAAATCACATCTCACCCCTACTCAGTCATTAGAGTTCATAGGGGCCTTGCTGGATACTGAAGAGCTTACTTAACCCTCTCCTCACCAGTAACCTCACTGGGTTCTTGAAGCTACAAAAAACTACATTCACAAACAATGGGAAGGTTATCAAATACTCAATAAATACACACAGTTCTATAGAAAATACACCAAAGCTTCAGTGGAGAGAAACTGAGAGAAGCACGTTCTCCCTGTTTACTCTAACTTACTAGCCATGGTTCTCTTTATTTATAAGGTTTTTTTAGATGATACAGCATAATTTTACTTTATCATTATACGTCATGTATGTTTATCATTTCGTAGGTCAACTTATTCAGTGTGGGTCAGTGTGGAGCCATAAATGGAGTCCAAGACATAATTGTTTACTGTTACATGGCCATTATGAGGAGACATACAGGATTCCAAGATATAAAATGACCTAATTGACATAATTGTTTACTGCTGATAACTTGATATCTTCTAACCTTGAATACTTCTTGATATCTACTAATTACTAACCCTGAGAGTATTTTAGCTAATAACCCTGAGACAGAGAGGCTAGAAGTACAACCTGCCCTTTTCTTTATTTATGTAAACCTTCACTTAGTAAGCTAATATATGAAGTTTTATTTCTAAGCAAGGTTCTGAACAGAATTAACTCTTTCTCAGATTTATTCAGTCTAATAGTGTATGGTACCCTGTACCAATATACATGCTTTCAGTCCCTCCTCTGATTCTGGAAAGAATCATTTCTAAAATAAGGAAACTCATATATTGCCATTGAAGTGGAAATACAACTGGATTCTGGGCCAATCCATAACATTATTGTAGGGGTCAGTGATCCTACTGATTTCTGATTTAGAAAGCTGTGAAAGGTGACGAGGTGGAATGAAACCAGTGCTGACATAGAGAAACAACTGTCAGTACATAGAGGAGTAATACTTCTAAAATGAAACATCCCGAAATACCAAGCAAAGATGCTAACACATCTTGCAAACGGCCCGAATATTGAATTCCAAAATGAAGGAACAGAATCAGTGAGAGCTGAAAAGGAAATTTACATAGCTCTCACTTGAACTAAAATACGGTTACTAACTTTATCTAATAGGCCTTTCACTATTTTCCATTATTATCAGTCATACTACAACAAATATCAACTAGTACTCTGCATACAGCATTTTCCTTTGCTAGGAGAAAATCTAAAAACCATTCAGTTCCTGACTGCATAAGCTGACACTATGTTCACTGGACCTTGCAATACACACTAATTGCCTCAGTAAAAAAAAAACAGAGCAGTCACTATGACTTCATCCTGAGGGGAAACATCCCTTTTTCTTCCTAAAGATCTGAGAGATTGACAACAAATTAATAGTTCAATTCACTATAGGGTATCCATCAGGGCTATATAGCAAGCACCTAACCAACCTCTGGGAAACTCTGCACTACAAAATACTAACCGAAACATCAATTTTCAAATCGGAGATTACAAAATCAGCTCAACAAAAATAAAATACCAGAAGACTGTTTCACAGTATACCAAACAGTAAACCAGTGTTTGGAGAGGTTAAGAAAGAGAATTAGAAGTGCAGAGAGAAAGTTCACAGTTTTAGGGAAACATGCAAGAACCTCAAAGTACATGTGATCATTCTGCACATGAAAAACCCGAAATGCACAGTCCAAAATTAACAATGCAAAAACAACTTGGACAACTTGAAGAAACATCTGTAGCCCTTCTTGCAATTAGAAAAAGAAACATGGCTGTCGGGCGAGCCTACAAGAACTACAGCAGGAGAACAAAAGATTGGAGGAGCTGAACAGACATGCAAAAGATGCTCTACTTTTGCCAAACCACTAAATTACCACACAGACAATATTGAAGAGAGGCAGATAACAGCAATGTCTGGCTTGCAAAGCAAATACAATGAGCCGCAGCAAAAATGCTTAACTGCTAAGATGTGAGATTCAGAAACTCACTGAGGACAAGATATATTCTGTATACAATTACTCAAAACCCTCTGAGGCATGACCATTAAATTATTTCACTTTAACTCTGGTTAAGTATGCCTAGGTCTGAACTAGAGGCATCCAAAAGGATAGCTAGAACTACACACTTGGTTCCCATTAACTGACATTACTTGTAAATTACTGAAATATAGGAACTTGTACATAGGATCTTCATACCTATATCTTTAATTATTCTAGGTTCTGTGTTTGTATTTGTGTTTGTATATGACTATATGTCACAAAACTCCTCAAAGATCTTAGGCCTAACTCCTGGTAAACTTCCATGCTGAGGAGCTGTCACTGTCGGAAGACAAGCAACAAACTTTGATAACTTACAATGTTTTTCCCATCAAGTGTAAGTGTGCCTCAAAAATATTTGGATATTCCTTCTAACATCCTCATGATTCTGAATACAATACTGCTTCATTAATAAATTGCCACAGCACATCTAGGACCAGATTAGGAAAGATGCATAGCCAATATGCATAGCAATAAAAATATTCTCAAAAATATTCTAAGACAAACTAAAAATATACCTACTCTTCTTAATACTCTTCTTAAGATGATGAAGAGATATACTATCGCTATACTGGCCCTCTAAATCACAATTACTTTATTAAGTAGAGGTTAAGTACCTAAAGGTCATTACATATATATCAGGAAAATACTAATCTAAACTATCCTCATCCCTCTAGGTCTTACTATAAATGCTAGATAAATGCATTTTACATGAATAGTCCATTTAGAATTTACTTAATACAATAATCTCTCTGTAATGTCACTGTTCTTTCAGAAAATACTTTGAATCATAAAAGTCCTTTTCTTCAATCACTATGGTTCAATAAGTCTCTGTGTTGCAAACTCTTGATTCACCGACACAGGAAGCCACTTTCTGGACTTGTGAGGGGGCCACCGTATAAGATGCATTCGTTGAGAATGTCTTCTCACTTTACAAGCTGAATATCCCACCAGGAACACACGACATGGACCAAGAACTCCGGAGCTGGGAGTGTCTTCGGATGCAGTCTTAATCAGGACCCTGTCTGGTGACTTCACTTCTGCTAAAATAATTCTGCGGATCCCGGATATGAAAAACTTGCCATCTTGTTAAGGAGTCACTTGCAATAAAAGGAAAACAAACAGGACTGAGTGCAACCATGCACAATAAGTTAAGATAGCGCTGCGCAACACCTGGTGTCTGGGATAAAAGGAAAAAGCTTTATTTAATCGTAGGCTGTATCAGAAATATCACCTCCCTCCTCTGATACAGAACAGATACCAAAACAAGTTGCAAAATCAAAAATAGAATGAATCCAATAGGCAGGTATATATACACTCTCCCTACACTAGCCCTACAATATCAACCCTGAAACAGTTTCAAAAAGACAAAATGCATAACCACCGCGGTAAAACTTCTACTGCAAAAACAAGGCAAGTAGAGACGGTCAGGGCAAAGAAACAGATGATTCGTTTCCCAGCTGCCCTGGCGAACTTCACGAAGTCCAAAAACTGGGTTTCAAAAGAAGTATCTTCAAAAAGAGTTAAAAGAGAAAATAAAGTCATCTTAACCAGTGCTAAATACTGCAAGTCAGTAACACTGATGCTTGAAAAACAGCTCGCCGGTTTTCTTTTCATGTGTCTGCAAAACGGTTGTCCATTTGCAAGTTCGTCTGCTAGCCGTCGCTGCAGAACCAGAAACCAGGAAGTTTCAATTGTAAAAAAAATATTGCTATTAAACAATGTAGACATTACGGGATCCCAAAGTTATTTCATTAGTTTGCTCTGGTTTACAACCAGTCGTGAAGACTTACAAAGCACACAGATAACAGAAACATCAGAAATAGCTACAAACCATTTGAATAGTTTACAATAATCATGGCACTCTTCCCAGTACATGTTTACATTTAAAACATGGCGCATTTCCCAGTACATTGTAGCATTCAAAAACATTGCAACATTCAAAAACAAACCTTCAACTGCGATCCTTCTGAGCAACAGAAATTTGCTAGCAAGCATTTACAGGAAATTAATGAATCTGAAGACTTGCACAGTAACATCGGTGCTTTCAAAATAAGATTCACTCTAGCAGACCAGAGATTGTCCTCCCCAGAAAGTAACATTTTTAAAATACAAATCGCAGTTTAAACAGAATTAACCCTCAAACCTAACTGAACAGTATAAACTAATAAAAGGCACAAATCTGACCAATAACATAAGTAATTCAGTTTACATTAAAAACAAATCATTCACATAAGAAATTAAAAAGGAATGGTTGAGTTTCTCATCAGATAATGCAGTTTCTAGGGCCTTTGCAAATATGCAAGACTAACCTTCAAAAAGAGCAGATAAAAACAAAACTGCATTTTTTTTTCTTTGCCAAGTCATACTGCAAATCGCAAATCCACAACAAAAGTCCAGGGAGAAATTGGCAAAATCACATTATGTACTGCACAAGTCTATGTCTTACCGTACTTTCAAAGACAGTCTCGCTTTCAACACAGAAAGAGTTGAAGTGACACATACTGAAGTGACACTGTATGGCTGGAGATAACAACTTCTTCACCAGCGACTGCTGGCAATGGACACAGCTGACAGTCTAAGAAACGAAACTTCAGGTCTCACGGTGACCCGTACAGGCGGGACAAAAGGCATCCGATATCTGATCCCAGCACTGTAGATGAAAGTTTTCCAAGATAACGATGCTTGCATCTGCAGGAAAACAGCACTTCAGAGAAAGAAACACAACTGATAATGTGCGACATTTGATCCTGGTGCAGCCCACAGAGCAGATAGAAGTCTTCCAGGATCAGGGTAAATAGTTGTGACATCTGCAAAGAATACAGCTGAACAGTAGTAAGGAAAGCATCTCTTCTGACCATCCCCCTGCTCTGATTCCAGAGACAGTTTTTGCTTGCAAAAGCTCAATGACAAGCTTATCTGAACTGTCTCGCTGAAGATTCCTATGCCCTTCTCTCTGATCCTACCCCTCCCCTTGCTCCTGGGAGGTTGAGCAATCGTCAGCTTGAGTGACTCAGTCATTTCACATCAAATGTCAGCTCACTGCACCAGGCACTTTTCAGACTTACATAAGCATTTTTTCAGACTTACAGTAGCTGTTTTAGCTGGTCAACCTATTATTAAAGTTGTAAAAAATACCTTTACTCACGGGATTAAACATTTACAAAAACAATTAATGAATCCTGCCTTAAAGATGTTTAATCTCAACCAGTCCTTTTCGCAGGTTTGCTATAAGTGTACTACTACTGTAAGTGATTTTAACAGAAAATCATTTTTTTTTAACCACTAAAACAAAATTATCTCCGAGTTTTCTCTTGGAAATCTATCACAAGGTATGTCACAAACTGAATAAAAATCAGCTGGGTTGGTTATAGAACGCAGTTCTAAGCAAATTATCTAAAGCAGTCCAAGTAGGACATGAACTATTATACTGACGCAACACAGTTTGAAAAAAAACTTATAGCACTATGTAGTTGAATACATTTCTCCCTATAGGTCATAAAATGCTTATTCAGACCCTTTTCAATATCATCAACAAGTTTACTAGAAATACCTAATTCCTTTGTAGCAGAAATATTATTTCTTACTGTTTCCTCTAAGGAATCTGATACATACGGTACATTCCGTTTCATGACTAAGAAGGTCATTCATTTCTCTGAGCTGGGACACATTGCAAGTCCCAAAATTCGTGATCTGTGTATTTCCCAATATTTTTTTGCTTATCTCTTATCTCATATCTTAATTTCGCTGAACGAGTGACTATCTTCCCTTCAGAAACTACATAATTCTCAGAACAAACAAGGGAAGACGACAGAAATACACTCGGATCTCTTCTAGCTCCATTTATCATTGCAGCCACCTCTGCATCATACTCTGGAGAGAAAATGACTGGGACTTTCCCTGCCCAGACATTACCAACCTTTTTCTCCTGTGGTTCACTCGTTGTATCAACATTCACTAATCCAACCAATTCATCCTTCAATTTATGTGCCATTCGCTGCCATCAACCAAACACTAGCCCTTCACGAGCATTGCATATTCTGTGTTTAGCCTGCAAAGCACATTTCAGATAACAAAGCTTATCTACAGAAAATGTTCCCTCCAAAGGAAACTTGTAAAAGCACATTATTATTAGTCAGTGCATGCCAGTGCACAACATAATTAGTAGCCCTATTTCCATATTTTTCACGCATACAATAAGAAGGGCTACCTTTCTGAAGAGCTAAACCCATAGCTTCAACATGCCATTCACACAATTGAGACCACACCTGTTCACCTAACAGATTGCTCATTGCTGGCACCAGATAATACTCGCAAACACCTTCCCTCCTTGTCAGGAATGTTGAAATCCGTAGATGAGTCATGGCACCAACTGAAGAGCTTACTTAACCCTCTCCTCACCAGTAACCTCACTGGGTTCTTGAAGCTACAGAAAACTACATTCACAAACAATGGGAAGGTTATCAAATACTCAATAAATACACACAGTTCTATAGAAAATACACCAAAGCTTCAGTGGAGAGAAACTGAGAGAAGCACGTTCTCCCTGTTTACTCTAACTTACTAGCCATGGTTCTCTTTATTTATAAGTTTTTTTTAGATGATACAGCATAATTTTACTTTATCATTATACGTCATGTATGTTTATCATATCGTAGGTCAACTTATTCAGTGTGGGTCAGTGTGGAGCCATAAATGGAGTCCAAGACATAATTGTTTACTGTTACATGGCCATTATGAGGAGACATACAGGATTCCAAAATATAAAATGACCTAATTGACATAATTGTTTACTGCTGCTAACTTGATATCTTCTAACCTTGAATACTTCTTGATATCTACTAATTATTAACCCTGAGAGTATTTTAGCTAATAACCCTGAGACAGAGAGGCTAGAAGTACAACCTGCCCTTTTCTTTATTTATGTAAATCTTCACTTAGTAAGCTAATATATGAAGTTTTATTTCTAAGCAAGGTTCTGAACAGAATTAACTCTTTCTCAGATTTATTCAGTCTAATAGTGTATGGTACCCTGTACCAATATACATGCTTTCAGATACCACAACTGCAAGGGCTTATCTTCCCCAAGCCCGTTGCCTCCGATTGGTGCAGTTAGCCTCACAAGTTCAGTTAAAGTCCCATTTAACTGCTAGAGAGATGCTTGGACAAGGACTCCCGCCGGGATGCCTTGTTTGGTCAGGCTGTTCTCAAACACCTGTTCCATACCTAATCAACTCCTACCCCTATCCCTGGTTGGATGCCCGAGATCCATGGGGGAAGGTAGAGCCCTTCTCAGGGACTCACAACCTTGGAGATCTCCCTGGCATCTCTAGCTGGGGAGTCCCCATATGTGAAGACTCATTCCTGCTTGTTCCTGGAGATAGCACAGTTACTTACCTGTAACAGGTGATCTCTGGGAACAGCAGGAATAAGTCTTCACAACCCACCCACCTCCCCTAGGAGTTGTATCTCTCTATCTGTCTTTCCTTTCCTCTCTCTCTCTCTTTGTCTCAGCTTAAAACTTGAACTGGAGAGAGGCGGTTAGGAAAGGCGGGAAGGCAGCGCGCAGGTGCTGTGGGATGCTCCCAAAAACTTTCTTTCTGGACGCTGGGGAGCGTTCCCGCGCAGGCTCCGTCGGTACCGACGATACCCATATGTGAAGACTTATTCCTGCTGTTTCCAGAGATCACCTGTTACAGGTAAGTAACTGTGCTTTACCTGCAGAGGGGGAGGGCAGTTTTCAACTGCTTTTTTCTATCTGGGTAGGTCCTTGATTACATGGGTAAAATACTTTTTTAAATTGTCCCTTTAGGATCAGAATTTGAATGTAATACAGGCTTTTTCAATATAGAAATTGCTAAGCTGTCTGTTTCTTTTGGTGCTGTTGAACTTTTTTTTTCAGCTGATTTTCCTAAGCATATCAGTGCAAAACTGCAAAAGGTTTTTATTTTAAATCTATAGTGAATTGTTGCAGGTATGGGAATTTTGAACACAGGATGTGCACTGCTGCAATTCTGTGGTGATAGTGTCATCCTGCCTCTGACTGTACATTCATGAAGGCGACACTGCTTTGTTGTGAACAAGTTGTGCTGTTACTATAAAGCACCTTTACATTTTAATCCTTTGCTGACATGCAATTGAATAGAGCTTTTCTTATGCTTCTCTCTATAGGTTCAAAGACTTGAGAACACTGAATTGTATAGTGGTCTGGAAGTAGCTGGTAAATCTCATGTCTGCAATGAAGAAAAGCAGGAGTGTAATGACTGTAACAGCAGATGATGTGAGTTTGAAGTGTCAGAACTGATATTCCAGATCATTAAATGAATGTTCTTTCATTTTAAAACAATTTCAGTAAATAAACAGCTATTGTACCTAAAAGCTATCTGACACTTTGAAGGTGCTAATACCTCATATACAAGCCTTCAGCTTAACTGTAATGCATTATGTACATATAATAATACCTTCATACTCTACCACTTCAGTTAATTAAGGGTGTGTTTGGTAATGGTGGTTGGCTAAGTGCCGTTAATGGTTAGTGTGGGGTAAAAATTCAGCACTATCTGCTTTGCTTGGGTTGGGGCAGAGGCCGGGTGGTTCAGGGGTAGAGGGTGCATGTTGTGGTTAGTACACACTAAAGATGCCCACACTCACAGACAGTGCTGCAGTTAGTACAGGTGGCAGTAAGTGCATCCGCATTAAGCATGGAAAATGGCATAGCGCAAGGGCAGAACCCAACCCTCACTGGGGACATACCAGGCACACCCTCATCAGCCCACAAGGGTCTAGCCCCGCCCTGTGCAAAAAACTGGGCCTCGATGCACGATAGTAAACATGTCCTTAGTTATTACAATAATCCTTGTTGTCATCTTTAGTTTTTGTCATTGTATGACTTTGAGTGGCTCATCTTACCAGAAAATGATTTTGTCATTTAATTGTCTTGTCGTTCAGTATCTTTCTTATATAATAATAATCCTAGCAAAGGAAAGATGCTGATTTAAAAAACAAAAAAAGCATTTTCAGTCGCGGTAGAGATTTCTGCTGAATAACAAATGGTTTGTGTGATCCCAGCCTCAGAATTATACAGGAAGTTTCTTCTGCTAGCAGGCTTTCTTGAGTCAGTGAGTTTGAAGCAGGGGTCGTCAACCCTGCTTCTCAAAGACCCACAAACGGTTTGGGTTTTAAGGGAGCAACGTTATGCAAATTAACCTTATTCTGATATACTGTCGGCTCGATATTCTAAACCATTTATGTGGTCAGCAGCAGGTGTTGTCTGCATAGGCAGTTTGCATTTAAAACATCACTCTGGACGTACAAGTCTCTATATGGCCAAAATTTAAACATGTAACAGAGAAAGGGCTGGAGTATTATGGGATGGAGAAAAAAGTTAAATGGAAAGTGGCAAAATTCAGCAGAATATATGTATGTAGCCATATACAGAAAAGTTATACAGTCACCATCATACTGTAAGTTTACCTCCAGATGTATGCAAGTGCAGATGAATATTCATTGTTGATACCTTAAAATCAGACTTGTTTTGGTTCCTCACTGAGAACCTCTGGCCCGAATTATAAAGAATTAACAAGAGCAATACAGAACATGTCAGGAAATGTTTAGCTTTTTAGAGATCCTAACTACCACTGACATAATTTGTCTCTAGGATCATCCAGCACAAGGTAAAGTAGCACTGGATGCTGGCTAAAAGTGTCTCCCAGAGATTTTTACCCTGACAGAATTGCGGCACTGCAGACTTAATTGCCCCCACTGTCGTAAGCAGGTTTTCTCTTTATTGAACGCTAGCTCCTCCCCATGGGAAGTCTGTAGCGTTGCACATACCACACATTGCTGACCTGTAAATGATGACTGACAGAAAGAAGAGCTCTCAGCGCAGAGTGATGTATCGTGTGCTGTCTGTTTGTGATTTGAGCTGGAGCAGCAATGAAAAACATCAGTTAATGGCAGCAGCAATTGACATTATTGCCATCAAGATGTTTGGTTTAAAGCAAGGCAATTTAAATCATATAATTAAATCCTTATTTGCGTCACCGAACAGAAAGCCTTGATAGTAATTGGCTTTAATTAACTTTTCCATTGGTACTTCAGTTATTTTCTAAAAACAAGTGCATTTTCCTTGGTTGACATAACCATTAAAACATTTTGCTTTATTAATAAATAAAGCCTTTACAGTATATTTGGTAATCTCTTTCCTATTTGGAAGGATATGCTATGACTATGTTTACTTAGTGAAGCAATAGAGAGAACAGTTTTTAGACTTTGTGGGTTTGCAAGCTGATTTACCTCTGTTTCACTTTAAAAACCAGCCTCTGGATGGTGCCACAGAGATTTCTTACCCTACATGCTTTCCAGATGTGGGAAAAGCTGCAAAAACAGGTGTGGGAATTCAAGATGAAATCCTCGCACTTAGTTTGGCTGGTCCGCCCTGGTCCTCCCTCCCTCCCCCCAGTACCGCTTCATTTCTCTGTGGGGGAGAGCAGTTTTAAAGGGCCCATTTGCTGATGAAGAATTCCTCTGCAGATTGTCCCCAAATATTTTAATATTTTCATAATCTTAATTGTAAATTTTTTTTCTCTAAGTACAGGGAAATATGAAAGTAGACGTCAATTTGTCCCCGTCATCAAACCTGGACAAGCATTCCAACGACTAGAAGGAATGAGTGAGAATTCACAAGCACGCACAGGAAAGGAAGCCATAGAATTTGCAGAACAAGAGAAAAAACTCTTCAAAGAATTAGATCAGCAAACGAAAGTGCAAATGCACCAATACAGTGGGAAATAAAGTGTTACTCCAAAATGGATACATGAATGGTTAAGGAGAGGTGAACTGAAACTGTAGGATGAGACTGATTGTTGCAGCCAAGGACGGTGGATTACGGATGAGATGATTTACAGCGAGCATTGAAAAAATTGGCAAAACACATATCTCAAGTCTGTAAGAAAGACCTGGAAATAGTGAGTCACCTCATAGCTGGCTGTGAAGTTCTGATGATGGGAAACCTCTGTACAGAAAGGCACAACAAAGTAGCATGCCTCATCCACTGGAAACTGTAAACACTATAACATAACTGTCCCTGAAAAGCACTGGGATCAGGACCCTAAGAGAATTACAGAGAGTGAAGAGGTTATGATCACCTGGAACATTCCCATTCTGATGGATAAGAAACTTGATGCGAGGAAACCTGCAATAGTGGTACAGGAGAAAAACACCAGAACGTCATTGATAACAGAGGTGTCAGTTCCAAGCAATGATTCTGTGAATCGCACGGAGAAGCAGAAGATCCTGAAGTATCAAGAAATGAAGTTAAAGACCAAGAAAATGTGGCCGGCTTCTTTAAGAATTTCCAAACACATTCTGACAAACTACCCATACCTGTTAAATTTTACAAACTCCAGAAGGAAAGCTCTCTTTGGCTCGATGCAAATACTATGCCAAACATTAGCTGTAAATTTGAGAGACGGTGAAAAGCGCCTTGTGTGAGTTGCACATTGGGCGCGCGCCCCCCCCCTCCTGCACCTCCACTTTATGGGGGCGGGAGAGAAGAGGCGTGTACCCGATGTGCAACTCGCCAGCACACTAAGCAGGTCTGGACCCTCCCGGAGAGACCAGACCTGCTTAGTGTGCCAGCGAGAAGACTTAAAGGGGCACATTTTGGCTCTCTGCCGCTGCCTAAGTGGCGACGGTGGCAGGCAATGGCAGAGAGCCGAAATGCCCCCCTTAAGTCTGCGCCCTGTGCAGCCACACAGCTCGCACAGGGCTCGGTATGGTCCTGACCGAGATCATACTCCACATACCCTGGCTTAGAAGTGAGGTTCATGACTGTCATGGTATGCACAAAACTAATAAGACCAAACCCACTGCTCTAAGGGCTAAACTAACTCAATACCCAAAAACAAATGCACCTTAGAAATACAATTCTACCTTCTTACCATAAAAGTAAAGAACTATAAACAAATGGCTAAAAACACTTTCTTAAATATACTTAAAGCAACTTCCCATTATAAATATAATAAGAGAGAAAAAGACCTCGGTGACTATAATCCCACCACGCAGTGATTCAAATCACCATAGGGGAAAAAGTGAGATACCCACAACACTGGTCTGAAAAAATTCCCCTTTATCAATATTCTTCTAATACTAATAATCTGTCAAAAAAGTACTTTTTTGTTTTTATTTATTAATTTTCTTAAAATCTACAACTTACATAATTACCAAAAACAACTTATAGTTAAAGTATCACATTAAACGTTAATGCCCAATCTCTTCCACTGCGATACAACGACTAACTTCACCGGAGCTCCCAGGCTTCCATTCACTCGCCCCCCTGCAAACAAGTAAAGGGTTATATTATAGCATATATATTATAGCTAATTCTTAAACAGTGTTCCAAAGTACTTATCTTAATCTTAGCATTCCCACTGTCCACAATCGTCATAAAAGGCCCAACAAAGATCTCTGTTTCTCCTTAAGAAAGGCTACATCAGGGGCACACAGTTGTATCTCAGACAACAATTCGGGGAAACACCAACGGCGTCTGACACAACACTATTTAAATGTTCAGCCACCAATAGCGCTATCAGTTCGAAGCTTATGTCAGATCTGCACATCCTCCATTCGTACAAAACTAACCTAACTAAACTACAGACTAAAAAATTAAACTACAAATTAAACAGTGCGGTTCTACTCCAAAGCCTGACTCAGTATTCCAATTAGATGTTCCACAGAATTAAACCTCAAAAAAGGCATTCAAAAAGAGATTTCACTCTATCTAATCATTCAACCCATGAGGTTCTAAAGTGTCAAGCCTATATATCCATTGCTGTTCACACTGCAATAGCAATTTGATCTCTTCATATATTTAAAGGAATATGTTCAAACACAATACATCGCAATCTCTTCAAAAATTGTTTAATTTTTTAGTTTGTAGTTTAGTTCAGGTTAGTGTCCCTACAAAGATATTACAAGAAAGAAAGGTCCAAACCTTTCCAGAATAGGGGAGGTTCTTTCTGCCAGTCACTTAGACTGGGAGGGAGCTCCTCTGGGGAGCGAACAACCCCAATTGTTTAAAAACCTCTTAGAAAGTCAGAATCCTGTCTTTGGTCTCTAGCCATTGTACCATGAGGATGTAAGATAGGTCTGCTTCAAGGGGCAGGTGCCTCTGGCACCCAGTCAAAGCATCCAAACTGCAAGAAGGAAAAGCTGCACCCAGCCACCACAACCAGAGAGGAAAGTGCAAGTAAGCATTGGCGCAATTGCCAAGGGGCAGGAAGGAACTCCGCATTAAAGAAGTGTTCCTGGAGTGTGCCTGCAGCAACCCCACCTGAGGATCAATTGCAGCAACACTGGGGCATGTAACATTAAGAATTACAGTGGACAAAAATCGTTTCTATACCCTTAAGGTCTAATGGACCTATTCATCCTATTTGGCCACCAAAGCTCTTAAAAGCATGAGTTCCTCAATATAACATTAAATGAAATGGCTTCAAATAATATAGAACATGAATATCTGGATAGTCGTAACAAAACAAATTACACTGGAAGATTACACTGGAAACAAATTACACTGGAAGATGAAACCCCCCAGATTGGAAAGCACTCCACTGGCTACTGGGGATGAGCTGAAGACTTCTCAGAGTAAAGCCAGCATTTATGATGTCATTAGATCAAAGTCCTTGGAACGTCTGACTGCTGATGTAGCTGTGCATGAAATGTGAGTCAGAAGCTGCAAAGATGTTTTACATATTGGGACGTGGAATGCACAAAACATGAACCAAGGTTGGTTGGAGATCGGTTGGGGTGTCAGCAAACTGAAATGGACTGGCATCGGGCACTTTGCATCTAATGATCACATGGTCTACTATGCTGAAAATGAAAGACAAAAAGAAGAAATGGTGTTGCATTTATAATTAAGAAGAAACTTGCAAGAACTGCAATGAAATACAGTGCAGTCAGTGAATGCATAATTTCTATTCGTCTACAAGAAATGCCCATCAACACAACTATAATTCAGGTATATGCCTCAACAACAGCTGCAGAAGAGGAAGAAATTGATGAGTTCTAAGAACAAATACAAGCTGAAATTGACAAAACATGCAAACAGGATATCCTGATAGTCATGGGTGACTGGAACTCAAAAGTTGGCAACAAAGAAGAAGGCAAAGAGGCTGGAAAATATGGACTTGGCAACAGAAATGAAGCTGGAGAAAGACTGATAGAATTCTGCAAGACCAATGATCTATTCATCTCGAACATCTTCCAGCAACACAAGCGCTGACTGTGCACGTGGATGTCACCCAATGGCTTGTACAAAAATCAAATTAGCTACATCTGTGGAAGTCAACAATGGAAAGGCTCTATAACATCAACAAAGACAAAACCTGGAGCTTACTGTAGTACAGATCACCAACTACTAGTATGCAAACTCAAACTAAAGTTGAAAAAGAGCAAGCCATTCATGAATGTAGCAAAATATGACCTTGAGAATATACCACCGGAATTTAAAGACTGCCTGCGAAATTGATTTGCTGCTTTAGATACAAATGACAGAGCTCCAGAAGAGATATGGGATGACACCAAGAAGGTTGTGTTGGAAGAAAGTGAGAAGTCTCTACAAAAGGTGAAAAAGCAAAAATGGCTAAATTGATGACTGAAGAAACATAAGATACGCCATACTGGGTCAGACCAAGGTCCATCAAGCCCAGTATCCTGTTTCCAACAGTGGCCAATCTAGGTCATATGTACCTAGCAGTTTCCCCAAAAGACACAGGTTCCACAATGCTTGTATTGGGTCAAGCATTGATATCCTGGGTCCCTTTTTAATAATGGTAAACTCTAAAAATTTCCCAGAAACACAGAGAAGCTAAAGCCAGAGGAGAAAGAGAGGCAGTTACAGAACTGAACAGAGATTTCCAACATGTAGCAAGATAAGACAAGGAGAAGTACTACAATGATGCATGTAAGGAAATAGAAGCAGAAACTATTAGAGGAAGAACAAGATTGGCTTTCCTTAATCTACAAGAATTAAAGCAAAAAATTCCAGCCTTGAATTGGAATGCTACAAGATGCTCAAGGATCCATGCTGAATTATGCTGAGAGGATCAAGAAAAGGTGGAAAGAATATATGTCAGCCGGAATCTTACAGGACCTGATTTGCACTACACTCATCAATAGGCCAAGGAGACAGAGCACCATAGACACCATTCCAATACCCAGCTCATACACAAAAGCCAACAAGTCCACTGCAAAGAAGGCACTTTCGCTTGCTGCACATGCTATTTGGAACTCCCTTCCAGAGAAACTAAGGACCACCATGGACTTAAAAGACTTCAGGAAACTGCTAAAAACCTTCCTCTTCATTGAACACTTCAGTGAAGACAGCTAACACCTCAGTCTCTGGACTCCTGTTTACATGCCACTTAGCATGTGTATATATATACACGTTCCATTGTAAATAAGTTATGCTTCTGAGCATCCCCTGCATGTCACCCCTCACCATGTTTTCAATGTAAGTTCTCTGTAATGGTTTAAGTTATATTGTAAACCACTTTGATTTTATGATAAGGCAGTATTACAAACCCACTAAATAGATAAATGAATGAATGAATGTGTTTTATTGACTACAGTAAGGCTTTTGACTGTGCAAACCATGAGAAACTCTGGGCCACATTAAGGAGAATGGACAACCTTTACATGGATCAAGAAGCAACAGTTTGAACGGAACTAGGAGAAACAGAATGATTTAGGATTAGGCAAAGGTATACAACAAGGCTACATACTTTCCCCTTTACCTGTTTAATTTATATGCAGAACAAATCAGAGAAGCAGGACTGTATGAAGACAACTGAGGTTTGAAGATTGGTGGAAGACTCATCAACAACCTTTGCTATGCTGATGATACCACATTGCTGGCTGAAAGTGAAGATGTTCTGAAACATTTTCTTTTCAAGATCAAGGAAGATTGTCTTAAAATGGGCCTGCACCTTAATATTAAGAAGACAAAGATTCTAACTGGCAAAATTAATAAGCTCATCGCTGATGGAGAAGAAATTTAAATAGTTGCCAACTTTAACCTACTTGGATCAACAATCAATAAAGAAAGGACAAGCAGTCAAGAAATTCAACAACGCATTGCTCTTGGCAGAATGGCTGTGAAAGACCTAGAGAAGATTCTCAAGAACAGAGATGTCTCTCCATATAAATATTAGACTTGTCCAAGCCATGGTATTTTCAATCTTTTATGAATGATTGGTATTTTATGAATGATTTGTATTTAATACAAACGTTTTAGGTTGTGCGCTTGAGTGGCAAGGGGGATGACGTTGGTTGGGGATTCCCTGTAAGCCATGCCTCTAATGATGACATCTTTTTATTAGCCAATCAGCAATCATAACTACAAAAAGAACGGTTGGCCTTTGGCGCTTTTCAGGCGACTGGTTTAGCAGGATACCACTTGATACAGGACACGGAGGGGCCCGAAACATGCATGTCATGTCTTGGCAAAATGTGGATGACATGAATCGCCTGTGGAAGACAATAATTGTCTCTCTTTCAAATAAGTGAATGTTTTATTTTATAAAATTAGGTACGCTGTGGCCCGTTTGAATAAAAGGGTTCTTTCGGCATCGAGGAGAAAGGTTTTCCTCCTCCCTCTCAGGCCGATGGTCCCCGACAAAAACTGTGATTACGTAGTGGAGTATAGTGCTAGTGATAGCTACTGGCTGAAGTTTTCAATGACTTGGTACCTGATTCATGGTATTTTCAATAACATCATATGGATGTGAAAGTTGGACAGTGAAAAAGTTACAGGAAGAAAATTGATGCCTTTGAATGATGGTGCTGGTGACAAATACTTTGTATATCATGGATTGCCCGAAGAACAAACCAGTCACTACTAGAGGAGATCAAACCTAAGCTTCTTTTAGAAGCTCAGATGACTAAGATTTCGACTTTCATACTTTGGACGCATCATGCAAAGAGAGAAGTTATTGGAGAAAGACATGCTTGGCAAGGTAGGTCAGTGCAAAAGAGTTAAGCCAGCAATGAGATGGATCAATACAATAACAGCAGCTATGGATGCCACTTTATCAACAATGAGCCACCTGACTAAAGACCGAACAAAGCTTAGGTCAACTATCCAGAGGGTAGCCATGGGTCGACGCTGACTTGACATCACTTAACGACAACATATATGGCCAAACTGTCTGATTATGTAATGCCCTACTTAGTAGGGCAACCATGGCTATGAATAGAGAATGAAATTTAAAATCTTAATACTTGCCTATTAGGCTTTCTACAGCAGTTATCTTCTATACCTTCATTCACTCCTTATTCCATAAGTCCTCAATGTGCTTTGAGGTCATCCCAATCGAATCTTCCTCTTATCAAAAATTTGTACTGGAATGAACACAGAATGCTGCTTTTAGTTTTTTTTTTTCTCAGTCTAATGATTCCCTCCCAATAGACATTCAATTAGAAAACATTTATAAAAGAAAATTAAAAAGATGTTAAAAACGTGGCTATATCAGTGCTCTTATTTTGACTGCTTGTGATCTGACATTTGTCAGGGCCTTATCTTGAATTTTTTATGTTTCTCCCCTTAACCACCTCCTTGTGTGTTCAGCAATATATGTTTGTTTAATGGAAAAAATGTCATATGAAACTCCTTCTCTGATGTTTTTAATTTGTTAATTTTATGTTAAATTTGTATTTATTTTACCTTCTTTATTATGTAATTTAAATGTTTTAAGTTTTTTAATGGTAATAGTATTTTGACTGACAAGTATTGTGAACCATTTGTGCGAATGACATAAATAAACAAACCAACCTCACCTGCAGTCTCTTAGCCAATTCGAATCGGATTGGGTGGGGAAAGAGGGAAGCGGAGTGCATCGGCCTTTAGAAATAGGCACAGCCTGGGTACTGGTCTGTTTTCCTCCTTGCTGCTTGCCACTGACCAAATTATATGATTGCTTTAAGAATTTTATTGTTTCCTTTGGCCAAAGAAAATATGATGCACTGGGCCTATAATAGCAGTATTCAGCTGATGTTAAAAATGGCAAAACTGTAGCTGCTTTATCTACACACACAAAAATCTGCACAGCAGCATAATTGGAGGGAAGCTGAGACTTATGCAGATAGAGGGCCACATGCATCTGCTCAGGAACAAACAATTTAGAGCCCCTTGAACCTTCTAGTAAGATGGGTGGAGTGGGAGCAAAGGTTCCTAGGAAGGAGGTTGGGCTGGGTACCAGGCCATTGTGGTCTCTGGAATATGAGGACGGAACTGTAGAATTATTTTATCAACCCTTGGCAATGGCCGAAAGAGAACAGAGTCCCAGGATTAGTAGGGGGCAGTTCCATAGCAAATCTCTGTGAATCTCAAACACCTAGTTCTATCTCTATTGGGTGCAGTGTCACTCCCACTCCACCCCTCCCCCCCCCCATATTACTGTGTATGGGGTCAGGCCCCTGATGAGGAATAGGACCTGAGGAACAGAACTCAATCTATATGTGCCTCAAGACCTGGGAAGCTTTCCCCACTTCCGAGCTCCTCACCTTCTGGCACTAGCTATGTGTAGTAGTAGTAGTAGTAGTAGTAGTAGTAGTAGCCTTTTGAGACTAGCTGCCTATTCTGGCTTCATGAGCCTGTACTGCAACCCCTCCAGCACCCGAGTAGGTCTCTTGGTTTCACAGGTTCGTGATTGGAAGTTTTAGTATTCACTTGCAATGTGATTTCTATAGAGCAGACGCTTTTGCACAGGGCTGGCATAAAAGTAAATGCCACCATATTTGGGTATTGAAGCCGCTATGCCTAGACCTATAGCACATGATTTAAAAAATTAACTTTATAACAATTCACATAAAAAATGTTCATATACTGTATAATATCATTGCTGTCTAACATTTATCCTTCTTCCAGACTGCTAGGAGTTATGTGGAACGAGGGATGAGCAAATCTTGCAGTTCATCTGGCAATACTTTGGGAATAGATCTGTGGCGAGGGAGAAGATGTTGCTCAGGTAGTTTGCAGTTACCTCCCCTGTACCAAAGGCAGTCAGAAAAAGCTAAAACGCCAGATGAATGTAGCATGCTGAGACCTACCACGCTGCCTCTCAAAGCACCTCCAAGAATTGCTATTACTCCAGTAGACCAGGACTGGTAAGCACCGTTTCAGAGCAATGGTAAAAACTGTGTTGCATTGCATGTTTTCACGATTCCAAATGATTGTAATGAGTAGTTACGGTGCAATGTTTTTATACTACAACAGATATCCTCTTCAGATTAAGTTCTGAATGAACACAGGCAGCTTTCAGAAATTTCGATTTTGCTATCTTCTAGATACATTTGGAGCACAGTAGATACAGAGCAGAATGTTTACTGCATGTTTCATATTTATTTGTTAAGAAAGCAATGTAAGAGGTGTACAACAATTTCTAATTTTCGGTTCAAGGTATAAATTTTCTTTTTAGTTGAGTTAAAAATATTTACAGAAAATTTGCATAAATTATGGTTGTGGCAGTTTTTCCTTAGTTTGTATAAATTGTCTTTATTCATTGTGAAAAACTACAAAGCTTATTGTTTTCGTGTGCAAATGATCACCCAAGTTTATTTGGGATATTTTTCTATGTCACTGAATATTCAGAAAACTGTTCTTAAAATGAAAATCTGACTATTTGCATATCCTTAATTGCATAAATTTGCCAAAATATCTGCAATGTTCTGTTCCAGTGAGATGACACTTAGAACGTTTAAAAAATGTTTAATCTCTGTTTTATATACAGTAAAACAAAATAGGCTGCAAATGTGCATTTGCTGTTGATTACTTTATCCTGTATTCTGAATGCATCCTTTCTGTCTTAACCATTTTTAGGGCTTGTTTACCAAAGTGCAATAAGTTTGGGTTTTTTTTGGGTTTTTTTTTGCACTTGCAGCACGTTAACAACAAAAATTAAAGCATGGTAAGCATAAAAGACTGTGCACAGTTGGGAGGGGGCATGCACAGAAAAGTTCCTTACTGAGGGTTAAATTGGTTTGCAATTGACATGGGCAGGATGAGGTGGCTGCCTACGGCAACAGTTTCTAGAG
Organism: Ichthyophis bannanicus; assembly: GCA_033557465.1. Lineage (NCBI taxonomy): Eukaryota > Metazoa > Chordata > Amphibia > Gymnophiona > Ichthyophiidae > Ichthyophis > Ichthyophis bannanicus. The sequence continues at coordinate 241,808,908 of CM066040.1, read as the reverse complement.
CTTAGCAAAACGCAGTAGCAGTTAAAGTCAAACAATAGATCCTGACAGTCGCACAAACTCAGAGCCATCAGCACATTCTATCCTTGGTACAGCCCTGATCAGGACCGTACCGAATCAGAATCGCGCCCTGTGCAACTTGCACATCGGGCACGTGCCCCCCCCCCCCAATTACCTCCATCCAGCTGCTGCTGCCCTCTGTTTCTCCATGGTGGTACCGGCAGTGGGGCAAGAGCGCCCGATGTACAAGTCGCTGGCAGCAGCAGAGCAGACCTAACTTTAAGCAGATCTGATTCCTCCCTGCTCCGACGCTGCGTCAGAGGAGGGAAGGACTAGACCTGCAGAAAGGCTTAGGGGCTGCATTTTGGCTGACTGCTGTTGCCCTGCTGCCGCTGAAAAAACAAAAAGTGGCGGTGGCAGGGCAACAGCAGGCAGCCGAAATGCGCCCCCTAAGCCTTTGCGCCCTGTGCGGCTGCACCACTCGCACAGGGCTGGGTACAGTACTGGCCCTGATGGATAGCCCAGGAATCATAGCCTTTGGCAGTGGAGCAGTGCCTTGCAACAGCTTATGTAGATGGACCAGATATGGGCATGCAAGGGACAGAAGCATTTGAACTTCATTTTGGATGTTTGGGAGGCTGTTTCCACATACTTTACCCCCGAGCTAGAAGCGATGTGTTAAACATTTGATACTATCCCATACATTAGTGATTAGGTTTTGTGGGTTGATTGGGTAATATAAGAACTCTGTGATGATTATTTGCTTTGGTATAACACTTTTCACCACCAGATCCCTTGGGGAGGGGTTGGGTTGAATGATTGAATGGCTCTATGGGTATGTGTGGATTTGGGAGGGATGCAGGGAGTCTGGGTCAGGAGGAAGGACAGGCTTTGATTTTTCTTTTTGTAGCTGTGACAAATTCTTTTATCGCCAGTCTTTAAGACTTGTGAATACTTTTGTTTGCTTGCAGTTACCACTGTGCGTTATGCTTTTGTGTCAGTTCTTGGGAAAGAGCTATTTGATTAGCCTTTGCTGTGTGTTGCTTTACTCAGCTTTATATGGCTGATACCTTATGACAATAACAAGTTTATCTTTCCTTGTAATTGAAGGGGTGGGGGGAGAGGGGTTAGGGATAAAAGCACAAAATGTCTTTGCGGTTTCGCTGTTTGGCACATGTAAAGAACCCCACATGTCCAGGACCTTTGTGCTCTGTTCTATTTGTTCACATAAAAAGATTACAACCTATAGACCTATAGGTGCCCGGGGTGCAGCTGTAAAGCCTGATGTGTACTTTTTAATCATACAGATGCACTCCCTATGTGAAAGATGTAGTATTTTGATCCATCCAGGTTTTGTCCAAACCATGCTCCTGACATGCCCCCTTCAATTTCTATCTATTATGGAATCTACGTGTAAATTCAGCCCTGTCTAAACTTATCATTTACTTGTGAATGCCGTTATCCACATGTGCATGATGGATTTTATGCCTCTAAATTGTGGCTAATACTTCTAAAATAAACCCATAGGTTTGCACAATACCAACTTACATGTGTAAGTGCTGACACCTGCATATGTAAGTTGCTGAGTTGCCTCCGTTAAGTTTTCCCACACGTAGATTTGTAAAATGGATCCACTGGCTCTGTGTTGGCAAATACATGTGCATGTCTGCATGTTCTTATACATAGTTTGGGAAAGGTTCCATGTTTGTCAGACTCTTTTTGTAAACAAAAAAATATTGCCAGAATTGTGTATATCCTGACCACAACGTCTCAATTTTGATCTCCACATACTATCTAAAATTTGCCTTAACCTATATAACTCTCTGCTTTTAATAAGGCAAATGGCCTTTAACTGCTACATTAATCTCTCTTCTTGCTGGTCCTTCCTTTTGAGATGTTTCAGGCTCCAAGGACTGTCTACAAGTTATATTATGGAAAGTACTACTCACATCTCATATGTTCTACTGTATACGAATCATAATTGTAATAAAAAGATTCATAAACAATAGTATAAATATATTAAGATATGAGATTTACAGTTCCATGTGTAACATTTCTATTCACAAAATCCTCAGTCTCCAAAATTCTTGAGCCATACAAAAAAACCTTTAAGCAAGTTAGTTTATTCGGCCCACTGTATTTTTGTTCTCATGCAGCAAAGATACTTTAGGCAGGCTTATGAAGTGACATTGACCAGTGGAGATTTACTACTTTTCCTAAATTTTGAGACTCCTGTTAGAAAGAAAGTAAAGTAAAGTTGCTAAATAGATTAGGAATGAGTAAAATCGTTGTAGAAGAACGGCAATACAAATAAATCTAGGAAACTAAAAACTTGGAAAAAATATGAACCATCTTGGATGTGGCGAGAATGTCGGGGCCGCAGAGCCAGTGTGCGCGCGGCCCTGTTTAACCGGGGGGGCGGCAAGGACGCGATCCCCTGGGGCCGCGGCGGCGCTGGGGCAAGGGGGCGGGCCGGAGCGGTTACGGGTGCCCCATTGGCTTCCGCGGGCCGCCGGGAGGTGGGGGGAGCCAATGGAGCTGGGGGGAGGCGGGAGCAGTCCCAGGCAAGTGCGGAGACACGGCGTGGCTCCGGCCTTTTCCAGGTCGGAGCCATACGAGTCGGGTGCCCGCCCGCCTGCCCTAGCGTTGTGGGGTGGGGCTGAGGTTAAAGGGGGTTGGGGTTGTTGCAGCTGGGGGGGGTGGCGGGATCCCGGAGGTTTCCAGGTTCCGGAGCCGGAGGCAAGTTTTTGGGCGGGGGTGGGGTACCCCCGCCCGGACAACCCCTCAGGTTTTTGCTAGTAATATGGCGAAGCTGGACGAGGGAGGGATAGGCTGTTTAGCCGGGGCCCGGACTCAGCAGAAGTGGAAGCAGCGTCACCTTGCTACTCACATGGCTGGTGAGGGCTCGCGCTCCGCAAAAGGGGGGGGGGTAATGTTATTGCGTTGGATTGTAGTTGGTTATTGTTAAAGGTTAATAAAGCTGCAACCAGTTTAAGCCCATAAATGTGTGATGGTCTTATTGAAAGGAGTGCGGGGGTGCCTGGGAGAATTGGGGTTGCCGGGGTGAGAGGCGACGTGTCCGCCTTCCCCGGTTAACTAACATGTACAGTATGTAGCCAACATCTTGGAACCCATGAGCAGTGCTGTTTTTTATGATTTTAGTGCACTGTCCTTCCTCCTCTCCTTCAGATCCGTTAGTGACATTAGCTTCAACAGGTCAGGATCATAATCAGATCCATGATAGCAGTTCTATGCTTGGCAATGAAGGCAAATGCTCTTCAGATGCACAGTTGCATTAGATAATTGTAAAATATGTTAAGAACAGTTATTGTAGTCTTGAATCAAAATAGAAATACAAAATCTATCTGAAATTCGTTATGACAAAAAAAAAAGTCACGATCCTTGATCACAATCATAGATTGTTTCTAACCAGGGATGTTGACATTAGTGAGGGTTACAGGATGGTATTCGTGGATTATAACAATAATAAACCTCTCCTAAAAGGAAATCCTTAGACTATGACCTTAAATCCTACCCATAATCCATCAATCATATCTATCAAAAATACTTCTTTTCCCCCTTTGAAATGGTACAGGGTGGTGGTGTTTTGTTTTGTTTTTTATGAAAATGCAAAAAAATTTAAAAAGAGCTTGGCGTGAGATATATAATAATAATAAAAAAGCTGAGTGTGAAAAAAGGATGATTGATAAGGAGAGTGCCAAGGATAGCACGTGCAATGGTTCAGCAGTTTGTTTCCTTAAATGCACCATTCTCATGGGTCTTCACACTCCTTTTCATTTTTCACTACTTAACTTTTTCAAGTATTTGGGAGTGTTTGTGAGAAATGATAAGTGGTCTTTTTCAAAAGAAGCTGTTTTGGTAGGGGGCATTTTGATGCAGCATATGAACGTTCCTTCTTACATAGGGAGACTTTAGTAGCTGAGTTGCTCTTAGAACATCAGCAGGCGGAACAACCCATCTGCTTCACCCCCAAGTTCCTAAAATAGAATGACTCGTTCAGGTAACTCGAACAAATTCAAGATATTTTGGAAACAATTGACTGCAGTTTTATTAAACAATTAACCAAAATTTTGTTTTTGGGAGGGGGGGAGGGGGGGAGGAGGCATCCACCTTGTCACCTGAGCTGATATGATGGGAAATTGCCTGCCGGACTGTCAGTCAGGAATGCTGTCTGCCAGGTCATGGTGGAGCCCGCTGTACCATGCCAAGCTAGCCCCATGGCTCTGTCCTACTTCTTGCTGCTTCAGCCTTGAGGATGCCTACCCTGAGCTGGCTGCTATCTTCAAGGAGACTCACCGGGGCACTCCACCTTGCTACTAGCTGGAGTGCCCTGCCCTTCAATTTGAATTTGGCTCATAACTAGTATCCCACTCACGTAACGCCATGGACACAGACAAGCTCTGCTTACTCCAGGTCCCCCATATCAGATCCACACCCCCAGTGCTAAGCCCCTGGTGGCTGAATTACATTGTCCTACTTGCTGATTGTGAGGATTATGTCAATAAGGATAAGGACTAATTCAGTGTCTGAAATGTTAATCAGATTGTTTCTGAAATATCCAGGTACTGAGGAACATGCCCATTCATGATGGATCTGCCAGCCTCCAGTGAAGATCACCTGATTAACATGCCTGCCTGGTGCCTCACGTGCCACCTAGACAAGGTTTTAGATAGTGCTGGGAAGGAGCCATCTGTCTTGGCATATGTTGGTACCAGTGACATAGGAAAATGTGGGAGGGAGGTTCTGGAAACGAAATTTAGACTTTTAGGTAGAAAGTTGGAATCCAGAATGTCCAGGGTATCATTCTCAGAAATGCTTCCTGTTCCACGCGCAGGACCCAAAAGGCAGGTAGAGCTCTGGAGTCTCAAAAGCATGGATGAGACAACAGTGCAAGCAAGAGGGCAACATTCTGGGGAAGGGGATGGGTATTTTTCCAAAAGAATGGGCTCCACCTTAACCAGGATGGAACCAGGCTGCTAGCATTAACCTTTAAAAAGGGGAGAGAGAGAAAAGTTTTCAAGTATTTGGGAGTGTTTGTGAGGCTTGATAAGTCGACACTCATCCAAGAGTGCATGGTTTGTAATGATGTATTCTTGAAAAATATTAGCAAAACTGGGAAGTCATGGCATCATGCTTGAGAGGTTCCAATAAAGCTAAAAGTAACCTAGGAGCCTTTAAGTAAAAATCAAACAGAATTGAAAGATTCCAAATTAATCCTGCCATCAAATAACCAGGACTGTTAATATTAGCAAAAAACAAACTTTGAAATGCCTGTATGCAAATTCTAGAAGTATAAAAACCAAGATGGGAGTTAATATATAGCAATAAATGAAAGGTTAGATATAATTTGCATCTCATAGATCCGATGGAAGGAGGATAAATCAATGGGACACTGTGATACCAGGCTACAAACAATGATAGGGTAGATCATATAGGTGGAGGGATGGCTCTGTATATTAGAGTGCACTGAGTCAAACAAGATAAAGGTTTTGCAGGAAACAAAATCCACTATAGAATCTCTATGGATAGAATTCCCATGTAAAAAGAGGAAGAGAATGGCAGTGGGGGGTGTGCTACCTTCTGCCTGAATGATGAAATGCTTACAGAAATTAGGGAAGCTAACAAAGTCTATAACACAGTGATAATGGGAGATTTCAAATACCCCGGTATTGACTTGGGTCAGTGTCACATTAGGACATGCTAGGGAGTAGCTGGTTCAGGAGCTGACTCAAAGGGAAGCTATTTTAGGTCTCCTTCTTAGTGGAACACAGGATCTAGTGCGAGAGGTAACTGTTTTGGGGCCATTTGGCAATAACAGTCATAACATAATCACATTTGATTTAATAAATGGAGAGAGGATAGCAAGGATATTCAGTGCGCTAGCATTTAACTCAAAAAGGAGACCGATAAAATGAGGAAAATGGTTAAGAAAAATCTAAAAGGAGCAACTGCAAAGGTTAAGAGTTTCCATTACGTCAGGCCTTGATGTTTAAAAATACTTTCTTGGAAGCTGAGACCGAATGTATTCCATGCTTTAAAAAAGGTGGACGTAAAGCCAAACAGCATGGCTTAAAGGTGAGGTCAGAGAGGCTGTTACAGCTAAGAGAATCTTTCAGAGAAAGGAAAAAAAGCAAAATGAGAAAAACGGGAAATAACATAGATACTGGCAAGTTAAATGCAAGTTGATAAGGCAGGCAAAGAGAAAATTTGAAAAGAAGCTTTCCGTGGAAGCAAAAGCGCATAATAAAAACTTTTTCAAGTACATTCATAGTAAAACACCTATGAGGCAGTCAGTTGGGCCATTAGATGATGGAGGGGCAAAGTTATGCACTTAGGGAAGAACAACTAAAACTGCAGTTACATGATGCAAGGTTCCACATTAGGAATCGCCATCCAGGAAAAGCATCTGGGCATCATCATCAGTAATACGTTAAAACCCTCTGCCCAGTGTGCAGTGGCAGCCAAGAAAGCAAATAGAATGCTGGGACTCATAAAGGAATGGAGAATAAAACAAATGATATCATAATGCTGTTGTATTCCTCCATGGTGACTGCACTTTGAATATTGTGTGCAATTGTGATCGCTGTTTCTTAAAAAGTATATAGCGGAATTAGAAAAGGTACAGAGAAGAGCGACAAAAATTAAGAGGATGGAAGGATGTCACTATGAGGAAAGGCTTAAAGGTTAGGGCTCTTCAACTTGAAAAAGAGGTGGTTGTGTGGAGATATGATAGAGATCTATAAAATAATGATTGGAGTGGAACAGGTAAATGTAGATCGGTTGTTTACTCCTTCAAAAAGTAGAAAGACTAGGGGACATGCAATGAAGCTTTAATATAGCACCTTTAAGACTAATCAGAGAAAATATTTTTTCGCTCAATGTGTAATCAAACTCTGGAATTCGTTGCTGTGGGATATAGTAAAAGCTGTTGGTGTGCAGTTGTGGTCAACATTATTGGCACCCTTGAAGTTCAACCCCTTAATGCCTAATATCTCCTTAAAAACAAGTGGCCAGTGAAATGGCTTTGGACTATATATGCACACATATTTGATACATAAACGAATCAAATAAAACAACACCATTTAAAAAAGGAAATAGTAGGAAATAGTATAAAACTTGATACATTAACAGGACATGATTATTAGCACACTTACAAAAATTCAAATCAGTTTGAACAGAAGAACCACATTCCGATTGCAGTAAAATTAAATGCACCTGTGATCAGTTGTCAGTATTCACATGACTTGAATCAACCAATGAATGATGGTTCTAATATTTAAAATAGACACATTCATGCCCTGTTCCATTTTTTACACTGGTGAAGATGAGAGAGCTGCCTGAGACCATCAGCAAAGCTATTATCAAACTTCAAAGGGGTTCAAGGCCATCTCCAAAGACCTTGGGATTCCTGTGTCTACAGTTAGCAGTGCTATTAAAAAGTTTTATGCTTATGGAACTGTGAAGAACCTCTGAGGATGTGGTGGGAAGAGGAAAATTAATCCAAGAAGTCTTCGAAGGTTAGTGCGAACTGTTGGAAAAACATCACATATAACATTCAAAGAACTTGAGGCTGACCTGGAGCAATCTGGAGTGATGGTTTCAACTGCACCTTACGCTACGCACCAAACAAAGAAGGACTTCATGGGCAAAGACAGACATAAAAATGCACGTCTGATGTTTGCCCAAACCTACCTTGAAAAGCCACAATCCTTCTAGGAAAATGTTCTGTGAACAGATGAAATCAAACGAGCTCTTTGGCAATGCAGATCAGGAATATATTTATAGGCGAAGAAATTAAACTTATAAGGAAGAAAACACCCTTCCTACAGTTAAATATGGTTGAGGTTCCATAATGTTGGGGGCTGTTTTGCTGCCTCAGGAACTGCAGTCCTGGAATGTATTATAGGAATCATGAAGTCAGAGAACTACCAAGGTATTTTGAGTGAAATATGTTACCTATGTCAGAAAGCTAGGTCTGGGTTGAAGGTCATGGGTTCATCAGCAGGCAATGACCCAAAACATACATCTAAAAGTACAAAATAAATGGTTAAAATTTACTGTTCTAAACTGGCCAGCAGTGAGTCCTGATCTCAGTCCAATCGAAAACCTTTGAAAAGAGCTGAAATCTGCCATTGGTAAAAGGAATCCTGGAAACATTCATAAGCTGGAACAAATCGCAGTTGAAGAGTGGGAGAAACTACCAGCAGACATATGTACGAAACATTTATAGATGGCTTCAAGAAAAATTTGGATGCTGTCATCACTGCCAAGGGTTGTGCAACCAAACATTAGTGAAGGGTGCCATTAATCCTGTCCAGGTCATATTTTGTGGTGTTCTTCATCTAAGTTGCAAAGACATCTTTTTTTTGTGGAATACCTTTGAACATACTATTAAAATATTATATATTTACTTATTTAACAGATCTTCTATACCGCTTTATCCCTAGATCAAAGTGGTATATACAATGTAATGGTGTAACTGAATTACAAACATTTGTACAAAAATAAAAGTTCAAGGGTTAATGTAGGAATAATGTTAGTATAAGTATAAAGAATAATAATAATAGATTTGAGTATATTCTGTACACAATCTTCAAAATAGTTTGCAAATAAATGAGCTTTTAAGACCTTATGAAATGAAAGTAAGTCTTTGATTCGTACATTTGGTGGTATTGAGTTCCAAATACTTGGTGAGTTTAGTGAGAAAGCTTTTCTAGAAGTAAGAGTGGAGTGGAGGAGTGGCCTAGTGGTTGGGGCAAGGTACTTCAGACCAGAAGGTCAGGGGTTCAAATCCCACTAGAGGACAGCAACCTTGGGCCGGAAGGACTGGGGTTTCTAGTCCCACAGGTGCTCCTTGTGGTCTTGGGCAAGCCACTTAACCCTCCATAGCCCATGTTCCCTGTAAAATAGTTATCTCCAAGTTATAATGCCCTGTTCAATGCAATTTCAGTTTGTTCAATATAAACCGCACTGATGCAGAATAGCGCGGTATATAAGAGAATGTAAATAAATAAATAAATAAGAGTTAGATTTAGCAAAAAGTACTGGCAGGGATAATGTGTTTAGAGATCCTGTTCTCCTTGACCTGATGTCTTTGGACTCTTGGAGTATAGATCAAAGGAAGGTGGATGACATTATCTTGAATGTAGTAAGAATTGCTTTAAATTTTATATGCTCAATCATTGGTATGATCATGCAGAGTTGGAATATTTTATGTTCTTATAGCTGGGTTTTATCTTATGTTCTTATAGCTGGGTTTAAAAAAGGTTTGGACAAGTTCCTGGAGGAAAGGTCCATAAACCATTATTAAGAAGGGACCCAATACAAGCATTGTGGAACCTGTGTCTTTTGGGGAAACTGCTAGGTACGTATGACCTAGATTGGCCACTATTGGAAACAGGATACTGGGCTTGATGGACCTTGGTCTGACCAAGTATGGCATATCTTATGTTCTAATATTTGTAATTATTTCTTAAGATATTGTACACAACATACCTAAAATGCAAGGGTGCCAATAATGTTGACCACAACTGTAGCTGGGTTTAAAAGCAGTTTGGGCACGTTCCGGGAGGAAAAGTCCATAAACCATTATTAAAGAGGACCAGGGAAATCCACTGTTTACCCATGGGTCAAGCACCATGGAATCTATCTTTTTGGGAACCTGACAGGTACTTTTGACCTGGATTAGAAATAGGATAATGGGCTTGATGGATCTTTGGTCTGCCCCAGTACAGCATATCTTACGTTCTTATGTCAATTATCCACTGACTGACTTGTCTGTTGACTTCCTTTAATTCTCTTTTACAGAATCTCGTGCTTGCCCATTTGAGTCGAGGTTTGAGATCTGACCAAATAATATGTTTTTTGGTAAATAACTTCTCATCTGTAGGAGTGGAGGAGTAGCCTAGTGGTTAGAGCAACTGCCTAGTACCCAGAAGATCAAGGGTTCAATTCCCACTGGCACTCCTTGTGACCTTGGACAAGTCACTTTACCCTCCATTGCCTCAGAAAAATCCAAGTTATCAATGTCCCTGTTTAATGTACATTACCAAATTGAAGTTACAATGTAAACTGCTTTGATTGAAATGATAAAGCAGTATAAAAAAAACCCCTGTTAGACATGGTTTGAGATGACCTCTTATTTATTTATCAGTTATTTGCCTGAGACAGTTCCCAAATCATTGTTTTTCAGATAAATGATTATAGCTCCTTGGTGTGCACATGCATAAAGCAGTTTATTAGGAAGAACAAAAGTCTAACCACTTCATTTCTGATTTTCTGAATCATTTAAAGTGAATGCTGTGCCTAGCCAGTTCTAGGTATGGACTAAACAGATGCATGGGCATACTCTCAGCTGCCCAGTAGGGTGAATGAGTACCTGATGATCCATACCATTTGCTGCCTCCTGATGCTTACACTATAATGTAATAAGCCATAATGCCATCAAGTTAAAAAAGGGTGATTGTTCAGAGTGAGGATTGCTGTTTGTTGCTTTCCTGGATCTCAATCTGTGGGCTGATATATAAGGCATATGCCTGAGATCACCAACACCCCAATTCTTTGATAGCTCTGTCAGGCAGACCCAGGTCTGCGGCTGCTGCTTTACTGCAAAATGAGTAGATGCCATAAAGATAGCTGCTGCTGCTCCTGAGTTCCTATTGAAAACAGCATTGAACTGAAAAAGGGTGAGGGAGATGGAATAGAGGTGCACTAGGAATTTCTGAGATGCTTCCGGCCGAACTATGAAATACTGATGAACATGAGCAATGGGACAGGTACTGAGCTGTGATACCTTCTTCAAGATGATGGTTTGACCCTTGACCTTCTGGTCATTCCTTGCTCTCATGATTATTATCTGCATGTAGCCCTCTATTATGATGGGTCAGCTCTTGGGGCCCTACACCCTTTACTTCGACACTCACTTATGTCCTACAGTGCTTTGTGCTTCTCCTCTGCATTTCCTTGTCGCCTGTTCTCTGTCTGTCAAGCTCAACTACGGTAAGTCCGTGTCTTATTTGGTCTGGGGGAATCGACCTCTGTATTCCCCTTGGTTCTTTCCTACCCCTACACTCTTATCCCGCAATCTTTCCACTCTCCGCTATTGCACTCCTCTGGCTGCATCAGATGTCTCTGGTTCCTTCTTGCTGCCGTTGCTTTGCTCATTATAACTAGGTACACTTAACTGTCGTTCATTATGTTCTAAATCCCTTTTCATCCAGGACCTCATCATTCATGAGTCATTGGACCTACTATGCCTAACCGAAACCTGGATCAAGCACGGAGAGCAGTCCCTTATCTCTAGATGTCTTCCACCCAATTTTCCCTCTATTTCTGTCCCCCGGATTGGCCGGAATGGAGGCGGGGTTGCATTGCTCTACCGCTCCTCTCTCCCCATTGCCCAGGTTTCCACTCCTCTCCTACAGTACCCTGAGGCCCTCCTCCTTCGTCTTCAATCTTCCCCCCCGATCCACATTCTTCTTCTCTATGCCCCTCCCTCTCTTCCAACCCACCTTTGGGAAGCATTTACTCTTACTATAGCTGATGTCTCCTTGCAGTTTCCTCACTTAATCATTGTTGGTGACCTAAATGTCCACTTTGACTCCCCTTCCTCTAACAAGGATCTTTCCTTTATTACTCTTCTTCAAGATCTTTCCCTTCAACAACTCGTTCTCTTTCCAACCCATTCTGCTGGTCACATCCTTGATCCTGTAATTATCCCACTGGCACCCTCTTTCCATATTTCTCAACTCAGGGTACAGCCTCTCCCCTGGACTGATCATTTTTGTGTGACTTTTCTACTGGAATTTTCTTCTCTTTCCTCTAGTTCCTCTTCTGCTCCTCCATCCTCTATTTCCCTCCGCCGTCGGATTTCTCCTCGCACTCTCCAGCTCTTTCCTCTGGCCTCCCAGCTTCTCCCTTCTGATTTTCCTGCTCTCTCCCCCAGTTCTCAGGTCTCTGTCTTTAATTCCACGCTTTCAGCGACTCTCGACAAGCTTGCCCCTCTTCAGCCTATTCGTCCGAAGCAATCATCTGCCCATCACCCTTGTTTCCACGCAGGTCTTCGTCTTTTACGTACTCAGCTTCGTAGATCTGAGCGTGTCTGGCGAAAGAACCGCTCATCATCTTCTCTTATTCAATTTCGTGAACTTCATCAATACTACCGCTCCTCTATCCACCAAGCCAAGCTTTCCTTTTTCTCCAATTACATTACTACTGCCTCTAACCCATCTCGACAGTTATTCTCCATCCTCTGCTCACTCACTTCTATCCACTCTGGTCCTGCCCCTGCTCTTCCTCCTCCCATGTCCTCCCCTACCCAACTAGCCTGTCACTTCACTACCAAAATCCATGATCTCCGTTCTAGTCTTCCCTCCTGTCCATCCCCTCTGTCTTCCCCACCTCCTCTTTCCCCTCCCTCTCCCTCTCCTCCCTCTCTTACCCATACATGGTCCACTTTTTATCCCATCACTACCTCTGAATTAATCCCTTCTCTCTCCTCTGCATGTAAGACTACCTGTTCTTTAGATCCTATCCCCACCAGTTGGCTCCTGGAACCATCACTAGCATTAATTCCCCATATCTGTACATTGATCAATTCCAGTCTATCAAGTGGAACTTTTCCCTCCCCCTGGAAGCACGCTTTGGTACGTCCTATCCTCAAAAAACCTCTCCTCGATCCCTTGGTCCCTGCCCATTACCGCCCAGTTTCCAACCTCCCCTTTCTTTCAAAAATCCTGGAAAAATTTGTTTTTGATCAGCTTTCACAGCATCTTCATTCTGTTAATTACCTCCATCCTCGGCAATCTAGCTTCCGTCAGGGACACAGTGTGGAAACAACTCTGACTGTCCTTCTCAATGAACTCCACACTTCACATGATCGGAGTGATATCTCGGTGGTGGTCTCCCTTGATCTTTCCTCTGCTTTTGACCTTGTTGATCACTCCCTTCTCCTCTCTTGGTCTCGGGACGCAGGCCTCCGTGGTACTGTTCTTCATTGATTTCATTCCTATCTGTCTTCTCGTTCTTTCTCCATAGCTTCTGCTGTAGACTCACACTCTTCTTCAAATGCCTTTCCCCTTCCCTGTGGTGTCCCCCAGGGTTCTGTTTTGGCCCCTCAGTTATTTAATCTTTTCCTTACACCATTGGCACTCTGTATCCAGCAGACTGGCCTGTCTGCTTTTTTTTATGCTGATGACATAATTATCACCCATCACACTAATCCGCTTTCTCCAGATCTCACACTTTTGAATTCTTGCCTTACTCTCGTTTCCAATTGGTTATCTTCAAATTGTCTTCATCTCAATGTCATTAAAACTTCAGCCTTCTGGTTCACGTTTGGAAGCCCCTGCCCCGATCCTTAACCACTCTGCAATTCCCATTGCCTCCTCTTTTAAATACCTTGGTGTTCTCCTCGATTCCAACTTTACTTTCAAAGAACATATATCACACCTGGCTAAGACATCTTATTTCTTTCTTTGGCAAATTCGATCTATCCGCCCTTTTCTATCCCACTCAGCCCTGACCACCATCACATTGGCTACAGTCTTGTCACAACTAGATTATTGTAATTCCGTCTTTGCTGCTATCACCAAAGTCCAACTTCATAGACTACAACTCATACAAAACACTGCAGCTAGAATCATCTGTCACTCCTCCCGCTTTGATCACATTACCCACCTATTGCTTCACCTTCACTGGCTCCCAGTCGATCATCGCATCAAATTTAAGATACTGACTCTAGTTCACCGCACTCTGTACATGCATACACCTCAATACCTTATTAATCTTCTCCATTTCACTACTCCCACACGTAGTCTCCGCTCTCTTCACATCAACCGGCTCCATCTTCCCTCACCGTCTCGTGCACATTTACAATCTACTTGCCACTCTGCCTTTTTCTTCTATGGCCCAGCCCTTTGGAATTCTTTACCCACTCCGCTTCGTTTGGAAGAGAACTATATTACCTTTCGGTCACTACTTAAAACTCACCTCTTTGTCTTTGCATACAACCTCCCAGCCACACCCAGTTGACCTGGTTTATTCATGTCTACTAGTGTCTTCCTTTCTGTCTTTGCCCTCCCTATGTACTCTTTTAACCCATCTCCTTCTATTTCTCTTTTTCTTCTTTCCTGTCCCAATTATGTATTTCCTTTCTTGCTATAGGGCTTGTGCCCATCCCAATTAGCTTGTATTATGTAAACCGCCCTGGTGTAATGAAGGGCGGTATATTAAGTTAAATAAACATAAACATCAGCTGATTGAAAGACAGAAAGCATTTTAGTTTAGTGTCCAGATACAGTACAACTCTTTATAAAGAAACTCGACAGGATTGACTCATTCTGCTATTTTGGAGAAAAAAGGAGAAGCTATTCAAAAGTGATTCTGAACCAGAGTTCTGGATACATCTTGTGTGTTGGCTTCAGATATGCATTTGGCCAACAACATATCCTCTACAGGTCCTCATTACCATCCTCTAGACTAGTGGTTCTCAACCCAGTCTTCTGGGACCCTCAGGCCAGTGAGGTTTTCAGGGTATCCACAATGAATATGCATATGAGAGATCTGCATACGCTGCTTCCATTGTATGCTGATCTATCTCATGCATATTCATTGTGGATACCTGAAAACCTGACTGGCCTGGGAGTCCCAGAGGACTGGGTTGAGAACCACTGCTCTAGACGCTAGGAATGTGGCTATCCTTGAAAATCCCTGCTGGTAAGCTGTCCATGTACTGGGAGCTAACGATTGCTTGATGACTTGTTCTACGATGGTATTCGAAGGTTCCATATCATGTCTGGCAAAGCTTTAAGGTTCAGTCAGTGAAAGAGGTACCATTGAAAGCATGATAATGAATCAGCAGTGCTTGTTTTTCATACTGGGAACTTGCTGTGCTTGCACCATTTATGTTAAGTATTTCAAAAACATTTTCTTAACTCTGCCACCTCCACATATTTTGCAAATTGCTTGTTAACCACTGCAACAACAGCTTTGTTATCTTACCAGATTACCTTACTGTCCTAAAATCTATCACTCCAATATGGTTTCTACTACAAATAAGGGGAATAGTTTGAGCAATGTTATGGTTTTGATGAGACCCCGCATCTCCTAATCTTTGGGCCATGGTGCAGCAAACAAAACCTCTGAAAGAAGGTCCCAAAGCCTGATACACCTGCAATATTGGTGTACAGGTTGAGAACCCTACTATTTCAAAGGCTTTGTGCCAGATACTTATGCCATTAAAGTTAGATAAAAATTGCAGCCACAGGTTCAGATCCTGCTTTTAATGTTCATGGAGACCCATATGCGGTGGTGCCGTGCTTCAGTACGACTATTGTTGCAAGGCTTGGCAAAAATGGTCAGCCCATGGGCATCACCCGTCATATGAAATTCAGGGAAACTATCAAGAGCTGTGCAGTTTTCAATGTAACCTTGGATGATCTCATTGTGGCTGCAATTTTTTTTCCTTTAGTTCTTTGACTTTAGCTTCAGGAAGCTTGGTGACACCAGTGCTGGTGTCAATCTTGATATCGAAAAAGGATAATATCTAAGTGGGTCCAACAGTTCTTTTTATTGGGTAAAGGTATGCCAAATTTAGAGATGACAGCTTAAAAAGTCTCCAAAAGAGGAGCACAGGCATCTGACTGCTCTGGACCCATGAAGAGGAAACCAGTCCAAGTAATGAATGATAATTTTCAAGCCTTTCTCTGCACAACCCAATGGAGGAGTGAGCTGAAGATCTCGATGTAGCAGGAGACTGAACCAGACCATCGGTATACATTTTGTCAAAATAAAATATACTATGGAACTCCTGTCCCTGGTTGCCATCACTATTCATCAGTCCTGCAAGGGGGAGGGGGAAGGTTGGGGCAGTCTAGCATATGGTTTATGGTTTATTTTACTTTCTATACCACAATTCAAATATATCTCAAAGCGGTTTACAATTACAAAAAAATCGTTATGAAGAAAAACAGTGAAAGTTAGTGTTTGATAGAAAAGAAAAAGGCGCAGAAACAATAGTGGAATGCCCATGGATTTGGCCTTGTCCTGGCTTGTGCAGGAGACTTCCTGATTGCACAGCAGACGCTGCCTCCCATCATGCAAGTGCCACACATCGTCTGCTGTTGCCACAGCCTGCTCCTCTTGCCCGGTTCGCGTGCTTCCACGTGAAAGTAAATGGTGGGGGTGAACCATAGAAATGGCTTGTATGCCAGGCTTGAAGGCAGGCCAGCCCAAATATAACTAGTACTCTTTCCGGTGACCATGGCAAGTGATGCCAGACATATGATAGCTGGGGACAGATTGGTGCAACCCGTATACCGTATTCCTCATGCTTTGTGTGGCTCCTGCAGTGGCATCTTTACTACAGGTTGCAGGAGAAACAGTTGCAGGCTTGGCGATATTTGCCTTTCATGACAGAGCAGCCTGTCTGCAATGCACAGTATGAAGTGAACTTAATCCGAGGATGGGGTGGCAATGGAAGTGTGCTGAGCCAAGAATTTGGAGAGTAAGCAACTTGTGATTTATTTATTTTATTTTGTTTAACAAGTTTTTTTATACCACGTTATCACTAAGTCAAAAGAGTTTACAAGTAACATATACAATTAGAATTTTTACATTAGTGATTAATGGTGAACTCCAAAGGGGAAGTTGACCTGGCTTGCTCTATTTTTAAGAGTGGCTGTTGGGGCGCCCCCCTGTCCCTCGCCACCTCACACTACAGCACCAAACCTTGTGATAACCCACAGCAGCAGGAAGGTACTCCTTACCTTTTTTTTTCTATTTTTTTGACTTACTTATGTATATTGTTCTGTTTGGGGCATTGTGGGGCGGAGGCATAGCCTGTACGTGGGCTTGCTACTGTGGCATGCTTCCATGTTGATTATAGGGCCCTTAGCATAGGACTTGTGTCCTCCCCATTATCTTTAATTCATTCCATATAATGGTGAACAGCATATATCGTATTTATGTTGGGAATAACGTGATAGAGGTGTGCAATGGTAACTTTGTATCTTTTTGACCACAGATAAAAAATAATAATCAGAAGGCCCACAATTATAACAACCCTGGATCAAAAGTAAGTGGGCATATACCTGAGGTGTTGCAAAGTGCTTATAGACAGGGCCGGCCTGTCCTCTAGGCAGCTGCCTAGAGCGGCAGACTTCTATGGGTGGCACGTGCCCGTGGCAGGCCATGTGCTTCTGCCTCCCTTCCAATAGGAAGTTGTGTCCAAGGGTGTCAGAAGCGGCAGGCCACATGTGCCGAAGCACATGGCCTGCTGCTGCTGTGCTGAGCCGCCCCCCCCCCCCCAACGGAATCAATGACAGCAGGGGGGGCGGCGGTGGAGCTGGGGCTTCTCCCTGGGGCGGCAGAATCCTTTGGGTCAGACCTGCTTATAGATTTCCATGACTACAAACTCTGGAGTATGTTAAGTTTTGTTGAAAAAACAAACTCTAAGGTATGTAAAATATAATAATTTGACCTATTTGATCCTTTCATCTGAGGTGTTAAGATTCACTATAAGTTATTTGCACCATGCTGTCAGCTGCATTCACTTAAGCTTCTTTGCGTGGTATTTCTGCAGATTACTCGTGGGTAGCCTATTTTGTTGTATGACTAGAATTGTTTGAACAGTATAGGCCAAATCCTACTATGAACTTTCAAATGAATTGTCTTTTATTCCGATAATAATGGCAAATGTAACTTTAACTTGGAATTAAATTAGAAAATCTGATTTATAAGTAGTGAAAACATTCTGGGGCCTTTTATTAAGGTGTGCTACAGTTTTGTACCTAATGTGCCTTAAATGTAAAGAAGAAGATGCATTAGGCGAAAACCTCTACCGTATTTGTTGGGGGCTTTCCCAGCATTCTTGGGAGGGCTTCATGCAGTTAATGCAGAGTTTACCTGCACACAGAACAGGAGATAGAGGTATAGCTAACAGCACTTTATCTGTTGCCTTTGCACTTAATGAGTGGTAAGGATCTCCAGGTCCACTACAAGGTACAGCCCCTGCCTCAAAATGGTGATTTCTAGATTAGTTGTTTGACAGACAGTGTGTGTGCTAGCAATTAACACATGCTAATTCCTATGTTAACATACCTTAATAATTAGGCCCTTCTATCTTTGAGGGAGCACTTCACAAAAATGTTTAAAACCCTATTTGAATGACATTTGTCTCTTGTTACCGTGAAATTAATATTTTAGATATAATGCCTTAGATCTTCACCTCACAGATATCTTTCATTTTCCGTCTATTGAAAAACTATGAACTTCACTTACACAGTCTTTATATTTTGTGATTTGAGACAAACTGTTCACAAGGTACGATGACTTAAAACTGGTTCTGACAGTAAGAAAATTAAAATACATTTTAAAGTGGTTTCAAAGCCTCTTTTCAGCACGTAATATACCCCAAACTAAAATGAGAAAAAAATGCTAAAAGAAGATGGTGGTGGTCTAGCATTCAAGGACAGTTGGGTTTAAAGCACATCAATGAATGAAAATTACCACAATTTCTTAAATTTTTAATGTTCAAGACTAATTGTTTTGACCAACAGGTTTTTCTTTCAGTAATAATTTGAGAGATGAGTTGTGCTGATAAGTAACAAGTGAGGAAAGCATGCAGAGCAGACTCGTGAAATTCTTTCCAACCCCTCTGCATATGTGTGTCTGACTTAGAGAGGGAGAGAGAGAGGAGTGGGGGGCCATCTTTGTTCGTAAGGGGTGAGGTGGGATAGATTCCAAGGATGAGGGATGGCTAAGTATAGGGATAGTTTTAGGGGATAGTTTTGGGATGTGGTGGGGTAGTTGCAGTGGAAGGAGGGAGTTGTGTGAGGAGTCAAATAGAGAACGGGAGAGAGGCAGTTAGAAACGAGGAAACCCCCCTGTTATGTTTCACTGTATTTGTTTCTATTCTGCAGAAGCTGGGACTGCCTCTCCAATAGAAATGGGCCTTTTTATGGGTGCTTATTTCTCTCGTCTGATCTGGCCCATTTTCAAACTTGTTATGTGGTTTTTTTTCATAAGTTTTACCCCCTAGCCAACTTTATTTAATTCCATTCTATAAAATTTTCAGAGAGTTATTTTGCTCTGACAGACATTCTCGACTTAGGTTTGGATTGGAGAGAATAAAAGCTAGATGCAAGCTGTGTGGTTTAAAAAAAAATTCACACATGCAGGAATAGTTTGCCCATTCTTTGCACATACATTATTTGATAATCATTGTAATTGCAGCAGTAATTCATAACATATTTATATGACTTGCTCAATGTTCACTTGATAGTTGTGTGGATGTTTCCACCGATTGAAATTGTTGCTGCATAACAGGTCCATGAGGCCTAGATGTTTGTGTACTTTTTGTTATGCTGTTGTTTACAAAATAATGTGTTATGATTAATCATGCATTTGCTGAATGACTTCAGTGATTGATTGAAATGACTATAAACAGGGAATACAGAATGACTGGAAGATCCCTAGTTTCTTAACTTTTAAACAACATTTACAGGGTGTGGAACGATCAACCTTTTTTAAAAACTACGAGGATGGGTTTGGTACGTTCTGACACTCAAACATTTCTGCACAGTCTTCCAGACTACTCTGATATCTAGCTTAGATTATTTTAATTTCCCATATTCGGGACTTCCTTTTAAATATCTGTTCCTTGCAGATGATACAAAATGTAAAAGCTAGATTGCTGGCTAGCACTAGTTTACGGGGACATACTACTCTCTCCCTCATACCGTAGCCTTTAACCAATTTGCCTAGCATTATCTTTCTGCTCGGAATCTCAGATCTGGGAGCTACAAATTTATTAGTGGTATCCAGTAATGAAGCGAAGGATGCGTTTGGGTGGGCCATAGCCCCTCCACTCTGGTATTAGAACCACCTAATCAGCGGCAGCAGTCAAATGAGAGGAGAACTGGAGGTGGTGTCAACATTTGCGCTGCTTTGTGGCCCACCATGTTAATCCCAAGCCCCATTAACAATCGGCGCTGGCTTCACCACTGGTGGTACCATGTCATGAAGAGACGACTGATGAAAACTACAGCCCCTAAACTTTGGAATGATCTCTCTTTGGAGGTGAGATCTGAAACTGAAAGCTTACCTGCATGCAGAAGCCTTTCCATCTGTCAAATTTGAATTCTAATTTTGTGTCAGTTTGTATTGTCTGTGCTTGATTTTATGGGCATTTCATTGTGTACCATACAGAATGATTTCAATCCATAGTAGCTGTATATAAATTATTCAAAATTAAAAATAAATAAGTGGCTGCCACAGTACTTTGAAGATATCAATGATTGAGAGGATATCTCCAGAAACAAGCAGGAATGAGTCTTCACATATGGGTATCGTCGGTACCGAAGGAGCCTGCGCGGGAACGCTCCCCAGCGTCCAGTAAGAAAGCTTTTGGGAGCATCCCACAGCGCCTGCGCGCTGCCTTCCTGCCTTTCCCAACCGCCTCTCTCCAGTTCTTCTTTTCCGCAGAGCCAGCAGGTCGTGTTCCTGTCACCGCAGAAGAATTCTTTATTTTTTTCTTTATTTTTCTGTGTCGCGTCTGCCTTCTTCGACGTCAGACCGGCACTGCCGGTCTTTTCTTTTCTTTCTTAAAAAAACCCCCCAAAAAACACTTTCTTTCTTCAACTGTGCATTTTCGGTTTCGGCCTTAGGCCTGAACATTTTTTCTCCTCATGGAGAAGCCCGCTTCTGCGTTCAAAAAGTGCACGAAGTGTGCCGGTACAATTTCTGTCACCGACACCCATGACTGGTGTCTAAAATGTTTGGGGCCTGACCATTCCATCACGGAATGTGTGTCCTGTACCATGATGTCTAAAAGAGGTCGGCAGAACCGAGCAGCCAAGCTCAGTACCCTGTTTCCCTCTGATGCAGCCTCGGTGGCATCGACGTCTTCCAGGGCTTCTTCTTCCTCCCATGGATCTCAGGTAACCAAACATAAATCTAGCCGGTCCTCGAAGGGCAAATCTCCCTCTAAGCATCGAGATGCCTCCGGGCTTGTCCTCGAGGATTCCGCATCGGCAAAATTACCCCGGCGGGAAGTTCCGACTTCCAAAGCATTGTCTATGGGGTCACAGGTTGACATCAATGGCTCGGCCTCGACCGATCACCTGTTGCCGTGTTCTGGGGTACTGGTGGCCTCCACTGGTACCGACATCCAGACTCTGGTGGCGTCGATGGATCAGAAGATTCTGTCCGTGCAGCGCACCCTAACGGCGTTTATGCAGGCTTCGACGCCTTCGGTACCGCAACAATCTCCGTTGCCGGTACCGACTCTGGCACCGGCATCGTTCCCGGTGCCGGTACCGATTGCATCGACATCGGCTTCGATGTCAACTGCAGCGGTACCCTGTCCGATGACGCCCATCGGTACCGAACCGGTACCGCTTACTCCCGATGTCGATCCCACTCAGTACGCGTATCGGGCTTTACAGGAGCATCCGGAGAGGCGATACTTCGATTCCTCCGAAGACTCGGATGAGTCGGAGGCTTCTATCGAGGCACCGGTACTTCTTCCTCAGGAGTCTGATTCTCCAAAATGAAGAATGTCTCCTCCAGAAGACTTGTCTTTTCAGGACTTCATTAGGGAAGTGGCTAGGGGCCTCTCCATTACAGTGGCCCCTGAGTCAGAGCCTAGAGCCAAGCAACTAGACATTTTGCAATATCCTAAGGCTCCTAAAGAAGCAGCTACTTTACCTATTCATAAGATTCTCTATGATCTCATGTTGAGCATGTGGGAGACTCCTCTTACAACGTCTCCTCATTCTTGTAGATTAGACACCATGTACCGTGTCCCTCCTCGTCCTGGCTTTCATAAGTCTCAGCTTCCTCACCACTCTATTGTGGTAGAGTCTGCCATGAGGAAAATAAAGGGTGCAAAGAGACACTCATCTAATCCTCCAGGATGTGAATGCAGGACCCTTGATGCCTTTGGCCGAAGGGTTTTCCAAGCCAATATGCTTGCTGCCAGAATTAACTCCTATAGTCTCTATATGGGAATGTTTCTAAAAGAAGTCACAGATCATCTGCAGACTTTAGCCCCTTTTATTTCAGAAGATAAAAGGCAGGAATTCCTCACTTGGCTTAAACATGCCCAAGATGTTTCCAAATTTTCCAACCGTGCAGCCTTTGACTCTTTTGAGTGTGTAAGCAGAGCCTCGGCTATTGCCATAGGTGCACGTAGAATTGCTTGGTCACAAGCCTCTGATTTGGAACTTTGGGTCCAAGATGAACTGGGAAATCTTCCTTGCACAGGTGAAAACCTTTTTGACAGGGATTGGAAAGCAAAGGCCACTCAGAAGGATGCTGAGAACTCTGCTTTGGATCGACTTTCAAAGTCTACCTCTGCTCCTGCTAAGAAAAGATTGTTCAAAAAGACAGCCTTTTCTAAAAAGGGAAGATACTATCCTGCTTATGGTCAGCAGGCATCTTCTGCAGGTCGTTTTGCTGCAAAGCGTCAGCAACCACCTAAACAGGCCAAGTCAAAGGCTGTCAGGCCTCCCAGGGCTCAGCAGCCTCAGCCTCCTCAGGGCCTTTGACTTGCAACTAGAGAACTTAGCCTTTCTGGCTCTGGAAGAATCAGAGCCCCTCACCATTCCAGGAAGGTTGGCTTACTTTGCTCCCAGATGGGAGCAAATCACAGCAGAGCAATGGACCCTCTCTATTATAAGGGAAGGGTACAAGCTTCATTTCTTAAACCTTCCTCCCCACACCATGGTGAGACAGTTCAATTCTCCAACATCTCTCCTCAACCTTCTGGGTCAGGAGATTGCTACCCTTCTTGCCCAAGGGGCAATAGAAGAAGTACCCCTTCTTCAACAGGGCTCAGGGTTCTACTCCCCTTATTTTCTTATTCCAAAGAAAACAGGGGGCTACAGACCCATATTAGATCTCAGAGAATTGAACAAGTTTCTATTCAAAGAGAAATTCAAGATGATTTCTCTCGGTACTCTGCTGCCATACCTTCAGAGTCAGGATTGGCTTTGTTCTCTAGATCTCAAGTATGCGTACCCCCATGTCCTCATCCATCCAACTCACAGAAGGTTCCTTCGGTTCCTTTTTCAAGGAAAGCACTACCAATACAGGGTGCTTCCTTTCGTTCTGGCCTCTGCACCAAGGGTGTTCACGAAATGCATGGCAGTAGTAGCTGCATTTCTACGCACTCTAGGAATATTAGTTTTCCCATATCTGGATGACTGGCTCATTCGAGCTCCATCCCAGTCAGAGGCCCAGATTTCTCTAACCTGCACAATGTGTGTCCTTCAGTATTTGGGACTGGTAATAAACATCCCAAAATCCCATCTCACCCCTACTCAGTCCCTGGAGTTTATAGGGGCCTTGCTGGATACCACAACTGCAAGGGCCTATCTTCCTCAGGCCCGTTGCCTACGCTTGGTGCAGTTAGCCTCCCAGATACAGTTAAAGTCCCATTTAACTGCTCGAGAGATGTTACAACTACTAGGCCACACGGCATCCACCGTGCATGTGGTTCCATATGCTCGCCTTCACATGAGGGCAGCTCAATTGACTTTGTCCACCCAATGGACTCAGGCATCAGGTTGCCTGTCAGACAAAATAGCAAACTCCAGTCGCCTATTTTGGTCTCTCCAGTGGTGGAAGTCCCCTCCAAATCTGTTGCAGGGGTCCCCTTTTCAGCAGTCGCTACCCCAAGCAACTCTAACAATAGATGCTTCTCCAATGGGTTGGGGAGCTCATCTGCAGGATCTCTCCACCCAGGGCATCTGGTCTCCACAGGAGACTTCTCTGCATATCAATCTCTTGGAACTCAGAGCAATATTCTTAGCTCTCAGTGTTCCATTCCCTGCTCAGCTACAGGACAGTCCTCATCCATACGGACAACCAAGTAGCCATGTTCTATGTAAACAAGCAGGGCGGGACTGGCTCTCTGTCGCTTTGCAACAAAGCTTTGCGACTGTGGGCCTTCGCCAGAGAGCATCACATCCATCTTCTGGCAGTATATCTTCCAGGCATTCAAAACTCTTGGGCGGACAGACTCAGTCGAGTTCTGCTTCCACACAAGTGGTCCCTCCACATGGACCAGGTAGCCAGGATCTTTCGAATTTGGGGAACCCCGGGCATAGACCTCTTTGCAAGTCCGTGGAATGCCAGACTTCCCCGGTTCTGTTCCAGAATCCCGTGTCAGGGAGTTCAAGCCAAGGATGCCTTCCTCCTTCACTGGGGTCAAGACTTCCTTTATGCCTTTCCACCAATTCCCCTAATTCCCAAGACACTATTCAAGCTTCAGAGAGATCAAGGGACCATGATCCTCATAGCACCACACTGGCCACGCCAAGTGTGGTACCCTCTACATCTGCATCTCTCTCAAGCTCCTTCCCTGGACTTGGGCTCTGCACCAGACCTTCTGTCCCAGGAAGAGGGAACTTTGTGGCACCCAAACCCCCAGTCGCTCCATCTCAGGGTTTGGTTGCTGAGGGCCTAGACCTTCAAGATTTTCATCTCTCTCAGCAAGTCAGAGATGTTATTTATGCCTCTAGAAAGCCTTCTACTAGACGTTCCTATGCTTTCAAGTGGAAAAGATTTACCATTTGGTGTTCAGAGAAGGGTCTAAACCCTCTTGCAATACCTCTGAATTCTCTACTAGAGTATCTCCTGCATCTATCCCATGCAGGTCTGAAAACAAATTCAGTAAGAGTCCATTTGAGTGCTATTGCAGCGTCCCTCAAGCCTCTCAATGGACAACCTATTTCCTCTCATCCTCTTATAACAAGATTCATGAGAGGCCTTCTTTTAACTAAACCTCCCATAAGACCACCTCCAGTGGCATGGGACTTAAACCTGGTTCTTGGCCAGCTCATGAAGCCACCCTTTGAACCTTTAGCCACCACCTCCTTGAAATTTCTTTCTTGGAAGGTTATTTTTCTCATTGCAGTCACCTCAGCACGCCGCATCAGTGAGTTGCAAGCTTTGGTGGCTAATCCACCTTATACAAGGTTCCATCATGATAAGGTAGTCCTCAGGACCAATCCACAATTTATGCCTAAAGTGGTCTCGCCTTTTCATCTGAACCAAGAGGTATATTTACCTGTCTTTTTTCCAGGACCTCATGCATCAAATGCAGAGAGGCATCTTCATACCTTGGATTGTAAGAGAGCTCTTGCTTTTTACTTACAAAGAACACAGCAACATAGAAAGTCTTCTCAAATCTTTGTTGCTTTTGATCCTTCTCATTTAGGACTTCCAGTCTCTAAGAGAACACTGTCCAACTGGATTGCTCAGTGTATTTCTTTCGCCTACCAGAGTAGAAACCTTTCTCTGGAGGGCCATGTCACAGCTCACAATGTGAGAGCCATGGCAGCCTCAATGGCTCATCTAAACTCTGTGTCCATCGACCAAATCTGTCGAGCGGCCACCTGGGCCTCGGTTCATACCTTCACAGCCCATTACTGCTTGGACAAGGACTCCCGCCAGGATGCCTTGT
This sequence comes from Ichthyophis bannanicus, assembly GCA_033557465.1. Lineage (NCBI taxonomy): Eukaryota > Metazoa > Chordata > Amphibia > Gymnophiona > Ichthyophiidae > Ichthyophis > Ichthyophis bannanicus. Next base: position 241,783,419 of record CM066040.1, on the reverse strand, counting down.
TTGGTCAGGCTGTACTCAAACACCTGTTCCATTCCTAATGAACTCCTACCCACCTACCCTGGTTGGATGCCAGAGATCCATGGGGGGTGGAAGAGTCCTTTTCAAGGACACACAACCTGGGGTCTTCCCCTGGCATCTGCAGCTAGGGAGTCCCCCATATGTGAAGACTCATTCCTGCTTGTTCCTGGAGATAGCACAGTTACTTACCTGTAACAGGTGATCTCTGGGAACAGCAGGAATAAGTCTTCACAACCCATCCACCTTCCCTAGGAGTTGTATCTCTCTATCTATCTTTCCTTTCCTCTCTCTCTCTTTGTCTCAGCTTTAAAACTCGAACTGGAGAGAGGCGGTTGGGAAAGGCGGGAAGGCAGCGCGCAGGCACTGTGGGATGCTCCCAAAAGCTTTCTTACTGGATGCTGGGGAGCGTTCCCCGCCAGGCTCCGTCGGTACCGACGATACCCATATGTGAAGACTTATTCCTGCTGTTCCCAGAGATCACCTGTTACAGGTAAGTAACTGTGCTATACCTGTTAAATATTACTACGTCATCTGTTCATAGCTTCAGATGCCCATGTTTTAGAGTAAATGAAAATGATCTCTACATGACTCTGCAGTTTTATTAGTCTGATTTTTGATGTGAAAGTATTGTCCAATGCGTCCTTTACTATGTGTGGGTGTATAATCTACTGGCACAAGTAACATTATGGCTTTTTTTGTGTGCAGTATAATTTCCTACTGTTGAGATTAGATTTTAGGACCATTTTGATGCATATATGTTGGATAATAATTCCCATTGATCATATTAGCTTAATTTGACAGTTTTGAGTGTCATATTGTAGACTTAGTACTTTAAAATGTTTTTATTCTGTATTTTGTAATATAATACCAATGCATTGTAATACTTCCTAGTAAGGGTATTTTAGTTTAATATTAATGTTATGGAGACCAACCTGATGGCTCAGTGCTATGCATTGTAGGTTTTCTTTGAGTCCAGCTTCTGTTCTTTGGATTAGCTGGGAATCCTACTGACCATTGCTTAACAGAAACCCTGTCAGAAAGGTTCAGGATACATATCTACTGAGTGCCACAGGGAGCTGGATTCTTTGTCATTGCACTAGCTGGGGTGGAAAAGAGGTGGGTTAAAATAGGGAAAGGAAGAACAGGTAGTTGCAAGTGAAGGCTTATGGCATCATAACTCATAGAAGCCAGTTCTGACTGACTTGAAAGCCGAAAGAAGCAGGAGGGAATGTAGAGCCAAAAAATATTAACATTGTGGGCATGTTTACTTAAATGCGCTAACTTAGTGTGCAGCAAACTCCACGCTAAGTGCACCTTGCTAACTGTTAGTGCAGGGCCCTGCAGTAAAAATCCTGCATTAAGCAGATAGTGCATGAATGGGTGGGGACTTGGCGGGTTAGGGGTGGAACATGGGTGCGGCCATTATGGGTACAAGCTAACCACGAATGCTTCTGTTAGCAGGGTGGAGATACTGCCACCTCAAGGGATGCAAGTGCACCCGCATATTTGTAATGCATTATCAGCAGGAGGATGACCACACATGCCCCCAGACGTTAGCATGGGTCTTTGTACTAGTTTTGCACCACAAAAGCTCACTGCCAGCACACCCTTTGGTAAACGTGCCCTTATGTCTGTAAAATCGAAAGCAAAGAATATTGTGTTTATTGCAGATGATTTTTATCCTTGGACTATACTATACTGTACTGAGTGTTGTTAGTATATACTGTATGTTCCATTAATGTCAACGGGGCCTATTTAGTAACAGTGGGGGCTATTTACAAACAGCACATGTTAACTGTTATCTACCACAGGTAGATAATGCTCATTAGCACATTTTACTAACCATGCAAGTGAGTCATGTTTTGGTAAATAGGCCCAAGAATTAGAGCATACTGAATATTTTAACCAGTTTTGTGTGTGTATTTTTATAGTTTATTTCTTCATAGTCGTGATAAATGATATATTATTTTGCCGACATGAATACTACAGTGTGAATGTTTGTATCTTTTTATCATCTAATACAATATTGATTAGAAAAAGGGATGGTGTGTTAGGCATTTACAACACAAGGGGGCATTGCTGCCCTAATCTTTTAATGCAGCAAGATAGATGACTACAATATATAAAATGCAGAACTTGTATTGCAGATACTGCTTATTGTTTAATAATAAGATAATCTTACTATGAATAGACTATATTAAAAGTTACTTGACTCTAAGAAAGTCTTCCTTCTAGTAATGAGGATGTACAGAAGAGAGTACATTTGACTGGCTTTTTATCTCGTTTGTTTTATTTTTATTTAGCTGATGCCTTTCTAGTAGTAGCTTAATGCATGTTACATTCAGGTACTGTAGTTATTTCCCTGGCTCCCAGCCTGCTGCTCTAATCACTAAGCTACTCCTCCACAAAGCTACCTATTCCTTGCTCAGAGTCTAAATTAATATAATGTAGTCAAATATTATTGCTGATAGTTATAGAAAATGTATTTATTTTATTTATTTATTTATTTATTTATTTATTTAGACAGTTTTGTATACCACCTTATCCTTCAATCAAAGTGGTCACAACACAATTGGGGGATACATTTAACACGAGGGGATATGAGACACATACACTAATACTTACAGGGAACATGGGCAATGGAGGGTTAAGTGGCTTGCCCAAGACCACAAGGAGCACCTGTGGGACTAGAAACCCCAGTCCTTCCTGCCCAAGGTTGCTGTCCTCTAGTGGGATTTGAACCACCGACCTTCCAGCCTGTGGTACCTTGCCCCAACCACTAGGCCACTCCTCCCTTAATCAAACAAATTGAATAAGTGATCATATTTGGGTTTTAAGCAAACTAAAGTGATAAACATAAAACAGCTTAGGAAAATGGGGGCCAATAATGTTTTCCATATGTAGCTAATGAAAACTTCCTTAATAAGCAGAGATCTCAGTTTTACACATTACACAAGTGAAATATGGTGAACAAGAAATTCAGTTACACTTTCTGGCATTCTGTGGTTATTGACACTCAAAAGGGCATATCTACTAAAGGGCATTAGCAGTCATTGTGGTGCTAATAGAAACATAGAAACATGGCGGCAGAAAAAGACCACATGGCCTATCTAGTCTTTCCTTCCATATCAACCACTACAATAGTCCCCTTTTTACCTATAGAGATCCTCTGTGTTTGTCCCATGCTTCTTTGAATTCAGATACTGTCCTCATCTCTACCACCTCCACTGGGAGACGATTCCACGGATCCACCACTCTTTCCGTAAAGAAATATTTCCGCATATTACTCCTGAGTCTATCCCCTTTCACTCTCATCCTATGTCCCCTCATAGCAGAGCTTGCCTTCAATTGAAAGAGACCCTCCTGTACATTTATACCACAGAGGTATTTAAATGTTTCAATCATATTGGGAAAACCGCCGTGGTGACAGTAAATGCGGGACAAATGCAGCTACGACCGGCAATTTTCTGTGATAGCTGTGTTTTGCATATTAATGGTGAGAGTGCGTGGGGTGGACATGCCTATACTGTGCAGTTACTGTGGGCGTTGACAACATGCAGTATCTGCATGTTTTGCAGACATTGCAGATATACATAATGTCAACTCTATGTGTGACATTAGCTGCATGCATAATCCCTGCATTTTTACTGCATTATCTGCTGGGAAAATGCTGGGCACCCCCCAGCTGATAAAACACAACATTTGCAGCTACGGTAGCACTTTTGCCACTAATGCCCTGCATTAGCTGCAAAAGACTATTGCACTTTAGTAAACATACCCCAAACTGTAATTGATACTAGTAGCCAACATTGGGAGTTGTATGATAGCACTTCCTGTCACAGCTTCCTCTACATGCACAAACAAACTGTGGAATTTGTTTCTGGAGGAAGTCATAGCATAGCTGGGTTTAAAAGGTATTTGGACAGGTTCCTGGAGGAAAAGTCTATGAAGCATTTTTAGCCAGGTAGACGCGGCAAATCACCATTTATCCCTGCAAGCGAGCAACAAGGAATGGCTCTACTCTTTGGGATCTGCAGAATACTTATTGGCGAGCCAGACTGGCCACTGCTGAAGCTTTGGGCTGACTTAGCATAGCACATTCTATGATCTTACAATTCTCTTGTATTGATCTTTGCTGCATTTAAGTAGAGAAACTAATGCAGCATCTTCTACGCAGTTCTGCTTCTGTTTTCCCTATCAAATGTCCTATCATAGTAACAGTAGCCGCCAAGGTTCAGTAGCTGTGCTTCCTTGCATCCCGATTAGCCACTGGCACATCTATGGGTTTCATGCAGCTGCCATGTTGGCAGGCAGATCATGTAATGGGACTCCAAATACGCCATGTTGGCCAATTTTTGAAAGATAACTTCTAAATAAGACTCCAGAGGCCTACTAGTTTATGCTGCTTTTGCTTAAATGAATCTGTTTTTGGACTCCTGTGAAACAGCTGGTTTATAGAGGGAATTTGTCTTTGGGGCTTCCTGTTAGATCTTTACCTCCTGGATCACCAGTTGAATAAAGCAGGAACTTCAGTTTAGTATCCACCCACCCTTGGTCTCCAGGAATAAGGACAAACTCTGCAGTGTAACTTTCTCGGTTAAGACTGGAAGTTTGCTGTGTTTCAGGCTGTATGTATTTAGAGGGTCATTTTAGAAGGCTTAGATGTGATTTGGATGTCCAAACATGTGCATTCAGATGTCCAAATCACTGAGACATCCCTGGAGCCATTTACAAATGGCTTTTTAAGAGGTCTCCACTTTGGGGATGCCCTAGTAGGCAGGGGGTGTGCCAGTGGCATGGCTGGGGTGGGGTGATGTCCCTAATCGATCTCAGAAACCTCAGGGACATCTACGACCTTGTCCAACTTTAGACCTGCTCCAGGCAGTGCTCATTTGGGCCCAGAAACATCTGGAGGGTGTAGAGAAAGTGGCACCTCACTAATCTCAGTATGCTCCATAATTGCAATGTTTTGTTTTTTTTGTGTAATTGCTAAAACTGTGTTGTGTTTGCACCACTGCTGATCGTCTTAGACATCCCTGGGCTTGGATGCCATGCTGGGGATGCCTAGGTGGATGCCCTCCAAAGACGTGCATATCGGGCAAATTCACATTTGTGAAATCCTGCCTGAATTTGGATGCCTCTGGGTTGTTTTGGACACTCTAGATTGAACTAGGATATCCTTTGTGAAATGTGCCTTCACTTATGCATCCTTGCTGAATGACTGGACTTCCCGAACTTCCCCTACATTACTATCCCTTACACTACTATCCCTTACACTAGGTTCAGGCACCAAAATGCCTGAGCAAAGAAAGCAAGCTCCCCCCCCCCAACAAGAGGAAGTATTAGGGCTGCTGTGACATGTATTCATGAGTTCCTGCACAACAGGCAGACAAGCAGGTCAGGTACAGACCTAGATTTCTGCTTCAGGCTATACTGGATAACAGATATTAAGAGATTAACTTTGATCTTTACAATAGGATCCAATAGTTCCAGTCTTGAAATGAGGCAAAGGAAGTTAACAGGCAGTAAAGTCACAGAACCAAAGTTTCGTGGCAAGAAGCTAGTGTAGTAGGCTATGGCCTGTGAACTAGGCCTAGATCCCAACCCCCACCTGGGATTAGTGCTGAGAGGAACCAGAGTTTGAGAATCTGCCTTAAACTGCTTTAAACTGCCTTTGAAAAGTTTGTATAATTCCTTTATGCTGATGATAGAAATGTTCTTGCATTCTCTGAGCTAGAAATGCCCTTGAAGTAGAAATGTAACCATGTTAGAGACTATGCCTTTGTTAGGACAGTTTGAGAAGAGGGAACAAGGAAGGGGACCCAGAGAGGGTCACCGATTGGATAGATACGAGTGGCGTTGGGACCAATAGAAAGGTTGCCTCTATCAAATTGTAAAAATTGTATATAAGGAATCTGCTCCTGTACTCCATTGCTCAGTCTCTTTTGGACACGCTCCTGTCTGAGCCTGTGCACAATAAATTGGCTTGGACCCTGCAACTGACTCCTGGTATTATTCATTGCATGCATTTCGCTGCCACATTTCTTGGTGCGTTGGCCGGGAAGTGCAAGTAATGGATGGTATTCAAGTGAATATACCACATTTTACTGCCTCAAGGTTTGGTCCGGCTGGAGCCGTGTCAGGCCGACCGCAGGGGAAGCCTCAGGCGCCACCGGTCCTCTTGAATCAGAGATGATTCCTCCTTGCCTCGGCAGATCACTGGGTCCGGCCGGCCAACACCTCCGAACCCGAGGGGAGTCCGGGATTCAACCCATGACCTGTTTCTGTACCTGGTACCGGATCCGGTGAGTAGAAATTACTTTGCTACTCAGTCAGTCAGTCAGTCTAGGGTTGCGCTACTCAGTCAGTCAGTCAGTATAATTTTGCAAAGATTCTTGCAAAAAGAGCTTGATCACCTCTCCGGGCAGTCCTAGTACGTCTCGCATGAGTATGCGCGAGACCGAAGCTACCGCCCTTCAGTCTGTAAGGCCTGGGAATTCTGGAATATTGCTAGCATGTCTATTTGTGTGTGAATGAGAGGTCTTGAAACACGGACCAAACGAGTGCGGACTCCTGATTAGCGCAGTTCCTGGCCGGGCAACCGCACCCAGGTCGCGAAAAGGAGGAAGCGTTTGGTGTTTGTCTACCTATTTGTTTCTAGGGCTGTACGGACCCCTTATCTGCAGCCCGACTACCCGCCCCTGCTGTCTGTTGTGTACGTCATTATGGGCGGGTCGGAGTCCACCCAAACTCCGTTGAAATGTATGATCAAGAATTTTAGTAAGGGATTTACCGGAGGCTATGGAATAAAAATGTCTCTGTCCCGATTAGAAGTGCTCTGTAATAGGGAATGGCCAGTACTGGTCACCTCGTGGCCCCCTGGGGGTACCTTTGATGTTAGTATCATATCTTTAGTTCACCAGATTGTACGAAAAGATCACCCTGATCAGTTCCCCTACATAGATTCCTGGTTAAGTGTCTGTGAAAAAGAGCCCTCCTGGATGAAGCGTTGTTATGAGGAACAGTGCAGGATATTTGTAGCAACCACCCGGGGGCCCCGGAGGTCTGGGGAAAAGAAACTGCCTGTCTATTCTACCCCAGAAACTCCAGACATTCTGTCCCGTCCACCCCAGTTCCTCTATAGGCCAGTCCCCTCAGCTCCACCACCACCCCAGGCAGGGCCTGTCCCGGAGGGACCCATCCCTGCAGTTTTACCCCAAGTAGGCCCCCAACTGCCTCCGCAACTGGAGGATGCACACTCCCTCCCGGCCGGAAGCCCCGACTCCTTTCGGAGTGCTTCAGGGGGACCACAGTCCATCGATGACTCTGCCAGCAGGGATTAGTTTGCCAGTTCAGGGTCACTTACTGCAGCCCCCCAATATCATGAGACAGAATCCCGAGAGTCCCAGCTACCTTATGCATTCAGAAGTACAACTACAAGCCTACAGGATGGCCATGTAATGCCATTGCTCCAGGTCCAAGGCCTACCCACTCTTGATAACCAGGGCTAGGTTGTGGTGGGGCCAGCTAGTCTCGTTTATGTGCCTTTTTCCACCACTGACCTACTGAACTGGAAGACGCACTATGCCTCCTATACTGAGAAGCCTAGTATTATGCAGACCCATCAGCCTACCTGGTCTGATTGTTGTCAGCTCCTGTCCACTCTCTTCAGTACCGAAGAGCGAGCGCAGATTGTGCAAGCATCCACCCGATGGTTGGAAGAAAATCCCATAGGAGAAGCAGGCCTAGATCTCCGGCAAGCAGCTGCCGCGGACTTTCCAAATGATGACCCCAAGTGGGATCCAAACAGTGTAAACGGGGTGGCGGCCCTTAATCGGTTCCACCAAGCCCTCCTGCAGGGCCTGAAGAAAGGAGGCCAGAAAACCATAAATATTGGAAAAGTATCCAAAGTCATTCAGCGATTAGATGAAAGCCCAGCGGCCTTCTATGAGTGATTAACTGAGGCTTACAGACTATACACCCCATATGACCCAGCAACCCTGGAAAATCTGTGTATGGTGAATGCAGCTTTTGTGGGTCAGTCCCAGGGAGACATCAAACGGAAACTGCAGAAGTTGGAAGGATTTGCGGGCATGAATGCGGCCCATTTAATGGAAGTTGCACAGAAAGTGTTTGTGAATCGTGACCAAAAGCGTCAGAAGGAAGGTGAACGTAAGATGAGGAAGAAAGCTGATTTCCTTGCAGCAGCTTTAGTTGAACGACGAGGAGGAGGTTTTCCTAATAAAAGGACCCGAGGATGGGGAAGGGGCCGAGGAAATGGACAGCCCCTGGTAGGCCCGAATCAGTGTGCCTACTGTAAGGAAGAAGGACATTGGAGAAATGAATGCCCGTACCGTGACTCCGCCTTCCGAAGGGGAGGAGGGAGCACTGGGAGAGCAGAGGGACGATTCCAGAGGTATGGAGAAACGTGTCATGCACAATTTCAACAAGAAGAAGAAGTGGCTATGGAGGGAGTGGCGATCGGGGAGGGCTACAATTCGGATGGATGCTAGGCCAGACCGGGCTCCAAGTTTCCCCTGGGTCCCCAGGAGCCTATGGTCATTCTGAAAATTGGGGACCAATATATGGATTTTATGGTGGATACGGGGGGCTGAACACTCAGTGGTGGCAAAACCAGTGGCCCCTCTGTCTTCCCGATCTGTTATCATTGTTGGGGCCACCGGTACTCGGGCCACTAAACCTTTCCTGCAGAACGGCACCTGTGAATTAGGGGGATGGAAGATAACACACCAGTTCCTGTACATGCCTGAATGCCCAATCCCCCTCTTGGGCCGAGATATGCTTGCTAAACTCCAGGCGCAGATATCCTTTGCTGAAGGCGGAAAAATGGAAATGACTCTGAACCTGAAATCTGCTGGCCTAATGGTGTTGACTGTCCCCCGTGAAGAAGAATGGCGATTCTATAGTACTTTCCCGCCTAAGTCAGCCAGTCCCTGTATACCCACCAACATTTTGGCTCCGCCCGAAGTGTGGGCGGAGGATAATCCTCCGGGCCTAGCAAAATGTAGCCCCGGTTCTCGTCACCCTCAAACCAGGAGCGGAACCAGTGCATGTGAGACAATACCCTCTTCCGCGACCAGCGATTGAAGGCATTCATCGTCATCTAATGAAATTATTGAAGTATGGACTCCTAAGGAAGTGTCTATCACCCTGGAATACCCCCCTCCTCCCAGTCAAGAAGCCTGGGACAGACGATTACCTCCCAGTGCAGGATTTGAGACAAGTAAATGATGCAGTGGAAGCCATACACCTAGTGGTACCAAACCCCTACACTCTCCTGGGACTGATCCCCGCTGAGGCTACTCACTTCACCATCCTGGATTTGAAGGATGCTTTCTTCTGTATACGTTTAGCACCAGCCAGCCAATTGCTGTTCGCCTTTGAGTGGGAAGATCCTACTACAGGAAGGCGAGGCCAACTCACCTGGACTCGGCTACCCCAAGGATTTAAGAACTCGCCTACCCTCTTCAGTGCTGCCCTCAATCAGGATCTCTCAAGTTACTCAGTTGCTCCAGGAAAAAGAGTCCTGTATGTGGATGACCTGCTGATAGCCACCAACTCCAGAAGTGAATGTGTGCAAGCCACCAGTGATCTCTTGCACCTCTTGAATGAAGCTGGATACAAGGTCTCAAGGGCCAAGGCTCAGCTGTGCCAAACTGAAGTTAAATATCTGGGATTCCATCTGTCTAACGGGATTCAGCGGCTAGGATCAGAGTGTAAGGAAGCGGTGTGCCATATTCCAACCCCAACTACCAGAAAACAGATAAGGGCTTTCCTGGGAGCTGCAGGCTACTGCCGAATATGGATACCCAACTTTGCGCTGTTTGCAAAGCCACTATATCAGGCCACCAAGGGAATGGAGCGATCTCCTTTGGAATGGGGACCTGAACAGGATGTAGCTTTTCGATCCTTGAAAGCAGCGTTGATGTCTTCACCAGCTCTGGGTCTGCCAGATGTACAGAAACCATTCCGCCTATATGTTCATGAGTCAAGTGGAAATGCTCTGGGTGTATTGACTCAATCTCTTGGATCCTGGCAGCGACCTGTAGCTTACTTATCAAAACAACTGGACACCGTCGCAAAGGGATGGCCGCCTTGCCTGAGAGCTGTGGCAGCTACAGCCCTTCTGGTAGGAGAAGCCGACAAGCTCACTTTGGGTCAGAATCTCCAAGTTACAGTACCGCATTCTGTCCTGACCCTCATGGAACACAAAGGGAATTACTTATTCACTAATTCACGAATGTTGAAATACCGAAGCATGTTATGTGAAAACCCCCAGATACAGTTGATCATCAGTCAGGCTCTGAATCCTGCCACGTTGTTGCCGGTTGGCCCCGGTCCCCCTGACCATGATTGCCTGGAAGTTATGGACACTGTGTTCTCCAGCCACCCTGATTTAACTGATCTTCCACTGAGTAACCCTGAACAGACTTTCTTCGTGGATGGAAGTAGTCTTGTCGTCAAGGGACGATGCTGTGCTGGCTATGCAGTAGTGACCCTGGACACGGTAATTGAATCAGCAGCTCTGGCCCCAGGAACCTTAGTGCAGAAGGCTGAGCTGATAGCCCTCACTAGGGCCCTGATAATAGGGACAGGGCTCCGCTTGAATGTGTACACAGACTCCAAGTATGCCTTCACCACATTGCACGCTCATGGAGCCCTGTACAGGGAGTGTGGGTTAATAACCTCAGGAGGCAAGTCTATCAAATATGGTCCCGAGATATTGACGCTACTAGATGCTGTATGGGCCTCAAAACAAGTTGCAGTTATGCACTGCCGAGGTCATCAGGCAGGGGAAGGAGAAGTTTCACGGGGAAATAGGTTTGCTGATGTTTCTGCCCGAGAAGTAGCCATGATTGGACAAGTTCATGCACCCAATACCCCAGTCCAAGCAGCCTTATTTCCAGTACTTCTCAGTGCATGGGCTTCTCGATATACCTCCAAAGAGTTAGACTATTTCTGTCAGGAAGAAGGGGGAGTGTTGACAGAGAACGGATGGATAGTGCTACCACCGCCGGTAGGTAGTCAGCCTCCGGGTCTGACTGTAATCCCTGAAGCCATAGGTCTAGCCTTTGTCCATGCTTTCCATCAAGCCACACATTATGGGAAAACCGCGATGGAAAAAGCACTCAGACCTCATTTCTGTATCCTGTTATTAGGACCCCTGTCAGCCTCAGTAGCCCGTAAATGCTTAACTTGTGCGAGGAATAATGCCCGGCAGGGTCCTAACCTGCCCCCGAGAATTCAGTCAGTAGGAGTTACCCCCATGGGAAATATCCAGGTGGATTTCACTGAAATGCCACATGCAAACGGATATCGTTACCTGTTAGTCCTGGTTTGTACCTTCTCAGGGTGGGTGGAAGCTTTCCCCACCAGGACTGAGAAAGCCAGGGAAGTCACCAAAGTTTTACTCCATGAGGTCATTCCCCGATTTGGTATGCCATTAGTGATAGGATCAGACAATGGTCCCTCATTTGTATCACAAGTGACCCAGCAGTTGGCCCAAGCTCTACAAGTACAATGGAATTACCTTCTGCTTACAGACCCCAAAGTTCAGGAAAGGTAGAGCGTATGAACTGCACCCTGAAGTCCCAGTTGTCTAAACTCTGTCAGGAAACTCACTTGAAGTGGCCCCAGGTTCTTCCTATAGCCCTTCTCAGGATTCGCTCAGCCCCCACAAAGTCATTAGGAGTTTCCCCATTCGAGATTTTGTATGGGTGACCTCCGCCCATTGTCCAGGGAATAAAGGGGGATATGAACCAGATTGGGTCTGAAATCACTAGACAAGAGCTGCTGGCTCTAGGTTCTGTCTTGCAGGGTCTCCATGCCTGGGTACAAGACCAACTGCCCATCAGCCTGACTGAGCCACTGCATCCCTTCAAGCCTGGAAGTGCGGTGTGGAGAAAGGAACCGCTAACGCCTCATTGGAGAGGACCCTATATTGTTGTGCTGTGAACTCCTACAGCCGTTAAGGTTGCTGAGGTCGAACCTTGGATCCATCATAGTCGGGGTAAAACCAGTAGCTACCACCAAATCTACTCTCTGGACTTCAACTGACCACCCCGGATCCCCGTTGCGACTCACGCTGCGACAAAGACAGCCACCATAAGACTCTACAGCCCTACTCCTGCCACCTACTGGAAGCTGGCAGGTCCACATATGGCAGAAGCTTGAGGAATCTACAACCCTGCTCCTGTCACCTACCGGAAGCTGACAGGTCAACGTACGGTGGAAGCTGTAAAGGAAGAGAACTCAAGTGAAAGATTTGCAATTTTTAAGAGAAATTTACTAAGATCTTGTAATCATGATATATCTATGCATTAATGTTGTACTTGCGGTAGCCCTGGGGCCCCTTAGAATGACTCTTGCCATACCACCTTGTACTGCCTGTGTAACCACTACCCGAACTGGGACGAAAGTTACCCAAACTCTACTGTATCATTCCTACTATAGTTGTACTGGTACTGTTAGCCGGTGTGTATATAATGGTACAGAATTAAGTATCTGTACAAGAGGGAAGGTCAGGACCTGTTTCAACCCCCGTCAGAGTCCCACCTATTATGTTTTAGAGCTACGATGGAATAATGGGGAAGGAGTCCTCCTAAATGCTACCCGACAACTCGCAGATCCCACAAAACCTGCTCCACTTTACTTTGATGCTTGTGGTGCCATCAACAGAAATGGCTACTACAGCTGTAGATCTGTTAACCAAGAACGAATTTATTACCGAGATGACAAGTATATGTGCCCCGGTGCAGCATGTATTTGGGGAATGTGCACTGGGGTACATGCCCCAGCTACCTTCGTCCAGGCCTCAGAAGGAGCATACTCCTGTCCCCGGTGGGAATGTGTATACTTTGCCACCTGGCCCAACGGGCCGCAAGGTCGAGATGGGGGTGATCGCAAGGCCATTTTAGAGAGAGAGTGCTTGAACCACGTAGTTGTCAGAAAGGTACCTGTAACCCCTTAAAGTTGCTTGTGCTCAACCCCAGTCAGTGGATAAAAGGATATAGGTTTGGATTGCGAATACAGGGTCAGGGGATAGACCCCGGAACTCACGTATACATTCAGCTTACCACCAAGACTCGCATTTCCTCACCTTTCCGAGTACACCATTCCTTTTATGAGGCTCTGCAGCCAGAGGTGCAGATTCCTCAGACCGTTCGGAATCTGTTTATTGAACTAGCTGAAGCTGTAGCTTCTAGTCTCCGCATTTCTAATTGTTTCTTCTGTGGGGGAACTAGGGTTGGAGACCAATGGCCATGGGAAGCAAGAGAATTAAATTACTCTATCCCATATAATCAGACGGCTCTGAATAGGACCACTAGTGAGTGGGTGTTGGCTAACACAATCGCTGGTCGTATTTGTTTCGGCCGGATAGGACCGCAGTTCACCATCCAAGTCAGACAGTTAGTATGTCTAAGCCAACGATTTTATAACACCGCTACCAAAAAGACATAAATGTTACTGAGCTGTCCAACCCCTTCATCAATTTCCCTAGTCTTGTTGCGATATGGACTGATCTTACTGCTACCAACGCCTGGGAGGCCCCACCTGGGCTCTACTGGATTTGTGGTACTTGGGTGTATGCTCAACTCCCTAGCAGCTGGGGGGGGGGGGGGGTGCGTGTGTCCTGGGAACTATTTGCCCCTCCTTTTTCCTTATTCCCTTATTCCCATTTCCCAAGGGGAGCAGTTAGGTTTCCCAGTGTACAATGGTCGATAGAAGCAGGAGGCCCTGAAGATAGGTCAATGGAATAAGTGGTATGGTGAAGAGTGGCCACCTGAGAGAATAATTACATATTATGGCCCGGCCACGTGGGCAGAGGATGGGACTTGGGGATACCGCACTCCTGTTTATATGTTAAACCGTATTATACGCTTACAAGCTGTTGTAGAAATTATAACTAACGAAACTAGTAAGGCACTAACCCTTTTGGCAAAACAAAGTACTCAGATGCGTACTGCTATTTACCAAAACTGATTAGCCCTTGATTACTTATTAGCATCGGAAGGAGGAGTATGTGGAAAGTTCAATTTGACAAACTGCTGTCTGCAAATTGATGACCAGGGTCAAGTTATTGAGGAAATAGCCGACCATATGCGAAGGCTAGCACATGTACCAGTTCAGACATGGCATGGGCTGGAACTCAATGGATGGTTCGGTTCTCTATTCTCAGGGCTAGGAGGTTTAAAGACTATTGTGATTGCAGTTTTACTAATGATGGCTATGTGTCTGCTCCTTCCATGCTTCCTGCCATTATGCCTGCATATGTTTACCTCAATTATTGACAGTACAGTTGAACGTAAGACAGCGGCCAGAGTACTAGCTATGTGGCAGTATCAGGTCTTGCCTCAGTAGGAAGCAACAGTTTGAGGAGAATATGATATGTGATTCTATCCTCACCCCCTTTTTAGGTGGGGTGAGAATAATCAAAAGGGGGGAATGTGGTAGGCTATGGCCTGTGAACTAGGCCTAGATCCCAACCCCCACCTGGGATTAGTGCTGAGAGGAACCAGAGTTTGAGAATCTGCCTTAAACTGCTTTAAACTGCCTTTGAAAAGTTTGTATAATTCCTTTATGCTGATGATAGAAATGTTCTTGCATTCTCTGAGCTAGAAATAGCCTTGAAGTAGAAATGTAACCATGTTAGAGACTATGCCTTTGTTAGGACAGTTTGAGAAGGGGGAACAAGGAAGGGGGGGACCCAGAGAGGGTCACCAATTGGATAGGTACGAGGGGCGTTGGGACCAATAGAAAGGTTGCCTCTATCAAATTGTAAAAATTGTATATAAGGAATCTGCTCCTGTACTCCATTGCTCAGTCTCTTTTGGACACGCTCCTGTCTGAGCCTGTGCACAATAAATTGGCTTGGATCCTGCAACTGACTCCTGGTATTATTCATTGCATGCACTTCGCTGCTACACTAGAGAGCTTAAAATTCATGAAAGCTTCAATGGTCTTCTAACTAGTCTGATTATTTATTTATTTATTTTATTTAGACAGTTTTGTATTCCGCCTTATCCTTCAATCAAAGTGGTCACAACACAGTTGGGGGATACATTTAACACGCGGGGATATGAGACACATACACTAATACTTACAGGGAATGTGGGCAATGGAGGGTTAAGTGGCTTGCCCAAGACCACAAGGAGCATCTGTGGGACTAGAAACCCCTATCCTTCCGGCCCAAGGTTGCTGTCCTCTAGTGGGATTTGAACTCCTGATCTTCCGGCCTGAAGTACCTTGCCCCAACCACTAGGCTACTCCTCCTAGGAAACATGGAAACATGTTTTTGGAAATTCTTCTTGAAACTTTTCCCCATGGGGCTTTGGTCTTTTTTTTCTTCGCACGTCCTTCTGGACTCTTAGCAATCCTCTGTGCTTTGTGTGCAGGCCCATTCCATTTCTAGCCTTAGCAGTAGGTGTAGGCCATCTTGCTTTAGGAAGTAAGATGTGTTTTTTTTTCTTTCTTTTTCACTGTGGTTTGAGTGTCCTTTTGGCTGTTAAGTTGTGCTGTGCTGTGTGCAAAGGCTCAGACCTGGGCCTAGTTTTTATTTTATTTTGTGTCCTGTGGAAATCAGCCCTTAAGTCTTGAAGTGTTGCTTGTGAAGACTGTAAAGCTTGTTAGATGTTTTGCCCACCCTTCCACCTGAGTGTGGAGAGAGATTGAAGGAGCTGGCTTAATACCTGAGCCTGGGGTTGCTGTAGAGCCTGCTGGGAAGAGGTACAGTGGGGGGGGGGGGGAATGCTTACCACATGAACAGCAAAAGAGTAGAGCAAAAGGATTCCAGTGAACAGGGAGAAAGGACATGGTAATCTGCTAAGTGCTTAGGATCCTTTTGCCAGCAGCAGAGCTGATAAATATTTGATCTGGAATCACAGGTGCACATCATTTAAAGGAGCACAACCCATGTTACCAAAGACTGTGTAATTGCTCTACTAAACATTACAGACTGTTGTTTGAGTTGGACATTTTTGTTGCAGTAAAGAAAATTGGAGCACCCGATTCGGACTCAAGAGCTTCTTTAATTTATGTACCAACAACCTTGAAGGGATTTCCCTTCCTCCTGTGGAGAACTTGTTTCTTGGTGATAAGTGTGTCTGCTAGCTGAGTGAAGGATAGGGAGAAAGCCTGAGATAAATTGTTTTGTGATCTGGTCTCTGGAGGACCAGCCTGCTGACCTAGGGTTAGGGGGGGGGAGGTTTATATCAATCTTCAGGTCAAAGCATCTAGCCTCCAAACCAAGCTGTCCCTCAATCAAATCCTTCGATGACAACATTTCACAAAGAGGCTTATCATGCTTTTGTGGGACCAGGAGTCTAAAGCTGAGACCTGTTGCCTGTTGTGTATGGAAGCTGTCCCGGAGAGTGAAGACTCAGGAGACCTTTCACTCTTTAAGGAGATGGAAATGAAACCGTTGAGAATTATTTCAAGGGTAATTTTATAAAAGGTCTCCTAGGTTTGGAGGTCAAGGAGGTGCCTATTTATGAAATACTAGTACTAAAATGGGAAAAATTGTGGCTAGAAATTGGGAGCAGGTATACATGCTGACCTGTAAGATATGCACATATTTTATGAAATACACATGTAAATCATGACCCCACCTGCACTCTGCCCAAACTCTGTCCCAAAATCTGCCTATACCTGGGTTGTGCAAAACGACAATGCATACTTTTACATG
Organism: Ichthyophis bannanicus; assembly: GCA_033557465.1. Taxonomy (NCBI): domain Eukaryota; kingdom Metazoa; phylum Chordata; class Amphibia; order Gymnophiona; family Ichthyophiidae; genus Ichthyophis; species Ichthyophis bannanicus. The sequence continues at coordinate 241,766,696 of CM066040.1, read as the reverse complement.
CATAACTCCTGGGGTAATTTTATAAAAGTTCTTTTAAGCATGAAAAGTTTCTAAACTTACCCTCTTGACGTGTCTGATTCTGTGTCCCTGCCCTAATTAATTACACCACTTCCTAATATTGGGCTGAAGGTGGGGATTTGGGCACTGTGGTTCAATTAGTCTTGAAGGATTTACGTGGGATAGGCCTAGGGATGGGATCTTGGAGTGGAAACTTGAGAGGCTTGGGGTTTTAAATTTATTTTTTAATGTAAATTGCTTTAACAGTTGTGAGTCTAGATTTTGGGCCTTATGTTTATATGTTTCTAATTTTGTCGATATGTTTCTAATTATGTCCAGATATGTTGCATACTTTTTATTGAGTTAAGAAATTGTAAGGGGATCTACCCATTTCACATTTAAGGGCACTAATTATTATTCTGAGGAAAGTATTCTAAGAATGTGTAGTAGACTTTCCCCCATTGGAGAGACGTGGAAAGTAATATAGCAACTTAATAACATAGAGGGTCATTTTAGAAGCCCTATTCCTGATTTGGGTGGCTGAAAACAGTCCTTCAGATTTTCCAATCATATCCATGTCCCAAGAGTCATTTTAGAATGCCCCAAGTTTACACATGTCCAGTGCAATTACATCTATGTTGCACGGGAGCATGCTGGAGACATGTTTGTGCCGTTCTTAAAAAAGATACATATGGTTGGTCTATTTTAGATTACTACCGCTCATTTAAATTCACCAGCAGACACAACTGCACCAGCAGACACAACTGATGCAACTGCTGAATGGCTTCTCACACAAAACCTGAGGATCAATCACAGTAAGACTGATGTCCTCTTTGTTACAAGGAATCAGAAGTTCGTCCCACCACCCTACCTGCAAGTTAATAACGCTGAACTCAAAACAAGAGATACAATCCGATACCTAGGCATCACCCTAGATCAGCGATTAGATATGACAACCCACGTAAAGACCGTTACAAGATCAGTATACCACAAGATACGAACCCTACGCCACCTCCGCCCACTACTCGACTTTTCGGACTATCGGACGATATTTCAGGCCCTAGTGATCCCACACCTGGATTTTGCGAACACCATCCTCCATGGCCTCCCACAAGCAACCCTCAGCCCGCTTCAGCTGGCCATGAACTCAGCTGCTAGGGTTCTTACAGGTGTATCAAGATCTGAACATATAACTCCAGTAATGAAAGATCTACACTGGCTACCACTACAAGCCCGAATTCAATACAAGGTGCTAGTCATGACTTTCAAGGCACTGAAGAATCATTCTCCCACACCAATCAGCAAACTGATCAACAACATCCCCGACAACAGAATCAGAAGACCTGCACTACTGAACATGTTAACAGTACCTAAGCTTACCACAAGGTGCACAAAGACAACTACCAATAGAGCCTTTTCGATTTATGCTCCGACAGCCTGGAATGATCTTCCCACCGATATTCGATCCATATCGAGCCTCACCACATTCAGAAAAGCAATAAAACACCATCTGTTTCAAATTCACTATCCTGAAACCAGTCCCAAAAAACACAAGCCGCACGCACTCACCCCCCACGTTAACTATCCCAACGCCCTAACCCAATATGAGAATGGTTAGTCGCCCCTCTCCCTACAGTTGTATCCTGGGTTCCCACTTGACCTAGCTATGCTCACCCCGAAGATCATAAGTATTAGTGTATATAGCTCTCTGTAAATTTTATGTATATATTATGTAAATAGTTTCCCCAGTTCTATCCCTCAAGATTGTCCCCCTGTTCTATGTAAGCACATTGTGATGTTAATGCATTGTTGCGATGTTCAGTTCTAATGTAAACCGCGCTGATTTTAATAGCGCGGTATATAAGAAATAAAAATAAATAAATAAATAAATAAATGTCTATACCTGCCCCTGGGCCCAAACAGACATTTGAAAAATGCTCGTTTTGGCCATCTGAGACTAGTACAGAGAAGGAGAGAGTGCCCCCTCATCCCTTCAATATTTTTCAGAAACTTAAAAGTACCAAGCAAGGGGGGGCGGAGCCTGATGTCCAGCGGGTTAGACGCTTCGCGCTGAAGCTCCCGAGAGGCCTACTCAGAATCCTGACTTAATACCTACATAAACTCAATTTTTTGCTCCGAACTTACCGGGGTACCTCGGGGGGATGGCGGCCCATAAACCAGCGCGCTTGGACTTCGGGTCTCCTCCTTCTTCACACGGAAAACGCTCCAAAACAGAGGTGTCTTCCCCACAGAAGATGGTTCCACTTCGGGAAAACCCCGAAATGCATCAGGAGCTCTTAGAGGAAATACGCGGAGTGAAGGAACTGGTGCAGTCCAACGGAGAAGCGCTTCGAGCCATGCGAGAAGACTTCGGTGTGCTCCAGGACCGACTTGAAAGCCTTTCATTACGGCAGGACAACATGGCGGGGGTCCTCGACTCGCACGCGGTGCGCTTGGTCAAACTGGACAAGGCTGAGCGCCAGATACAGAATCTTCAAAAAGAGTTAGAAGATAGCAATAATCGCGCCCGTCGCAACAATGTGAGGCTCCTTGGAATACCGGAGGGGGCGGAAGCAGGAGATATCAGAGAATTCTTGCTCAAAACTCTTCCCTCCTTGTTGAAGATCACATTTCATAGAGACCTGGAAATTGATCGAGCACATCGTGTTCCTACCCATATGGCGCTCAACCGCACGACCCCCCGGCCTATTATCTTTCGATTACTACGATATCAACAAGTGGAACAAATTCTAAATGCTGCCCGGGCGAATCGTCACCTGGAGTTTGAAAGTCATAAAGTCTCCTTCTTCCCTGATTTGGCAAAGCTCACAGTTGACCGTCGGAAGAGGCTCCTTGCTTTTTCGCCCTCGACTTCAACAGCTACAGGCTCGCTTTGGCCTGTTGTATCCAGCGAAGCTCCGAGTGACTCTCCACAACCAAACTAGGACATTCGAAGATCCTGATCTACTATCAACATTTTTAGACTCCAAAGAAGCAGAGCAGATGCGTTAACCCAACAACTTGGACTTATTATCTGCCGGCTCTGTCCGCCATTTTGAAGGGCCCGACGTGGTGGTCATCGCCAAGCACAGAGACTGCCTGAACTTTTCTTTCTGTCTTTATATGACTTACTTGGTCTTCTATCCCTCCATGATGTGTGCCTCGGTTGGATTCGGAGCACGCACAGTTATACAGGTTATATGTTTTCAATTTCGGCCTTCTCTGGGGTTTCTCCCCGCAGACACATGGTCGCCAGTAATTTCTGGGGTTCTGCTTCTTCTCTACCGCGCTGCGGTTCTTATTTTTTAATGTGGGGCGCTTCATTGTATTACATTAGCTTATTTTCTATCATGTCATGTGTACAGCCAGATACAGTTACTATGAGGGACATTGTGAACTTATGTGCGCTATCATGTTCTCTTTCAGAATTTTTAACCTTGCTCAATGGCCTTATGTAAGATCTTATCACTTAACGTAAAAGGCATCAATAGTCCAATCAAAAGAAAGAAAATTCTTAGCTATCTTAATCATGAGCATGCTGATTTAGTGTTTCTTCAGGAAACGCATCTAAATTCCGCTGAAACACTGAAACTCAATGCTAAACCTTATCTGGTGGCTGCCTATTCTCCTGCCGTTTCCAAACGGTGTGGGGTGGCCATTCTGGTTAAGAGGTCTTTGCAAGCTACTGTAATAGATACTAGCTCTGATAAGGAGGGTAGATGGACCCGTGCACATTTTAAGGTTGGAGATAGTGAATTCACGTGTATTTGTATTTATGCTCCGAATGTGGATAACCCTGCTTACTATGCAAGTATTGCGCAGTTGGCACAGGCCTCTGCCAATACTCCATTAATACTTGGTGGCGATTTTAATCAAGTGCTAGACCCTTTGATAGATAGACAACCGCCCAGAACGAGTAGTCCACCCAAGAGTCTTGCTACCCTTACAGCTCTAATGCAAGACCTTGCGCTAGTAGATATATGGAGGCTGCTTCACCCCTCCGACTTAGAGTACACCTTTTTTTCTGCCCCCCATCACTCACAATCTAGAATAGATTTTTTTCTCATTTCCAAAGCACTGATTTCTCAAGTGGACACGGCTAGGACTCATCCTCTTCATATTTCTGACCATGCTGCCATATCTTTTTCATTGCATGTCACTACGCGAGATGATCATCCCCGTGCTTGGTTTTTTGATAGATCCCTACTGGATCAAAAGGATTTTCAGGTTGACATAAAGGCCGCTATCCAAGATTATTTTCATTTTAACTCACCCCATGACACAGCGAGCTGGGCTTGGTGGGAGGGTTTTAAGGCATCTATCCGTGCTACTATAACCAGCTACCAAATTCGACAGGGGAAACAAAGAAAGCAGTACTTACTGATTCTAGAGCAACAGATACAAGCTGGGGAGCGTCTCCTTACGTCCCGTACTGACCCATGTATTTTACTCCGTTTACAACGCCTCCGCTTTCAATACAATCAGCTTTTATATACTGCTGCTGCTAAAAATATTGAATCACAACAAGGGTTGTATTACCTGGAAAATAACCGTGCTGGCAAACTATTAGCGAATGCCCTGAAAGGTCAAAAAGAAGCCAAGCGTGTTACCGCTCTCCGTAATCCGTCGGGGGGGGGCCTGGTCACTAACGATACAGAAATTTTAGAACTCTTTCGTGATTTTTATACTCGGCTTTATCAATCTGAATGTGATTTTGAGCCAGAAGTATTTGAACGATTGCTCTCAGGGGTACAACGACCGACCCTATCTGACGAAGATAGAGAGGCCATGGACAAACCATTCACTTTATCAGAAATTCATTCTGCTCTCAAGAGATGTGCCACAGGTCGAGCTGCCGGCCCGGACGGTCTCCCTGCTGAATTCTACAAAACCTTTAACGCTGACTTAGCTCCAGTTTTGAAACTTTATTTTTCTGCTCTGGCCGAGGAGGGATCTCCTGCTGGGTCCTTTTCTATGGCAAATGTAGTAGTTTTTGAGAAAGAGGGGAGAGATCCGCAACTAACAGCCAATTATCGTCCAATTTCCCTTCTAAATGCGGACTATAAAATATTTGCCACCATTCTCTCCACCCGGCTCTCTGATAGGAAGTCTACTTTGATACACCCAGATCAATGCGGTTTCATTCCCGGTAGATCAACCGCTGACAATGCTCGGACTCTATGTCATGTACTGACTACCGCAGTTAATCTTGATCGACCATTTGTCGGCCTTTCACTTGATGCTGAGAAGGCCTTTGATCGCTTAGAATGGCCTTTCCTGTTTGCAACTCTCCGCTGGTACGGATTCGGAGAAGGTTTTCTCCGTTGTCTCCACACCATGTACGCACAGCCTACAGCCAGTATCTGTGCTAATGCTTTAAAGTCTCAGCCATTTCCCCTTCAACGCGGTACTCGTCAGGGATGCCCACTGTCTCCACTTCTTTTCGATCTTGCACTCGAACCCTTAGCTTTACTAATCCGGCAATCGGAGGAGATTCATGGAGTCCCCTTCTCTCATAGGGAAATTAAAATTTCAGCATATGCTGATGACCTTATGCTCTTTGTCTCTTTAGACTCGGTGCCGGCTGTCCTAGAGCAAATCGGTAAATATTCACAACTCTCGGGGTATAAGATAAATTGGACCAAATCGGTAGCCTTCCCATTAAACTCTCTAATTCATCATGCAGATATGCAATCCTTTCCCTTTCTATGGCAACCTCGCATGGTCAAATACCTTGGGGTCCACTATTGCTCTCCTTTGGAAGATGCTATCTCCTTTAATGCCAAAGACTTAACCTCTAAAGTCCGGGCGCTTACTCACCGTTGGACTCCTTTAACACTTACCTGGTGGGGTCGCCTAGAAACCATAAAAATGATGATTGTTCCTAAAGTGAATTACATTTTAGAAATGTTGCCCTGTCTCCTACCTCGACGTACATATAAAGATTTAGAGGGCCTTCTGACTAGATACTTATGGCAAAACAAGACACCTAGGATAGCGAAACATAAGTTGCAAGCTGATAAGGACAATGGGGGTGTCCGATTCCCTGATTTCCTGAAATATCACCACTCTTTTCTTCTCAAACAAGGCGCTCGTTGGCTGGAAGATCTAGCACCGAGTAGACCTGTGTGGCTAGATATAGAGGATAACCTTTGCAAACCGTTTCCTCTTACTTCTCTCCCTGGTATGACTCTCCCATCAGACTCCCACTATCCACCAATGCTTTTAGACACTTTAGGTGCCTTTAATACTCTTATTCAATCTCTAGACTCCCGATTCTGTCCGTTAGACAGACTCCCGCTCTGGTACAATACTCGATTTCAAATACAAAATAAACCGATGGCGTGGAGCCCCTGGTACACTAGGGGCATTTGGACCCCTACCCAGTTGTTCCATGATGGTCGCTGGAAAACTTTTAGTGAATTGCAAATTGAATTTGGTCTCCCAGCGAAACACTACTTTCAGTTGGTGCAACTACAGCATTGTCTTCGGAGTGCTAAGGTGCTCCCGCCATCGGAATCCCCTACCCAAGACTTGTCGGAGACTATCCGATCTATCGGGAGCTCATCGGGTGTAGCATCTAACTTTTACAAAACCTTAAGTACTGCTGTAAATAGAGGTACCCCTATTGCACAGAAAGCATGGGAGCGGGAACTGCATGTAACTTTGACCCCGGAGCAATGGAGCCTTGTCTGGAGTAGAGTGACACGGGTCTCCAGATCCGCCTCACTCACTCAGACACTCTTCTTTCTAGCCCACCGGTGTTTCTATACTCCTGACAGATTAGCCAAATGGAACACCTCCCAGGGCAATAAATGCTGGACATGCCATGCGGCCATTGGTTCACTATCTCATGTTATGTATGAATGTCCCGCACTACAGTATTACTGGCGTCGGGTCTGGGGTCGTATCCAATCTATTTTGCACTTTCAAGAGCCCCTGTCTTGGAGGATAGTGGGACTCCGCTCAGCTGCGGGGATCCCCTCTCTTCCAAAATCGGCTTACTTCCTTTTAGACTTTATGTTGGGCATTGCTATTTCCCTAATTACGAAATACTGGAAAAATAGCTCCCATCTGAGCCCCAATGAATGGTGGAATCATGTCTGTCTTTACAGTAAATATGAACAAATACCTCGTATGTTTGCTTCTTCCGTTCAGACCCCCCATCATCTGTCTAAATGGAAGATGCTCAATGACTATGTTCACACCGCTAAATGCTCTCATCTGACTGTTTAAATTTGTATAAATCTCTGTCACATGATTATTCTGTATCGCAGATGCTATTTCTGTTCGTTTTGATGTACAATCACTGTTGTTTGGAAGCGCTCACATGCTGATACTGTCGACTTAGAGAAGAAGCAGGGGGGTGGGGGGTAATAGGGTTTGTTTTTCCTTATTGTATACTTGTTTTGTCTCCTTTGGTGTGTTGTTTTTTTTATTGTTTGTTGCAAAATGAAAATAAAAGTTTAAAAAAAAAAAAAGTACCAAGCAAGTAAATATCGAGGCCTTATTGTCTACCACTGCGCCGCTCCACATCTGTTTTCAAAATGCAGGCCAGATGTGTAGATGTTGAGATGTATACATGCGTGTTCTGACATACTGTCACTGGCATGTCTCCGTGGCCAGTACCATGCACATCCAGATCTTGCACGTCCACATTGCTAGAAGTGGCTGGTTTTCTGCATGTGTCCTTATTCTACATGTCCCAACTCTCTCTATATTTTGAAGGCTTTTGGGGTGAAGATGTCTGTATGTTATAATTTGCATCCACGTGCCCACCTTCATTGCTGGCTCTGCCACAGAAGTTCAGACATTGTGACATGAACGTCTTGGACTGCACCTAAGCCGCCTTTCTAAAATGTGCCTTATAGTAACTGGAGACCGATAAAAGACCAACATGGCCTATCTAATCTGCCTAGCAATGTGTCTAAGATTACAACTGCTGATCTGTGCAGGTTATCCTCCATTCTATGTTTTTTACTTTGGGTTATAACCGCCGCTCTATGCAGATTATTCCCAGTCCATGCTTTTCACTTTGGACCATGAGTGCTGCTGTCTGATAGCTACCTCTGCTATGCTTTTTTTTTGAAATGTGAAAATGATCTAAGTTTTGCTTTGAGCAGGAATGCTCCTCGTCCTTTTTAGGGATCCTCTGTACTTATCCCACGTCTTTTTGAATTCTGTCATTGTTTTTGTTCCCACAACCTCCAGTGGGAGGGCATTCCAGGCAGCCATAAACATATTTGTAAAAAAATATTTCTCCAGGAACAAGCAGTAAGTCTGTCCTCACATTTGGGTGATGTTGGCACAGATGGAACCCGCATGGAGCATTTTCCCAGCTTTCAAAGAAAGCCTTTGGGACATGTACCACACATGCGTAGTCCCCTTCCTGCCCAAGAGTGCTATCTTGCTTAGTCTCCCTTTTTCCGCGGAGCCCAATGGACGTCTGTCCTTTTTCCCAGAAAAAATCTTTGCTAATTATCTTTATAAGCTAGCTTTCCCGGTTTGCATACAGGTTTCCTCTTCCCGCCTGGAGTCGGCGCCATTCCTGGTGCTGTTCTCGGCCCCTTTATTCTGTTTTGATAGAGGCTTGCTTCAACGGCGTTCGTCATTTTTCATGCCATTTTTTGCCCCGGGGTCGTTGACCCCAATCAAGTGCCCCCCACCATGTCCCCCAGTGGGTTCAACTAGAAAAAGGAGCACCTACTTGCAACTAACCTAGTGAACACACAAGGCAAGAGGTAATGTGGTCACTGCGCTTTATTATTAAAAATGCCCCAACGCGTTTCGGCAATGCCTTCCTCAGGGGGCTGAGAACTGCAAACAAACATGATAAAATGAAATAAAATAAACAAACAAATACATATTAGAAAACATATTAAAAAACATAAATAGACCAATTATAATAATACAAATAAGTAAATACAATTATAAATATCAAATAATCAAATTTGCATAAAATAAATACCCAAAGAAGGACTAACAAATATATTTGTTTTTTAATATGTTTTCTAATATGTATTTGTTTATTTTGTTTCAGGTATGCAAATGAACTGGCAGGACAATAGCAGGCAGCCGAAATGCACCCCCCACAAGCCTTTTCACAGAGCTTTAAGAAGATCTGGTCCCTCCCTCCTCCAACGCGATGTCAGAGCAGAGAGGGACAGATCTGCTTAAAGTGCCGGCACCTTTCAGATCGGGCGCATGCCCCCCTCCTCCTCCCCATACCTCCGTCCAGCGCTGCCTGCTCTTTCTCTGCTGCCAGCGTCACCGTGAAAAAAACAGAGGGCATCAGCAGCAGGGAAAGAGCAGGCAGCGCTGGACAAAGATATGGGGGGAGAGGGGGGGGGGTCGTGCGCCCGAGCTGCAAGTCGCACAGGACACGATTGCAGCTCGATACGGCCCTGTGTGCAAACATCTTGCATTTCTTCCATATAATCTAATTGGCTTTTTGGTTTGGTTCAGTCTCTGATTGGATTTCTGAAAAAGACTTGTCCCCCTCTAATGTGGGTACGGGGGGGGGGGCGCCATCTCATTCTTCGACTCAGGCAGCAGATTGCCTTGAGCCGCTCCTGCAAGGAGCCAAAAGAGAAGTTCTTGGTCTTGGTTTGGGATCCTACAGTGGTAGCCCTCAGAGAACGTACACCAAAGTATGTGGAAAGTGTCAAGGAAGTCACAGAAGACACAGAAAACAACAAAGTAAATGTAGAGGTATGGTTTTAAGTTTAGTTTAATTGACAGTTTTTCTATACTGCTCTTCAAAAAAAAAAAACAGCAAAGAGATTTACAGTACATATACCAAAAAGGAAAGAACAGACATAGAGGGATAAAAAAGGATTGTATCAATTGAAAATTAGCCAGGAAAAATCCTTAGACCCGCAAATAAGATGAAAAATTAGTATTTTCAGTTTGAGCAGGGGCTAAGGGCAAGAAAGTGAGAGCAAATCCTGGAGGCTACGGCAGAAAAGCACGAGGAAAGCTGAGCAGAAGCAGCAGAAAAAGGGCGGAAAAAGGAAAGAAAGATTTGTGTGTCTTCAGTAGAAGAATGGTGCATACACCCAAAAGAAGAAATAACGATATCCAGAAAATGAGTAAACAAATATAAGGACCTGAGGAATGAACCTTGAGGATTATCTCTCAAAAGAGTGAACTGAGATGATGATTTGCAATTGCACCTTTAGTGTACTTGTTAAGAAATGATGGAATCCAAGAATAGGTGGAGCCGGATAAGCAAGGAGATGTTGAGGTAGTCGAGAGTATTTGGTGACTAGTCAAGAACAAAATTTTGAAATTGCACACTCACTCACCAGGGATGGGTGAATTTTCTTAGTTGATGAAAAGGACCCTAGAGTAGGAGGTAGAGATATATTGGCCTCAGTTTAGGAACACGAGGAAGCAGGTATTGCAGTGGTCAGCAAAAACCTAAAAATTACAGTATAGTGCTTGTGGTTTGCTGCTACTTAGTTGCACTATTCATGGGTAGATGGTGCTGCTAAGCTTTCTCTTGGCCCCCTCCCCCAAGGCTTAGCTCCTTCCCCCTCACCTGATTCTTCTCCATCTTTATTTTATTTATTTGCTTTTCTATACCGTCCCTTCCAAAGATCAGGGGCGGTTTACATAGTACATAACTTGTCAACTAAAGTAGCAGCAGCTGTCTATGAGTGTAGGGTGCGAGTCTGAGCTCTCATTCATCTCATAGCTGCCCTCCTGTCCTGCTTGTGCAGGGTTTTATGTTAGGAAATCTGCATGGAGGTGTGGGGTCTCTACACATACAAGTCTCACAGTCCTGTTCTTTTAGATTACTGCTATTCCTTGGGCATCTGTGGAGTGAGGGAGGAGAGTGCGAGAGGAATGAGAATCAAAGTTTCAGAGAAGAGATTACAGGAGAGACTTGGGGATCCTTTTATTTATTTATTTTATTTATATTTATTTATTTACATTCTCTTATATACCGCACTATTCTGCATCAGTGCGGTTTACATTGAACAAGCTGAAATTACATTGAACAGGGCATTATAACTTGGAGATAACTATTTTACAGGGAACATGGGCTATGGAGGGTTAAGTGGCTTGCCCAAGACCACAAGGAGCACCTGTGGGACTAGAAACCCCAGTCCTTCCGGCCCAAGGTTGCTGTCCTCTAGTGGGATTTGAACCTCCGACCTTCCGGCCTGAAGTACCTTGCCCCAACCACTAGGCCACTCCACTCCACTCCACTTTTACTAAAGGTTTTAGCACACATTAACTTCATTAATGCATGTTAAGTGCACACAGCCCTTCTTGTTTCTATAGCATTTAATGTGTGTTAACCTTATTAACGGGTGACGAGGATGCAATGAGACAATGATAGAAGCGAGAGGAGGAAATAAGATAGAGCAGGCGAGCTAGCAATAAGAACATAGACCAAGTATAACGTGAAAAGGAGAAGGTCCAGATGTTGACCAGTAGAGTTTATAGGGCAAATAGTTAGTAAAGTAAATGAAAAAGAAGGAAACATTTGATAGGAGAGAATTTGCAGAATCAAATAACTCTTTTTTTTTTTTTTTAAATTTTTATTTAACTTTTTACATAAACAAACAACAACAACAAACCAACATAACCATCTTCCACCCCACCCCACCCTTTCCACCCCTCCCCTCCTCTACATACAGAAGCTGTAGCACCTCCACCCCCATGTCAACAAGAAAAAAAAAATAAGCATAGGACAGCAATCGGGGGTACATATGTAAGTTTAAGCAAACTAAAACGCAAAAGGAAAATCATCATGTGAACAGCGAGCTACATTACAATACTGGAGTAGAGATTGCCACTTCCTCCAGTAGCCAGGCCCATGCTTGGCGCCTTTACGAGGCATCATTTCGAACTTACTGTACAGACATACACAATTCCACCAGACCTGATACTGGAGATCAGTGAGCACTTTCCAATTACGTACTCTGCAACCAATGGCAATTCCCAAAAGAAAATCTAATAGGAAGGAGTCATGCCGCCGCAATGGAATCCCGGCTCCAGACCGGAAGACCAGGATCTCCCAGGAGAGAGGGACTTTAAAACAAAGAATGTCCTGGATGCAATCCCACACCTGGTCCCAATATAAAGAAAGGAGAGGGCAGTCGAACATCATATGCCGCAAGGTACCTAGTGCTGCCTTGCATAACCAACAAGAATTATTGACCGAGGGGTCCCATTTGGTCACCTTTACCGGAGTTACAAAAGCTCTGTGGGCAAAAAAAACAGGGACTGTGTAATGGAGGCCGATCTAGTAACACGGATCTGTCTGGTCCAGAAATCGGACCACTGCTGCGCAGAGAGAATAACTCCCGATTCATACTCCCAAGGGCTCTGGATCCTCTGATGGCCCATGGAGCCCTGCCGCACCAGGAGTTTATACAGAGAGGAAGCTATGCCAGGTTTAGTCCAGGCCTGAGCAAGCTCCCCCAGGAATGTCCCCTCTTCCGTGGAGAAGCTTCTGCCTCCCAGCGCCGTTTCAATACAGTGTTTCAATTGTAGCCACTGGAAAACAAGAGTTCCCGGAAGATGGAATTCCCTCTGTAATTCCCCAAAGTCCCGCCACCCTCCAGCCCGAACTAATTGACCCAATTTCCAGATATGTCTGCTATACCATTGACTCCAGGCAAATGGTTTATTCTGGATTTTGAACAAGGGGTTATACCAAAGCGGAAGATCCAGAGAAAACCGCTCCGCCAGGGGTGTTTGCACCAGCAGGTCCTGGAAGGCCCTTTGAGTGTCTATCAAAAGAGAAGGCCAGCGGGGGGAAGGTGGGAAGAGCATGCCCTGGAGGAGTTCCAAAGGAAATGGCTGCACTATCCGCCGCTCCACGTCTAACCAAACAGGGCCGATCTCCGTCTCCCCGTCCCGCCACCTGCCTCCCTGTTTAAGTAAAAAAGCCCTGTGATATAATCGAAAATCAGGAAAACTCACCCCCCCCCTCCCCCTTGACATTCTTGAGTTTGGTTAGTGCAATCCTCGGGGGCCTATCATGCCACAGATATCGCGTAAGTATTGTCTCAATCTGCTTGTATACTTGAGGCGGAAACAAAATGGGCAGCATTTCGAGAACATAGTTAAGTTTTGGGGCAATAGTCATTTTAATAGACTCCAGGCGGCCCCACCACGATAGAGTTAAAGGAGACCATTTGGCCGTCAAGGATTTAGCTAGAGAAACAAGGCGGTCCGCATTGTACCGGACCGTTTCCTCTAAAGGGTAACAGTAGTAGGCCCCCAGATATTTCACCGCCCCCGTCTCCCAAACAAATGGAAATTGTGCAACATCATCCTTAAGCACCCTGGCATTGAGAGGGAAGGCCACCGACTTCGTCCAGTTAATCTTGTAACCAGACAAAGCAGCATAATCATCAATCTGAGTGAGAACCGAAGGGACAGAGGATGGAGTGGTAAAAAGCAGCAAATCGTCAGCATAGGCTGATAATTTAAGCTCAACACCCCGGATTTGAATCCCGTGGATCCTAGAGTTCTGTCGAATTAACAGGGCAAGAGGTTCCAGAGCTAAATTGAATAGCATCGGGGAGAGAGGGCAGCCCTGTCGCGTCCCTCTTTGCAACTGAAACTCCTGAGATTGGGTATTATTAACACATATACGGGCCAAAGGATTAGCGAACAATAAGCTAATGTGCTTAATGAAACCCTCTCCAAGTCCAAACCATCGAAGAGCATGGAACAAAAAGGACCATTCGAGGCGGTCAAACGCTTTCTCAGCATCCAGGGATAAGCCAACCACAGGCGTCTCCAAGGAGGCGGCCTCTGTCAGAACATGACACAGGAGTCGGGCGTTATCCGCTGTCGACCTACCACTAACAAACCACATTGGTCTGGATGGATCAATTGCGGAAGCACAGAAGACAGGCGGTTCGCCAGTATAGAGGCATAGATCTTATAATCCGCATTTAATAGAGAGATGGGCCGATAATTGCCTACTTCTAGAGGGTCTCGGCCGGGCTTCTCTATGACCACTATGCTGGCAGACGCAAAGGAGCCAATTTGGGGACATTCCTTCAATAGCGCTTGGTAGTATTGGAGCAGGAAAGGGCCCAGATCACCACAAAACACTTTGTAAAATTCAGCCGGGAGGCCATCTGGGCCCGCCGCCTTCCCAGCCGAGAGGGAAGCTATTGCTGCGCCCAGTTCCTCCAAAGTTATAGGGAGATCAAGGGGAGTCAATAAGTTCAGATCTACCTCTGGTTTCTGGACCCGTTCCAAAAGCTGCGTGAAAGCCTCCCAAGTACAATCGCCCTCTGACGAGTATAGATGTTCATAAAAATCCCGAAAGGCCGCCAGGACCGTAGAGTCTGTACTCAGTACCGTGCCCTGCTGGGGGTCTTTAATGGCAGCAATCCGCCCCCGTTCTTTCCGGGCGTTTAGCTGATTGGCCAGCAGTTTGCTGGCTCTATTGCTTTCCCAATAATAGAGACCCTCTTGTGAACGTATGCTTTTGACCGCCTCAGAAGCGAGAATCTGATTATAGCGGAAGCGCAAACGTTGCAAGCGGAGTAACACACAAGGGTCTGCGCGGCGGATCAATACCCGTTCGCCAGCCTTAATTTGCGTCTCTAACACCCTTAACCTCTCTCTATTGAGTTTTGCTTGTCCGATACTGAAACTAGTGATCACCGCCCTTATGAATGCTTTAAACCCTTCCCATCTGGCCCACCCTGAGGACAAGTGAGGGGGGTTAAGATCAAAATAGTTGAGTATCGCTTCCCGTAACTGCCGCTGGAACTCATCGTTTTGCAACCAGGCGCGATCAAAACTCCAATTGCCTCGAGCAGGGCTAGGCCCAATTCCCTCTAGAATCACCGCGACAGCTGCATGATCTGACACACTGGAGGAGAGAATATCAGCGTCTGCGAGATATGGGATTAATGACTTAGAGATCAATAGATAATCTATTCGTGAAAAAGATTGGTGGGGAGCTGAATAGAAAGTAAATTCCTGTCCATCAGGGTGAAATAGTCTCCACACATCCACCAGCCCAGCTTCCCGCATTAGGGAATGAAGAACCCCCTGGGCCCGGCCGCTCTCAAGAGCCCTGGGAGGCTGCCTGTCTACCAGCGCATCCAAGACTAAGTTAAAATCACCCCCCAGGACGATTGCTACATGCGAGGCTGTGAAAGTCAACTCAGCTATACTACGAAAGAAATCAGGGCAGTCCCTGTTGGGGGCATATATATTTAGTAACATGAACTCTAAGGATCCCACCTTAATAGTGACCTGAACCCATCTACCCTCCTCGTCCCTTCGAGTGTGAGTCACCTGCAAATTGAGTGACTTACGAGCCAAAATGGCCACCCCATTGTGCTTACCCAGTGCAGGAGAGAACGCTATCAGTGAGAAGGGACGAATGCTCAATTTCAGGGACTCCTTCGCATTCAAATGCGTCTCTTGTAATAGTAAGATATCACTTTGTAGTTGCTTGCCATATAGGATAATTTTCTTGCGTTTAATAGGGTTATTCACCCCATTAACATTCAGCGAATGAATGCGCAAAGATGCCATATGCGAAGCAAGAACACGTTTAGGTGCCTAGCTGTTGGGGCAGCATGACAACACCCCCATACATACAGCTGTCGCTGTGACAGATACCCGCTACCATGATTAAGGTTGTCATATAACATAAGTAAAACATCGCTTATCTTATTACGAATAGTGCTACAGCCCACACATTCCAGGGGGGGGGGAACTCCTCCATTCTGAACGGGTGAGCCCACACTGAAGCAGGGAGATACAACAGAAGTAATAGGAATATCAGTAAAGGCCTGCGCCGGCCAGTCCACCGCCAGTCAATCAAGCCTTACTGTCTGGAATTGACAGGGAGTTAACAAGGAAAAGAGAACCCACACGCTAGGCTCAATCGTTCCGGCAGCCTCAAACAAATAGCATAGCCAAAAGAAAGTCTCAAGAAACATTTAAGAGTTCATCAACTCTGCTTCCTTCTCCTCTATGTATAGGCCTAATGCAGTCGGGTCATCAAATGTCTTGGTAACGTTGTGCAAAGTCACTCTCATCCTTGCAGGCTGAAGAAGACCAAAGCGGGCCTGTAAACGCTGCAGGCGCGGGCGTAAGTCCAGGAAACGCTTCCGCTTCTCCACAGTAATTTTAGCAAAATCAGGAAAAAACATGAGCCGATGCCCCTCGAAAGTTACCGGAGATTGGGTCCGGGCAGCCTCTACTACTTTAATAGCATGCTGGTGTCGCAGGGCCTTAAAAATAATAGGCCGAGGTCGCTTATTGTGAGGTAGGGCCTGCGCGGGGACCCGGTGCGCACGTTCCATTTCAAAAGGAGAGTCAAAGGATATTTGCAACGTGGAAGCGATGAGCTTCGGTAAAAAACTAAATATATCCTGCCCCTCAGCTCCTTCGGGGACTCCCACTACGCGGACGTTATTTCTCCTAGCGCGGTTGTTAAGGTCCTCCATCTCCCTCTGCAAGTGATCTATCTGACGGGAGTGCTTTTCCAAGAGCTTCAGCCGTTCCTCATGTACTTGTAAGCGTTGTTCGGCTTGATCCTGACGTACGGTAAGGGTCACAAATTGCTCTTTTAATTGCAGTATGTCCTCTTGCATACACTGAAGCGAGGTGCTATTCGCCGTCACTATGGCCTTCACAGCCCGGATCTCTTGGAGCAACTCCTGCAGCGCCTCCGGTTGCTCACGCCCAGCCGCCATCTTTTGCGGGGACGGAGGTTCCGTTTTTGTCCGTTTGGTACCAGATCCGGGCCCCGCAGCGAAATCTAGGCGGACTGGTTTGGAATTTGCCATATTCCGGATTCTGCACAGCAAATTCGGAGGAGACACGATTTCAAATGCCGGCGCAGGCACAGGATTGAGTTTCAGTCCCCTGGAGCTCTCGCTCTATGCGTCCATTCCCCTTCGCGCTAGGCTCCGCCTCCAGAATCAGATAACTCTAATCTTTGTAGATCGTGATACTTAAAGGACCAACAAAAGAGACTGCAGTACATGACCTTTCAAGACCACACAGAGCCTTTATTCTGAAGGAACATAATTGAAATGCCAGTCTACCCTCCTGCATAGAGCTATTGCAGGCTCCGCTCAGTTGCATTGCAGAAGAGGTTGGGATTACATCCTTATTGTGTTCAGATTGTTCCAAATCAAACTGTGAACAGGGCCCATCTGAGCTTCCTTTCAGTGCATGTAAGTGAGACAGTTGCACAGAGAAGGAAATAAGACTGAAAGACTAACATTATTATCCCATTCTGTCATTATGGAGAGAAAGAAGCTTAGTGAATTTAGGCCAAAGTACTGTCACATTATTCTGTATGCCAATAAATCTTACACAGCCAGTAAAAATCTTGAGGGTTTCTATTTAAGCCTGTATAGTTAGTATTTTGGCTTATGAAATGTCCCAGTTTCTGCATTAAATTGAACGTTACATTGCATTTTCAATACTAGTGGTATTCCGTCTTCCCTTTAGAAGCTGTCATGCACTGTGCTTTCATTCCAGTGACATGCTGTGGAGACAATATGATTGTAAAATGTGTGAAATCTAGTTTTCCCTGCCAGGCTTTAGCTATACAGAATCTAAAATTATTAGCCATACATCCAATATATGATATTTTTATCTTGCCACTGTTCTGTGCCTTGCCAGGTTGTTAGTGTGTACACTTAGATTGTGAGCCCTCCAGGGACAAGGGAATAAAAAGTACCTGTTAGTATACATATAAACCGCACTGATTCTAAAGAGCGCGGTATAAAATAAATAAATAAATAGTGGTGAAAAAATATTTTGAATACTTGAGCACCAGCTGAAATATTTAGGAACCAAGGGAAAAATATTTTTTTCTTATCTTATGCTTTTTTTTTCTTTGTCTGTTTTTATGCATATATTGCTTTAGTTTATTTTGCCTTTCTTATCTCACCTGTTTTCCCTCCAGCCTTTCGTCTTCCCCTTCCTTCTAACCGCCCCCTCTTCCTCCTTCCTATAGCTTCTCTCCTCTTCCATGTGGCCTGGTGACTGTAGCAGCTTTTCTTAGAGGGCCAAACCCAAATGTAATGGCTTTACTTAGGCTTGTCTGTGATTGTTCCCCTCAGACCTGGCTGCAGCTATATCAGCTCGGCTCAGGTCTAACCACAGCGGCTCCTCTTGTCAGTGCATCCCCAGATGCTTAAGTTTTTATGCCATGGTGTCCTCATATTTTTTTCCTGCCTTGTAGGATGGTATACTTGATTAAACTGAAAAATGATTTTTGTCTTAATTTGATTTCACTAACTACATAGGCATCACACATTTTGAAATTTTTTTTAATTGCTTTGCAGTGGAGTGATATTGTAAATTCTTGGTAGGGTAATATAACCTGGCTGAGGAAGTTGGTTTTCTTCAATTGCCTTTTTTATATACAACTAGGGACTTCTATTTGTAAAGCTATTTTAAAGCCCTGCACCTTAAAAATAAGGTAAACAGACAAATGAACATGGTGTATTTGATTTTAATCAAGTTTTTTTTAAATTGCTGTACAGGAAAAAAGAATCATATATACAATAAAGTTAAATTGCAAAAGCATAATAAAAATAACACTTCCCTCTTCCCAGCCTGATAAAACAGACTTTAAAATATAATTGTTTGGAGAGCAAAGTCAACCCACTTTTCCTCTCTAGAAACATTAGTCACAATCAGCAAACCCATCCCAAACTGCTTCCCCAATAGTCGGTGCCAGCCCCAGGGTTGGTTTAAGGTGTTAGGTGCCCTAAGCCTTATGTGCACCCCCCCGCCCCCCCAGCTCTCAGAATCAATTGTTTAGCTTTGAAAGCCCTGCTGTTTGATGCCCTGCCCACCCCACCCAGAGGCTGCCACCCTAGGCAACAGTCTAGTTTGCCTAATGGTTGGGCTGGCCCTGCCAACAGTCTCGGCTGAAAGATGCCCTCAACAAATCCTTTTCCCTATCCTATCAGTAGTTCTAATTAGGGCTGTGCATTTGTTAGCTCACATTCAGTTCATTTGGATGCCTGAAAAAAAGCACAGAGAAAATCAAACGCGTGTGCATAAACCTATGAATCTACATGCGTAAAAACGTTTTAACGCATGTAGATTTTTTTTCCTATTAAAACGAACATGTGAAATAAACCATAAAAAAGCCTGAAAGTCAGGAAAAAGTTTAGGAAAATCTGAACATTTTTTGGCTATGTACTTAGTTATAATCCTTATTTATGATACTTTCATGTTAACAATATATAGTTTTATTTTGTTGAAAAAAAAACAGCATAATAAAAAAATCCTCCTTAAATTAAAAAAAAAAGTAATATTTCTGTTAAAAAATTACTCATTTTATCCACCTTGTTATACAGTGTAATAATTTCATTTATGATCAGAATGGATGAGCATGCAGCTGTGGGCTTGCATAACATATTTCTGAAGATAAACAAGAGCATATTCAGGAAAGGAGAAGATGAGCCATGGTCTGGTTCAGTCTGTGAGCCAAAAAAAACAATCTGGGTCATTCATACTGATTGTACACAGCATGGCCTCTGAAGCAGTCCCTTGGCTGTAAAAGGTTTATAGGAAAACAAGATCCTTACAGGTAAGAAATGTTGTGTTATTTTGTCATTTCTTTACTGTAGTTCCTTGTTCAGGCTTTTTTTTTTTCTTTCTCTTTAGTCCGCCAAAATCTTTCTCTTTTTCTTTTTCTTTTTATGGAAAACACACTTAGAGAGAAAAATCCCTGTATTTGTATATTTTTAGCTAGATTTTGGCGTTTTGGCCTCACACGGAATACATCTAGAGCTGCTCGTGCCAGAAAATGAGGTAAAGAAAGTAGCTACTGGGGCAGTTGAAGTTGCTGGCACAATATGGTGACAATATGGATTCCTTATGAGAACTGAAGAAATGGGGGGAGTCAATGGTAATTTTATTTAAAAAAAAAATAGATACCAAATTGGGTTCAACAGCAGCCTCCACCTTCCACTCCAAGTGCACTCAGGAAAGAAAAGCAAGTCTTAAAAAAATACAGGTCAGTGATCTGGCTTGACTGGTTGAAAATCAACAAACATTGGGGGAGGGGCAATTTTGAAAATCCATGGGCCTGCAAGTGAGTTTTCAAAGGGAAAGGCTTTGTTGGATTTTCTCTTTGGAAGTTCATTTTTCATGCTCAGTATGGGCAGTTTTGTATCTAATATTTTGCATTGTCTGACTACTGAAATGAGTCAGAAGCTGCAAAGATGTCTTATATATTGGGACGTGGAGCGTAAGCATGAACCAAAGGAAATCGGAGGTGGTCAAGAATGAAATGGAATGTGTACAACTCGATCTAATCGGTGTCAGTGAACTGAAATGGACTGGTATAGGGCACTTTGCATCTGATGATCACATGGTCTACTATGCTGGAAATGAAAGACAAAGAAGAAATAGTGTTGCATTTATAATTAAGAAGAAACTTGCAAGAACTGTAATGAATACAATGCAATCAGTGAACGCTTAATTTCTACTCATCTACGAGGGATGCCTATCAACCCAACTATAACTCAAATATATACCCCAGCAACAGCTGCGGAAGAGGATGAAATTGATGCGTTCTATGAACAAGTACAAGCTGAAATTGACAGAACATGCAAGCAGGATATCCTGATAGACATGGGTGACTGGAATGTAAATGTTGGCAAAAAGAAGAAGGCAAAATAGTTGGAAAATATGGGCTTGGCAATAGAAATGAAGCTGAAGACAGACTGATAGAATTCTGCAAGACCAACGATCTATTCATCTCAAACACCACCTTCCAGCAACGCAAGTTATGCACCTAGGAAAGAATAACCCAAACTATGGTTACATGATGCAAGGTTCCACATTAGGAATCACCACCCAGGAAAAAGATTTAGGCGTCATTGTGGATAACATGTTGAAACCCTCTGCTCAGTGTGCAGCAGCGGCCAAGTGAGCAAATAAAATGCTAGGTATCATAAGGAAAGGAATGGAGAATAAAACAAAGGATATTATAATGCCTCTGTATCATTCTATAGTGCGACCGCACCATTAATATTGTGTGCAATTCTGGTTGCCATATCTTAAAAAGGATATAGTGTTATTAGAAAAGGTACAGAGAAGAGCCACCAAAATGGTAAAGGGGGTGGAAGGATACCCCTATGAAGAGAGGCTAAAAAGGTTAGGGCTCTTCAACCTGGAAAAGAGACAGCTGAGGGGAGATATGATAAAGGTCTACGGGTAAATGTAGATCGATTGTTTACTCCATCAAAATATAGAAAGACTAGGGGACATGCAATGAAGCTACAGTGTAACCTATTTAAGACTAATGAGAGAGTATTTTTTCACTCAATGTGTAATCAAACTCTGGAATTTGTTACTGGAGGATATAGTAAAAGCTGTTAGTTTTATTGTTAAGTGCCGTCAAGTCAGAGTTGACTCATGGCGACCCTCTGGATAGCTATCCTAAATTGTGTTCGATCTTCAGTCAGGCGGCTCATTGTTGACAGACTGTAGCCGGGTTTAAGAAAGGTTTGGGCAAGTTCCTGGAGAAAAGGTCCATAAACCAAAGGGGACCCAGGATATCCACTGCTTGCCCCAATACAAGCATTGTGGAACCTGTGTTTTTTGGGGAAACCTCTAGGTACTTGTGACCTAGATTGGCCACTGTTGGAAACAGGATACTGGGCTTGATGGACCTTGGTCTGACCCAGTATGGCATATCTTATGTTCTTATGTTCTCACACTGAGAGAGGCGATCCCTAGTTGCTCCTTGAGGGGTCTATTCCTCAGGAGAGAAAAGCACATGAGACCCCTGCTTTGTATGGTTTTCTTCTCCTTTTGGTTTCTGAGCGTAAGCATAGTGGCTTTGGTCTTGTAGGGTAACATCTCCATAATTTTCTCTTCAAGGGGGTATCATATCTCTTCTACCTGAATTTAGGTTCATTACCTCCGACTGCAGAAAAGTCAAATGAGGACTGAGATCGCCAAGCTCACGTTGAGTGCAGGCCTTCCAAATTTAGATTCCCAGGCCCTTCCAAATTTTGATAAGCTCCATTGGTTATAGTCTACTCTAGTCCCAAAAATGAGTGATCTCTAAAGCATTAATCACCAGAAAAGTCAAGGATATGACTGTCTCAGACTGAACCAAAAAGAATTTTCAGGTTCTAGGAGGGCAAAGAACTTCTTTAGCAGGGCATAGCAGTCATTGAAGCAGAGTATGAATCTCTTTCCTAATGATAATGGCAGGACACAAGCCTTAAATCAAAACACAACACCTCTCAGTAAACTACCAATATATAAATCAACTTTAAAAAGACTTTTCCAAATTCCCAATCACAATCAAAACAATAACAGTAGGTTCTCACCGGACCTCAGGAATCATACACCCTCCATCTGGCGAAATTCATCACCATAGGGAAATGTTGGACACTTACATCATAGGTCCTTCACCTCAATAACCTTATTAATTATTGCACCCAAATATTTCATTCAACACTAGACCATTAGCTTACCCTATCAATAACCTCATATAGGGATTCGTACAACACTTCTACACCATATCAAAACCACAAATCATATATCACAAAGTCTTTTTAAAGTTGATTTATATATTGGTAGTTTACTGAGAGGTGTTGTGTTTTGATTTGGAGCGTATTTCCTCTCAGGCGGTAGTTTTATTATCTGTATACAGGACACAAGCCTTGCCACTTTTGCATTTCCACTGTAAGCACTGGTGTTCAGGCCAGGAGAGACTCTTCCTTGGATGTAAAAGTCCTGGAGCTATCATGGTTTCTTCCTGCCTAGCATTGGTGGAGCTTGGGTACTTCCCATTTGCCTTGACAATCCCATTTGATTGTCAGATATGATCAGGAAGGTGAAATTTTAAGTTAGCTTTTAATTTATTTTCCATGAGTCTTGCCAGACCAGTCCAGAACCCACCTAGGGAAGCCATTGTATTAGAAAATAAAAACAGCAAATGTACTGTTGCACATTTTGAAACCATTGGGGATTAATTTCATCATTGCATTCAAGTCTTATTTATATAAGAATATAAGATATGCCATACTGGGTCAGACCAAGGTCCATCAAGCCCAGTATCCTGTTTCCAACCGTGGCCAATCTAGGTCATACGTACCTAGCAGTTTCCCCAAAAGATACAGGTGCCACAATGCTTGTACTGGGTCAAGGATTGATATCCTGGGTCCCTTCTTAATAATGGTTTATGGACCTTTCCTCCATGAAATTGTCCAAACCTTTTTTAAACCCAGCTACGCTAACAGCCTTTACTACATCCTCCGGTAACAAATTCCAGAGTTTGATTACACGTTGAGTGAAAAAAATATTTTCTTTTATTAGTCTTAAATAGTTTACCCTATAGCTTCATTGCATGTCCCCTAGTCTTTCTATATTCTGATAACGTAAACAATCAATCTACGTTTACCCGTTCCACTCCGTTCATTAATTTATAGACTTCTATCATATCTCCCCTCAGCCGTCTCTTTTCCAGGTTAAAGAGCCCTAACCTTTTCATCTCCTAGTTACTCAAAGTTGTGCAAATAAAGGTCAACACACAAATTGCAGGTGATACTTTTTTATTGGACTACCACTTGAAATGTGTGTGTTGATGTTTTTTGCACATATCCAAGTAAAATAACATTGCTATTACAATTTTCTGACCAAGGAGAGAGATTTTTGAGTGCAACAGATTTGATGTTGATGTTTTGAAAACTTGAACAAAACCAATTTTTCTGTTGTCTTCTGAGTGTGTTTTATTTTGAGTTCTTAGTATTGACACTGGTTATACTGAAGAGAGGATGGTAACACCAACCAACCTATAAGGGAAATGAAGCCAGCTCAGTCCTTTTTGTCTACTCCTCTTTCTGCTGACAGGGGTACATAACCCATTTGTATGAAGGGTATGGTAGGACTCAAGGAAAGGAAATTAATAGATAAGTTTACATTTCGTCTTCCAGTACAATCTTCAAAATCCACCTCTACTTCCACCTCCACCATATCTAATTGTATAAAAACCTACAGTCCAAATAGAACTATAAGGTACAAATATTTGGATATCATCCACAAAAATATGATAGCCAAAATCTTAATAACCTAATTCTCTACACAGGGAGACAGAAACATTACAAAGGATGAGAGACAACACAGAGCTCTGCAGGACCCCACATTACATTTCCCAATCCACCTGCTGTTTCTTAGGGGGTCAAAAAGAAGTCAAATAATCAAAGAACCTTTCCCTTCAATACTTTTATTAGTCAATCTTTCATACAGCCATGAGTGACGGTGTCAAATACTGCTAAGCTCAAAAATATTACTGCCAGATTAAATCCATTATCAATCAACTGATAGACATCATCCATCACAGATGTTAATAGTGTCTCTTTCCAATTCTGAAATGTACTAAATAGAGAACTAGCTTCCCAAAGACTCCTCCAACTGCAAGTTCGCAGAAGCGGGAGGTTGGAACTAGTCTGTAATTCTTCAATACAGCAGGATCTAAAGATGGCTTTTTCAACAATGGTCTGAACAGTGCTTTCTTCAATAGATCATGGAACCTCGAAGATAAGTTCACAATGGCTGTTCATACAGCCCTTTACCAATCACCTTAAGTAATACAGATGGACAAGGATCAAGGGCTCAAGTAATGGGCCTCAGCCCTGACAAAATCCACATTTAACTGACCATCATCAACAAGATGGAAATCAGTCCACTCGCTAACTCTATTAACTGAGATACCTTCCTATAAGAAACCATCACGTCTCTAAGCATCACCTCTTAAAACCTTCAACTCTAAAATCCCGCTTACAATATCATGATCATCATCATCAACCCTGTCTTCCAAATTCTCATAAATTTTCACAAACCTCTTCCACTTTCCTCCAAAAAACAAGGCAGCAAAATCAGCATATTGCAACCCACCCATCAAATCCCTACCACTGTGGTTAACCAGCATACTCCCAAATGTCTCAACGAGCACAGAGAGACAGACTTAATCATCTCTGCTGATGTTGCCTCTGTTTTCAAGAGTTCAGGCATAAATCTTCTGTGATGATGTAGCTCTTGTCTGAGACAACTCCACCTAAAGCATAGATGTCTTTTGACATAGTTAACACAGGTTTGAACACAAGGGAACTCCAAGACCACATGGCTACCAGGTGATTTAAAAGCACCATTACCTTCAAACAAAAGTCCATATCAATGGTACTACTTCTAATTGTAAACTATCACAATATCCTCTTTATGCCATCAGCACTACTTAGCTAAACATTTCTGGCAACCCTTTGACACAGATGGCCCTCTGGCACCATCAGTGCAGAAACACAATGTCAGTGTTCTGAGGCAGACGTAACTGGTGCTATCAATCATTTTACCAGGCCCTTCTGTGCAATGATACTTCCGGCACATGGCCAGCCCAGTTATCATCTTGTTCGCCAGTTTGAATACAGGATTCTAAGCTGCTATCATCTGCTTGACACTGCATGGGACACCTTCGGTACTCAAGGTACAGGGATAAAACTACCATTTATTAATTTATTTTATTTATTTGTTGCTCTTATATACCGCACTCTTAAAAATCAGCGCGGTTTACATATAACAGATTTGTGCAGTCAAAGCATAGCACTTACAATGAACAGGGTATATTAACTTGGATTTCAACTAGTGGTAACTATGTACAACAATTTACATCTATTTACAGACTGTTTTTATTGCATATACATCCATTGGTAAGGTTCACGTGTTCATACTTGATAGCATGTTAAGGGGTGACGTGTTAGATTGCTGTGAATAGTGTAGGAGAAAGAGGTGATGTTTAAGCGCTCTTCTGAACTGAGTTAGGTCTTTGATGCCTCTAATGGGTGCAGGGAGTGT
Organism: Ichthyophis bannanicus; assembly: GCA_033557465.1. Lineage (NCBI taxonomy): Eukaryota > Metazoa > Chordata > Amphibia > Gymnophiona > Ichthyophiidae > Ichthyophis > Ichthyophis bannanicus. The sequence goes on along the minus strand of CM066040.1, from coordinate 241,740,848 downwards.
GTTCCAGCAGCTAGGGGCATATAGCTTGAAAGCTCTGTTCCTGGTTGACTTTGTGCATTTTGTTATTTCTCTGGGAATCGTTAGTGTATTCGCTGTACATGATCTCCTTTCTCTGTTCGCAGTGATGGGGTGGATGAGGTCCATTAAGGCTGTGGGGGCCATATTGTTGATGATTTTGAAAGTGATGATGGTTACTTTATAGGTTAGTCGACAGTATATTGGTAGCCAATGTAAGTTTTTTAGTATCGGGGTGATGTGATCAGCTCTGGAAGCTCCACTAAGGAATCTTGCGGCTGTATTCATTGCTAATTGTAGGGGGCTTATCGTATTTTTGGGAAGGCTGTGTAGGATGACATTGGCATAATCAAAGTGGGGGATCACCAGAGCTTGAAAGACTGTTCTGAAATCCTCAGCTTGTAGCAGGGTCGAAGATGTCGTAGGGTTCGTATCTTGTGGTATATTTGCTTGATTATGTTGTTGATATGTGTTTTGAAATTGAGTTCTTGGTCTATGGTCACGCCTAGATAGCGGATGCAGGGTCTGCATGAGAGTTCCGCATCTCTTGTCTTTATGGTTTTCGGAGGTATGAAGGACTGGTTTCTTGTCACAAATAGAACTTCCGTCTTCTTAAAGTTGATTTTGAGACTTTGGGAGAGGAGCCAATCGGTTATGGCATTGAAGCAGTTTATCAGTTGGGTAAAGTCTGGGGTCTCAGTTGTGAATGGAGTAAAGAGTAATATGTCATCTGCATAGAGCAGGCAGGAGATTTTAAATGATCGAATTATTTCACATATTGGTTGCATGTAAATATTGAAAAGGAGTGCGGAGAGGGATGAGCCCTGGGGGACTCCGTAGTGTTGTTTGAATGGTAGAGAGGTTGTAGCTCCTGTTTGTATTTGCTGCCATCTGTCGGTTAAATAAGATTTGCACCAGTGCCATGCTAGGTCACTTATCCCTTTATCATGCAGTCGAATTACTGCATGATAAAGTTGTTCGTGGTTTACAGAGTCAAATGCTGCGGCAATGTCTAGGAAAATTAGTGCATATCCTTATTTGATGGAGTCAATCCCGGTAATGAGTGTGTTGATGAGGGTGGTGAGGAGGGTATTGACACCATGGGATGCTCTGAAACCGTGTTGGCTTGGGTCGAGGGGGGCATTAGAGTCGATATGATCCTGCAGCTGTTGTTGTACCTCCTTCTCGATTTTCTTTGCTAGAAATGGGATACTGGATATGGGTCGGTATGATTCGACCTTCTGGGCGTCAAGTTTGGCGTTCTTTAAGAGGGGTCTGATGGATGACGACTTAAGGCTTGATGGGAAATGTCCAGAGGAGAAGGATAGGTCGATGATTTTGGCTATGATCGGACTGACATCATGGCGTAGTGCCTTTATCCAGAGAGCTGAGCAGGGGTCGTTGGGGGCCGTTGTGGCGTTGATGCTGGAAATGATGCTCTCGATGCTTCTTGGAGATGGTGTTGAGAAAGTGGAGAGCTGTTTGGGTGGGTTCATGGTGGGGGAAGATAGTGTGGCTTTACTAACGTTGTTGGTTTTGTCTATCAGGTAGTCGGCATAGTCTTGGGGGAGTATCAGAACTGGTTGTGACGCTGATTGGTCCTTTGTTAGGGATTTAACTATGTTGAACAGGTCATGAGGCTTGTTCAATGATCGGTTTAGCAGTTCAGAGTGATATTCTTTTACTTTAGAGGATATAAGATTTCGATGGGCTAGCAGGTGGGAATTGTAAAGTGTCAAGTCTGATGTGGCTCGAGTGCATCGCCACTTTCTTTCTAATTTCCTGAGGGCTCGTAGAGAGGTCTTCAATTCTGCGGTATACCAGGGTGCAGAACACTTCTTATTTGGTTGCTGCTCTGTGGCTTGTGATTTCGTTCGGGAAGGTACGTAAGCAAAGGTATTCAGGTTGGTATTCCATGAGTCTAGTACTTCTTCAAGATTTGGAGAAGTAGTCTTGATGTTGGGGAGGACATTTTTGGTGATTTCCTCAGCGTCAAAGTGTCAGAAGCGTCTGGAATGTACTATTGTATTTTCAGTTGGTTCAGGGGTGTTTTCTCTGTCTTGGTATAATGGCATTTGGAAACTGATTAAATTATGATCAGACCATGGTACAGGTGAGATGGTTACATTGAACTTGTGGTCAGGCTTTATTCCTGGTCTAGGACTGAAGATAAGGTCTAACGTATTCCTTTTTTGGTGTGTAGGGGCATCCACTATCTGATCATAGTGTAGGTTACTGAGAACTTCGAGTAAGGCTCTGGAGTGGGTATCCTGTAGAGCTGGGAGATTGAAATCGCCTAGTATCCAATTTGGTTTATGTGCATTTTGGGGGTTAGATGCTAGGTCAATTATAGTTGCCAGGTCGTCAGTAAATGAGGAAGGAGATCTGTATATTAGGTTAATTGTGTTGTATTTGTTAGCAATAGAGATAGTATCAAGGTGAGTTGAGCTGTTGGAACAGATTGTTTGATAGTGTAGATCAGTTCTAACTATGATGAATGCGCCACCGCCTCTGCGGTCAGTTCTGTGACATGCGTGGAATGTGAAGTTAGAGGGGGTAAGCTGGTTGATGATGATTGAGTCAGAGTTGTTGAGCCATGATTCAGTCACCAGGAGCATGTCAAGGTTGAGGTGTGATATGATGGCAGGTATTACTGGCCATTTTTTGTGAACTGATCGTGCATTTATGAGGGCACATCGAAGGTTGCGTGGGTCTTGGAGTTGCTTGATTTTGGTGTGGTATAAAAGTGGTATGTGGATTAGGTGGGAGTGTGAGTTCTTTGGGTACTCTGGGTGTGAGTGGTGTGTGTTGCTGTGATCTCTCCTTCCATGTCTTCTTATGATCAGAATTGAGTTGGGGCTGGTTGCTTCAGAGAGGGATCTAGATAGTGTATTACTGAGTAAGTATAGTATGCCTATGATTAGGCTAGGGGGGAGCATTGTTAATTGTGTGGGTAAGTGTGCCTTGTGAATGTGGGGTGTATTAGCGTCTGAAATGCCACAGTTATGAATATACGATGGTATTATCAGTTACCAGCTATGCAAATTAAAACAGAGCTATGCAATTTAAGCTGAGTAATAGGTATAGTACAGTGACGGCGTATCAGTACCTTCAGTGCAGCAGAACAGAGCATACAATCTTACTGTGTATTGTTAGCAAAACAGAGCTATGCAATTTAAGCAGAGTGGTAGGTACAATGCAGTAATCCTCAGTGTAGCAGAACAAAGTATACAATGTTACTGTGTGTTGTTAGCAAAAACAGAAACTATGTATTATAAGCAGAGTGGTAGGTACAGTGCAGTAACAGTGTACTGGTATCTACAATGCAGCAGTTGCGAGTATACAATGATGCTGTAAGTTGTTAATTATGCAAGGTAACAGAACTATACAAAATTGAGTAGTGTGATTATTATTGTCCCTATTTCAGGTCACAGTGTCAGATGAATCCAGCCCCTCAGTTACCTTTTCTGGGGCAACTCCATTCATTGCTGCAGACCATGTTCAATGAATTTGTCAAAGATTACTGCAAGAATCTTTCAGGAGTAACATATCATCATCAGAGTACTTATAAGGCCTTTCAGTCTAGAGGAATAACTCCTGTTGAAAGCCACATTCTTCTGAAGATCCTGTAATATTTCTTGAATCTTCCTCAGATTCTGTTATGGAAGGCACTTACACTATGCCTCTTCAAAGTCTATAAAGATTCTTCATTAATTCCAGAACTTTCTTCTCCTGCTGGTCTGCACTAAATATCATACTAGCCAGCTAGATTTGAAAAACAAAACCCCAAAAAACACCATCCTGGGCATGCTTTGACCCGGCCCTTTTTTAAAATGGATAGTTGTGTGCAGAGGGATTTTGTGGCTGGAGGAGTGGCCTAGTGGTTAGGACAAGGTACCTTGGGCCAGAAGGCTGGGGGTTCAATTCACCTGGGGACAGCAATCTCAGGGACTGGGGTTTCTAGTCCTATAGGCACTCCTTATGGCCTTGGACAAGCCACTTAACCCTCCCTTGCCTCAGATACATATAGATTGTGAGCCCTTTGGGGACGAGGAAATGTATCCAGTAACTGTGAACTGCTCTGATGCCCTTCAGTCTGGGCGGTATATCAAGAGATTGTATAAACATAAACACAGAGATTTTGTGTCCACAGATTTAGTAAGTTAGAGGGGGATTTTTTTTTTAACTGGAATACTTTTTTAATCAAAAGAAATTTTTGACCAAAAGAAGAATTTTAATGCATAAATCTCAATGTCTGAAAAACATCTTCCTCTTCCCCATCTACATCTAGGCTTAAGAACTTTGACAGAACTAAGACATACCACATGAGCATAGGGACATGGGAACTGCTTACAAGTGCCTCAAAGGGCATTCAGGTTTTTCCGGGAACATATTGCATGTTAGTACTGTGCAATGACATTGTCAAGTTGTATGAAAGGTGATTCCCTCATCTTCAGAATGTACCTGTTACAGGTAAACAGCTTTGTTTTCCCTGAAGACAAGCAGGTTCCCACCAAGTGATGCAAATAGGAACACATGACTGCTCACCAGCAATGTTCTGAAAACAGGATAAAGATGACTATTTCACAAGATACAGAAATCAATTTCAGGTTATTTGGCATGAGCCTATTTTCCAAATAAGCTAATACATGCAGCGCACATTTTTTTCTAAAATCCTTTAAATATGCATACATTGAAACAAATGTAAAGATTCTAAATTGCACCATGAAACAGTAAGCTGTCAGGCTTTGTTATTTTTGTCCTGTTATAGGTCTTAATTTATATAATATTTGAAATGCAAATCAGAATTATTGTAGAAAACAAGCCATAGAGCCAGCCTTTGCTTATCTGTTGATAAGGTGTATATGTAGATAACTGTAGATTTGTTTTAATAAATAGTGTTGCATGGAAATAAAAACGCCTCTTATAGTTTAGAAGCCTGTGTTGCATTTCTTTGGTCATATAGGTTTCTCAAAAAAGGCAAGTCAAGGATACTCTTTATGGAATCTAATGTACTCTATGGGAAAATGTCTGTTAATTGCAATGCTTGGTTCCTGGACAGTAGAAATAATAGCCTAGATTTGAAAAGAAAATTACTATTATTACTGTAAGGCTGCCTAGCAACCATCTAGACGTAGCGAGTAGTGAATTGTTTTAGCATTAGATACAGACTAGATTTAATCTAAAGCCTGATGTTATCTAAACACTGGCATCATTGCATTAGATCTGTTGTGAAACTGGTTTGGAAAAACATAGTTCATTTTCTTTAATCTTTTCAAGGGCTATTAGTCTTAGATTTTTCATGTTTTATACCTGCCTCTGGTTAGAAGTCTTGTGCATAAAACTGTAATCATGTGCGGTTTGATTTCAACATGCTCGATATTGATTGGCACATCCCTGCTGCTGTGTCATTTAGAAGTAAGGAGTTCCTGGATTCTCTACAAGGAGAACCATTCCAGCAACTGGTAACACAACCCACACGTGAAGGGGCCATACTGGACTTGATGTTATAGTGGGAGATCTGGCATCCAGTGATCACAAAATGATGTGGTTCAGTATTAGGACTAGAGCTGATAAAATCCATTCAAAAGCAAAGGTCTTAGACTTCAGGAAAACTAACTTTGCCAAGATGGGACAATACCTCAAGGAGTCGTTAGCAAGATGGAAACACCTGGGGGATGTAGAAAAGCAATGGGCAAAACTGAAAGAGGATATTTTAAGGGCAACAAACCTTTCTGTTATAAAGGTAAATGTAAAAGGAAAAGGAGGCCACTATGGTTCTCAAGTAGCTGAGAAGGTAAAGAAAAAGAGGGTGACCTTCATAAAATACAAGAGATCACAGAGGGAGGGCAACAAGCGTCAATATTTGGAAAAAAACTTATAGAAACTAGGAAAGTAGTCAGGAAAACAAAGATACAAAAATAAGTAAGAAGAAATAGCCAATGTAATAAAATGGGGATGACATTTTTCAGATATGTTAGCGAGAGGAGACATTTCAAAAGTGGTATTGTCAGACTCAAGAGTGAAGGGGACAAATATGTAGAAGCTGATGAGGCTAAAGCGGAATTGTTTAACAAATATTTTTGTTCTGTGTTCACAGTTGAAGAGCCAGGAGCAGGTCCTCAGAAAACACCCACAAACAGGAACAGAAGTGAAGGGGATCATGAATGATTTTCAGAAGACCGTGTTTGTGAGAAACTAGCTAAACTAAAAGTAGACAAAGCAATGGGGCTGGATGGGATGTATCAGAGAACTTGAGGGAACTTGGGATGGGATATATCTGAGAAGTTGAGGGAACTTGGGGAAGTTTTAGCTGCTCCACTGTCTATCTTTACAATGCTGCTTTAGAGTTGGGAGTGGTTCCATAGGACTGGAGAAAGACAAATATGGTCCCTTTACACAAAAGCAGAAAGTAAGAATGAGGTTGAGAACTACAGGTTGGTTAATCTGATATCTGTGGTGAGTAAATTAATGGAAACCCTGCTAAAAAAAAAAAAAAAAGAGGCTAGTGAGGTTTCTGGAATCCAATGGATTGCAGGATCCAAGGCAACATAGGTTTTCTACAGGCAGGTCTTGTCGGACAAATCTGATTGATTTCTTTGACTTGGTAACCAGAGAATTGGACCAAGGGAGAGCCTTACATGTGGTGTACTTAGATTTCAATAAAGCCTTTGACACAGGTGACTTATAAATAAATTGAGCACCCTAGGGATGGACTCTAAAGTGACTGGGTTAGAAACTGGTTAAATGGGAGACGACAAAGGGATACAGGTAATTGGAGTTCACTGTGAGGAGAAGAATGTTACCAATGGTGTGCCGCAGGGATCTGTCTTTGGTCCGATTCTTTTTAATATTTTTGTTAGTGATACTGCGGAAGGACTGCTGAATAAGGTTTGCCTCTTTGCGGATGATACCAAAATCTGCAATGGAGTAGATAACATGAGGCGGGATCTGTCTAATCTTGAAGAATGGACTTGAATTTGGCAGCTGAGATTTAATGCTAAAAACCACAAGATCATGCATTTGTGCTGCAAAAATCCAAGGGAGCGGTACAATAGAAGAGATGAAGTAGTCTGTCCATGAAAGAAGAGCCTGACTTGAGCATGGTTGTTTTTTATGATCTTCAAGTGGGTAAGCAGCTAGAAAAGGAGACAGTGAAAGCCAGAAGGATGCTTGGGTGCATAGGGAGAGGAATGGCCAGTGCAAAAAAGGAGGTGATAGTGTCTCTATATGTCTTTGGTGAGACCTCATTTGGAGTATTGTGTGCAGTTCTGGAGACCACACCTTCAGAAAGATATAAACAGGATGGAGTCAGTGCAGAGGGTGGCTACCAAAGTGGTCAGTGGTCTTTGTTATAAATGATAAATCAATATGTATACTTTCCATATCATCCTGCTAGACCAGTCCAGACAAGCGAGTTGTGTTCCCCTGCCAGCAGATTGGAGGAGACAAAGAAGCAATGGAAAGCTCAGATTTCAGTGACATCACTCCCATGCCTCTATTCACCTCAGCCACCAGAGGTCCGGTCAGTATTTCTTTGTCTCCAGCAGATGGTGAATGGATTTTTTCCTTTCTGAAGAAAATTTTGAGGATTTCAGAGGAAACAGCAGCTTGCAGGTTGATCTCTCACTAGAGCTCACCGTAGGAGACTCCACTAGACCGCAGTCTTTTTGGTACGCATTGGAGGGAAAATTGGTTGAGCTCTGTGCTCTTACTCTGGATAAGAGCTGTTGAGCAGAGAGAAATTAGAAGGATTTGGAAGGATCTGGAAGAGTACAACTGCCTCACACAACCTCAATCCCCCCGTTCCTCCTCTGTTCCTCCTCTGCTCTCTCTCGAAGATTGCAGAAGGTTTTGACTGATCTGCCTGCTAGCCATCTTAAACACAGTATTGCAAAGCCAGAGAAACAATTCCTAGGGACTAGAGCTGATCCCTGCACAGGTTTTTGGCTTGAGTTCTCAGGGGGGGGTGCGTACCAATGCTTGACCATATCACTGTCCTTGTTGGGGACTCCTGATTCAGTCTTCCCATCATTTTCTGCAAGCGTTAGTAGCATTTTTAAATATTGTGTGCCTGTAATCAAACTCTGGAATTTATTACCGGAAGATGTAGTAAAGGCTGTAAGTGTAGCTGGGTTTAAAAAAGGTTTGGACAAGTTCCTGGAGGAAAGATCCATAAGCCATTATTAAAAACGGGACCCAGGATATCAATGCTCCACTGGCGGTCACACGGTCCTAACATGCGTTCCGTCCATAACATAAGAACATAAGATATGCCATACTGGGTCAGACCAAGGTCCATCAAACCCAGTATCCTGTTTCCAACAGTGGCCAATCTAGGTCATACGTACCAGACAGGTTCCATAATGCTTGTACTGGGTCAAGCATTGATATCCTGGGTCCCTTCTTAATAATGGTTTATGGACCTTTCCTCCAGGAACTTGTCCAAACCTTTTTTAAACCCAGCTACACTAACAGCCTTTACTACATCCTCCGGTAACAAATTCCAGAGTTTGATTACACGTTGAGTGAAAAAATATTTTCTTTTATTAGTCTTAAATAGTTTACCCTGTAGCTTCATTGCATGTCCCCTAGTCTTTCTATATTCTGAAAATGTAAACAATCCATCTACGTTTACCCGTTCCACTCCATTCATTAATTTATAGACTTCTATCATATCTACCCTCAGCCGTCTCTTTTCCAGGTTAAAGAGCCCTAACCTTTTTAGCCTTTCTTCATAGGAGTATCCTTCCATCCCCTTTACCATTTTGGTGGCTCTTCTCTGAACCTTTCCTAATAACGCTATATTCTTTTTAAGATACGGCGACCAGAATTGCACACAATATTCAAGGTGCGGTCTCACAATGGAACAGTATAGAGGCATTATAATATCTTTTGTTTTATTTTCCATTCCTTTCCTTATGATACCTAGCATTCTATTTGCTCTCTTGGCTGCCGCTGCACACTGGGCCGATGGTTTTAACATGTTATCCACAATGACGCCTAAATCGTTTTCCTGGGTGGTGGTTCCTAATGTGGAACCTTGCATCGTGTAACCATAGTTTGGGTTGTTCTTCCCTAGGTGCATAGCTTTGCACTTGTCCACATTAAATTTCATCTGCCATTTTGATGCCCAGTCTTCCAATTTATCAAGATCCTCTTTCATTTTTCCACAATCCTCTTGGGTTTTAACAATTTTAAATAGTTTTGTGTCATCTGCAAATTTGATAACCTCACTCGTTATTCTACTTTCCAGGTCATTTAAGAATAAGTCAAAAAGCAGTGGACCCAGCACAGATCCCTGTGGTACACCACTATTCACCTTTCTCCATTGGGAAAATTGGCCATTTAGCCCTACCCTCTGCTTTCTGTCTTTTAACCAGTTTTTGATCCACAGTAGTACACTACCTCCTATCCCATGACTCTTTAGTTTTTCCAAAAGTCTCTGATGAGGGACCTTGTCAAAGGCTTTCTGAAAATCCAGATACACTATATCAACCGACTTACCTTTGTCTACCTGTTTATTCACACCTTCAAAAAAACTTAACAGATTAGTAGGACACGATCTTCCTTGTCTAAAGCCATGTTGGCTGTCTCCCATTAGGCCATGACTATCTACATGCTGAGTAATTTTATTCTTTATGATTGTTTCTACCATTTTTCCTGGTACTGACGTCAGGCTCACCGGTCTGTAGTTTCCCGGATCACACCTGGAACCCTTTTTAAAAATTGGTGTTACATTGGCGATCCTCCAATCTTCAGGTATTAGAGATGATTTTAATGATAGTTCACAGATTACTAATAGCAGGTCTGCAATCTCATATTTAATTTCTTTCAACACCCTTGGATGTATACCATCCGGCCCAGGTGATTTGCTACTCTTCAGTTTATCTAATAGTTGTAATACATCTTCCCAATGTATCGATATTTCCTTCAATTCTTCTGCACCTTTAAATACCACTTCAGTCATGGGTAACATCCCTACATCTTCCTCAGTAAAGACCGAAGCAAAGAATTCATTCAGTCTCTCTGCTATCGCCTTGTTGCCTCTTAGTGCCCCTTTAACCCCTCTATCATCTAATGGACCAACTGACTCTCTCACAGGTTTTTTGCTACGAATGTACTTGAAAAAGTCTTTATTTCACGTTTTTGCTTCCGCAGCAAGCTTCTTCTCAAATTCTCCCTTTGCCTGCCTTATCAATGCCTTGCATTTGACTTGCCAGTGCTTGTGCTGTTTCCAGGTTTCGTCATTTGGCACTTTTTTCCATTTCCTGAAAGATGCTTTTTTGGCAACAACAGCCTCTCTGACCTCACCTTTAAACCACGCTGGCAGGTTTTTGGACTTCCTTCCACTTTTCTTAAAGCATGGAATACAGTTGGCCTGGGCTTCCAAGATCGTATTTTTCAACACCCCACAAGCTTGATGTAAGTCTTTAACCTTTGCAACTGCTCCTTTTAGCTTTTTCTTAACCATTTTCCTCATTTTATCATAGTCTCCCTTTCGAAAGTTAAAAGGTAGTACTGTGGATTTCCTTACTATCCCTCCTCCACTAATTAAATCAAACAAAATCATGCTATGATCACTATTGCCAAGTGGCCTGAACACCCTTATCTCTTGCACTAGATCTGGTGTTCCACTAAGGACTAGGTCTAATATGGCTTCCCCTCTGGTCGGTTCATGAACAAGCTGCTCCAAGAAGCAGTCATTTATTTCATCTAGGAACTTTATCTCCCTAGCATGTCCTGCCATGACACTGACCCAGTCGATACCGAGGTAATTGAAATCACCCATTATTATTACTACGCTGTAACTTTTGTTAGCTTCCTTGATTTCTTTGAGCATTTCATCATCCATTTGTTCATTCTGGCCAGGCGGTCGATAGTACACCCCCACTGTCATCGCCTTCCCCTTTTTACATGGAATTTCAATCCATAGAGATTCTACAGCAAATTTTGTTTCCTGCGAAACTTTAATCCTTTCTGACTCAATGCCCTCTCTAACATAGAGTGCAACCCCTCCACCAATTTGATCAGCTCTATCATTACGATATAGCTTGTACCCAGGTATCAGTGTCCCACTGGTTGTCCTCCTTCCACCATGTCTCTGAGATTCCAATCATATCTAACCTCTCATTTAGTGCTATATATTCTAACTCTCCCATCTTATTTTTGAGACTTCTAGCATTTGCATACAAGGAGTCCAAGTGGCTCCAATGTTCATTCCTTCCCTAGCACCTGTAATTCATATTGCTAAAAATGTGCAGTTAACTACATGTTTACTGCTGTACACATTAATGCATGCCCTCAGGCTGCCATGGCCTTAGAACGCGCTATTGTGGTACTTGCCTTAACTCTGTCTTCTTCCAGGAAATATTGTTTGACCTATGGCAAGCAAGGTGCCTCAACTCCAGATTCTGGACTCTGCTATTCTGACATGGCAGTTTGGGTCGTCCCTGGAGGGTCTGCTTCCGCTCTTGCAACTGGGGATGTGATTAGTCCAGCCTTGCCTGCCTTAGGGCAAGAGATGAGTGATGCATGGTGCTATGAGTAAGGATATCCAGCTGGCTGGAGGATCCGGTGACCATGCTGCAAGCCGCTTATTGTCTTCTAGGGGGGTTTGTGGTGGCTGTGCCTTCTGGTGTTGGGGTCATACACCAAAAAAACCCCTGAAACCAAATTAATAACCAAATAAAGAAAGGTCCCAGGAACAAACCCCCTGAAAAGTATTACGTGAAAAAAGTAACTTTTTTTGTCGGGATATGATAACAAAGTACAAGGAACCCAGTCCGAGTACCGCTGTAACAAGTCCCCTTTTAATTAAATATGGATGAAAAATTTGGAATCCAAACTTAGCTTTTTAGAGAGTGCTATCCTTTGCACTAACGATTTCTGCCAGCAAACATTGTTGCGACGTGGCTCCACGTTTCGGGTGTCTGTTCCTAATGTGAAAAACTTTTAACACCCTGCTTCAGGCCCATCCAAACTGGCAGCGTTCAAAGCTTGAATGAAAATAACCGCGGAGGTGTACCGCACCAAATAGGGGACTTGTTACAGCGGTACTCGGACTGGGTTCCTTGTACTTTGTTATCATATCCCGACAAAAAAAGTTACTTTTTTCACGTAATACTTTTCAGGGGGTTTGTTCCTGGGACCTTTCTTTATTTGGTTCTGGTGTTGGGGGTCATTTCCGAGAGGAGGGCTACTGGACTCCTGCTTGTCCTCCCCAGAATTCTCTCTTTTTTGCAGCAGGCCTGGTCCTTCTGCTGTGGAAATTCAGTCCCTACGGCCTCTGGGTGCCACCGGGTGCAGTCTCATGCAGGGCAAGTGGAGATTGGAAGCTCTGTTCGATTTGCCTTTGACTAAGCGTTCCCGGTGTGGTACGCCCCCTGGAGATGGGGAACAACTGGGAGCTGTCTGAGATTTTGACTGTGGATTCAGATGGCTCTGTACTGGATTCTGATGTAAATGAAGAAGTATTCACACCTTCAGAAAATTTGTAAGGAGGCAGGTGTGATCTGCCTATTCTTGAAGAAAGGATGAACTGGCAGCATTAATTGCCAGGATGTCATCCGTCTTGAACTTGATGGATGCTTCCGGCATGGAGCAGGAGTCAAAGGTACACCCCCGCTCCTTCAAGGGGTATGAAAGTCCGCTAATGTCTTCCCGTTTCCGGATGTGAACAAGGATATGATCCGGTTGGAGTAGGATTCTCCTGACTCCCCGCCTATAGGTTTAAGGGCGTGTAAGAAGATTTCCACTGTCACAGAAAAGGAGTGCATTCAGTGGTTTGGCATTCCCAAGGTGGATGCACAGGTCTCAGTGTTACCGGATGGACTGCTATTCCTGTGGAAGAGAGATACGCCTTAAATTTTCTGGGCCATGCAGTGAATTCATGGTTGAGAAGGCAGTTTCACTATGGCAGTGGCTATTCTGCAACTGGCGGTATATACCTGCCTGATGTCTCGAGCCCTGCTTCCATGGATTCAGTCTCATTTGCTGGATGGTGCTATGCCTTCTACAGCCTTCTTTCTTGATGCCATGTATGATCAAGGAATAGAGCTGAGCCATAGCTCTAGAACCCCTGAGACCTGCTTTTATGAGGAGACTGTGAAATCCTGGAGCGTCAAAAGCAGGCGAGGGTGGTCCAGGTGTTCCACAGGGAGGAATTACCGGCACTCATCGTGGAATCCCTTAAGGCTCTTAATATGCTTGCTGCTCTTCCAGCGACGCTTTGAAGGATCCCTTGCAGCAAGCGGTACGAAGAATGCAGAGGGTATTTCTGGTTCATAGAGTGATCCGGCAGATGATCCAAGAAGAGTGGGCTATGCCGGAAGCAGGTCTCAGGGGTTCTAGAGCTATGGCTCAGCTCTATTCCTTGATTGATCAGGACCATGAACCCTTTCGGCTGCCCAAGGTGGATGCGGTGGTTTCTGCGGTCACCAAGAAAACAATTCCAATGGAAGGTAGAGCGGCTCTCAAGGATAGGAAACTGGACACCTTATTGAAGCAAGTTTTTGACATGAACACCTTCTCGCTTCAAGCCTCCATTTCCGGGGCATGGGGCGCTAGGGTCTGCCTCTGATGGTCTTGGTGGTTACAGCAGGGAGAGCCAGGACCGGAGCAGGCTGGAGTCAGGGGGCGGCTTATTTGGCAGATATCCACTATAACCTTATTAGAGGTCTCTCGAAGAGTATGGCTTCAGTGGTAACGGTTTGCCGCTGTCTTTGGTTGCATAACTGGGTGGTGGACAGTTCCTCAAAGGCTCGGTTAAGCAAGCACCCCTTCAGGGGAAAGCTGCTCTTCGGCGAGGAGCTGGACAAATTGGTGAAGGATGTGCAAGTCCAAAAGGGGTCACCTGCCAGAAGATAAACAAAAACAAAGCCGCCCCTCCTTGGTGCCCAAAGGCCAACAACAACGAGATTTTAGGTGTTTTCGTTCCACAAGGGTTTAACCAGTTCCAGAAGGGAAAGTTCCCTTCCAGGGTGCCGAGGGTTTCGAGTAGCCAGCAGTGGGTTTGCTGCCGCCTCCTACTTGGGTCTCAAGAAGTTACAATGTAATGAGGTGTACCCGGGAGGTAGTACAGCCCGTAGAGGGTCATCTACTGGAGTTCTACCCCACCTGAGTCCAAATCACGTCTGACCAGTGGGTGCTGAAGTCATTCAAGAGGGATATGCTCTAGAACTCGAGCGCACGTTGGCCAATGCCTTTGTTCACTCTGTTTGCAAAGCACAGGCCAAGGTGGCAGCAGTACAGGAAACCTTAGAGCAGCTGTTACAGCTCAGAGCCAGGCTGCCGGTTCCCCCTGACCACTGCGGCTTCGGTCGATGCTCCATTTACTTTGTGGTGCCAAAGAAGGAAGGATCTTTTTGCCCGATCCTTGACCTCAAGCAGGTAAACAGCTGTCTGCGGGTGTTGCACTTTCACATGGAGACTTTGTAGTCCGTCATAGTGGCAATCCGAGAAGGAGAGTTCCTTTTCTGGATCTGTCGGAGGCTTACCTGCACATTCCAATTTGGCAGGAACATCAGCAGTTCCTAAGGTTTGCAGTCCCTATGGGTCATTTCCAGTTCCAAGCTTTGCCATTTGGTCTGGGAACAGCGCTGCGCACCTTTACCAAGGTGATGGTAGTGGTGGTGGTGATGGTGGTGACGGTGACAGTGGCACTTCACAAGGAAGGGATCCTAGTGCATCCGTACTTCAACAACTGGTTGATATGAGCAAAGTTGAGAGGCAAACGCAAACAAGCCCAGGTGGTTCAATTTCTGCAAAGTCTAGGTTGGGTAGTCAATATGGCCAAGAGCTGGCTGACCCCATCTCAGGACCTCAAGTACCTGGGGGCGCGGTTCGATATGCATGCGGGGAAAGTTTTTCTTCCAGTGCTGCGGGTGCAGGGGCTTCACAGGTTGGTATGTCAGTTTCTGGTCAGGTTTGCCCCAACAGCCTGGCATTTTCTATACTCCTGGGGACCATGGCGGCCACTCTCAATCTGGTGCCATGGGTAAGGACACACATGAGGTCGGTGCAGAGGGCCTTGCTCTATCTGTGGTTGCACCAGACTCATCCCCTTTCACACAGACTCTCCTGTCTGCCAGAGACCAAGCGGGCGCTCCAGTGGTGGCTTTGACAACAGAGCCTGGAAAAGGGGATGCTGCTGGAATCACTGTCGTGATTTGTGTTAACGATGGAGGCCAACCTGTCTGGCTGGGGGGCCCATTATGAGGGACGCTTTGCCCAAGGACAATGGAGCACACAGGAGAGGGGCTGGTCTAGCAACAGGCTGGAAATACGAGCTGTTGTCTTAGCACTCCGGAAGTTTCAACCCTGGTTGCAGGGGAAGGCAGTTTGAATACTCTTACAATGCAACCACGGTAGCCTATATCAATCGCCAGGGGGGCATGAGCAGCGTACCCTTGGAAGAGGAGTCCAACTGGCTGTTGAGTTGGGCCGAGGAGCACCTCCAGGTCCTCTTGGCAGTGCACGTGGCAGAAGTCGACAACGTGACTGCGGACTGTCTCAGCTGGGCGCGTGTGAATCCCAGGGAGTGGGTGTTCAGTCATGAGGTGTTCTCCCAAGTAGTGTGCTGCTGGGGTGTTCCAGTCATGGATCTGATGACAACCTTCGAGTCTGCCAAAGCCAGTCGCTTCTTCAGCAGGTGATGGAAGAGGATGTCAGAAGGTCTGGACACCCTAATGCAGTGTTGGCCTGAGGAAGGGCTTCTGTACGTGTTCCCACTGTGGGTGCTGATAGGGTGGGTCGTACAGAGGATAAAAGCCCACCGGAGTCTAATGATTCTTATCGCTCCAGATTGGCCAAGGAGGCCATGGTACGCAGATCTCATTCAGCTTCTGGAGAGTCATCTGTGGTGGCTCCCAGTGTGGGAGGATCTGCTAATGCAAGGACCAGTGTGCATGCTGCAAGTGGATCAATTCTCACATGCGGCCTGGCTCTTGAGAGGGCACAGCTGATGAAGAAGGGTTATTCGGGGGCTGTGGTTTACACCTTGTTGAGGGCCAGGCACAGGTCTACCTCTCTGGCTTACATTCGCGTCTAGCACATCTTCGAGGCATGGGGTGTGGACAGACAAATTCGGCCATCCAAGGCTTCCGTGTCAGATGTCTTAGCATTTTTACAGGATGGGTTTGATAAAGAACTGGCAGATAGCTCCTTGAGGGTCCAGCTGGCGGCGATTTCCTGTTATTGAGGAAAAGTCCAGGAAGTAGCGTTAGGAGCACATCCTGATTTGGGGAGGTTCCTAAGGACGGTGGCACTTCTGCGTCTGCCGCATAGATCAATAGTGCAGCCATGGGAGCTTAATTTGGTACTAGAAGAGTTGGTACAGGAACCTTTTGAGCCTTTGAGCAGCGCTTCGCTCAAGGATCTTACTCTCAGGACAGTTTTTCTCGTGGCCATATGTTCTGCGTGTAGAATTTCAGAGTTGCTTGCCGGGAGCCATTTCTGTTGTTTTCCAATGAGAAGATGGTCTTGAGGCTGGTTCCCTCCTTTCTGCCCAAGATAGTCTCTATTTTTCATTTGAACCAGGCCGTCACCCTGCCAGTTTTCAGCAGTGGAGAGAAGGGCTCTGCTGATCGACAATTATGCCTGCTGGATGTGCGGAGGGGCCTGAGGAAATATCTGAAGAGGACAGCATTTTTCCACAAGTCAGATCACCTGTTTGTGTTATTTGGAGGTCCGCGCAAAGGAGAAGCAGTGGCGAAGGCTTCTATTTCAAGGTGGATCTGAGAAACTATTGCGTCTGCGTACATTTTGAAGGGTAAACCAGAGCCGGCAGGGCTGTGAGCTCATTCCTCTAGGGCTCAGGCGGCCTTGTGGGTGGCGTATAGCTTGGTTCTGCCAGTTGAGATTTGTAAGGCGGCTACTTGGTCGTCTCTGCATTCCTTTACCGTCATTATGTCTGGATGTCCAGGCGGCAGGGGATGCCTGTTTTGGATCGACGGTGCTTCAGGCCAGTCTGGCAAGTCCCTCCCATTGAATTTACTGCTCTGTTACATTCCCAGAGGTTTGGGACTGGACTGGAAGGCTGATAAGGAAGGTGAAATTAGACTTACCTACTAATTGTTGTTCCTTGAGAAACTCCAGTCCCAGATCCCTCTCTACGAGTCAGTTGTCTGTTCCAGGGCCTGAAGCAGGATTCAGAGTTCAAAGAATAATAAAGAGGAGGATAGGCCTCGGGAATCTCGGGCTTGGCGTGGGAGTTGGGGATGAGCATGAGCCGGTTGTCTGTTCCTCGCTCGGTGTAGGAGGCTGGCTGTTGCCCGGAAGAGCGTCTAGTAAGTTCCCACATGTCGGAGGAGGGGGTGTTCCTCATCCACTAGGGAGTTTCTTAGTTTAGGTTGAAGAAGAAAAAAATAATTTCTTCAGTGATCTGTTTTTTGGCTCAAGTTAACTACTTATTTCTTGTTCCTGTGAGCCTACTTTGTCAATAGGTTACTGGAGCTTGTGGGCGGTCCCTTGGGTATTTATACTAGGGTCATCAAAAGATGACGTGCTCAGTCTCCAAGCTGCTGGAGGAGGTGCTCAACCCCCAGAGGTTCGGGACTAAACTTGAGTTCCTCAAGGAACAACAATTAGCTGGTAAGTCTAATTTCACCATCCTAAAAATAAAAATATTTATAATCAACAGGAAGAAGAGCGCGCTATAGCTGTTCTGTTAACAGTGTCCATAGACATACACAGCATGGTAGAAAATATTAGTGATGAAATGAACGTTGTCGCTCTCCATATAGTTGAGTAAAATGTCCACACTCCTTCCTTACTTTGTTCTGGTACTCTCTAGGTACTGTTGGAACGGACTGTAGTAATTTTCAGCGGTGCTATATGGATAGCACCACTGAAAATCGACAAACGGCATTGATCTGGATGATAGTTGTTGCTATCCAAATAACAGCTTTTGAATATCAACTATCAGTTATCTGGCATAAAAATAAAAGAAGGCTTGTTGCAGCTAGTTTTCTTAGTTTTGTAAATTTATGTTTATAAACAAAATATCACAAGTTCAAGGTTATGCCAGCCTAGATCAAGAATTAGCACATCTGATTCCGAGGACTGCTAGAGGCAGTAAATAATGTAGATGTATCTATGTTAATGGGTCTTGTGGTTAAAATGGAAAGGATTAATGAAGCATCATGGTGGCTATGACAGATTTGTTTTCCGGTTAGTTTCTTTGGATTGGCTTTTATGCCATTTGTTTGGGCTGTTTCATCTGTGTGCAAAACTGAATTTGGATGAATTGTGACCAATACCAGTCAAGGCCACTCCACTCAAAAAAGAAGACAAACCAAAGCACACAATCCTGAAATCACCATTCTCTTCCATTGCTTTGCAGTCCAAAAGAGCAATGGCCCATTAAGACACCGCTGCTTTCTCTACGGCTCTCAGTGGTAGACAGACAGATTGACTGTGGTGGCACGGTATAGTGTAGTAGCTCAGCACAGTTTGATAATTTGCAGGTCTCGCAGTGGAAAATAAAACTAAAAACGATTCAGCCTAGCATCTGAAATAGACTAATTTGTATCTTTATAGGTACATGCAGTTCCCCTAAAGTGTTTTTAGAGTCCTCATGTAGAATCCCGCAGCTGCAGTTTCTATCATTTATGGCCTCAAATAGAATCTCAAGAGTTTTCACAAAATGAAAATCGAGATAAAACATCCTGCTGATTTTACTGCGACTTCCTTTTGTAATGATTTATCTGATTTGTCATATTTAGGGGCTTATTTACAAAGCTTTGACAGGTGTTTAATACCGGCTTTGACATGCATTAACAGTTGGTGTGGTGCTATGTTCATAGTTAATGCAATGTGTTTTTACCCAAATAAGGCTTTGAAGGATCGGGTGCTTGCTTTGGGAGCTACCTTAAAAAAAGAAAAAGTTTTTTCAGGTAACTGACTGATCAGTTACTAGGGAACAAATATGTCTTTCTGAAGAGTATTCATTCGGAGAATTTCCTATTAGATCAGAAAGTGAAAGAATAACTATTGCCTCCATTTAGATTTGCTGTTGCAACTTTGCGTGTTGTGTATTGTCCACAGTGTGATGTTTGTTAGAAGGGAGTGCGGTTGGTGGAGGCTCTTCTTCTATAAGTGGACTGTTTCAACATTTAAGTTGGTTTATCTTTTGTAATTGTCTTGTTTGTGGATTGCCTGTTTCTTTTCTTTTGATCTTTTATTTTCTGTGATGCAAATTTTGAAAATTGCCAAAACTGCAAAAAATAATTTGCTGCATTAAAAATCTAACACAGAAATTAGTTTTGAAGGGTATGCTAAGGGCAAGGAATGGACAGAGACTGTGCTTTGCAGTTAGCCCAAGGGTTCTTACCTCACATTAAGTGGTATTAACTATATCAATGCATGGAAATGATGATTGCTATGCATCAGCTGCACAACTGCCTTTGCCAAAGATCTGGGAATGCCTTCATCAGTTGACCCAGAGGTTTTGCATCAAACATGCCTTAATTTTGACTATTAACATGTGCTAGATGTATAACCTTAGTACAAGTTAGTAAATCGACTGCTTAGTAGTAAATATATTATCTTTTAGCATGGGCATTAGGTAAGCATTATGGTAAAAACCCTCATTCACCGATGGGCCTTGCAATAATTCTTCATATTTTATACCCCACTATTAATGAAAAGCAGAAATTTTGATAAGCTGTTCAAGAACACCCTGCAGCAATATCTTGTGGAATATTTGAGAATCCTGAATTAACTCTATTTTGCCATAAATATTTGAAAGCTTGAAAACTATCACATTTAAACTTTTAGCAATAGTACTTTATTTTTCTTTCTTAATTTCTTACAACAGCTTTCTCTTGCTTTTTGGGTATTCCAGTTCAGTCAGAGCCTGTCCTAATTAGGACCGTGGCACCGTGAACCTTCGTACTCAGCTATATGGGATTTCCTTACCTTGCCCCTCTATAATCCAGTGATTACAGCAATAGCTCTTAGTAAGGGGTTACAAGAATGTAAAGCTAAAAGCAAAATCAGGAAATACTTTTTCACAGAAAGGGTGGTGGATTCCTAGAATGCCCTCCCGAAAAAGGTGTTAGGAGCAAAAACAGTGATGGAATTCAAAAGGCATGGGACAGACACACAGAATCACTACATAGCAAGAGGATGGAATCAAAGCAAATATAAATAACTTCATTAAGAGAGAGAAGTAACCAGCCTGGATCAGCAGGTACAACTCCAGCCACCTTACTAGGCAGACTAGATGGATCATGCTGGTCTTCATCTGCTGTCATTCACTAAGTTACTATGTTATAGTTTTTTGGTAATAGTTGAGGTTTACCCCAGGTCTGCAGTATTCCCAACTCTTGCGGGTCCACTTAGTTGAAGGTGTATCTGGGAATTGAATCCAGCCTGCATGGTAATGATATGATGTAATGAGCTAAACATTTTAGTCATTCTTAGCCTAATCTTTGAGTAATCCTAGCCAGCCTGGCTTTCACAATATCCATATCTATGTATGTAGTGAAGGCAAATAACTAGCTAATATATATAAGATATATTGAAGAGTTATGTACATAGTTTTCACCGATTCTCCAAGTTTAAATTCCTTGTTTTACTGTAAGTCCAATGTAAACCCCACACTGGACATTTATGTTACTTGTAAACCGTGCTGATGTTAAATAGTGCGGTATATAAACAATGTTAAATAAATAAAAAAATAAAATAAATAAAATAAATAATATTGGTTTGTTATCGTTATGGAACTTTTCAGCTAAACCTAAGTCTAGAAGATATGAATTTGAAGAGCTAATGCTATTTGGCTGGTGGTATCTCCCTAAAATTAGTCGAGTAACACCAAAAAATGCAACACATGGAGCATAATTTTATAACAAGGCACCTATCTATGTTTTGGAAGTGGAGAAGGTACATTTTTAGCCTGTTTTATAAGGACATCTAGATGCCTATGGGGCATATTTGCAAAGCTCTGTGTTGATAACATACGTAGGGACTGCTTAACAGTGTGAGGCGGTGAACTAACTGCAGTGGGGGTGGGGGGCAGGTACATCTGTCCCTCTACAATTACTGCGTTTTATCATGGCGTAATGACTGCGGGTGCAGCTAATGCCTCCCATTGAGGTGTTATTAGTAGCACTCATGCTATTTGCGCCGATCGCAGGTAGCGCAGGTTACAAATGCTCACTGAACTGTAGCTGCACACTGGCAGGAAAACCCCTGACCTGCCCAATTGCCACCCTAATGTGTGTCACCAAGGTAGCATAGCATCTGAACCTTGCACTAAACCCCGGGCCACCAGGTAGCATTTTTTAGTAAATATGCCCTTCTGTATCTTTATAACATACTAGCAAAAATGCTGCAGAACTACTGCTTAGATGCATAGGTGCAGAGAAGCCTCTGTCTCTATAAGATAAGAACATAAGATATGCCATACTGGGTCAGACCAAGGTCCATCAAGCCCAGTATCCTGTTTCCAACAGTGGCCAATCTAGGTCATACGTAGCTAGCAGTTTCCCCAGAAGACACAGGTTCTGCAATGCTTGTACTAGGTCAAGCATTGATATCCTGGGTCCCTTCTTAATAATGGTTTATGGACCTTTCCTCCAGGAACTTGTCCAAACCTTTTTTAAACCCAGCTACACTAACAGCCTTTACTACATCCTCCGGTAACAAATTCCAGAGTTTGATTACACGTTGAGTGAAAAAATATTTTCTTTTATTAGTCTTAAATAGTTTACCCTGTAGCTTCATTGCATGTCCCCTAGTCTTCCTATAATCTGATAACGTAAACAGTCGATCTACGTTTACCCGTTCCACTCCGTTCGTTAATTTATAGACTTCTATCATATCTCCCCTCAGCCGTCTCTTTTCCAGGTTAAAGAGCCCTAACCTTTTCAGCCTTTCTTCATAGGAGTATCCTTCCATCCCCTTTACCATTTTGGTGGCTCTTCTCTGAACCTTTTCTAATAACGCTATATTCTTTTTAAGATACGGCGACCAGAATTGCACACAATATTCAAGGTGCGGTCTCACAATGGAACAGTATAGAGGCATTATAATATCTTTTGTTTTATTTTCCATTCCTTTCCTTATGATACCTAGCATTCTATTTGCTCTCTTGGCTGCCGCTGCACACTGGGCCGATGGTTTTAACATGTTATCCACAATGACGCCTAAATCTTTTTCCTGGGTGGTGGTTCCTAATGTGGAACCTTGCATCGTGTAACCATAGTTTGGGTTGTTCTTCCCTAGGTGCATAACTTTGCACTTGTCCACATTAAATTTCATCTGCCATTTTGATGCCCAGTCTTCCAATTTATCAAGATCCTCTTGCAATTTTCCACAATCCTCTTGGGTTTTAACAACTTTAAATAGTTTTGTGTCATCTGCAAATTTGATAACCTCACTCGTTATTCCACTTTCCAGGTCATTTATGAATATGTCTAAAAGCAGCGGACCCAGCACAGATCCCTGGGGTACACCACTATTCATCTTTCTCCATTGGGAAAATTGGCCATTTAGCCCAACCCTCTGCTTTCTATCTTTTAACCAGTTCCTGATCCACAGTAGTACACTGCCTCCTATCCTATGACTCTTTAGTTTTGCCAAAAGTCTCTGATGAGGGACCTTGTCAAAGGCTTTCTGAAAGTCCAGATACACTATATCAACCGACTCACCTTTGTCCACCTGTTTATTCACACTTTCAAAAAAACATAACAGATTAGTAAGACAAGATCTTCCTTGTCTAAAGCCATGTTGGCTGTCTCCCATTAGGCCATGACTATCTACATGCTGAGTAATTTTATTCTTTATGATGGTTTCTACCAATTTTCCCGGTACTGACGTGAGGCTCACCAGTCTGTAGTTTCCCGGATCACCCCTCGAACCCTTTTTAAAAATTGGTGTTACATTGGCGATCCACCAATCTTCAGGTATTAGAGATGATTTTAATGATAGTTCACAGATTACTAATAGCAGGTCTACAATCTCATATTTCAGTTCTTTCAACACCCTTGGATGTATACCATCCGGCCCAGGTGATTTGCTACTCTTCAGTTTATCTAATAGTTGTAATACATCTTCCCGATTTATCAATATTTCCTTCAATTCTTCCGCACCTTTAAATACCACTTCAGTCATGGGTAACATCCCTACATCTTCCTCAGTAAAGACCGAAGCAAAGAATTCATTCAGTCTCTTCACTATCGCCTTGTCGCCTCTTAGTGCCCCGTTAACTCCTCTATCTAATGGTCCAACTGACTCACTCACAGGTTTTTTGCTACGAATGTACTTGAAAAAATCTTTATTTTGTGTTTTTGCTTCCGTAGCAAGCTTCTTCTCAAATTCTCTCTTTGCCTTCTTTATCAATGCCTTGCATTTGACCTGCCAGTGCTTGTGCTGTTTCCAGGTTTCATCGTTTTGCTCTTTTTTCCATTTCCTGAAAGATGCTTTCTTGGCAACAGCAGCCTCTCTGACCTCACCTTTAAACCATGCTGGCAGTTTTTTGGACTTCATTCCACTTTTCTTAAAGCGTGGAATACAGCTGGTCTGGGCTTCCAAGATAGTATTTTTCAACAACATCCAAGCTTGATGTAAGTCTTTAACCTTTGCAACTGCTCCTTTTAGTTTTTTCTTAACTGTTTTCCTCATTTTATCATAGTCTCCCTTTTGAAAGTTAAAAGGTAGTACTGTGGATTTCCTTATTATCCCTCCTCCACTAATTAAATCAAAGGCGATCATTTTCTATGATCACTATTGCCAAGTGGCCCCAACACCCTTATCTCTTACACTAGATCTGGTGTTCGACTAAGGACTAGGTCTAATATGGCTTCCCCTCTCGTCGGTTCATGGACCAGCTGCTCCAAGAAGCAGTCATTTATGTCATCTAGGAACTTTATCTCCCTAGCATGTACTGCCGTGACACTGACCCAGTCGATACCGGGATAATTGAAATTGCCCATTATTATTACCGCGCTGTAACTTTTGTTAGCTTCCTTGATTTCTTTGAGCATTTCATCATCCATTTGTTTATTCTGGCCAGGTGGTCGATAGTACACTCCCACTGCCATCGCCTTCCCCTTTTTGCATGGAATTTCAATCCATAGAGATTCTACAGCAAATTTTGTTTCCTGAAAAACTTTAATCCTTTCTGGCTCAATGCCCTCTCTAACATAGAGCGCAACCCCTCCACCAATTTGATCAGCTCTATCATTACGATATAGTTTATACCCAGGTATCACAGTGTCCCACTTGTTGTCCTCCTTTCCCCATGTCTCTGATATTCCAATCACATCTAACCTCTCATTTAGTGCTATATATTCTAACTCTCCCACCTTATTTTTTAGACTTCTAGCATTTGCATACAAGCATTTTAGAGACTGTATTTTATTCATATTAATTTGGCTATTGGTAGACATGGGTAATTTGGGATCTTTAAGCTCTGTCTGCTCTATATCATGGCATAATAACATCCTCCAGAAAACATCCTCTAGAACTAGTGCCTGGATGTTGGTGGTAATCTACCCCTGCTTGGGAGCAGACATAAATGTTAGCATGTTTGAAGGCATATTTTAGATGGCACGTGGGATGGGGAATTTCCTTATCTAGGTCAGGACGTGGAGAATTCTCATAGTATTTTACAAGAGGCTGTGCCAAACAGAGCCTGCACGTTGATCTCTCTCCATTTCCAGTGACAGGGGTGATTTTTAGAAATCTCCACATGGGGGAAAAATGTAGAAATAACCCCCCACACACACACACACACTGTGCCATGAACACTCCAAGTCAGCAGCACCATTTCCCTGACCCCTTCTTTCCCCGCCCCCCCTCCAGCCCCATAAGAAATCTCCTGGCACAAACATCATCCACTCAAATCCCCTCGGCAACAATGACTCCACTGAGGTCACCATCAATAGATACTCCCACGCCCTAGTTCCTATCCCCCAGTCTTACCAGAGGTTCCCTGGTGTCTTATGGGAGCAGGAGGAATCCCCATTTGCTCCTGTTATGGCACCAGGCTCCAAAACGGCGCCAATGAGCTCTAGCAGTAATCTTGCCAAATCAGGAATTTTACCACTGAGACAAAAACAGCACACATACCTAAGCTAGTAGCTCATGCCCATTTGCAGTTTATATATAATGTTTAGAACTGTGATTTCCCAATTCTAGCTACCTAAGAACAGGGTCAGCGCAACCCACTGTTCAAGGTGTGCACTTGAGCGGTGGGTCCTGTATTTATTTATTTATTTAACCATTTTTTATATACTGTCTTTCTACAAATCAAGACGGTGTACATAAAACATTTCATGGCAGTATGTTTCAACTGTTTACATAGAACAAGTTAACAGGGAAAAATAGGTAAACAATATAATCTAATTAAATGAACAATGAAAAACTATTTACAAAGGTATATACAGAATTGTATGACTGTGGCAGTACAGAGCCTAATTAAATCTCTGACTCAGTGAGTCAGTGGCGCAGCATCAATCTGGCGATCAATGAGGGCAAAAACGCTGGCTCTCTTTTAGAGCTCCTTCCTGGATCACTGGAGCATACGGCTGGTTTTAAATGCTTCACTTCCGGTTGCACATCTTTGGTTTTGTAATGGCCCTCGTGCACCAGAAATGAAACATTTAATAAGAACCACATGTGCCAGTGACCCAGGAAGGACCTCTTAAAAAAAATACAAAAAAAAAAAAGAAAAGTCGGAGGTTTATCTGTCTCTGATGGCTGCGTTTGCACGGTTGACAGTGACTCAGAGGCAGAGAGTTAGTTGAGCTTGAAGATGGGGGGACTAGACTAATCTTGAGTGGACTGAACTGGGGCAAAGGGAAGGGGAAAGGCAGCAGTCAAAAATGCAAAAAAAAAGAAAAAAAAAGAATGTTAGGAATCATTAGAGAAGGAATAGAAAATAAAACAAAGGATACGGTAATACCTTATATTACTGCATGGTGTGACTAGACCTTGAGTACTGTGTGCAATTCTGGTCTCCGCATCTTAAAAGGGATATAGTGGCATTGGAAAAGATACAAAGGAGCGACCAAAATGAGAGGAGAGACAGCTGAGGGGTATGTTAAATATTTATAAAATATTTTCTCCGATTAGTCTTAAACGTACTACATTTAAGACCCTCTATGTAGTATGTTTAAGACTAATCGGTGAAAATATTTTTTTCACTCAACAGAGGATGTAGTAAACACTGTTAGTGTAGCTGGTTTGAAAAGAGGTTTGGAGTGGATAGGCCGTATGGTCTTTTTCTATCATCATGTTTCCATGTCTGTTTGTCTTCCAGGAGGAAACATTGATAAGTCATTATTAAGTTGGACTGGAGAAATCCACAGCTTACCTTGGAATAAGCAGCATTAGGAAACCTGACAGGTACTTCTGACCTGGATCAACCACTGTTGGAAACAGAATACTGGGCTTGATGGACCTTTTAGATCTGAGCCAGTATGGCAAATCTTATAGAAATCTATAAAATCCCGAGTGGAGTAGAACGGGTTGATGCAAATCTATTGTTTACTGTCTCAAAAAATACAAGGACTAGGGGTCACATGATAAAGCTTGAAAGTAGTATATTTAAAGCAGATAGGAGAAAATTGTTTTTTCTTTCGTCATATAATTAGTCTTTGGAACTTATTGCTGGCAGATGTAGTGAAAGCAGGTGGTGTAAGTAGGTTTAAAAATGTTTGCACAGATTCCTGGATGAAAAGTCCATAGAGAAAACCATGGACTGGCTACTTTTGGGATATGTCAGGTACTTGTGACCTGGACTGGCCACTGTTCGAAACAGGACACTGGTCTTGATGAATCCTTGTGTTTATGTGTAGCTGGCTTTCTTTGTTTGGGAATCTGGATTGCTGTCCTACCCATTTTTCCTGCTTCCAATCCAGTTCTCTCCGAGTCTACCAGTTCTCTCTATGCCTTTCTCTTCTCTTTTCCTTCCTAAATAGAAAACTAATCCTAACCAAACCTGGCACTTTCCTACTAATCTGCTGACTCTAATTCCCTCCCCTCGCCCGCCCACCCACCCCGTGGTGTTTATTTATTTATTTAGCTATATTTATATCCCGCTTTTCACCGGGTCAAAGCGGTCAATTGGGAGATACGTAAGTGGCTTGCCCAAGACCACAAGTAATGTCTATAGGACTAGAAATCCCAGTCCCTCCGGCCTGAGATTGCTGTCCCCAGGTGGGACTTGAACCCCCAGCCCTCCGGCCTGAAGTACCTTGTCCTAACCACTAGGCCACTCCTCCCACATGAATTTCATGCAGAGCGTTCCTCTGGCTCATTAACAGTATTATTTCCAGGTGCATCCCAACCCACTGAGGCTTCCTCTCCTGCCTCACCTTATCATATCTTTTCATGTATCTGCCCAGATCCATGGCTTCATACTACTTTTTACGCTTGCTGCTAACTCTTCCCAATTTTTTCCCTTCATTCACACAATTTCGAACTCCAAATCCAAACCACCAGTTCCCTACTTTCTTCACTTCTCCAGCCATTTTGTCCTTTAATCTGCTCTTCAGCCTCAACATTTTCTTCCTTTCATTCACCCATCTCCACTCTCCCTGGCAGGTACAAGAACGCATTTGTGGCAGCTTCTTCAGGGAGCTGCATCCACGTCTCTCGGCCTATTGCCCACAATACCTTAGCTGGGTGGGAGAGGGAATAAAATGAGGAAATCCCAAGTAGGTGCAAATTAAGGCTCAACACAGAGCAGGTTTTGACAACTGGGAGGGAGCTGCCATAAAAATAGAGAATGAGAGAAGCCAGAGAGTGATTGAAATTATACAATAAGTTGTTTTTATAACAGCAAAATGTGCAACTAACTGTCTTGTTTTGACTATGCAGCTTCTCTTAGGGACAGAAAAATGCTGTCATAAATGTGCAATTTTGGGATTTTTGTTGCTGGGAAGACTTTCTTGGTAATGTTTTCCATGTAAAGTATTCTGAAATAAAACTCAATGCCTTGCTTTCATTATCATTATATCTCAATCTTAATAGCTATTTGATTTGCATCTTCTTTGATAATACCTCTTTCAACATTGTTATGTTGAAAATGTGAGTATGCACCTTGCTGGGGATTGCTTTTTCAAGAGCAATTCTGCCTAACTGAATAACAGACTGCATTTGCTGTACTTATGCCCTAGCAGGTCTGACGTTAGAAGGGGGCATGTCCAAGTCCATAATAAGATCATGGCTATGCTGTAGTCCGTCTGAGATCAGCCTTTACTGAAGAGATATACAGACCTATTGTGGACTTCTGTTTATGCATTCATATTGTTTATATGCAGATTGCTCATGCAGACCATTCACTAGGTTTTCTTTGAAGATTATATAACCCGTCTAGGCTCTCATAGGGACAATTTAATTTTTTTTTTAATCTTAGAGCTCTTTTTGTATTAAAAAAAAGTGTTTTAACCTAGCAAAATCTTTGTAAGCAATATTGAAAGCCCCATACTTCAAGGGCTCCCTAAAAAGACCATCAGTATCCTCCAGTTGGCGCAGAATGTGGCAGCTAGAATCATAACGGGAACAAGACTAAAGGATCACATCACACCTACTTTAATTGACCTGCATTGGCTCCCAATCAATGCCCGAATACAGTATAAAATCATAGTCACCACATTCAAGCTCCTCCATAACATCGCGCCCTCTTACCTCGGCTCACTTGTGTCAGCCCAAACAAATAACAGGAGCAGACGTTCCCCGAGCCTCAACACCCTACTGGTCCCCGGCCGCTTGAGGCACGTCAATGTCCAGACCAGCAACCGAGCATTCTCGTTCATAGCACCTCAACTCTGGAACAAGCTACCAGTAGATCTAAGAGCGTGCAGTGACTTAATGGTCTTCAGAAAACAACTCAAGACGTACCTATTCCAGTCACACTTCAACACTACATAATCTCAATCCACAAAGCAAATTGTATGAATCATGTCAGCAATGAGATCGCCACCAATAGACTCACTGATGTGTGAATATGTATCTGCTTGTGTAAATTGTACCTTCTTTTGTAAATACTAATTGTAAATATTAATGTGTCTAAACCTTATCCCTGTGTGCTGTGAACTGTACTATTCCCACTAATCATTCTGTGTGCTGTGAACTGTACCTCTTCCACTAATCATCCTGTGTATTGTAAATTATGGCCAGTACAGCCACTCTTTTTCTGTATTGGAAAACCGCTGCTGATCGCTGGAAGTAGCGGGATATAAGTGTACACTAAATAAAATGGATGTGTGTGAAGTTAAGCGGATAATTTATCTGCTTATCTTTGTGACCGATATTCAGTGGCCCTGTCTGTTTAGGTAAAACCTCTATTTGTGCATTTTATTTGGGTAGAGGCTGAATATTACTGCTATTTGGATAAACGTTTTGCCCCATCCCTGAATGCCCTAACCTGTCCTATTTTTAAATGGATAAATTTTAGCTGAATATTGAGGGACATGTTTACTAAAATCTGCACCAGTACCATGCGTTTGTGGCAAGAAGCACAGAGGCCCATACTAAGTTTTAGTGGATATGTGTCTCTACCCCCCCGTCATTAGCACATTGCTAATATGCAGCACCGTGCTGACATGCAGATGCATTTAACGCTATCCTTTGAGGTGGCCTTAAGTGAACCCATGCCAGTGGCAACAGGCACAGTTAGCACATGCCCAAAACACCCGTGCTTACGTGAGATGTGCTGTCAACATGCACATTACACCCCCTGACTCACCCGGTCTCCATCCAATCATGCTCTAACCAGTTAGCATGGGATTTTTACCATGGGACCCCGTGCTATTAATGTGGTGCATTTAATACACACCAAAGTCCACACTAATGGTTAGAGCATGTTAGTAAACATACCCCTGAGTTTTCAGTCCAGAGTTTCTGTTCACTGGCATGGATACTGGATTCTTTTTGAAAGAAATAAAATCACTTACGCTTCACGTTGGGAGCTGATGGCATATGTTCTTTTGAATGTCAGCTTGATTTGTTCCATCCTGTTGGTAGGTAGTTGTTTCTTGTTTAAGTTGAAAACAATCCTTTGCTAGAGTCCCATCTGTCTGACTAAGAGGAACTGCTTGTCTTTAGAGAAAATAATCATGTGTATCTTTAAAGCGTTTTCTTCACCTTTCAAACACAAACCTCCTTTCTCCCCTTCTGGGATTGAATTCATTAGCTTAACTACAGAACTGAGGCCTACTAGACGTTCATGAGGATTACTGTGGATTCCTGGAGATGTCTTCTTGAATGGAAAGCCCCAGAAAAAGTGTTCTAAGTCCAGTATTGTCAGATGACATCACTCATCTAGTATTAAATTTGGATTTAATTGATCATCTTTCCAAACCCATGCTAAAAACAAATTACAAATTCACATTTGGTAGGCCCACAGAGGGCTTAAAATCTAAGGGCCCGATATTCAGAAACATTTATGCAGTTAGTCCTGACACCAATTGCTTAAGTCTTCTTTTTTTTTTTAATATTTGGCAGTTCTACACGTAGCTTTATGTCTCTTGTACTCTGTACACATAAAAGATATGTATATAGGAAGGGGATTTAGGGGCGGTGTAGGAAGTGCAAAATTTAACCGCAAAACTGATAAGTTATTCTTTTTAATTGGGCCAGTGAAAGAGCAGGCCTGACTCAAAAGGATAAGTAGCTTCACCAACTGTGTAAACGTTTCTCCATGCACAAGCAGGAGAACAAATAGCCACATACATGGGTGACGTTACCCACATCAAACTGAGCCAGAATCAGTGGCATAAGTTAGTGAGGCCCCCAAGCATAATTTTGCTGAGGGCTCACCCATTGTTACAGCGGTGGTGTATCCCCCTCCATGTGGTGGCGGCAGCAGTGCGGCAAACTTACTTTCATATTTGCCACGCTGCTCTGCACTTGTAGGTTTGCCAAGGGGGAATGAGGGTCTGGCGGCTCTTCCCCACCGGGCCCACATTGCCTGCACTAACTTACAAGAGTGGAGCAGTGCACCAAACATGTTAAAGTAAGTTTGCCGCGTCACTTTGTGGGCCCCCTTTCTTCCCAGGCCCCCCCCCCTTACATTTTGGGGGCTGCTTGTGCAGAATTTCCACCAATGACTAGAACATATAGCTCTCTAAAAAAGCACAGGAAAATTACACTTTAAAAGATGCTGTTCCTTCCCCATTATGTTCTTCCTGTGTAACCTGCATGCTTTTGAAGGGAACCGGAATCAGTAGTGTAGGTTGGGCACTCTGGTTTCCATTCCGCTCACCCCTCATCAGTTGGCTCTGTCTCATCTCTCTCTCCAATCTCCCTCAGTCCCTGTAGGGTATGAGGAGCTTAAGAAAAACAGCAGAAGCTGAAGAACTGTCTTAAAGAGCCAGAGCCTTCAGCTAGTGTTAAACATGCAATGGATGTGATTTCCTCTAAAAGGTCATCTCCGGGAACAAGCAGGAATGTAGTCATCACATATGGGTATCGTCGGTACCGACGGAGCCTGCGCGGGAACGCTCCCCAGCGTCCAATTAAAAAGCTTTTGGGAACATCCCACAGCGCCTGCGTGCTGCCTTCCTGCCTTTCCCAACTGCCTCTCTCCAGTTCTTCTTTTTCCACGGAGCCAGCAGGTCGTTGTTCCTGTCACCGCAGAAGAATTCTTCTTTCTTTCTTTTTTGTGGTTGCGTCTGCTTTCCTCGACGCTTTACTGGTACCGCCAGTTTTTTCTTCTTGTTTTCTGTCTTTAAAAAAAAAAAAAAAATACTAGGACTTTTTCCTATTTTTCCCAGGTGCACGTGCCTTTTTGGGCCTTAGGCCCAAAATTTTTTCCTACAATGGAGAAACCTGCCTCAGGTTTCAAAAAGTGCATCAAGTGTGGCGGTACCATTTCCGTCACCGACACCCATGATTGGTGTCTAAAATGTTTAGGTCCTGACCACTCCATCACGGATTGTATGTCCTGCGCCATGATGTCTAAAAGAGGTTGGCAGAACCGAGCTGCTAAGCTCAGTATCCTGTTTCCCTCTGATGCAGCTTCGGTGGCATCGACGTCTTCCAGGGCTTCCTCTTCCTCCCGTGGATCTCAGGTAACTAAACAAAAGTCCAGCCGGTCCTCAAAGGGTAGATCTCCTTCTAAGCATCGAGATGCCTCTGGCGTTGCCCTTGAGGATTCTGCACTGACAAAATTGCCCCGACGGGAGGCTTCGGCTTCCAAAGCATTATCGGGGCTCCAGGATGTTCTCGAGGCCTCGACCTCGGCAGAACTACTGGTGCCATGCTCTGGGGTACCTGCTGTCTTCTCCGGTACCGACATCCAGGCATAGGCAGCGTCGATAGACCAGAGAGTCCTGGCTATTGAGCGCAGTCTGGTGGCTCTCCTTGCGGCATCTACGCCCTCGGAACCGCGACAGACAATCTGGCCAGTACCGGCATCAGTATCGGTACCGGTACCGATAGCATCGACATCAGCATCGGTGTCTGCTTTTCCGGTACCCAGTCATCCGATGCCCTCGGGTACCGATACCCCGGTACCGATTACTCCCGGTATGGGTATCGGGCTCTTCAAAAGCATCCGGACAGACGGTACTTCGAGTCCTCAGAAGAATCTGAGGATTCTGACAGTTCTGTCGATGCAGAAATGCTTCTCCCAGAGGAGCCCTCCTCTCTTAGTGCAGGATGTCGCCTCCAGAGGATATTTCCTTCCAGGATTTTATCAGGGAGGTGGCTCGGGGTCTGTCCATTACTGTGGTCCCTGAAACAGAGCCAAGAGCTAAGGAGTTGGAAATTTTACAATATCCCAAAACTCCTAAGGAGGCAGCTACCTTGCCCATTCATGAGATTTTGCATGCTCTCATGTTAAGGATGTGGGGAGACACCTCTTACCACCTCTCCTCATTCTCGCAGACTGGATAATCTGTATCGAGTCCCTACTGGTCCTGGTTTCCAGAAAACTCAGCTTCCTCACCACTCTATTGTAGTGGAATCAGCTTTGAGAAGGATTAAGATGGCAAAGAGACATGCTTCTAATCCTCCAGGATGTGATTGCAGAACCCTGGATGCTTTTGGACGTCATGTCTTCCAAGCTTCCATGCTTTCTGCCAGGATCAGTTCCTATAGTCTTTACATGGGAATGTTCCTGAAGGAGGTCACAGATGATTTAGAGGCCTTGAGTCCTATTCTGCCTGAGGGTAGAAGACAGGATTTTCTCACATTGGTCAAACATGCCCAAGATGTTTCTAAATTTGTCTTCCGTTCAGCCTTTGACTGCTTTGAGTGCATAACCAGAACCTCTGCCATTGACATAGGCGCACGTAGAATTGCTTGGCTCCAGGCATCTGATCTGGAGTTCTGGGTACAAGACACATTGGGAAATATCCCTTGTACTGGTGAGAACTTGTTTGGTAGAGATTGGCAGGAAAAGGCCAATGAGTTGGATGCTGACAACTCTACCTTGGATAGATTATCCAAGTCCACAGCTGATCCTGCTAGAAAGAAATCGTTCACGAAACCATTCTTTTCTAAGAAGAAAAGATATTATCCTGCTTATGCTCAGCAGGGACATTCTGCAGGTCAGCTTGTCAGGAAAGATCAGCAACCACCCAAGCAGAAGAAAGCAAAGACTGCTAAGCCTCAACCGTCTCAGCAATCTCAGCCTCCACAAGGCCTTTGACTTTCAGCTAGAGAACTTAGCCTTTCTGGCTCTCGTGGGACCAGAGCCTTCCACCATTCCAAGAAGGTTATGTCACTTTGCCCCCAGATGGGGGCAGATAACAGCAGAGCATTGGACACTTTCCATCATAAAGGAGGGGTACAGGCTTCATTTTTCAAGCATGCTCCCTCCCACAATAATAAGGCAGTTCAATTCTCCGACACCTCTCATCAACCTGTTAGGTCAGAAGGTCACTATCCTTCTTGCCCAAGGGGCGATAGAAGAAGTACCCATTCCTCATCAGGGTATGGGGTTTTACTCCCCCTATTTCCTTATCCCAAAGAAAACAGAGGGATACGGACCTATCTTGGACCTCAGAGAATTGAACAAATTCCTTGTCAAAGAGAAATTCAAGATGATTTCTCTCGGAACTCTGCTGCCATACCTTCAGAGTCAGGATTGGCTTTGTTCTCTAGATCTCAAGGATGCGCACACCCATGTTCTCATCCAACCAACTCACAGAAAGTTCCTTCGGTTCCTTTTTCAGGGAAAGCACTACCAATACAGGGTGCTTCCTTTTGGCCTGGCCTCAGCACCAAGGGTGTTCACGAAATGCATGGCTGTTGTAGCAGCATTTCTCCGCATTTTAGGGATATTCGTCTTCCCCTACTTAGACGACTGGCTCATTCGAGCCCCAACAGAGTCAGAGGCCAGGACTTCTCTATCCTGCACAATGCGTATCCTTCAGTATTTGTGTCTGGTAATAAACATCCCAAAATCCAGTCTAACTCCCACTCAGTCTTTGGAGTTCATAGGAGCTTTTCTGGATACCAGAAAGGCAAGGGCCTACCTCCCCCAGGCCCATTGTCTTCGCATGGTGCAGTTAGCTTCTCAAGCAGTGCTAAAGTCTCATCTCACTGCTCGAGAAATGTTAAAACTACTAGGCCACATGGCATCCACCATGCATGTGGTGCCCTATGCTCGCCTCCATATGGAGGGCAGCCCAGTGGACTTTATCCACTCAATGGACCCAGGCATCAGGATGCCTGTCAGACAAAATAGCAAACACAAGTTGCCTTATTTTGGCCCTCCAGTGGTGGAAGTCCACTCAAAACCTGTTGCTGGGGTCCCTTTTCAACAACCTTTACCCCAAGCAACTCTCACAACAGATGCTTCTCCGATGGGTTGGGGAGCTCATCTGCAAGACCTCTCCACCCAAGGCACCTGGTCTCCACAGTAGACTCATCTACATATCAATCTCTTGGAGCTCAGAGCAATCTTCCTTGTTCTTCGAGTGTTCCATACCCTGCTCAACTACAAGACAGTCCTCATTCATACGGACAATCAAGTAGCCATGTTCTATGTGAACAAGCAGGGGGGAACAGGCTCTCTGTCACTTTGCAACGAAGCTTTGCGACTATGGGCCCTTGCCAGAGAGCATTAGATTCATCTCCTGGCAGTGTATCTTCCAGGCATACAAAACTCTTGGGCAGATAGACTCAGTTGAGTTCTGCTTCCACACGAGTGGTCTCTGCATGCAGATCAGGTGACCAAGATTTTTCAAATTTGGGGAACCCCGGACATAAACCTCTTTGCAAGTCCGTGGAATGCCAAACTTCCCCGGTTCTTTTCCAGAATTCCGGCTCAGGGGGCTCAGGCCAGGGATGCTTTCCTCCTTTACTGGGTTCAAGACTTCCTGTATGCCTTTCCACCCATTCCCCTAATTCCCAAAACCCTATTCAAGCTTCAGAGAGACAGAGGCCATATGATTCTCATAGCTCCACATTGGCCACGGCAAGTGTGGTACCCTCTGCTTCTACATCTCTCTCAAGCTCCCCTCCCTGGAGTTAGGGTCTGCTCCAGATCTCCTATCTCAGGAGGACGGAATGTTATGGCATCCCAATCCCCAGTCTCTGCATCTCAGAGCTTGGTTGCTGAAGGCCTAGATCTCCATGATCTTAATCTCCCTCAGCAAGTAAAGGATATTCTTTTTGCTTCCAGGAAACCTTCCACAAGACACTCTTATGCTTTCAAGTGGAAAAGGTTTACCATATGGTCTTCGCAAAAGGGTCTTAACCCCCTTGCGATACCTCTGGAATCATTGCTGGAATATCTCCTTCATTTATCCAATGCAGGACTTAAGACTAACTCAGTAAGGGTCCATTTGAGTGCTATTACAGCTTCCTTTAAGCTTCTAAATGGACAGCCTATTTCCTCTCATCCTCTTATAG
Source organism: Ichthyophis bannanicus (assembly GCA_033557465.1). Taxonomy (NCBI): domain Eukaryota; kingdom Metazoa; phylum Chordata; class Amphibia; order Gymnophiona; family Ichthyophiidae; genus Ichthyophis; species Ichthyophis bannanicus. Next base: position 241,705,010 of record CM066040.1, on the reverse strand, counting down.
CAAGATTTATGAGAGGCCTTCTTCTAACTAAGCCTCCCATTAGGCCACCACCGGTGGCATGGGACTTAAACCTTGTTCTTGGGCAGCTCATGAAGCCACCCTTCGAACCTTTAGCTACTACCTCCTTGAAATTCCTTTCTTGGAAGGTTATATTTCGTATTGCAATCACATCAGCACGTCGCATTAGTGAGTTGCAAGCGCTAGTAGCTAATCCACCTTATACAAGGTTCTATCATGAAAAGGTAGTCCTTAGAACTCATCCACACTTTATGCCAAAGGTGGTCTCGCCTTTTCATCTGAACCAAGCAGTCTGCCTACCTGTGTTTTTTCCAAGGCCTCATGCATCAAATGCAGAGAGGAATCTTTATACCTTGGACTATAAAAGAGCTTTAGCCTTTTACTTACAAAGAACACAGCAACATAGAAAGTCCTCTCAACTCTTTGTTGCTTTTGATCCTTCTCATTTGGGACTTCCAGTCTCCAAGAGAACACTATCTAACTGGATTTCTCAGTGTATTTCCTTCGCCTATCAGAATAAGAACCTTTCTCTGGAGGGCCATGTCACAGCTAACAATGTGAGAGCCATGGCAGCCTCAATGGCTCATCTGCACTCTGTGTCTATCGACGACATCTGTCGAGCAGCCACCTGGGCCTCGGTTCATACCTTCACAGCCCATTACTGCTTGGACAAGGACTTCCGCCGGGATGCTTTGTTTGGTCAGGCTGTTCTCCAACACCTGTTCCATACCTAATCAACTCCTACCCACCATCCCTGGTAGGATGCCAGAGATCCATGGGGGGAAGTGGAGCCCTTCTCAGGAACGCACAACCTCTGGGGTCTCTCTCCCTGGCATCTAAAGCTAGGGAGTCCCCATATGTGATGACTACATTCCTGCTTGTTCCTGGAGATAGCATAGTTACTCACCTGTAACAGGTGATCTCCGGGAACAGCAGGAATTTAGTCCTCACAACCCACCCACCTCCCCTAGGAGTTGTATCTCTCTATCTCTTTCCCTTTCCCTCTCTCTCTCTTTGTCTCAGCTTTAAAACTCAACTGGAGAGAGGCAGTTGGGAAAGGCGGGAAGGCAGCGCGCAGATGCTGTGGGATGTTCCCAAAAGCTTTCTAATTGGACGCTGGGGAGCGTTCCCGCGCAGGCTCCGTCGGTACCGACGATACCCATATGTGAAGACTAAATTCCTGCTGTTCCCGGAGATCACCTGTTACAGGTGAGTAACTATGCTTTCCAAGCTTTCTCAATCAGACCAAGCAAAGCTCTCTAAAACCCCATCTGCTAAGCAACAGGAGTCCTCTAGTAACAATGTGCCAAATCTGCAGAGCCAATCTTCTGTTGTGCTTCAAGATAATGCTGCCAGCAGACTACCTTTTTGCTTAAGTCCTTTTCACTGGTTCTTCCTCAGTATTATCCTGACGACTCCTATTCTGTGCCTCAAATGGAGGAATTCTTTCCTCCTGCTCCTTCTTCAGTGGAAGCTTGGCAGTCTCCAGAAAGGTATTCTTGCGTCCCTTCTGAGTGTGAGGACCCAAGTGTTGGCCGAATCTACAGGGAAGATCTATAGTTACCTGGGGAGCAGCCTGGGAAGTCCCCAGAGGCTGAGAAAAACTTTTGTTTCTTATAACATGAGAACCTAACAGAGCGTTCTTCTTATCCAAAATTTCTTCAGACATTCATTAAAGCCTTGTCTCTCTCCTCCCCTACTGCACCTCGCAACAACTACTATTACTACCAATCATTTGTATAGCACTACCAGGCATACACAGTGCTGTACATGTCGATGTAAGACACAATCCCTGCTCATCAGCGCTTACAATAATCAAGACAAAACGTATAGCAAAACTGGGGGCTTAGAGTATGGTAAGATACACATAAGTAGTGGACAAGAGTAAGGAGCATCAGGATCCAAAAGCAGCTTAAAAAAGGTGGGTTTTTATCCTGGATTTGAATAGGGCTAGAGAAGGAGCCCAACACACAGACTCAGGTAGTTTGTTCCAGACATATTGAGCAGCAAGATGGAATGAACGAAGCCTGGAATTGGCAGTGGCAGAGAAAGGCACAGATAAAAGGGATCTGCCAGAAGAGCCGAGTTCCCAAGGAGGGGTGTAGAATGAGATAAGAGGAAAGATAGTGAGGAGCCGCAGAATGAATGCACTTGTAGGTCAGTAGGAAAAGTATGAACTGGATGCAGAAACTAACAGGGAGCCAGTGAAGAGAAAAGGGGTTACATGTGCATAGCAACGCTAGCGGAAGATAAGCCATTCAGCTGAGTTTTGAACAGATTGAAGGGGAGAGAGATGATTCAGAGGGAGACCAGCAAGGAGCAGGTTATAATAGTCATGGCGGGAGGTGACTAGTGAATGGATAAGGGTCTTAGTAGTATGAGTAGAAAGGAATGGACAAATTTTGCTGATGTTATAGAGAAAGGAGCAGCAAGTTTTAGCTATCTGTTGGATGTGCGCAGAGAAAGAGAGTAGAGTCAAAGATGACCCCAAAGTTGCGAGCTGAGGAAACGGGGAGGAGTGGTGTCATCCATAGAAATAGAGAAGGGAAGAAAGGGGAGGTGGGTTTAGGGGGAAAGATAAGGAGCTTGGTTTTGGCCATGTTCAATTTCAGACAGCAGTGAGAAATCCAGGCAGCAATGTCTGATAAGCAGGCAGAGATCCAGGACTGGATTTCTGGAGAGATTTCAGGTGCAGAGAGGTAGATCTGAGAGTCGTTAGTATAAAAATGGTACTGAAAACCATGGGAGGAAATAAATGCACCAAGAGAGTGAGTGTAGCGAGAGAAAAGTAGAGGACCCAAGACAGAGCCCTGAGGTACACCAACTAAAAGCAGGATGGCAGTGGAGGAGGATCCACCAGAACGTACACTAAAAGTGCGATGGGAGAGATAAAAGGAAAACGGGGCAGAACAGAGCCCCTAAATCCAAGTGAGGTATCGAGGAGAAGGTGGTAAACAACAGTGTCAAAAGCAGCAGTAAGTTCAAGAAGGATGAGATTAAGTAAAGGCCCTTGGAATTAGTGAGAAACAAGCTGCTGGAGACTTTGGCAAACTCAATTTCTGTGGAACGTAGAGGACAAAAGCCAGACTGCAATGGATCCAGAAGGGCTTGAGAGGAAAGAAAGTCAAGACAGCAGCGGTGAACTACTCGTTCAAGTAGTTTTGAAGCAAAGAGGAGGAGGAGAGAGAGAGAGGCCAATAACTGGGAGGACAGGTATGGTCTAGTGAGAGCTTTTTGAGGAGAGGTGTGACCAGAGCATGTTTGAAGGCCACAGGAACAGTTGCAGTGGAAAGCAGTAGGTTAAGGATATGACAGATGGAAGAGACGATAGTGGAAAAGAGAGAGCTGCTTAGATGGGTGGGAATGGGATCGGAGGAGCAGGTAGTCAATTTGAAGGCGGAGAGAATATTTTCAGTTTCCTTCTCAATGATTTCAGAAAAGGAAAAAATGGTGACAAAAGGTGAGGGAAGGATTTGGGATTGAAGAGGGGGAGAGGGAAGTGGAGGTGAACCTGTGGAGAATTCAAGGCTTATCATCTGGAGTTCGTCATGGAAATATAGTCAGCCAAGGTCTGGGCAGAAAGTGAAGGAGGGATTGGGGGATGAGAGACTTTGAAGAGAGAGTTGAGCATAGCAAAGAGACAGTGAGGGTCAGAGGCAAGAGAGTTAATCAGATGGACATAGTACTCTTACATGGTGAGTTCTATGGCTGACTGGAAAGAGGTTAGCATGAATTTGAAATGTAGGTTGTCAGCAAGGGTACGTGCTTTAAGTCAGACGTCCAGCTAAGTGGGCACAGTATCATAGGTAGAGAGTTGGTGAGGACAGCTAGGGTTGACATACGTTATTCCTCACAGGGTGTGGAATGGGAGGAGCCCATGTATCCAGAGCAGAGGAGAGTACAATGTTATAGGAAGATACTGTAGCATTTCAGGGCTATTATGCCTTCTATAAGTGCACCATATGAAGTTCTGACTCTTTCTGTTCACCAGATCTTCCAGAGCATGCAGTTACTAATCTGGCAGACTCCATTAACCATTTCTGCTGTGTCAAAGAAGATGGATCCCATTCTGTGGCAGCTGAGGTGACTTTGAAATAGTCCAAGACCTCAAATGTGTGCAAATGTTCTACTGGGTAAGAATCCTAGATCTTTAGACATGGTGGGCAAAAGGATTTACCAGAATTCTATGTTTAGCCTGCGTATCATATCTCATCAGCTCCAACTCTAAATGCTGTGATATCATCATGCCTTATTTCAGCAATTGATAGATGCCACAAAGGCACTTCCAGAGAATTTCAGCTTCCTTTCCCTGTTGACCAAGATCGAAGACTGTCTGTATAAGATTATTCATTCATTTCATGACACGCATGATGCAGTATCTAGAGCTGAGGCAGTTACTATTGGAGATGGTGTAGTTGCATGCCTTTGGACTTCGTGAAGATTTGCATGATAGGTTAGCAAATGCTCCTTGTCTTGGTGACAGCCTTTTTGATGAGAAAGTTAGACACTGTCTCTGATATGAAGGATAATTCTTCAACAGTAATTAAGCTTGCAGCTTAACCTTTGGATAAGTCTGTATCCTCAAACAAATCTCAAGTTCTGTATGACTGCAGGCATTATCTCTGCCTTCAAAAAAACCCACAAAGGGAGCAAACCACATTCATAGTGGGTAGCAAGAACACAACGGTGCGAATGTTGTATGGGGGTCACAGGTGCTTTGAGTGAACAAACCCCTACGCTTTTCGGCAGATGCCTTCTTCAGGGGATATGCATCCTAAAAAAAAAATAAAAACATCATTACAAATAATAATAAAACCAATGAACCAAACACGCATATTGTACCTCATCCTTCTTTTTGACACAATTGGCAACCTTGGCAATGACAGAGAATTTTTTCTATTTTAGAGGGGTTTTTCATAGACAAATTAAAGGAGTAGCCATGGGGTTGTCTATAGTACCAGATGTGGCAAATTTATATGTAGCAGACTTCGAGAATCGTTATTTTACATAACATCCTTTTCAGGCCCAAATCGAGTTGTGGAAGCGCTACATTGACGACATTTTATTGATTTGGGATGGTACAGAATCGAAGCTACAAGAGTTTTTTATTTGGCTTAATTCCCTAGATGAGAATTTGCAGTTTGATGGCATGTACAGCTCAAGTCATATTGCCTACTTGAACATTTTGATCAGAAAGGACCAATATGGTTTTGTTACTGACCTTCATCGCATGCAAACAGAAATTCTTTACTGAGATTTGATAGTTTTCACAACAGGTCCTTAAAATATAGCCTTCCCACGGGACAGTTTTTGAGGATAAGAAGACTTTTTGCATCAGAACATGACTTTGAGCACAATGCCGCAGACATCGGCCAAAGATTTATGAAACAAGGCTATCCCCTTGACTGTATCCAAAAAGCTTATAAATGGGCCAAAACTACAGATCGAGCAGCATTTCTTGCAGGCATCAACCGACCAGCACAGAATAGGATAGTATGTGCAATTACATTCTCTCATCACGCAAAAGACATTGTGAATATTCTTAAGCAAGAGTGGCACCTTTTGGCCACCACACCAACATTTGCTTTCAAAGAACTCACTATTGCTTATAAAAGGAATCGGAACCTAGCAGATATTCTTGCCTCATCAGCCTTGTGAAAACCTAGGGTGATATGTAAAGAAAAAGGACATTTCAAATGTGGATGCAGATGGACGCCTCAGTACCCCTCAGAAGAGAGTCGCCAACCACCACTACCCTTCGCTTCCTTGTGGTCACTGATTCTGCAACTTTGGGGTACTTGAGCTCTGGCTCTTCCCTTTCCAGGGATGCTTTCACCTCCTCCACTTCCAGGGTTGCATAATGGTTCTTCACTTCAAGGGCTGGAGAAGTTGGATTGGTGATTCTGCAGGCCCTGGTGACTTGTGTCCAACCTTTGTCATTCTGTAGGCACCCATCTTCTCTGCTGGAGAGCTTGGTTGCTGCAAGAAGCATCTCATCAATGTACTTCTCACTGTCTTGAATGCTCCTCAGCCTCGCTACCTCCTCTCAGAGTCCCTCCAATTGTTTCCTGAGAGCTTCAGCATGCAGGCACCCTGCACATGGAACCGGTCCTTCAACTGGCATTGGGACATCTGTCTGGGCAGAGTTGTCTGAATAGACGTGTTCCTGAGAAACCATTGGTATTGGGAAGAGAAGAACCACCATGTCATGGATTTTGAAATACCTTGTGCTCAAAGTTGTGAAGCCCAATTGGAGAGGTGGTGACATTGACACAATTTCATTGAAACTGGAACAACAATACATTTATGAATTACAGAGCTTGTAATCGCATGGGTTGAACCAGGAGATTAATCTCACTGTTTTTCTTTGATCTTTCATTTATATTTTTCTTTTTTAGTTACTTATCTTTTACATGGTTTTCAGTATACTTTTATGCTTTCAATTTGTTGTTCAGTTTTATGTGATTTTATTTCCCAATCATATATAATTTTTCTTCTTCATCTGTTTTGCAGTTTATCAATTGAGTCCACCTGCTGTTCCTCCACAGGCGCACCCCATGGCTCCCCTGGTCTCTGTCATTGCTGTGTACACAGGATTGTCTCTTGTTTCCCAGTCCCCCTCCCCCTCCTTCCCCCTTCTCCCCTCCTTCCCCCTTCTTTAATGATTCTAGTAATTGAATGATTTTACCTTTGTTTTTATTTTGATCTTATTTTTTATCATGGTTTTAAGATTTGGCCAGTATTTATATTTATTTTTTATATAATTTTTTCCCACCCTTGTCTCTCTCCCTCCTCCCCTCCCTTTGCCTCCCCCTCCTCTCCGCCCTCTTCCTTCTCTTTTCCTCCTTCCTTTCTCCCCTCCCCCTCTCATTCCCCACCACCACGTTTTTTCAACATAGTGAATTTATTTTCGTTTGGTTAGGATTCTACTCTTTTTAATGTGTTTATTACTTGGCCAGCATCTATATTTATGGCTTAATTGATTTTATGATTGTATCCCCCCTTTTTATTCTGGATTTTACATGTTCATAATTTTAATTTTTCTTTTTAATTCAGAATTTCTGTATAGTTATTTTAAAGGGATTATGAGGGGTTTTTTCCCCCACTCCACTTCCTCCTCCTCCCCTCTCCCACCTCCCTCCATGTTCACAAGCACACACTTGCACGATTAATAGCAGCCTGCACATGTGTTGGTTGCCTTAAACCTTCTGAGGAATTAGCATCTATTTAGAGAACATTTACTGTTAATTGAAATTAGCGTTTATTGGACACAGTGAGGAGTATACAATGATGGAGACGCATATTTTGCTATACAACATGATTGTTCCATTATGCGGGTGAGGCTCCCTCGTTTTATTCCATTTTCTTTGAGAAATATAGTGCATTATTCTTCATCTGCATAATGTGCATTATAGTTGTATAGTTTGGTGTGGTGAAGATTCTCTAGTGCCGTTCTCGCCTGCAGTTTGTTCATCTTCTGGCACAAGGGCTTCATGTTAGCTGAATGGACACAGACAATTTTGGAATGCTGGATCCGATTTCCCTTATAGTTTATTGTCTCTCTGGCCATAGCTTTTAAATATGTACTGCACAAGCCAAGAGAGAAGACTTCATATCAATCTCTTGGAGCTTCAAGCCATTTCAGCACTCTTCTGCACTTTTTGCACTTGGATTGTGAGAAAGGTCCAGTCCAGACCAACAATCAAGTCATAATGTTTTATGTGAACAAGCTCAGGTTCCCTGCTTCTATGTCATAAGCTGTCCACATTTAGGACAACCCTCTGCAGTTGTCTGCAACATTTATCTTGCTGGAGATGAGAACCATCTTGTGGACAACTTAAATCACCATTCGAACCCTCATGAATGGACTCTAGACGATCAGGTGGTTTAACTTCAAGAAATAAGGCATGCCCATCATCTGTTTGTTTGCATCCTAGCAGAATCACAAATTTACTCTTTTGTTCAAGAACACCAGCTAGACACATGATGCCTTTCTCCTTCAGTGAAATTAGAATCTACACTACACTTTCCCACTCTTTCCTCATCTGTTAAGAGTGGTTCAGAAGATCCTGCATGACAAAGCTTGGATTGTTCTTGTAGCTCCTTACTGGCCCTCCAGCTTTGGTTGCCATAGTTCATAAATCTAGCCCAGCAGGAACCACTTTCCCCTGGAGGCCATCCAACCCTCCTTACTCAGGAGAATGGAACTCTGCTTCAGTTCAGTCTGACTGCATGGATCTTGAAAGATCACTAGTTTCTGCTTTACCTATCTCCAAGAACATACAAGAAGTTCTTTTGACCTCCAGAAAGCGGTCTACTCACAAGTCTTATGATACTAAGTTCAGGAGAGTTGTCCTTTGGTGTACCTGTCATGCCTATGATCTTTGACATGCCCTATTCCTTGACTATCTCCTTGAGCTTTCCAACTCTGGGTTGCAAACTATCTTGGTGTGCTTTCATTTGTCAGTCATTTCAGCCTACCACATCATCATAGATGGTAAGCCAGTAGCCTTTCATCTCAATTTTTGAAAGATATTCTTCATATTAAGCCTCTTCTTAGATGTCCTCTACTGCAATGGGACCTTGCTCAACTTGTTCATGCTCCTTTTGAAATTTTGGGTCAGGCCAAGCTGCAGCATCTTTCTTTGAAAGTAATTTTTCTTGTTGCCATCATATCTGCTTGATGAGTGAGTGAAATTGAGGCCTTAGAACATTACTAGCATGGGTGGTATAGAAATATAATGAAATAAATAAATATTCATATTTTTTTATTTTTTTACTACTACTACTTCTTAACATTTCTATAGTTCTACATGGTATATGCAGTGCTGTACATAAGAGATAGTCCCTGCTTTATAGAGCTTGCAACCTATATAAGGCAAACACTACACACAGAGGACCAGGATAAAACAAAGATGAAATTGTTGTGGCACACAAGAGACAACTTTCATCCTAACCAGGAATAGGTGCAGGAAGACAGCGGAAAGTGAAAAGACACACATCCAACACACAGCCCACCCCCTGATGCACACACTAACAAACACATGCACCCACAAACCCCCGATGCACATACATGCACAGAGCTGCTTACACACACGTGCACACATGCTTCAACACTCCATGATACACATGCACGCCTCAACACACTCCATCTCTCTCACACACTAACACCTAACCAAAACTCCTCATCACACACACACACACACACACACACACACACACACAAACCCCTGACCAGGGCCAGCATTACCATTAGGTGTACTAAGCAGGACATGGAAACCACGACGCAGTGCAAAGCCTTTAGGTAAGCACTAAGTCATAGTTTTTGAGCCATTGCCGCCACTGCAGGCCCCAGAGAGGAGACAACAGTGGGGGTGGCGACGGTGTGTGGCAGTGGCAGCAGGATAGAGGACCTGCTTAGGGGTGCCTTCATCCCTTGCACTGGCCTGTTGCGGCACTCCCCTTGATATAACCACATGCATGCACCCCCTGCAATTTCCCATCACACATATGCATACACCCCCGAGACATCCCATCACATACACACACATGCACATATGCACTCATGACACCCACGTGCATGCGTGCACCCATGACACCCATATGCATGCACACTCTCCCTGATGCTCCCCACGACACACACGAGTGCATGCATGCACATGCCACCCTTCCCATGATGTACATGCACACATGCATGCATCTCCCAAACACTCCCCATAACACATACAGATAGATATGCACCACCTGACAGTCCTCATGATGCACATATATACACACACACCAACACTCACCATGGTGCACACAGACATACACTCCCCCCTCCCCCGGTACTCCATCCATGCCTCATTCTGCAAATGGGGGTAAAAGTGCTGCTGTCTCATACTGCAAGTGTGCGCTTTTCAGCTTGTGTTTACTTGGTATGGCGAAGGGCAGCTCTAGATTTATCATCAAGCAGAATAAATGTAGCTGTTCTACCAAGAAAGTAGAAAGAAGCAAATTATCCCATCACTGAAAAATGAGAAAAAATAGAACTATAAGGAATGCAGAGAACACATTCACGTGATTTTCAGATCCGAAAAATTCTGAAAATCCAAAAATTTTAAATAGAAACTCTAATTGCAGATAACATGCCAACCACCATTAAAACAGAAGAGCTCCGCATCCAATCTGTATAACAGTAAACAGCAAATCAAACTAACACAGCAACGTTTTACAACATAGTGATTTAAGAAAAAAAATCCTGCTGTGAATAATGAATAATTTTTTACAGATATTTAAAAACACATATAGGAACGTGCGATTAATCATAAGCTGATTCTATTTCAGGATGTCTTGTTCATGGTAGCAGTAACGAAGAGAATTTGCTTTAAAACTCAGATATAAGAACTTCAGATTAGAGGAACGTTTTATTTTAGTGGTTTCATAGACTTAACCATTCAGATCAGAAAAGTACATCTTTTATGGATACATTTGCTTTTAATTATATATTAAATGCACGCATATTTATATTATTTCATAATACAGGACTGCAAATGTCTTTACTGGAACAGAACCACCATTGTGTGAATGCAGTGGTTAACTCTGCTTTAGCATGTGGGTATTGTGCTCTTATCCAGGAAGATTTACCCTTGCACATCATTTTTGCATGACTCCTAGTTTTGCAGCATGGAGGCGAGGGTAAATTGGGCCACGGAATGATGAAGTGAAGCTGGTGAATAATAAGTAGCGGCATAAGAGATGAAGGCAAAATCCCCTATCAAGCAATGGGTGGAATTGAATTGCTCATGTGGTGCTATCTTTGATATAAAGGTTGGTAACTATGGCACTCTAGTTCTCTCCATGCTCAGCTTTCCTTTGTGTGGAATCAGCTGCTCAAGCAGTGATTCAAGAACAATTAAATAAAGAGAACTGATGAATAGTGATCGCATTACACAGATGTTAGTGACTGATTATATTTAAGCTAGTACAGAACCTGACAGAATTCATAGGTGGTCTTAGTAGATAGCCACCTTTTAGTGACACGGGTTTTAAATCCAGTCTTTACAGTATTTTTCTCTCAGTTAGTAATATGGTAACATACGGGATGGTATTTAAAACCGTTTCTATGGTCTGCCTCCGGTGGTAATTGTATATGTGCTTTGCATTTCAAATCCGCCACAGTCAAGCAGACACATCTTGTCTCTATTAGTCTATATGAGGATAATTTTGTAAGGTGTGGCTTGATTTGTATATCATTCTTATTATTTTAGTGGTTTATACACGTAAACGACCACTTGTGTGGAGAGTAGTTAATTGCTATTCTGAAAGCACGTGCCGCAGGCTAATGGTATATAGTGATAATATTGAGTGACTTTAACCTACCCGATGTGGAGTATTCCTTCTGCAAATCTGGAAAGAAGTAAAAAAAAATTGTGGGTGTCTTCCAAGATGCACTGCTTAGACAAATGGTGATGGAACTGACCAGGGAAAGTTCGATGCTGGATTTAGTACTTATCAATGGATAAAGTGTGTCAAATGTCTGGGTGGGTGCCCATGTGAACAGCAGCGATTATCACCTGTTTTGAGATAAAAGCCAAGGCAGAGTCCCCTCACAGCAAGCTTAAAGTCCTAGACTTCAAAAACACTGACTTCAGTAAAATGGCCAACTGTCTGAAGGAAGAGTTGGAAGGATGGGAGGAGCTAAGGGAAGTGGAAATGCAGTGGGCTAAACTAAAGGAGGCAATAAAAGGGGCAACAGATATGTATGTAAGGAAAGTAAATAAAAACAAGAGGAAAATGAAACTATTTGGCTTTCTAAAGGAATGGCTGCACAAATAAAGGCAAAACCCACAGCTGTCACAAAATTCAGAAGTACACAAACAGGGGAACACCGAAAAGAATACAGGATAAAGCTAAAAGGCAAAAAGAGAAATAAGGATAGCAAATCAAAGGCAGAAGAAAAGATGACTAAAGATTTAAAGTGTCGTTATAAAACTTTTTTCAGGTTTATTCGGGAGAAAAGGAAGATCAGAGATGAAATCGCAAGACTCGAGTGCTGAGAATGAATTTGTGGAAAGTGACGTTGAAAAAGCGAAAATGCTAAACAAATACTTCTGTTCTGTTTTTACTAAAGAAAATCCTGGAGAAGGACCACCTGTGATTGACAAATATAGAAATGGTAATGCAGTAGATACTACACTATTCACAGATGATGTGTTTGAACAGCTTGCAGAACTGAAAGTGGACAAAGCCATGTGACTGGATGGGATGCATCTCCAGGATACTGAAAGAGCTTAGAAAGGTTCTTGAAAGGTCTTTAAAGAATGTTTTTAATAGATCCTTGGAGGCAGGCGAAGTTCCGCTGGACTAGAAAAGGGCCAATGTGGTACCTCTTCACAAAAGTGGTAATAGGGAAGAAGTTCAACTACAGGCCAGTAAGCCTTATCTCGGTGGTGGGAAAAGTAATGGAGGCGCTCCTGAAAGAGAGAATAGTGGACTTTCTCAAAACCAATAGTATGCATGATCCAAGGCAACATGGTTTTACCAAAGGACGATCATGCCAAACAAATATGATTAAGTTCTTTGACTGGGTGACCAGAGAACTAGATCAAGGGCTTGCGATGGATGTGATCCACCTAGATTTCAGCAAAGCCTTTGATACTGTTCCTCATAGGAGTCTTATCAATAAACTGACCAGCCTGGGGATGGGTCCCAAGGTGATGAACTGGGTCAGAAATTTGTTGACTGACAGAGGACAGAAGGTGATGGTAAACGGAACTCACCCGGATGAAAGGAAGGTGATTAGTGGCATGGCCCAGGGATCGGTCCTGGGGCCGATACTGTTCAATGTATTTCTGAGTGATATAGCTGAAGGACTGAATGGAAAAGTCTGTCTTTTTGCAGATGACATGAAAATTTGCAACAGAGTGGACTCCCCTGAGGGAGTGGATAACATGAGGAAAGATCTGCAAAAGCTGGAAGAATGGTCTAATGCTTGGCAGTTAAGATTTAATGTGAAGAAGTGCAGTGTCATGCACTTGGGATGCAGAAATCCAAGGGAATTGTATGAGATAGGGGGCAATAGATTGGTGTGCACAGACCAGGAGAAGGACCTCGAAGTGATTGTTTCTGAGAATCTCAAAGTGGCGAGACAGTATGACAAGGCGATGGCCAAAGTCAGAAGGATACTGGGTTGCATACAGAGAGGAATTACCAGCAGAAAGGAGGGAGGTACTAATGCCATTGTACAAGTCGCTGGTGAGGCCTCACTTGGAATATTGGAGACTCCAGGATCTAAATATGTATACTCTAGAGGAGAGGAGGGACAGGGGAGATATGATACAGACCTTTAGATACTTAAGGAGTATTAATGAACAAACCTTTTTCAAAGATGGAGAAGCTGTAATACTAAAGGACATAACATGAAGCTGCGAGGGGGGGGGGGTAAACTGAAAGGCAACGTCAGGAAATACTTTTTCACTGAAAGGGTGATGGATGCTTGGAATGCCTTCTCGATGGAAGTGTTAGGGGCAAAGACAGTGACAGAATTCAAAATAGGAACAGGATAAAATCAAAATAAACTTAACTGTCTCTGATATCTCAACAAGTAGAGGTGACCTGCATGGAGTGGTGAGTACACCTCTAAACATAGGTATGGAGAGGGGTGCTCTTAACATCTTGCTGGGCAAACTAGATGGACCATGCTGACCTTTATCTACCGTCATACACTGTTACTATGTTATCTGGATTGGCCATTATTGGAAACAGGATACTGAGCTTGATGGACCTTGGGCTGACTCAGTATGGCATTTCTCATGTTCTTATGTATACGCATTCGCAGCACTGACTAGACGCCATTAATTCATGTAAATCCACCTATAAATCTAGCTATCGCTTATAGAATTTCCTCTTATATAGCCAAAATATATTTGAATAAGCTCAGGAGGGGGTTAGCGATGTTCCAGAAGCAGGACTAAAAGTTATGCAGATAGTGGCAATATTCAGCAGTTATCTAGTTAACTATCTTTATAGATGGATTGCATAAATAGCAGTCCAGACTTTAAATGACTAGCTTAACAATTTAAGATTGCACACGCCAACCTATATAGACAGAATGACCAAAAATCCATTCAGAGATTAAGGATGTACATTTTTTGAACATATTTGTTTTTTAGGGGTTTAATATACCACCTTACGTAAGAAATATCAAAGTGGTTCACAAAGAAGAAATACAAATTAGAAAAGGAAAGCAAGAGCAAAGAAAGGAGCAGAGAAGGAGCCAAAGCAAGGCATGGTAATGGAAGATGTCATAAATGCTAATAACATTTCCCGCGTTGTTTTATATAATTTCTAAATGATACGACAAGAAAAAAAACAATTCTTTAATGTGTCATTAATAGCATGCACTATTGCTCAGCAGCATGAAATATTAATGACATCTCCTGAAACAAAAGTATTTAAAAAACAAACAAAAAAATCCCACTAAACTAAACTAAATAATGGAACCGTTTGGCCTGCACACCCCTAATAAAGATATCTGAATATCTTTGAGGCAGCTGTCCCGCTGAATGTTGCAAAGTGCTATCGAGTTGGTATCAACTCATGGCGACCCTCTGGATAGTTGTCCTAAACTGTGTTTGGTCTTCAGTCAGGCAGCTCATTGTTGATAGAGTGACACCCATAACTGTTATATTGATCCACCTTCCTCTTTTGCATTGATCATCTACCTTGCCAAGCATGATGTCTTTCTCTAACGATCTCTCTCTTCACATGATATGTCCAAAGTATGAAAGTTGAAGTCTTGTCATCTGAGCTTCTAAAGAAAGCTTAGGTTTGATCTACTCTCATAGTACTAACTGGTTTATTCTTCAGGCAGTCCATGATATACACAGTATTGGTCGCCAGCACCATAATTCAAAGGCATCGATTTTCTTTCTTTCTATCTTTTTTCACTGTCCAACATTCACATCCATATGAGGTTATTGAAAATACCATGACTTGAACAAGACACATTTTTGTATGGAGAGAGACTTCTCTGCTCTTGAGAATCTTGTCTAGGTCCTTCATAGCTATTCTGCCAAGGGCAATGCAACATCGGATTTCTTGACTGCTTGCTTCTTTGATAGTTGATTCAAGTAGGTTAAAGTTGTCAACTATTTCAATTTTTGTCCATCAGCGATGAACTTATTGATTTTGCCAGTTGTCAGGATCTTTGTCTTCTTTATATTAAGGAGCAGGCCCGTTTTAAGACTATGTTCCTTGATCTTGAGAAGCAAATGTTTCAGATCAATTTTACTTTGTCAGTAATGGTATCTTCAGTATAGCAAAGGTTGTTGATGAATCTTCACACCTCTGTTGTCTTCATACAATCGTGCTTCTCTTATGATTTGCTCTGCATATAAATTAAGCAGGTGGGGGAAAGTATTTAGCTTTGTCATACACCTTTGCTGATTTTAAACCATGCTGTTTCTCCTTGTTCCTTTCGAACTGTTGCTTTTTGATCAATGTAAAGGTTGCACAAGAGAACAA
Organism: Ichthyophis bannanicus; assembly: GCA_033557465.1. Taxonomy (NCBI): domain Eukaryota; kingdom Metazoa; phylum Chordata; class Amphibia; order Gymnophiona; family Ichthyophiidae; genus Ichthyophis; species Ichthyophis bannanicus. Next base: position 241,689,485 of record CM066040.1, on the reverse strand, counting down.
TCAGGTGTTCTGGTATACCCATGCTTCTTAATGTGTTCCTTGCCCTTTCCTGAACTCTACTTGCACTTCAGGCAGTTCTTGTCCATGGTCTCGTTGTAGTCTCTGCTGAATAATCATGAGTAGAATCTGGCTGGGGTATGAGATCAGAATGAATGTGCGATAATTTCCACACTCGGTTGGATCACCTTTCTTTAGAATTGGTATAAACACACATCTTTTCTAATAAGTTGGCCATGAATTTGTCTTCCAAATTTCCTGGCAGAGCCTTATAAGTATCATAACAGCTGCATCCAATTCCTGTAATACTTCAGTGGGAATGCCAATCAATGCCTGCTGCTTTGTTCTTTGATAAGGCTTTCCATGCTGCTTCAACTTCTTTCATCATCAATGGTTCCAGATCATAAGGTACATGTTAAAACGGCTGTTGGTCCACTTGATCTTTATGGTATAATGATTCAGGGAGAATGCACAGTTACATTTATTTATTTATCATTTCTTACATACCGCCTTTCATGATATCAAGATGGTTTACATTGAACAAACCGAAATTACATTGAACAGGGCATTATAACTTGGAGATAACTATTTTACAGGGAACATGGGCAATAGAGGGTTAAGTGGCTTGCCCAAGACCACAAGGAGCACCTGTGGGACTAGAAACCCCAGTCCTTCCGGCCCAAGGTTGCTGTCCTCTAGTGGGATTTGAACCCCCAACCTACCAGCCTGAGGTACCTTGCCCCAACCACTAGGCCACTCCTCCCTCTATTGTCTGTTTTTAGAGAATGCAATATGTCTGCTAGGAGAGTTTGAATTTTTTGTTCTCTACAGGAGAGAGAGCATTTATTTTTCTCTTTTTTCCATTTGGCTGCTCAGTCTTGTTTCTTGGGTTTTCCATTTCATTTGTTGTTCAGATATTTCTAATCCGTTTCTTCTTTTTTACTACATGATGGTCTGTGTTGTGTAATGACAGTGAGGGATTTTTTTTTAACATGTAGGTTCTGTGTAGACATCCAAACAAGTCTAGCTTTATTTATTTATTTGAACAGTTCTTCTATACCACCCCTTCCAACGATCATGAGCGGTTTACATTAAACAAATATCAGTACAAAGAACGTTTTTAACTATAGTACGATTGAACTTTTTACAGTACATACCAGCTATCCACATATGCAAGAGCATAGTGGAAGCTGGTTAACTTAACTATATACATGGTAACTAGGCAGTGATATCCGGTCAGAGGGCGTTAGATTAATCATGTCAGATAGGTAAATGCTGAGATAAGAAAGGTTTCGTTTGAGGGGGGGTTTGAAAGGGTGGAATGTGTATAGGTATAGTTTGAAGAAGAGTTGTTAAAGTATTCAGAGAAAAGTAATGTTTTTAGTTTCTTCCAGAATGTTTGGAGATCTTTGATCTAATGGGGTCAAGAAGGGAATTCCAAAGAGTGGATGTTGTATACATGAAAGCTCTGTTGCTGGTAGCTTGTTTAGTCTTCCCGAATGAGGATGGTATTGAGAGGAGGTTTTGAGTACTTCTTCTCCTGCTCCTGACATCGATTTGGGCATGTATCTTAGTTGTAAGGTAGGAGGAGGAGATATTATTGAGTAGTTTAAATGTAGTGACTAATGTTTTGTATTTTATCCTGCTTTCTATCGGAAGCCAGTGGAGATTATAAAGGATAGGGGTGATGTGTTCAGTTAGACTGCCTTAGATATAATCCAGGCAGTTACATTCTAGGCTAATTGAAGTGAGTGTAGGTTCTTTTCTCAGCTGGAGGTATATTGATGTTCTAGAATATTTGCAGTCCTGATTTTTTATAGATAGAGCTGGTGCAGTTTGAGTCCTTGGACTTTGTTTTGCTACCAAATTTTTTTAAAAATTTTATATCTTGAGGAGCAGAGATCCAAGATGGCGCTTTGAGTGAGAGCTATAGCGGCGGCGTTTTTTTTTACCTCTGTAGAACATGGGCAAACGGAAGGCTAAAGGGTCAAAGAAGTCCTCCTCTAGCCCGGTAGCCTCTTCTGCTTCTTCCCTTCAGGTCGTTGGTCCGATTGACACGTTTTTAACGCCGTCGCAGCAGTCTCAGATGTCGGTGGAGCAGAGCCCGATTGATCCCCTCTCTGAGCCGGTTTGCTCGACTGGGGGTTCCGGGCCGGAGATCTCTCCGCCGTTGCAGTGGCGGCCTCCCAAAGATCCTCTGGTGGGGCGGAGTCCTGTGCAGCTAGGGGTAGAGCTCTCTCCTGATGATGTAGTGGGCTCGGATCCTGGAGGAGCGGCTGTACAGTGGAGGAGTATGGAGTCTCGGTCCACCGATATTACCAACCCAGAGGACGTGATGTTGAGGGGGCCTGTTGGGGGTATTCCGGATACTTTCTCTGGTTTGCCTGGGTCTGGAGAATTGAGGATTGAATGCCGCGCAACAGAGGGCTCTTCCGGACAGGTACATACTTCTTCCTTGGAGCGACCGGCTGAATTTACCCTCGAATCAATATGGACCGCTATAGTCAAGCTTGGGGAACTGCTTGCTCCCCAAGTGGTGGCTGTAGCGGCACAGGTGCAAGGACATACTACTCTGCTTCAACAACATACCCTTGAAGTATCAGCTTTGCAAACATCGGTAGCAGAATTGCATCAGAAAGCTGCTAGTTACCTAGATGGTGTTTCGTCGTGTCAGAAGGACATGGTGGCTTTAAAAAGCCGGATTGAACTTTTGGAAAATAATTCCAGATATTGTAATTTACATTGTATCAATTTCCCTAGGGTATCTACTATTTCACTTAAAGATATGTTTAGGAAGTATTTGTTAGAAGTGCTTGATGTTCCAATTGATTCTCAGCCCCCCATGCTTAAGATATATTATTTACCATCTGGGAAGAAAGAACTTGGGGCGGGAACTATTGATGTAGAGGGTCAGGCAGATTTGCTAAATATATCAGCTTTATTGGAGTCCTCGGTAGAGGAGGTGGTTTCTCCCTCTACATTGATAGTTGTTTTTGCCTTGTCCTCTGATAGGGACTGGTTCTTACGAATGTTTTTTAAGAAGCGTTCTGTTCAATTCTATGGTTTAACTGTCAGGGCCTTTCCAGACCTTGCGAAGGAAACTCAAAAACGCAGAAAGGAATTTCTATTGCTTTGTCCTGGGGTTTTGTTGTTGGGCGGGTTATATTTTTTAAAGTTTCCTTGTAAATGTATGGTTAAAATTAATAATGTTTCATATATTTTCTATGAACCGTCTCAGTTGTCGAGATTTCTGAGTGCCCGACGGCTTCCTACTGGGACTCCAGACGACCTGCCTATCATTTAGGTTTGATTGTTTTTGTTCTCTTCTCTTTACTTCTCATTTTTTGGATATTAATATATGTTCTTTGGATCTCTTTGTGGTGGGCTATAGTAGGACTTGGAATTGTTTTTCCTTATGTTTTTCCTGTTTAATATTGCTTATATCAATGTTGTTTTTATTCCAATTGTCATAATTTCCATGAAGCTTATGTAATTAGCTTCATTGTATACAAAAAACTTATAAAGCTTAAATAAAAAAAAAAATTATATCTTTCTTCCTTATTAATTTGGTCATAGCATTGACCAAATAAATGATATAGATAAATATTTGTTCAAATGAGGCCCCCACAATGAATCTCTACACATGACACCCACACTCCCCTCAGGCTGCCCCTGCCCCTGATCTCTCTCTCTCTCTCCCCCCCCCCCTTCCCAGGGCTGGCATGACCCACTATGCAAGTGGTACGGTATCACTCCTCCCATGCACCGCCACTGCTGACTCAAACTTGGCTGCTGCAGCAGTATCGCTCCTCCTTCCTCCCACCCGCTGTCGCTGTCCTAAACCCGACTAAAGTAGCGACGGCGGAATATCAGCATAAAAAAAAAAAAAAAATCCAAAAAACAACAAAACACGGGGTCTTCGCAACTCCACCACGTTTTGCAAGACCCAGTTCTTCCCCCTCTGACACAAGAGCATGCATCAGAAGCGGATGGAAATGTCATGGCCTTTGAAGTCGCAAAGACCCTGCACTTTTTTTTAAGCTGCCATAGGGAGGGAGAGAGAGAGAGAAGCTGTCTTGGATAGTGGGGAGGGATGCAGACATGTTCAGCAGATGCTGGACAGGGGAAATAGAGGTTCGGGGCTGATGCTGGCCATGGGGAGAGGAAGCAGGGATTAGATGGTAGCCACAGGGAGGCAAAGGATAGATGCTGGCAAAGGGGAGAAATAGAGGAGAGAGAGCAGATGATGGCCACAGGGAAGTGGAATGAAGATATGCTGGCAATAGGGTGAGGAGGCAGAGTGCAGATGGTAGCCACAGGGGGGATAGAGGGCAGTTGCTGGGTATGGGAAAGAAGAGAGAGATGATGGATGTTGGACATGGAGGGGAGAAAGGAGAGATGCATGGTATAGGGGCAGAGAGAGAGAAAAGAGAAATGATGGACAGGGGGAGGGGAGAGATAGAGGAGAGGTGGTGGACACACAGGGAGAGCGAGAGGAGATGTTGTACATGGGTTGGAGAGCGAGGAGGAAATACTAGATCGGAAAGGAGAGGGAGAAGGAGAAGATGTGACATGCTGGACACAGAGTGTGAGGAGAAGCAGAGGGGAGAGAACTTGATGCAACAGCGTAGTGCGGGGCCTTTGTTTAGATCATGCATTCACTGACACGGCTCTGCGACCTGCCGTCCCATCCAATGTCTGACTTTAGAGCGGGATGGGACGTCGCAGAGCCGTCTCAGTGCATGCATGGTCTAACTGCAAGCCCTGTGCTGTGCTCTTGCTTTTTCTTTTGCTGGGCATTGGGGGAGGGGGAGAGGGTCACACAGGGCATGGGAGATAGGGATGCAGAGGAGTGATGTTTGGACATGATGGGGGCAGGGATATATAGGGGGGGAGATGCTGGACATGGGGGATAGGAACACAGGGGGATGTTGGGCATGGGGTGGGCAGGGACAAGGACAAGAAGAGAGATGGACATGGGGAATAGAGACACAGAGGGAATATGGTAGGTATGGAGAGAAGGATAGGAAAATACTGGATGTAGGAGGGGAAACAGGATGTGGAGGGGGAGATATTGTAGATGGAGGAAAGAGAGGGAGAGTTAGTGAAAGACTAGGAAATAGGATGGGAAAGGAAAGAGAGCTAGGAAATGGGAGGGTTGGGATGAGGAAAAGACGAAATTGAGGCATGGTTGTTAAGGAGGAGGAATGAAATCTAGATAGAGAAGCAGAAAAATAAATGAAAGAAAACTAAACAGAAGAGATCAATGTTAAAAACAGATATAAGAGAGGAAGTGAAGACAGAAGGAGAGGGAAGAAATTGCAAATGGAGAGGAGACCATGAAAAGAGAACTAAGAGAAGACAGGAAAACAGAAACCAGAGAGTGGGGCCAACACAATTAGAAATATAAAATGACTGACAATGAAGGTAGAAAAAAATAATTTTATTTTCTATTTTGTGACTGGAAAATGTTGATGTTTTGGAAAATATATCTGCCAGGAATCGGGACTGATGTTGGACATGAGTGGGGCTTATCCCAGGGCAAAAATTTGAGAGGAGACTCTAAAGCCCACTAGGAAGCTGTGCCTTTTTCAGTCTCAGACAGATCTGAAGCCTCTTTGGCTTGGGGGCCTAGGACAATTGCCAGGTGACATACCTCCTAATGCCAATCCTAACACATGCTGTCTTTTATTTTGTACAATACAGGCAGAAATACATTTCTATTTCTCGTGTGTTGCACTGCATGCAGCTTCTGGCTTTCTGAGGTTTTAGTTTTAGTTTAATTTTTATCTATTTCTCTTTTCATTTTGTGGTTACTGTACAGACCAAGGAGGAGGCTGATTCCGTTGGCCAAATGGATCACCAAAACCACCTTCTCTGTGCAAGAGGGGAACAAAACTGGCACGCATACAGGGAGGGCTTACCACACCTTCCCAATAGATCACACCTCTCCAATAGACCACACCTCATGCAGTCTATACTCGTACCTGGCACAATATTCTCACAGATTTTCCTTACAAAAATACCCTTTATTTCTTTCTTATATAACAGAAACAAGCACACACAAAGCATAACAAAACTAACTAAATACAAAGTAATTTGGAGTATTTCCCCCACCCTCTCCTTAAAAGTAAAGCACTTTTCCTTATGCTTTTTCTGCTACATCTGTAAAGCAATTAAGAGATTTCCTGTCCATCCACAGATCCTAGCAAGTGAGAGAGGAGGATATATGATTCCTAGCTACACTCAAAAATAAACTAACAAAATCCATTCACACAGACAGATGCACACGGCACAGAGTATCAGAATCATACTCACTCACGCATTAGCGGAAATTTGCAAACCACCTTCTTCCGAAAATGGGGTGCAAATTCCTGGCCTTTAAAAGTCCTGTAATATAATTTTTCTTTACAAATTAGTTCCTTTGTTTTCAACTCCAGACATATGGATTCTCTCTTCCATTCCTTCCTTTGTCCTGTCATATCTGCACTCCCATTCCTATTGACCTGTTGACCTTTTATATGCCCGATGTTTATAACCATTTGCTTGGGTCAGATGTATTCCCTGTTACCTGACCTTTTTCCCACTTACTCAGTTCTTCACCTGGTTTGTCTTCCCATCCCTTATTTTCAAGAAATACAGAAAATATATCTTATTAGTTTCCTGATGTCTTCTGACAGTTTTTACACTAGGCCTCAGTAGGCCTCATGCTAAACTGGCATATTTATGTTTGTGATACTTTCTTTTTGCTCTGTAGATAAGAGTGTTTTTTCTCAAATTTCTTTCATCTGATGTCACCTAATACCTCCAGCAACTCACGGAGCACATCAAATGCCAATGCCAGGAATTTGAACAACATGTTACATTTTAGATGTTCTGTGTTAACCCTTTCCCACTGGCTCTCACATTACTTATTGTTGAAGGCCTATCTGTATTGTGTGCGTATGCGACCAATGCTGGGTATTCTGTTTAGTATGGAATTTCTGTTTAAGAATGTGTGGCAATCTGGCTTGTTCAGCTTGCATTTTGCTCTCTCTGCAGTTATTTTTGGGGGGGCGGGGCATGGGTGAGGCATAGGCGGAGCATGGCTAGCCACAGGTGGTGGATTTTTCTCTTTCAAATCGTTGGCAACCTTATGCAGGACTATGGAGTTCAGTTAATAGTCTGAAACATGGCACTATGTAGAGGTGATTTTGGTGAACTGTAATTAGTAATGTGTAGGTTTGCAGCTGTGATTCTAGGAAACTGAGGATTAACTTTAAAAGAAGTATGCAGCACTAAATATAATGGATTTACAAAAAATAACAGGGCATAATTTTGTTTCTTTTGGCAAAATTAGATTGTCTTTAGGTCAGCATTTTTATATAATAAAAATTTGGGGTATGATTAATTATTGGTGCATTAAATAGGGCTCAGTCAATATTTGGCTTGGTAAGATAGTTGACCCCTTTACTTGGTCTTGTTTTGGTGTGGATTATCATCTAGCAAGGCATATAAAATAGTTTATTTAATTTGATATACTGCCCTTATCAAACATACAGAGTGGTTTACATGTTCTAAAACCAGATTAAGTCAAAGTGGTACATTTACTGAACTGTGCTGTTGGGGCTTTGCTGCATGCAAAGCACGCCACACTTAGCTATAATGGGGCCCTGCGGTAAAAATCCCACACTAACTGCTTATCACATGATTGAGTGGGGATTGGGCTGGCTGGGGCAAAATGTGGGTGGTAATGGCGCATTATGGTTATTGTGGCCATTATGGGCTCATGCTAACCGCAAATGTTGCTATTAGAACAGGTGCACTTAATGCCACCTTAATGGGTGGCATTAAGTGTATCCACATGTCAGATTGCATAGCCCCACATGTTAGGAATACGCCAATGGCAAAGAGATGGATGTGCATATACCCTCCAGTTGGCATGGTCCTCCATGCTAGTTTCGCAGCCCAGTCTCATGCTACTTGCCTGCTTTTTGCTAAACATTCCTGAAAGTGTAGATCTTAGGATCTTTTCTTTGCTAGAGACTCTTCTTGCCTATACTCATAAATATACCAGATTAGGGCATGCCCCTTTATGGAAACTTTCTGTTGGAGCTTAAGGGGGAATTGGATTATATGACATTCTGAAAGAAACTGAAAACACCCTGTTTTCTGATTTTGGGAGTTAAATTGAATGCTTAGAATTTTAAGGTGTTTTATTGAGATAGGTGTTTTCTGAAGATGACTGATTTGTTTATTTAATTGGGATGGAGAACTTGAACTTTATATGGAACACTTGAAAAATTAGACCCAACAACGTGAACTCTGGTACACTTTGAACAAAGTAAACTGTACAACGTAAATTATAGGATACTATGAGGCAAAGTAACTGTACAGGATAAATTATGCAGAAGAAAAGGCTCAGGGGACAGAGCTGTGGGTTGTTCTATGTCATGTGTGTGTTTGGTGCATATAGTTCGTGGTTTGATGGGGACAGGTTGGATTATGATGTGAGTTAATGTGGGGTGACTGTGTCTGAGCCAAAGTACTCCAGGAAAAGGAGTGTCTTTAATAAATTATTCGTAGAAAGTCCCCAATGTCTGAGAGGGAGCGAATGTCTGGTGGGAGAGAGTTTGAGATGATTGGTGCGTAAAAATAGAATGCTCTGTTGGAGGTGGAGGCGCTAGTGCGGACGAATGTCCTAAGTACTGCGGGACAAGTGTTAGCGCTTCTGCGTGATCTCTGGTTGGGGTTTGTCAAGTAGTGACTGTAGGGTATCTGCTGATATCTGTAGGATTGTCCTGAAGGTTGTCAGAGCCACTTTGTATTTCACTCTGCTGTTGATGGGGAGCCAGTGTAATTGCTTCAGTATTGGTGTTATGTGATCTTGAGATGGCTGAGGGGAGATATGATAGAAGTCTATAAATTAATGAACGGAGTGGAACGGGTAAACGTAGATCGATTGTTTACGTTATCAGAATATAGAAAGACTAGGGGACATGCAATGAAGCTACAGGGTAAACTATTTAAGACTAATAAAAGAAAATATTTTTTCACTCAACGTGTAATCAAACTCTGGAATTTGTTACCGGAGGATGTAGTAAAGGCTGTTAGTGTAGCTGGGTTTAAAAAAGGTTTGGACAAGTTCCTGGAGGAAAGGTCCATAAACCATTATTAAGAAGTGACCGAAGATATCAATGCTTGACCCAGTACAAGCATTGTGGAACTTGTGTCTCTTGGGGAAACTGCTAGGTACATATGACCTAGATTGGCCACTGTTGGAAACAGAATACTGGGCTTGATGGACCTTGGTCTGACCCAGTATGGCATATCTTATGTTCTTATGTTGACAGCTGCTGCCTGTGATGAGTCTGGCTGCTACATTCTGTGCAAACTATAAAGACTGTATTAAGGATTTTGATAGGCCCTGATAGATGTTAGCCTCTTTGAAGATAGGGGTGATGAGTGCTTGGCAGATGTTTCTGAAATCTTCATGGTCCACCGAATTTTGATGCAGTGGTATACTGCTCCAGTGATGTGTTTAATGTGGATGTTGAAGTTCAGGTTCTGGTCTAGAATTTTGCCAAGATATTTCACTTGTTTTGCTTGCAACGTTAGGTTTGAAAGGTTTATTGTATCTGGTGGTGAGAAGGAGGGGTGCCTGGTGATGTGCAGGACTTCTGTCTTGTTTGGGTTGATGAGTAGGTTGTGGAGGCTAAGCCATTGTGTGACTGCCTCTAGGCATTTGCTGATTAAGGAGTAGTTGGGATTGCTGGTGGAGAAAGCAATATAGATGAGGATATCGTCTGCGTAAAGGTGATATAGGATTTTGTGGCTTTGGATGACCATGCAGAGGGATTGGATAAAGATGTTAAAAAGCAAAGAGGATAGTGCAGAACCCTGCGGCAGGCCCTGGAGGAGTTTGAAGGGTCTTGAACTTTGTGATCCCACTCTGACCTGTTGTGAGTGGTCAGAGAGATAGGACTGGAAACACTATCAAGTTTTTCCTCCTAGGCCAATTTTGTGGAGGCGTGATATGAGCTGGGTGTGTATGACTCAGTCGAAGGCTGCAGATATGTCAAGAAACACTAGAATGAAGCCTTGTGTGGTCTTTTCGGTGCCTGTAATTAGTGTGTTAAGGAGAGATGCCAGTACAGTTCGGTACTGTGGAAAGTTAAAGCTCATTAAGAGGAGAGTGGGATTCCACAAAATCCAGCTTTTGTAGTTGGACCGTCTTCTCAATAATTTTGGCAAGTGATGGGATGCTTGATATGGGTCTATATGATGAGGGAGCAGCTGGGTTGAGTGTTGGGAATTTAGTAATGCTCTGACGGATGCTTACTTCAGGGCAGGAGGCATATTTGTGAGAGCCAGTGATGAGTGGACAATGTGCAGGTGAGTGACAAAAGCTCCTGCTTGAAGATTTTAATCCATGAGAATGGGCATGGGTCCAGCGGGGTGGTGCTATTAAGGTTTGTGATGATATTCTTTAGTTGCCTGGTAAAAATGGGATTAAAGGCTGACCATGCTTCTATAACGTGGCATCAGTAGTATTGTTTGTGTATCTGGGTGGAGTGAATGCTGCTGAGGCGCTTGCTTGTTTAGTTTGTAGGTATTGTGCAATCTCATTTGGTGAGATTGATGTGGTTCTCATGGTAGTGGGGGGATTTGGGTTATGTAATCTGATTTTCTTCTTGTTTTTATTGTATAGGGTTTTTTTGCTTGATAGTAACATTTTAATATATTTTGTATTGTCTTTAATATTCTTGTATTCCACTATAAACTATATGGTGCCAGAAATAGTGGAATACAAATGTCAATTAGATTAGATAGCTCCTTAATAGCAATTTATTATAGTAATAGAAACAATTATCTTATTTGTCAGATTCTGTAATGCCCTTCTCTGTAGAATGAGTTGCTAGGAACATTTAACAATTTACCATGAATTTGGTCTAGTTCCTGGTATAAAGGCCTTTCATATACTGCATTCTTCATTTGTTCTATTTTAATTATCGTATTGTCAAAGGGACCGTGAAGGAGCCTGTTTACTAAAGTGTGGTAAGCTTTTACACTTGCTGCGCATTATCAGCAAAACTTCACACAGTAAGTACAAAGGCTGTGTGCTAACAGTAGGGGCAAGGCCAACATGTCCCCTGCAGCTACAGCACAAATATTCCTTACTATACGTTAAATGCGTCTGCACTAATTACAAAAGTGACGATGTGCAATAATTACCGCATATGTACTGAAATGTATAGTCCACACCCAGTCTCTGCCCCAAACATGCCTATTCTCTGTTCCATCGCACACGTAGTTAGTGCACTGACTGTTTCTAGCATGCGGTGGCTGTTAGCATGGGCCCGCACTAAATCTGCACAAATGGCATGTGTAGCACGCTTCGGTAAACATGCCCATAAATCCACACCTAGCAAGATCAGATCCACTTTGAAATAGAAAACAAAAAAGGTAAAAATAAATGCATTCTCATGCTAGAGGTGCCGAAATGCTACTGGTCATCTACTCTGCTCTTTAAAGTAGAATGTTTTCCCCCTTCCTTCTTTCCTTGCCAATATACAATCATGATTATAATTATCCAAAACATGTGAAGATTTTCTCCTGTGGAAGTGATATAAGGCATCCACCATATCCTAGCTGTAGAACAATAAAGAACAGGAAATTTTAGTTCATTTCTCTCTTGAAATTGTAATTGAGGGTACCATGCTGGCCCTTTCAGGTTTTGGATTTTCACAGTAAAGTTAAGGGGGGTGTCCATGGCTACATGTCACATATTACCTGTACATGTGACTATCCACTACCTCCGCATGGATGACAGCACAGCACCACTTTTCATAGAAATGACAGGCCACTGATACGTGTCTGCCCAGCAGTAATGATCGCAAGCCTCTTTGATTCAGAAATAATTTCAAACTAGGAACTGACTGCCACTTGATTAGAAGCTGTTTATTTCTTATGCCAGGAATTCCTGCATCTTTTTAACATTTCAAGACTGGATAGTAAAGGGTAAGACACTTGAGGTTGATGTATTGAACCTTGCCACTAGCACTGACAGCAGCAATTAGGGGCCTATTTACTAAACTGTGTTAGGTGTTTAATGTGACTTTCAATGTATAATAACAGCTGGTATGACCCATCTTTTAGCAGTCAAGGCAGCATGTTAACTGCTAAACTATAAAAATAATACTTCATTTTTATAGCATTGATGGTCATATGCAGCACTGCACAGTGGTGATGATAATTCAGGTACAATATGATCCTTCTTGGAAGAGCTTACAATGTAGTGGATACCTGAAGCAATGGGAGCTAAAATGACTTGTTCAAGATTAAAAGGAGCATCAGTGGTAGAAGTGTGATTGGAACCCGCATAAAATAGGCACTCTAAAAGCCCAATATTCAAAGGGCTGTCCGGCGACCATGTCTCTGGCTGCAATTTCCAGATATTCAGCGGCAGTATTTACATAGTGACTGTCACTGAATATCCAGACAAGTGCCAACTTTATCCAGATAGCTTTAATTTTCATCCAGCATTTATCTGAATAGCAATTTCAACCTGCTTCTCATGCGGCCCAGGCTACATCTTGGATAAGTGCTGGCTGAAAATCGCCACTATCTAGTTAAGGTTGGCACTTATCCATCACCCTATTTCTACCCACAGACTTCCCCTATACTTACCATACAGTGCCGCTGAATACCGCTCTCAGGCCTTTATCTGAATTACACCCCCTACCACACCACACCCCACCCCACCCCACCATAGGCTGTCCAGGGAAAGGTTTTGAATATCAGTGTATCAGAAAATTTTGCCGACAGAATGGAGAATAGGAAGAGTAGGACAAGAATTGTACTTACTCATATATGTGCCATTTACCACTGCCACACATGATGCATTTTTTGTGCATACTGATTGTAAAAGTTATGCAGGGTGTTACAAAATTACCCTCTAAGTACAATTAGGGTATTTTTCCAGGCAGATGCAGCTCAGGGAGGGAAGATAGCACCCCTAAAATAATGCCTGGTGCAAGCCACTGTGAGTTAGTTTGAAATATGCTACAGGCTATAGATAAAGGAAGTAGTGGTCAGCAAAACGACTAGTTTTTCTACTGCAACATATATTTTATTGAAATTTAGTTTTTGAAGAATTTGCTTATTCTGGAAATAAAAATGAGAACATCTACCAAAAGGAACTTAGAGCACAAATTCTTGTCAGGAATTATCAATAAAAAAAACCTTTTCAAGAGATGGCTAGGACTAACTTCATTTAGAGTCGCATTTGTTTTCTCTGCACTGTTATTTTGGCCCACCTTAAAAATAAGATTCATGGTTTTAAAACAGTTCATCTTCCTTGGCCAAATGGAATCACTCTGTCTGTCCTCCAACTTTTAATTTAGCCTACGCTGAGTTCATGAAGGTCAAAGCTGATGCACAATGAACAAGATCTAAATACATTTAAACAGCAGGAGGGAGGTGCCGTGGGCTATTTCATCTTCTATGAAGGTTCCAAGCAAGGCTTAACCTCGAGCTTTTCTCGCATTAATGGGATGAACGGCAGTAGTTGCAGCAATAAATTGTGAAGGAATACTTTAACTTCATAACTTTCCCTTCAAGCCTGAGCCATGTATTGATTTGTGAATTCACACTTCAGTATAGCACTACAGAAATAAATTAGTATCCACAAATATAATTGTCTTTTTATTGCCATTTCTGTAACGAGGTCAGAAGCATTTTAAGTCCACATCACTAAGCTGATAACAAAATGAAGTTGATCGATTATATTGAGAACTACTTGAAGTCTACTGCTAGCAAGTTAACGTATGAAACAAAAATAAAGCAACAAGCTGATATTCAGTTCCGGAGTATTAGATTATGCAGCTACCTTCAACCAATCAAGTTATTTTTAGTCAGATATTCAAAGACATAAATAGTTAAATTTTCCTGTATTCCTTCATAAGGTAGGGCTTCTGAAAAAGGTATAAATGAGTGGATATACTCCATATACGTACACACATCTTATAAAGCACACATATGCTTCACAGTTCAGTTCAGTTCATTTTACTCAGGCTATGCCCCTGGATTGAGTACACGAAGATCGTGTAAAAGCAGGCACACTCTTTCCATGCACCTCCTTTTTGAGATGTAATATTATCAGTCTCACCTAGATTTATGCATATATTTATTGCTGTAAATCAAAGTATTTTTAAGAGTTTCAAATGTGCGCTTAAATGGGCATTTACATGTCTCCTTGATGTAGCCTCTATTCTGAAGTGCACACGTTGGGTCAGTCGTGCGCACTTTTACTGTGGGCATGTACAGGGAAGGGCTTTCGGAGGAGCATGACCAGAGTACAAAATTACACGTGCAGATTATAAAATACTGTAATTTACATAAGCTCTTGAAACATCTAGGTTTGGGCATTTACACCAGCCTTAAATGAACATGCATTTTCAACAACACACACTCCTGTTTTATAAAGTATGTGCATATCTTACTTTATAAAATAGGCAAGAAATAAGCGCATAAAAATATGCAATAATCTAGGACCTAGGTGCACCTTACAAAAGTACGCTCTAGAGGTAATTTTATAAGGAGCTGCATAACATTTTGTAGCCTCAACGTGCATCGATCACATATTTTCAGTGCTTAAAGTGCATGAATGGGCCTTTCCATGTGTACTTTAGCTAGTTGCTATTCCGTAAGAATGCACTTCAGGGTGATGGTGCGTACTTTCACTGTCAGTATGCACAGGGGCAGAGCTTGGACAGAGTACAAATCCATTCATGTTAATTATAAAATACTACAGCTTATGTATGTTTCTTTAAAATCTATGCATGGGCATTTATATATGCCCTAAGGCTGGTAGAACTGTTCACACCTAGATTTGCCATATATATACCATCACTTATCCCCCTGTTTTATAAAGTTAAGTATTTGTGCACTCCAATGTTGTGAAATATGCATGATATACACATGGCAATCCGCATGTAACTAGGCACATCTTTATAAAACTACCCTCTTTATGCGGTTACACAGTTTTATGTAAGCCCTTTTCCTGTGAATAATTGACTTCAAAGGAGTTATTTCAAAAGCACTACTGTATTTGTGATTTGGACGTCTGC
The DNA here is from genome assembly GCA_033557465.1 of Ichthyophis bannanicus. Taxonomy (NCBI): domain Eukaryota; kingdom Metazoa; phylum Chordata; class Amphibia; order Gymnophiona; family Ichthyophiidae; genus Ichthyophis; species Ichthyophis bannanicus. The sequence goes on along the minus strand of CM066040.1, from coordinate 241,674,378 downwards.
AAACAGCATGCAGACATCTGAAATCTAAGAGATGTCCGTGGAGCTATTTTAGAAGCTGGGTCTGTGGATGTCTAAGTCTGAATAAGCAAAAAGAAGCACACCAACCCACAGCAAACGGAGAGACCAAAGAAAGCAGATATCACTGTACACTATGGAATGTGTATATTGATCATCTTTATTTATAGTTTCAGTTAACAATTCCCTATGTTATCCAAGTTGTCGTACCTGTTCTCTGTAAAACCAAACAGTATGTTGTTCTGGTCTATTGTTTAATGTAAACCGTGCTGATGCTAAATAGTGCGGTATATAAGAGCTTGTAATAAATAAATAAATATAAAATTGAAGTGTTCAGGGAGGTCTACCCTACACATGTTTCGGCAGACAGCCTTCTTCTGGGATCAGGGATCTCAAATAAAAATAAATAACAATACCAGACATCATAATGTCACATTAAAAATCAGAATATACATGCCTATTGGAAGGACACAACAATAATAAAAAAAACATATATATTTGTCGGCACTCTCTCACACTATTAATGATAGATTCTACCTGAGGTACTCTCGGTTTGCCTTCCCCTGTGTTTTGACTGCTTTTAACAGCTTTATAGGATACTTGGTTTTCACCGACTTCTGACCACTGTGGTCATTTTGGCATCCTTAGTTTGTTCTGATTGCTATGACATACATTGTAACTTAAAATATCCTGATTATTTTAGAACCAAGATATTTGGTCGATTATGATCTACCTCGATTTAGCTTCACACTGTATCTGAGGACTATTACTGTAATACCTATATACATATTTATTTATTTATTTTTATATACCGTGCTATTTAAAATCAGCTCGGTTTACAATAGTAACAAACGAGACATTCCCTGTTCTTCCGAGCTTACAATCTACGAGTTTACAATCTACAGTAATGCAACCTTAATGGGTACAAACATGTCTAATCCTAACAACTCTTAATGGGTACAAACATGTCTAATCATAACACTCTACATATGACCCTGCAGTTATCGTTCCTTAGGGATGGAGGGTAGTCACACTGTTTACCTATATTGGTTGAGTAGCCTTCTAGCTCCTTATTTCCCCTCCATACATACCGAGTCATATGAACTGTCCATCGCTGCTATTGTTCATGTCCATTAATCACTCCCATTTGTTTTCTCCTCTTCTTTGTGTCCACTTCTCTCACTGGCCTCTTTGATTAGTAGCACTGGGCTGCTAGCGTGACTGTTTACCATGTCTTGTACCAAGTATTCAACCTTGTTGGTGAGTACCTGTCTAGATGCCTCAGTATTGTTTCTTGGATAGTCTTAATATATTGCCTTTCCATGTTTTATTTTATTTTATTCATGTGTTCTTATAGTTTTAATATGGATGTTATTTATTCACAGAACATATTCATTTATTATTTATTAGATATCAGACTGAACATGCTGTTTATACAGATTGGATCATCTGTTCTATTTAGTATATTTTTTTAGTTTACAGCGACCACAATTTATGATCTTTTAATTTGACTTATTTTTTCATGGTTTTATTGTCTTTTTATATATTTTGTTTATGTGCTCTATTTTACATATATATGATTGTTTCTTAGATATTGCTTTTAATTTATACTGTCATGGTGTTTTTTATTGTGTTATTTTATTGCTGTGTCCTGTATGCATGTCCATTCTTATTTTTAATGTGAGACATTATATGGTATTGTTGTTGATGCAGATGGTAGATTCAGAATTTCGAGTAGGGTGAAGTCTTTGTGGATGGGTGAGTGTAAGCAGATTTCTTCCAGTAAGGTGGTGAGCGTTGGTGTGAGGGGGTCTGTAGGAAAGGCAGATGGAGAGGAAGCGGTTGGAAATTGTGATGTTGAGGTTTGGGGTAGAGGCATGGTTTATGGTATTGAATTCAAGACTCTTCCTTGCGAGTATGCAGACTCCATTGCCTGTAATGGATGTCCGGGGGCAGTTATGGATATTGTAGTGGATGTGTTAAGCTGGTTGATCAGGACGTTTTCTTTCTCAGTGAACCAGGTTTCAGTGATACATAGTATGTCGATTTTGTCTGTTATGTAATCAGCTAGGGTTTGAATTTTGTTGTGGGCAGAGCATGTGTTGATTAGGGAGCATCTAATGGAATTGAGCTGCTGTATGGGTTTTTTTGTGCTTGGTGGTATTGTGTCCATTTGTGGTTGACGTATCTTTAAAAGGATAAAGCATAATTTGAAAAGGTACAGAGAAGAGCCACCAAAATGGTAAAGTGGATGGAATATACCCCTATGAGGAAAGACTTAAAAGGTTAGGGATCTTCAACTTAGAAAAAAGACTGCTGAAGGGAGATATGATAGTGGTCTATAAATTAATGAATGGAGTAGAATGTGTAAATGTAGATTGGCTGTTTACTCCATCAAAAAGTAGAAAGAATAGGGGACACGCAATGAAGCTACAATGTAACCCACTGAAGACTAATAAGAGAAAATATTTTTTTTACTCAACACGTAATCACACTCTGGAATTCATTTCTGGAGGATGTAGTAAAAGATGTTAGTGTAGCTGGGTTTAAAAAATGGTTTGAACAAGTTGAGGGGGGAGTGGCTGACTTGGATTTAGTGGCAGTTACAGACACATGGTTCACAGAAAACCATGACTGAGATGTAGCTATACCTGGCTATACTTTATTCAGAAAGGAGAGGGTGGAAAGAAGGGGAGGAGGAGTGGCACTATATGTAAAAAATAATATTAAAGCTTTGGAATTGCAGAGCTTAAAAGGGAGAGAAGAGGCATTGTTAAACTAGGCATTGGGATTAAACTAGAAAGAGGGAAAGAGAAATCTATTTGCATTGGCGTGATATACAGACCTCCCTCACAAGAGGAATAGGTGGACAGAGAGTTAATTGAAGACATATGCAGCATTGCTAGGAAAGTGGAAGTACTACTGATAGGGGATTTTAATATGCCAGATGTTGATTGGCACATTCCTGCTGCATCATCTAGAAGTAAGGAGATCCTGGATTCTCTACAGGGAGAACTATTCAGGCAATTGGTAACAGACCCCACATGTGAAGGCGCCATACTGGACTTGGTGCTTACCAATGGTGAAAGTGTTTCTGATGTTATAGTGGGAGATCATTTTGCATCCAGTGATCACCAGATGGTGTGGTTCAGTATGAGGACTAGGGCTGTTATAATCCATTCAAAGGTGAGGGTCTTAAACTTTAGGAAGACTAACTTTGCCAAGATGGGCCAATACCTCAGGGAGTCGTTAGCGGGATGGGAACAGCTGGGGGATGTAGAAAAACAGTGAGAAAAACTGAAAGGGGATATTTTAAGGGCAACCAACCTTTTTGCTAAAATGGTAAATAAAGGTAAAAGGAAAAGGAGACCGCTATGGCTTTCAAAAGAAGTAGTTGAAAAGGTGAAGAAAAAGAGGGAGGCCTTCATGAAATACAAGAGATCACAGAGAGAGGAAGACAGGCATCTATATTTGGACTAACTTAGAGAAGTTAGCAAAGTAGTCAGGAAAGCAAAGATTCAAAAAGAGGAGGAAATAGCCAATGCAATAAAATGAGGGGATAAGACATTTTTCAGATATGTTAGTGAGAAGAGGAAGGGCAAAAGTGGTATTGTCAGACTCAAGGGTGAAGGGGAGGAATATGTAGAAGCAGATGAGGATAAAGTGGAATTGCTTAACAAATATTTCTGTTCTGTGTTCACAGATGAAGAACCAGGAGCAGGACCTCAGAAAACACCCACAAACAGGAACAGAAGCGAGGGACATCTTGAACAATTTCAGAAGACTGTGTTCGTGAGCAACTAGTTCAACTTAAAGTAGACAAAGCGATGGGACCGGATGGGATACACCCTAGAATACTGAGGGAACTTGGGGACGTTCTAGCAGCTCCACTGACTGACCTTTTCAATGCCTCGTTGGAGTCGGGAGTGGTGCCAAAGGACTGGAGAGAGGCTCATGTGGTGCCTTTACACAAAAGCGGAAGTAAGGATGTGGTTGAAAACTACAGGCCGGTTAGTTTAACTTTGGTGGTGAGTAAATTATTGGAAACACTGCTGAAAAAGAAAATAGTGAATTTTCTCGAGTCCAGCGGATTACAGGATCTGAGGCAGCATGGATTCACCAGAGACAGGTCTTGACAGACACATCTGATTGTTTTCTTTGACTGGGTGACCAGGGAGTTGTACTGAGGGAGAGCCCTAGATGTGGTGTATTTAGATTTCAGTAAAGCCTTTGACACTGTTCCTCACAGGCGACTTATAAACAAACTGAGCACCCTAAGGATGGACCCTAAAGTTACTGCTTGTGTTAGAAATTGGTTGGGTGAGAGGCGACAAAGAGTACAAGTAAATGGAGCTCACTCTGAGGAGAAGGATGTTACCAGTGGTGTGCCCCAGGGATCTGTCCTTGGTCCAATTCTTTTTAACATCTTTGTTAGTGATATAGCGGAAGGGCTTTCAGGTAAGATTTGCCTCTTTGCGGATGATACCAAAATCTGCAATAGAGTAGACACCCAGGAAGGTATAGATAACATGAGGAGGGATCTAGCTAAGCTTGAAGAATGGTTTTGAATTTGGCAGCTAGGATTTAATGTTAAAAAATGTAAGGTTATGTATTTGGACTGCAGTAATCCAAGGGAGCAATATAGTATAGGGAGTGAAGTACTTTTGTCCACTAAAGAAGAGACCTAGGCATGGTTGTGTCTGATGATCGTAAAGTAGCTAAACAGGTAGAAAAGGCGACGGCAAAAGCTAGAAGGATGCTTGGGTGCTTACAGAGAGGAATGACTAGCAGAAAAAAGGAGGTGATAGTACCTCTTTATAGGTCTTTGGTGCGACCTCATTTGGAGTATAGTGTGCAATTCTGGAGGCCTCACCTTCAAAAGGATATAAACAGGATGGAGTCAGTACAGAAGGAGCTAATAAAATGGTTAGTGGTCTTCATTATAAAGCATATGAGGACAGACTTAAGGATCTTAATATGTACACCTTAGAGTAAAGGCGGGATAGAGGTGATATGATTGAGATGTTTAAATACCTCCATGGCATAAATGTACAGGGGGAGAGCCTCTTTCAATTGAAAGCAAGTTCTGCTATGAGGGGACATGGGATGAGAGTGAAGGGGGATAGATTCTGGAGTGATATCCCCCCCTCCTTTGTTGTTAAACCGCTTTGACCCGGTGAAAAGCGGGATATAAATACAGTTAAATAAATAAATAGATAAAGAATAAATAAATATGCGGAAATATTTCTTTACGGAAAGAGTGGTGGATCCGTAGAATAGTCTCCCAGTGGATGTGGTAGAGATGAGGACAGTATCTAAATTCAAAAAAGCATGGGACAAACACAGAGGATCTCTAAAGGAAAAAGGGGGACTGTTGTAGTCGTTGATATGGAAGGACAGACTAGATAGGCCATGTGGTCTTTTTCTGTCGTCATATTTCTATGTTTCTAAAAGTCCATAAACCTTTGTTAAGGAGGACCTGGGAAATCCACTGCTTACCCCAAGGTAAGCATTGTGGAATCTGTGTACCTTTTTGGGAACCTGCCAGGTACTTGTGACCTGGATCAGCCCTGTTGGAAACAGGATACTGAGCTTGATGGACCTTGGTCTGACCCAGTAAGATATTTCTTATGTTCACTAACTGCAGCAATTGTGGTGCATGCATACCAGTGATGGCCATGATAACTGTTATGTGCTGTCAACGCCCAGATTCCCCTGCGCAAAGTGGTTAGCACCAGACTTTTACTGCACTGTCCCATGCTACAGTCAGCATGGTGCACTTAGCTCATGGTAAACCCCACACTAACCATTAGGGCATAAGTCATACAGTAATATGTGTATCTGTGTAACTTTGGTAATTAAACTTCAGGTGTATTATTTATAGCTCTTATGTGATCTCCTCTTCAATCGTTTTTTCTTTCATTGAGCTTAATAGCTCTCATCCTTTCAGTGTCATTTCTCACATGCCTCCAGAAGCTCTTAGTGGGCAATTTTCAAACTGTCGAACTTTGAAATAAAGTCTCTGGGTTCTTTTCACATATGCATGCTGTGACTTTGAAACTTGCTGTGGGCACAAAGTACCCATGGATACTTGCGTCTACATTCTGTGCAGGTACTTTATGAAGGTAATTTTATAACAGGGTACATAAGGTGAGATGACAAGCAGACCTCTCTGTTAAGCGTATTTTATAAAGACACATAGGTACCTATTTATCATCATAAAATACTAGCTTAAGTGACGGGCATTCCACCTTAAAGGCAGGTGCAGATATTTACACCTGCTCTTTAGCAGGTATAAATAAACTTCAGTAAAGTGTGCAAACACACGGGTAAATTAAGGAATTCTATAATCAATCTGTACATTTGCAGACTCTGCCAATTCTCTGTCCGGTCGGCTTATTAATGCCCTTCCCTTGAAATTGTTTCCTGCCCGGCTAATCAACATGTCTGTCATCATGCTACCTCCCTCCGCAATCCATTTTCAAATCAACTTGCTACACATCAAAATTAACAGTTTAGGCAACATGTTAAGTGCTAATATTGTAATAATACAATTTTGTAGCTCTGCTGGATATGTGCAGCGCTGTGCAGTGGTGACAAGCATTCGTCACCACATGCCCCTTCCCCAAAGAACTTACAATATGAGTGGAAACCTGAAGATAAAGGAGGTAATTTTATAAGGAAGCTGCGTAAAGATACAAATCATTTATATGCATAAGTCACTAGCGTGCGTGAACGTGCAGTTGCACACATACTTTAGCTGGTCACTATTCTGTAAGTATGCACATATGACCGACTTATACTTTGTCTGTGTGCACAGGGGGTGGAGCACAAAGTTACACATGTAAGATATAATATGGAATAACTTAGGTGCATTTCTGCAAAATCTAGGTGCGGGTATTTATAACTGCTAAAGTTTTAATGTGTGTTTTCACACTACTTAAGTGTATGCTTCACTTTATAAACTAGGCCTCAAATGTGCATGTACTAACGAGCGTTAACCCTATGGGAGTTTCTAAAATTACCCTCATAGTGATTTGCTCAAGGTCACAAGACGTTTCAGTGGTAGCGGTGCTATTTGAATCCTGTCTTCCTGGTTCTCAGCCCATTGCTCTAACCCAGTGGTTCTCAGCCCAGTTCTTGGAACGCACCTAGCCACTCAAGTTTTCAGGATTACTACAATGAATATGCATATGAGAGATTTGCATTCAATGGAAGCACTGCATGCAAATCTCTCTCAGGAGCGCAGTGAAGGGAAAATAGACTTTATTAAAGATACCCGAGACAGCTGTGTTTCAGCTAGTGCCTTTCTCAGGGGTTGAGCTCTTAACCCAGTGGAATGCTGGTAATAGTGTCCAGATGAAGGCAGTCAAGGACCCCAGAGTACTGTGTGGCTGAAAATCTAAGGAAATTTCTTGCTGAGGACCAAGCGATCAGAGGTGGTAGTAGCAGCTTCCTTACTTTTTCAGCCACACAGTACCCTGGGGCAGGGCCGGATTTACCTATACGCCATGTACGCCATGGCGTAGGGCCCACAGCTGGCAGGGGCCCACAAAAAAAGAACAAGTTAATTTTTTTTTAAATAAAATAAAAAAAAAACCTGCTGGCTGCCGCCGCGGGGCCCCCTCTGCTGCCGCGGCAGCACCGACTGACCCGCGGGTGCCCCCTCTACAAGCTGAAGCCGTCGGTTCGTTCCTCCCTCCCTCCCTCTGTGCAGGGTGCAGGCTGCAGGCTGTGAGAGACGCGAAAGGAGAGTGTCTCCTCGCGTCTCTGTTAAGCCCGCAGGGGCTGATGGGAAATTTCCCATCAGCCCCTGCGGGCTTAACAGAGACGCGAGGGAGACACTCTTCCTTCGCGCCTCTCACAGCGTGCACGGAGGGAGGGAGGAAGGAACGAACCGACGGATTCAGCTTGTAGAGGGGGCCCCCGCGGGTCAGTCTGTGCTGCCGCGGCAGCAGAAGGGGCCCCGCTGCGGCAGCCAGCAGGTTTTTTTTTTAAATTAAATTTTACTTTAGGCCGACGGGGGTGGGGGGGTAGGACTGGTAATGGGCTATTGGGGGGGGCTGGGGCTGGGGGGGTTAAGGCTAGAGGTGGGTTGATGGGGTTAGGACTGGTAATGGACTGTGGGCTGTTGGGGGGGCTTAGAACTGGCAATGGGCTTTGGGGGGGTTAAGACTGGTAATGGGCTGTGGGCTGATGGGGGCTGTCTGGTAATGGGCTATGGGGGGCCTAGGACTGGAAAGGGGCTGGGGGGGTTAAGACTGGAGGTGGGCTGATGGGGTTAGGACTGGTAATGGGCTGTTGGAGGGGTTTAGAACTGGTAATGGGCTGTGGGCTGATGGGGGGTTAGGACTGGCAATGGGCTATGGGGGGCTGACTGGAAATGGGTTGATGGGGTTAGGACTGGAAGTGGGCTGATGGGGGGTTAGGACTGGTAATGGGTTATAGGGGGGGCTTAAACTGAAAATGGTTTGATGGGGGGTTAGGACTGTAAGTGGGTTGATGGGGGGCTAGGACTGGTATTGGTTTGGGGGGTTGCTAGGACTGGAAATGGGCTGATGGGTGGCTAGGACTGGAAATGGGCTGATGCAGGGACTAGAAGGGAATGGATGCTGGGTGAGGCTGGAACTAGAAGGGAGCTGATGTTGGGGGAGGATTAGAATGGGATGGGGCTGGAAGAGTAAAATGGAGAAGAGAAAAATATTTTGTGTGGGAGGGATAAAAAATCTACAATTGGCCGGGTATTGGGAAAGTAAGTGGGGATTGAGGATGGAGGGGTAAAATTTGAGTGGATGAAATAGGAATGAGGAAAGAGCAAAAGGAGAAAGATTAATATGTTAAAGCAGATGTAGAGAGAGAATGGAAAAAAATCTAGAAGAGAGAAGAAAGGACAAATGGACAGCAGACGATGGAGAGTTAGCAGAAGACACAAAGAAACCAGAAGAAAGTGGCTGGAGCAATTGCAGCTGAAAAAAATGCACAAAAGGTAGAAAAATATCTCATTATTTTGAATTTATTAATTGGAATATGTCAGCTCTGGTAAATGTGCATCATTAACGTCTGCGCTTTGTTTAGTACAAGAGCAAATTAATGTATAGTAGTTTTATTTCTACAGTGTTGTACTTTCCAAGTTTGGCTTTTGGGATTCCCAGTTTAATTATTGTCTTCCTGTTTCTAAATTGTGATTACTTGTTTGATGGTCTATGTTCTGCATGTGTAACTGAGCTGAGGTGTTCTGTTTATATAATTCCTATTTGACATTGCCACTTGTTCTCTTTCCCCAGTAGGTCATGTATTGTTGTTCTCTGAAATGTATTGGTTTAATATTTGCAGTGTTGCCTTTTGATTGGTAGGGTATGGTGCTTTGTGAGTCCTGGTAGTGCTGTTAGGATACGGCGGGTTTACTATGGGTTCTAAATGGGCAGTGTTTGTAGTAGTTCCTAATGTGTCTGGCAGTTGGCACTGGATTATAGTAATGTAGAAATCTTTTAGTCTTTCTTTATCCATACACTCATTAAGAGGCACGTTTACTAAAAGTTAGTATATGGTAACATTATGCAAATATTTATGCAAATGAGGCCCCTTATGCAAATGAGGCCCCGCACCCCCCTTGGGCCGTCCCTGCTGGGGGCCCACAATTTTTGTTGGCGTAGGGCCTCACTCAAGGTAAATCCGGCCCTGCCCTGGGGTCCCTCAATTTCTTCATCTGGACACTACCAGCATACTACTGGGCTTAACAGCTCAACCCCCCTGGTGCTCATCATGGAATAACAGTGGAGTCTTTGACTACGGAGGTGGCGATTGCTGTGGCACAGTCTTGAGAGGAGGTTGCTTCGGCTATTTTCAAGTTGGTGAGACCCACAGTGATTACTATGGACGCGCTGTGGGACAGTTTAGCAACCTTGAGTTCTTCACTGAATCAACGTTTGGGTTTTATACGTATGGAGTTTGTTGGGGTGAAGACGACTTGTGCTCATCTCTGCAGTGGATTTGAGGAACATGCGGGGAGAATCTCCTAGATAGAATATGAAGTTGGGCAGCTCCGGGACTTGTTTGATGTCCAAATTAAGGACAGAGCTGTGACTCTTAGAAAAGTAGAATATCTGGAAAATCAGGTTCGTCGGTCTAACTTACGATTCCTGAATTTTCCTAGGTCTCCGGTTATGACTCCAGTGGAGATAGTGAGAAAGTAGTTTGTGGAAGTTTTGAAAATCTCCCCCGAGTTTTTCCCACTGTAACCAGGGCTTTGTATTTATCTATGGACGCAGGGTCCTGTGGTACTGCTAATTCTTCTGTCTCTCCTGGTGTTGGAGACCTTACAGGGTTTTTAGAAAACTCCTTGGAGGTTATTACTGAAAAAACTACTCTCCTTGTTACCTTTGCTCTGGAGCCTGATAAATTCTTTATTCTAAGGTTATACTTTAAACACTTCAGTGAGGCTTTTTTAGGTTCATAGGTTAGGATTTTTCCTGATGTGTCTCGTACTACACAACTGTGAAGGAGGGACTTTTTGATCCTTCACCCTAGTGTGTTGGCCCTGGGGCAACTTTTCAATTATAAATTCCTGTTAAATGTTGTGTTTCATATAAAGAAAAAATATATATGTTCTTTGAGCCTAGAAAACCTCTGGAGTTTTTAGTTGCTAGGGAAGAGGCTTCGGTTGTAGTTGCTGGGCCGTCCCATTCGGCTGACACTTAAGTCTCCACTTGCTATGTATTTTTCTGTTAGGTTATTTTAGGGCCAAGGTGTGCCTTAATTTTTACCTTGCGTTATAGTTTCCTGGGACCCGCCTTTGGATTTGTGAACTAATATTTAAATGGTCAGCGTTGTTTTATGATAATGTTTTCCTGTTCAACATTGACTCAAAGGCACACATTGCATTGCAATATTTAATAAACGTGTTAAAAAAAAAAACACTCCTGAAGAAGGCACTAACCGAAACATGGCCATGTCAGGTATCTTTAATAAAGTCTATTTTCCCATCACTTCGCTATTAAGAGAAATTTGTGTGCACTGCTTCCATTGAATCCATATCTCTCTCATGCATATTCTTTGTGGTTATCCTGAAAACCTGACTGGTTAGGTGTGTTTGGAGAACTGGGTTTAAAACCCCTGTTTTAACCACTAGGTCATTTCCACTCATTTTAAGATGCTAGTTGCTAGGTTAAACACTTAACACTGAAATTCCTATCAGGGACATGGGCTGGGATGTACTTTTGGTCAAACTGGAGTGTCCAATGTGTAATTGGAGTGGAGGAGTAGCCTAATGGTTAGAGCACTGGCTTGGAAATCAAGAGACCAGGGTTTGATTCCCACTAGCATTCCTTGTGGCCTTGGGCAAGTCATTTAACCCTCCATTGCCTCAGAAAATTCCAAGTTATCAATGTTCCTGTTTAATATACATTACCAAGTTTAAGTTACATTGTAAACAGCTTTGATTGAATTGATAAAGCGGTATAAAAGACCTGTTAAATAAATAAAATAAATAAAAAAATTAAACAAATTGGACAATTCAGTTACGCTACCTACATTTTGAATATATTGACATTTTTTTTCTCTCCCTGAGAACTTCATCTTATTTTGCAGTTTTTAGCATCATTGCAACTAAGAAATGCCAAAAAACTTAAGGAATTACAGAATTCTTCACTGGGATAATGCACTTGGCATTCTCTGAAAGATACATATGAAGTCTAAGATTACAGCTGTGGCATTTTACATGTTTTAAGCTCACTGTGGTTCAGTTCTGTTTCATTTTTAAAGTAAAACTCATTTTTCAAACATTGCTGTAGATGCCAGTGTGGCCAGATGGAAGTTAGTTTAAAGAGAAAACACAAGCATGTTTCTTGTAAAGATTTTGGCATGGTTTAGGATTTCTTATGCCATGTCCTTAAAAATAAAATTATAAATACTCATGCCAAAAATCCCTCTTTAGATGATAAAGAGGAGATTGTGCATTATTTAATTTTGAAAAATCTCATATAAAAATAGCACATGGGCCTTATTTCTAAGACCCATATGTGTAACTAATTTAAAACACTACCAACAGAAAGAGTGCTTGTCTGACCTTCAAGCAGTGTGCTACCAACATAAAGCAAAATCAAAACAAGGCAATGTAGAGCAGTCCACTGAGAAAGCAACTCACAGAACTTGAAACTAATACACGTGGTCCCTTCCATCCAAACGCCACAAGCAGACGAGATTGTATTTTTCTTAATGAAATAATCATTTCATTTCAACAGTATCATAAGCAAATATAGAGTATTATATTAATAAGAGCATATGCTGTTAATTGCTCTGGGCGATATCATGACCTCTGAGTATTGCCTATGATTTTGCCTTCTGTTCCCTGTTATGTTAGTTTTTCCATATTCTCATTCTCATTGGCATTCTGTGTGTGTATGTAATGAAGGGATTTGACATACCACTTTCATGATGACCCCTTATAAGTGATGTAAAAGACAGTGGGTTATCATAGGTGGTACCATATTCCTCAGATCAGACAGTTAAGGAAGTAGCACAAGTGTTGGGGTAACTGGTGCCGCTTTTAATTGGCCAAGCGAATGTTGATGTGCTATAGTCTAGCATTTCTCTGATCTGTAAATGCACTCTAGAGCCGTGTGGCATACCAACGGCTTTGGAAAAATTATTCATCTCCAGGAACAAGCAGGAATGAGTCTTCACATATGGGTATCGTCGGTACCGACGGAGCCTGCGCGGGAACGCTCCCCAGCGTCCAGTAAGAAAGCTTTTGGGAGCATCCCACAGTGCCTGCGCGCTGCCTTCCCGCCTTTCCCAACCGCCTCTCTCCAGTTCTTCTTTTCCGCAGAGCCAGAAGGTCGTGTTCCTGTCACCGCAGCAGAAGTTCTTTATTTTTTTCTTTATTTTTCTGTGTCGCGTCTGCCGCCTTCGACGTCAGACCGGTACCGACGGTCTTTTCTTTTCTTTTTTTAAAAAAAACAAAAACCTTTTCTTTCTTCAACTGTGCATTTTCAGTTTGGGCCTTAGGCCTGAACATTTTTCTCCTCATGGAGAAGCCCGCTTCCGCATTCAAAAAGTACACGAAATGTGGCGGTACTATTTCTGTCACCGACACCCATGATTGGTGTCTAAAATGTTTGGGTCCTGACCATTCCATCACAGATTGTGTGTCCTGTACATTACCAAGTTTAAGTTACAATGTAAACAGCTTTGATTGAATTGATAAAGCGGTATAAAAGACCTGTTAAATAAATAAAATAAATTAAAAAATTAAACAAATTGGACAATTCAGTTACGCTACCTACATTTTGAATATATTGACATTTTTTTTCTCTCCCTGAGAACTTCATCTTATTTTGCAGTTTTTAGCATCATTGCAACTAAGAAATGCCAAAAAACTTAAGGATGTCTAAAAGAGGTCGGCAGAACTGAGCAGCCAAGCTCAGTACCCTGTTTCCCTCTGATGCAGCCTCGGTAGCATAGACGTCTTCCAGGGCTGCTTCTTCCTCCCATGGATCTCAGGTAACCAAACATAAATCCAGCCGGTCCTCAAAGGGCAAATCTCCCTCTAAGCATCGAGATGCCTCGGGCTTGTCCTCGAGGAATCTGCACCGGCAAAATTACCCCGGCGGGAAGTTCCGGCTTCCAAAGGACTGTCTATGGGGTCACAGGTTGACATCGATGGCTCGGCCTCGACCGATCACCTGTTGCTATGTTCTGGCGTACTGGTGGCCTCCACTGGTACCGACATCCAGACTCTGGTGGCGTCGATGGATCAGAAGATGCTGTCCATACAGCGCACCCTAACGGCGTTTATGCAGGCTTCGACACCTCCGGTACCGCAACAATCTCCGTTACCTGTACCGGCACCAGCATCGTTCCCGGTGCCGGTACCGATTGCATCGACATCGGCTTCGGTGTCGACTGCAACGGTACCCTGTCCTATGATGCCCATCGGTACCGAACCGGTACCGCTTACTCCCGATGTCGATCCCACTCGGTACGCGTATCGGGCTTTACAGGAGCATCCAGACAGGCGATACTTCGATTCCTCCGAAGACTCTGATGAGTCGGAGGCTTCTGTCGAGGCACCGGTACTTCTCCCTCAGGAGTCTGCTTCTCCAAAACGAAGAATGTCTCCTCCAGAAGACTTGTCTTTTCAAGACTTCATTAGGGAAGTGGCTAGGGGCCTCTCCATTACAGTGGCCCCTGAGTCAGAGCCTAGAGCCAAGCAATTAGATATTTTGCAGTATCCTAAGGCTCCTAAAGAAGCAGCTACCTTACCTATTCATGAGATTCTCTATGATCTCATGTTGAGCATGTGGGAGACTCCTCTTACCACCTCTCCTCATTCTCGTAGGTTAGACACCATGTACCGTGTCCCTCCTTGTCCTGGCTTTCATAAGTCTTAGCTTCCTCACCACTCTATTGTGGTAGAGTCTGCCATGAGGAAAATGAAGAGTGCAGAGAGACACTCATCTAATCCTCCAGGACGTGAATGCAGGACCCTTGATGCTTTTGGCCGAAGGGTTTTCCAAGCTAATATGCTTGCTGCCAGAATCAACTCCTATAGTCTCTATATGGGGATGTTTCTAAAAGAAGTCACAGATCATCTGCAGACTTTAGCCCCTTTTATTTCAGAAGATAAAAGGCAGGAATTTCTCACTTGGCTTAAACATGCCCAAGATGTTTCCAAATTTTCCAACCGTGCAGCCTTTGACTCTTTTGAGTGTGTAAGCAGAGCCTCGGCTATTGCCATAGGTGCACGCAGAATTGCTTGGTTACAAGCCTCTGATTTGGAACTCTGGGTCCAAAATGAACTGGGAAATCTTCCTTGTACAGGTTAAAACCTTTTTGGCAGGGATTGGCAAGCAAAGGCCACTCAGATGGATGCTGAGAACTCTGCTTTGGATTGACTTTCAAAGTCTACCTCTGCTCCTGTTAAGAAAAGATTGTTCAAAAAGACACCTTTTTCTAGAAAGGGAAGATATTATCCTGCTTATGGTCAGCAGGTATCTTCTGCAGGTCGTTTTGCTGCAAAGCGTCAGCAACCACCTAAGCAGGCCAAATCAAAGGCTGCCAGGCCTCCCATGGCCCAGCAGCCTCAGCCTCCTCAGGGCCTTTGACTTGCAACTAGAGAACTTAGCCTTTCTAGCTCTGGAAGAACCAGAGCCCCTCACCATTCCAGGAAGGTTGGCTTACTTTGCTCTCAGATGGGAGCAAATCACAGCAGAGCAATGGACCCTCTCCATTATAAGGGAAGGGTACAAGCTTCATTTCTTAAACCTTCCTCCCCACACCATGGTGAACAGTTCAATTCTCCAACATCTCTCCTCAACCTTCTGGGTCAGGAGATTGCTACCCTTCTTGTCCAAGGGGCAATAGAAGAAGTACCTCTTCTTCAACAGGGCTCAGGGTTCTACTCCCCTTATTTTCTTATGCCAAAGAAAACAGGGGGCTACAGACCCATATTAGATCTCAGAGAATTGAACAAGTTTCTATTCAAAGAGAAATTCAAGATGATTTCTCTCGGTACTCTGCTGCCATACCTTCAGACACAATTATATCACCAAACCCCTGTGAAACAATCTCAACTTTTTTTGTTGGATAATACCGGAAAGGGACATGGACTGAAAACCATGTTCTCCACACGGCCGTGTGGAGAACATGGTTTTCAGTCCATGTCCCTTTCCGGTATTATCCAACAAAAAAAGTTGAGATTGTTTCACAGGGGTTTGGTGATATAATTGTGTTTGGAGAGATCATTTGGATATCACTAATTTGGGGGCTTTTTCGTTCGGCCATACCTTCAGAGTCAGGACTGGCTTTGTTCTCTAGATCTCAAGGATGCATACACCCATGTCCTCATCCAGAAGGTTCCTTCAGTTCCTTTTTCAAGGAAAGCACTACCAATACAGGGTGCTTCCTTTCGGTCTGGCCTCTGCACCAAGGGTATTCACGAAATGCATGGCAGTAGTAGCTGCATTCCTACGCACTCTAGGAATATTCGTTTTCCCATATCTGGGCGACTGGCTCATTCGAGCTCCATCCCAGTCAGAGGCCCAGATTTGTCTAACCTGCACAATGCGTGTCCTTCAGTATTTGGGACTGGTAATAAATATCCCAAAATCCCATCTCGCCCCTACTCAGTCTCTGGAGTTTATAGGGGCCTTGCTGGATACCACAACTGCAAGGGCCTATCTTCCTCAGGCCCATTGCCTACGCTTGGTGCAGTTAGCCTCCCAGATACAGTTAAAGTCCCATTTAACTGCTCGAGAAATGTTACAACTATTAGGCCACATGGCATCCACCGTGCATGTGGTTCCATATGCTCGCCTTGACATGAGGGCAGCTCAATGGACTTTGTCCACCCAATGGACTCAGGCATCAGGTTGCCTGTCAGACAAAATAGCAAACTCCAGTCGCCTATTTTGGTCTCTCCAGTGGTGGATGTCCCCTCCAAATCTGTTGCTGGGGTCCCCTTTTCAGCAGTCGCTACCCCAAGCAACTCTGACAACAGGTGCTTCTCCAATGGGTTGGGGAGCTCATCTGCAGGATCTCTCCACCCAGGACATCTGGTCTCCACAGGAGACTTCACTGCATATCAATCTCTTGAAACTCAGAGCAATATTCTTAGCTCTCGGAGTGTTCCATTCCCTGCTCAGCTACAGGACAGTCCTCATCCATACGGACAACCAAGTAGCCATGTTCTATGTAAACAAGCATGGCGGGACTGCCTCTCTGTCGCTTTGCAACGAAGCTTTGCGACTGTGGGCCTTCGCCAGAGAGCATCACATCCATCTTCTGGCAGTATATCTTCCAGGTGTTCAAAACTCTTGGGCGGACAGACTCAGTCGAGTTCTGCTTCCACACGAGTGGTCCCTCCACATGGACCAGGTAGCCAGGATTTTTCGAATTTGGGGAACCCCGGACATGGACCTCTTTGCAAGTTCGTGGAATGCCAAACTTCCCCGGTTCTGTTCCAGAGTTCCGAGTCAGGGAGTTCAGGCCAAGGATGCCTTCCTCCTTCACTGGGGTCAAGACTTCCTTTATGCCTTTCCACCAATTCCCCTAATTCCCAAAACACTATTCAAGCTTCAGAGAGATCGAGGGACCATGATCCTCATAGCACCACATTGGCCACGCCAAGTGTGGTACCCTCTACTTCTGCATCTCTCTCAAGCTCCTTCCCTGGACTTGGGCTCTGCACCAGACCTTCTGTCCCAGGAAGAGGGAACCTTGTGGCACCCAAACCCCCAGTCGCTCCATCTCAGGGCTTGGTTGCTGAGGGCCTAGACCTTCAAGATTTTCATCTCTCTCAGCAAGTCAGAGATGTTATTCATGCCTCTAGAAAGCCTTCTACTAGACGTTCCTATGCTTTCAAATGGAAAAGATTTACCATTTGGTGTTCAGAGAAGGGTCTAAACCCTCTTGCAATACCTCTGAATTCTCTACTAGAGTATCTCCTGCATCTATCCCATGCAGGTCTGAAAACGAATTCAGTAAGAGTCCATTTGAGTGCTATTGCAGCATCCCTCAAGCCTCTCAATGGACAACCTATTTCCTCTCATCCTCTTATAGCAAGATTCATGAGAGGCCTTCTTTTAACTAAACCTCCCATTAGACCACCTCCAGTGGCATGGGACTTAAACCTGGTTCTTGGCCAGCTTATGAAGCCACCCTTTGAACCTTTAGCCACCACCTCCTTGAAATTTCTTTCTTGGAAAGTTGTTTTTCTTATTGCCGTCACCTCAGCATGCCGCATCAGTGAGTTGCAAGCTTTGGTGGCTAATCCACCTTATACAAGGTTCCATCATGATAAGGTAGTCCTCAGGACCAATCCACACTTTATGCCTAAAGTGGTCTCGCCTTTTCATCTGAACCAAGAGGTATATTTACCTGTCATTTTTCCAGGACCTCATGCATCAGGTGCAGAGAAGAATCTTCATACCTTGGATTGTAAGAGAGCTCTCGCTTTTTACTTACAAAGAACACAGCAACATAGGAAGTCTTCTCAACTCTTTGCTTTTGATCCTTCTCATTTAGGACTTCCAGTCTCTAAGAGAACACTGTCCAACTGGATTGCTCAGTGTATTTCTTTCGCCTACCAGAGTAGGAACATTTCCCTGGAGGGCCATGTCACAGCTCACAATGTGAGAGCCATGGCAGCCTCAATGGCTCATCTAAACTCTGTGTCCATCGACCAGATCTGTCGAGCGGCCACCTGGGCCTCGGTTCATACCTTCACAGCCCATTACTGTTTGGACAAGGACTCCCGCCGGGATGCCTCGTTTGGTCAGGCTGTTCTCAAACACCTGTTCCATTCCTAATCAACTCCTACCCACCTACCCTGGTCGGATGCCAGAGCTCCATGGGAGGAGGTAGAGTCCTTTTCAAGGACACACAACCTGGGGTTTCTCCCTGGCATCTACAGCTAGGGAGTCCCCATATGTGAAGACTCATTTCTGCTTGTTCCTGGAGATAGCACAGTTACTTACCTGTAACAGGTGATCTCTGGGAACAGCAGGAATAAGTCTTCACAATCCACCCACCTCCCCTAGGAGTTGTATCTCTTTATCTATCTTTCCTTTCCTCTCTCTCTCTTTGTCTCAGCTTTAAAACTCGAACTGGAGAGAGGCAGTTGGGGAAGGCGGGAAGGCAGCGCACATGCGCTGTGGGATGCTCCCAAAAGCTTTCTTACTGGACGCTGGGGAGCGTTCCCGCGCAGGCTCCGTCGGTACCAATGATACCCATATGTGAAGACTTATTCCTACTGTTCCCAGAGATCACCTGTTACAGGTAAGTAACTGTGCTATACTTAAATGTTTGATATTGGTATTGAGTACTAAGGTGACAAACATGTTGAGCTGGGGGGATTTTTAGTTAATTTATATTTCTATTCTGGTCTGTGTTAATCCAGCAGGCATTTTGTTTGCTTTTCATCATTATACTATTAAGGTAGCCAGGATTAGCTGTGTTTGATGGTAACACTTTAACTTATAGGGCCTGATTTTCAGAGGTGGGCGGCTAGTGTCTAACTTCCTCTGCTTAGTAAAACTAGTGAAACATTCTATCGTTCAGCCATTCTTGAAGAAACGTAACTTGGACCTCACTCTCCCTGACATTTATCATCCCATTTCTAACCTTCCTTTCCCAGCCAAGTTATTGGAAAAGGTAGTTCTAGAATAAGTCTCCAGTTTTTGGGAGGCTAGTTCCATCCTTGCCAGTCTGGCTTCCATCCCTGCCACAGTACAGAGACGACTCTTACTGCCCTGCTAAATGAGGTTGCCCTCTCTCTCTTGATAAGTCTCAGAGATGCATAATCCATCTTGACCTCAGCACTGCCTTTGATGTAATTGATCATTCTCTTCATCTTCATTACTTCAAACACTCAGGTATCTATGACTCCACTCTAAACTGGTATCGCTCATAGCTGTCATTCCGATCCTTTCAAGTATCTATTAATGGTTCACATTCACAACCTCATCCCCAGTTTTCAGAAGTACCACAATGTTCCCTCCTATCCCCTATGGTGGTCAATCTTTTCATCTTGCATTTAGCCCTTGTAATTCAAGATCTTAATATTAGCTCCTACATTTTATGTGGACAATATCCAGCTTGTCATTGCCCAAGACAGCTGGGACTTTACCTTTCAGGCTGACCTTCAATCAAAATTGGACTCTATTGCCAACTGGCTCCTTCAACATGGTAGTAAACGCAGCAAAAACTGAAGTCCTTTGGCTCTCAAAAATCACAGGCCACTCCTATTCTCCCTAAGAATTTCTTCCCACCCTGTTCTTGTTCGGAAGTTCATTTGCTCTTTAGGTGTAATTGACAATCAACTCTCCTTTAAACTTTACAGGCACTATATTCTGTTGAGATGGCTATGCACCGCTATGATGCATAGCCATCGCCACCGACCTCTAACCCCAGATATTCAATGCTGGAGTCATATGCAGCCCCAGCATTGATCTGTGGTCACCGCATAGCTTCCAACAATGCAGAAGCTAACAGGGTAGTGGCGATATTGCACTGCTACCCGGTTAGCTCCCAAGGGTAAAACTAGGTCAGCTTTTTCCACGCCTAGTTTTACCCACAGGTCACCAATTGTATAGTGGTGCAATATCTCCTCTACCCAGTTAGCGACTGTCGCCACCCCTGAAACACCGACACACCTCAATGCTATGCGGTTCGCATTGGGGCGTATAGCGGCGTGTTGGAGATATCCTAATCTCTAGGAACCAGCAGGAATGTAGTCTTCAGATATGGGTATCATCGGTACCGATGGAGCCCGCGTGGGAACGCTCCCCAGCGTCCAATAGGAACGCTTTTGGGAGCATCCCACAGCGCATGCATGCTGCCTTCCCGCCTCTGTACCTCTCTCACTTCAGTTCTTCGTTTTCCGCGGAGCCGACAGGACATGTACCCTGTCACCGTAGAAAATTTCCTTTTATTCTTTGTTTTTTTGTGGTCGCATCTGCCTTCATTCGACGCCTACTGGTACGGCCGGTGGTGGTTCTTCTTTCTTTTCAAAAAAAACAAAACAAAATGTGTATTTTCTTCAGGGGTCTTTCCCCTGTTTCTGGTGCTAGGTGCCATTTTGGGCACTAGGCCCACTTTTCTTCAGGCATGGAGAAACCAGCAGGTGGTTTCAAAAAATGCTCAGTGTGGTGGTACCATTTCTGTCACCGACACCCATGGTTGGTGTGTAAAATGTTTAGGTCCTGAACATTGTCCAACGGAGTGTCTCTCCAGCATGAGGGTGACCAAAAGGGGCCTGCAGAATAGAGCTGCAAAACTCGATACCTTTTTTGCCGCGGATATGATGTCACTTGCATCGACGTCTTCCAGGGCTTCATCTTCCTTCCATGGATCTCAGGTAACTAAACTTAAGTCTTCTAAGACTGGCCGGTCCTTGAAGGGTAAATCTCCTTCAAAGTATTGAGATACCACTGGCATTGCCCTCGAGGATAGTTCACCAGCAAAACAGCCCCGGCGGGAGTCTTCGGGTTCCAAAGCATTAACGGGGCTCCAGGATGTTCCAGAGGCTTCCACATCTGCAGAACTACTGGTGCCATGTTCTGGGGTCATAGCCGCTTCCACCGGTACCGACACCCAGGCATCGGCAGGAGCGATGGATAAGAGAATCCTCGCTATTGAATGCAGCTTCAGTACCGCTAAGACCGCTACAGACGGTTCAACAGGTATCGGTACCGGTACCGACAGTACCTGCTTTGACAGGACTGCTTTCCCCCCAAGCCAAGCCTTGAGTCTATCTCGGGTATTGGGGATCAGGAACCGAGACATGTCGGTACCAACTTCGAGCGGTACTGATACCATGCATTACGGGAGCACCCAGTACAGAGTGCCCTTGAGTCTTCCGATTCCGATGACTGACGATTCTACCAGTACCAGAGTGAACCTACTAGAGGATTCAACTCCTTCCCTCAATGCAGGATGTCTCCTCCATAAGATATGTCCTTCCAGGATTTCATACGTGATTTAGCAAAGGATCTTGCAATCACTGTGATTCCTGAAAAGGAACCTAGGGCAGAAGAATTAAGAATTCTACAATACCCTTTGGCTCCCAAGGAGGCAGCTATGCTTCCCATTCACAAGATCTTACATGATCTGATGTTGAGAATGTGGGAAACTCCTTTAACGATATCTTCACATTCCCGATGCCTTGACACTATGTACCGAGTGCCAAGTTGTCCTGGTTTTCAAAAAAACTCAGTTACCACACCATTCAATGGTAGTGGAATCGGCCATGCGAAGAATCAAGAGAGCTAAAACACATTCTTATAATCCTCCAGGCCGGGAGTCCAGGACACTTGATGCCTTTGGACGTCGATGCTTTCAATCCTCCATGCTATCAGCCAGGATCAGTTCCTACATTCTTTATATGGGAATGTTCCTGGAAGAAGTCACAAAAGACTTAGAGCTCATTAGCCCTTGTGTCTCTGAGGAAAAAAGAGCAGACTACCTTATTCTGGTCAAGCACGCCCAGAATGTCTCTAAATTCATGAACCGTGCTACCTTTGATTGCTTTGAATGTATTAGCAGAACTTCTGCTATATCCATAGGAGCACGTCGTATTGCTTGGCTTCAAGCATCAGACTTAGAACAGTGGGTGCAAGAAAAGCTGGGAAATATTCCTTGTACAGGAGAAAATCTATTTGGCAAGGACTGGCAGGACAAGGCTAATCAGCTTGAATCTGAAAATACTACCTTGAACAGACTATCAAAGTCTACAGTCAACCCAGCAAAGAAGAAAACATTCAAAAAAACCTTATTCAGTAAGAAAAAGAAGCTTTACCCATCTTACACTCATCAAAGCCACTGTCCACTTCATGTTCCCCAGAAGGGGCAACAACAGAACAGACAGCAAAGAAAGCCGCAAGCTCAAAGAGCTCAACCGACCCAACAGACCCAGCCCCCTCAGGGTCTTTGACTTCTACCTAGTCATTCTGCCCCTGAAAGGTCCAGAACCCTTAACCATTTCAGGAAGACTATGCTATTTTACCAAAAGATGGCAACAAATAACATCAGAAAATTAGACTCTGTCCTTTGTACGACTGGGGTACAAGCTTCATTTTCTCAACTTGCCCACACCTACAATAATAAAACTGTTCAATTCTCAGGCCCCTGCCACCAACCTCTTGTGGCAGGAGGTCACATCAGTCTCGCTCAAGGAGCAATCGAAGAAGTACCCATACCCCAACAGGGGTCGTGGTTTTACTCCCCCTATTTTCTTATTCCAAAGAAGACAGGGGGACACAGGTCTATACTAGACCTCAGAAAATTAAGCAAATATTTGTTCCAAGAAAAGTTCAAAATGATCTCCCTTGGGACACTTCTACCATACCTTCAAAGTCAGGACTGGCTATGTTCTCTAGATCTAAGAGATGCGTACACGCATATTGTCATCCACTCAGATCACAGGAAGTTCCTTCGATTCTTGGTCCAAGGAAGACACTTCCAGTACAGAGTTCTTCCTTTCGGACTGGCCTCTGCTCCAAGAGTCTTCACAAAATGCATGGCAGTGGTAGCAGCATTTATGAGGACTCTGGGAATATTTGTCTTCCCTTACTTAGACGATTGGCTCATTCGAGCATCGACAGCTCCAGAGGCCAGCTTCGCTCTTTCTCGAGCAATGAGAATTCTTCAATACTTGGGACTGGTCATAAACCTCGCAAAATCTCATCTCACCCCCTCTCAATCTCTTGAATTCATAGGGACTCGTCTAGACACATGGCAATCAAGAGCTTTCCTGCCACAGCCACGCTGTCTACGAATAATACAACTGGCATCTCAAGCATCTATGAATGTGTTCCTTACTGCTCGAGAGATGCTTCAACTTCTGGGACACATGGCATCCACTGACTATGTGATTCCCTATGCTCGCCTCCACATGCGAGCAGCCCAGTGGACTCTATCCTCTCAATGGTCACAGAACTCGGGTCAGTTAATGGACAAAATCAGAAACACCACACATCTGATTTCGTCCCTGCAATGGTGGCAAGCTCTAGAAAACCTCCTCATAGGCTCTCCTTTCCAGCAGCCTCTATATCAGGCCACCCTAACAACAGATACATCCAAGATGGGTTGGGGGGGGCCCACTTGCACGATCTCGCCACTCAGGGTTTTTGGACCTCACAGGAGGTTTCTCTTCACATAAACCTCCTAGAGCTGAGATCCATTTTCAATGCTATTCAAGTCTTTCAGACCCATCTCAGCAACAAAACAGTTCTGGTCCAAACCGACAATCAGGTAGCTATGTTCTATGTGAACAAGCAAGGCGGAACAGGCTCTCTGTCGCTATGCAATGAAGCTTTGCGACTATGGGCTGTTGCCAGAGAGTTGCAAATTCACCTGTTTGCAGTATACCTTCCGGGCATTCAAAACCTATGGGCAGACAGACTCAGTCGAATACTGCTGCCACATGAGTGGTCCCTCCACTCATACCAGCTTGCTCGAGTATTTAAAATCTGGGGAACACCAGATATAGACCTCTTTGCAAGTCCACAGAATGCCAAACTTCCCCGATTCTGTTCCAGAATCCCAGCTCACAACTGTCAGGCAAGAGATGCTTTCCTACTCCATTGGGGTCAGGACTTTCTCTATGCCTTCCCACCCATTCCCAAAACTTTATTCAAACTTCAGAGAGACAGAGGTCGTATGATACTCATAGCTCCACATTGGCCACGACAAACATGGTATCCTCTTCTTCTGCGTCTCTCTCAAACCACTCCTCTGAAGTTGGGGAATGCTCCAGATCTTCTGTCTCGGGAGGACGGATGCTTACTGCATCCCAATTCCCAGTCCCTACCCTCAGGGCCTGGCTAATGAAAGCCTAGAATTCCAGGATATTAACCTTTCTCAACAAGTAAAGGATATCCTTCTGGCTTCCAGAAAACCTTCCATAAGACGTTCCTACGCTTTTAAGTGGAAAAGGTTCTCTGTCTGGTGTTCAGAAAAGGGACTTAACCCCCTTTTGGTACCTGTAGAGTCGCTACTAGAGTACCTCCTCCAATTATCAACTTCTGGTCTAAAGACCAATTCAGTGAGAGTCCATCTTAGTGCTATTGCTGCTTTTCATAAACCTTTCGATGGACAACCTATTTCCTCTCATCCACTTGTATCAAGACTTATGAGAGGCCTACTCTTAACAAAACCTCCCATTAAACCACCACCGGTGGCAAGGGACCTGAATCTTGTTCTTGGTCAGCTTATGAAACCACCCTTTGAACCTTTAGCCACTTCAGACCTAAAGTTTCTTTCATGGAAAGTTATTTTCCTAATTGCCATCACTTCTGCAAGGCACATTAGTGAACTACAGGCGTTACTAGCTGACCCTTCTTATACAAGGCTCCACCATGATAAAGTAGTCCTCAGGACTCATCCTCACTTTATGCCAAAGGTGGTTTCGCCTTTTCATTTAAACCAGGCGGTTTATCTTCCTATATTCTTCCCTAGGCCTCTAGTGCGGAAAGGAATCTTCACACATTGGATTGTAAAAGAGCCTTAGCCTTTTATCTCCAAAGAACTAAGCCACATAGAAAATCTTCTCAGCTTTTTGTGGCTTTTGACTCTAGTCATTTGGGACTTCCAGTTTCTAAAAGAACTCTCTCAAATTGGATTGCAGATTACATATCCTATACATATCAGAGTAAAGGACTTTCTCTCGAGGGTCATGTCACAGCTCACAATGTGAGAGCAATGGCAGCCTCAACGGCTAACCTTCTTTCTGAGTCTATTGATGACATCTGTAAAGCAGCCACTTGGGCTTCGGTACACACCTTCACAGCCCACTACTGCTTAGACGAGGACTCCCGTCGGGATGCCTCATTTGGCCAGGCTGTTCTCCAGCATCTCTTCCATACTTAATGCAACTCCCGCCCACCGTCCACACTTTGGATGCCAGAGGTCCATGGGAGGAAGCATGACCCATCTCACCTGGGTTTTCAGCTTGCTGGGATCACCCCTTCGCATCTTTCAGCTGGGGAGTCCGCATGTGTGAAGACTACATTCCTGGGCTTGTTCCTGGAGATAGCGTACTTACTCACCTGTAACAGGTGATCTCCGGGAACAGCAGGAATTTAGTCTTCACAACCCATCCACCTCCCCTAGGAGTTGTCTCTATCTCTTTCTCTACTTCTCTCCTTTGGTTTCAGCTATAAACTCAACTGAAGTGAGAGACGTACAGAGGCGGGAAGCAGCACGCATGCGCTGTGGGATGCTCCCAAAAGCGTTCCTATTGGATGCTGGGGAGCTTTCCTGTGCGGGCTCCGTTGGTACCGACAATACCCATATGTGAAAACTAAATTCCTGCTGTTCCCAGAGATCACCTGTTACAGGTAAGTAACTATGCTTTCAGTGCATTTACACAGTTTACAGGTCTGTAAATCACGTAAATTCCTTTCCAATATTGGGCCCTACATTTCTAAGACAGTCAAAAGCTGTTTTTTCTCACTATGCAGGATTAAATCAGTCAAAGCTTTTCTTGAAAACAAAGCTCTAAAAACGGTTCTTCTCATTACCAGTTGAAGAGAATTCTATTAATTCAGAACACAGTGGTCAAACTCATCAACATGCAGAAGTCTGATCATGTCACGCCTTTACTTTTCGAACAGCACTGGCTACCAGTACCCTTCTGGATTTAGTACAAACGCCTCTTATTGGCCCATCGTCTCCCCTGCTATCTCCACTCACACCTTATCCCTTTCTGCCCCACTTTTTCACTTCGGTCTGCTAACTAGATTCTACTCGTTCCGTCATTCCATTGAAATCCACCTTGCACCTCGAGACATACAGGTCTATGCCTTTCTGTTTTTCTGCACCCTCTCTCTGAACGCCCTCCCTACAAATCTTCATCTGGAATCAGCCTGTAAGAAAATTAAGGCATGGCTGAAAACCTATTTTTTTTGAGCAAGTCTTTAAGTAATGCTTTTTTCCCTAGCAAACCTAATGATGGCATTTTTAATTATAGCTATTAGCTGCATATTCCCACCCTTATGTTCCACCTGGCTACCTGTTACTCTGTCCTGGAATCTATTGTTCTACAACAAACGATTGATTTTGGTTTTGCATTCAGCTTTTGGGTATTGTGGTAAGGAGAGTGCAGTCCAGCATGAAGAAATAAAGGGAAAAAGAACTTTTTCTTCTTTGCGGGGGATGGGTGCACCAGAACACATACACCCTAGTAAAAGCAGTGAGAGAAACCACGAGGGTAAAGCTAGGCTAAGGCCACACCCAGACTCCATGGCAACCCTAAGTAAGAGTAGGAGGTACATGGGAGTGGAGTCAGAAGGGGAGGTGCCCTGCTCCACGTTTAAGTTTGAGCAAACAAACAGAGAGATAGACGGAAGGAGAAACAGGAACAGGAACCAGGACAAGTGCAAGGAGAGCAAGAGCAGCCAGGACTGCAGCCAAGAGAGCTACAGAGAAGGTTCCAGGGAGAGGACCAAGTATACTGGCAAGAGAGAGAGAGAGAGAAGGCTGGCGTTGGAAAAGCTAAGGCAAGAGAGCCTAGACTCCTCGGGTGAAGGGTGTGTCTTCAGTCAGAAGAAGCCCCAGGAAGTGGAGAGGAAATCTTACCCTGATTCCCTGACTGGCTCTGAGGCAGAGATAGCTACAGCCAACAGAAGCCCCAGATATGGAAGGCCTGCAGAAAAACTCCAAGGTAGGAGAAAGAAAGCAGTGAAGCCTAAGGCTTATATCTCTTGCTCTGATTCTGAAGAGGGATTTGTACCTGGGAAAACTCAGATTAGAAAGAAGGGGTTTCCAAGAAAAGTTGAACAGGAGAAGCCTGTTGAAGTTCTGCCAAGAGAAGGAGGGGCAGTGCAGTGGAATAGGCTATTTGAGCTTTTAAATGACTTAAAGGAAAAAGTGCCTGAACGTTTCCAAGCTTTACCAATATGCAGCTCAGAAGAAAGTATGGAGGTGGATGGTAGAGGAACGGACATGGGTTCTTCTTGTTCTGAGATGGACTGTGCTGTTTGTATTTTTATTTATTTATTTATCTATTTCTTCTATACCGCCCCTTCCAGAGATCAGGGGCGGTTTACATGGAACAATTTAACAGTTTTGTATACGTTCGTATAACATTACATTGAACAAGAACTTTTTAACTTTTTACATATAACAGAACAGTAAATTATTAAAACTATTTACAAGGTGTATATCTTGATGCTAATTAATGGAAGCCAAATAGCAGAAAGAAATTAAGAAAGCTGTTACAACTTTGTTATAGCTGAAAGTCTGAAGTAAAGGAGAGAATGAGTTTTATATTGAAGCACTAAGGTTCTTTCCTAAAGAAGTGGCTAGTGCAACCAAGGCGGGGCTAGACAGCTGAGAACTGTTTAACTCAAAACAGCAAAGAAGGAGCTAGCAGCCCTACTGGCTTTGATTGTAGGTTGTAAATACATGTGCCTTTATTATTGCTGAAGTAAGAAGCATCTTAAAGGGAAAGAAAAGGAAAGCCATTGTAAATAATTCCACGGAAACACTGTTTTGATATTTGCTTTAATTGGAGAAGATTATCCTTTGTTTCTTTGTCCTGAGTGTAAAGTTGCTTTGAAGATTGTTACCATCTTACCTAAAGGAAGCTAATAAAAATTCCTGTGCGCTTTGAAACATCCACTTGGTTCATTTCTGACTACACAACTACAACCCTTTGGAAAAGGAATACAAGATGGTCTCCCGTCCCTACTAGGCAACCGCCTGGTAGGGGTGTGGTCGCCACAGTATCCATCTATTTCCTTTCTGGATTGTTGTTGTATGTTAATCTGTTCCCCTTTCTTTACAGTGTAAACCGCTATGATGTTTCTACCTTAGCGGTATAGGAATTCTGCAAATAAATAAATAACCAGGCAGTGGCTGAATATCAACGTTGCTTGGCTATTGCCAACTGCAGTCCCTGGAATGCCCCAGTGCTAGCCGGCTAACATCAGGGCGCCTAGTGGTGGCACTAACCATGTTCATGCCGCTGAATATCCTGGTGACTGTGATTAACGCAATTAGCAAGTCTGCTAACTGCGTTAATCACTTTAAATATCGGGCACCTAGTTCTTAGATTTTTGATCACTGTTTATATAAATAAGCAGCTGAGAGGGTAATGGCTTATTCTGTGTTAGATGAACCATATTCAATTAATTGGACATAGCATGATTGACAGACAATGCATGATGATTATGCAGAAAAGATCGATTAACTTTTGACTTGTGAGTACGCAAAAAATATAACAGAGTTATGAGTTATTGCCTCTAATGATTTGCAAATTCTTAGCAAAACAAGAAGTAGACTATTCAGATGAATTAAGTATAAAAGCAGCTTTTCAGTTACATGAAAGATTTTAGATATTGATACTTTCTGTAAGAAAACATGCATATTACAGATAGGAAAGAAGAGGGAAAAGGGGAAAAACCCAATAGTTTTGTTGTCTTCAAGGAAAAAAGGTCCTTTAAAGCAAGGATTTTAGTAAGGAGATATGGGTTAGTTCTTAGAGAGATAATTGGGGTCAAGAGTTCCCAATGCCCATTGATAAGTGAAATGTTTATTAATGCAAATACTACTAACATTGGTGTTGGGTTATCGGGGTATCTGCTGAGGAGGCTGTAAGTGGTCCAGGATGCTGCTGCATGTGTGTTATCAGTGGAGGACAGAGATTCTGTGGCCGGTGTGTTATCTGCTTCAATAGCATCCTATTCAAGAGAGGAGTATATTAAAAATGCTGTTTTGTTGTTGCTGTTAAGTGCCGTCGAGTCGGAGTCGACTCATGGCGACCCTCTGGATAGCTATCCTAAATTGTGTTCGGTCTTCAGTCAGGCGGCTCATTGTTGACAGACTGGTACCTGTAGCTGCTGTTATTGTATCGGTCCATCTCATTGCTGACCTTCCTCTTTTGCGTTGACCTTCTATCTTGCCAAGCATGATGTCTTTCTCTAATGATCTCTCTCTTCGCATGATGTGTCCAAAGTATGAAAGTCAAAGTCTTGTCATCTGAGCTTCTAAAGAAAGCTTAGGTTTGATCTCCTCTAGTACCGACTGGTTTGTTCTTCGGGCAGTCCATGGTATACACAGTATTCGCCGCCAGCACCATAATTCAAAGGCATCAATTTTCTTCCTGTCTATCTTTTTCACTGTCCAGCTTTCACATCCATATGATGTTATTGAAAATACCATGGCTTGAACAAGTCGAATCTTTGTATGGAGAGAGACATCTCTGCTCTTGAGAATCTTATCTAGGTCTTTCATAGCCATTCTGCCAAGAGCAATGCGTCGTCTGATTTCTTGACTGCTTGTTGCTTCTTTATTGATAGTTGATCCAAGTAGGTTAAAGTTGTTCACAATTTCAATTTCTTATCCTTCAACGATGAACCTGTTGATTATGCCAGTTGTCATGATCTTTGTCTTCTTTACATTAAGGTGCAGGCCCATTTTGAGACTGTTCTTTGATTGTGAGAAGCAAATGTTTCAGATCATCTTCACTTTCAGCCAGTAATGTGGTATCATCAGCATAGCGAATGTTGTTGATGAGTCTTCCACCAATCTTCACACCTCTGTTGTCTTCATACAATCCTGCTTCTCTGATGATTTGTTCTGCATATAAATTAAACAGGTAGGGGGAAAGTATGCAGCCTTGTCTTACACCTTTGCTTATTTTAAACCATTCTGTTTCTCCTTGTTCCGTTCGAACTGTTGCTTCTTGATCAATGTACAGATTGCGCAAGAGAACGATCAGGTGTTCTGGTATACCCATGCTTCTTAATGTGGCCCAGAGTTTCTTATGGTTTACACAGTCAAAAGCCTTGCTATAGTCGATAAAGCACAAATAGATATCCTTTTGGTATTCTTTAGTCTTTTCAAGGATCCATCTCACATCCGCAATGATGTCTCTCGTTCCTTGCCCTTTCCTGAACCCTGCTTGCACTTCAGGTAGTTCTTGTTCCAGGTATGGTTGTGGTCTCTTTTGAATAATCTTCAGTAGAATCTTGCTGGCTTGTGGGATCAGAGCGATTGTGCAATAATTTCCACAGTCAGTTGGATCACCTTTCTTTAGTATTGGTATAAACACAGATCTTTTCCAGTCAGTTGGCCATGATGTTGTCTTCCATATTTCTTGGCAGAGCCTTGTGAGTACGGTAATAGCTGCATCAGATTGCTGCAATACTTCTATGGGAATGCTATCAATGCCTGGTGCTTTGTTCTTTAATAAGGCTTTCAATGCTGCTTCAACTTCTTCTTTCATCACCAATGGTTCCCGATCATAAGGTACAGGTTGAAACGGCTGTTGGTCCACTTGATCTTTATCATATAAAAACTCTGTATATTCCTTCCACCTTTTCTTGATCTTCTCAGCATCATTCAACATAGAACCTTGAGCATCTTGTAACATTCCAATTCGAGGCTGGAACTTTTTCTTTAACTCTCGTAGCTTTAGGAAAGCCGATCTTGTTCTTCTTCTAATAGTTTCTGCTTCTATTTCCTTGCAAGTGTCATTGTAGTACTTTTCCTTGTCCTGTCTTGCTGCACGTTGGAAATCTCTGTTGAGTTCTGTGATTGTCTTTCTTTCTCCTCTGGCTTTAGCTTCTCTGCGTTTCTGGGCAATTTTCAGAGTTTCTTCCGTCATCCATTTTGGCTGTTTTTGCTTTTTCACCTTTTGTAGAGACTTCTCGCTTTCTTCCAACACAACCTTCTTGATATCATTCCATAACTCTTCCGGAGCTCTGTCATTTGTATCTAAAGCAGCAAATCGATTTTGTAGGCAGTCTTTAAATTCCAGTGGTATATTCTCAAGGTCATATTTTGCTGCATTCATGAGTGGTTTGCTCTTTTTCAACTTTAGCTTGAGTTTGCATACTAGTAGTTGATGATCTGTACCACAGTCAGCTCCAGGTTTTGTCTTTGTTGATGTTACAGAGCTTTTCCATCGTTGACTTCCACATATGTAGTCAATTTGATTTTTATATAATCCATTCGGTGAAGTCCATGTGTACAGTCGTCGCTTGTGTTGCTGGGAGAAGGTGTTTGAGATGAATAGATCATTGGTCTTGCAGAATTCTATCCGTCTTTCTCCAGCTTCATTTCTGTTGCCAAGTCCATATTTTCCAACTACTTTGCCTTCTTCTTTGTTGCCAACTTTTGCGTTCCAGTCACCCATGACTATCAAGATATCCTGTTTGCATGTTCTGTCAATTTCAGCTTGTACTTGTTCATAGAACTCTTCAATTTCATTCTCTTCAGCAGCTGTTGTTGGGGCATGTACTTGAATTATAGTTGTGTTGATAGGCAATCCTCGTAGACAAATAGAGATTAAGCATTCGCTGACTGCATTGTATTTCATTACAGTTCTTGCAAGTTTCTTCTTTATTATAAATGCAACACCATTTCTTCTTTGTCTTTCATTTCCAGCATAGTAGACCATGTGATCATCTGATGCAAAGTGTCCCATGCCAGTCCATTTCAGTTCGCTGACACCCAACAGATCAAGTTGTACACGTTCCATTTCATTCTTGACCACCTCCAACTTCCCTTGGTTCATGCTTCGTACGTTCCATGTTCCAATGTGTAAGACATCTTTACAGCTTCTGACTCTCATTTCATGCGCAGCTACATCAGCAGTCAGACTTCCCGAGGGCTTTGATCCAACCACATCATAAATGCTGGCTTTACTCTGAAAAGTCTCCAGCTCTTCCCCAGTAGCTAGTTGAGTGCCTTCTGACCTGGGGGTCTCATCTTCCAGCACCTTAGCACAATTTGTTTTGTTGTAACTATCCATTGGGTTTTCATGGCAAGATACAGAAGTAGATTGCCGGGCCTTTCTTCCGCGCAGTTTAAGTTTGGTGTTGTTGCCGTTGTCACAAAAATGTGATCCTCCGCCGTCAATACTGTCCCATTCTGCTGCTGCCCAGATGGGTGGTTTGTCTTGGTCTGGCACCTCAGCTGAGACCTGTCCATCTTGGGAGACCCTGCCAGTAGTTAAACTACCGATAGTTTAGCTCTCAGCATCACTGATGCATGCAAGCCCTCACAGCACGACAAGCTGCAAACCAAGTGAGAAATGCCAAGTTGAAATGCCTGTTTGTACTATTTGGGTGCCCCACTGCCATAATATAGGTATCTTAATTTTCCATTTCATAAATGTCAATCCATATCAAACGTGAAATTAGTCTTCACATAAATTCACACATTCGAGCAGGTAGCTTCAACAGTTCACGTCAAAATATCACTTCACCAAAAATATTTATTTACTTATTTATTTAATGTTTTTTTTTATACCACTTCATCCTTCAGTCAAAGTGGTTTACATTATAACTTGGTAACAGTTGTAAACGGGGGCGCTGGGTGAGAATGTCCACAGTCTTGGCAAAGGCAAATATTAATATGACTTGCAAAGGATTGTGGGAAATGTAGTCCATTCATACCAGAATCAGCCGTTCACAAATAAATTAGTTGTGTTTGCTCGAGTGTAAAGCAAAGAAGATATTTTATTTATGGGGTTATTTCTCCCAACACAGATATACTTGGTAGCACATAAAAAAGGATACTTGCTTTCAGTATTATACTTAGAAAAACAAAATCAGGAAAACAACAGCTGAACTTCTTAAGCAATCAAATCAAAGCATAAAGACCTTGATGGGAACAGAAAGGTCTTTTCTGTAGGCTCCTGCTAATATCTTCTTAGCAGTGCTTCAAAGAACCAACAAAACCCACAAAGTAAGAAAAAAACCTGTTCTTTTTCAGGGATAACTTCTTGTATCTTCACACACACCCAGAAGTGTCCCTTCAGAGCTCACAGGCAATTAGGCAAGGCTCAATTGCTAACAATTACCCAGCTGCAAACCTCTTGGCTGGTTTACTTTCTATTACGTGGCTCAAATCCTACTCAGAAGCTTTTCTGAGTAGATCAAAGAACAAGTTTATATTTCTTTGTGATGGTTGTTGTATTTTGTGACAGCATATTACCACAGAAGTTTAGACAGAGAGCAATCCATGTATTCACACTGCTCATTTACAACATCCCCCTCTTCTTCAACTATCATAGATTCAATATCATGGATTGGCACAGAGAAATTTCTCAATGGAGCACTCTCAGGACAATACTTGTTTCCCTGCTGTCTTCCAAGTGAAAAGCTAGGGCATAGATCAGTGTTCATACCTGAGCTTCCATTGCTGTTAGAGTTCCTCTCAAAATATCCTGGCCAGTATGTAGTCCAGTTTTTATGTCCAGCCTTCCAATCAAGATCCCTGGACACTGGGTCTCTCTTCACATACCTTCTTGCACTGGTCTTAGGGTCCCTTCCACTTGCAGCCGTCTCCCTCACAGGTGCCGTCCGTGGATTCCTGGCTCTGCAACCCCACTCCTCTGGCTTTCCCCAGTCCAATGGTGTATGCTTGCCTCTGAAATGCCTCCCAGCACACGTACTGCTATGGACTCCTTTAGACCTCCAAGGTGCTTTTCTCTTCCTTCTTCCAAAGTGTTTCTTGCTCTCTCTGTCCGTCAATTCTGGCTTCTGCTGATGATCATGATGATGAGAATGATCAAGATGAAGATTCTGCTGTGTAGAATAAGCTTTACTTTTAACCTGTTTAGAGGGCTGCTCCACCCTAGCACAGCGCAGCTGTGCTGAATCAAGCCCTGCCCTTGGAGATGAGTGCTTGGGGATTACCTCATAGTTCTCCTGATTGAACACACGTTTTCCCACTTCAGCTCTTCTAGTGGCTGTTAGAAACCTGGTGCATTCTGGGACTGGTAGTCTTTTATGGAAACATTCTGTTTTATTATTTCTACCAGCAAAGACAGGTTGCTTATTCAGAGCCAATTCACCTCTATTATAGCTCCTTCCTGAACTATGATAAGCTTCCTTATCACACAGTTTACATTAAAACAATGAAATATGAGAAAAGATGAAAGATTAACGTAATATCTCCCCACTCTCTGCAAATGAAGCTGAAGTTACAAGTCCAGTGTTGCCATTCATGCTGAAATCAAATATCCAGTCAAATGACCAATGCTGGCAGCGTTTTACACTATTCAAGTTTAATCAGGGACAATTAGATTCTGGTTCACCCACACGTAATGGAGGTCAATGTCAAGGTCAGTCTATCTATGTACAATTATGCTACTTAGTAACGTTTTTGTTGGCCATCAAATATTCAAGACATACCAAGGAGGACATAAAGTTTCTGACAGGGCTATTACTTTGGATCCACGTATTCCACAAATATCTTTCTCCACCTAATATCTTTTCAGTTTTGAATCTGATCCTCTCCAACATTTCTGAACATACTGGAAGTCTATGATCGTCAGATGACACAAAACTATTTAAAGTTGTTAAAACCCAAGAGGATTGTGGAAAATTGCAAGAGGATATTGATAAACTGGAAGACTGGGCATCAAAATGGTAGATGAAATTTAATGTGCACAAGTGCAAAGATATGAACCTAGAGAAGAACAACCCAAACTATGGTTCCACGATGCAAGGTTCCACATTAGGAACCACCACCCAGGGAAAAGATTTAGGTGTCATCGTGGATAACATGTTAAAACCCTCGGCCCAGTGTGCAGCGGCGGCCAAGCGAAAAAATAGAATGCTAGGTATCATAAGGAAAGGAATGGAAAATAAAACAAAGGATATTATAATGCCTCTATATCGTTCCATGGTGAGACCGCATCTTGAATATTATGTGCAATTCTGGTCACCGTATCTTAAAAAGGATATAGCGTTATTAGAAAAGGTTCAGAGAAGAGCCACCAAAATGGTATAGGGGATGGAAGGATACCCCTTTCAAGAAAGGCTAAAAAGGTTAGGCTCTTTAACCTGGAAAAGAGACGGCTGAGGGGAGATATGATAGAAGTCTATAAATTAATAAACGGAGTGGAACAGGTAAACGTAGATCGATTGTTTATGTTATCAGAATATAGAAAGACTAGGGGACATGCAATGAAGCTACAGGGTAAACTATTTAAGACTAATAAAAGAAAATATTTTTTCACTCAATGTGTAATCAAACTCTGGAATTTGTTACCGGAGGTTGTAGTAAAGGCTATTAGTGTAGCTGGGTTTAAAAAAGGTTTGGACAAGTTCCTGGAGGAAAGGTCCATAAACCATTATTAAAAAGGGACCCAGGATATCACTGTTTGACCCAATACAAGCATTGAGGAACCTGTGTCTTTTGGGGAAACTGCTAGGTACGTATGACCTAGATTGGCCACTGTTGGAAACAGGAGACTGGGCTTGATGGACCTTGGTCTCACCCAGTATGGCATATTTTATGTTCTTATGGGAAACATTTTTCAAGGGGAATCCATATATCCCAAGAACTTGTAAGGGCAATTATGCCATCCAGTAAACCTTTCGATTTGCATTGATTTCAAATCAAATTTTCTGGCAATTTCAGGGAGGTGAAGAGGTCTAGGACATGGGTATTTTCCCCCCAGATCCACAGCAACAAGGACACAGAAGTGGCTGCCTATGCTGGAAAGCAGACTCCACTAGTTTTGTGTAGGAGTAGTTTAATTTTCATTCTTTTCTCTGTATCTCTCGTTTCTTTCCATTTCTCTCATTTCTCCATTTTACCTGCTTTTAAATTATTTCTTTCCTTATCCCTTCTCTGTTTTCACATCTCCTTCCCATCATACCTTTATATAGTGGCACATTTTCCACCGCCCATGGTGTTCTCTCTTCTCCTCCAATAGTACCCCTATAAAGCCCGTCACTGGTTCCAGAATCCGTGCCACCGTCTTTGGAATGTGTTTATTCTGAGGCTTGTGATGTCCAAGGAAATAGTTATCAGCACCTGTTGCAGGTGAGATGAGTGTGGTAACCAAAGCAGGAGAAAAATATGTTGGTCAGTCTGAGGTAGGGGAAAGGAATACAATTTTTAGTGGGTGACATGGGGGTAGGAACAAAGTTTGCTGCACTGGAAAAGAAGTGAAACAGATTGCAGTTAGAGCTGGAAGCAGAAGATGGTGACACTGGTGAGAGGTAGGAGGAAGACTGCAGCAGATAAAGAGAGTGGGAAAGGCAGTGCAGCAGTCTCTTAGAGACAGAGGATGTCATAGGCACCAGCAAGAGCTGTGAGACTGCAGAAGACTAGTCAGCTGATACCAGTAACTGTGGAAGAAGTCAGCTGGGAAGCCCCTGGCTATTAATACTAAGGCATTTTTGCATCTGCATAAGCTTTAGCAAAATTTTATTTTTTTCCTCACGCTCGTTTGGCTTGGGGAAAAATTGCCTCCTTATGGTAATTTTGTAATGAAATTCATATCAAAATTAGTCAGATCTTATCTGCCTCTACTAGCATAATGCATGATATTCTGAAACACTGAGAGATCAAGATTTATCAGTGCAGCCACTGTTTAACTTTAAATATATCTTATGCTATCTGTGTAAACACGTTATCTCCAGGAACAAGCAGGAATGTAATCATCACATATGGGTATCGTTGGTACCGACGGAACCTGTGCGGGAACGCTCCCCAGCGTCCAATTAGAAAGCTTTTGGGAGCATCCCACAGCGCCTGCGTGCTGCCTTCCCGCCTTTCCCAACTGCCTCTCTCCAGTTCTTCATTTTCCGCGGAGCCAGCAGGTCGTGTTCCTGTCACCGCAGAAAATTTTCCTTCTTTTTTGTGGTCGTGTCTGATACTTCTCCCAGAGGAACTTTCCTCCCCTAAACGTAGGATGTCTCCTCCAGAGGACATTTCCTTTCAGGATTTCATCAGGGAGATGGCTCGACGTCTGTCCATTACTGTGGCACCTAAAACAGAGCCCAGAGCAAAGGAGTTGGAAATATTGTAAAATTTCTCCTAAGGAGGCAGCTACCTTGCCCATCCATGAGATCTTGCATGATCTCATGTTAAGAATGTGGGAGACACCTCTTACCACCTCTCCTCATTCTCGCAGACTGGATAATTTGTATCGAGTCCCTCCTTGTCCTGGTTTCCAGAAAACTCAGCTTCCTCACCACTCT
This sequence comes from Ichthyophis bannanicus, assembly GCA_033557465.1. Taxonomy (NCBI): domain Eukaryota; kingdom Metazoa; phylum Chordata; class Amphibia; order Gymnophiona; family Ichthyophiidae; genus Ichthyophis; species Ichthyophis bannanicus. The sequence continues at coordinate 241,636,909 of CM066040.1, read as the reverse complement.
ATTGTAGTGGAATCAGCTATGAGAAGGATCAAGAGTGCAAAGAGGCATGCCTCTAATCTCCTAGGGCGTGAGTGCAGAACTTTGGATGCTTTTGGACGTCGTGTCTTCCAAGCTTCCATGCTTTCTGCCAGGATCAGTTCCTATAGTCTATATATGGTGATGTTCCTGAAGGAAGTCACAGGTAATTTAGAGGCTTTGAGTCCTCTTCTTCCGGAGGATAGAAGACAGGATTTTCTCACATTGGTCAAACATGCCCAAGATGTTTCTAAATTTGTCAACCATGCAGCTTTTTACTGTTTTGAGTGCATAAGCAGAACCTCTGCCATGGCCATAGGTGCATGTAGAATTGCTTGGCTCCAGGCATCTGATCTGGAGCTCTGGGTACAAGATAAACTGGGAAATATTCCTTGTACTGGTGAGAACCTGTTTGGTAAAGATTGGCAGGAAAAGGCCAATGAGTTGGATGCTGACAACTCCACCTTGGTTAGATTGTCCAAGTCCTCAGCTGATCCTGCAAGAAAAATCTTTTAAGAAACCATTCTTTTCTAAAAAGAAAAAGTATTATCCTGCTTATTCTCAGCAGGGACGTTCTGCAGGTCAGCTTGTCAGGAAAGGTCAGCAACCACCCAAACAAAGAAAAGCAAAGACTGCTAAGCCTCAGCCGTCCCAGCAGTCTCAGCCTCCAGAAGGCCTTTGACTTTCAGCTAGAGAACTTAGCCTTCCTGGCTCTCATTGGACCAGAGCCTTCCACCATTCCAGAAAGGTTGTGCACTTTGCCCCCAGATGGGGGCAAATAACAGCAGAGCATTGGCCACTCTCCATCATAAAAGAGAGGTACAAGCTTCATCTTTCAAGCATGCCCCTCCCACAATGATAAGGCAGTTCAATTCTCCGACCTCCCTCATCAACCTGTTAAGTCAGGAGGTCACTATGCTTCTTGCCCAAGGGGCAATAGAAGAAGTACCCATCCATCAGCAGGATACAGGGTTTTACTCCCCCTATTTCCTTATCCCAAAGAAAACAGGGGGCTACAGACCTATCTTAGACCTCAGAGAATTGAACAAATTCCTTGTCAAAGAGAAATTCAAGATGATTTCTCTTGGAACTCTGCTGCCATACCTTCAGAGTCAGGATTGGCTTTGTTCTTTAGATCTCAAGGATGCGTACACCCATGTTTTCATCCATCCAACTCACAGAAGGTTCCTTCGGTTCCTTTTTCAAGAAAAGCACTACCAATACTCGGTGCTTCCATTTGGCCTGGCTTCAGCACCAAGGGTGTTCACGAAATGCATGGCTGTGGTAGCAGCATTTCTCTGCACTCTAGGGATATTCGTCTTCCCCTACTTAGACGACTGGCTCATTCGAGCCCCAACAGAGTCAGAGGCCAGGACTTCTCTATCCTGCACAATGCGTATCCTTCAGTATTTGGGTCTGGTAATAAACATACCAAAATCCAGTCTAACTCCCACTCAGTCTTTAGAGTTCATAGGAGCTTTGCTGGATTACAGAAAGGCAAGGATTACAGAAAAGCAAAACCTAGATCCCCTAGACCCGGCATCCTACAGACCCATAGCAAGTCTACCCTTCACTGCCAAGATAATCGAGAAGATCGTCCAGCAGCAACTGCAGGAACACCTTGATCTCAACAACATACTTGACCCACAACAGCACGGCTTCCGCCCTCTACATGGAGTTGAGACTCTCATGACCACACTGATGAACACTCTCCTCATAGGAACGCAAGAAAAACACTCCGGATATGCCATGATCTTCCTTGACATATCCGCAGCTTTCGACACCATCTCCCACAACATCCTCATACACAGACTACGGACAATCGGAATCAAAGACACTGTACTAAAGTGGTCCAATCATACCTAACTAACAGAGAGCAATTAATCCGTACCAGCACCTTGACATCCCCCCCATTCCAGTAACACCAAGGAGTTCCCCAAGGATCCACACGGTCAGCCATGCTCTTCAACATTTACCTTCAACCACTCTGCTCAGTCATACGCACTCACAACATCAGCTTCCACATATACGCTGATGATATCATGCTCTATGCTCCCATCACAACCACGAACCCAACAAACACCCATCTATCATCATGCTTCACCGAGGTGTCCAACTGGCTACAAGCAAACAACCTATCCATCAACATAAAGAAAACAGAAGCCCTCATAGTCACAAAAGACCCGGACTTCACACCACCTACACACCTCAACATAGGTACCACAAGCATCCAAATACAACCACAAATAAGATACCTGGGCATTATTATTGACCAAGCCCTCTCATTAAAGCAGCAAATTGCCAAAACCTCCGGAACTATATTCCACAAGGCAAGAACAGTGCAACGTCTCAGACCCCTTCTAGAACATCAAGACTTCTGAACTGTGATGCAAGCCATGACGCTCCCACATCTGGACTACTGTAATATAATATACCATGGCCTTCCAGCCACGCAGACCAACCCCCTCCGAACAGCTCTGAACACCACAGCGAGAATCATCCAGAGAGCAAAGAAAACCGACCACATCACCCCAATTCTGAAAGACCTTCACATACTCCCCCTTGAAGCAAGGACTAAATACGAAGTCATCCTACTCACCCACAAAGCCATCCATCAAACACATAACTCCCAACTTCATACCCTACTGTCTCGACCAGCCCACGGCAGAACTACCAGACAAGCCTCCAGCAATTCCCTCACCGTCCCTCACAAAAGAACCAAATGCTCACAACGGATCTGCAACCGAGCCTTTGAACTCTATGCTTCCTCCTTATGGAACTCTCTACCGAGTTGTCTCCGCAATAATGCCAATCTACTATCTTTCAGGAAACAGCTGAAAACTATCCTGTTCCAGGAATACCTTAACACGACCCCCACCAAAAAAGCGAACTAACCTTTGATCTCACCCACCATGACCTCCCAACGCAAACCTGTACTAACCAGTCCATGTCCAAACTCTGTCCCATGTCCAAAGGCTATCCTATGTTGAAATCATCAATGTCGTCTCCCTGGTGATGGACCTGCCCTATACTTAAATTCCCCCCACCCTTTTATATGTAACGTCGCTTTGACCCGGTGAAAAGCGGGATATAAATACAGCTAAATAAAATAAAATAAATAAAATAAAGGGCCTATCTCCCCCAGGCCCGTTGCCTTCGCATGGTGCAGTTAGCTTCTCAAGCAGTGCTTAAACCTCATCTCACTGCCCGAGAAATGCTACAACTGCTAGGCCACATGGTATCTACTGTGCATGTGGTTCCCTATGCTCTCCTCCATATGAGGGCAGCTCAGTGGACTTTATCCACTCAATGGACCCAGGCATCAGGATGCCTGTCAGACAAAATAGCAAACACAAGTCGCCTTATTTTGTCCCTCCAATGGTGGAAGTCCACTCAAAACCTGTTGCTGGGGTCCCCTTTTCAACAATCCTTACCCCAGGCAACTCTCACAACAGATGCTTTTCTGATGGGTTGGGGAGCTCATCTGCAACACCTCTCCACCCAAGGCACCTGGTCTCCACAGGAGACTCATCTACATATCAATCTCTTGGAGCTCAGAGCAATCTTCCTTGCTCTTCGAGTGTTCCACAACCTGCTCAGCTACAAGACAGTCCTCATTCATACGGACAATCAAGTAGCCATGTTCTATGTGAACAAGCAGGGGGGAACAGGCTCTCTGTCGCTTTGCAACGAAGCTTTGCAACTATGGGCCCTCGCCAGAGAGCATCAGATTCATCTCCTGGCAGTGTATCTTCCAGGCATGCAAAACTCTTGGGCAGACAGACTCAGTCGAGTTCTGCTTCCACACGAGTGGTCTCTGCATGCAGACCAGGTGGCCAAGATTTTTCAAATTTGTGGAACCCTGGACATAGATCTCTTCGCAAGTCCATGGAATGCCAAACTTCCCTGGTTCTGTTCCAGAATTCCGGCTCAGGGGGCTCAGGCCAGGGATGCGTTCCTCCTTTACTGTGGTCAAGACTTCCTGTATGCCTTTCCACCCATTCCCCTAATTCCCAAAACCCTATTCACGCTTCAGAGAGACAGAGGCCGTATGATGCTCATAGCTCCACATTGGCCATGGCAAGTGTGGTACCCTCTGCTTCTACATCTCTCTCAAGCTCCCTCCCTGGAGTTAGGGTCTGCTCCAGATCTCCTATCTCAGGAGGACGGAATGTTATGGCATCCCAATCCCCAGTCTCTGCATCTGAGGGCTTGGTTGCTGAAGGCCTAGATCTCCATGATCTTAACTTCCCTCAGCAAATAAAGGATATCCTTTATGCTTCCAGGAAGCCTTCCACAAGACGCTCTTATGCTTTCAAGTGGAAAAAGTTTACCATATGGTGTTCGCAGAAGGGTCTTAACCCCATTGCCATAACTCTGGAATCATTACTGGAGTATCTCCTTCATTTATCCAATGCAGGACTTAAGACTAACTCAGTGAGGGTCCATTTGAGTGCCATTGCAGCTTCCTTCAAGCCCCTAAATGGACAACCTAATTCCTCCCATCCTCTTATAGCAAGATTTATGAGAGGCCTTCTGCTAACTAAGCCTCCCATTAAGCCACCTCCTGTGGCATGGGACTTAAATTTGGTTCTTGGTCAGCTCATGAAGCCACCTTTCGAACCCTTAGCTACTACCTCCTTGAAATTCCTATCTTGGAAGGTTATCTTTCTCATTGCAATCAGATCAGCACGTCGCATCAGTGAGTTGCAAGCACTAGTAGTACAAGGTTCCATCATGACAAGGTAGTCCTTAGGACTCATCCACGCTTTATGCCAAAGGTGGTCTCGTCCTTTCATCTAAACCAAGCGGTCTACCTACCTGTGTTCTTTCCAAGGCCTCATGCATCAAATGCAGAAAGGAACCTTCATACTTTGGACTGTAAAAGAGCTTTAGCCTTTTACTTACAAAGAACACAGCAACATAGGAAGTCCTCTCAACTCTTTGTTGCTTTTGATCCTTCTCATTTGGGACTTCCAGTCTCCAAGAGAACACTTTCTAACTGGATTGCTCAGTGTATTTTCTTTGCCTATCAGAGTAAGAATCTTCCTCTGGAGGGCTATGTCACAGCTCACAATGTGAGAGCCATGGCAGCTTCAATGGCTCATCTCCACTCTGTGTCTATCGACGACATCTGTCGAGCAGCCACCTGGGCCTCGGTTCATACCTTCACAGCCCATTACTGCTTGGACAAGGACTCCCGCCGGGATGCCTTGTTTGGTCAGGCTGTTCTCCAACACCTGTTCCATACCTAATCAAGTCCTACCCACCATCCTTGGTAGGATGCCAGAGATCCATGGGGGGAAGTGGAGCCCTTCTCAGGGACGCACAACTTCTGGGGTCTCTCCCTGGCATCTAAAGCTAGGGAGTTCCCATATGTGATGACTACATTCCTGCTTGTTCCTGGAGATAGCATAGTTACTCACCTGTAACAAGTGATCTCCGGGAACAGCAGGAATTTAGTCCTCACAACCCATCCACTTCCCCTAGGAGTTGTATCTCTCTATCTATCTTTCCCTTTCCCTCTCTCTCTCCTTGTCTCAGCTTTAAAACTGAACTGGAGAGAGGCCGTTGGGAAAGGCGGGAAGGCAGCATGCAGGCGCTGTGGGATGCTCCCAAAAGCTTTCTAATTGGACGCTGGGGAGCGTTCCCACGCAGGCTCCGTCGGTACCGACGATACCCATATGTGAGGACTAAATTCCTGCTGTTCCCGGAGATCACCTGTTACAGGTGAGTAACTATGCTTTACATGCAAAACATTTTTCATTTTATTGCAGCTTAATTTGCTGTGGGAGTCACTAATTTGCAGTAACTCAGTACCACAGGTTAGTGACTTCCATGTTAAAGAAATAATGAAGTTTGTGGTGATCACTGCAAGCCTTGTTATTCCAAGGGAAAGATACCAACCATGAAGGGTCTGCACTGTTAACTGGTGGTCTCTTGGTCCATGACCTCTCGCAAGGTCCTCTGCCAACTAATCTCCCCTTTCCAAAGAGACCCTGGTGCCCCCCTCCCCAAGGCTCAGTGGAAGAACTCTCCCAAAAGACACCCACACCCTGGATCCTGAAACAACCCCCCCCCCCCCCCCCGTCTTGAAGACACACTCCCCCTCCCCCCGTTCTCAAGACATCCCCACATCCTCAGGACACTTGGCCCTACCCTAAGAGTATCTGGTGGTCTAGGGGTGGGCTGGGAAAGTGGTCTCCTCTTGTTCCTGCCATCACCAAAGCTGAGTTCAGAATGGCACCCGCGACATCTATATTATTGTTAGGGGTCAATCTGCCATTCTAAAAGTGCATTCATTATGCAGTTCCTCACTACTTCTCTTCTCTTACCTCTCTCTACACCCCTTCTTGAGAATTCTGCTTATCAGGCATATCGCTTTTATCTGTGCTGCTCTCTTCCTCTGCCAACTTCAGACACTGTTCATTCCGCCATGCTGCACCATATGCCCAGAACAGATTACCTGAGTCAGCATGACAGGCGCCATCTCTGCTCCTGCTCAGATCCAGGCTAAAAACCCACCTCTTTGAGCCTGCTGCTAAATCCTGACCCTCTTATTTTCCTGTTTAACACTCAGGTCCCCTGTTTGTACAGTTTGTTTCTTTTGAATAGATTGTAAGCTCTGCGGAGCGGGGCTGTCTCTTTTATGTATATGTTCAGCACTGTGTATGCCTAGTAGCATTATACAAGTTAGAAGTGGTGGTAGTAAGGCAAGACTATCACTAGGGGTCCTGGCAATGGCAGGAGTGAGAATGAATTGCTCCTGTTGGCCTACCCGTAGACTACCAGGTAGGCCCAGGTGGCCTTCAGGGTAGAGGAGATGCTCAGGATCTGGAGAGATGGGGGTCTTTTGGGTGGGCTCTTCTACTGAGGCTCAGGGGGGCGCTAGGGTCTCTGTGTGGAGACGGGATTTGAGGGGGCCCTGACTCATTGGTATTACTGGGGAAGGGACCCCTGGACTATCTGTTTTATTTTAACAGCGTGACCCTTTTTAAAATCATGGCCTGAAGCATCAGGCTATGAGTTAGAGGCCAGATACTCCCGGCAGGGAAAAATGTCAGCTTTGAGTTGGTGTTATGTTTTTTTCAAGAATACCGTAGCTTATGGTGATCAGCGTTAGCTCTGTTATTAATTTGAATAATGGGCTGTTTCACATGTATTTACATGCTTTGCATCTCATTTTTATTCAGTACACAGTACAGTGCAAAAATAGTGCATTATTGTATGGTAAGGGGCAAAAATCTTGCATTATTCTCTTAATATACTTTAGTAATTCCCTCCCTAAGGCTCCTAAGGTAACATGAATGTATGATAATTGCAGACCCTGTGCATTACTAGTTGGGAGCGCTCTCAGCACTTTGGAAAAGGTAGCCATACAATTAACACAGAGAGCGTTTTTAGAGACCATTAATGGCACAGCTAATAACGCAAGATGGAGTTAGCTACACCTCTTGAAGTAGTGCTTTACTACTTTGTTTTGGTTATTTATTTATTTGGTTATTTACTTAAACGCTCTTAATACTGCTAATCTGTACAGAACATTCAAAGTGGTTTACAGTCACATAAAAACTTGTGAAACACAATATAAACATAAAAACACCATTGATTTACATTTATATAGCGCTACAGACACATATAAAAGACAATCCCTGCTTGTCAGAGGTTACAAGCTAATGAAGACAGACAATACAGTAGCTGAGAACAAGGGTACAAATAAGGAAAGCAAGGGATCAGGATCCAAAAGCAGCCTCAAAGAGGTGAACCTTTAGCATGGATTTGAAAAGGGGCAGAGATGGAGCCTGACGTACAGACTCATGTAGTTTATTCAAGGTGTATGGAGCACAAGGTGAAAGGAACGAAGTATGGAGTTGGCAGAGAAAGAAAAGGGACTGTTAACATGTGGGAAAGACCACTGCATTAATTGTAAGGCACAGTCTGTGTCAATTCTCTGCTCCAAAATGATGTTTTCCATGTTAACTGTAATGTGGCAATTAGCACATTAACAGCTAACACGTACTTCTGTTAGCATGCAATAAAGCTGCATTGAGCAGCTGAAGTAGCTTAATAAAATATTCCCCTAAACAATTTAGATGCAGTCGACTCAGTGTATTTTGCAGGTTTTCAATAGAAATGTACATTTTGCCTGTAAAATTATATGCAAATATATGTAGATGTTACATAGAATTGCCACATAATCTATCTGAAGGCCTTACAAGCATATGCAACATACTGGACTCATTCAAAAGCATTTCCTTACCTGCATTCAGGGGCTTTTTTTCTTGTTAATAGTCCCTAGTTTCTCATTCTTTCTTCCACTATGATAAAAAGTCATTGTGCAATAAAGAACTCGTACATTTTAAAAAAGTCTGTGAAATATACTCCTGAAGCTTTTTATCACATGCTATATAATGAGGCAAAAGTACTGTACTAAAGCTTGAAGTCGCTTCATGAAAATGTGCGTTGCATGAAAAGATTTTAAGACTTCTAAACACAAAGATTTCAGAAGTTCCGCATTTTGCACTTTTTATGCGAAGCACACCATTTACAAAATCTATGAAAATTTACATAACTCCTACTGATCTCTCTTCCTCTCATGTCCTGTCCTCTCTCTCTTCTGCTTCCCGCCTTCTTCTGTCTTCTTGTTTCCCTTCTTTCCTGTCAAAATTATGGCATTCTTTTCCTTTTCCCGGCAGTATGCTTCTGTACTTTGTAAACCGCTCTGATGCGCTTTTGTAGAGCGCTATATCAAGAAACGAAATAAAGATAAAAGAGCTGCTGCAATGCAGAGTCATACAAAGTAACCCTTGAATGCACAACTGTGACAACTGGCATGTGAAAACAGCTTTGCTTACCAGTTTTCACAGAAAAATAACTACATCTCATTAAGATCTAAGATACAGCTTTTTTTATTTATTTATTTTTTTTTTTTGAAGGTCTTTGGCAGGATATTTTGTACAATGGAGTGATTTTTAAAGGGGCTGCTGATTCCTGTGACCTAGTGACTTCCCCTCTGCTCTCTGTTCCTGGGCTAAAGCTATCAGAATTAAGGTTCCCCTCCTATGCCTCACACCCTCATGTAGGACCATCACCTTCCAAAAAAAGGTGGTGTCTGGCTTGCAGATTCTTCTCAGTCTCACCTCCCGCTAAGCCCTGAGACGGACACACTTCTGTCCCAACTCACCCCAGAGTTGCATCTTTGGAAGGGGGAGATGGAACCCCCACTCACTCCTGCCCTATTGTCACTACCTTCCCTAGACATTTGTCAGAACATACCTCATACAAAAAAGACTGAATCTTAGTGGTATGTTCCAATGTGCCAGTAAAGATCAGGCACCACCATTTTGGAAAATGCCCTCTTCTGGAGATGAAACTTCACAGTGAGCTGGGGCTTGTGAGCGAGGACCCAAGCTAGAGGCCATTTTTTTCTTGCAAGGGGAAGGGCTTACTTCTATTATTCTGAGCCCCGGACCAGGGAATGAGGCTGCTCCTGCAGAGGAACCCTTTTAACATGGGTTCAGGGAAGGTGGTTTCCTATAGCAAAGGACCTCAGTCACTGAGGCCAGAGTCCTCCTTAAACACTTCTGCCGCTGCCCTGTGAAAAGGGGAGCTTGTCAAACATTTCTTGTGCATTGCCACAGACCGAAACATGCAAAAATGTTTGCAGGAAATTTAGCTAAGATATTTAAATGAGCCAGGAGCTCATTTGCATCCCATAGCTAAATTTTGCAAAAACAGCTGCTAGCCTGCTGATTTCTTTTGCAGGTTAGTCCATTGGCCTCTGTTTCGTTTCACGATAGCTGCTATTCATGTAAGTTTAGAGTGTGTTTTACATTTTCTTTACAATTTGAGGTCAGTTGTGTAAGGAAAATACAGTATTTCAAACATCTATTTTACATGAACTGCATGACCAGGTTTTGTCTGTCTGTCTTCTTTATGTTCAACACATCCTTGCACATGTTTATGGATGAACAGTGATCTGAGAAAGGGAGGGAGTGTCCATGCTATTTTTATCTAAATCTGCTTTCAGAAAGTGTGCTTTGTGGAAACAATACTCAATTACACTGCAGCTGGTAGAAAGCGTTGGGAAAGAGAAAGTTTAGCCCAAAAAATCCAACACTTAGCAGAATTATTTGTGGTGGCATTTTCTGTTCTGAATGTGCAAAATGATTGCCTGAGAGAAAACTATAAAGCTTGAAAAGATTAGCAGGCACACGGAGAAAAAAAACGGAGCCCTTCTTTCTAATTGTCTGTGATACGATTGTCCGCTGCATTCCTTTTGGAGAAAGGCCATTCTGTTCTAGGTTACCTAAGCTTTCTGCCTGATGGAGCCCCCTTATAATGATCTTTTCTGTATAATGACAGTTTGTGACATCGGCAGTAGCTTTTTATGATGATGAGTTATTGAGGTCGAGCAGTATATGTGATTCTTTCATAATAATTTAGATGGAAAGAGAATTACTTAATATATATATTTAGTAAAATGCAGCTTTGTAATGATTGTTTTTGTCATAAAAGCCACAGTGTTGTTTTTTTTGCATCACGATGCTTAGAAATGATTCATCATGTAAAAGCTTTCTTTGAAGCAGGCAAAAGATCATCAAAGGAATAGCTAAGTTGTCAAAATAATTGTGATCCAATAAACATACAGTAGGTGGAGCTACTGTTGTGTGGATTCCACAGTTTAAGGGGAATTCTGAATGAAGATTTTTTTTTAAACACACAAGGTTATTACTGGGTATCCTGTATTATTTTGTAGAATTTGGCTATCATTTTACATTTATTAAGATACATTGGATCCTTTCTTTTATGAAGCGTGTCTCAAATAAAAATATCTTTGGAAGGGTTTGGGAAGGAACTCATGAATATCTCATGAGCTTGGGGTATTCAGCTGAATGAATTCAGTGAGTGTCAGTGTGTAGCTTGCAGACAAACCACATCCACCGGGAGGCTACTGACACAGAAAGCACTTTGGCGCATTTTTGGAGGAAAAGCAAGGCTGATGAAGCTCTTCCTGACAGCGCAGCTTTCTCTTTCTTCAGACACACTGCTGTTGCTTTAGGCAGAGGTTGCATACTGGATTCAGTCTGATGGACCACCGGTATACCCTTTTGCAGATTTATTAGGAATTTTCAGTAGTAACAGCATCTCTGCTATGCCTTTTTTATGTCTTTTGGATAGTGAAAGCTAACATAACATCAAAGACATGACAGCAAAAGATTTTTCTAAGGAACTTTCTGCCCCAGAGTCCGATATTTACATAAGGACTTTTAAAGAACATATGCATTTAGAACTTGAGCTTCCGAAGCTGACAGGGAAGAGGACCACTACATCTCCCAAAATTTCTCCACGCAGTTCTCCAAGGAACTCGCCATGCTTTTTCAGAAAGTTGCTGGTGAATAAAAGCATTCGTCAGCGTCGTCGTTTTACTGTGGCACATACATGGTAAGACTGGTCTGATACCAATTTATGTAGTCAAAAAATAGGTATATAAATAGACATTAACTGATCTGAATGGATGCTGGGATAGGGAGATAGCAATTAAAATTTGTATACTGCAGTATCTGTGAGAGTGATGTCACAGCTTCTACAGTATCTGTTTTCAGTGGACTGACTTTTTAATATTATTAAAAATATCATGCATGAATACTTTACTCCAAATGCATACACAGTATAACAATGCCTGTTTTTCTGGAAACATATATTTTGCATTATCTATGTGAATATTTGTGGCATGGTATTGCTTTTGATTGCTATTTGCAAGTTTAAATACTGATAAATGATAACCCTTCAGTCAGACAGCTTTTGTTTATTCAGACAATGCCACCTTCTCCCTTGGGCATTTTAGCCGGATTGACAAAAAATAGGATTTGAGTCTTAATTACTTCAGATGATCATTCTTCATTATCCCATTTCCTTCTGAATTTCATTGTACAGTCTCTCTTACACCAAAAGGTGTACATTTATTATGTACCTTCCATTTCTAGTCTGCCTTTCATATCACATTAAATGTATTGGTAGGACCAAAATCATGATTTATAACAGATCTTTCCAATGTATATCTTTGCTGTCTTACATAAATAGCCATAGAGGGAGGGAGACTGTATAGAGGTATTTAAGTTTTGTTTTGCTTTTTTTATTGCCTGAAACACACAATTCCAGAACTTTTCTGGAAGAGTCTACCGTATTTAGGACAGTGAATCAGAGAGCACTGAGAGAGGGTCTTTTGTGAAAGTATTTTAAATCTGCAATGAAGTTTTAACATAACAAATTGCCCACTTAACTGAGAGTCACACTCGGTATTTTGTTACCTCGTATTTTGTTAGTAATGAAGTTTTTCAATGAAGCATGTTATTTTTGCTAGTGTCGTGCTGCACTGTAGAAGAAAAACACAGCTCTGGGAATAAAGGGATTTATAAAACACAATTTGGTAAGTTAAAGAAGTTCACCACCCTGGGAGCTCACAGTTTAAGTGAGAAGAAAGTGAAGCAGAAAGAAATGATAAAAAAGAAGGTTGGTTTCATGAATGATGTATTGCTAGAACACAGAAGAGGTATTTGGCTTTATGGAGGCAAAGGGAATTCCTTTTTGACCAAGTGAGTTCCCTTAAGAAACTTGAATGTGAGGAGAGAAATGAATAAAGGTCTGGAGGTGAGATGAGCTGAGAAGATGGGGGAAGGAGGATGGAGGCCTGTGTTGCATGATACCTTGAAATAAAGAAGAAGCTATAATTTAAAATAGAAGTAGATAGAAAGGAAGTCAAGGGACTCGGAGGGGAGTGGAAGATGATTCTTGCTGGTGCCTTCTAAAGAAACTGAAGAGGAGTAACAGAGGGCTTTAATAAGTCCCTGTACTGTGTGTTGATTTAGGTGGAATAGAAGGTTCAGAATGACTCTGTATTCATCATCAGTTTGTCATTTATTTCTCCTGATAAGCTTGAAAATGCTGCTGAAAACCCTCCATGTTCATTTTTGCATTGTCTTTTTCATGAATTTATTAGTGTTTATTACAAAACAGGAAAAGATCTTGCAAAAAGTGACTCATTTTCCAGAGTAAATATTGGGTTATGATAATATATATCCAAACCTGCTCTTTCCTTGTCTCCCCCAAGGGGAGCACGTAATAGCAGAGGTAGAGGGGAGGGAAACCTGTATCAATCACAAATTTCTTGAGACCAAAACAAACCTCTACACGAGTATCACAAAACGGAACTAAAAGTAATACAAAATGCATAATACCAGTTTTTGTAAAGTCCAGGCTATTTTTTGGTAAAAAGTGGTTTAAACTGAAAATGTATGTGAAGATATGGTACTCTGTTGAAATTACCATTTGACAGTATTATCATTTTATGGTATGAATGCAGAGTTTAGATAGTACGTGAAGGGGGAATTCAGGCCTTGGAAAATTCCCATAATGTTTTACAAGAAACGCTGCATACTTGGAACCTCTTGTAAAATAGGTGCAGGACTGTACATTGGTAGCTTCCTACATCCTGTGGGAACAGCGATTTAAAAAAGCAATGTAAGAACTGCCTAGATGTGTGTGAGAGCAGGCTTTTAAAATTGTTGCTCCCCGATCTGCAAGCACACCCTCACCATGCTGCGGTGCCCCCCCCCCCCCCCCCGGGATCCCTCTCTTGTTCTCTCCTGTCTAAAAGCATATGAACCCCCCCCCAACAGCCGAGGCTCTGCCCCCATTTTCTTAAACCTGTACTCTGTCATCCCCCACAGTATAATCCCCCTTCAGAAGACTCCTCCCCACTTGCAATTTCCCTACCCCGACTCTTACTGGGATCTGATGGTCCCAATGTCTAGGGGGAAGCAGGAGCAATCCTCAGGTGCTCCTGGTCCCGGGTTCCAGGCAGTAATACCATGAGATTCCCACTAAGAGTCATGGTGGTCATTTTGGAACCCAGACCATGAAAAGCAGTGATGACTGGGCACTAGAAAGAGATATGAAACTATATATTTGCATAGAATGTCTATGTCGAGATGTTCACAATTCCTCCTGTATTTTACAAAAGGCTTTGTCGAGCGTGGAGCCTTTTCTAAACCACCTACAAATATGCGTGTATTTGCCAGTAGATACAGCAGGAGCAGCGACATCAAAAACCTATGTGTGTAAAAGAGAGCAGCATCATTGGGTATCTTCTACATATAACTGCCTATAATTATATGTGAAAGTGATGGATTTTGCTACTTTTGTGTATTAGAAGTATCAGTTAGATGTAAGAACCATATTCTAGAAACTTATTCACTCAATATTCAAAAAGAAAGTCAGCATTCAGTACTGCGCCGAATGCTTGTATGCTTTTTTTTTTTCAGGCATTATGTGGACAGGCATTTAAACTAGGGAAAGAGGGTGACGGATGGAAAAGAACAAGTTCAGGATGTCACTCCCAGCAAAAACATAGTAAAGTTGGAAACAGCCACAGTATTAAACCCATACATCAACGCCAAGTGGGAAGAGGCATATAAAACAAAATCCATGCAAAATACAGGTTAGTCGTCAACAAATGCTGGAAAGCAATGAGCGCAAATGCTCGAAGTCTAGTCAACAAGGTTGGAAGCCCTAATGGTGGAAATGGACTTGGACATTGTGGCCATTACAGAAACGTGGTTTAACGAGTCGCATGAATGGGACATAGCCATAGCTGGCTATAATCTATTTAGAAGAGATAGAGAGGGTAGAAAAGGAGGAGGAGTAGCCCTATTTGTCAAAAGCAATATTAAAGCTGCTGAAATGCAGGGGACGAGAGGAAAAGAAAAAGTGTTGTGGATTGTGTTGGAAAGAGGAGAAGGCACTGCCATCCATACTGGTGTGGTCTACAGGCCTCCAACTCAACCCGAAGAAATGGATAGCAAATTGATATTGATATTGCAGAGATAGCCATGAAAGGGGAAGTGATCATATTGGGTGACTTTAATCCACCCGACGTGGATTGGAGTATTCCTTCTGCAAAACTGGAAGGAAGTAAAAAAAAATTGTGGATGCCTTCCAAGATTCATTACTTAGACAAATGGTGATGGAACCGACCAGGGAAAGCTTGATGCTGGATTCAGTACTCACCAACGGAGATAGCGTATCGAATATCCAGGTGGGTGCCCATATGAGCAGCAGCGATCATCACATGGTGTGGTTTGAGATAAAAGCCAAGGCAGAGTCCAATCACAGCAACAGATTTCAAAAACGCTAACTTCAGTAAAATGGCCAAGTGCCTGAAGGAGGAGTTGGCAGGATGGGAGGGGATAAGGGAAGTGGAATTGCAGTGGGCTAAACTAAAGGAGGCAATAAAAGGGGCAACAGATACATATGTAAGGAAAGTAAATAAAAGCAAGAGGAAAAGGAAACCTATTTGGTTCTCCAAAGAAGTAGCTTTTCAAATAAAGGCAAAAAACACAGTTTTCACTAAATTCAGAGGTTCACAAACAGAGGAACACAGAAAAGAATACAGGATAAAACTAAAAGAGACAAAAAGAAAAATAAAGATAGCAAAATCCAAGGCAGAAAAGATGGCTAAAGATGTGAAGTGTAGCGTCAAAACCTTTTTCAGGTATATTCGGTAGAGGAGGAAAATCAGAAGTGGAATTGCAAGACTCAAAATGGCTGGAAACGGATTTGTGGAAAGTGACATTGAAAAAGCGCAAATGCTAAACAAATACTTCTGTTTTTACTAAAGAAAATCCTGGAGAAGGACCATCTGTGATTGACAAGTATACAAATAGGAATGGAGTAGATACCACACCATTCACAGAAGATGATGTGTTAGAACAGCTTGCAAAACTGAAAGTGGACAAGGCCATGGGACCAGATGGCATACATCCCAGGATATTGAAAGAGCTCTGAGAGGTTCTTGCAGCGCCATTAAAGGATGTTTTTAATAAATCCTTGGAGACAGGAGAAGTTCCACAGGACTGGAGAAGGGCTGATGTGGTACCTCTTTACAAAATGGTAATAGGGAAGAAGTGACAAACTACAGGCCGGTAAGCCTTACCTCGGTGGTGGGAAAGTAATGGAGGCACTCCTGAAAGAGCGAATAGTGGACTTTCTCATAACCAACAAGTTGCATGATCCGAGGCAACATGGTTTTACCAAAGGACGATCATGCCAAACAAATCTGATTGAGTTCTTTGGGTGACCAGAGAACTAGATGAAGGGCATGCAATGGATGTGATCTACATAGATTTCAACAAAGCCATTGATACTGTTCCTCAGGCTCATAGGAGGCTTATCAATAAACTCAACTGCTTGGGGATGGGTCCAAAGGTGGTGAACTGGATCAGAAATTGGTTGACTGACAGACAACAGAAGGTGATGGTAAACGGAACTCACTCAGAAGAAAGGAAGGTGATTAGTGGTGTGCCCCCCAGGGTTCGGTCCTGGAACAGGTACTGTTCAATGTATTTGTGAGTGATATTACTGAAGTACTGAATGGAAAAGTCTGTTTTTTGCAGATGACATGAAAATTTGCAACAGAGTGGACTCCCCAGAGGGAGTCGATAACATGAGGAAAGATCTACAAAAGCTGGAAGAATGGTCTAATGCTTGGCAGTTAAGATGTAATGTGAAGAAATGCAGTGTCATGCACTTGGGAAGCAGAAACCCAAGGGAATTGGATGGAATAGTGGGCGAGAAGTTGGTGTGCACAGACCAGAAGAAGGACTTTGGTGTGATTGTTTCAGAGGATCTCAAGGTGGCGAAACAGTGTGACAAGGCGGTGGCAAAAGCCAGAAGGATGCTGGGTTGCATACAGAGGAATTACCAGCAGAAAGGAAGATGTACTAATGCCACTGTTCAGGTTGCTGGTGAGGCCTCACTTGGAATATTGTGTTCAGTTTTATATCTTGAAAAGGATATAAAAAGATATGAAACAGTTCAGAGTAAGGCCAGGATATCGTCTGCGTAAGCAAGACAGTTGATGTTGAATGAACAGATCAGGGAGCAGATGGGCTGCATGTAAATGTTAAACATCAAAGCAGATAGTGAGGATTCCTGCGGTACCCCCTGTCTTTGTAAGAACGGCTCAGAGGTCATGGTGCCGGTCCTCACTTGTTGCCATCTGTTAGACAAGTAGGATTTGCACCAGTCTAGCGCAGTGCCTTGTATTCCTTTTTCAATGAGGCGTTATAAGAGTATCTTATGGTTCACCGAGTCAAAAGCCGCTGCGATGTCCATGAAGATGAGGGCGAAACCTTGGCGAATGTTATCAGTTCCAGTGATTAGGTTGTCAAAAAGGGTGGTGAGGAGGGTTTTAACACCATGTGCTTCCCTGAAACCATGTTGGGATGGATCCATTGTGGCTTCAGTGTCAACGTGCTGTTGGATTTGTCGCTGGACTATCTTTTCGATTATTTTGGCAAGCAGGGGGATACTTGAAATCGGTTTGTATGATTCCACTTTTGCTGGGTCTAGTTTGTTATTTTTCAATAGTGGTCTGACTGATGTTTGTTTTAAACTCTGTGGGAATGACCCCGTTGCTAGAGATTGATTTAGTAAGTTGCTCAAGAATTTACTTAAGTCACAGCTTAGCTCTTTTATCCAGAGAGCTGGACAAGGGTCATTGGGTGCAGTGGTGAGGTTGATGGCGGCAATAGTGTCTTCGATCTCTTTGCGTGATACCTTGTTGAATTTGTACAGTGGTGTTGGCTGAGGCAGTTTATGCTGCAGGGTGTGGTTCGTGGTGCTTGTGCACTCATCCGTTCGGATCATTTTTGATTGTAAATAATTGGAGTAGGCCTGTGGTTGTGGCATGTATGATTGGTCTGATGCTGGTTCCCTTGCGAGAGATCTTACAATATTGAACAAATCATGGGGCTTATTTATTGAGCGTTTCAGGATGTCTGTATGATACTGCTTCCTCTTCTCCATGATTTCATCTCGGTGTATTTTTAGGTAAGAGTTGTATGAAGTTTGTGCTTCTGTGGATCGTGATCGTCGCCACCGTCTCTAGAGCTTGGGTAAATGGAGGAGTGAGGCTCGCAGATCTTTGGAATACCATGGCACATGTTCTCGTTTCTTTGGTTTTTGACTCGTGGCTGGGAGGTGAGCAATAGATTTAAGGGTTTCGACCCAACTAGAAACTAACTCATCTGGATCATGGGATGTGTTTTGAGGAGTGGGAGGACCTTCTCCAGAGTCTCTTCTTTGTCAAAGGGACGGAAACATTTCTCTGGTGTTCTAGGGAATGCATTGGCCTTGTTGGGGTACCGGTTACGGAGCTTAGTGGGTATGTAGAATCTGAGCAGGCTGTGGTCGGACCAAGGCACTGGTGTTATCAATGGTGTCATGTCTTGGACTGTTTCTGTTTCTGATTGCGGAGCGAAGATCAGGTCTAATTTACCTCCCTTCATGTGTGTGGGCCCGTTGACTAGCTGTGAGTAACCCAGTTCACGAAGTGCTTCAAGGAATGCAGAGGCTTGGGATTCTTGTAGTGTAGGCAAATTGAGGTCGCCTAGTAGCTAGTTTGGGATATTTGTTGAGGTATAAGAAATAGTTAAATTTATTTTTATTTTATCTTCTTGCTATAAAGGGGTCCACTGAGTCTGTCCCATGCCATTTTGAATTCTGTCATTGTATTTGTCCCCACCATCTCCATCTGAAGGGCATTTCAAACATCCACACCCTTTCAGTGAAAAAGTATTTTTTGACATTGCTTTTAAGTTTACCTCCTTGCATCTTCACTTTGTGCCCTCTAGTTTTACAGCTTCCCCTTCTTTGAAAATGGTTTGTTCATTGATACCCTTTAAGTATTTAAAGGTCTTTATCATATCTCCCTTGTACTCTAGGGTATACATATTTAGGTCTTCAAGTCTCTTCTCATACGTCTTCTGGCGCAGGCTCCAAATCATTTTGGTCGCCTTCCTCTGAACCGCTTCATGTCTTTTTATATCCTTTGTGAGATATGGTCCCCAAAATTGCTTACTCCTCCCTATGACATCATTACTTAAAGGCCTCTTCTCAAATCAAGGTCTACCAATCAATTTGTGATTCACCCCCTCAGGTACTACTGACGATAAAGCATATTTACTCGCCTGTAGCTTCCGACAGTGCTGCAAACTTCACGGCATAGCCTGGTGACACCGTAGGTTTTGTGGGTGTGGAGACTAAGGTTAGATCAGTCTCAGCTAGTCTGGTGGATCAAGGGCAGATCAACAGTTGGAAGTCGGCCTGTTGGGGGAAGTTGTTAAGATGGATTCTTCTAATGGCAATTTTTAGCCAGTTTTTGGAGTTCAATCTTTCATTAGGGTGGGAAGAAGTGTGAGTGCCTGCTAAAGTCAGTATTCGGTGCCTCTACGTATAACTTATACGTTTGGCAATATCTGTGTATTCAGTAGTGGTGACTGTACATGTAGCAGCGTTGAACAGATATAACAGAATTAGAAAAGGTAGAGAGAAGAGCTACCAAAATGGTAAAGAGGATGGAGGGATACCACTGAGGAAAGGCTTAAAAGGTTAGGGCTCTTCGACTTGGAAAAGAGACAGTTGAGGGGAGATACAGTATAATAGAGTTCTATAAATTAATGAATGCAGTAGAACAGGTAAGCGTAGATTGGTTGTTTACTCCATCCAAAAGTACAAAGACTAGGGGACACGCAATTAAGCTACAGTATAACACATTTAAGACTAATAAGAGAATAAAAATTTTCACTCAATGCGTAAACTCTGGAATTCATTATCGGAGGATGTAGTTAAAGCTGTTGGTGTAACTGGGTTTAAAAACAGTTTGGACAAATTCTTGGGGGAAGGGTTCATAAACCATTATTAGAGAGGATCCGGGAAATCCACTGCTTGCCCTGGGACAAGCGTTATGGAACTGGTGTGCCTTTTTGCGAACCTGCCAGGTACTTGTGACCTGGATTGGCCAGTGTTGGAAACAGGATGCTGGGCTTGATGGACCTTGGTCTGACCCAGTATGGCATTTCATATGTTCTGATGTTCTGAGCACAATTATCTCCAGCTCATTTCATGTCCTGGTCAAAACAAGCACTTGGCTGAACTTTGTGTGCCTCTCAGGCGGTGCAAAGGCCATCAAGGAATTGTTTGGAACTATACACATATTCTTACTATAAAATTGGAAAGACATGTATAATTTTTTGATCAGCTTAAACACACCCCTTTTAAATCTGCGTTCTGGGTCATCTCCATGTGTAAACAGTGACATTCTGAAAGTGCCGTTGAGATATGTGTGCAAGGCTTCTTAAAGGACTTCCATTATGTCATCTGTAATATATATGAAGGGTGATACTTGATCCACTTTATTGATCTAAATGTATACGGACTATTTTGTACTTGGCAATACATCTCATGGATGTGGGACCTTTAGGGCACAGTCACATTCGTTCAACATGAATGCTGTTATTAAGGGATGTCTGTCATTGAACAGAAAGATTTATACTGCTATTTGCTTCTTTTCTTTTCTTTTTGCATTAGCTTATTCAGAACAAATTTGTTTTGCATTGAGGCAGATTAGTGCTGTAAATATTGATTTTATTTCTCAGTAGACCAAGAATTTGTAGTATTTATATTGCAGGACTAATTTCTCTCAATTATCTTTACTACACAAACAATAATTTGGCAAGGAAGGATTGGAAGACGTATTTAGCACTTTGGTACATGACCACTAATCTTAGCAACAAGGTTAAGTACAATTAAAAACATTTTCTAGAGAGATAAATAGAAAACTAATTCCATTCAAGAGCTTGCTTCGACACATTTAGGAAGCAATTTTATAAGAAGCTGCATAAAATTATATGCCATCAATGCACATTAAGTCATATATTTTCAATGATTTACGCGTGTCGATAATCCTTTATGTGTATAGTCAGTTGCTATTTATCACTATGTGGTGAAAGTTAGGCACATTAAAGGCTGGCCTAAGTTTGGCCACCAAAGCTAACTGGGGAGCAGCTGAATATCGCTGCTGCCCGATTAGCTTTGCCACTATCCAGCTGCCCTGGATATTCAATGCCAGTGGCCAGGTATGGCCCCGGCACTGTATATCTGTGTCTTAGTTTCAGCGGCGATGGCTCGCTGCTGAATATCGAGCCCCCAGTTTTCCAGCAGTTGCGAGGCATCTTTCATTCTTTACAAGTGTTAACATGTTTTAACTATTTTCTTCCTGGTTATCCTTTTTTCATTTTCCAATTATTTTTTTAAAAAGATTTTATATTCTATTTTCAGACTGCATTCACTGGTTCTTAATTCTATAAACAAAATTCCCTATCACTTTTATGGTGAAAGACATCTACATGTGATTCATGTTGATTCATGTCTGTAGTGATAATTCATTTTGGTTAAAATGCTATGTAAATGCTGCAGATATTCAGTATGGTTAGTGCTGCTGAATATCCGCGAGTACCACCGCTACACGCCCGGATGCTAACCGATTAGCATTGGGATATCCCAGAGTGGGGAGGAGTGGAGGCAGTACCCATCGCTCACTGGGCAGCGGCGATGATCGAATCGCTGCCTGGTTAGCAATATGTGGTAAAAATGAAGCGCAGTAAACGCTGGCCTAACTTTCACAATGTTAACTAACTGGGCAGCGGCTCAATATCGCCGCTGCTCAGCTAACTTTGTGGCGATGCAACGAACCAGGGATATGACCCCATCATTGAATAGCCAGGTTTAAATTTCAGCTCTGGCAACTAGTTGTCTTAGCAGCGCTATCCATCAGCACTGACTATCTGTCCTCCCCGCCCCTCCCCCACCCCCAATAATTCATCGGTTTCAGAGCATCCATATAGGAAAAGATCGCGTAAAAGTGCGACACTAGCATAATGCAGTTTTTTTCTCTGGGAGGCATGTTTACTAAACTGAGCTAGTGGTTGGCACGAGGTTTACCATGCCCTAAGCCTGCTGAGGTAACTGTTAGTGTGTGCTTAAAATGTGGCCATGGTAAAAATCCGGTGCTGACCACTTAGGGCGGATTGGGATGGAGACTGGAAGGTTTGGGGGCAGAGTGTGAGTGTTAACTGCATATTGCATTTAGCGCGGTTATCTTTAGTGCGCGCTCGCTGACAGTGCTGGAGTTAGCGCAGCTGCATTTACTGCCAGCTCAGCAGGGGGCAGTAACTGCACGCACAGTAATTGTGGCAGTGGACTTGCACTAACTACATGGGGTTTGCCATGCATGCCCCGTTCGTTGGTGTGGGTTTGGCACCACCCCTGCACTAAGTTTTGGGGCTGAACATATGATAAACTCCTGCATTTTCGTAAATATACCCCATGTGTCTTACTTCATACTGCACTCATTTAGTGGCTTAATGCCAAAGAGCAACACTATTCAGGGCAACATCAGGACTAAAGTGCCCATCGCTGCAAACCTCACAGCCAAGCTGTTTCACAGTCTGGTAGCAATATAATGCAGCACAGGGCAATTCATGTTCTATTTAAAATCAAGTGAGAGTGCAATTAAAGCTGTATATAGCATTCCATAAATTCTATCATTGATCTCCAGGAACAAGCAGGAATGAGTCTTCACATATGGGTACGTCGGTACCGACGGAGTCTGCGCGGGAACGCTTCCCAGCGTCCAATCAAAGAGCTTTTGGAAGCATCCCACCACGCCTGCGTGCTGCCTTCCCGCCTTTCCCAACTGCCTCTCCTCAGTTTTTCGTTTTCCGCGGAGCCGGCAGGACGTCCTCCTGTCACCGCAGAAAATTCTTGTTTTATTTCTTTAGTTCTCTTGTGGTCGCGGCTGTCTTCCCTGACGCCACCGGTACCGCTGGTGTTTTCTTTTCTTTTCTTGTAAAATCTTCCTTTTTCAAGGGATATTTTTTCTTCATAGTGTCTCACGGTTTCTTAGGCCTTTTAGGCCTCTTCTTTTTCCTTCATGGAACCGCCAGCCCCTTTCTCAAAGAAATGTTCAAACTGTGGCGGTACAACTTTATTTTTAGACCCTCGAAGTCAGTGTCTAACCTGCTTGAGTCCTGACAACAGTTTGGTGAGAAGAGGTTTTCAACATCGAGGTTCCCTCGATACACAGTTTCCCTCCAACTTCGGGGCACCATCCCTTTCTTCTTCTACACAGGATCAGGTAACCCACAAACAGTCTGTTAAGACTAGCCAGCCCTCGAGTGGTAGGTCTCATGCACAGCATGTAGACGGCTCCGGCCTTGCCCTCGAGGGCCCACTGGCTTCAAAACCCCGGCGGGAGTCTTCGGTCTACAAAGCGTTTGAGGGGTTTCAGGTTGTTCCTGGGGTTCACCCCTCACAGAACATACCTGAGCCGTGTCCGGTGGTGGCATCTGCTTTGAGCGGTACCGATACCCCGGCATCGGCACTGGTGTTGGATGAAACACTCCTCACCAGGGATGGTCATCTGGTGTCCTCGGTGCCTTCGGGACCGGTGGATACTCTCCAGACTGACTTTCCATTATCGGTACCAGCACCGATACTACCACCGACATCGGTACCCTCCAGACGTGCATCGATAGCCTCGCTTCCTTCGATGCCGAGTCTGGAATCGATCTCCAGTC
Organism: Ichthyophis bannanicus; assembly: GCA_033557465.1. NCBI lineage: Eukaryota > Metazoa > Chordata > Amphibia > Gymnophiona > Ichthyophiidae > Ichthyophis > Ichthyophis bannanicus. Next base: position 241,613,414 of record CM066040.1, on the reverse strand, counting down.
TGGAGGACTGGGTACCGACTCGCCTTGGTACCGGCTCTTGGCGGTACCGAAAGCTCGGTTCCGATGATTCGGATCCGCAACTCTCAGTTCCCTCGAGGCTGTTTGAGTTGCCACTGGTTGACTTTCATCCACCGGTATCAGACACGGTACCGAAGTCGGTACCGATGTCCTCATTACCCTTGCGGTCGGTGCCTTCCATGCTTCGCTCATCAGGCTCTTGGCCCTCGATGACGAGTTTGGAATCGATCTCTAGTCTGGAAGACTGGGTACCAATACGCTTTGGTACCGACATCGATAGATACCGGAGGCTCGGTACCGAGGATAGCGGCCGGAGGTTTTCGGTTACCTCGGTACCGATTTTACTGTCACCAATGGCTGCTCCGATGTCTGTGTCGGGCTCGGCTCCGACATCGGTACCGGTATCCACAGTAGCATCGTGGCCAACTCCTGCCATGCTTTTTTCAACAGGATCGCTCCCTTCTATACCAAGCTTGGAGTCGATACCTGGCATGGATGATGTGGTACTGACGGTCGCTGCTCCTGACAGCCAGTACCGGCGACCATCCCTTAAGGATTCCACACTGCACCGTGCAGGATCTTCTATTCCTATATATTTGGATAGCTCTTTCGATGCTCAGGCTAGTTCTTCAGATCTAACCTGTCCAAAGGAAATTCCCGTTGGAGATCCCTCTTTTCAGAGTTTCCTCCTGGATATAGCAAGATCTCTTGCCATTCCTATCCCGGGACATGATCCTGCACAAGGCTCTGTTTCTACCAAAGCAAAGGAGAACATAATGCTTCCTTTGCATCATTCCTTGCAGGATCTCCATCTAGGAATGTGGGAAACACCTTTAAGGGTACCCCCACCTTCCAGAGCAACTGATCTCTTATATCAGGTGCCCCCCTCTCCAGGGTTTCAAAAGACTCAACTTCCTCATCATTCCATAGTAGTGGAATCAGCAATGAGGCGGTTAAAGAGTAAGAAAAAGCACTCTTCTTATCCGCCAGGTCGTGAGTCTAAGACACTAGATGCCTTTGGACGTCAAACCTTCCAGACATCTATGCTTTCTGCAAGAATTCTCTCATATTTTTTATATGAGTCTATCTCTTGAGGAGGTCACAAAGCAATTACATCTTTTGACTCCTTCCCTTCCAGAGTCCAAGAGTGCAGGCTATTCTTCACTGCTTAAGCATCTTCAGAATATCTCTTGGTTTCTTACTCGTGCTTCCCTAGACTCTTTTGAGTCTGTTAGCAGGACTTCTGCTATAACTATAGGGGCACGACATAGAGCCTGGCTCCAAGCTTCAGACTTGGACAAATGGGCACAGCAAAGACTGGGACATACTCCTTGCACTGGAGACAATCTTTTCAACAAGGAGTCTTTACGTCAGCTTACTCAATTGTCCACTGACTTACCTGTTCCTAGGGGCTGTTCTGCACCTTCTTCTGTCCCAGTAGGTAGGAAATGTCCTGCCAAACTTTCTTCCCATAGGAGAAGAAGGTTTTATGCATCATCTGCCCATCATACAGATGTTCCCAAACAAGGGAAGCATCGTCCTGGTCTGCAGAATTCAACCTCTCACCAGGCTCAGCAAACCCAGCAACCACAGGGTTTCTGATCAATCTCCATCAGATGCTTGTGACTCTTGGGGTTAGAATCTGCAGTTCCTTCTTCTCAATAGAGGCAATCCACTGGTGTCATTCTAAATCCTAGACATGGATCTCTTCCCATAAGACATCCATTTTTTCTATGTTTCTATGAGCTGTCAGGATGTTCATGCTTATAGGTCACAGGGTTCTCCTCTTCTTCCTGCTAGGGAAAGAGGTCTAACCACTATCAAACGATAGTTTCCTGTGCCAGCATGTCTTTTTTCCTTTCTATAGACTTACTACTTTGTAAGTCTTCTTCAGCTCCATTCTCTTTACCCTCTTACCAAGCTTTTCCTCTGTAAGAGCGGTATTGCTTCACTGGAGGGCTTTTCTTCAGCCTCTCTAGTTTTGTTACTTTTCCAGTACGGAGTTCTCCTCTCTGAGTTGACTCCTCTTTTTCAATCTTGCTTTGAGGCAGTTCATCAGACATGTCCAGAGTTTTCTACTCCTGTTCTGTCTGTTCTTTCTGTTTTTAAACAGTAAGATTCTTTCTGCTGTCTGGCAAGCAGCTGCCAATGCAGGAGCCTTAATATTTGGACCACTGGTTCTTGTCCACCAGCAACCAGATTTGTCCTCCACTAACATTCTGTCTGGTCTTAGTAGTGGCTCCAAGTCAGTGCTGTCATCTGTCTTGGAAATTTTTTCACTACAAGCTTGTTGGATTGTCTTCTCTTTCTGCCATCTCCATTCCCCTGGGTTTGGCAGCATAGTTGACATAGAACTGGCTGCTGGAGAGCCAGTACCTATCTCCTCATTCTCCTGCATCATGCTCTCTGCAATTCTACAGAGAAGCTCTCCACTATGGGCCCTTGCTAGAGAGCATGAGGGTTTTTTCTCCAACAGCTATCCTAGATGGTTGGAAAAGGCTTTTTCAGTCATGTCTCCCATGACTAGAAAGGTTCTCCCTTTTTTCACTATCTCCTTTTTAATATAAAGGACATAGGCCTTCTCTTACGTGAAAGCTTAAGGAGTTGCCAATTCCCTGCTTTGGTCCATACTATTTCCAATCGGGAATATGTTTTTCTCCTTGCAGCTCGTCCTCATGGTAAGAACACATGATACCTCTTTGCCCTTAAGCAGGTCAGCATGGTATCTCATTTTTATGTGTCTTCTGTTCACTTACCATGCTAGAGTTCTGGAATACTCGGGACTTGCTGGCTGCAGACTGATTTCATCCTCTGCTTTTCACGTAACCGTCTTGGTTTTTTCACTAGCTAGCATCCCTGTAGCTCATAACCAGTGGGAATAGATTCTCTATATATCTTCTCAAGTAGGTTCCACCTTCTTGTTATTAGATGAATCTTTCCTCTCCACATTTCCTATGTGAATACCGTTCTGTAGGCATATCTCTGTCTGCTTCTTGCAGACACCCATATAGAGGCCTATATATATTCATATCTATAGTATACATCTTACAGATGTCTATGTCTATCATTTGTGTGTATTTTATGCCCTTTCATATCTCACTATAAATATATTCTTATACGTATATCTATATCTATATATATATGTATCTGTCGAGATATTTTATTATCGGTAGATATGTATTCTGCATTTATCTACCTGACTGTCGAGGCTCATATAGCTATATGATTCTGACAGATGGGCTTTACCCATACCTATACTATCCAGCATGTTTGGGGTTCTACACTCACAACCACTTCTGTGGTAGTTAACAACTTCCACCATAACCTTAAGGTTTAGGTACCTCTGAAGCTCTCCATGTTCCAGTATCTCTCCTAGCTGACTCCAGTTAGGAGAGACTTTGCGGATCTTCAGCTAATCACAGGCTCTAACGACTCAGGCGTTTGTCCTTTCTTTTGGGATACAAGGGGTTTCCATACCTTTTCCTCCCACAAGGACTGTGCCTGTTTGTCCAATTCGGTCGGCCTTCTCTTTTTGCTCCCAAGGGTGAGCCACTCTGTCGCCAAAAGACCCACCGTTTTTGGTACTTCCCCAGTTATTACCGGGGTCCCCTCTTACCTTTCAGGAATCTGACCTCCACTGTTTTTTCCTACAGGTTTATTACCTCCACTTCACAGTGAGGTCCTCCTTGAGGTTCCTCTACTGGGTTCCCCAGTAGATCCCATGAACCTCCTTACTGCTGTGTAATCCTGTTAGGGGAGGTCCATATTGCAATATTTCTTTCAATATCATTGATGATAATTATCATCCGCACATGGACTCCTTGTCTGCAGTCCTATGCTAGGTTAGCTGTTCCACAGCACCTTTCTTTCTTCAACTCCTACCCTCCATCCTCAGGATGCCTGGTGTTGTAGGGGATAGCATGTTCCAACCTATGACATGCTGGGACTCCAGGCATCTTAGCTTGGGAGTCCCCATATGTGAAGACTCATTCCTGCTTGTTCCTGGAGATAGCACAGTTACTTACCTGTAACAGGTGATCTCTGGGAACAGCAGGAATAAGTCTTCACAACCCACCCACCTCCCCAGGAGTTGTATCTCTCTATCTATCTTTCCTTTCCTCTCTCTCTCTCTTTGTCTCAGCTTTAAAACTTAACTGAGGAGAGGCAGTTGGGAAAGGCGGGAAGGCAGCACGCAGGCGTGGTGGGATGCTTCCAAAAGCTCTTTGATTGGACGCTGGGAAGCGTTCCCGCGCAGACTCCGTCGGTACCGACGTACCCATATGTGAAGACGTATTCCTGCTGTTTCCAGAGATCACCTGTTACAGGTGAGTAACTGAGCTTTCTCTGAAAGGATACCTCTCAATCTGCTCTTTTCTGGGTAGCCCTTGAATGCTGAAAATAATAATTTTTCAAAGTTTAGGAATTTTATAAACAAGACGGGGCAATTTTGAATGGGATACTCTGCAGGTAAATGGTATTTACTACTGGAAAATCTCTCTTATTGCCCCTACCCCAATGCAGGGAAAATTGGAGGCACAGGAGCCGTCCTGGGAAGGTGCATACAGAGAGTTTATTTTTAGCTCTTCATATGTACTTTCAGGTAAGACATTTTCAAATGGACAGAGTACCCCCGGGCCTGGAAGCTCCATGGCTGGACAAGGTAGGGAGGGAAGAGGAATAGAACTGAAAATTGCCCCATTCCTTATGACCAAATTTATCACACTTTTCAACAGGTGTTAATTTGGTGCAGAAGAAACTCTAAGCAGAGCGTTACTTTTTTAAAAATTTGATTGTGTAGCTGGAAGAGATTTGCCCTTCTCTTGCACATCATTTTTGTGCACCCTGAAAATAAAGGTACACAGATTTATGAAGGTAAAGTGCTACCGTTAGGCTTCACTTCAAAAGAAAACACGATTTTCTGAGCCAAAGGCTATAGTGCTGCTTCACAAATATGATCTTGATGTTTTTAAAGAGAGAGGCCAAATTGGAGGCAAAGTCAAAATACATAGGGGATTCACAGTGTGAGCATTTTACTCTGTAGTTTGTTTGTTTTTTATTTGAAGGCTTTAAGACAGATACAGAAGAATATCAGTGCAATCCACTCCCGGTGAACTTGCATGATAATTAAGCACAAAATCAATTAGCACAATTGCCATAACACAGCCTCATATTTTTCTTTTTTTATAGAACCCCATTATATCCAAGGTTCTCCTCTCAGCTACTTCCCTCACTCCCCACTTCCCCTTCCCCTACACACTCCCCTTTCCCCTGCTATGAATTCAGTAAGATAAGGGACATCCCTCTATCATGACAGTGTTAGTAAGGAGGGATGACAAGCCTTCAAACCAGGGAGTGGCCCTCATTTTGTGCCATCAGCTAAGTCAGACATGGTGCAGGCGGTGAGCCGTATTTTAACACAAAAGGCTCCCATACTTGTTCAAATTGGGGCAGGTGCATCCTCCAAACAGCTACCCCCCCGCTCCATTGTGTATAGATCCCATATCCGTTCCAATCCGTTGATATTGCTGGAGGCAACACCTGTTTCCAGGTGGATGCCAGTGTCAGCCTAGCTGCATTCAGACTATGATGAATCAGTGCTAGCTGGGAGAGGGACCCTCCTCCCAAAAAGGAAAATACCCAGATCCCAGGGGATATTCAAACCAATCATTTGTTTCAGATGATATTGTATATCCCTCCAAAAGCCCTGAATTCGGGGGGCAGAACCACCACACATGTGCCAGGGTGCCTCTCCCGCCACAGTTCCGCCAGCATAAGTCCAGTGCCCCTGGGAAGTCTCGGGCCACCCGTGCTGGCATCATGTACCATCCCTATACTAATTTGTGACTAGTTTCCCGAGCATTGATAGCTACTGAGCTCCTCCAGAGCCTGTTCTCTATCTGTTCCCATTGCTGTTCAGTATATGAGAGGTGCAATTCCTGTGTCCACTGGGCTCTATGCTTGCCCTCCCCAAAGTTTTCTCTCTGCAACTCTGCATACAAGGCTGCAATAAAGCCTTTAGTGCTAGTGCGTTCCTCACAAAGGCGCTCAAGATCAGTCAGATCTCGGGCGACTTGTTGCTTGACACCCCGACTCCCCACCCAGCGCGCCACCTGCAAGTAGTGATAAACATGGTGCTCTGGTATATCAAATTCTTCCTGCAAGTCACGGAAAGAGCGGAGAACACCATCCTCATTGACCCACACGACTGAGTCCCTTATGCCCCCACTGTCGAAAAGACAGGTCGCTTATACACCGGGGGAAGGCGTTGTGAACTATGGTCGCTAATGGGAACAATATCGCCACCCATGGCCAAAAGTAGCGATCCCAGCAGCGGAGGGTATGGGTTATGTATGGATTGTCAGTATGCATACCCCCCCCCCCCTCCCCCGCAACTTAGCGCAGAGCCACAGCCGGTCACCCAAACTAGGCCCTCCTGCCAGGTCCAGCTCCATTTTCACCCAGCACTTGGAGCTAGCAGAATTCATCCACTCCACACCTGCATGACATTGCGCCGCTGCATAGTACCAAAGAAGGTTAGGGACCCCATTCCCCTCCTCCCTGGATGAGCATCCAGTATCCAGCGGGCAATTCGAGGGCGTTTAAATATCCATATGAATTTCATTATCAATGCTTGCCAAGACTCCAAGGCCCCCCAAGGTAGGGGTATGGAGAGTACTTGAAAAAGATATAGGAACCATGGAACTACCACCATTTTTGTTACGGCAATGCATCCAAACCATTACAGCATCAAACCCATCCAGGACTCCAAATCCCTTCTAACCTTCTGAAGCAAGGGTCCAAAGTTCACATGATATAGCGCAGCCCTATCTACCATGAGATATACACCCAGATAGCGAAGGGCTTTATCCACCCATCTAAAAGAAAGGTGTGCTCTCAATTGTGCGCACACAGATTCCTCAACACCCACATTTAAGATTTCTGATTTAGTGTAATTGATCTTAAACTCTGAAACCTGTGAAAAAGCCGCAAAGATTTGCATTGCACAGGGAAGGCAGATTCCCAGATTAGTTAGGAACAGTATGATATCGTCCACAAAAAGTGCTATTTTATACTCATGAGAGGCCATTCTTACTCCAGCGCCTGGTGACACCATAGGCTTTCCCTCCTTCCCCCATATGCCCCCACCCTCCCACCCCATCATCTCCAGTTGCCTTCCCACTAGGCAGATCATGGGAGCAGCGACCCCCAAATCCCGGCCAACCCGAGTCCCCCGCCCTCCACCCCTTCCATTCCAAGATTGTCTCCTTTACCAATCACAAACATCATCAACAGTTAACATGGCAACATGAAAAGAGAAGGGTGCCAACTGTAAGAAAATAAGGTAACTACTCAATACACCAAGTCCAAGCATTCACCCATTAGCAGTGATCGTTCACTTGTATGTTGTATCTCCTCTTCTTCAGTGGCCTAAGCCATCAGTCCGCAATGCAGCCACAGTCTCTCCGTTGTCCATTCCACAAGTCTCCCAAATGGCATTCATGCAGGAAAGTTCTTTCCTTTCAATCATTAAGTATTTTTTCCCCACCCGTTTCCATTTCAAACTCTGAGCCTGGCGACTGGGACCACCGGCGCTGCATTACCCTCCATGAGGCCTGCTTGTCTGAGCATTCTCCATGCCTCAGTGTGATCTTTTGGAGAGATCTTTTTACTCCCCAAAATGAAGTTCATACAGAAAGGAAAAGACCATGAATAGCAAATTCCCTTTTTATTCAACACCTCTATGATCGGTTTCATCTCCCGTCGACGCACCAACGTGAAGGTTGAAAGATCTTGAAAGAGGGCGATAGTTGCATCCTGATATTGAATGGGCAATAACATCACGGAGTTGATTACTGGGGGCTTACCCAATGCCCAGTGCACCCTCTCGATCTCCATACCGGTCCCGTGGGATAAAAATTCCTCTGCAGTTAATAGTTCTTTGGTTAATGCTCACGCCACCTCAACCAGGTTCTCTGCCGCACCTGCAGCTTCCGGTATGCCTCTAAAGTGCATGTTGTTTCTGCGGGCCCGGTTTTCTGTGTCATCAATCATATAAGAAAGTTCCAGCACCTGAGAGTGCTGCCTGTCTGCTGTGCATTGCAAATCTAACAGGGTTTCGGTGTACTCCTGCATTTTAGTTTCCACCTCCTCCACCCTGTGGCATAAGTCTTTAATGTCTCCGCGGAGCTCTGTGATCATAGATGTCACCTCCTCCCGCATAGATCGAAACTCGGCAGCAAGTTCTTCAAAGCCCCTCCAGAGCTCACACTGTAGGAGAGAGTGCGTAGAAGCTATTTCATTTCCTTGCTCAAGAAACAACAATTAGCAGGTAAGTCTAATTTCTATTTTTCACTCAACATGAAATCAAACTCTGGAATTTGTTACTGGGGGATGTAGTAAGAGCTGTTAGTGTAGCTGGGTTTAATAAAGGTTTGGACAAGTTCCTGGAGGAAAGGTCCATAAACCATTATTAAAAGGGACTCGTGAAATCACTGCTTGACCCAATACAAGCATTGAGGAACCTGTGTCTTTTGGGGAAACTGCTAGGTACTTGTGACCTGGATTGGCCACTGTTGGAAACAGGATACTGGGCTTGATGGACTTTGGTCTGACCCAGTATGGCATATCTTATGTTCTTATGAGAGAGACCACAAGTGAAGGGGAATCTCTGCTAGTACCAATGGCCCCAGACTGTAGGTGGTGGTGTAGAGGCTGCAGAAGCCATCAGGTTAGAAATATGGCAAGTTCCTTCCATCCTTATTGGGGTACACCTTGCTGCCTTTTTGAAACATGTGGCATGGCAGTTTCACATGGGGAATTCAATGAGAATGGGGAATCAGGATCTTCTGTTTCTCCTTCCTGAGCATGGGGAGTGGTAAGTACACTCAAGAGATGGGATTCCTTCCTTTGGCCCCCCTCCAGGTTCCAGAGGATCAAGCACCAGGCCTTTCTGGCCATGCAGAAGTCAGGGATTTTTGGGCATGGGAGCTGATAGGGGGCGGGTCTATGTCTGGATCTCTGTTGACAGGACAGGCCACCTAGAAGATCCAGAAGGACAAAGATGTCGTAAACCGCTTGATTTTGGCCAGGATCCAGTAAGGAAGAGGAAGACGCTGATAATAGGCCAGAAAGAGAGTCCAGAGCAGGGGTTCTCAACCCTGTCCTTGGGACCCACCTAGCCAGTCGGGTTTTCAGGATAGCCACAATGAATATGTATGAGAAAGATTTGCATACACTGCCTCCATTATATGCAAATGTATCCATGCATATTCATTGTGGTTATCCTGAAAACCCGACTGGCTAGGTGGGTCCCGAGGACAGGGTTGAGAACCCCTGGTCCAGAGGAAGGGACAGTTGACTCTTCCTGAGCAGGATGATATACCAGTGATTCAGCTCTTTAGGAGTCAAGAGCTGGTGTCCCTGATTGACCTGGTATCCACTACCCTTACAATTTCAGGGAGATGATGCAGAACTAGCTGTAAGGGGACACCATCCTAGAAGGCATCCAGAAGCCTTCCATGACTTTTCCCCTTTGTAGGGCCATTTGGAGTATGATCATGGCTGAATGGGAAGTGGCTGGTAGGTTGGCTCATGTGAGGAGAGCGATCACAAAGCATTATCCTCTTTCCAAAAATGAGAGGAATTCTCTTCTCCATGCACAGAGTGGACATTCCCTTCTCACAGTCACCAGGAGGATGACCTTTCCAGTGGAGGAAGATATGGCCCTCAGGGATTCCTGGTACTGCAAAGTTGAGGCATTGCTTTAGCAGTCCTTTGGCTCTTTAGGGATATGTGCATGAGTGGTGATTCAATGGGTCTAGAAACGCCCAGAGAGCACAGAAGCTGTTTGGCTGAAGTAAGTGACTGCCCTTTATGATCTTAGTTGGATTTTTTTTTAAAGAAATCTGGATGCAGTGGTCACAGCCAAGAGGTGGCTCTGGCTTTAGCATTGGATGACTAATTCAGCCTCTAACACTTGGCTTGGCATATTTCTCTTTAAGGAAAACTCCTGTTTGAAGAGGACCTGGAGAAGCTATTAAAGGAGCTGGATAGACCAGACCACAGATGATTCTGGAAGACTGGAATAGTCAGCCAGAAACAGAGTTGACTGGCCAAAGTCCAGGATCACAGGCCTTCTTTGCTGTCTTCCAGTGAGGCTACACAATTTTGGTCCTCATTTCTTTCTTTCTGGATGCTCTGGAACCTGAAGGGACCCCGTCCTTGGGCTTCTGAAAGACCCAATGAATGCCAGTAGGTCCACTCTTATGTGGTGCTCATGGGCAGATGTCTCGGGAACTTTTACTAGGAATTCTTGACTTTGATCAGAGCATGGCTATGCCTTGAAGCTGGCAGTCAAGTACCAAATATCATTCTGGAGTTACCTTGCAGAGTCTGTTAGCATCAAGTTGTATTATACTAGTCCCCCTGGAAGAAAAGGGACAAGGTCATTATTATATTCATTTCATGGTGCCCAAAAAGGAGGAACGTTTTCATCCTATTCTGGACCTAAAGGGATTCAATGTATGTCTTCGAGTGGCACATTTTGAGATGGAGACCTTTATGCTTGAACATCATGGCAGTAAGGAAAGGGAACTTCCTCTCTTCCCTAGATTCTTCTGAGGCAAGTCTATATATTCCAGTCAGGGAAGACCATCAGTGATTTTTCCACTTTGCAGCCCTCTGGAGGCATTTCCACTTCATTTTGGGCTGTACATGGATTCTCCAATTCCCCACAAAGTCAGCTACTTCCCCTCCTTCCCCTCTTCACTCCCAACTTTCCCCCTCTACCTCGCTACCCTCTCTTCCTTTTCGATGATCTCTGAAGAGGAAACTGCTCACCTTTTTTCTTCCTCCTAACTCACTACCTGCTCCTCTGATCCTATCCCCACCCATCTCCTAAGCACCATTTCATCCACTATTGTCCCTGCCACCTCTCATATTCTCAACCTATCGCTCTCCACTGCAACTGTCTCTGCAGCCTTCAAGCATGCTATAGTTACACCTCTCCTCAAGAAACCCTCAATTGATCCTACCTGTCTTTCTAATTATCGACCCATCTCCCTCCTCCCCTTTGTTTCTAAACTACTTGAATGTGCGGTTCACTGCTGCTACCTTGACTTTCTCTCCTCTCATGCCCTCCTGGATCTTTTACAATCTGGCTTTCGTCCTTTACACTCTACTGAAATGGTTCTTGCCAAAGTCTCCAATGACTTGTTCCTGGCAAAATCCTCATCCTTCTTAACCTCTCTGCTGCTTTTGACACTGTTGACCACAACCTTCTCCTTGATATCCTGTCCTCACTTGGTTTTAAGGGCTCTGTACTATCCTGGTTCTCCTCTTATTTCTCCCATCGCTCTTTCAGTGTTTGTTCTGGTGGATCCTCCTTTGCTGCTATCCTGCTCTTAGTTGGTGTACTCCAAGGATCTGTCTTGGGTCCACTCCTTTTCTCTCTCTATACCCTGTCCCTTGGTGTGCTCATCTCTTGCAATGGCTTTCAGAACCATCTTTATGCTGATGACTCTCAGATCTACCTCTCTACACCTGAAATCTGCCCAGCAATCCATACCCATATCTCTGCCTGCCTTTCTGACATTGCTGCTTGGATGTCTCACCACCGCTTGAAATTGAACATGGACAAAACTGAGCTGCTTGTTTTTTCCCCTAAAACCTCCTCTCTTCCTCCTTTCTCAGTCTCTGTGGATATCTCTACTTCTCCTTGTTTCCTTGGCTCACAACCTTGGGGTTGTCTTTGACTTCTATTTCTCCTTCTCCACACACATCTATCTGATAGCTAAGACACACTGTTTCTTTCTCTATAACATCAACAAAATCTGTCCATTCCTTTCTGAACACACTACTAAGACACTTATCTACTCTTTAATCACCTCCCGTCTTGACTACTGTAACCTACACCTTGCTGGTCTCCCTTTGAGTCCTCTCTCTCCCCTTCAGTCTGTTCAACACTCTGCTGCATGGCTAGTCTTCTGCTAGCCTCGTCGTGCTCATATTATCCCTCTTCTCAAGTCACTTCATTGGCCCCCTATCCGTTTCTACATCCAGTTCAAACTTCTCCTGCTGAGCTATAAGTGCATTCACTCTGCAGCTCCTCACTACCTTTCCTCTCTTTTGTCCCTACACCCCTCCTTGGGAACGCCGCTTTTCTAGCAAATTGCTTCTATCTGTGTCCTTCTCTTCTATTGCTAACTCCAGATTTTGCTCCTTTCACATTGCTACACCTTACACCTGGAACAAACTACCGGAGTGTGTACATCAGGTGCCTTCTCTGACCCTTTTTGAAATCCAGACTGAAAACTCACCTCTTCACTGCCGCTTTTGGATCTTAACTCACCTGATCTTCTTGTGTTTCTTTACCATTCTCCCTAGATACACCCCTGTCTACACCTTCTTTGTTGTCTGTCTTGACTAGATTGTAAGCTCTGATGAGCAGGGACTGTCTCTTAAATGTCTGTGCAGCGCTGCATACGTCTTGTAGAGCTATACAAATGCTCAGTAGTAGTAATAGTAAAGGTGTGTTGGTGGTTGTGGCAGCCTTCCTCAGATTAGAAGGAATAATGGTCCATCTGTAGCTGGATTATTGGCTGTTCAGAGCTAATTGTCTTTGATGGAAAACACATCATTCATGTCATGGAGTCTCTGGGCTGGGTGATTAATACATTACACAAAGAACAGGATATCACTGGCATAGCAGTTAGAGTACCTGGGAACCAGGTTTGACACCACAGTATACAAAATTTTGTGATTCAGTGATGGGTGGACATGCTGACAGGTCAGGTCTGAGCCTTTCTTGACTTCTTATATGTGATTATCTTCAAGTGCTGGTGAAAGCTGGGATAGGAATTTTCTTTAAAACTATGTTGACTTCAGTTTTGTTTTGACCATTGCTGTAAAGATGTTGTGGACCACCATAAAAACAGCTGACTATATAATATTAATCACATTTGATTGCCCACATATGGGGCTTCGTTTACAAAGTGCAGCACTATTCCTGCCAGCAGTAGGGATAAATTTCCCTGCACTGCAATGGAGGACAAACTTTAATGATGGATTTATTTACAATCTGTCCGCGAAGTTGAATCACAGTGCAATTTATGTGCTATTTAAAAAGCACTGCAATTAATGCTAACATTATAAATAGTGCTGGCATCCATCCTAGCTGTGCTGGTCTGAGATTGGTGGGAAAATGTTATTTCCCACTAATGGAACATACAGATAGACGTTTAAAACAGTCCTCATATGGATAGCTTTGTAAGGCAGCTCTTAAATTTTGGCTAAAAAAACCTATAGCTTTCAGAGCTGAGGAACTGCTTTAAAAGCAATGTGATCAAACTTGCCCTGCTACTGAGCAACAATTCGGAGTGCAAAATTACATTCGGTTTTGTAAATTGTATTGAATTGCATGAAAGATATGCCTTCTCCTAATTCATTTTTACATCATTAAACTTTTATGTGCTGTATGGAAATGAAAGTGCATTGCGTTCGTGGGCCAAGCAACACTGTTGACCCTCACTTAAAAATGTATGATACGATATTTAGAAGCATCTGCTGTCTAGCAGTTTTTAGCAGCACTATCTTGCAGGGGCGATATGTGGGTGGAGGGTGGGCAGACCCTGAAGTTATCTGGAGAACGGCAATTATATACCTTCTATCTGGCTAACTATACAGACAGTTACCTAAATTTATGTGAATAGTTATTTGGATAGCGGTCTAAACATTGCTACTATCCGGATAGCAGGAGGGCTCGCCACTCCGGATATTTAGCACTATCCACAATCCAGATACCAGCACTGAATATCTGGATTATGTTTAAACTCCATAAAACACATCAGACATGGTGTTTAAATATCAGCCTGGTTATTTTCAGTGGTAAATGTTTTATTGCTATTTTGCAACTATACTGATTGTGTTAAATGCAACACTAAGGAGCCTTTTTACTATGGTGCACTAGGCAAATAGCATGTGTTTTTGCATGCAGTTACTGTGTGCAAATTCGTGCATTAGGGTGTTGAGTGGGTGGGATAGGGCGGCAAGTGGGCATGGTACACATATTGCAGTTACAGTGGGGGGGGGGGGGACCTATTGAACGCTGGAAAGACCTTAAACAATCGTCCACCACAAAATGACCAAGTGTCCATATATATTTGGACTGCCCAACCCTCCAGGTAATTGGTTTAATAATTCTAATTTTGTTATTGAGACATATAGGAGATTTTAACGAGATTGCCTCGCTTGGATTAACACTCCCTTCCAATCAACAAAATGCCTCCAGGGTAACCTCTGTGGCCTACCCTTCTTTAAACCGATAGCCAAATTGCATATCAGGCAGAACATTTAATGGGATGGAGTGTACCATCTCCTCCTACAGTGTCAACCAGATTTACTTGTCAACATTCGCTAGATCTCAACAAAAAGGAGTTTGGCACCCAGTAAGATGGGAAATATTTTTGTAGCCACTACATTTTCTTGGTCTCTGACCATCTTATGGATGTGAAAGTTGGACAGTGAAAAAGATAGAAAGAAAATCGATGTGTTTAAATTATGGTGCTGGCAAAGAATACTGTGTATACCATGAACTGCCTGAAGAACAAACCAGTCAGTAGTAGAGGAGATGAAACCAAAGCTTTCTTTAGAAACTCAGATGACAAGACTTTGACTTTCCTACTTTGGACACATCATATGAAGAGAGATCATTAGAGAAAGACATCATGCTTGGCAAGGAAAATCATATCAGCCAGGGAAGAACATTCTCTCACATCCTATGCTGGGAAGAAGTCAAAGTAGAAAACAGACATCTATCATGGGCGGGATCTGAAGAACACATACTTGGCAGAGGGGGGACAGGCTAGATCATGACCTGACCCCCACAGTTGGTATCTGGATCAGGACATGGCAAATAAAATCCTCCTGCATGAGGACTTTTCAGAGGGATCTGCTGTGACAATCGTGATCAGGAAAGTGCCATTTTTTTTTTGTTCCAGAAGAGAATTAAAAGGAAGGCTGGCTAGAGACACATTCTGCATTCATTGGGAGGCAGATTTACCTGCATGCATGTCCTTCAGTACACAGAGTAGGGAGAATCTTAAAGAGCTCAGAAAGGACCAGTGAGTTAGAATATTTGCATCAGTGTACTTTGCTACCTTACTTTGGGGGTGGGGGAGGGGCGGCAGCATTGGTGCTTGCAACATTTGGGGGGGGGGGGAGACCATGCCTATGAATATTTGTAGCTCCTTTTTTTTGGCTGAGAGAGATTTGATTTTTGATTCTGCAGGAGCTGTCTCTCAGGAAACCAGTCAGGTTAAAGTCTTCACCAGCCTTAATCATGCAAAGCCAGATAAATTGCCACCTGGACCTATGGGCCCTAGTTCTCATAGCCTGGATGTTGAAGGGATATCAATTGATCATTCAGTCCCTTTTTAACCATTTGGGGGACAGAGAAGGGAACAGGAACAAGTGGCTGTTACTGCTGCTCTTAACATCCCCATACATTCCTAGTCACAGTAATATATTGATATTCAGCAAATTGTGGTACTTATTTCTAAGGTTTTGCTGAATATCCAGGTACCTGAAGTGCATTCAAACTGCACATTTGAAGGTACTTTAGTAAACAGGCCCATATGTCAGCATGTTTACAGAGAAAATGTAATATAACAGAAATTCATTATTGCTGTTTATCGTTTTTAGTTGTTAAGCAAATATATGAAATTGAAAGGAATTGAAGAGAGTAGCATTTTCAAGCTTGTAAAGTTAGAGTGGAACAGTATAATTAGAATAACGCGAAAGAATGTCAGACCAATGCAGTGGTGATCCATGAACTAGAAAATTGTCAGACATGCAGACACCTTGGTGGTGCATTGCAGCAGGGCTATAAAAACTAACTTTCTTTTGGTGAGAAAATGAAGTTTTGATTGACTATGGACAAGCAGGATGAAATCCACTCTACATATGGGTGATGTCACCTAGTGGCACAGAAAACTGATGTTTGCCCTTGCTGTACATAAAAAGGCCTTAAAGCCTTTTGCACCTGTGTGATCGGTATCTCCCATGAGTGTGCGCTGTGAGGCCCCCTCTGTCTTATCTTCTATGGAATGAGTCCGATGCTACTGGAAAGGCGCGAGATGAATACTGTACCAACTATCAAATGTGCTTTCCAGTGATCTTCAGCTTCACTTTCTTCTTGGCAATGAGTGTCCCTCTAAAACAGATTTTCTCCTCACAAACTTGTTTTTCCTAGGTCTCCTACTTTTGTTTTTGCCAACTCGGGGATAGAATTACATTTTCAGGATTTCAGCATTTAACTTTGCAGACATAAAGCCCCATTTTGCCTAGTAGGGCATCCAGGCTGGAACCAAATACAGAACCTTTCATAAAATAAGACATACAGGACTGAAGATGTTTGCCGGCATATGTAACTGCAGCATCTATTTTAAAAGCCTAAGAGTGCAGAAAAAGAACGGTGTCAGCATCTACATGCATAGGTCTCCATTTTGCAACGCGGATGGGTACTTGCCAGCTAGAGATACATTTTAAGGAGCTGAGATAAATAACACTTCTTTTTTACTCAGTTTTTGAGCTGGCATTAGACACCATATGGCTTAGCGCAATGGCCTCCTGAATCACTGTTAGAGGCCCCAGGTCCAAATGATAAATAGCTGGCATGTATTTGCCTCCGAGCAGGTGCAAAAGCTGGTGTAGAAATCTCTTTCAATATGCAAGTATTCCTGTGCCCCCTCGAAATCTCTGCATTCTGTCCATTTACATGTGGAATAGTGGCTTTTGCACATGTTATATGGAAGCTATTTCCACATGTACCTGCTTCTAGAATGACTTCCATAGGCTTACTGCATCATGGCTGACCAGAAAGCCACACAGAGTGGATCTGTCTGGCTATGTTTTTATTCTTTCTCTTTTACTTGTTTTGAATAATTTCTAGCTGCCTGTACGTTATCTATCTTTTTTTAATTAATTGCGCTGCTTCACTTACTGCCTGGGTTTAACATTGTTCCTTTTGAAAATTGCACAAGTCCTACGTAGGTGTCCTTAGCCTTAGAAAAATACAATATAGGAATTACCCAGCTCTAAAACAGAGTTCACGTTTTCAGCCTGTTCTGAAAAACGTAGCTTTAAAATACTATCTTTGGCTTGTATTGCAATGGCAAGCCTGTGCTCTGGTATTTACGTTCCCAGCAGAGGTCTCTGGCACAGGAAGTCAAACTCATAGCTTACTGCCATCTACCACAGGGCTCGACTTTCTTAAATAGTTACCCTAAAACACATAAGACCCGATTTTGAAAGGGATTAACACAGTTAGCAGACTTGCCAACCATGTTGATCCCCTTGGCTGGAATCTTCAACAGTACTGACATGGTTAATGCCGCTGAATATTGCAAGTGCCACTGCTGTACGCTCTGATGCTAACCAGTCAGCAGGGTCGGCCTGAGGGTTCCTGCCACCCTACGCAGACCCTCCATGCTGCCCGGCCTGCCTGCCGTCCCCTTAACGGCATCTTTCTTCTCACCTGGGGGAGGGGGCAGCACGGCGATGCCTCAGCTGTGTCGGGTTTTAAAGTGCCCCTGCTAATGCGCTCATGGCCTGATGCTCCTGCCCCCTTAGACAGAGCTTTCTGCCTCTCCTGCCCCCTCCAACAGGAAATTGCATTGGAGAGGGACAGGAGCGGCAGGCCATGAGCGTGCTAGCATGGACACTTTAACACCCAATGCAGCAGAGGAAGCATCCTGCCGCCCCCCTTCCCCAGCTGCGAAGATAGATGCCGGGAGGGGGGACGGCATTTCGGACTGGGCGGCAATCAACTGATGTTTCGTTGGGAGGAGGGGGGACTCGATGCTGTCCACCGGGGCCTGACACCCTAGACAACCACCTAGTTCGCCTAGTGTATGGGCCAGCCCTGCCAGTTAGCATTGGGGTAGCCTGGAGATGGTCCAGGAGTAGCACCCAGTGATATTTGGGCAGCGGTGATATTGAGCCATTGCCTAGTTACCATTAAGCAGCAAAAGTCCAGCACAGTAAAAACTGGCCTAACATTCACCACTAAGCTAACTGGGTAGTGGATGAATATCACCACTGGCCAGTTAGCTTCATGGCAGTTCAGGCAACCCAAATATTCAATGCCAGGGTCTGGATATGGTCCCAACATTGAATATCTGAGTCTAATTAATGTTCAGCGGCAGTGGCTGGCCTCTTTAGCAGGACTAGGTGCTGCTGCTAAATATCGGGCCCATAGTTGCTTATCCTAACTTTTATTATTTATTTATTTATTACAGGCTCTTATATACCGCTCTATTCAGCATCAGCGCGGTTCACAATATAACAACAGACCAGAACAACAAACTGTTTGGTTTTACAGAGAACAAGGTCAGAGAACTTGGATAAAACATGGGACGTCATTACTGCAACTATTTACATGAGTATTTACAAGTATACACAACAGGATTTGTTATTAGTTATAGGGTAAGGATCGAGATTGGTTAGCTGGTCAGGTAATATTGGGGGAAAAGGTGGGATTTGAGTGCCTTTCTAAAAAGGGATAGATCAGTGATAGCACGAATTTCTGGAGGTAGGGCGTTCCAGCACTTAGGGGCATAGAATCTGAAGGCCCTGTTAGATGTCGTTGATAGGCATTTTGTCGCTGCTTTAGGGATAACTAGTACATTTGTTGATATCGTTCTCCTGGATCTATTGGGTGGAACAGTCTGAACGAGGTCTATTAGAGAGGAAGAGGTGATGGTTTTAGTGGCCTTGAAGGTTAGTAGTAATGTTTTGAACAATATTCTGCCATGTATGGGGAGCCAGTGGAGTTGCTCTAGGATGGGTGTTATATGGTCCCTTCTTGATGCTCCGTAGAGGACTCTAGCAGCGGTATTCATGGCGAGTTGCAATGGGTTTAATGTGGAGTGTGGGAGGCCTTGGAGAATGGCATTAGCATAGTCAAGGTGTGGTAGGGTTACGGCTTGAAATATCGTCCGGAAGTCATCAGGATCAAGCAGGGGGCGAAGATGGCGGAGTGTCCGGATCTTGAGGTAGATGGCTCTGACTACGTTGGTTATATGTAGTTTCAAATCCATGCGCTGGTCCAAAGTGACCCCAAGGTAACGAATGGAAGGTTTGGATTGGAGCTCAGCTTCTTTCACCTTTATATGGGATGGGGGGGTGAAAAGTGGGTCCCTAGTGATGAAGAGAACCTCGGTCTTTTTGTGTTGAATTCGGAGGTGCTGGGATTGAAGCCATTCAGATACTGCATCAAAACATTTGGCTAGCGGGGAAAGGTCCATATGGACTGTGGAGAACGGCATGTATAGAAGGATGTCGTCCGCGTATATCAAGCATTCAACATTGAAGGACCTGATGATATTGCAAACAGGCTGTATGTATATATTGAAAAAGAGTGAAGATAGGGATGATCCTTGTGGTACGCCTTGTTTTTGGTGGTAAGGTGCGGATGTTGCGGTTCCTGAGGTAACGTACTGCCATCTCTGATCAAGGTATGATTTACACCACTCCAGGGCAGTGTTATTGATGCCTTTTTCTTTTAGTCGCCCTATTAAAATATCATGATGAACAGAGTCAAAAGCCGCGGCAATGTCTAAGAAGATAAGAGCAAAGCCTTGGCGGATGTTATCAATGCCTGTGATGATGTTGTTGCATAGAGTGGTTAGGAGGGTTTCAACACCGTGGAACTCTCTGAAGCCATGTTGGCATTGGTCAAGAGGGGAGGCAGTGTCGATGTGGTCCTGTATTTGTCTTTGAGCTTCCTTTTCAATTATTTTAGCTAGCAGGGGAATGCTAGCTATGGGTCTATAAGATTCAACCTTTTGTGGGTCGAGTTTGTGGTTTTTCAAGAGGGGTCTGATGGATGTTCTCTTGAGGACTGATGGGAAGGAACCAGTTGTAAAGGATAAATTCATCATTTTAGTGATGATGGGGCTGAGATCTTGGCGTAGTTCCTTTATCCAGTGGGCTGGGCAAGGGTCAGTTTGTGCGGTGGTAGTGTTAAGAGCAGCGATGGTGACTTCAACATGTTTTCTGGATGGTGTGGAGAACATAGATAAGTTTGATATGCATACGGTGACTTGAGAAGGGATTGTTGCAATGTTGTTGGTTTGAAGCAGCTTGGATTGCAGGTAATCGGCGAACGCTTGGGGTTGAATGGGTTCCGGATGTTCTGGTGAAGGTTCTTTAGATAAGATTTTGACTAGATTGAAAAGATCACGTGGTTTATTTAGCGATCTTTTCAGCGTATCAGTATGGAATTGTCTCATCTTGGCCATGACTGACTCTCTGTGCACAGATAGGTGTACTCTATAGGCTGCTTGGTCTTCAGAAGAGTGTGAGCGACGCCATTGTTTCTCCAATTTTCTTAGGTGTGTGAGGGAGGCTCGTAGGTCAGGGGAGAACCAAGGAGAGGATTTTCTTTTCTTTGGGTTGTTGTCCTGGACTGGTTGTAGTGCAATGGTACTGATAGTGCTGTTCCAGGATGCGATCAGATTTTCGAGATTGAGAGAGGTGTCATGTAGGAGAGGGAGGGTTTCTGTAATTATATGCTCTTTGTTGAAGGTTCTGAATTTCCGAGATGTTACTTTTGTTGAGTCAATGGAGTTTTTGTTGATGTATGATGACTGTTTGCCATTGATGAGGATGGGGAAGGTGATTAAATTGTGGTCTGACCAAGGTACTGGGGTTACAGAAGTGTCGAGTCTATTGTTGGAATCAAGGGCTGTCAGAGGAGCAAAAATCATGTCAAGGATGTTTCCTCTCTTGTGCGTGGGGGCTTCAACAATTTGTTTGTAGCCCAACTCGTTGATTGCTTCAAGGAGGGCTGAGGCGTGGCTAGGATGCAGTGTTGGGAGATTGAAGTCTCCTAATATCCAGTTGGGAATGTTGGGCTGGCGTGTGTTGGTTGCTAAGTCTAGAATGTTAGGAAGGTCATCCGTGGAGGGTGAGGGTGCTCTGTATATTAAATTGATGAAGCATTGCTCATTCGTGATGGTTAAGACGTCCATGCTGTTTGAGCTTGTGGAGTCCACAGTGTGGAAGTTTAGGTCAACTTTAGTGGAAAGCATGCCCATGTTGATTTTTGATCTAACTGCTCCATATTTGACATACTTATCAATTTGACTTTTATTCAGTGCAGGGAAACAATTTGGAGTCTTCAAGCTTGTCTATGTCTTAAGCTATCTGCTATGGAAAAAGAATTGGTTCAATTGAGGGAAGAATTGACTACAATAAAATCTCCCTCAAGATACAACTTTCAGACAATCCATTACCACACCCATGAAGAATCCAGCAACCGAAAAATAAATGGATCACTGTGGGTTCTTGCAGGTTATGACCCCATAACACGGAGATGCCCACTCTACCTCGACATACCCTTGTATAATATCTTCTCTGCCTTGGTAAATGCGAATGCGCCATTAATGGAAACTGAGGTGGCCTTAGACAAGGATGACACAGTGTACCAGAAAAGTCCCAGCTGTTGTCAAAAAATTTCCAAACAGAAAACTTCAAATATGGAAAAAAAGTAGAAAGATCATGGATGCCTTACAAGAGGCTTTGCTCAGGCAATGGGTGAAGAAACCAATCGGCTTATTTTGGCTTTCATGTTCTCCCCCTATTTTCCTTTTGTGTCTTATGTTACTCACACTCAACATTTATATTGTAACCTAGACCCTCCTTCTCTTCTTCCCTTGTCATCTTCATTGTTGTCTACCCCCTCTTCTTTTTCTCCCCCTGTTTTGCTTGTTTTCCCTTATATCTTTATTTGTAGCTGCCTAGTTGCCTGGCTGTAGGCGAGATATCAAATCCAATGAACTGTAACTGTAAGAAACCTATCAGGGATGGTTCAACGCTGGATCTGGTGCTCACTGAGAGAGTGTCTAATAAATAATATAATGAAATAATGTCCACGTGGGTGCCCAGTTGAGCAGCAGTGATCACCGCATGGTGTAGTTTGACGTGAAACCAAGGCTGAGTCCAATCACAGCAAACTCAGTCCTAGATTTCAAAAATGCTGACTTCAGTAAAATGGGAAAGTACCTGAAGGAGGAGCTGGCAGAGCGAGAAGGGAAGTGGAAAAAGCAGTGGGCTAAACTGAAAGGGGTCATAACAAAGGCAACAGATCTGTATGTAAAGAGAGAATATAAAAGCAAGAGGAAAAAGAAACCGATATAGTTCTCCAAAGAAGTGGATGAAAAATAAATACAAAAATGGCAGTGGATCACAAAAAGAGGAACACACAGAAGAATACCAGTTCCCAATAAAGGAAGGCACTGAAACATCACCTTTTTCTACAGCACTATAATTCCCAAGAATGCCTTCTACAGCCAGCCACAACCTGTAGCCCTAACATACAACACTCTAGCAACAACTACTTAAGCCTGAATCCATGTCGACCAGACCCCGATCCCCCAGACAAGTAGATACTTAATCACCCCAACGACTACATGTACCTATTTAAGCCAACATGTAATTAATTGATCTATTCTTTACCAAAATGTTCTTATAAGAACATAAGAACATAAGATATGCCATACTGGGTCAGACCAAGGTCCATCAAGCCCAGTATTCTGTTTCCAACAGTGGCCAATCTAGGTCATAAGTACCTAGCAGTTTCCCCAAGGGACACAGGTTCCACAATGCTTGTATTGGTTCAAGCATTGATATCCTGGGTCCCTTCTTAATAATGGCTTATGGACCTTTCCTCCAGGAACTTGTCCAAACCTTTTTTAAACCCAGCTACACTAACAGCCTTTACTACATCCTCCGGTAACAAATTCCAGAGTTTGATTACACGTTGAGTGAAAAAATATTTTCTTTTATTAGTCTTAAATAGTTTACCCTGTAGCTTCATTGCATGTCCCCTAGTCTTTCTATATTCTGATAAGGTAAACAATCGATCTACGTTTACCCGTTCCACTCCGCTCATTAATTTATAGACTTCTATCATATCTCCCCTCAGCTGTCTCTTTTCCAGGTTAAAGAGCCCTAACCTTTTTAGCCTTTCTTCATAGGAGTATCCTTCCATCCCCTTTACCATTTTGGTGGCTCTTCTCTGAACCTTTTCTAATAACTCTATATCCTTTTTAAGATACGGCGACCAGAATTGCACACAATATTCAAGGTGCGGTCTCACCATGGAACGATATAGAGGCATTATAATATCCTTTGTTTTATTTTCCATTCCTTTCCTTATCATACCTAGCATTCTATTTGCTCTCTTGGCCGCCGCTGCACACTGGGCCGAGGGTTTTAACATGGTATCCACAATGACGCCTAAATCTTTTTCCTGGGTGGTGGTTCCTAATGTGGAACCTTGCATCGTGTAACCATAGTTTGGGTTGTTCTTCCCTAGGTGCATAACCTTGCACTTGTCCACATTAAATTTCATCTGCCATTTTGATGCCCAGTCTTCCAATTTATCAAGATCCTCTTGCAATTTTCCACAATCCTCTTGGGTTTTAACAACTTTAAATAGTTTTGTGTCATCTGCAAATTTGATAACCTCACTCGTTATTCCACTTTCCAGGTCATTTATGAATATGTCAAAAAGCAGCGGACCCAGCACAGATCCCTAGGGTACACCACTATTCACCTTTCTCCATTGGGAAAATTGGCCATTTAGCCCTACCCTCTGCTTTCTATCTTTTAACCAGTTCCTGATCCACAATAGTACACTGCCTCCTATCCCATGACTCTTTAGTTTTGCCAGAAGTCTCTCATGACGGACCTTGTCAAAGGCTTTCTGAAAGTCCAGATACACAATATCAACTGACTCACCTTTGTCCACCTGATTATTCACTCCTTCAAAAAAACATAACAGATTAGTAAGACAAGATCTTCCTTGTCTAAAGCCATTTTGGCTGTCTCTCATTAGTTCATGACTATCTACATGCTGAGTAATTTTATTCTTTATGATGGTTTCTATCATTTTTCCCGGTATTGACGTCAGGCTCACCGGTCTGTAGTTTCCCGGATCACCCCTGGAACCCTTTTTAAAAATTGGTGTTACATTGGCGATCCTCCAATCTTCAGGTATTAGAGATGATTTTAATGATAGTTCACAGATTACTAATAGCAGGTCTGCAATCTCATATTTCAGTTCTTTCAATACCCTTGGATGTATACCATCCGGCCCAGGTGATTTGCTACTCTTCAGCTTATCTAATAGTTGTAATACATCTTCTCGATGTATCGATATTTCCTTCAATTCTTCTGCACCTTTAAATACCACTTCAGTCATGGGTAACATCCCTACATCTTCCTCAGTAAAGACTAAAGCAAAGAATTCGTTCAGTCTCTCCGCTATCGCCTTGTCGCCTCTTAGTGCTCCTTTAACCCCTTTATCATCTAATGGACCAACTGACTCTCTCACAGGTTTTTTGCTACGAATGTACTTGAAAAGGTCTTTACTTTGCGTTTTTGCTTCTGCAGCAAGCTTCTTCTCAAATTCTCCCTTTGCCTGCCTTATCAATGCCTTGCATTTGACTTGCCAGTGCTTGTGCTGTTTCCAGGTTTCGTCGTTTGGCTCTTTTTTCCATTTCCTGAAAGATGCTTTTTTGGCAACAACAGCCTCTCTGACCTCAACTTTAAACCATGCTGGCAGTTTTTTGGACTTCTTTCCACTTTTCTTAAAGCATGGAATACAGCTGGT
Organism: Ichthyophis bannanicus; assembly: GCA_033557465.1. Taxonomy (NCBI): domain Eukaryota; kingdom Metazoa; phylum Chordata; class Amphibia; order Gymnophiona; family Ichthyophiidae; genus Ichthyophis; species Ichthyophis bannanicus. The sequence goes on along the minus strand of CM066040.1, from coordinate 241,588,717 downwards.
CTGGGCTTCCAAGATAGTATTTTTCAACAACAGCCAAGCCTGATGTACGTCTTTAACCTTTGCAACTGCTCCTTTTAGTTTTTTCTTGACTGTTTTCCTCATTTTATCATAGTCTCCCTTTCGAAAGTTAAAAGGTAGTAACTGTGGATTTCCTTACTATCCCTCCTCCACTAATTAAATCAAAGGCGATCATGCTATGATCACTATTGCCAAGTGGCCCCAACAACCTTATCTCTTGCACTAGATCTGGTGTTCCACTAAGGATTAGGTCTAATATGGCTTCCCCTCTGGTCGGTTCATGAACCAGCTGCTCCAAGAAGCAGTCATTTATTTCATCTAGGAACTTTATCTCCCTAGCATGTCCTGACGTGACACTGACCCAGTCGATACCGGGGTAGTTGAAATCACCCATTATTATTACTGTGCTGTAACCTTTGTTAGCTTCCTTGATTTCTTTGAGCATTTCATCATCCATTTGGTCATTCTGGCCAGGCGCTCGATAGTACACCCCCACTGCCATTGCCTTCCCCCTTTTACATGGAATTTCAATCCATATAGATTCTACAGCAGATTTTGTTTCCTGCAAAACTTTAATCCTTTCTGACTCAATGCCCTCTCTAACATAGAGAGCAACCCCTCCACCAATTTGATCAGCTCTATCATTACGATATAGTTTGTACCCAGGTATCACAGTGTCCCACTGGTTGTCGTCCTTCCACCATGTCTCTGATATTCCAATCATATCTAACCTTTCATTTAGTGCTATATATTCTAACTTTCCCATCTTATTTTTTAGACTTCTAGCATTTGCATACAAGCATTTTAGAGAATGTATTTTATCCATATTAATTTGTCTGTTAGACATGAGTAATTTGGGATCTTTAAGCTCTGTCTGCTCCATACTTGAGGGCATTTGGGCTACTTTACTCTTTTGTGGAACCTCTCTGCTTTTGGTAGTATCCTTCAAAGATACATTCTTCCGAACCATCTGCTCTTGGGCGACTGTCGGCTTTCCCCTAATATCTAGTTTAAAAGCTGCTCTATCTCCTTTTTAAAGGTTCTTAACCTATTTGTATATAGTACCCTGCTCATTCCTGTACATAACCCCCTGTTATATTGTTATTTTGTTACTACACTGTTATATTGTAAGTACAGTGCAGACACCCTGCACTGCACAGTTATGTTGTATGTAAATCGCACTGATGATAAAGAGTGCGGTATATAAGAAAAATAAATAAATAAATAAATAAAGCTGAGAAAGGCAAAGGGAGGAATTAGTAGGGCAAAAGCAAATGTGGAAGAAAAAATGGCTACAAATGTGAAGCGAGGTTAGGACTTTTTTCAAGTATTTTGGGGAAAAGAGGAAGGCTGGAGATGGAATTGCAAGATTCAAAGATGCTGAGGGCTGATTTGTAGAAAGTAATAAAAAAAAAAAGTGGCATTGCTAAACAAATACTTCTGTTCCGTGTTCATAAAAGAAAATCCTGGAGAAGGCCACCCATGACTGATAAAGGTAGCATGGGGAATGGAGTAGATGTAACACCATTCACAGAAGATGATGTTTATGAACAGCTTGCAATACTGAAAGTGGAAAAGGCTATGGGACCAGATCAGATACATCCCAGAAACTTAGGAACATTTTGTCAGGACCTTTAAAAGATGTGTTTTAATACATCTCTAGAGACTGGGGAGGTACCACAGTATTTGAAAAGGGCTGATGTGGTCCCTCTTCACAAATGTGGCAACAGAGAAGGTAAGCCTTACCTCAGTAGTTGGGTGTGTAATGGAGATGCTGCTGAAAGAGTGGATAATGTTTTTTTTCTGGAAGCCAACAGGTTGCAAGATCTGAGGCAACATGGCTTCGTAAGAGAAGATCATGCCAAACAAATCTGATTTCTTTGATTGGGTAACTAGATCAAGGGTATGCGATGGATGTTATCTACTTAGATTTCAGCAAAGCCTTTGATACTGTTCCTCATAGGAAGCTTATGAATAAATTGAGCAGCCTAGGGATGGATCCCAAGGTGGTGAACAGGATCAAGATCTGGTTGACTAATAGACTACAGAGTGGTGAATGGAGCTCACTCTGAAGAAAGGAGGGTGAGTAGTGGAGTGCCTCAGGGATCGGTCCTGGGACCACTATTGTTCAATATGTTTGTGGGTGATACTACTGAAAAGTTAAAAAAAAAAAGTGTGCCTTTCTACAAATGATCTGACATATCCACTCTTTTTTGCAAATCTTTATAAGGAGTAGACAAGAGAAGATCTACAAAAATTAGAAAATGGTCAAATGATTGGCAATTTTGATTTAATACAAAGAAGTGCAGAGTGCACATGGAATGCAGAAACCCAAAGGAGCTGTATGCAATAGGGGATGAGAGGCTGGTGTGTATGGATCAGGGGAGGGACCTTGGAGTGATTAGTTGTCTGCGAATCTCAAGGTGGCAAAGCAGTGTGACAAGGCTTTGGCCAAAATCAGAAGGATGTTAGGCTGCATGCAAAGAGGAATAGCCAGCAGGAAGAAGGAGGTATTAGTGCCTCTGTACAGGTCATTGGTGAGGCCTCACTTGGAATATTGTATTCAGTTTTGGAGAAAGCACCTTACAAAGGATATAAAAAGACTTGAAATAGTTCAGAAGAACGCGACCAAGATGATATGAGGCATGCGTCAGAAGACATATGAGAAAAGACTTGAAGACCTAAATAAATTTTACCTAGGGGAGAGGAGAGCTAGAGAAAACAGTGGATCTCATCAAACATTGTTCTAAATATTGTTTACTGCACTTGACAGAATGTGGTCAATAATTCAGAAGGGCTTAACCAATTAGCAGGACCTGCTAACCCGCTAAAGACCGTTGTGGCTGATATTCAGTGGCATTAGCCAGTGAGTGCTGTTGAATATCCCCATAGACCACCTTAAAAATGTATGGTCGGTTTCTGGGCAGTCTGTAGGTGGAGCTGGGGTGATCCTGGTGCTTACCTGATTAGCAGCGATATTCAGCCTTTAACTGGATAGATAAACCTCATAAATAGAAACACAGGCCATATGGTCTTTTCCTGCTGTTATGTTTCTATCTAGTCTGCCCTTCCATATCAACTACCATAGTCCCTTTTTTTCCTTTGGAGATCTTCTGTATTTGTCCCATGCCTTATTGAATTTAGATACTGTCCTGGTCTCTAGTACCTCCATTGGGAAGCTATATTCCAAGCATCTACTACTCTTTCCATAAAGAAATATTTCCTCATATTACTCCTGAGTCTATCCCCTTTCACCCTCATCCTATGTCCCCCTCCTTGCAGAGCTTTCTTTCATTTGAAAAAGGTCCCCCCCCCCATGCATTTGGCTCATTGTGGAAGCACCCTAATTTTATGTTGATCTTGTTATCTGGTTAGCGGCTGAAAATCATCATTAACCAAATAGCAAAATGGTGACCGGTGAAACCAGATAGTCAGGCTTTGGTGTTAAATATCAGGTTTCATTTTTGGCTGTAGGGGTTAGATGCTTTGCCAGTGCTGATTGCTATGGTCTGAATATCTGCCCCCAGTGTTTCAAGCTTCTGTCCAGAAAAGTCAATTCTTTTACTAGAAAAGAAGATAAGGTACTGAGTTACAATCTCTTCTACCTCAGCAGCAGAGATCGAAACAATATGGTGTAACCCAAAGAAACCAGACTTGGCCTTGGTCATAATTTTTATTTGCAATCTTTGTTTAACAAAAAAATGGGTGGACTTTGCAGCAATGCAGGCACTTTGAAAACTGCCCTTATGATGTTAGAGCGACGGCAGCTTCCACAACGAGCCTCGTAAGGCTGCTACCTGAAGTTCACTGCATACATGCATCTGTCTCCCATCAGGATTGAAATATGGGCAACCTGTACTAAAATTTCTACAAATTGATTCAAATATTTTATCGAACTTCTTCCCACCAAATACCCATTTTCCAATGATGGCTTGAGAAGAACATGGGAAAAGGCAACTTCAAAAAACCTTTAGTTTGGGAGTCCTTTTGAGTTGCTTATCTGTAACCTGTGTTTTCCATGGCCAGCAGGATAAATCTGTCACATACACTCTTCCACCTCTCCTTGGAGTTTAAAATGGTTTTTTTAGATCATATTATAAGACTGAGGGGGGGCTTCATGGCATGTGCTTATGGAAGGTACTAATCTTGTACATGCAAAAGGCCCTTATAGCCTTTTCTATTAGAACCTGGGCACATTTCCATAGTCAATGCTGTTAGATGATGTCAACCACATCTCTGACTGACTGATTTATTCACTGAGTTATCTCTTACTCAAACAACACATCATGAAATATTGTACAGATTCTTGCATTAGTTTTTCACTAATTATGTTTTACATTTATGTAACAGTTTTAGACAGCCTGTAGAAACCACTGAAGTAATGAACTAGCATCGTGCAATCTCTTAGGGAAATTTTATTTGCATCATAATCTATTACATTTATGCTTATTTAGTAAATAATATAAAAATATACTTAGTCTCTTTATTTAGTAAATATACTTATGTTATTTAGTAAATAATATAAAAATGTACATAATTATAATTAGAAAGCTGAGACTCTCTTCCTTTTGAATGTAGTATAACGTGATAGTAAGCAGCACACACAGATTGTAAATATTTATAAAGGTTTCATTAAAAGCTTTGATAATTTTGCACTGAACCAACAAAAGAATTGTCCATGGGTGATGTACATGTGCTTTTAAGACCACATAGTGTAAGTTCCTTTGTTATAAATATACAGGGGGTTATTTTAAAATCCTTACTTGTAAGTGCCACGTGGAAAATCTGTCATTTAACACATGGAAATGGTGCTTTTAGAAAAGGCTCAGTTTTACATGTGGATGTTCCTAACACATGGAAATTTCAGGTGGAATGGGGTGTGGGGGGGGGGGGGGGGGTTATGGTTAAAGTGTGGTTTAGGTAGATAAAAATCTACATGTGTATTCTCCATTTCATATAGGGAATACACACGTGTCCAAACTTTTCAGGTTTAGATTTACAGCTGTCCCCTGGCATTTATAGAAACATAGAAACACAGAAGCATAGAAAAATGACGACAGAAAAAGACCACATGGCCCATCTAGTCTGTCCTTCCATATCGACAACTACAACAGTCCCCTTTTTTCCTTTAGAGATCCTCTGTGTTTGTTCCATGCTTTTTTGAATTCAGATACCATCCTCATCTCTACCACCTCCACTGGGAAACTATTCCACGGATCCACCACTCTTTCCGTTAAGAAATATTTCCGCATATCACTCCTGAATCTATCCCCTTTCATCCTCATCCTATGTTTTGAAAATGCTCATTTTGGCTAGTCCTCTACAGGAGAGATTAAAGGGGTTATCTTCCTTAATACCTAAATTGGTTGTTTCCCTCTTCACATTGAAATTAAATAGAGTAGCATCTGTAGTTACTTGATAGCATTTATAGGCATAGGTTTACGCAATGGATAAATGAAAGGCCGCATGGGCAGCATCCCAGGCCGGCCGCTGGTAACCGGGCCGGCTCGGCAGATGCGGGGCCCGAGCCGCGGTGCTGAATTGGGGGGGGGGCGGACGGAGAGGCGGGTGCTAGGCTGCATCATTCAAATTCATTGGCTCTCCGCAGCGCATGGCACGCGGAGAGCCAATGAGAAGGAGAGGGGTGATGTCAGCAGCAGCGAGGAGCTGGAGGACGGGGCCAGTTTGTCTCAGGCTCCGTGAGTGGCGGGTGCGAGCGGCGCGTGGTCTGGTGTCTCAATCGGAAGGCTGCGTTCGTGTTGAGGCCTCTGAGGTTCTTTTGGAGCTCGGGGTGTGCGGCAGAGGCTCCGGAGGGAAGAACTGAAGCGCGCGGCTGTGGCGGATCAGTTGGTGGTGGCAGTGCTCGGCGGAGCGAAGAGCAAAGCACGTGGCTGGTGGCAGCTCGGTGCACAGCGGCTGTGTTCCGGCAGCGTTGAGAGGCCTTGCAGGCAATTGTGAGTGGTGCGGGGGGCAGGCTCGGAGCAATTTTACGGTGCTGATGGCAAGGGGGGGGATGAGGGGGAGGGCGACGGGGAGGGCTAAGAGGGCTTCAGGGCAGCACGGCAACAGGGTGGCAGGTCAAGGGATGACAGGAGAAGGTGGGGAAGCAGGGCAGCCAAGGGAGGCAAGCGGGTTTTCAAGAGGAAGGGGAACAGGGGGGTCGGTGCAAAGGTCGCAGAGGGCTGGGTTGTCTGTAAGGAGGGGGGGAGAGGAGAGAGAGCGCAGCGGGCAGGGGCTCCGAGGAGAGGTGGGCCTCAGAGAGGTGGGTCCGCTTTCCAGCCTTCGGGGTTGAGGGGTGCTGAGGCAGGGGGTTAAAGGGGGGGTAGCTCAGAGCGGCCCTCTGGGATGCCTTGCATTGAGGGTATTGATGGGGCTCGGGGTCAGCAGGGGCCTGTGAGTCTGCAGGGTGGGGGACTTGCGCTAGTGTGGGACTGGAGTCTGGGGGGGCGGGGGGGATGCCGGGTTTGGAGAGGGTGCCTTTTTGGTGGTTGGGTGGTTTCCAGGGGAGGGGGGGGGGTTTGTCGGGCGAGGTGGGGAGCATGTGGGGGCTGGGGCAGGGGCAGAGGAGGGGTCCTGGCAGCATTGGTTGGGAGGGGGTCAAGGGTCTTCAGGCTCGGAGTGGCTTGGGGTTTTGCAACCAGCCTGGCTGGTGATAGCCCCTCCCCAGGTTTTCTCTTTTATGTCTCCTCAGGGGCCGGCGATGATTCTGCATGCGGCAATACCAGGTATTGGAGGCCAGAGGGGACCGGAGCAGCAAGGTTCGGTGGCCAGCTCAGTGGAAGCGGTGCCAGCGGCAGAGTGGGTTGTTGGACTCAGTGGCCACAGGTGAGGCACAGGAGGGAACTGCTGGGGGGGGCGCGAGGGAGTGGGGCGGGTGGGAAGAGGAGGAAGAAACGGAAGCACACTTGTCGGCGTCGGCATGATTCAGACTTGTTTTCTTCGTCTTCTTCATCGCTAGAGTCGTCGTCCACATCGGAAAAGGATGGGGATAGGCAGGAGGTGGGTAGCACGGAGGGGGGGGGGGGTGGACAGCAGCAAGGGCCGGGCACCATCATTAGCGGCGTATGCGGAATTATGGGAGGGGGTGCCGAAAAAGTTGTGGCGCAAGATTAAAAAAAGGCGTTATATCGATATATTCCGATTGCTGGAGGGACATAGGCGGTCCGGGGATAGCAAGAGAAAGGAAGGAAGACGAGAAGGCCGGCTGGGTTAAGAAAGTGTTGAGGAACATAGTGAACTGGACGAGAGCCTTTTTGCGTCTGGCGAGCATTTGGGGGCATCACTATCCGGATCAGTATGGCATGCTGTTGGCTTATGCGGATTCTATCCTGGAAGCCGCTCAGACGCATGTGGGATGGTCGTGGTTGAACTACGATGAGAGGTTTCGAGACAAAATCAAAGAGAATCGTTTTTTGTCACGGGGTGTGCAGGATATTAATCTGTGGCTTACGCAGATGTCCGTGAAACCAGGGGTGGGGGGTATGGGTGGGAAGCCAAGTGGGGGAATACCTGGTGAGCTGGGGCAGTCCTTTCGTCCGCCAGGACCCTTGGTTCAGCCAAAAAGTGGAGTCGCAGGATCGGGGGACGTGTGCTGGCAGTTCAATAAGACTTCCTGCCCCTTTCCTGACTGCAAATTTCGGCATGCCTGTTCATGTTGTGGAGGGGGCATGCGGCGGCGAAATGCGTCAAAAAATGACCAGCCCAGCTTGGAGGGCCCCCCCTAAGTAGTGGGTCGGCTCTCGGTATGGCCAGTACCCCGATAAGGCTAGAGGCGTTAGGGGCTAGGCTGCGACATTATCTGAAGCGTGGGGATAGGGAGGTTTTGTTAAACGGGTTTTGGGAGGGCTTCGTTGTCCCAGTGGTGGGGACAGTGGTAGAGGGTAGGGTGCGGAATTCGCCTTCAGTGCGACGATGGGCGGCAATTGCCCGTACGAAATTGTTAAAGGAAGTGAAATTGGAAAGGGTCGCAGGCCCCTTTGAAAAGAAGCCGTTCACGAATTTGGTAGTGTCCCCATTAGGTATTGTACCCAAAAAGGAAACAGGGAAATTTCGCTTGATTCATAATTTGTCCTTCCCAGCGGGAACATCGGTTAACGATCATATCCCGCGTGATAGTTGTACGGTTAGATATGCGTCTTTTGATCAGGCGGTAAAATTGGTGAGGACAGCAGGGGAAGGGGCATGGATGGCGAAGGTCGATATCGAGTCGGCCTTTCGTCTCTTGCCGGTACACCCAAGTAGTTTTCCATTACTAGGTTTTTGTTTTGAGGGACGATTTTATTTTGACAAGTGCATGCCCATGGGCTGCTCAGTGTCCTGTGCTTACTTTGAGAAATTCAGTTCTTTCTTGCATTGGGCATTGGTACGTGAAGTGGGTTGTGGGAATGTCATGCACTATCTGGACGACTTTCTCTTTGTGGGGGCAGAGTAGTCGGGGGAGTGTGGGCGACTATTGAGCAATTCTGGTCGCCGTATCTTAAAAAGGATATAGCGATTTTAGAAAAGGTTCAGAGAAGAGCCACCAAAATGGTAAAGGGGATAGAAGGATACTCCTATGAAGAAAGGCTAAAAAGGTTAGGGCTCTTTAACCTGGAAAAGAGACGGCTGAGGGGAGATATGATAGAAGTCTATAAATTAATGAACGGAGTGGAACAGGTAAACGTAGATCAATTGTTTACGTTATCAGAATATAGAAAGACTAGGGGACATGCAATGAAGCTACAGGGTAAACTATTTAAGATTAATAAATGAAAATATTTTTTCACTCAACGTGTAATCAAACTCTGGAATTTGTTACCGGAGGATGTAGTAAAGGCTGTTAGTGTAGCTGGGTTTAAAAAAGGTTTGGACAAGTTACTGGAGGAAAGGTCCATAAACCATTATTAAGAAGTGACCGAAGATATCAATGCTTGACCCAGTACAAGCATTGTGGAACTTGTGTCTCTTGGGGAAACTGCTAGGTACATATGACCTAGATTGGCCACTTTTGGAAACAGAATACTGGGCTTGATGGACCTTGGTCTGACCCAATATGGCATATCTTATGTTCTTATGGTTTTATGGCTTTAGCCAGGGACTTGGTGGTGCCGTTAGCTGAAGAAAAAACGGAAGGTCCAACGAGGCGACTGACGTTTCTGGGTATAGAGTTGGACTCAGTGGCGATGGTAGCACGACTTCCGGAGGGGGAAGTGACTAAGCTGCGAGTTCTAGTGTCAAATGCTTTGGTATATCGGAAACTGAACTTGAGGGAGTTGCAGTCGTTGATTGGTGCATTGAATTTCGCATGCCGTATCATCCCGATGGGCAGGGTGTTTCTGCGAAGGCTGGCAGGGGCGACGGCAGGGGCAAGTAAACCGCACCATCGGATTAGGGTGTCCAAGGGAATGAAGGAGGACTTGCGGATTTGGGACATCTTTTTGCAGGAATTCAATGGGACTGCGGTGTTAGCCGAGGCAGAAGTGTCCTCAGGGGACTTGCAGCTGTTCTCGGATGCAGCGGGTGGGGCGGGGTTAGGCATCTATTTCGCGGGGGTGTGGTGTGCAGACAGATGGCCGCAGCAGTGGCAGGAAGCGGGATTGGTCACTAACGTTGCATTTCTGGAGTTGTTCCTGATACTGGTTGCGCTGGAATTGTGGCCCGAATGATTGCGCAATCGCTGGGTACTATGGCGGTGCGACAATGCGGCAGTGGTGTATGTAATCAACCATTACAGTCCGAGATGTGTGCCGATGGCTGACTTAATGAGGGAGGTGGTTTGGCGTGTTTGAAGCTGAATGTGGGGATCAAAGCACGGCATATTCCGGGTTGTACTAACGAGATCGCGGATGCTTTGTCTCGTTTTCAGTGGGACAGGTTCCGGAAGCTGACACCAGGAGCCGAGGAGATGGGTCTGCGGGTACCAGATCACTTGTGGCAGATTGGCCTGCAGAAATGCTGACTTTGCTGCGCGCCTCGGTGGCGGGAAGAACCTGGTTGGTTTACCAGCATGGATACATCAAGGTGGAAGAATTTTTGCAAAGGCGTGGGTGGCGGCCAGAAGCGGTATCGGACTGGATGCTGGCAAATTATGTAGTTGAGGCTAAGGAGCGGGGTTGGTCTAAGGCTGGGTTTGCCTTCTTTGCGAAGGCGGCGGGGTGGATCACAGCAGGGGGTAGGTTTTTGACGAGGAGGCTGATGCAGGGGTGGGGCAGAATGAGTCCAGCACCCGGGGACTCCCGTCGGCCGATTACGCATGGCTTGTTAGTGCGGCTGTGTGCGGCCCTCCCGATGGTGGCCACGTTGGCGTACGATGCGGCATTATTCAAGCCAGTTTTTTGCTTGGCATTTTTTGGGGCATTTTGTATCGGCGAACTGGTAGCGCACTTTGGGAAGGCAGGGATCGGCGGTGCGTTGCGGCGGCAGCATGTGCAGTTGGATAGGGGGTTGGCGAGGGGGTTTTTGGCTTGCTCCAAAACCGATCAGCAGGGTCGTGGTTGTTGGGTGGTGCTGTGGGAGATGGCAGGGGTCCAGTCCTGTGCGGTGGTGGCATTACGGGACTATTTGCGCCTCCGTCCAGAGGGGGAGGATATGTTTTTATTCACGAGGATGCGCGGTTGCTCACGCATTTCCAGGCGACAGCTGTCCTAAGGATGGCTCTTCGGCACATAGGGGAGGTACCGCATCAGTTTGCGGCACATTCCTTCCGCATTGGGGCTGCGACAAGTGCAGCGGCGGCGGGTTTGTCAGACGCGGAGGTTCAATGCATTGGGTGTTGGCGTTCGGGAGCCTTTAAAGGGTATGTCCGATTGTAGGGTGCTTTGGCGGGGTTCGAGGGGGGGCTAATTTTGTTCTTTCTTTTGCAGATAGTAGGCATGGTCCACATGGCTGTTGGCTGATCGGCCATTCTTTTGTGCATTGGGCGGGGCGGCGAGCGGCTGTGCGGCCTGCGGGGGCCAATTTGGGCCTGGATCCTGAAGTGGTGTCGGTACTATGGCTGGGTGAGCGAGGCCTACAATGAACACAGTTGCTCCCTTTGCTTCTGCACCATATGCGATCGCGGCCTGCACCTGATCTGCTGTTGCTACATTTGGGGGGCAATGACTTGGCAGCATGGACCTGCAAACAACTCATCTGAGCAGTGCAGAGAGACCTGGAGGAGGTGCTGCAGTTGTTCCCGGGAGTAATACAACGGCCCAGTTGTCGCGACCAGAGACGCTGGTCTCGGGGTTTAACGAAAATTAACCGCCAGATTGGCCGCTGGGTCTGCGCTCATGGGGGGTACCAGGTGATGCATTCTTGGGTGGAGGTTGGTTGTGCGGGATTGTACGGGAGTGATGGGGTGCATCTATCTCCAGTGGGTTTGGATCTATTGTTAAACGACTGGCAAGAGGCGCTGGAGTGGGTAGTTTTAAGAGATGCTCGCTGGTAAGCTGCGGCTTTTGGGGGGGCGGCGCGTGAACGGCGAGGTCGCCCGTGCTAATGGCGGGATCCCGGAGGTTTCCGGGGTCTGGAGCCTTGGATAAACTTGGGATGGGGGTGGGGTACCCACGACCCGGAGAACCAGTGGGCTGGCTTTTGCTAATTATATGGTAAAGCCGGGGTTCAAGGGGGGAGAGAAGCTGGAAAAGCGGAGGCGTGCCCACCTTGCTATGGCCATGGCTGGTGAGGCATCCTTCCGCTGGGTATGGAAATCTTGGTTATTCAATGTTGATGTTATGCTGTTTCATGTTAAATAAAGCTGCGACCAGGCATGTTTTACCAAAGTCAGTGTTTTGAGTGTTTGTGGTATCGGGGGGTAGAAATGGGACAGATGTGCGGGACAGAGCATCGAGTCCGACCTGCCCCGGTTAATGAAAGGCCGCGCGGGCAGCGTCCCAGGCCGGCTGCTGGTAACTGGGCCGGCTCGGCAGATGCGGGGCCCGGGCCACGGTGCTGAATTGGGGGGAAGGGCGGACGGAGAGGCGGGTGCTAGGTTGCATCATTCAAATTCATTGGCTCTCCGCAGCGCATGGCGTGCGGAGAGCCAATGAGAAGGAGAGGGGTGACGTCAGCAGCAGCGAGGAGCCGGAGGACGGGCCAGTTTGTCTCGGGCTCCGTGAGCGGCGGCCCACCCTCCCGCCCCTGGGTTAAGGTTTGGGGGAATAGGGTTGTCGCAGTTGGGGTTTAGGCAGGATCCCGGAGGTTTCTGGGGTCCGGAGCCTTGGATAAACTTGGGACGGGGTGGGGTACCCCCGACCTGGAGAACCCCTGGGCTGGCTTTTGCTAATTATATGGCGAAGCCGGGGGCCAAGGGGGGAGAGAAGCTGGAAAAGCTATGGCCATGGCTGGTGAGGCATCCTTCCACTGGGTATGGAAATCTTGGTTATTCAATGTTGATGTTATGCTATTTCATGTTAAATAAAGCTGCGACCAGGCGTGTTTTACCAAAGTCGGTGTTTTGAGTGTTTGTGGTATCGGGGGGAGGGGGGGTAGAAATGGGACAGATGTGCGGGACAGACCATCGAGTCCGACCTGCCCCGGTTACATACACATGTAAATGTTGCAGTTACATGTGCAAGTTGCCGTTGTTTTTTTCCATTGATATTTCCCACATGTAAATTTGTAAAATTAGTCTTCCGTCTCCATGTATTTGCAAAAACATGTGCACTCTGCACTATTTTAAAACAGGCTCTAGGTTTGGCAGAGCCTTTTCTAAATTGCCACTGGAAGTGTGAACATCTCAATCTTGACATCTCCATTCAATCTCCACATACTATTTAAAATGTACCTTCATGTTCGCAATTTTCTCTCCACCTTGATGCAAAGTTTGTAAATACTCATAAAAGGTACTTTATTTAATAGTGCTTTCCAGTAATCTTATAGAATGTTTTTAATGTTTATTCATTAGTTATTAAGAATGGTGGTAATTATTATGGACTTTGTTGTGTTTGGATTTGTGTGTGTCTTATGACGATGTGAAACATCTGCTTATTAAGATCAAGGAACTTGGGGGTATGTTTACTTAGCTGCAGTAGTGACTCTGATATCGCATGGAAGCCGTTACCGCAGCTAAGTCAACAAACCCCTTAGTCTTAAAATGGACCTGCACCTTAACATAAAGATGACAAAAATCCTGATAATGGGTAAAATCAAAAACTGTAACCTTAATGGAGAGGGAATAGAAATAGTAGACAACTTTAACCTGCTTGAATCAATAATCAGTAACGAAATGACAAGCAGTCAAGAAATTCAGTGGTGCATTGCTCTTAGCAAAATGGTTAAGAAGAACCTAGACAAGATTCTGAAGTGCAGAGACCTGTCTCAAGCTATGGTATTTTCAATAACATCATATGAATGCGAAAGTTGGACAGTGAAGAAGAAAGACACGAAGAAAATTGATGCCATTGAATTATTGTGCTGGCAAAGAATATTGTATATACCATGGACTGCCGGAAGAACAGATCAGTCGGTACTCGTGGAGATCAAACCAAAGCTTTCTTTAGAAGCTCAGATGACAAAACTTCAATTTCCATACTTTGGACACATCATGCGATGAAAGAGATCATTAGAGAGAGACGACATGCTTGGCAAGGTTAAAGATTGGTGCAAAAGAGGAAGGCCAGCAATGTGAAGTATCACTACAATAACAGCAATTAGCTGCCTGGTGTAGACTGAACACAATTTAGGACAACTATTCAGAGGAGCACCATGAGTCGACATTGATTCAATGACCCTAAGCAACAGCAACATTGTAGATTGCCAGGCCTTTCTTCCAAGGCAATGGAGGGTTAAGTGATTTGCCCAAGGTCACAAGAAGTGCTAATGGAAATCAAGCCCTATTCTTTTTATTACCAAGTCAGTGCTCTAACCATTAGATGTCTTTCGTTTTGGTCATTGGGCAGGAGGGAATCCCCTCTCCAAATTGGAGAGAGCTATAAAAGGGCCTTGTATGAAGGAGCACATGTCTTGTTTCCACCTAGGAGTTCAAGGAGATGTAGAAATTATCCAGGCCTACAGCTGGGCCCAGCACATCCTGGATGCTGCATCTGATGTGACACACTCAGCTATTTCACCAGAGATGGTAGTTCTCCCACAAACTGGACAGGTTTGGTCCACATCTGCTGTATGTTCCAGATTATAGTTGCAGAAATGGCAGGGGAGAGTATTTGTAGCAGCTGTGACAGCTTTGTGGCATAAGCTTCCTCTGGAATTAATGGCAGGAGCAGGATTGGGGGGGGGGGGGTTGTAGGAAGTTGAAAATGTTCCAATTCCCAACTTGACCTTTGGGATGGTGAATGTTGGGCTGATGGTTCCTTGTTTAGGAGGGGTGGGTAAGAATAGCATGGTTCTTCTAATGTTGTTAAGAAACAATTAATGATTGTTTATGCTTTGGTTTCATAATTATGGTATATAAATGTTTTTAAAATACCTTAAATTAAATTAAATGTTAAACAGGGAAAGATCACAAATCAAGGGAGGTTTGTGAGGAGAGAAATCAGTAATAGAGGAGATGGTGATACCAAGGGAAGAAGTAACTGTCTAGCCATCTGTTGGGAAAAGAGGAAAAGAGAACCAGACTCAAGGCTGTACATTGAAACCCTCCACCCAGTGTGCAGTGGTGGCCAAAAAAGCAAATAGATTGCTAGGAATCATAGGGAAAGGAATGGAGAATAAAACAAAGAATAATATAAATGTCTCTATCATTCCATGATGCGACCGCACCTTGAATACTGTGTGCAACTCTAGTTGTCATATCTTAAAAAGGATATAGCAGAATTAGAAAAGGTACAGAGAAGAGCCACCAAAATGGTAAAGGGGTTGGAAGGATACCTCTTTCATAAGAGGCTTAAAAGGTTAGGGCTCTTCAACTTGAAAAATAGATACCTGAGTGGAGATATGACGGAGGTCTATAAATTAATGAATGGAGTAGAACGGGTAAACGTAGATCAGTTGTTTACTTCTTCAAAAAGTAGAGAGACTAGGGAAAACATAATGAAGCTACAATGTAGCCCATTTAGCACTAATATGAGAAAATATTTTTTCACTCGACATATAATTAAACTCTGGAATTTGTTACTGGAGGATGTAGTAAAAGCTGTTAGTGTAGCTGGGTTTAAAAAAGGTTTGGACAAGTTCCTGGAGGAAAAGTCCATAAACTGTTATTAAAGAGGATCTGGGAAATCCACTGCTTACCCCGGGACGAGCATTGTGGAACCTGTGTGCCTTTTTGTGAACCTGCCAGGTACTTGTGACCTGGATTGGCCACTGTTTGAAACAGGATACTGGGCTTGTTGGACCTTGATCTGACCCGGTATGGCATTTCTTACGTACGTTCTTATGAACCTACAACCCAGGTGCATCACTACTTTACCTGTATCCCTAATGCATCACTCACCTTTCAGTCAAACGGTTTGATTTTAATATTTGGATATCTTATTTTCGTACTTGCATTCTTGTGGAGGAGAGCAAGTGAATCCCTCTTCCATATCCACATATAGGGATACACCCCTCTATAATTAGATGGGCAGAGAAGAGTTCTATTGTCTAGAGCATAAATACATTCATAGTGCCTAGATTAGGTACTCCAGATATCTGAAGGCTAAACTAGAAGCTCTTCAAGGAGAACTGCTGCTTACTGAAGAGTATATAGAGTATGAAAAAGAAAGTTGCCAACCAACAGGACCATTGCAAAATATGAATCAAATGGAAGGATACTGAGGAGGAAGTCTGAGGACTTTTTTTGCTAAAGCTTAACTTTTGTATTTCCTATAGTGTAGAGCTTCTTTTATCCATAAACTGGTCTTTCTGTCTAATGGAAGTTTAGGAGAAGAGAGGTTTTCCAAATAGGAGCGAGGAATCCAATAAATTTTCAGATAACAGGTTTTCTAGGTAATGGAATGCATGAAGTCAACATATTCCTGGAGAATCTAAATAATGGAACAGATAAAGCTGACCAGTTTTCAGATCACAGTTTTTCCAAATAACAGAATACAAGCTTGAAGTCCATGGTTTGGGCTAATAGTAGTTTACAGATAAAGGAACTTTAGATAGAAGGTGCTCAACTGCATAGTGGCATATTGAAGAAGCATACACTATCGTAAAGATGAAATTTCAGGCCAAAGCTAATAATAGTCCAGGAAATCCAATCACATCTCCTGTTAGGCACCACCTCAAATACCATGGCAACCCATTCTATGTAAAGATTATTGAAAGATGCCTGTGAGTGCTAGAAAAAAGGACTTAGGCTTTGCTGATTGCACTATTGTTGCTATTAATGCATTGGCAAGTCTCATAGCAACAAGATATCACTTAAGGAATGAATTAACATCATTAAGGTTGATAAAAGTTTTCTGGTATATAGTTTGTTTCTCAGCAGTAGATTTCTAGAATTCTATGAGTGTCTCAAGGTGAAATGCAGAAAAGGGGAACAGAGTGTATAGCAATTTTCTATCTACTTGTGATTCAGTCTTATCTCTCAAGAAATTGTTGGACATATTAAATGAAAATACGCATTTTGTGCGTAATTTTATAAGCAGGCATTTTATAAAATATCCCTAGTATACACATTCAGAAAAGTATATGTAAGGAAGGGAAGGGAGGAAAGAATGCAGTGATCGGGGGTTGCATCAGCACTTATGCATATATGAAATAGGTTTGCATGAACACTGCTTATATTGCATGTAAATCCACCTCATATATATTGGTGATATCCTGAAAATCTGACTGGTTTCGGACTTTGCAGCCCTAACAGTTACAGCGGACAACTCCTGGTCAAAGCCTGAGACCTGTGACTGATATGTAAGGAAAGTATGCCGCATATTTACAAACGTATGGCAGGAAGTGCGGAACAAGCACGCATTTAGTGTGCTTTTTACTGCAGCAGGATTTAGTGGCTGTAGTAGATGCAAGGATGTGGCTGCGGTAGGGACATACTACTGCGCTAGGTGTGTCACTATTAGGTATTTGCAAATGCGGAGCCTTAGCACATGACACAGTGCACACACTCACAACATGCACCCAGCAATTATTAGCTACAGATTTGTTATTAGGACAGCAGAACCATTGCAGACTGTAATAAATGGGTCCCTATCTCACCTACAAGACAGTAGTAACAGGCCAGTGCAGAAATGTAGCTCAGAGCATTGGGGTGGGACATGCAAATCAGAAAAGCAAACACTTGCAGAGAATCTATGCAGCACCCCTAAATATGGGTGACAGGGTGCAAAAACAGCATCTGAAGATGCAGAGGGCCTTGAATGGGAGAGTGTCCGCAGTGTCTACCATGTGGAACGGGTATATGAACCCACTCTCACCCTGAGACACTCAGGGTGCCTGCTTACTTAGACGGCAATGCACACCGTATGAGGCCTCTGGGAGGGAGGTGGGAGGTCACCGGTCACTCCTCTGATATGGCTTGGACAATACCCTAGCCATTATGGAGTGTGTCCCCTCATGTAGGAGAAAGGGGACAATAGAGCTAGCAGATCTGGAGGCTGAGTACAATGAGTGCACAGATATGGGTGTGGGGGTGTGTGGAGAGGAAATCAAGACACATGGTCTGAGTGCCCTGCTATACACCACCTGGGAAACGCAGTAACCAGAAGCACCTCCATGACCTGACATCTGCTGGGGAGGAAGCAGTCCACATAGAGCACTCATGCTTCCCCCAATGGGAAGAACTGTAGAGGAACACCACAATGCAAACCTCCCTCCCCCCCCCCAAATGGAGGTGGACAAAACCAAGCAGCCCCAAAGCTGAGCACCCCAGCTGACAGGGAACCAAAGGCCCTCAGGACTCTGTAAACCTCAAGAGCTCCTCGGTCCAAGGAATGCCTCATTCCCTGGGCATGAGGGTCAGAAAGGGAACAGTGATCTGTGAGCTCCAACAAAGCAAGCACATATTCAATGCTAGAAATGTTACGTATCTGCTCTGCGTTGGTGGGGCTCAGCCATATCCTCCCATGGTCGGATGTGGAGCCATCTGCCACAGGAACATGGCCCATGGCAGTGACATGGCCTCCCAGTAACACACATGCACTGCTACATGCCCCTCAAGTAGGGGAGGTGGTGGTTGCCAGTATGTTAAACACCTCATTTGCATGGCCCCTCCCCAGTGTATTCTGCTGTCTCTATCTTTGGTTATATAGACTGACCCGCGAACATCCATATCGGGGCCCAAACTTGAATGTGCCTGTTATTTTCTCACATTCTGGCTTGGACGTCCTTTGTAAAATGTGCCTTCACACCTTCTGAACCTTATTAAGAACATTTTAAAAAATTGAGAACACAAACTTTTGCCTCTGCCATAATAATTTCAATCTGCCAAAATCAACACATAGTAACATAGTAAATGACGGCAGATAAAGACCAGTATGGTCCATCTAGTCTGCCCAGTAAGATGGCAGGAGTAGGTGCACCCCTCCCCATGTCTTTATTTAGGGGTGAACCCACTGCTCCGTGTAGGGCGCCCCTGTTTGTGGAGAAATTAGATAGTGCAGTTTATTTTGATTTTTATCCTGTTGCTGTAAAGAGATCCACTGTGTCTGTCCCATGCCATTTTGAATTCTGTCACTCTGTTTGCCCCCACCACTTCCATTGGGAGGGCATTCCAGCATCCACCACCCTTTCAGTGAAAAAGTATTTCCTGACATTGCCTTTCAATTTACCACCTTGCAGCTTCATGTTATGCCCTCTCGTTTTACACTTCCCCGTCTTTGGAAGAGGTTTGTTTGTTCATTATTTCTCCTTAAGTATTTAAAGGTCTGAATCATATCTCCCCTATCCCCTCCTCTCCTCCAAAGTGTACATATTTAGGTCTTCAGGTCTCTTCTCATAAGGCTTCTGATGCAGGCTCCAAATCATTTTGGTCGCCTTTAGTAATTATGCATTAAACTTTGCAGAAAGATGGTGTGTTTAATTTTGTACAGCTTTGTACAGCTTGTTTAGTGGTGTTTAATTTTGTACCATAGAGAGGTGTCGGCTTCCGTTTTTATATGGAGATTCCTTAAAAGACATATTTTGACCAGGGGTGCCTAAACTTTGGAACACAACTGTGTAAATAACAAAAATTATTTCTTGCATTCCATTTTGGTTTCTTTTGGAAACTGTAAATTTCATTGTTTGTCTTATCTAGTCATGTTGCATTTAGCCAAGAATATATTCAATTCTACAATTTTCAAACATTTCTAGAGGATAATTTTAAAAGCCACTTCTGGCTTTAGTAAAATTGTCTTCCTGATGTGTGGGTGAACTTACACACCTGCAGCCTCTTTATGCAGAGAAATTTACCTGGACCGAGCAGTCATTCCTAGAGGCGGGGTTGGGGAAACACATAGCATAAAAAGAACACAAGTATGTATGTAAATTAACCTAGCAGCTTTGTGCATGGTCAAAAGCAGTTGTACAATGCTATTGCATAAATTTCCCTGGAGTAATTTTCAAGCATAAGTATATGCATACCATCATTTGGAAATTTATGGGTACCTACACATGGAAAAATATGTCTGTACCCCATCCCCTGTGTTTTGATGGTGCAGTATTGGCGTATGTCTGGTTTCGTACTGTACTGATCTTGGACCCAATATTCAGCGCTGGTGGCTAGCGCTCCTACAGCAGTGGCTAGCCACCAGTGCTGAACTTCAAACTCAGATATTCAATGACAGAGCCATATCTGTTCTGCCCGGTTTGACGCAAAGCTATCTGGGCAGTGGCGATACTGAGCTACTGCCTAGTTAGCTTCCGCAGCAGTGCTTCCTGCATCTGACTTTCGCTGTGTGTCGCTAATCAGGCAGCAGCTCAATATCGCCACTGCCTGGTGGGTGACAGGTGCCGCTTCAATGCTAATTGGTTAGTATCAGGGCATGTAGCGGCGGCACCCACATATTGAGATCTTTGTCTGTCCTCATATGCTTTAAGATGACCAATGATCATTTTAGTAGCGACCCCTACACTGACTCCATCCTATTTTATATCCTTTTGAAGGTGTGGTCTCCAGAATTGCACACAATACTCCAAATGAGATCACAGCAGAGATTTACATAGAGGCACTATCGGCTCGTCCTTCCTGCTGGCCATTCCTCTCCCTTTGCGCCCAAGCATACTTCCGGCTTTCACCATTGCCTCTTCTACCTCTTTGACCAACCTAAAATCATCAGAAACAGTCACTTCTAGGTCTGGCTTTTCTTTCACTAACAGAAGTACTTCACCCTCTATACTGCACCACTCCCTTGGATTTTTGCAGCCCAAATACACATCTGCAATTTTTAGCATTAAATCTCAGCTGCCAAATTCTCAACCTTTCTTCAAGCTTCCCTAGCTCCTTCCTCGTGTTATCTACATCTTCCTGGGTATCTACCCTATTACAGATTTTGGTATCCTCTACAAAGAGGAAGACTTTACTGGACAGTCCTTCTGCAATATCTCTTACAAAAATCTTAGCAAGAATTGGTCTAAGGACGAAGATCCCTGCAGCACTCTCAAATCTAAAGGCCAGTTTTCTTCCTGCCCTCAGTGATATCAAATCCAAGACAGCATCTCCCTCCCTCCAAGCAGCCCAGAACACCATCATTGCCTCTCCCTCCTGAGTGTGGGAACGGTGAGGTGGTGAAGATTCGCTGTCCTCACATGGGTCTTTCCTTTTCCAAAGAAAGGTGTAGGCACACAAAGGGGAGGATGTCAGCATTGGAGAGCAGTCTGGGCATGTTTCGCAACCCCTGCTCTCCCTCATGTTTCTTAAGCTTCCCCCAGTCATTTGCAGGACCAGGGGAACTTATTATGTGATAGTTAATCACCATGGTGAAGAGTTTGAATTTTGTATTGTTGAGATGTTGACCAAAAAATTAGAGGAGGATACTGGATGCTATTTGAGAAAGAAATGAAACAGTCTGGGGGTTTTGTTGTTAAGGGAAAGGGCATTAGATTTAGCTCACACCTTACTCAGAGTTGGAGATGGTTTACATTCAGATACAGTAGGTATTTTCCAGTCCCAAGAGGGACTGGGATCTGTTTGAACCTGAGGCAAGGGAGGGTTAAGTCAGTAGCCCAAGGTCACAAGGAGTGGCAGCGGTATTTGAACCAGGCTTCCCTGGTTCTTATTCCACTGCTCTAACCATTATGTTACTCCTATTCTGATACCCGCCAGCTTGACTTTAGAGACTGATTCTAATGTAGTCTTCCAACAGGCAGACCTACAGTCTTTGCACCAACCTCCGTGATATGAGTTGCCCATGCACTTTCTTCTCCACATGTTGTTTAGAGCACATTTCAGCCTTTTAGGTAAAACTTTAACTGTTTCCATAAGGACTGTATTGCATTATTTAGGATTTACTCAGTATAACCCCAGCTTTAATTTTATATACTGAGAAGTCCTTTGAAAATGTTTAGTGTTAGACCAGAAATGTTTACCACTGAAGATTCCCAACAGCATTCGTCTACCCCTAATAATAACACTGCTAATCTCGGTGAACAGCAAAAGAAACTGCTTTTTAAAACAAAAGCCGCCTCACCAACAGCAGCATCTGTTTTGCTTGTGCAACAATTAGATCCTTTCCACAGATGATGAGATAAATAACTCCCTTCTTGGTTTAGAAAGACTCTATCCTTTTGCTTTTGTTTGCCTGTAACAGAAATAGCATGCCGATTCCAGCTGGGCACAGCCCCTTTTCACCCTAAGTTTACTCTGTACATCAGGGGGAAAAGGCAGCATTGTTACGTGCCTATAACCTATACATTGCTTGGCATACATTTTTATAAGACATTTCTTTCAAAAGAAGAAAATTCTTCCTTTATGCATTATTGTAATCATTTCCATAGCAACGAACTGTGATGTCAGCAATTTCTCTTTAGTATGACTAAGGAGGAGAAAAAGGTGCTATTTGTAAATATGTAATTAATATGTAGATATTTATAGAAGCAGAAAACATAGGGATACGTTATTAGGTATTTCACAGGGAAGAAACTCTTTAGATTTACTACAATGCGCGCTACTGCCTCAGGGACATATTTACTGAAAGTTTTAACATACGTTAATGAAGTTAAGGCTCATTAAGTGCCCACAGCTCACATCTCATGTGTTAACCTTTAGTAAACATGCCCCTTAGTCTGCTTTAATGTCATTAATGCCTGTTGTTTGTAAATCAGATCCATTGCATAAAATGGCACGTGCAGTAAATAACCTTCCTGTCTACCACCGCAGTGCACCTTAGTAAGTCTCACTCTTCCTTCCTTAACTCTACTGGAAATGAAATAGAAAGCATGGAAATAATTGAACCCAAACTCTGAGCAGACATGACGATTGTGAAAACAGCTTTTATATGCATGCTAAGCTTTAGTGTATAGGTGTCTAGAGATACTACATTATGCGGGTGATTTTAGAAGAATTAGGTTCAATTTCCATGCCTGAAAAGCTGATTTACATATATAAATTGTTGCATGTATGTTGAAAAAGTTTCATAGTTAGATGTAGGAGTGGTAGCACATAGAAATTTGAAGAAGGCCTGCTCTGTATATATTAAATATTTTTATTCTGTATTTCTACAACAGCTGTATGCATATATCATGGACAAGTGTCCATGTTGGTATTTATACTTGCTTTGAGTTGCACATAACTCCTGACTAACTGCTCATTTGGACCTGGGATATTGAAAAAAGGGGGGGGGGGAGGGGTTCTCGAGAGGGGTAGTGTTCACCTCTCAGGAGTCAAAACCACCTTGACATGCTAAAAGTTTGTGTTTTGGAGCTTGGCTTTTTAATTGACCATGTCAGGCATGCAAGTTTTACAAAATTTGCTACGAAGATATAGGTAGCAAATATCAATGCTTGTACATGTAAATACCACTACTTCAACATTCAAAGACTCAAGCGATGATGATATTTTCTTTGAACTATTTCCCTTGTAAAATGGCTTCTTTTTATGTGTGTGCAACCAGATACATGGTTTTTTTGTACTACTACAGTATATGTATTTTATAAAAGTCTGTGTTCAGTGAGCCTTTTGGGTATTTTTGAATGCACAGACCTAAACTTCCATTTCCCAATCTAGAAGGGGGTCCCTTCCGTAAACATCTACTGAAGATCATTTGTGTGTCCATGGCCTTGGTTTTCCTCTGGCTTGGTTCTTTGTTTCCTGCACTTGGTTGTTACGGAGGGTCCCTTCTCCTTTTCTTTAACATTTATTGTGGCCCGTATTTTTCATGAACGAAGGTATCTGGAATGTAGTCTTTCTGATATAGATTCTTCAAAACAGAAACAATTGAAACCTAGGCCTGTTGTCACCTATAATCCATAACAGTGTTTCGGCATTAGTTGCAAATTCAGCCTAAATCATTAAATTGGCATCGGCCCAACCCTTTCACTTCATTTTATACTGTATAATTATATGCAGTCTGATTCTTCAGTGGGTGTAGATAATGCGGCAAAGTGGGGGAAAATCATTGAATGAACTGCAGCTTTAAAGGTCTCTTTGTTCTGCAGTGGTCAGAGGTACTTGCATATTGAATAAATTTGCAGCAACTTTCTGTGGAGATCCTTTTTTATGTATTGTTCATGGTTGTAATAATTCTAGTTACTAGTTTGATGTAACATACACTATGACAAATAGAGTTTGCATATTGATGCACTCATTAAGAGAGATAGCTGCCCACAGTGATGAAAAATAGGTGAATACTGTTCACTTTGTAGGACTTTCACAGGAAAAATAGTCCCACACATTTACACCTTCCGGTAAACGTCTGCGTTCTTTTGAAAATGCAGATGAATACATGGAGTTCCAAACCCCACCTCCACCCTGCCAATTAGGAACATCTTCCCCCTAGAATGGGTGAAATGTTGTACAAAATGGTACTATGAAGGTAAATTTTATCTAGGTTAGGCAAGTTCTGTGCATTGGAAAGTGGCTCCATAGGCGGTTCTTTTATTGCCTTTCTGCTTTATTGCCACAATATTAGAAATTGGCCCTGATGGAGGCTGAGACATTTGACATTCCTCCACCAAGATTCAACAAACTGCAAAAAACTATTATTCAGACAGACAGAATTAATAACACAGTGGTTAATAAACACGAATAGCGCATTCAAAGGGAGACCCCGCTAACATCCCCAAATAGATAAAAAGTAGACACATGAATGATTAAAAGGTGAATTTAAACCTAAAGATGAGCCATTGATAATTGCAGATTGAAATAGTGACTGTGGACAAGATGTCTTACAGTTTGGACAGAAAGACTTGGTAAAATGGGTAAGTGCAGGTTTTGCAGCACTGAGCAGGAAAGGATCACACCTCATTGCTGGTATGACATGCTAATGTTAGAATGCCTGCAAACAGAGAGGCACATTAAAGTAGCATGTCGCATCCACTTGAAGCTATATAAACACTATAATTCTGCTGTTCAAGAAAAACAGTAGGATTGCAATCCTGACAGAATTCAGAGTGAAGCTGTTGTGATCACCTGGCGATCATTAGGCATGTAGATAGCAGGGTAGCTAGTGCATGTGAGGATCACCTTGTAACATGCCTGCCTGGTGTGAAGGTAGTGGACCTCACATGCTACCTAGACAAGGTTTTAGATAGCGCTGGGGAGAGGGGTCTGCTGTCTTGGTACATGTTGGTACCAATGACATAGGAAAGTGTGGTAGGGAGGTTCTGGAGGCCAAAATTAGGCTTTTAGGTAGGAAGTTGAAATTCAGAACTTCCAGGGTAGCGTTTTCAGAAATGCTTCCCGTTCCACGTGCAGGACCCAAAAGACGGGCAGAGCTCCGGAGTCTCAATGCATGGATGAAATGATAGTGCAAGGAAGAGGATTTTGGATTTGTTTGGAATGGGGCAACATTCTGAGGAAAGAAGAAGCTTTTCCAAAGGGATGTTCATCACCTTAACCTGGGTGGAATTGCCAAACTAAGGGAGGAGATGGGCATAAGAAGCCTAGGTGCCTAATGAAGGGTATTATGCGGAAATACCAACTATTGGACATATGGAGGCAGAACCACAAGAATTTTCAATAGAAAGCAAGTTCTGCTATGAGGGGACATGGGATGAGGATGAAGGGAGATAGATTCAGGAGTGATTTGCATAAATATTTCTTTACGGAAAGAGTGGTGGATCCATGGAATAGTCTCCCAGTGGAGGTGGTAGAGATGAGGACAGCAACTGAATTCAAAAAAGCATGGGACCAACACAGAGGATCTCTAAAGGAAAAAAGGGGACTGTTGTAGTTGTTATGGAAGGACAGACTAGATAGGTCATGTGGTCTTTTTCTGTCGTCATATTTCTATGTTTCTAAATGCAGGGACTATACCTTTTATTCGAAACCTCACAGTAGCTACAGTAGGATTCATTATATCCTACTTGACAATGGGAGATGAGAGAGCAACAGAAATGGGCAATATCACCTGGTCAGACTGCGCACCAATGTGGATAACCCTGGGAAGAGGGGGAATAAGGTTCTGGTAATTAAATAAAAGTCTCCTTAAGAGGGAAGAGGTAGTGCAAGATATAAAAATATGTCTACAAACATATTGGCAGGAGAATGATAATGGGGAGGTGCAAGATGTGAGATTATGGGAAGGGATGAAGGATGTAGTAAAAGGGAGTGTCATCATATAGGCAGCTAGATTAAAAAAAACAGAGAATAGAGAAAGAAGACCAGCTACAAAGAGAGATTAAACAGGCCACGGAACAGTATAGAGAAAAGGGTACAACACAAAGGCTTAAGCATTTGAATCAATTACATATGGAATTAAACAAGCTACAACTGGAGTCAATATAATTTCAATTTAGATCTGGTCAATCAGAGAGATTATGAGTGGAGCGATAGAGCAGGTCGTCTGTTAGCATGAAAAATCAGAAGCCAAGAGGTGTTGGCTACTATAACAGGTATAAAGGGATGGGAGGGAGATATCCTGAAAATGGAGAAACATATAGGGGCAAGATTTTGCCAATTCTATGAGGAGCTTTATAAAACTCAGGGAGGGGAACTTGGAAGGGAGGGAGTGCAATATCTCGAGGGGATAGCACTACCACAGCTGGGGGAGGGAGTGTGGACAGCAATGGAAGGGGGGAGATCCAGCAGAAAGAATTGGAGAGGGTAATTAAGGAGTTGCCTAATGGGAAAAAACCCGGTTTAGATGGATTCCCTGCTATGATATATAAGATTTTGAAGAAGATCTGGTAGAGGTCTTAGGAAGAACACTAAATGGTTTGGTGGAGGGGAGGTGCCCTTTCAGTAGAGATACTAACAGCAGGAATAATGATTATACCAAAAGAGGGAAAATATCCACTGCACAGCGGTTCTTACCGTCCAATCTCCTTGCTCATTGCGGACCTAAAGATCTTTGCCAAGGTACTAGCCAATAGGCTAGCAGGATGGATGCCCACACTTGTGGGACCAGACCAAATGGGCTTCATTGAGGGAATGAGGGAAGACAAGCCTTTGATAATATTAAGAGAGTACTAGATGCGGTCTGGGTAGCGCACCAGCAACAATAGGGCACCATGGTGTTATCTATCAACGCCGAAAAGGTGTTCGACAGGGTAGAGTGGGTTTTTAATCCTAGTGATGCAAAAGATGGGATTTGACCCGAGATACCTGAGGTGGGTACAGGCACAATATCAGGAACCCTGGGCACGGGTGAAAACAAATGGGAGGTATATGGACACATTTAGGTTGGAGAGAGGGACAAGACAGGGCTGTCCCATGTCTCCAATACTATATGCACTAGCAGTCGAACCCTTGGCACAAGCTATATAGTCTGATGCAGGGATGCGAGGGGTTGAAAGGGGGGGGGGCACTCACATAAGATATCCCTATTCGCACATGATATTCGTATGATAATAATGCCCAGTGGAGATGCTTTAGAGTGCAATGGAACAGATACAACAGTATGGAGCATTGTCAGGATTTCAAATGAATTTAGAAAAGACAGGGGTGCTGAATGTCAATCTTAACAGGGAAGTAATGAAGAGATTGTGAAATATATATTCCCTTTTAAATGGGCTCATAAATCTATCAGGTATTTAGGAATCAATATTACAGCCTACCCGAAAAGTTTATATGATGTAACTATACCCGGCTATACTTTATTCAGAAAGGACAGGGTAGGAAGACGGGGAGGAGGAGTGGCACTATATGTAAAAACTACTATTAAAGCTTTGGAATTACAGAGCTTAAAAGGGAGAGAGGAGGCATTGTGGGTTAAACTAGAAAGAGGGAAAGAGAAATCTATTTACATTGGTGTGATATACAGACCTCCCTCACAAGAGGAAGAGGTGGACAGAGAGTTAATTGAAGACATACACAGCATTGCTAGGAAAGGGGAAGTGCTACTGATAGGAGATTTCAATATGCCAGATGTTGATTGGCACAATCCTGCTGCACTATCATCCAGAAGTAAGGAGATCCTGGATTCTCTACAGGGAGAACTATTCAGGCAGTTGGTAACAGACCCCACACATGAAGGGGCCATACTGGATTTGGTGCTTAGCAATGGTGAAAGTGTTTCTGATGTTGTAGTGGGAGATAATTTTGCATCCAGTGATCACCAGATGGTGTGGTTCAGTATTAGGACTAGGGCTGTTAGAATCCATTCAAAGGTGAGGATCTTAGACTTTAGGAAGACTAACTTTGCGAAGATGGGCCAATACATCAGGGAGTTCTTAGTGGGATGGGAACAGCTGGAGGACATAGAAAAACAGTGGACAAAACTGAAAGGGGATATTTTAAGGGCAACCAACCTTTTTGTTAAAATGGTAAATAAAGGTAAAAGGAAAAGGAGACCAATATGGCTTTTGAAAGAAGTAGCTGAAAAAGTGAAGAAAAAGAGGGAGGCCTTCATGAAATACAAGAGATCACAGAGAGAGGAAGACAGGCATCTATATTTGGAAAAACCTAGAGAAGCTAGCAAAGTAGTCAGGAAGGCAAAGATTCGAAAGGAGGAGGAAATAGCCAATGCAATAAAATGGGGGGATAAGACATTTTTCAGATATGTTAGTGAGAAGAGGAAGGGCAAAAGTGGTATTGTCAGACGCAAGGGTGCAGGGGAGGAATATGTAGAAGCTGATTAGGATAAAGCGGAATTGCTTAACAAATATTTCTGTTCTGTGTTCACAGATGAAGAACCAGGAGCAGAACCTCAGAAAACACCCACAAACAGGAACAGAAGCGAGGGACATCTTGAACAATTTTCAGAAGACTGTGTTCGTGAGAAACTAGCTAAACTTAAAGTAGACAAAGCGATAGGACCGGATAGGATACACCCTAGAATACTGAGGGAACTTGGGGACATTCTAGCAGCTTCACTGACTGACCTTTTCAATGCCTCGTTGGAGTCGGGAGTGGTGCCAAAGGACTGGAGAGAGGCTCATGTGGTGCCTTTACACAAAAGCGGAAGTAAGGATGTGGTTGAAAACTAAAGGCTGGTTAGTTTAACTTCGGTGGTGAGTAAATTATTGGAAACACTGCTGAAAAAGAAAATAGTGAGGTTTCTGGAGTTCAGCGGATTACAGGATCCGAGGCAGCATGGATTCACCAGAGGCAGGTCTTGTCAGACAAATCTGATTGATTTCTTTGACTGGGTGAGCAGGGAGTTGGACCGAGAGAGAGCCCTAGATGTGGTGTATTTAGATTTCAGTAAAGCCTTTGACACTGTTTCTCACAGGTGACTTATAAACAAACTGAGCACCCTAGGGATGGACCCTAAAGTTACTGCTTTGGTTAGAAATTGGTTGAGTGGGAGTCGACAAAGAGTACAGGTGAAAAGCGGGATATAAATGCAGCTAAATAAAATAAATAAATAAATAAATGGAACTCACTCTGAGGAGAAGGATGTTACTAGTGGTGTGCCCCAGGGATCTGTCCTTAGTCCGATTCTTTTTAACATCTTTGTTAGTGATATAGCGGAAGGGCTGTAGGGTAAGGTTTGCCTCTTTGCGGATGATACCAAAATCTGCAATAGAGCGGACACCCAGGAAGATGTAGATAACATGAGGAGGGATCTAGCTAAGCTTGAAGAATTGGTCTAGAATTTGGCAGCTGGGATTTAATGTTAAAAAATGTAAGGTCATGCATTTGGGCTGCAGCAATCCAAGGGAGCATTATAGTATAGGGGGTGAAGTACTTTTGTCCACTAAAGAAGAACGGGACCTAGGTGTGGTTGTGTCTGATGATCTTAAAGCAGCTAAACAGGTAGAAAAGGCGACGGCAAAAGCTAGAAGGATGCTTGGGTGCATACGGAGAGGAATAGCTAGCAGAAAAAAGGAGGTGATAGTGCCTCTGTATAAGTCATTGGTGCGACCTCATTTGGAGTATAGTGTGCAATTCTGGAGACCGCACCTTCAAAAGGATGTGAACAGGATGGAGTCGGTGCAGAGGGTGGCTACTAAAATGATTAGTGGTCTTCATTATAAAGCATATGAGGACATACTTAAGGATGTTAATATGTACACCTTAGAGGAAAGGTGGGATAGAGGTGATATGATTGAGATGTTTAAATACCTCCGTAGCATAAATGTTCAGGGAGAGAGCCTCTTTCAATTGAAAGCAAGTTCTGCTGCGAGGGACATGGGATGAGGGTGAAGGGGGATAGATTCAGGAGTGATATGCGGAAATATTTCTTTACGGAAAGAGTAGTGGATCCATGGAATAGTCTCCCAGTGGAGATGGTAGAAATGAGGACAGTAACTGAATTCAAAAAAGCATGGTACAAACACAGAGGATCTCTAAAGGTAAAAAGGGGACTGTTGTAGTTGTTGATATGGAAGGAGAGACTAGATAGGCCATGTGGTCTTTTTCTGTCATCATATTTCTGTGTTTCTATGTTTCTATTCTCCACTATGGGAAAAGATTGGGAAAGACTTAACGAAATGGATGAAAGTAGAATTATCCTGGTTGGGCCGAATAGTGGCCGTAAAAATGAATATCCTCCCCAGAGTTCTTTATTATTTTCAAGCGCTTCCGCTTATGATCCCAGTCGGTCATTTAAGGGAGTTAAAGAATAAGATCTTTCACTTTATAGGGCGAAGGAGGCCCCCACGAGTAGCTAGGTCGGTCATGTATCACACAAGAGAAGAGGGGGCATTGGGTGTCCCAGATTTACAGGCCTATTAATGGGCAGGCCAAATTTGACATATTATGGATGGGGGAGAACAGAAGAATTTTGTTGCCCTAGAAAGCGAGGTAGGGGGAGGGTGTCCATTAGAGTGCTTACCCTGAATGAGTAAGGTGGAAAAAGGCACGGAATACGAGATAACCCCTATGTAAGATATGTCCTACCGGTGTGGGATAACATATGGAAAAAAGGGGACGGAGGGGGAGACATGACATTTTCGCTAATGCGAGCACTGTGCCACACAAGGGACTTCACCCCTGGGAGGGAATGTGGGCTGTATATAAAATGGGCAAGAGTCAGGTTAAAGTAGTTCCAGAAAATTGTGGATAGGGAGGATTGGGTTAAGTTTGAGGACTTACAGGAGCAGTATGGATTAGGGGCAGGAGATATGTGCCACTACAGACACGTGATAACACTTTCTAGGGCCAAAATTGGGGAAGGAAGGCATAGACAGGGATTTCACAAGACTGCAAACAATATGGTTTGGGAAGAAGAGATCCAAAAGTCTCATTTCAGCCCTCTATAAAGTGGTAAGGGGAACTTTGAGGGCAAACATCATTATATGCAATACTGGGAAAGAGACTTGGGATTTACTATTGAAGAAAAACAGTGGAAAACGATTCTAGCCAAGGGTAGTTGACTTCCTATTTCGGTGGCTGTGAAAGAAAATTGGTATAAGATTATGATGAGGTGGTATTATACCCCTGACAGGCTACATAGGATGTTTCCCTCTGTCATGAACCAAGTTTGGAGAAACTGTGGAGGAGAAGGCTCCTTCTTTAATAACTGGTGGACCTGCCCTCAAATATAGCCCTTTTGGGACCTGGTGAAAGAGTGGATTCAACAAGTAGTGGGGGTGGAAGTGGAGGTAGACCCCTGCATATATTTGCTGGGATGGTGGAGGACAGGGGGCCCACAAAAAGAAAGGAGACAAATTATGGCTTCCCTTAGTGCTGCGCGATGTGAGTTAGCCTATAGATGAAAACAGATAGCTCCTCCCATTGTGTAGAGAGAATCTGCCAGATCTACTTGATGGAAAAACTAACTGCTATATGCAGACAAAGAGCGACATGGTTTGAGAAAGAATGGGATAAATTGCTGTTCTATCTACGTAGGGAGGGAAGGGAGGGGGAGGAGGGTTAATGTGATATGCAAGTTGATGTAAATACTGCACAGCTTGTATCATTGTTTGAAAAGTGTGACTGTGTTTGGATTATGTTATCAAAGGTTGTAATTTGTGCTGAAGTTGCACCAATAAAAAAGTTAAATTAAAAAAAAAAAAAACTAAAAGGAGCAGCTGCAAAGTTTAAAGATTTATATCAAGCCTGGGTGTTTATTGTAATTATATTTTATTGAACATTTTAACAATACACTCAAGACAAAGTCTCATACAGAAAAGGAATTTTCAAGAATTAAAACACAGCATAACCATTAAAAAAAAGAAACATTATTTAAAGAAAAAATCCTTTTAGTCCACATATATGAAAGAGGAGACTAAGAAAAAACACTCTTAATGGTAAGAGAAACAAACCCAGAGGGTATTAAAGAAAAACGTTCAGGACAAGATAGCTACGGGCAATCCAAGGAGTAATACAATACTGATGTAACTAAGTTGTATCTACTGTTGCATCAGGTGCAATCTGCACTACAACAGGCAACCTGGAATTAATAAGGTGGTCAGATCATTCAGCTGAAAGAAAAGATATCTATTACTTTGTTGCTGTTGTTAAGTGCTGTCTATTCGGAGTCAACTCATGGCGACCCTCTGGATAGCTATCCTAAATTGTGTTTGGTCTTCAGTCAGGCGGCTCATTGTTGACAGACTGGTACCCGTAGCTGCTGTTATTGTATCGATCCATCTCATTGCTGGCCTTCCTCTTTTGCGTTGACCTTCTATCTTGCCAAGCATGAATTCTTTCTGTAATGATCTCACTCTTCGCATGATGTGTCCAAAGTATGAAAGTCAGTCTTGTCATCTGAGCTTCTAAAGAAAGCTTAGGTTTGATCTCCTCTAGTACTGACTGGTTTGTTCTTCGGGCAGTCCATGGTATACACAGTATTCGCCGCCAGCACCATAATTCAAAGGCATCAATTTTCTTCCTGTCTGTCTTTTTCACTATCCAGCTTTCACATCCATATGATGTTATTGAAAATACCATGGCTTGAACAAGTCGAATCTTTGTATGGAGAGAGACATCGCTGCTCTTGAGAATCTTATCTAGGTCTTTCATAGCCATTCTGCCAAGAGCAATGCGTCGTTTGATTTCTTGTCTGCTTGTTGCTTCTTTATTGATAGTTGATCCAAGTAGGTTAAAGTTGTTCACAATTTCAATTTCTTATCCTTCAACGATGAACCTGTTGATTATGCCAGTTGTCATGATCTTTGTCTTCTTTACATTAAGGTGCAGGCCCATTTTGAGACTATGTTCTTTGATTGTGAGAAGCAAATGTTTCAGATCATCTTCAATTTCAGCCAGTAATGTAGTATCATCAGCATAGCGAAGGTTGTTGATGAGTCTTCCACCAATCTTCACACCTCGGTTGTCTTCATACAATCCTGCTTCTCTGATGATTTGTTCTGCATATAAATTAAACAGGTAGGGGGAAAGTATGCAGCCTTGTCTTACACCTTTGCTTATTTTAAACCATTCTGTTTCTCCTTGTTCCGTTCGAACTGTTGCTTCTTGATCAATGTACAGATTGCGCAAGAGAACGATCAGGTGTTCTGGTATACCCATGCTTCTTAATGTGGCCCAGAGTTTCTCATGGTTTACACAGTCAAAAGCCTTGCTGTAGTCGATAAAGCACAAATAGATTCAAGGATCCATCTCACATCCGCAATGATGTCTCTCGTTCCTCGCCCTTTCCTGAACCCTGCTTACACTTCAGGTAGTTCTTGTTCCAGGTATGGTTGTAGTCTCTTTTGAATAATCTTCAGTAGAATCTTGCTATTACATGGCAATCTAAGATGAAAAGTACCCCCCAACTGCAAAACCCCTGATTTCTGAAGCAAAATTTGCTTCCCCCTTTTCTGCGTTCTTTAGCAATATCTGGAAACATTGCAATTTGAAAAACACCAAATTTATCCATTCTCTTTTTATAGAACACCTTAAGTATCCATTCTTTGTCCATTGTCAGTGCACAGGAGACCAGTAAGTTAGCAGACTGATATGTCACTTGATCTGAGACTTCTAGAAAACCAGAAAGATTCAAAATATCCATATTACTGTAGATACCCCATCAACCTCATCCTAACCAGCTGACTCCTTTTTCCCCACAGGGAGCTAATATACTTTAGCTAGAGGTGGTATAAGTTCTTGTGGAACCTTTCGTACTTAAATCAAATACTGCTTAAACATATCCAAGGCTGAAACCCCCCCCTACTTTTAGAGAAGTTTAGGATCCGCAGATTCACAGCATGCATAGAATTTTCAATAACATCTAGCTACCAACGCAAATTAATATTATCTTTAGCCAACACAACATTCATTTCTGATAACTTCATCAGTTGGGTCTCATGCTCATCCAATTTTGTTTTAAGGGTATTCGTAATACTCACAGTACTCATGGTCAAGTGCATATTCTGCTGCAACTTAGATGATAAATCAGCCGTCTGCCTCTATATAGCATCATCAAAATAACAATGGCTTCCCAAATTACCTCTAGTGTAAATTTCTTTGGATATGATAAGGTAAGCCGAAGAGGAGTGGACGCTGCAGATGTGGGGACTGCAATCAGCTGATCACCAACACAAGGACTCCCAACCATAGATGTTGCCACAAGCAACATACTCTCTGGGGTCACACCAGCTTCAACAAAGCTAGGCCTGCCACAAGGGACAGCAGAGCCCCCTCAGGTAGAATCTAGGAGCTCCCCCTCCAGTGAGTCAACTAGTTCTGGATCCACAGGCACACTAGGTAGCACTTCCTGTCATGGCAGCGGAGACCTCACATCCACGGAAAGAGAGATATCGGCATCCGAAGGCAACCAGTGTTACTCTTCACATACTGCTGCCAAGCCGGACGTTATCCCCAGCCAGTGCTCCTTGGGAACCTCAACAAATTGGGTCCATAGGACTATGAATGGTATGCTGGATCTTCGAGGGAAAACCCTGCGCCTTGCCTTTATGTTTAGGCAAAGGAGGTAATGAGGATCAAATGCTCATGCTACCATCTTGAAACACCTCCCAAGTCTGGGTGTTTAAAAAAGGCAAGGAAAGAGAGAATTTGAATAAAAGCTTACCGTGGAAGCAAAAATGCATAATAAAAACTTTTTCAAGTACATTCTTAGCAAAACAAAAACCCTGTGAGAGAGTCATTTGGACCATTAGATGATAGAGAGGCAAAAGGGGCACTAAGAGGGGACAAGGCCATAGCGGAGAAGCTGAATGAATTCTTTGCTTCAGTCTTTACAGAAGAAGATGTAGGAAAGATACCCATGACTGAAATGGTATTTAAAGGTGATGCATCAGAAGAATTGAAAGAAATATCGATAAACAGGGAAGATGTATTACAACTATTTCATAAACTAAAGAGTAGCAAATCACCTGGACTGGATGGTATACAACTGAGGGTGTTGAAAGAGCTGAAATATGAGATTGCAGACCTACTATTAATAATCTGTGAACTATCATTAAAATCATCTGTAATACCTGAAGATAGGAGGATGGCCAATATGACGCCAATTTTAAAAAAGGGTTCCAGGCAATGTTCTCTCTAATTTTCTGTAGGCTGTGTGCGCATAAAATATCAGCTGTGCAGCTTTTGAAGGAAGGTTAAATTTTTGTGCGCCACATAACGACACTCGGAGTTATATACTTTAAAATTTGACTACACGTCAGAATACAGTATGTACACCACATTGATTGCACTAGAAAATATTGTAGAACTTGTGAAAACCGTAAATACACAACAACTTTTCAATTTTAAGAATGTCTGTGTTGTTTTCTATCAGAATCAGAACTGTAATTTTTGTGCGCTCTGTTGTAAAGTATGTGCGCTCACTCGGCAAGGTGTGTGCGCGCACACACGCGCACAGCTTAGAGGGAACAGTGGTTCCAGGGTGATCTGGGAACTACAGACTTCTGAGCTTGACATCAGTGCCAAGCAAAATGGTAGAAACCATTATAAAGAACAAAATTGCTGAACATGTAGATAGTCATAGTTTAATGGGACAAAGACAACATGGCTTTAACCAAGGAAGGTCTTGTCTTATTAATCTGTTACATTTTTTTTTGAAGGTGCAAATAAACAGGTAGACAAAGATGAGCCGGTTGATATATTGTATCTGGATTTTCAGAAAGTCTTTGACAAGGTCCCTCATGAGACTCTTGGCAAAATTGAAAAGTCATGGGCTAGGAGGCAGTGTACTATTCTGAATCAGGAACTGGTTAAAAGACAGAAAGCAGAGGGTAGGGCTAAATAGCCAATTTTCCCAATGGAGAACGGTAAATAGTGGAGTACCCCAGGGATCTGTGCGGGTCCGCTGCTTTTTAACATATTGTGAAAATCACAAAAGTATCTTGATAAATTGGATGTTCTAATGGCAGATGAAATTTAATGTGGACAAGTGCAAAGTTTTTTGTACTTAGGAAAGAACAACCCAAACTATGGTTACGTGATGCAAGGTTTCACATTAAGAACCACCACCTAGTAAAAAGATTTAGGTGTCATCATGGATAACATGTTGTAACCCTCTGCCTAGTGTGCAATGTCAGCCAAGAAGGTAAATCGAATGCTAGGAATCATAAGGAAAGGAATGGAGAATAAAACAAAGGATGATATAATGCCTCTATCATGTGACTGCAATTTTGGTCGCCGTATCTTAAAAAGGATATAGCAGAATTAGAAAAGGTACAGAGAAGAGCCACCAAAATGGTAAAGGAGATGGAAGGATACCCCTATGAGGAGAGGCTTAAGTGGTTAGGGCTCTTCAACCTAGAAAAGAAAAGGCTAAGGGGAGATATGATAGAAGTCTATAAATTAATGAATGGAGTGGAACAGTAGATCTTTTATTTATGCCATAAAAACGTAGAAAACTAAGGGACATGCAATGGGGCTACTTCGTTACCGGAGGATATAGTAAAAGCTGTTAGTGTAACTGGGTTTAAAAAATGCTTAGACAAATTCCTGGAAGAAAGGTCCATTAACCATCATTAAAGAGGACCCAGGAAATCCACTGCTTTCCCCAATACAAGCATTGTGGAACCTGTGTGTCTATCTCCAGGAACAAGCAGGAATGAGTCTTCATATGGGTATCATCGGTACCGACGGAGCCTGCGCGGGAACGCTCCCCAGCATCCAGTAAGAAAGCTTTTGGGAGCATCCCACAGTGCCTGCGCGCTGCCTTCCCGCCTTTCCCAACCGCCTCTCTCAAGTTCTTCTTTTCCGCGGAGCCAGCAGGTTGTGTTCCTATCACCGCAGAAGAAGTTCTTTATTTTTCTGTGTCGCGTCTGCCTTCTTCGACGTCAGACCAGTACCGCCGGTCTTTTCTTTTCTTTCTTTTTTTTTTTTTAACTTTTATTTTCATTTTGCAACAAACAAAAGAAACAACACACCAAAAGAGACAAAACAAGCATACAATAAGGAAAAGTAAACCCATTACCCCCCACCCCGATGCTTCTTCTCTACCCGATTATATCAGCATGTGAGCGCTTCCAATTAACAGTGATTATACATCAAACGATCAAAAGAGTATCTACAATACAGCATGATCATGGGACAAAGATATATACAAAGTCAGACAGTCAAATGAGAGCATTTAGCAAAATGTACATAGTCATTGAGCAGCTTCCATTGAGACCAATGAGAAGGAGTCTGAATGGAGAAAGCGAACAGACGAGGTATTTGTTCATATTTACTGTAAAGACAGGCATGATTCCACCAGTCATTGGGGCTCAAATGGGAGCTAAGTTTCCAGTATTACTTAATTAAGGAAATACTTAATTAGGGAAATAGCAATGCTAAGCATAAAGTTCGAAAGGAGATAAGCCATTTTTGGGAGAGAGGGGATCCCCGCAACTGGGCGAAGTCCCACTATCCTCCAAGAAAGGGGCTCCTGAGAGTGCGAGATAGACTAAATACGACCCCAGACCCGACGCCAGTAATACTGTAGTGCGGGATATTCATGCATAACATGAGGCAATGAACCAATGGCCGCAGGACGTGTCCAGCAACCATTGCCCTGAGTAGTGTTCCATTTGTCTAATCTGTGAGAAGTGTAAAAACACCGGTGGGCTAGAAAGGAGAGGGTCTGAATGAGTGAGGCGGATCGGGAACCCGTGTCCCGCTACTCCTGATAAGGCTCTATTGCTCCGAGATCAAAGTCACATGCAATTCTCTCTCCCATACTTTCTGCGCTGTAGGGGTATCTCTAGGTATAGCATTACAGAAGGTTTAGTAAAATTGGATGCTACACCCGGTAAATTACCGAGAGGTCGGAAAGTCTCCAATCAACCTTATATAGAGAATGCCGATGGCGGGAGTACTCTAGTGGATCAAAGGCGATGCTGAAGTTGCACTGACCAGAGTCGGGAGTCTAAAGATTGCATAAGAGTAGTAAAGGCACCTAAAGTGTCTAAAAGCATTGGTGGATAGTGGGAGTCTGATGGGAGAGTCATACCAGGGAGAAAGGTAAGAGGAATCGGTTCGCGAAGGCCCGCTTCTGTATCTAGCCACACAGGTCTACTCGGTACTGGCTCTTCCAACCAACGAGCACCTTGTTTGAGAAGAAAAGATTGAGGGAACACTTGAGTAAATCGCCACCAAGTATTAATGGAGCATTGGCAGAGGCCGAGGCCAACTGCGCAATACTTGCATAGTAAGCAGGGTTGTCCACATTCGGGGCATAATGCAAATACACGTGAATTAACTATCTCCAACCTCAAGGTGTACACGGGCCCATCTACCCTTCTTGTCAGCGCTAATATCAGGTACAGTAGCGTGCTAAGACTTCTTAACCAAAGTGGCTATCCCGTACCATTTGAAAACGGTGGGAGAATAGGCAGCTACCATGTGAGGCTTAGCATTGAGTTTCAGTGTTTCAGCAGAGTTTAAATGCGTTTCCTGAAGAAACACTAAATCAACATGCTCATGGCTAAGATAGCTAAGGATTTTCTTTCCTTTGAGTGGACCATTAATGTCTTTGACGGTGAATGATAAGATTTTACTAAAGGCCATACAGAAAAGTTAAAAATTCTGAGCATGATAGCACACATAATTTCACTGTGTCCCTCAAACTGACTGTATCTGGCTGTACACATGACATAGGAAAAATAAACTAATATAATACAATGAAGCGCCCCACATTAACAAAGAAAACCGCAGTACGGTAGAGGAGAAGCAAAACCCCAAAATTACTGGCGACCATGTGTCTGCGGGGAGAAACCCCAGAGAAGGCCAAAATTGAAAAAACACATAACC
Source organism: Ichthyophis bannanicus (assembly GCA_033557465.1). Taxonomy (NCBI): domain Eukaryota; kingdom Metazoa; phylum Chordata; class Amphibia; order Gymnophiona; family Ichthyophiidae; genus Ichthyophis; species Ichthyophis bannanicus. Next base: position 241,550,226 of record CM066040.1, on the reverse strand, counting down.
TGTAGGACTGTGCGTGCTCCGAATCCGACCGAGGCACACATCATGAAGGGATAGGAGACCAAAAAACAAAAGTCATATAGAGAAAGAAAGAAAGTCCAGGCTATTTCTGTGCTTGGCGATGACCGCCGCATCGGGCCCTTCAAAATGGCGGATAGAGCCGGCAAATAAGAGTCCAAACTTTGGGATTAGCGCATCTGCTCTGCTTCTTTGGAGTCTAAAAATGTTGATAGTAGATCAGGATCTTCGAACGTCCTGGTTTGGTTATGGAGAGTCACTCGGAGCTTCGCTGGATACAACAGGCCAAAGCGAGCCTGTAGCTGTTGAAGTCGAGGGCGAAAAGCAAGGAGTTTCTTCCGACGGTCAACGGTAGGCTTTGCCAAATCAGGAAAGAAGGAGACCTTACGACCTTCAAATTCCAAATGATGATTCGCTCGGGCAGCATGTAAAATTTGTTCCACTTGTTGATATCGTAGCAAGCTAAAGATAATAGGCCGGGGGGTCGTGCGGTTGAGCGCCATGTGAGCAGGAACACGGTGTGCACGATCGATTTCCAGTTCTTTATGAAAGGTGATCTTCAGCAAGGAGGGAAGAGTTTTGAGCAAGAATTCTCTTATATCTCCTGCTTCCACCCCCTCCGGCACTCCGAGGAGCCTCACATTGTTGCGACGGGCTCGATTATTGCTATCTTCTAACTCCTTTTGAAGATTCTGTATCTGACGCTCAGCCTCGTCCAGTTTGCCCAAGCGCACCTCGTGCGAGTCAAGGACCCCCGCCATGTTGTCCTGCCGTAATGAAAGACTTTCAAGTCGGTCTTGGAGCACTCCAAAGTCTTCTCGCATGGCTCGAAGCGCTTCTCCATTGGACTGCACCAATTCCTTCACGCCGCGTATTTCTTCCAAAATCTCCAGGTGCATCTCGGGGTTTTCACGAAATGGAACCATCTTCTGTGGGGAGGACACCTCTGTTTTGGAGCGTTTTCCGTGAGAAGAAGAAGGAGACCCGAAGTCCAAGCGCGCTGGTTTATGGGCCGCCATTCCCCCGAGGTGCCCCGGTCAGCTCGGAGCGAAATAGTAAATTTGTGTAGGTATTAAGTCAGGATTCTAAGTAGGCCTCTCGGGAGCTTCAACGCAAAGCGTCCTACCCGCTGGACATCAGGCTCCGCCCCCCCTTTTCTTTTCTTTCTAAAAAAAAAAAAACCCAAAACTTTTCTTTCTTCAACTGTGCATTTTCAGTTTGGGCCTTAGGCCTGATCACTTTTCTCCTCATGGAGAAGCCCGCTTCCGGGTTCAAAAAGTGCACGAAATGTGGCGGTACTATTTCTGTCACCGACACCCATGATTGGTGTCTAAAATGTTTGGGTCCTGACCATTCCATCACGGATTGTGTGTCCTGTACCATGATGTCTAAAAGAGGTCGGCAGAACCGAGCAGCCAAGCTCAGTACCCTGTTTCCCTCTGATGCAGCCTCGGTGGCATCGACGTCTTCCAGGGCTGCTTCTTCCTCCCATGGATCTCAGGTAACCAAACATAAATCCAGCCAGTCCTCGAAGGGCAAATCTCCCTCTAAGCTTCGAGATGCCTCCGGGCTTGTCCTCGAGGAATCCGCACCGGCAAAATTACCCCGGCAGGAAGTTCCGGCTTCCAAAGCATTGTCTATGGGGTCACAGGTTGACATCGATGGCTCGGCCTCGACCGATCACCTGTTGCCGTGTTCTGGGGTACCGGTGGTCTCCACTGGTACCGACATACAGACTCTGGTGGCGTCGATGGATCAGAAGATTCTGTCCATACAGTGCACCCTAACGGCGTTTATGCAGGCTTCGACGCCTCCGGTACCGCAACAATCTCCATTGCCGGTACCGACTCCGGCACTGGCATCGTTCCTGGTGCCGGTACCGATTGCATCGACATCGGCTTCGGTGTCGACTGCAACGGTACCCTGTCCTATGATGCCCATCGATACCGAACCGGTACCGCTTACTCCCGATGTCGATCCCACTCGGTATGCGTATTGGGCTTTACAGGAGCATCCAGACAGGTGATACTTCGATTCCTCCAAAGACTCTGATGAGTCAGAGCCTAGAGCCAAGCAATTAGATATTTTGCAATATCCTAAGGCTCCTAAAGAAGCAGCTACCTTACCTATTCATGAGATTCTCTATGATCTCATGTTGAGCATGTGGGAGACTCCTCTTACCACCTCTCCTCATTCTCGTAGGTTAGACACCATGTACCGTGTCCCTCCTTGTCCTGGCTTTCATAAGTCTCAGCTTCCTCACCACTCTATTGTGGTAGAGTCTGCCATGAGGAAAATAAAGAGTGCAAAGAGACACTCATCTAATCCTCCAGGACGTGAATGCAGGACCCTTGATGCTTTTGGCCGAAGGGTTTTCCAGGCTAATATGCTTGCTGCCAGAATCAACTCCTATAGTCTCTATATGGGGATGTTTCTAAAAGAAGTCACAGATCATCTGCAGACTTTAGCCCCTTTTATTTCAGAAGATAAAAGGCAGGAATTTCTCACTTGGCTTAAACATGCCCAAGATGTTTCCAAATTTTCCAACCGTGCAGCCTTTGACTCTTTTGAGTGTGTAAGCAGAGCCTCGGCTATTGCCATAGGTGCACGCAGAATTGCTTGGTTACAAGCCTCTGATTTGGAACTCTGGGTCCAAGATGAACTGGGAAATCTTCCTTGTACAGGTGAAAACCTTTTTGGCAGGGATTGGCAAGCAAAGGCCACTCAGATGGATGCTGAGAACTCTGCTTTGGATCGACTTTCAAAGTCTACCTCTGCTCCTGTTAAGAAAAGATTGTTCAAAAAGACACCTTTTTCTAAAAAGGGAAGATACTATCCTGCTTATGGTCAGCAGGCATCTTCTGCAGGTCGTTTTGCTGCAAAGCGTCAGCAACCACCTAAACAGGCCAAGTCAAAGGCTGCCAGGCCTCCCACGGCCCAGCAGCCTCAGCCTCCTCAGGGTCTTTCACTTGCAACTAGAGAACTTAGCCTTTCTAGCTCTGGAAGAACCAGAGCCCCTTACCATTCCAGGAAGGTTGGCTTACTTTGCTCCCAGATGGGAGCAAATCACAGCAGAGCAATGGACCCTCTCCATTATAAGGGAAGGGTACAAGCTTCATTTCTTAAACCTTCCTCTCCACACCATGGTGAAACAGTTCAATTCTCCAACATCTCTCCTCAACCTTCTGGGTCAGGAGATTGCTACCCTTCTTGCCCAAGGGGCAATAGAAGAAGTACCTCTTCTTCAACAGGGCTCAGGGTTCTACTCCCCTTATTTTCTTATTCCAAAGAAAACAGGGGGCTACAGACCCATATTAGATCTCAGAGAATTGAACAAGTTTCTATTCAAAGAGAAATTCAAGATGATTTCTCTCGGTACTCTGCTGCCATACCTTCAGAGTCAGGATTGGCTTTGTTCTTTAGATCTCAAGGATGCGTACACCCATGTCCTCATCCATCCTACACACAGAAGGTTCCTTCGGTTCCTTTTTCAAGGAAAGCACTACCAATACAGGGTGCTTCCTTTCGGTCTGGCCTCTGCACCAAGGGTATTAACGAAATGCATGGCAGTAGTAGCTGCATTTCTATGCACACTAGGAATATTCGTTTTCCCATATCTGGACGACTCGCTCATTCGAGCTCCATCCCAGTCAGAGGCCCAGATTTGTCTAACCTGCACAATGCGTGTCCTTCAGTATTTGGGACTGGTAATAAATATCCCAAAATCCCATCTCACCCCTACTCAGTCTCTGGAGTTTATAGGGGCCTTGCTGGATACCACAGCTGCAAGAGCCAATCTTCCTCAGGCCCGTTGCCTATGCTTGGTGCAGTTAGCCTCCCAAATACAGTTAAAGTCCCATTTAACTGCTCGAGAAATGTTACAACTATTAGGCCACATGGCATCCACCGTGCATGTGGTTCCATATGCTCACCTTCACATGAGGGCAGCTCAATGGACTTTGTCCACCCAATGGACTCAGGCATCAGGTTGCCTGTCAGACAAAATAGCAAACTCCAGTCGCCTATTTTGGTCTCTCCAGTGGTGGAAGTCCCCTCCAAATCTGTTGCTGGGGTCCCCTTTTCAGCAGTCGCTACCCCAAGCAACTCTGACAACAGATGCTTCTCCAATGGGTTGGGGAGCTCTTCTGCAGGATCTCTCCACCCAGGGCATCTGGTCTCCACAGGAGACTTCTCTGCATATCAATCTCTTGGAACTCAGAGCAATATTCTTAGCTCTCAGAGTGTTCCATTCCCTGCTCAGCTACAGGACAGTCCTCATCCATACGGACAACCAAGTAGCCATGTTCTATGTAAACAAGTAGGGCGGGACTGGCTCTCTGTCGCTTTGCAACGAATCTTTGCGACTGTGGGCCTTCGCCAGAGAGCATCACATCCATCTTCTGGCAGTATATCTTCCAGGTATTCAAAACTCTGGGCGGACAGACTCAGTCGAGTTCTGCTTCCACACGAGTGGTCCCTCCACATGGACCAGGTAGCCAGGATTTTTCGAATTTGGGGAACCCCGGACATAGACCTCTTTGCAAGTCCGTGGAATGCCAAACTTCCCCGGTTCTGTTCCAGAATTCCGTGTCAGGGAGTTCAGGCCAAGGATGCCTTCCTCCTTCACTGGGGTCAAGACTTCCTTTATTCCTTTCCACCAATTCCCCTAATTCCCAAAACACTATTGAAGCTTCAGAGAGATTCTCATAGCACCACATTGGCCACGCCAAGTGTGGTACCCTCTACTTCTGCATCTCTCTCAAGCTCCTTCCCTGGACTTGGGCTCTGCACCAGACCTTCTGTCCCAGGAAGAGGGAACCTTGTGGCACCCAAACCCCCAGTCGCTCCATCTCAGGGCTTGGTTGCTGAGGGCCTAGACCTTCAAGATTTTCATCTCTCTCAGCAAGTCAGAGATGTTATTCATGCCTCTAGAAAGCCTTCTACTAGACATTCCTATGCTTTCAAATGGAAAAGATTTACCATTTGGTGTTCAGAGAAGGGTCTAAACCCTCTTGCAATACCTCTGAATTCTCTACTAGAGTATCTCCTGCATCTATCCCATGCAGGTCTGAAAACGAATTCAGTAAGAGTCCATTTGAGTGCTATTGCAGCGTCCCTCAAGCCTCTCAATGGACAACCTATTTCCTCTCATCCTCTTATAGCAAGATTCATGAGAGGCCTTCTTTTAACTAAACCTCCCATTAGACCACCTCCAGTGGCATGGGACTTAAACCTGGTTCTTGGCCAGCTTATGAAGCCACCCTTTGAACCTTTAGCCACCACCTCCTTGAAATTTCTTTCTTGGAAAGTTGTTTTTCTCATTGCAGTCACCTCAGCACGCCGCATCAGTGAGTTGCAAGCTTTGGTGGCTAATCCACCTTATACAAGGTTCCATCATGATAAGGTAGTCCTCAGGACCAATCCACACTTTATGCCTAAAGTGGTCTCGCCTTTTCATCTGAACCAAGAGGTATATTTACCTGTATTTTTTCCAGGACCTCATGCATCAAGTGCAGAGAGGAATCTTCATACCTTGGATTCTAAGAGAGCTCTCGCTTTTTACTTACAAAGAACACAGCAACATAGGAAGTCTTCTCAACTCTTTGTTGCTTTTGATCCTTCTCATTTAGGACTTCCAGTCTCTAAGAGAACACTGTCCAACTGGATTGCTCAGTGTATTTCTTTCGCCTACCAGAGTAGGAACATTTCTATGGAGGGCCATGTCACAGCTCACAATGTGAGAGCCATGGCAGCCTCAATGGCTCATCTAAACTCTGTGTCCATTGACCAAATCTGTCGAGCGGCCACCTGGGCCTCGGTTCATACCTTCACAGCCCATTACTGTTTGGACAAGGACTGCCGCCGGGATGCCTCATTTGGTCAGACTGTTCTCAAACACCTGTTCCATTCCTAATCAACTCCTACCCACCTACCCTGGTCGGATGCCAGAGATCCATGGGAGGAGGTAGAGTCCTTTTCAAGGACACACAACCTGAGGTTTCTCCCTGGCATCTATAGCTAGGGAGTCCCCATATGTGAAGACTCATTCCTGCTTGTTCCTGGAGATAGCACAGTTACTTACCTGTAACAGGTGATCTCTAGGAACAGCAGGAATAAGTCTTCACAACCTACCTACCTCCCCCCAGGAGTTGTATCTCTCTATCTATCTTTCCTTTCCTCTCTCTCTCTTTGTCTCAGCTTTAAAACTCGAACTGGAGAGAGGCGGTTGGGAAAGGCGGGAAGGCAGCGCGCAGGCGCTGTGGGATGCTCCCAAAAGCTTTCTTACTGGACGCTGGGGAGCGTTCCCGCTCAGGCTCCGTCGGTACCGACGATACCCATATGTGAAGACTTATTCCTGCTGTTCCCAGAGATCACCTGTTACAGGTAAGTAACTGTGCTTTTTGGGGAAACTGCCATGTACTTGTGACCTGGATTGGCCACTGTTAGAAACAGAATACTGGGCTTGATGGACCTTGGTCTGACCCAGTATGGCATTTCTTACGTTCTTAAGACATTTATATTCACATCAGTAAAATGCTTAATGCAAGAATAGACTGCTGTTCCCTCCTACCTTTCTTCTCTAACTGTTCTCCACACCCCTCATAGAATCCTCCATTCCATCCACTCTAATAGTCTCTTCCTTCCTTCTGCTACTCAAGCCTGGTTTGAAGCCACAAAAACATTCTGCTTTCTACTTGCCTCTCTACCTATGGAACAATCTTGCCACAACCATCCGTTTAGAATCCTCTTATACCAATTTCAAAAGAACTCTTAAAACCCATTTATTCCAACAGGCTTTTATTCTCTCCCCCCCCCCCCCCCCCCCCCCCCCCCCCGCCTCGCTATAGTTTTTTTTTAAACATGGAGTTTTTTGCCCATCTACTTTTATATCTATTGTAAATTGTAAACCACCTTTTTGCTCCAAAAGGTGATATATCAAGTTTTAATTAAACTTAAACTTAATGGAGAAAAGTACCAGAATGGCGTTAAGAAATACAGAAAAATGACGGCAGGAAAAGACAATATGGCCTGTCCAGTCTTCCCTTCCATATCATCTGTTAGGTTTTGTAGTCTTTTTTTTTCCCTTTAAAGACTCTGGACCTGATTGTGTCCCGCACAGCTATCCCCTTTGTACATCCAGTCTAGTCCCGCGGGATCAGAATTGCGATCAGGCCTGTACGTGCAGGACGGGATTGCGATTCAGTCCCGGCCTGCACGTACAGGCACTGCCCGGATAGCTCAGTCAGGCATTTAAATAGAGCTGCAGCGCCATGACGTCCTGTTGCCATGGCATTGCGTCTCCATTTAAATGCCATGATGCCGGCTGCCAACAATTAAGTTTTTTTTTTCCCTGCAGCCCGACCCCCAATCCGGCCTCCTAAGGCCAGGGTTGGGCTGTGGGGAAGAAACCCTGGCTCCACCAAGCCCTTCCGCACCACTACTTTAAAACAAAACAACGTCCAGGTAAGTTATTCCACCTTGAAGGTGGGATAACTTCCCCGGCTATTTCGTCGGCCCTAGACATACAGGGCTGACATTAGAATTGGCCCTGTTCGTCCAGGGCCGGCAGTCGCCCGCCCACTCTCCATCCCTTGGCTGCCTCTTCCCCACCCCAGACTAACTTCCCCGCACAACCGTCCATCCCCGCTATTCGTGTCTCAGAATAACTCCCTCTATGTGTGTGCCATGCTTTCTTGAATTCAGATACAGTCCTTGTCTCTATTACCTCCACTAGGAGACTGTTCCATGCATGAACCACACTTTCTGTAGAGAGATATTTTCACAAATTGCTCCTGAGTCTATCCCATTTCATCTATGTCCTATGCCCTCTTGTTGCAGAGTTTTCTTTGTTGAAAGAGGCTCTCCTCATGTACATTTCTGCCCTGAAGGTATTTAAACATCTCTATTATATCTCCTCATATGCTCTCATAAACTTATGACAAAGCCCACCGACCATTTTGGTAGCCACCCTCTGCACAGACTCCATCCTGTTTATACCCTTTTGAAGGTGTGGTATCCAGAATTGCACACAGTACTCCAAATGAGGTCTCACCAAAGACTTATATAAAGGCACTATCACCTCTTCCTTCCTGCTGGCCATTCCTATCCTTATGCACCCAAGCATCCTTCTGGCTTTTGCCATCTCCTTTTCAACCTGTTTAGTGTCACTATCAGTACCAAGTGATTCTATTCTTATCACACGTGAAGAAAAAGAAGCTTTTCATGTAGTAAAAACTGCAGAGACCACAAAATGTGGCAGAAAGATAAAGAAATTATCTCTGTTGTATTGGGTACCACAGTCTGAGAGAGAATTTTCAAGAGCCCATGGGTATGTTGCCTGTGCATATTACACTTTATGAACTCCCAAAGGTGGCAGGCACTCTTAGGAACACTGCAAGTGTTAAATTGATTGTGAATCTGAGAGACTGAGATCATATCTAACACAGCCTGTCATTGTATGTAGAAAATGATTACATTTGCAGACATTACTCCAAAGACAGACACACAACCACAAGCAGGAGCACATTCAGAGACAGACAGAGAGTTAGTTACCCAGAGGTACAGTATCAGAGAGGATGGACAGGGAGGTAGGAAGGCAAAAACAGCAACTTTGAGAAATGCAGAGGCAAAAAGTCGAGAGAGAGAGAAGAGGGCAGAAAGCAGATGAGATGCGGAAAAAGTGCTATTAGAATACAGAGGAGGCAGCCGTGACCAATCACTGACTTGCAAGTGAATCTCCAGCACCAACCCCTTCTCCATGCATCAGGTTGCAAAAGAAAAATTGCTTCTGATTAGGCATTCATTATAACAGCTGTGAAAGCATGCATTCACTTTTGATGATGCAGGGGCATGCTTATGCCATAAAATACATAGTAGATATGCAGTATTGTCATAAAAGGAGAAGTGCTGAGGCCAGGGGCAAGATGGCGGCAGGGTGTTTCTGCGATTGAGACGCTCCACACCTACCTCTTCTACCCGACAGTTTTAGCGGTTCCTTGGAGGTGATGGGACGGCGAAAACACAAGCAGGCCAGCCTACCCACGGGCTCAGCCCCAGGCAACATCGCCGGACAGCTGACTTTGGCGGCGTGTGGGTTTGCCTCAACTGCAGTTGGAGCGGTGTCTTCATCAGAGTTTCAGGCGGAGTCTCCGCCTGAGTTTTCGTCGGCTCTGAGTGCTTCCGGGATCTGGCTGTCCCCTCAACAGCGAGCCCCCCCACCTCAACCTGGAAGTAGATTGCCGGCTGATGGAGTGCTACCTCCCAGTTTGCCGTCGAGCTCACCAGTTGAAAGGATTGAAGAGGGCTTAAAAGCGGTGATAGATGCATTTTCCCCTTCTGCTCTGGCTGCGGTGGCCATTGGAGGTTACGAAAGATCGGTTCCCCATGTATGGGATGAAGCATATGTAGTTGTGGGACTTGGATTGATTCCAGGCTTGGGAGGCTTGGTTAAACCTGCTGTGGTAAGTTTAGATGCACTGTGGGATGCGGTGGCGACGATGAATGCTTCCCTACAGACTGTTGTGGGTACTGTAAGTGCTGACCTATTTTCCTTAAGGAACTCTGTTTCTGAGGCCAAAAGAATCCAGGAGGAACAGGCTGGACGTTTGACCAGAGTAGAGGCGGAACTGGAGCAACTTTGAGGGTTGTGTGTAGCCCAAGTTAAAAACAAAACTTTGCTATCCAGGAAAGCGGAATACTTGGAGAATCAAGTTTGCAGAAACAATTTGAGATTATTGAATTTTCCTAAATCTCCTCTTATGTCTGCTATAGAGATGTCTCACAAATATTTCCTGGAGGTGCTTAAGCTTCCTGGAGATAATTTGCCGCCCAGTGTGAGAGCACAGTATTTGTCTTTGGGCCCTAGCTCTCGTGGTTCCGCCTCCGAGATTCCGCTTCAGGGAACCGGGGACCTTACTGCGTTCCTGGAAGATTCTCTGGATGTGGTAACTGGCAGGATGACTTTGCTAGTACCCTGACTCTGGAGCCAGATAAGTCTGGTTCTTTGGGCCTTTTTTAGAAATTTCAATGTACCTTTCTTGGGCTGTAAAGTTTATATGTTTCCTGATCTTTCACGTGCCACCCAGTTGAGGAGGAAGGAATTCCTGGGTCTTAGACCTAGGGTCCTTTCCCTAGGGGGGAGTTTTGTTTTACGGTTTCCCTCTCGTTGTATAATTACCTATCAAGAAAACGTTTTTCTGTGTTTTGAGCCTAGTCAGTTATTGGATTTTCTGGTAGCTAGGGAAGGAATAGTCGGGAACACTGTGCTCAACATGGCTGACACATAAGTCCCATCCCTGCTTATGCTTGTTTTATTTCCTTTATGTTTATATTTTTTCCTGGAGCCCCTGGCAATTTCCTAATATTGTGGTCTAAAATTGATGACAACTTTTTCCTGTGTTTAAATTCCTTTGTTATGTTACTTATTTGATGTGTCATTTTGTTTCTATCATTCTTGTTCTACTTGGATGTTGAGAAATTCATAAAATTGTTAAACATAAAAAATAAAATACATAGTACGTCTGATAATCTCTGTGCTGTAATGGATTATTGTTCAACGCTTTTAATGGCCTTATTAATGGCATATAAGGATTTGAAGTTCAATTAAACTAGCAGACGCCTGCAAACCTTTTGTGTTGGCTGAGCATTGCCGACACAGGGACCTTTCTCTCTCCCCCCATGCACTCTTCCCTCCACCCACAAGCAGATATAATTGATCATGCTTACTTTAAACACATACACACACTTTACAGTCTGCACATATACATTAAAACTATGCCCTGCTCATCCAAAACCACTCTTGGCCATACCTACCAGCAAAGCATGACATTTTATGCAGCTGGTATTTTATGAGGCCGTTTACACATGTATAAGGCCATATATGATGAGAATGATTTTATAAATTTACCTCCTTTATGTGGGGTGCTGTGGGACTGGTGACAGAGAGCTTGCACCTTCGTCTGCTATTTTATGGATTACTTACACGTCCCATCCAGTACATGCTCAATCCTCACCCCCTTAAGCCACAGCCATGTTCACATATTGTGAAATGCACATACTTTCCATTTTAAAATTATCCCCTGCTAAATACAGGCATGTCTTCATACTTGCTCCGAGGCACACCCACATTCTCCATTTTACTTCATACACTTATGCGCTTTCTTTATAAAACATGTGCATAAATCCAAACCCCATTAAACCCTTTGACCTTGGAATATTTCCAAACAGGATAGACAAACATACAAATACAGGGTCTGCAACATATGCCTTTGACAGTTTTAGTAGCCCTTTCTTTGCACAGCATGCTGTTTTACAAACACAAATGCCTTATAAAGTAACCTCAAAGGCTCATGTTGGGCAAAGCCTTTTCTATTTCACCACCCGGACTGTATACGTCCCGACTTTGACATCACTGTTCCAGTCTCCAAGTACTATCTAAAATTTATCTTCAAAGTTAATTGATGTAAATCTGACCAGGACTCACTCATAACTTGTCTTCTATCCACCAAATAACTCTTTCTAGTTCTCTTCTGCTGTTCATTATCTATCTGTATAAGATATTTCCTCCGTCTGGAACCTGCAAGCCACACCAAATGTTTATAACATTTGTCGTTCAGTGTAAGGGAGAAGGCTGCAGGGCCTCGGTCCCCAGTGGCCACTTGTAACTGGGCACTTGGCCTAGGCCACTGGAGGACCGGAGATTTCGGACCTGTATTGGTGGCGGGCTGTTGGAAGCAGATGGGAATGGGTGCGGGGTTTGAAATCTGTCCCTGGTTCAGGGTCAAGATTTAATTGGCCCAGCATGGAAGTTGGAGGGTGGGGGGAGGCCACATGGGTACTCTTCCTGACTCCTCACCTGGCAGTCCGGTGGGCAGTGGGTTTTGCTCCCGCTCTCCCTCCCTTCTGAGGGAGATAGTCTCAATGGGGGTTTGCTTGTCGCAGCTGGGGAGAAGGGGTTGTTGGTGCCCGAAGGTCTCTGGTACCAGAACTTTGTGGCTGAAGGGTTTTGATAGGCATAGGTGCTACTAATACGACTAGAATGGTGGAGGGGCTATTGGTGGCTTCGGTGGGGTACCGGAGCCTGGCTCCTGGGGATGCAGTACCACCTTGCTATTCATACAGCTGGCAGGAGTGCTTGATTGGAAGGTGGGGGAGAGGCAGGGAGTTGTGGGGCCTGACTACATTTGGCCTTCCCTCCCCTTGAGGGTAGGGGCAGGGGTACAGCCTGTTAATATGTTTAAAGTTGTTGTTGTGTAATAAAGCTTTGGCCAATGGTTTTCAAACTTGCGGTGTGGTTGATGTGTAGGGGTTGGGAGGCCGGGGGGGGGCGGGGGTGAATGGGGCAGGGTGAGATCTCCCCCCCCCCTCAGCGGCCCTGGGTGCGGGCTGCCTCAGTTACTACTGTCAAATTATTTTATATAATATTATACATAACTAATAGTTCTTAACGGTGGTTCCGGAATTAAGCATTATCCAATTTTTTGGTTGTTTTGGCATTCTTAAAAATATTGAAATGTTCCATTCGGGGCTTATTTACATCGGCTTGTAATAGAGGGCTACAGTATTATTAATAGATTCAGTTGTCAAAATATGAACTGGCATAATAACACAGTACAAGACTTTTACAATTTCATCTCCTCCCTCTTCCATTTTTCCCAAGGGGACATGCTTTGCAGTCACTTTGATGTGACCTTCAGCTTCTTTTGTGTGTATGAAGGCAAAAGTAATATATTCAGGCTTTCGGCAATATCAGCCTCATCTCTCTGTAGCTTCCCACTCATGTTCCCTAATAGCAAACATCGTGCCTATGCTTTGGCCTTTATTTGAAAAGTCTATCTCCAGACGTCACATTTGTTAAGTAACTAGATTAGAATCATTGTGTGTTATAACTTGAAGTTTCATTTTACTTATTACTACCCAAGTTAATTTATTGCATAATAACCATTTCCTTTCCTATAACCAATAGACACCCAGGTCTCTGTTTTAATGGAAAGCGATAATTCTGTCCTTGGGAGGTATTTTCTAATTGGTCACCCATGTGTGAAGGCCATGTAGGTGTCCATTTTCAACCTGTTTTATAAAAACATATAGGCATTTATGTACCTTTTATAAAGTAGTAAGGGTAAGCAAGCAGCTAGATAGAACCTACAACAAGTACGTCTACTGAAGAGCTTGTGTAAATATCAGCATGTAACATATACTCATAAACCGTGACTCCGCTAGCACTCTGACAAAACTCTGCCCAGAATACGCCTATGTATGTGGGTCCCAGGAAAGTGTTCTTTTATTAGTATTTAGCTCACATTTTTTCAGTAGTAATTGAAGGCAAGTTACAATTAGGTATAATAGTTTTTTTCCCTGTCTCCGGAGTGCTTACAAAGTTTGTTCCTGAGGCAATGTAGGGTTAAGTGACTTGTCCAAGGTCACAAGGAGTGTCATTGGTTTTTGAGCCCTGGTCTTTCTGGTCCCAGGCTGCTGCCCTAACCATTAGGCTACTCCACTCCCACACTATTACTCAGGTAATTTTATAGCAGGCCTTTATGTGTGAAAAATATTACATGACCTCCTTATAGTACAGTATATGGTATTTTCAAATGCTGTGGTCTTGTAAATATGTACAGTCAGGGATTCAAAAACGCCTCCAGAGAGAGGGCATTGAGTCACACAGGATTAGTTTTGCAGGAATCTCTATGGATAAAAATCCCATGTAAAAAGGGGAAGGTGATGGCAGTGGCGTGAATGAACAAATGGACAATGAAATGCTAAAAGAAAACAGGGAAGTAAAAAAAATTACAGCACAGTAATAATGGGCGATTTCAGTTACCCTGGTATCAACTGGATCAGTGTCACAGCAGGACATACTAGGGAGATAGTTTCTAGATGAAATAAATGACTGCTTCTTGGAGCAGCCGATTCATGAACCGACAAGAGGGAAAGCTATTTTTGACCTAGTCCTTGGTATAGGAGATATCAGTATTAGGGCCACTTGGCAATAGTGATCATAGCATGATTGCATTCGAATTAATAAATGTAGGAAGGGCGGCAATGAAATCCACAGTACTGCCTTTTAACTTTCAAAATAAGAGACTGTGATAAAATGAGAAAAATAGGAAAAAAACTAAAAAGAGCAGCTGCAAAGGTTAAAGATTTACATCAAGCATGGGCGTTGTTTAAAAATACTATCATGGAAGTGCAGACCAGATATATTTCATGCTTTAAGAAAAGTGGAAGGAAGTCCATAAAACTACCAGCATGGTTTAAAGGTGAGGTCAGAGAGGCTATTGTAGCTTTAAAAAAAAGCACCTTTCAGGTAATGGAAAAAGTAGCCAACTGCCAAAAATGGGAAACAACATAAACACTGGCAAATTGGGATGCAAAACATTGATAAGACAGGCAAAGAGAAGTTGAACAAAAGCTTGCCATGGAAGCAAACATGCATAATAAAAGCTTTCAAGTACATTCGTAGCAAAAAAACCTGTTTGAGAGTCAGTTGAGCCGTTAGATGATAGAGGGGTAAAAGGGACGCTAAGGGAGGACAAAGCCATAGGCGGAGAGACTGAATGAATTCTTTCCTTTGGTCTTTACTGAAGATGATGTAGTGAAGTTATCCATGCCTGAAATGGTATTTAAAGGAGATGTATCAGAAGAATTGAATGAAATATCGATAACCCAGGAAGATGTAGTACATCTATTTGATAAGCTGAAGAGCTGCATATCATCTGGACCTTATGGTATACAGTACATCCATGGATATTGAAAGAACTGAAATATGAAATTGCAGCCCTACTATTAGTAACCTCTGAACTGTCATTAAAATCATCTGTATTACCTGAAGACTTCAAAGGTTAGGGCTCTTCAACTTGGAAAAGAGATGGCTGAGGAGAAATATGATAGAGATCTATAAATTAATGAATAGAGTAGAAGAGGTAAATGTAGATTGGTTGGTTGTTCCATTAAAAAGTAGAAAGACTAGGGGACATGCAATGAAACTATAGTGTAACCCATTTGAGAATAATAAGGGAAAATATTTTTTCACTCAATGCATAATCAAGCTTTGGAATTCATTATCAGAGGATATAGTAAAAGCTGTTAGTGTAGCTGGATTAATAAAGGTTTGCATTAGTTACTGGAGGAAAAGTCCATAAATCATTATTAAAGAGGTCCCAGGAAATCCACTGCTTACCCTCGGACAAGCATTGTGGAACCACCTTTTTGGGAACCTGCCAGGTACTTGTGTCCTGGATTGGCCATGGTAAGAAACAGTATACTGTGCTTGATTGACTTTGGTCTGGCCCAGTATGGCAATTCTTATGTTCTTGTGACATACCGGGGGCCAAATTTATTGTTTGTATATTCTCTCCTTTGTCCATTCATTTGTTTTGAAGGTTAGGTGGCCGGAGTAATCGCAGAACTAATGGCAAAATAAAAATATGAATTAAGTTGATGAAAATATGCATGTTTACTCTTGTTGAGAAAAGAAAATGGGTATTCATTTCAGGCGATGCAAGTTTGCTAGGCAGAGTGCTAGTTCCAGAAGAGAAAAATCTGCACATGGTAGGGATGATTTCATAACAGGACACCTAATATAAAATATTTTTAAAAAGGCTATTTGATAAAAGCAACGTGGAGGCCTGTTTAGTAAAATGAAGTAAGGTTTTGCTATTATCATATGGTAACTGCAGTGCCTGTGCAGTAACTGCACAGGACAGACATTCAGGTGCATGTTTACTAAAGATTAACACGCGTTAAGTATTGCAAGTCAATTTATTTCCATGGGCACAGTTGCCCTTAACATGTATTAATGAAATCAAATGAATGTGTGTTAATAGTAAACATGGCCCTTAATGCACCTTAAGTGCATTGCTGATAGCTTGGTTTCATTTGCGCTATCAGAAAAAAAGGGTCATTTTATAAACTTTTTTCACATGTAAAACATGCATGCATGGGCTCATAAAATTATACCATACCTTAAGTATGCAAGTTGCAAACTGACCAGCACTTGTACGCTAGGTATGCACAGCAGTAGAGCACAGGAAGAGTCACAGTGTATGTGCATAGTTCTGAAATATATGCACACGCATGTAAAGTATGTGTTAACTTTTACATCTGATCTCCAGGAACAAGCAGGAATGTAGTCTTCACATATGGGTATCGTTGGTACCGACAGAGCCTGCGCAGGAACGCTCCCCAGCGTCCAGTAGGAAAGCTTTTGGGAGCATTCCACAGTGCCTGCGTGCTGCCTTCCTGCCTTTCCCAACTGTCCCTCTCCAGTTCTTCGTTTTCCGCGGAGCCGACAGGTCGCACATCCTATCACCGCAGAAAATATTCCTGTTTATTCTTCTTTTTTGTGGTCGCGTCTGCCTTCCTTCGATGCTGCACCGGTACCGCCGGTTTCTTCTTTCCTTTTCTAAAAAAACAAAACAAAACCTTTCTTCTGGAATTTCTTCCAGCTACTTTTTCATTCAGGTGCCACGCGCCATTTTGGGCACTAGGCCCAATTTTCCCTCTAACATGGAAAAACCCGCTTCGGGTTTTAAAAAGTGTTCTAAGTGTGGCGGTACCATCTCCGTCACCGACACCCATGAGTGGTACCTCAAATATTTAGGTCCTGACCACTCTATTTCAGAGCGTGTTGCCTGTGGGATGATATTGAAGAGGGGTCGGCAAAATCGAGCTGCTAAACTTAGCACCCTTTTTCCCTCCGATGCAGCGTCTGTGGCATCGACGTCTTCCAGGGTTTCGTCTTCCTCTCATGGACCTCAGGTAACTAAACATAAATCTGGCCAGTCCTCAAAGGGTAGATCTCCTTCCAAGCATCGAGATGCCTCTGGCATTGCCCTTGAGGGACTTGTACCGGCAAAATTGCCCCAGCTTCCAAGCACTAACGGGGCTCCAGGATGTTCTCGAGGCCCCAACCTCGGCAGAACTACTGGTGCCATGCTCTGGGGTACTAGCTGCTTTATCTGGTACCGATACCCAAGCATGGGCAGCGTCGATAGACCAGAGATTCTTGGCTATTGAATGCAGTCTGGCGGCTCTTCTCATGGCCTCGATGCCCTTGAAACTGCTTCAGACAATTCAATCGGTACTGGCACCAACACCGGTACCGGTACCGACTGCTTCGACATTGGCAGGTATTCTACCGGGACCGAGTCAAGCTTACCCATCTGGTATCGACAAGTTGGTACCGGACCCCTCCGACACCGACTTCGATCGGTACCGGTATCGTGCCTTGCACGATCACCCGGATCGGAGATACTTTGAATCCTCGGATGAGTCTGAAGACTCTGAAAGCTCTGCCGATACCAGAGTACTTCTTCCCGAGGATTCTTCTTCTCCTCAACGTAGGATGTCTCCTCCAGAGGATATGTCCTTTCAGGATTTTATCCGAGATGTGGCTCGAGGTTTTTTCATCACAGTGGCTCCTGAAAAAGAGCCTAGGGCAAAGGAATTGGAAATTATGCAATACCCTAAAGCTCCCAAGGAGGCAGCTACTTTACCTATTCATGAGATCCTGCATGATCTCATTTTAAGGATGTGGGAAACACCTCTAACCACTTCTCCTCCCTCTCGAAGGCTCGACACCATGTATCGAGTTCCTCCTTGTCCTGGATTTCAAAAAACTCAGCTACCACACCATTCCATGGTTGTGGAATCAGCTATGAAAAGGATCAAGAGTGCAAAAAGACATGCATCTAATCCTCCAGGACGTGAGTGTAGGACTCTTGACGCCTTTGGACGTCGAACCTTCCAGGCTTCCATGCTTTCTGCCAGGATCAGTTCCTATATATTATATATGGGAATGTTCCTTAAGGAGGTCACCGGAGATTTAGAGCATATGAGCCCTCTCCTTCCTGATGATAAGAGGGAGGATTACCTTGAACTTGTCAAACATGCTCAGGATGGTTCCAAGTTTGTAAATCGTGCAGCCTTTGACTTCTTTGAGTGCACAATGCGTACCCTTCAGTATTTGGGACTTGTCATAAACTTCCCAAAATCCAACCTAGCTCCCACTCAGTCTCTAGAGTTTATAGGAGCTCTGCTGGATACCAGACAGACAAGGGCCTATCTTCCACAGCCCCGCTGCCTTCTTATGGTGCAGTTAGCTTCCCAAGCAGGGCTAAAGCCTCACCTCACTGCTCCGGAAATGTTACAATTGCTAGGCCACATGGCATCCACCGTGCATGTGGTTCCTTATGCTTGCCTCCATATGAGGGCAGCCCAGTGGACTTTATCCACTCAGGTTGCCTGTCGGACAAAATAACAAACACGGATCGTCTTATTTTGTCCCTCCAATGGTGGCATTCACCCCAAAACCTTTTGGTGGGGTCCCCTTTGCAACAACCCCCACCCCAAGCCACTCTGACAACAGATGCCTCACAGGTGGGTTGGGGAGCTCACCTGCAAGGCCTCTCTACCCAGGGTACCTGGACTCCACAGGAGACCTATCTACACATCAATCTCCTGGAACTCAGAGCAATCTTCCTTTCTCTTCGAGTATTCCACACCCAGCTCAGCTACAAGTCAGTCCTAGTTCAAACGGACAATCAGGAAGCCATGTTCTATGTGAACAATCAGGGTGGAACAGGCTCTCTGTCGCTCTGCAACGAAGCTTTGCGACTATGGGCCCTCGCCAGAGAGTATCAGATTAATCTCCTTGCGGTGTATCTTCCAGGCATTCAAAACTCTTGGGCAGACAGACTCAATCGAGTTCTGCTTCCACACGAATGGTCTCTCCATGTAGACGAGGTTGCCAAAATTTTTCAAATTTGGGGAACCCCGGACATAGACCTCTTCGTAGGTCCGCTGAATGCCAAATTTCCCTGGTTCTGTTCCAGAATTCCAGCACAGGGGGCTCAGGCCAGGGATGCTTTCCTCCTTTACTGGGGTCAAGACTTCCTGTATGCCTTTCCACCCATTCCCCTAATTCCCAAAACCCTGTTCAAGCTTCAGAGCGACAGAGGCCATATGATTCTCATAGCTCCACATTGGCCATGGCAAGTGTGGTACCCTCTGCTTCTACATCTCTCTCAAGCTCCGTCTTTGGAGTTGGGATCTGCTCCAGATCTCCTGTCTCAGGAGGACAGGATGCTGTGGCATCCTAATCTCCAGTCTCTGCATCTCAGGGCCTGGTTGCTGAAAGCCTAGAACTTCATGGTCTTAACCTTTCTCAGCAGGTAAAGGATATCCTTTATGCTTCCAGGAAATCTTCCACAAGATGCTCTTATGCTTTCAAGTGGAAAAGGTTTACCATATGGTGCTCGCATAAGGGTCTTCACCCTCTTGCGATACCTCTGGAATCATTATTGGAGTATCTCCTTCATTTGTCTAATACAGGGCTTAAGACCAATTCAGTGAGAGTTCATTTGAGTGCTATTACAGCTTCTTTCAAGCCTCTGAATGGACAACCTATTTCCTCTCATCCTCTCATAGCGAGATTTATGAGAGGCCTTTTTTTAACTAAGCCTCCCATTAAGCCACTACCGATGGCATGGGACTTAAATCTGGTTTTTGGGCAGCTCATGAAGCCGCCTTTTGAACCGTTAGCTACTACCTCTTTGAAATTCCTTTCCTGGAAGGTCATCTTTCTTATTGCAATCAGATCAGCACGTCACATCAGTGAATTGCAAGCATTGGTGGCTGATCCTCCTTATACAAGGTTCCATCATGATAAGGTAGTCTTTGGGACTCATCCACACTTTATGCCAAAGGTGGTGTCACCTTTTCATTTAAATCAAGCAGTTTACCTTCTTGTATTCTTCCCAAGGCCTCACGCCTCAAATGCAGAAAGGAATCTTCATACTTTGGATTGTAAAAGAGCTTTAGTTTTTTACTTGCAAAGAACTCAGCAACATAGAAAGGCCTCTCAACTTTTTGTTGCTTTTGATCCTAGTCATTTGGGACTTCCAGTCTCCAAGAGAACACTGTCCAACTGGAGTGCACAGTGCATTTCTTTTGCCTATGAGAGTAAAAACCTTCCTTTTGAAGGCCATGTCACAGCGCACAATGTGAGGGCCATGGCAACCTCTATGGCTCATCTTCACTCTCTGTCTATCGACGACATCTATCGAGCAGCTACCTGGGCCTCGGTTCATACCTTCACAGCCCATTACTGCTTAGACAAGGACTCCCACCGGGATGCCTTGTTTGGTCAGGCTGTTCGTCAGCACCTGTTCCATACTTAATCAACTCCTACCCACCATCCCTGGTAGGATGCCAGAGATCCATGGGGGGAAGTGGAGCCCTTTCACAAGGGCACACAACGTCTGGGGTTTCTCCCTGGCATCTGCAGCTAGGGAGTCCCCATATGTGAAGACTACATTCCTGCTTGTTCCTGGAGATAGCATAGTTACTCACCTGTAACAGGTGATCTCCGGGAACAGCAGGAATTTAGTCTTCACAACCCACCCACCTCCCCTAGGAGTTGTATCTCTCTTTCCCTCTCTCTCTCTGTCTCAGCTATAAACTCAACTGGAGAGGGACAGTTGGGAAAGGCAGGAAGGCAGCACGTAGGCGCTGTGGGATGCTCCCAAAAGCTTTCCTATTGGATGCTGGGGAGGGTTCCCACGCAGGCTCCATCGGTACCGACGATACCCATATGTGAAGACTAAATTCCTGCTGTTCCTGGAGATCACCTGTTACAGGTGAGTAACTATGCTCTCTCAAGCAAGCACAAAGGGGTATGTTTACTAAGCCAGGCTAGCGGTTAACCCGGGCTATCTGCAGATAGATCCCATTGAATAACATGGGACTTAGTTGCAGATAGCCCGGGTTAACCGTTAGCCCAGCTTAGTAAACACACCCCAAAGTCTGTGCCTTGAATGTAGGTGCTGTGGCCGCTGGACTTGATGAAGTCACATAGGCGTCTGTGTCTTTATAAAATAGAAATACTGCTGCTATTAATCATTTATATAGCGCTACAAGGCATATGCAGCACTGTAGACAGATTCAAATATGCCTTTAAGACGTACTTATTTCAAGTTGCATTTCAGTTGACCTCCCAGTGACTGTGTTGAGGCTTAGCTCCCGTCTCTTACCCCGCTGTAGTTTCTTTTCTATTTTTAATGGAATTCTTTTCCGCTTCTCATAGTTCATGGATTTGTTTTGAACCGCTCTGGTGTATTAAAGGGCGGTATATAAAATTTTAATAAACCATATAAGACGGTCCCTGCTCATTAGAACTTACAGTCTAATAGAACCAAAATAGATGCCTTTCTGCTCCATCAACCTAGGCAGCTTGTTTTTAAAATTACCCTCTAAGGGGCTTCTGCTGCAAAAAAGACCCCCCGACCCCCTAATGTGCAATAGAGCTCCTACCCCTCAACACCCCCCGCCTCCCACCAGATACCACTCCCAGAGAGGCTTAACATAATGCTTGGAACCCTCCCAGGCTCAACAAAATCCTACCACCCTTTAACAGCTCCCCTGGCAGCCTCAACAAAATGCTCCACCTCCCCCCCCCCCCCTCCCAACAGCCTGTCCCTGCAGGTTTTAATAGGGATCCTGTGGAATCCAGTGGGGAACAGGAGTGATTTTGGGTTGTTCCTGTTCCAACTAGTCTCCAGATCAAAACAGCACCTCTGACCCCCTAATGATATTTTTTCAGTACTACTACTAGGGGTCAGACTACTTAAATAAGGAGCATGTTTAGTTACGCATTGGATGTCCTGCTGATGGTCTTTATATATTTTGTTCTCTTAACTTATTTATGAACTTTCATATTGTTTAGATATCATTTCATCGCCTCTGTAACTTGCTGTTTGTCGTAGTACCTTAATAAACATGCTCTTTAATGAACGTGCTTCTGAAAGGAAAAGCAAGTATTTATTTTAGGGATTTACATGGAAGAACCTTTTTCCATCTTTGCTTCATTTTTTGACATTTTGCAGATTTCCAGACATTTGTTCAGTTTGTTGCAAAGTTTTTAATACATAAAATCTTTTTGAGGTACACAGAAATTGAGTTTCATATGTGGCAGTTCGTAGGTTCGTGTACATCAAATTGATTTTTCATGCCATTTTTCCACATGTTAAACTTAATGAGTCAAACAAGCACAATGAATGCACATCTCTGATTTATACAGCATTTAATAGATAAAACAAGCACACAGGAATAAACAGTCTCGTAATGGTAGAAATTCATCACAGCTCTGATACTATTACTGCCTCAGTTGGTGCAGGTCAATTTTCAGCCATGACAACTTTGATATATTAAATGAGATTTAGCATTTGCAAGTTACTTGAGGTCCGGTTTCTTAAAAATGCAGCAAGATTTTAAAGTTACTGGGATTTAACAGCCAAAATGTACGCATGGTAATTGCAAAGCCTCCGTGTTAACTCTTGGGAGTGTTGCCAACATTTTGCTTTTCAATTAGTGCAGAGAAAGGTATTCGCGCAATGCCCATCCATTCATTGCCCCATTCTGCATTAGCTGTTAAAATGGAAATTGTGTATCACCTGCTAAAACTCGCCATTAACTATTGGCTCATATTAATTGCTGAGTTACCAGCTAGTGCATCTTTGTGCATAGGCTTCTTAATTTCTCACCTGTCATGCTTTTCAGTCAGATTGAATTGTTGTCATCTTTCCTTCAGTAGTGATCTTACGTTGATCTTTTAAAACCAGGCTTTTCAGACCTGCACTGGTAAGGTCAGGGTTCCAGAATATCCACAATGAATATGCATAAAATAAATGTACATTGGAGACCTAGTACATGCTAATTCACCTCATGCAGATACATTGTGAGTAGCCTTGAACATTCCTGGTTGTGAGGTCACTAAGACTGGTTTTGGAACTTACTGATATACTGCATTTTGCGAGTCTTGTATGATGCAACGAATTCTGGGGTGTATTTATATGAAAGGCATTGTGTGAAACTGTGTTGATATTATATTATGAAAATATTGCAATTTAGCTACATAGTAAATTTTGTGTTTTTATATATCAAGGAATGATACAGCATTATAACTTTGCATGGTGCTGGGTTACTGATTTGAAAAAAAGAACGAGTGCTTGCATTGTTTGGAAACAATTTACTCATTGTCTGAAGGTAAGAAGATTTATAACATAAAATTTAGTTTCTGATCCATGAATACTATTCAGCTTTTAGTGTTATAATCTGCTTTCACTAGTGTCTACTATTATCTGCAGGATGCAGATTCCCTAATAAGGACTTTGATCATTCACAGTATGTATTCTATTCAATAAAATATGTGAGCCATATGAAAAGGAACAGCTGAGACTGGGTTGAGTAGCATCCTTAGATGCTAAGAATGATTCTCCAAGGAAAATTTTAATTTATTAATCCGGTCATTTTCTATGTCTTCTACTCTTGCGTGTCTACCTTTGTAAGCTTTAGCTGGTGATAACACTGAGAAGGTAATATGATCTAATCTAAATTACATTTATGTGGCACCTTTCAATCCCACAAGACTGCCCAAAGCATCTTACAACATATTTACAACAGAATTCCTACTAAAAATGTCATATCCCGCACCATCTAGAGGGGTGATTGTAAAACATATACAATTAAAAACAAGTGATAAACTGATAAAACAAAATAAAAATAAAAACAATAATAATCAGAATTAAATGCAACATAGTAAAATGCAGTTCATAAATACAAAATAAATATATTTCATACAACAATACAATTCATAATTCAGTGCAAGAATTTAAAACAGTAATAAGAAAACATTAATAAAAATCTAATGCTTACAGACTATGCACTAAGGTGTGGTAAGGTTTTGCAGCTACTATGTAGCATGTGCCAAAAAGCCAGTGCGTTAAGTGCAAATCCTATGTGGTAAATGCAGCGGGCATGCCCATCATCTACCTTGTAGTTTACTACACAGGGCACACACTTACCACACTGGACTGCATTCCCCGCCATGGCAGGAAATGTGGGCCCAAAGCAAAAGATCAGGGAAAGGACAAGTGACTGTAGCTGCTATGCCCTTCTCCTGTATAGCTGTTGCAAGACTCCCCCCCCCCCTTCCCTGCTGCAAAGGACCAAAGGATTGGTGTTGCCGATAAAAACCCCCTCATAGAAGCACCACCCATCAATTCCCCCCCCCCCCCCACCACCTTCAAAATCTCTTCTGCACCAAATTAAGAATCCCCCTTTGTGCTGGGGGTCAGTACTATCAAACCACTGCCATTTTGCATGTTGCCGGAGATGGGCAGGAGCAAAGCAGAACTGCTCCGGCAGAGGGGGGGTGAAATCAGGGGGAGGAGGCCTGCATCATTTGTAGCAGGGGGCCATGATCAGGAGGGAGCTGGAACTATCTGGTCATTTGGAATACTACTAACATCATGAATACTGATATTAAAACCATCAGGGGTCCAAGCTGTCCTACTGCTAGAATAAAAATATTGTAATTTGAATTTCCTAGCACTTA
Source organism: Ichthyophis bannanicus (assembly GCA_033557465.1). Taxonomy (NCBI): domain Eukaryota; kingdom Metazoa; phylum Chordata; class Amphibia; order Gymnophiona; family Ichthyophiidae; genus Ichthyophis; species Ichthyophis bannanicus. The sequence continues at coordinate 241,525,814 of CM066040.1, read as the reverse complement.
TAGTTGCCAGCTCACAAAATTGCAGTAGGGGCATTTTTGTCCAGCTCTGCATTATGGTGCTAGTAGCACTGATCTCATTGGAGAGAATCGGGGATGTCAAATACCATACGGCACTGGGGACGTAAATTTAAGTCAGGACTGGTTTCAAATGACCCTACTAGAACTATGTAAATTGGTAGCCATGTAGTACTGTGTATTTTATGCTGCTCTTGCACGGTAGCAAACAAGTGAAAGCATATGAAAATTTACATAAAGTGATGCGGTCCCAGAAATCGTTACAATATCTTCTTAAGAAGCACTGAATTTGCCTTTTCAGAATGGAATTTCTGAAGTTATGGGGGTCGTTTTAGAAGCCCTGTCCATGAATTGGATATCTGAAAATGAGCATTCAGAGGTGCCAATTACAGAGATGTCTCTGGAGCTATTTTAGAAAGCCGGGTATGTAGATGTCCCCAGCATGAGAACATCCATTTAGCACGGGGGTGTGGCGGAGGAAGGGAGATGCGTTGTCAGTTCAAAATGTCACAAGCATGTCTGGCCCTGATGCCTCTACCTGCTCCTGATCATGAATTCGATGCAACAAAAAAAAAAAAAGTGCTTATTTCATGACTGCAACGCTTTCAGGGAGAAGAACAAAATGCGCTTTCATCACCTCAGTTAAAACTTCCTGGCTGAAGAGACAGGCATGTAAATACACACTCCAAACATATTACTGGCCTGCTGTTGCATGACTGATCATCTGCAAAGGGCCGGCCAGTCATAACATAGTGGATCCCTTCTTAAATCCCCCTGCTGGGATGTCCAAGTACTGGTTCTACAGATGTGCAATTCAGGGACATCCACGTTTGTGAAATGGCCTACACCACTGCATGTACCTGGCCTTGCTATCCTTGTGGGGCCATCACTGAAACCGGCTACTACAGGGTGGAGATGGAGCAATTTCAGAAGACACATTTACGTGCCTCCCATCACTGATGTCACTCCCCCTGATTTTTGGATGTTGTATTCTGGATGTCCCAGATTCTTCCTAGATGTCCCTTCTAAAATCCCATTTCATGTTTACTACCAACATAGGCTTTAAAAATTTTTTTAAATGTATCTACCAAGAGAAGTATCTTGTTATACTGAGAGGCATTAATTTAGTTAGGTCCCTATTGACTAAATCATGTTAAAGTTTTTCACTAAAGGCACATTAACTGCAAAAGATATCTGCAGTAGCTGCAAAACTTTGGTGATAACTGTTGGGGGCATTTCCAGAACTTGGAAGAAGGCAGCTGTGCTACTAAGGTGGGGCACTGGCCATCAGCACACATTATTGATGTGGCTGCCAACGTAAATACCTAATGTTCTTTAGCACATAGGCCCTTTGAAACACTTTCCCTTTAAAAGCAGTCTAAGATTTTGGAGCGATGCATGGAGAGGAGTTTGTTAGTCCTCTAGGGAAACTAAGGGGGCACCTTTGAGAAAAACAAAAAACTGGTGGTTGTGTTCTTATGCTTACGCTTAGCTCACTTCACCCCTATTCCAGATGTGGGCAAAGTCATCTGGGATGGTCACGTATCCTATAAGGGATGAGAGCAAGAGGCATGCTAATGAGAAGGAAATGAATATTCATGACAGCTGAGTTGGGACAGAATTTGAAAGCAACAAAAGGTCTAGTTACATGAAAGGAGCCAGATGTGCTGCCTATTTTAAAACCCCAAATAAAAATGTGTGTTCACCTTTCACCTCAAATGTCTCATGGAATGAGATGAACTTGAGGGCATAACTTTTTTTTTTTTTAAATTCAGCAAATTAAATGCATAACGTTTAAGTCCTAAAACCATTTTAAGTAAATACGATTATTTACTACAGTATAATACAGAGAAAAGGCATCAATGATAAATTGTATATGCTTTTCTCAGAATATCTATTCTAGTTTTTAAATGGTATTCACTGACAGAATAATAACACAGTATGCTATTTTTAGTCTTTCCTTTTAACCTGATATTGCTTGCGAATAAAGTACAATAAAACCATAGCTTCAGACTTTTAGATTTTAATGATAGATGGCTAAGGATAATATTGTTATCATAAGAGATTTTTGAAAACATTCCATTCTTAATGACAGGCACTCGGCCTAGATAATACAAGGAATGTGAAAATGTAGAAATTTCAGCATGCTTCACCTGCCTAAAATAAAATCTAGAATTTGTCAATCCATTTAGCAGATTCGTTTAATTTCAACTCAGTAGAGGAGCTGTCATTGTTTCGCACCAGAGCTGTGGAATTGTCTTCCGAAGGAAGTAAAATTAAGTGGTTTTGAAAGAAGGTTAAGACGTGGCTATTCATGTAAGCCGCTTTAGGGTCTTTGTTATAATAAATAAAGAAATAAGGAAATGCAGCTCACCGGAGATGCAAGTAACCGTGATAACAATTACAACAGAAAATAAGAGATGCATAAAATCTGCCTGGGGCTGTTGAGTTGTGCTGCAACGAATACCAATGTACAGCAGACGTTAAAGGAGAAGGGCACCAACCTGCTCCTCCAGGGCTACCAATAGGTCTGATTTGCTGAATAAAAAGAGGCCTTGCAAATTAAATCTGCTTCTGTGTCCATATGTATGCAAATCTGCCTGTTGAATATGCATTCTGGATGGCTTGTTTGCAGCCCTATAGGTCCCGGTTGTGCATTTCAACATTTAAGAGAATGTAAACCTGTCAAGCTCTAGTTTTCAGGGAAACCCCATTTAATATCAACATCTGTATATTTTCCATGTAAACATATCACAAAAACTAATACAGCTGGGTGGGATTCTGTATTTGTATTCCTAATTGGTCTAGTTGTTTTTTGTAAACCGCTTAGACCTTTATTTAGATTTGCGGTGTATAAATGTAGCTAAATTTACATACAATAGATCCAAGAATCACTTTAATTTACATATTTTGAGCAGCTCCAAACAAGACTTCTTTGCAACTCAGGAAGAGGAGACTTGAATATGCCTGCATTTTTAACTGCAAAGATGCTTAATAATTATGATGCAACATAGCAATTGTTTCCACCCAAGCATCAAGTGTACTAAGGGGGTTCTCTCATTTGGAAATATTACATTATATATATATTATATATATCCCTAAGTATATATCCATTTCCCTTTCTTAATGCAGCCCAACCCCCGATCTGGCCTCCTAAGGTCAGGGTCGGGCTGCAGGGAATAAACCCTGGGCCCCCCCCCCCAGCCCCTTCCACACCCTAAGCCGCTAAAAAAAAAAAAACATGGCCCGAGAAGTTATTCCACCTCAGAGGTGGTATAACTTCCCCAGCCATTTTGCCGGCTCTGAACATACAGGGTCGACAATAGAATCAGACCTGTATGTCCAGGGCTGACAACTGCCTACTCTTTGCCCCTGGGCTGCCTCTTCCACACCCTCCGACTAACTTCCCCGCACAAATGGCAGGGAAGTTGTGTTGGGGGTTGCCGCCGGCACGAATAGCGGGGATGGACGTCCCGTTGGGATGTCCATCCCCACTATTCATGTCTCAGAATAACCCCCTATATCTCTGAAGATGTAGCAGAATTAGAAATGGTAAAAAGAAGAGCGACAAAAATAGTAAAGGATTGTAGGGATATCCCTACAAGGAAAGGCTTAAAAGCTCAGGGCTCTTCAGCTTGGAAAAGAGACGGCTGAGGGGAGATATGATAGAGGTTTATGAAATGATGAATGGAGTAAGAATGGGTAAATGCAAGTCAGTTGTTTGCTCCTTCAAAAAGTAGAAAGACTAGGGGACACTCAATGAAGCTACAATGTTGTAGCACATTTAAGACTGATTGGAGAAAATAGTTTTTCACTCAACGTATGATTGAACTCTAGAATTCGTTACCAGAGGATATAATAAAAGCTGTTAGTGTAGCTGGATTTAAGAGATTTGGACAAATTCCTGGAGGAAAAGTCCATAAACCATTATAGAGGATTGGGGAAATCCACTGCTTACGCATTGCCAGGCAGCATGGAATCGGTATACCTTTTGGGAACTGACAAGTCCTTATGACCTGGATTGTCCACTGTTGGAAACAGAATACTTGGCTTGATGGACCCTTGGTCTGACTCAGTATGGCATATCTTATGTTCTTATGCACACTTGTTTCTGTGCGTTTCTGCAAAATATTTATTTTATTTATTTATTTAAAGTCTCTTTTATACCGCGCTATTGACATCAGCGCGGTTTACAGTGAACATTAAACTACACATCTCAGCTTGCTGATTTGTGTTTACAATAAACAGGTATCATAACTTGGGTATACATTAAAACAATTTTTAACAGGGAAAAACATGATAAATATATACAAACCACTTTATGTAGCTATATAAAGGGTTAAAAAGGGTTAAATGAACTGTATCATGTACCTTTTGTCTGATGCTCACGTATTGCTTTCTCATGTCCTCTGACATCATCCGAAAGTGTCAACATTGAAACTGCTGAAGTTCAGCAGCAAGCCACAACAGTTCTTGGTCAAGTTGTTTCCTCTTTTTCAGGTGTGGACAGTAACATTAATTAGTAACAAATTGATTCATCCCAACATCTAATGGATAGTCTTCGAAACAGAGTACTGTCCGTGCCTCTTCCAACCTGTCTCTGGTTCACACATCTTCCACACTTGCGAATGACCTCAAAGATGGACCTGATCAGAGTAACAAAGGTCTAATAGCTCTTGAGCAAAGGAACAGCAGCTTGGCCTAATTCCAGGACTCCTGCATGCAGTTATATATGAATTGTTAGTGGATTGGGAGAGGGGGCTGCTTATTCTGTAAACCGCCATCCCATATTCATATAATGGTAGGATCGGCCTGATTAAGGGGGCAAACCACATGACCCGGCTGTAGGCGGGGGGAGGGCAAGGAAGGAGGCAAGAAAAAGGGAGGGGGGTGGGGCAGGGGCCGGGGCCAGGATAATAGGAGGAGGCAAAAGAGGCCTGATGGGCAAAAAGCACCCGGAGCAGTTCCGAGGCCTGCTGAAATACAAAGTTAGTATTTGTGAGGCCTACAGGGTGTACGGTGGCACCGCCTGGTTAGAGTACAATGAACAATTTAGTCGGAACATGGCGGGCAACAAAGGACTCAGCTGGAACTGGAAAGATATCAACCTATGGATCCTGTTGTTGATGCAGGGTGAGCGGGGTGATAGAGTAGGCGGGGAAGTGGGTGGGAGTTCACCTTGCTGGCTCACAGGCCCACAGCTGCCATTTCGGTGAGACAACAGGGCTGGTATCGGGGAGGGCGGCTATGGTGCCGTGCCATCCAACTTCCCCTCCCGCCGGGGTGTATGTAGGTTATACAGTGGGAGGGCCTGTAGGTTCGGTAATGCATGCACATACCGGCACGCATGTGCAATGTGCGGGGAAAGACATCCACAGATACGCTGTAGTAAGCGGCAAGGTGGTGAGCCATCGTGCATCAATTAAGGTAGCCTGATGGGGGCGGGCTGCGATGCCTATTAATGTTGAGACATTGCTGCGGAATCTCAGGGATTACGATCCACAGAAAGCACAGTGTTTGCTTGACGGTTTCACATACAGCTTTGCCATTCCCTACAGCAGCCTGCTGGGCCATGAGGGGCTGGGAACTTAAAGTCTATGTTGGAGCAGAAAGAGGTGGTCCAGAAGAAGCTTGATAAGGAGCTGGTGCTGGGTAGGATGACAGGCCTGTTCAGGGAAAAAAAACCCTGCTCGACTTAATCGTTTCTCCTCTGGGTCTCGTCCCCAAAAAGAAGCCGGGCAAGTACCAGCTCGTTCACCAATTATCATACCTGGATGGGGCATCCATGAATGACCACCTCGATCCCTTGGCATGCTTTCTGTGGATCGTAATCCCTGAGATTCCGCCGCAATGTCTCAACATTAATAGGCATCGCAGCCCGCCCCCACCAGGTTCTATTTTCTTTTAGTGAGGTGTAGGGGGATACAGGGGCCACTTGATCACCAGGTACTTTCTGACAGGGCACCGGCCCCCGACAGTGTTTTGATGACATTGGGGGCTTTTCTCGATGCCACAGTTGTCCCTGATGCCATCAAAATACTGTTGGGGGGGGCCGCTGGGCCACCAGAGATTCTTTTTTTGTCAGGTACAGCCCCCGAGAGTATTTTGTTGGCATCAGGGGCTTTTCCCGATGTCTGTCCATCTGAGGAGAAGATGATCTAAGCATTGGGGGAAAGCACCCAATGCCATCAGAATACTGTCAGGGGCACGCGTTAGAGATTTAAGTCATCTCAGACCCTGCAGTAAAACATTTGGCGCTATGGCTGGTTGCGAAATTCTCTGTGCCCATCTCTGCATCGGGTGTAGCCATGATTTGCATACCAGACCATTATGTGCAGCTGATTTAAATACATTTAAATAGTTTTAAATACATGTGGCGTTAATTGGGTGCTAGTGTTTCTGTCTGCGTTTGTCTTTTTTCTGAATTTTAAAGGATCTTAAAGTGTGCTTAAACGTGGCGTTATAGGGTTGAAAAGGCTGCACTAGCTTTCTGCATCAGCCGGACTGAGAGGCTCACCCCAGAACTGTGCTTTGAAATTTCCATTCAGTTCTGTCATCACATGACCCCCTGCCAAGGGGTAGAGCCTAAGTGTGATTGACAAATGTACAGTCCCCTGTGAGGTGGTTGAAAGAGATTTGCAGTGAAGGTAGTGTCATGGCCATCTGGCATGTGGTCTGGTGCAGCACCCAGAGTGCTTTGATTAAGCCTCATTGGGTTAAGCCACCCTTAACTTGAGCACATCAGGGTACCCAACTGTACAGATGTATTGCCAGCAAGGGGCCTAATTTATGCCATGGTAGCCCAGCTAACCCAAATGATATTTACTGAGCAGTCAGTTGAAAAGTGATCAAGTCCTGGCTGGGCGTTTTCATAATAGATAAATAAACCTGTTGTCTTTTCGTTGTATATAAAACACTTTGTGATTCTTGAATGATGTTACTACTATAGTTCACTTAAACTTAAGGAAATTTAGGCAAAGCAGAACTTCAGCTTATGAGCTTCTTTTATAGAGGTGTTGAGAGCCTTTTTTGATGACTACAGGTGTATCCATCAACGCTTGCTGGTGGCCCTATGGATTTTTCTAAAATACATTTCATCTCCGCTGCCTTCCTCCCTGTCTTCCTCTTCTCCTTTGCTCTCTTATTTTACCCACTCACCTGTACCCTTTCTCTCTTACATCCCGCACTGTAGCCATGTCTTCATTTGGTGCTCATCCTCATAGCCCATAGGCTCCTGCTTCTTCCCACATTCAAGAAATGCCTAATTAGAGTGGCCATTGTTCCTTACTGAAAATATAAGATACACTGTAACAATGCAAAGTATGAATATTTGAAAGCATCTTCTTAATTGGTTTTGATATGAAATCTTTATTTTGCAAATAAACAACTTATGATGCATGCAATTTACTAATGGATAAAAGGTACAGGGAGTATGTCTAAAGAATTAGTAGATTTGTTAAATGTTATATACTATTTTGTTTCTGTTTTATATTTTGTGCTTACTGATATCATATAACACAGTTTTTTTTAAAATGATCTGTTGTACAGTAAGGGCAGCCAGAGGCAGGAATGATGTATGCACTGTGCTATAGTTGTAACCATGGCATTAATGACATCATCAATGAAAAGAAGATTTGGAACATTCATGAAATAAAGCAGAGTCCGCATTGTGTTTTTGTTTTTGTAGAAGAGCCATTGCATAATATTTAAAAAAGAAAATGTGTGTTCCTAATTAGGTATGTTTATACATGGCAGACTAACAGATGAAATGGTTTGCTCTTAAATTTTAAAAATAATTTGTTAAATTTGCCAACAATCCATTCAATCCAGGCAATATTTAAGATAAAAACATCAGGGTTCTTAATATGTACATAAGGGGGATGATTTTATAAGGGCGGTTGAGGAAGTCGCATGTGATTTATGTGCGTAAGCTCCTATTTTCAAGGACCTATGCGCGTAAATGGTGAATTGCGGCTGGGCGCAATTCTGTAAGTATGTGCATGTGTTTATCACTCATAAATTCCGGTGGGGCATACATGCAGGGGCGGTATTTGGGCAGAGCATAGGTACAGCCTCGATTGGCATGCATAGGTTATGGAATACCATGACTTGTGTGGCAGCGCGCTGCTCTAGGTGTGCCAGGTTATACCTTCCGTAGAGCAGATATAAATGGCTGCAGCTAGGTTCCAGCATATCCATATGCCCCTGTTTATAAAGTAAAGCGCACGCATGCTTTATATTATAAAATAGAGCCTACATGTGCATGTTGCATTGTGTGAAAACTACATGGGAGATTATAAAATTTACCCTCAAGGAGGGTAATTTTTAGAGCCATTTCTATGGAACTTGGAGGAAGTTGAGGGGTTCTGGGGCCACTGGGGATTTTTGTGATTGGATGGATGGGGGATCGGGGCCACAGGAGATTTTGTTTGGGTGAGTGGGGAAAATCAGGACATCTGGGACATTGGAGATTTTGTTTTTGTTGGGGAGTTGGTGTCTAGGAGAGTACTGGCCCTCCGACAGTGTGCCGATGGCATCAGGGGCTTTCCTCGACGCCTAGGTCACCCGAGGTGACGTGTTAAACTTCACCTCAGATGACCCTGTTTCTCTGGGGCAACATGCCAAACTTGTGCTGACTTCCATGCGCATGTTTTTGGCTTGTTCTCCCAGTTAAACGTTGACTTTTCTGCACATTGGGTAATTTGCATTTTGCATCCTAGCACAAATAGTCAGCATTAAACTCGCACTATGAAAACCCTGCGCCAGAGCTTTAAGCACTGGACTCTAGCGCAGTGTTTCTGCATCAGCCTGTAAGTGGAGGTAAGTGCACCCATGCTAATATTATTCTGTGTTAGGACATGGGGCAGCACATTAGCTGACTGGAGCATGCTGTCCATTCCCCAGTAGTTAACGTGGTGATGTTGCAGCCATGCTTCTGCTGGCTATTGCCTCATTAGGTGCAAAACCACAATGCATTTTAGTAAAAGGGCCTCTATATGTTTAAAGGCCACTATTTATGTCTGGGAAGGCTTTTAAAAAAAACTCCCATAGTTGGGAATTCAAACTTTTGTCTAAAAAAACATTATCTGCAGAGCCAGATTTAAGATGTTGGTGTCAATGGGCAGAATTGGAAAGCAGTGTGGAGAATAGGGATCATAGTTTGTGATCCTACAGCGAGTAAAATCAGGCTCTTGTTTAATCCAGGTAGTTGGTACCTTCAAAGGTTAGCGCCCTAGGCATTTGCCTATGTTACCTGTGCCTAGCACCTATCCTGACTGTGTGTGGCAAAGTTCTACTGGAGTAATTTTCAAAGCGAAAATACACACTTGCCTTTTGAAAACCCAGCAGAGTCCACATAGTGAAAAACAGGTGCACACGATTTACTAATAATACTGAGAAACGCATAAGTGTAAGCAGTATTTATTACTTTATATGTGGTATACAGAATAAAACAAAAAAATTAGCAACTATAAACAAATAACATAAGTCTAAGTACATAAAGAGGAACAGCTATAAAAACATTTTTTCAAAAAAAGGAAAAAGGATCTGAATGAAGAAAACGAAAAGTAGCATATGTTTGTTTTTAAACTTTCTGTGCTTCCCTTTGCAAAGCATCAAGGCATAAGCACTGGCAAGTTAGATGCAAAGCGCTGGAAAGGCAGGCAAAGAGAGACTTTGAACAGAAGCTGGCCATGGGCTGCCCAGCCTAACACAGATCTTTAAAAACGATTCCAGGAGTAATCCAGGAAACTACAAATTGGTGGGCTTGACGTCCATGCTGGACACACTGGGTGTTTATTGCCCTATGAGGTAGTTCATCCTTAAGCCAAGGTGCATATTTTTAAATTAGCCATTTATTGATTTGCAGGCTTATTCTCTAATATCTTCCACAACAATGGAGCCAGTGTAACTGTGAGCGAGAGAGCAAAGTGAGAAATCATTTGGTCATTTTTTAGTACATTTATCAGTGCACCTGTAGATGTGATGTGTTTTATCTTTTTGTAACTTTATTGGGTATGTTTACTATGCTCCAAGCTGGTTGGGCCTTTGCACTAACTGCAGGGAGACAGAGACAGCCGTCCCCCTGCAGTTACTATGGGTCACGACAGTAAACCTGCCATGGGAGCAGCTAATGCCACTCATAGAGGTGGCATTAGTTGTACCTGTGCTATCTGCACCCAGCGCTGGTAACAGGGGTTTCTAACAACCCCTCTAGAACACCCCCATCCCACCCATGTCAGTGCCCAAATGACTCCATTCTCCTGTTGGCCATGCAAAACCCCCATTACATGCAAGCAAAAATGATCTATCCCTTGCTGATGTGACCTTCAACAGATGTAGATTCACAGAAAGAGCTTTGGAATTATTGCCCAAATCTGCAATAATTGATCCGGTCTGATGTTTGTTATTTCTTTCCTCCCACCCCCAGCTAGATCATTCCTCCCTCAACCCCATATAGTTTTAATAGCACCAATCCTGTGCCCTGTGTTCTTTCAAACTGAAGATCACCAACACAGTAATTAAAACCCACAATGCAAAAATTAACTATAGACTATGTGAATAATTGTAAATAGTTTACCCCTGTTCTTCCAGGTTTCAACTCCTGTTAAATGTAAAATACACTACAGTTTCCTGTATGCATATGATATGTTCGATGTAAACCGCGATGATGGTAAGAGTGTGGTATAGAAGAAATGTTAAATAAATAATAAAATAGACAGCCTATATCCAATACAGCCATCCAAAGTTATTTTCAAAAGGAATATTCTAAGGAGCACTTAAATGGAACCCACTAGTTGGGAGGTGGGGAGGAGATAACCTCTGGTGTAGACTTTATAGAAGATTGTCATAATTGTTAAATCAATGTCATCAGCATCAGGGAAAGGGAGTAACCAGGAAGTTGCAGAATGATACAGGTATATTCGAGGCCAAGAGGCCCCGCGTACAAGGCAAATCCTTTGATAGCTTGACTTTTCACGTGATCATAAACGAAGACAAGACTAGCAGTTATTCAAGGAGTCCCATTTCTGGTGCAAAATTTATAGAATTTTGCAATGGGTAAATGTCATCAATGGGCTGGAAGCCCTAATCACAATCTGTCATTATGGTACAGGTGCATTCCATAGCTCTAGGAGCTCTGCACAAGGCAACTCCTGTAATATCCTGACCCCTAGCAGCAGCCTCAGAAACTTTGAAGTTGTTTACAAAGTCTGCAGGGACTTTGCAACAACATGAACTATTGAAAACTGCCCGCATAAATTTTTCAGAGTTGTAACGATTCTATGAAGATTTGTAGAATCGTACTGAAGTGCTGTGTTAACTAATTGCCTTTAGGAGTTCATTTTTTAGGAATTCAATAGAAAATGTCTGTAAGTGGCAGAGAAATAAATGACAAAATATTCAAAGGAGCATTCAGTGGCTTTCATTTTATATTGTTTCTGGAAAGATGTTCCCCCAAATGGAACATTTTTGTTCAGAGTTCTACCACAATCTTGAATGAAAGATTGCTTTTGTGCGTGTTATGTGCAAATTGAATACAGTATATCAGGCCGTATAAGAAATCTGCTGAGAAAATTATATGAACAAGATTTATTGGAATCCTTTCCATAGGTTTTGACTGCTTTGTAAACAAAAAGGAAACTTATTGTGCTTGGGAAAATGTTTGTTGTGTAAAAGCAAATATTAAAGGAATTAGAAAATTAAAGTCAATAAGAATGGTCAGTTCTTTAAGATGAATGGTACCTATCTGAAGTTTTATGGAAGGTTGAACTAATATTGAAGGGCACATTTTTTCCATGGAAAATACATAGAAGAGATTTATTGCTGATCTAGGCTTTGAGCTGAGTTTAAAAGGAATAAAGTTGTTTACATTCATAGATAAATATAACTCAGACATGTTTCCTGTCTTGACAAGCTAGGATAGACTGCAGAAAAATGCTGAAGGTATTTTCCTTACAGTATGGTTAAATTACTTGAAGTAAAATGTACATCTCACCAAGAGTCTGGAAAAATCTCTAAAATTCACTTTATTTAATTTCATTCATTTTTCATTTTATTAAATACATAACATACTTGGGGGTACCAGAGACCAAACTACAAAATGGCTGCTTAAGGAGAGAGCTCTCCCAGGGCACTTCTGATTTTAACTGATTCTCCCTAGATTACAATGACTCCATCGGTATCCTGGAAGATGTCTGGGACCAAGACTGGAAAGTTGAACTTTGCTTCAGCAGTTACACAAGGAGTTAAAAGGGCCAAGCAAGAACCCCCCTTGCCACAGAAAATGATGGCTAGAAAGGAGCCAGAAAGTTACACTGTCCTCCCTGATGCAAGAGCTTATACACGGACTCGCTCTGAGAAAATAAGGAGATATTGGCAGAGATGCGCTCTGAGTTATACTAGCTTACATACAAAGTTGCTACGTCCTCGCATCGTGTGGATGTCCTCTGGCAGAAGATGGAGGTAAATATGGAGGTGGTATTGGGCCTGCAACATGAAATGAAGGTGGTACCTATGCCTGGGAAAGGCCTCAAGAACCTCAGCAATAGGTTTCACTGTAATAATCTCCATGTGTGGGGGATCCCTGAGGGTTCAGAGGGGTCAAACCCTATTAGTTCATGCAGTCCTTTCTTCCTCGGTTCCTCGGTACACAATTACAGGAGCTGGCAGATCGACAGCCTTAGACATAGGAATAGTGTGATTTGAATTGGGCATGGAGTTTACTCTTAGCAAAGGGTCCTTCATCTACCACCATACAGCTTACAGTAGGCGAAGAGGGGTGGGTTACTTCCCCCTGTAAACAAGAGAGGACAGGAGAGTCAATACTTAGAGGTCATCAGGGAAGATGGTAACTTATCCATTTCTTTCCTCTGCAGATGTTTATCCAGAGGACACTCCACTTTCCATTTTTCATAGATTTATGCACTAGGCTTTTCTTGTTCCTCTTCACCATCCCCTGCTCCTGCTCCTAAGGTGCTTCGAAGGTGCTCCGAAGGAGCTCCAAAGGGTCATGACCTGCCCCTTTGGGTATGTCCTTTCGGGCATAGCTGTGGCTGCATCCCACGGTGGGGTGGCCATGGTTTGAAAAGGCCCAAATGACATCATACATGTGCACAAAAGGCACCCGCAGGCCAGGAATCATGTTGACTAACAATGTGGATCTTTCACTGCTCTCTCCGGCAGTGTGGTTGTTTTAGGTTGAGTTGATTGAGGGGGGGGGGGGGGAGGAGAGATTTGGGAGAGTGACCTTGCATGTGGGGTTATGGCTGGTTATGAATGTAGTAAGGGGCAGAGCCTCATCATGCCACTTTTAAATGTAATCTAAAACCCCATCTCTTCTCCCTTGCTTTGGACCTTCCCTCCCCTTTTGTGTGACCTCCTTCTTTTTAACTGTTGTGTTGTGTTCTTTAGCTCCCCCGCTTTATAATTTGAGATTGTAACTTCCTTTCCTCTTTTCTGGCTACTGTCTTTGACTGTTTTTATAAAGTTTTTATATGATTTTATATTGTACACCGCTCTGGTCTTTTTGAATGAGCGGTATATCAAATTTTAATAAACATAAACATAAACAGAGTGAGTGTGGTTAGGGGTCTGGGCTGGGAGCCCCAATTTTCTACCGCAGGTTTTACCCTGGGAGGTGAAGGATAAAATAATACTTGTGGGACGATGAGTTTTTGCTTTACCTTCTGGAATGTGGGACTATTAGCTGCCCTGTTAAGCACTATAAAATTTTGCAAGCATCGAAGCAGCATAAAATGCAAATATCTTTCCTTCAAGAAATACATCTTGATGATTTGGAACATGCTAAATTGAGAAGAAGCTGGGTGGAGGAGGGGTATGTCATGCCTCTGGAACTATGAAAGCAGGCATGGCCATACTGCTCAGTAAATCTGTCCTGCTATAGGCTCTCCAATTACGGTAGTTAAAAACTCATAGGGATGGTACGTGGTCCTTCTTGCAAAAGTATTGGGATTTGAGGTCCTCCTGTGATCTATATATGGACCTAATAACCACAAATTCTTTTGTACTTTGATTCATTAGCAGTTAGAATTTGCTGGTATACCAGTCAAGCTGAGTGGCAACTTCCATTGTGTAATGGATCCTAATTTGGATAGGGTCTCAAATTCTAAGAGGCAAAGGAAAATGCAATGTGTGCCTTCGAGTCAGTCCTGACTCACGGCGACCCAGAAGCTCCTGGGTTTTCTTGGCAGTGTGACCGGAAGTAGATTGCCAGGCCTTTCTTCCGAGGCAACGGAGGGTTAAGTGACTTGCCCAAGGCCACAAGGACTGCTAGCGGGAATTGAACCCTGGTTGCTTGGTTACCAAGCCAGTGTTCTAACCACTAGGCGGCTACTCCACTCTAGAGGCAAAGGGCTGCCCTGTTTTATGAATCCCACATAAAAATTTGACATGTGGCAGACTGCATCCACTAGACAGGGATTTCATTCTTTTCCCGAGCCCATGGTAGTCTGGTGTGAATTGATTATCTCTTTGGCCGAGAAACCTTATTTTTCAGGATGATAAAAACTGAAATTGGACTGATGGAAATATCTGACCATGGAATTATATGAGTTGAGATGGATGGCTTGGAGGTTTTGGGGTGGGTGGGAGGCAGTGACCCTTTCCTGGTTACCTTTATTAAGGACATTAGTTTTCAGAGGTATCTTCTTGATAGGTGGCAACAGTATGTGAAACATGATCAGGTCCACATGAGTACCCCTCTGTTTTGGAACGCAGCCAAGGCAGTACTTTGAAGCTATATCATAGCCTCCATCTGGAATTCACTCCCTCTGGACATATGAGTATCAACAACAATAACTGAATTCCGCCACAGACTAAAACTTACCTCTTCACAGAATATTTTGGTTCTGACACCTAGTTACATATCCCCTCTTGCTCTATACTTATGTTTACTTACCTAATGTTCCCCGATGTTCATTAATTACCCTTTATGCAGGCTAATACTTAACCTTTTGAACCTCAGTTCAGTCTGTAAAGGCTCTTTAATACAAGTTAAATCACTGTTTAAGTTATATGTAAATCTTCTTAACTAAGTTAATTTTACATCATTTTGAATTGTAGATATAGTGGCTTAAAAAAGTTGTTAAATAAATAAATAGCTTACGTAAGGGCTTGGCAAATCTGAGCTGTCGGGTTGCTATGGTGACCAGAAATTTATACCCAGTGCCTGGGATTTTCTTAACCTCCCCTATTTATGATCCATGATTGCAAGCCACAGAGAAGACACCATGGGGATCCGATCTCTGGCATTCAAACCGGAGGGGTCTTTACTGCAATGGCGGCTCTCTTCTACTCATGGGAGATCGGATCCCTGTGAGCAGAAAAGGAGGAGAAAGCTGTGTTCGCAGCAAAGGTGTCTCTTGTCTGCCTGTGGGAGTTCAATCTCCATGGGCAGGAAGGGAAGTCACAGCTCTGAGACAACAGGTTGTCCATGAGAGATCCCATCCTCCTTGTGCAGAGGACAGCTGGATTGGGGGCCTGTTGGGAAAAAAAGTGGTTAGGCCGGGGGGGGGGGGAGTGAGGCAGCAAACTTTTAAAGGGACTGAAGATTAAAATAAAAAGGGAAGGAGGATGGGGTAGTGAGGGCAGAGGATAGGAGTGCCAGGGGGAGGGAAAAGTGGAGAGAGTCTGGAAGGGGAACAGAGCATGGAGAGGGGTTAGGGGGGAGAGTCCAAGGTGTTGAAGGTAAAAGGACAAATAAAGGGACATGTATAAATGCCAAAAGGTGCATCCCCCCCCCCCACCCAGAACACACACACACACCTACCAATCCTACACGACAGATACACAGGCACCACACACACACAGGCACACACATAAGCACCTCACCTCCACAATGCAAAAACACACACATGCACCATAGTCCTGCACCCCACCTGTACAAAGGCGTTCATCGTCACATCCCATGCACAGATGGGCAAACCACCATTGCACCAAACAAGCACACACGCTTTCTACATATTTCTGTCTAAAGTGCCTCTTCAAATTCTTCACTCTCCCCAGATATGTATGAGATTACAAATGGAGGAAAGTCGATGGAGAATGGAGGCAATGCTGGAGGGGAGATGCAAGGATTTTGGACTGGCTCCTCAATAAAAAACAAAATTTGTCAAGTCCTGGCTTATGTCTCAAAAATGAGAAGCAACACACACTTGCAAAAAAAATGTGTAAGACTCAGATAAGGAGCGAGGCAAAGAAAACCACAGAAGGCAATATGTGGAAAATAAAAACTTTAATGACATCTTTTGAGTTTATTTGTTTTAGCTTACTATTTATTTATTTACATTCTCTTATATACTGTGCTATTCTGCATCAGTGCAGTTTAAATTGAACAAACTGAAATTACATCGAACAGGGCATTGAACTTGGAGATAATTATTTTACAGGGAACATGGGCTATGGAGGGTTAAGTGTCTTGCCCAAGACCACAAGGAGCACCTGTGGGACTAGAAACCCCAGTCCTTCCGGCCCAAGGTTGCTGTCCTCTAGTGGGATTTGAACCCCCGACCTTTCAGCCTGGAGTACCTTGCCTCAACCACTAGGCCACTCCTCCACTCCACTCCTCCACTCCACTTCTTACTAGTTTACTGTTATTACTTTTATGTTATTTATTTTTAAGAATGCTGTATTTGTGTTTTTCTATTAAAGGTTTTTACACCCCTGACGAAGGCTGCCACCAAAACACTGCCTGTGTAGGGTAGACGCCATTAAAGGTTTTATTTTCCACATATGGCCGCCTATGGCTTTCTTCCTCTTGCTCCATATCTGATCCATGTCTCAAAAAGACAGAAACCTTCAAACAATCATCGATCTTGCATTTATAAGAAAAAAACAATTAAGGGACCATCAAATCAAATATAGAGAGGGAATTATTCAAAGAACCATGTTCAAAATGATTTCATGTTCCTGTTTTAGATTTTCTTGCTTTAACTTCTTATACTTCATAAAACTATTTCCAAAACTTCATTTATCAGTTCATATATACTTCACTTCATATACTACACATTTTAAAGTTCATGAAATCATCCAATATCACATAAAATGATCACCTGTCTTGTTTTAAAAGTAGATATAAGTTCACAAATATGATATCACATTTCACTACTGCATTAGGGATCAGTTCTACATAACTACTACTACTGAACATTTGTATAGCGCTACAAGATGTACACAGCGCTGCACAGACACATGTAAAAGACGGTCCCTGCTCATCAGAGCTTACAATTTGTCAAGACAGACAACACAGTAGCTGTAGACCTGGAATACAGCTAGGGGGAATGGTCAGGAAACACAAAGGAGATCAGGTGAGTCAAGATCCGAAAGCAGCAGCAAAGAGGTGAGCTTTCAGCCTGGATTTGAAAATCAGCATCATAATCTTCAATATCCAGAGCTCTACTGGTTTCAATCTTATTGTCAAACTAAATTTAAGAAAAACAGAAGTCCAGTCATAAAAGACAAGTAATTCGATCTATGCCATCCAATCAATTTCTGCATTAAGAATATTATGTTCAAAAGAGTTCACCAGAAAAATCTATTGTTGCTCCGTATAATTGCGTAGCCTCTCATAATCATCCCCTCTCCAATCCATATTAATCTGACCAAGGACACTCAAGTGAATATTGAATAGTTCATACTATTGGAGCCATTGTCCAACCAATGGAGCCATAAGTGTCCCAGTTCTTATTCTACTGCAGTGTTCATTTAATCTTAATTGTATCATTCGCTTAGTACTCCCAATGTAAATCTTCAAGAGCATTGGATTAAGTATATCACAAAAATTGAAGCACATACAGTATGGTGGCAGGTTACAACAGTTTTCCCCATAATAGGGTTAATCCAGGAATTACAGGTTAATGAGCTACTGCATCAACCAAATTGCCTGCAGGGCTTATGACTAAAAATTTATTGCTGCCCCGCTGTACTGGAGCAATCCTTTCCACTAAGTTCCTGGCTTTTATAAATTCCATAATTGTCTGATAGGGACATCTGCAGGGGTGTCTACATAGACATCCCCAGAATAGTATTTTGGAACCTGGGCATCTAGGTATAGCCTAATGGTTAGCATTGTGGGCTAGGACTCTTTGGGCCTGATATTTGAAGGGCATTTACACAGTTTACAGCCTAGTAAACTGTGTAAATGTCTTAGATGGGGATATTTAATGGCACATAAACAGGTAGTGTCGTTGTCTATCCCCTTCTATGTTCCCTACATGCTCTGATTCTATCCAGCTAGCATTGGGGCATTCTGGGGTAGAGTGAAGATGGGGGGTACGAGATAACTGGGCAGCAGCGATACTGCATACTGTTCGGTTAGTGCTCTGCACTGAAAAGATAAGCGAGGAAAACACTCGCCTATCTTTACGGCGCAGGCACTAACCAGGCAACATGCAATATTGCTGCTGCCAAGTTATCTTTGACGGCTTCCAGGTTGTGCGGCGATACCCGGATATTCAATATCGGGGCCGCATTTGACCCCAACATTGAATAACTGGGTCTGCCCAGAAGTATATCGGGCCCTTTATCTTTATTAGCATTTCTGATATAACGCTTGTTACATAAGCAATAAAGCGTTCTACAATAGAAAATAGCTGCTAGGAAAAATAAAAAAAGGAATGCCAAAATGTGACAGCACGGAGAAGATGCAGTCATACAAAAGGAGCAAAGGGAAGAGAGAGAGGAGCCTTGGGGCGGGGGGGGGGGGGAGGGAGGGGAGGGAGTGGAAAGAGATTATGGAGTGTGGAAGCAAAGGTTCGGATCCCACTTCTGCTACCATTCAAATTATGCTGAGTACTGGGGATGGTGCTGTGCTTTCTTCTCTACACCCTCTGGATGTTTTTCAGTCAAAACTAACACTTTTCAGGTACCTGGAGCAGGTTTAATCTTAGACACACCTTCGAACATGTGGGATGTTTCAGAGACCAGATGGGGACATCCAGGTTCCTAGGAACACCACAGCCATGCTTAAGTGCTTATGTTTAGGTGGAGCAGGAAAATCCACTGCTTACCCCTGGGATAAGCAGTATGAAATCTGTCTACTTTTTGGCAACCTGACAGGTTACTGGGCTTGATGGACCCTCTGGTCTGACCCAGTATGTTATGTTCTTTCTGTAATCAGTGGCTCTCTTGGAGTATGGGAGGAAGGCCTTCTCTTCTCTTCTCTTGGAAGGTGTTTGTAAAGATACTTTATTATGTATGGCATTTCTGTTGTGTACAGCTAAGGAAATGACTTCTTTGCTCCTACCCTGGAAAGGCACGGCCAGTCCCTTGTGCAGTTGTATAAGATGTGCTGCTAGATAGGAAGACTCTTTTTTTACCAGGAATTTCTGAAACTTTAGAATCTGTTTTTAAGAATCAAATTCTATATTCAGTTCTTAAAGTGAAGAAGAAAGTTGAAGTCCTCTTATCTACTACTAATGGGGAAAAAGCTCCTCTCTACTCTAAAATCTGCCTTTTCTCCCTTCCCCTCACAGCTTCTGGCTCCTTCGCATCTGCTTCCTGCCTTGCTGCCACCCCCTTGCCCCCCCCCCCCACTACCCAGTTTAACTATGTAGCAAAAGCCTGTCCCTCTGCCCCTTATTGCTCTGTTATCCCTCATAGGGTAGCAGCAGCAGAGCATGTTGAAAACTCACAAGATCGGCAGTGCCACCAATGAGTTTTCAACATGCTTGTGATGCCAGCGCCCAAACGGAGAGCCTAGTGGTGGAGAGCAGAGGGACGGACTGCCACCATTCATCCTGCTAGTGGCGGCTCTGGATCTCTTCAGCTCGCAGGGTCTGGGCATCTCCATCAGCTGTTGTACTCTTAGTGGTCCTTCCTGCATGGTGCACTCTGTGCAAGCCTGAGCACTCCTGGGTGGCAGCCACTGTTCTTTGTAGAACCATAACAGACTCTCCTGTGCTTACCAGCATGCAAATTAGAATATCATAAAAGGTATAACTCAAATACTTTGGCAGTTTTGCCAAAAATACCGATTTACACTTTTCAGTTTGCAGTTACTCTTTTGATGTATCAAAATTAGAGAAACATGACGGCAGAAAAAGACTACATGGTTCATCTGGTTTGACCTTCCATATCAACTACAATAGTCCCCTTTTGTCCTTTAGAGATCCTCTGTGTTTGTCCCATGCTTTTCTGAATTCAGATACTGTCCTTATCTCTTCTACCTCCACTAGGAGACTATTCCATGCATCTACCACTCTTTCCATAAAGAAATATTATCCTCTTTCACCCTCATCCCTTATCCCCTCGTAGCAGAGCTTGCCTTCAATTGAAAGAGACTCTTCTGTGCATTTATGCTATGGAGGTATTTAAATATCTCTATCATATCTCCCCTATCCCACCTTTCCTATAAAGTATACATATTAAGATCTTTGTCTATCCTCATATGCTTCATAACGAAGACCACTAATCATCTCAGTAGCCACCCTCTGCACAGACTCCAACCTGCTTATATCCTTTTGAAGGTGTGGTCTCCAGAATTGCACACAATACTCCAAATGAGGTCGCACCAGATACTTAAACAGAGGAATTATTGCCTCCTTTTTTCTGCTGGCCATTCCTCTCCCTATGCACCGAAACATCCTTCTGGCTTTTGCAGTTGCCTTTTCTATCTGTTTAGCTAAGATAAGATTGCCAGACACAATTATGCCCAGGTCCTGCTCATCTTTTGTGGGCAGAAGTACCTCACCCCCTACACTGTACTGCTCCTTTGGATTTTTGCAGGCAAAGTGCATGACCTTGCATTTTTTAGCATTAAATTTCAGCTGCCAAATTCTAGATCATTCTTCAAGCTTAGCTAGATCTCTCCTCATGTTATCTACTCCTTCCTGGGTATCTTCTCTATTGTAGATTTTGGTATCATCTGCAGAGAGGCAAACCTTACCTGACAGCCATTCTGACATTGATTTTTAATGCAAAAAAATCAGTTACCACCTTTTATTAAGTAGACCCATAGGAGCCAAGTTTAGAGTTTCATGGCATATGCATAATTATAGTATAATCTTCCTTTAACTTACCTGAATGTAACTCCTCGAACTAGTCCAGAAAACGTGTGAGCTCAATCCAAATCTGTGTTGCGTTTTCAACTAATTTATACACATGTATAACTCAGATGTAATGTATTTCACACTCATTTGTGAGCTATTTCAACTTCTTTTCAAGTCTCACGCAGTGCAAAAATATTAAAGGCCTCGTATACTAACACGCCAAAAGATTTCCAGGTTAGTAGCCGTTTATACAGTATTTAGCTACGGGATGCTAAAACATAGGCAATGTTGTAAAATATACTACTTGCATTCCCAGAGCTGGGAAACTTTGTGTGTTTCCCATCCACGGGTGTGCAAGTAAAACTTTTAAAAAGCCCTTTTTGTGTGCTAGTGGCTTACGAGAAGGGCCACTGACCTGAATTAAAGGTCCCCTAGCCTTTCATGCCCCTAGTGGAATGGAGCCGCCTTCTCCCAACTCCTTCCCAGGAGCAACTCAGTGTGAAAGTGTTCCAAACCTGCCCACTTTCAGGCCCCACCCTTTTTAAAAACACCTGAGGCTCCAAAGACCTCCTTCTGTCCTTTCCAAGGCCCTGACTTATGAAACTGATGCAAGCATGTCAAGGGCAGGAGTGAACCCCACTCTCTCCCACCTATGGGAGCCATTTTGAAGAGCTCCAGATTAGCAAGGCCGCGGGGCCTAGTCCTCGCGGCCGGCACTAACCGGGGGGGCGGGCACGCGCACGCCCTGCGCGGCCGATGCCGCGTCGGAAAGGGGGGGGAGCGGTGAGCCTGTAAGGTCGGGCAGCTATTGGTCACCACGTCGTGGTGAACGGCGCGGTGGCCAATGGGAAAGAAGGACAGTGCTGGGGGGAGTTTTTCGGCGGAGACACTGCGTGGCTGCGGCCTCTTTCGGACGGCTGCCGGAGACGCCGGACGCGTGAGCTGAGAGCGCTGCGGATAAGTGCTTTTATTTGTGGGACAGGGTTTGTCGGGAGCGGGGGACGAGGACAGTAGTGGTCGGTTAGTGGAGAATTGTTGTTGGGTCAGTGCCTGGGGTCGGGAGCGGGGGATGAGGAAAGACTGTGAGGGGCCGAGAAAGTGGGCGCGCGCCACGTGCGGGCCCGGTTAGCAACGGATAGCCGTTGGTGACAGCGTGGGGTGCAGTGGGACGTACCAGAGCTACCAAACTGAGAGCATTAATTAATTTACTTGGTATTGTGCTCTCATATATAGCACCGTGGAGCAATGGACAGCAGCGATAAGTCAGGGAAATGGCCCTGCAAGGGAAAAAAAGGAGTTAGGGCTGCTCGAGGGAGAAACGGGGCAGTGCACGTGGCTGGTCATGAGCAGGAGGGCAGCGGCGCCTGTGACAGGGGGAGTAGGTCAAAAGGCGCAGTGGAAAGGGGGAAGGCACGGCGTGGGGGGGCCCAGAAGACAGCAGCTACTGGAAGCGGTAGGAGAGGCTGCCGGCAAAGCACAGGAAGGCAAAGGCGGGGAAGGGCTGGCCTGGAGGGGGAGCCGGCTCAGGAAGTGAGTCCCGGTCCGGCTGAGCCCCAGGGGGGGTGGGTCAGAGGCGCCGAGTCATGCTACGGGGGGTAGTAGAGGGAACAGGGGTGGTCGGGCCTCCAGGGGTTTCTCGGGTGATGGGGCAGGACGGGGGTCTGATACTGCAATAGGTGGGGGGGCCCCGGAAGGGAGTTTGGGTGCGTTCGTGGGTGGAGATAGGTGGGCTGGGTCAGGTTTACAGAGGGAAGTTAGAGGCGACCCTATGACAGCGTGGGAGCACTGGCAAGGGAGGGGGGGTCAAGGCTCTTCGCGTGCGGAGTGGATGGGAGCTTGGCATCCTCCATGGGGTATGGCGGGTGTGTCTTCGCCCTTCCCTGTTTTTTCTCCGCAGGTTCCGCCTATGTGGCAGTATCCGGGAAATTCGTGGTGGAGTGCATCGTGTCCGGTAGGAGGTGCGAGTTCCAGCCCTGCGAGCAGTCAACTGGGCAGAAGAGCAGCGACTGGTGTAGAGACAGTAATTCCGCCGGCTGTGGAGCGTCAGGAGCGTGGCGTTTCGTCTGAACCGGTTCAGAGTTCTCCAGGTGAGCGGGTAGTTGACCCCTTGGCGGCGGAAGGGGATGGATCGGGGGTGGCGGGTTCCGGGCGCGGGGCCAGGGGACGTAAGAGGAAACATGCTTGCCGTAGGCGTCGGAGATCGGAGTCCTCTTCCTCTTCGTCCAGTGACTCCTCGTCGTCCGAAGGGGACGGTAAAGGACGAGAGCACGAGGTATCAGCGGAGAAACAAGTAATGGGGGGGGGCAGCGCCCACGTTGGCGGCGTTCTCCGAGTTATGGGAAGGGGTTCCCAGGAAGCTGCGAAAAAAGATTCAAAAGCGGCGTTATATTGACATTTTTCGACTGTTAGAAGGGCGTAAGCATTCCGGGGACAGCCGGAGGAAGCGGAAGGAGGACGAGAAGGCGCGGGTAGGGTGCGGAGGGTTGCACGGAACGTGGTGAACTGGACGCGTGCCTTTTTAAGATTGGCCAGCGTGTGGGGGCATTTTCGCCCGGAGCAGTATGGTATGCTGTTGGCATACGCAGACTCTATATTAGAGGCGTCGGTAACGCATGATGGGTGGGCTTGGCTCAATTACGATGAGAAGTTCCACGATAAAATGGAGGAGAATCAGACGCTATCCTGGGGGACGCAGGATATTAATCTCTGGTTGACGCAGATGGCGATCAGACCAGGTATGGGAGGGGTGAGCGGCCCGAAAGCGGGCTCGGCCAGTGCAGTGGGCGCAGCAAAGCCCTTTCGGGTTGGCGTGCCCCAGATGGTACAGAGGTCATCGGGGGGGGGGGGGGGGGTGTGCCGGAGATGTCTGTTGGAGGTTCAACAAATCTTCATGCCCCTTTCCGGATTGTAAATTCCGGCACGCTTGCTCCGTCTGTGGGGGGGGACATTCTGCCCTCAAATGCGTTAAGCGGGGGGCGATCGGAACCAATGCTCCCACCACCAAGCCTTAGGAGCTTTCGGAGCTTAGCGCCTACTCCAATTAAGAGTCAGGCGCTTCATCCGTGGTTGAGCCGATATCCTAAAAAGGGGGACGGGTTAATATTGGAAACGGGGTTTCGGTGGGGATTTCCGATCCCGGTGGTGGGGCAGGTAGCGCCTGTCGTGGCTCGGAATTCGGCTTCAGTTCGACGTTTGGCCTTGATTGTAAGAGAAAAATTAGCAGGGGAGATTCGGTTGGGGCGGATTGCGGATCTTTTCCCAGGAAAGCCATTTGTGAATTTGGTGGTGTCCCCTTTGGGTATAATTCCGAAGAAGGAACCTGGGAAGTATCGTTTAATCCATAATTTATCTTCCCCGGCGGATCTTCGGTTAATGACCACATCCCAAATGCACTTTGTGCGGTGCGTTATGCTTCGTTTGACGAGGCGGTGGCCTTGGTCAGAGACAATGGTCCAGGGTGCTTAATGGCGAAGGCTGATATTGAATCTGCCTTTCGTTTATTGCCGGTGCGCCCTTCGGATTTTCACTTATTGGGTTTCTGCTTTGAGGGACAATTTTATTTCGACAAGTGCATGCCTATGGGATGTGCGATATCCTGCGCTTACTTCGAGCGGTTTAGTACGTTTCTGCATTGGGTGCTCATGGAGCAGACGGGGAGCGTTCAGGTAGTGCATTACTTGGACGATTTCCTTTTCGTCGGGGCGGCGCAGTCTGGGCGGTGCCGGGTAATGTTGGAGGGTTTTCGGCAGCTAGCGCAGGAGTGGGGTGTACCCATAGCGGCGGGGAAGACGGAAGGTCCGGCGACGTGCCTTACGTTCTTGGGGATCGAGTTGGATTCCGAGTTGATGACTGCAAAATTACCTGCAGACAAGGTAAGGAGGTTGCGAGCGTTGGTGGCAAATGTGATGGTCTCACGGAGGATGACGCTGCGGGAGATGCAGGCTCTCATAGGTTCGCTTAACTGTGCCTGTAGGGTTATTCCCATGGGCAGAGTCTTTTTGCGGCGATTGTCGGTGGCTATTGCGGGGGTCTGTATACCTCATCATAGGATTAGGGTGTCGCGAAGCATGAAAGCGGATTTGGCGGTATGGGATGAGTTTTTGGAAGATTTCAATGGTGTCACGGTATTGCGTGAGAGAGCAGTATCGAGTGATGAGTTACAATTATATACGGATGCGGCCGGGGGGGCGGGCTTAGGTATCTTCTTCGGGGGGTCTTGGTGTGCGGCAGAATGGCCCCAGAGTTGGCGGGCAGCTGGACTTACGTGGAATATTACCTTCTTGGAATTGTTCCCCATATTGGTGGTGTTGGCAGTCTGGCCGGATAGATTACGTCACCGTCAGGTTATCTGGTGGTGCGATAATGAAGCTGTAGTTAGTGTGTTGAACACTTACGCCCCGCGGTGTAAACCGGTGGCGGACTTAATGCGACGGGTGGTTTTAGCATGTTTACGTTTGAATGTGGTGATTAAGGCGCGACATATCCCTGGGTTTACTAACACAGTTGTGGATGCTCTTTCCCGTTTCAAGTGGGAGCGGTTTCGGACCTTGGCGCCAGGAGCGGAGGAAGTCGGGGCTGCGGTCCCAGAGCATTTATGGCAGATTGGCCTCGAAGCCTGACCGATCTGTTACGGAAATCGGTGTCTGCTGCGACGTGGGAGGCGTACCTGAGGGGCTGCAGCAGTGTGGTGTCCTTCCTGTTGGAGCGTGGATGGAAGCGAGGTCCAGCATCTGATTTCCTTCTTGGTCAGTATGTTCTAACAGCAAAGGTCGCCGGTGTCTCGCGGTCATCGGTGCAGCGGAATTTGGCAGGGTTTACCTTTTTCATGAAGGCGGTGGGGTGGGGGGTGGCTGGGGGAGGATTTTTGACGCGCAAGCTGTTGCAAGGTTGGGAGCGGTCCGTGCCTTCTCCTCTCGACGGGCGGCAGCCGATAACGCATGACCTGCTGGTTCGTTTGTGTCTTGCCTTACCTTTGGTGGTTTCGTCTAAGTATGAAGGATTACTATTTCGAGCAGCGTTTACAGTGGCCTTTTTTGGTGCTTTTCGCGTCGGGGAGTTGGTTGCAGAGTCGGGTCGTAGGGCGCGTGGGCGAGGCTTGCAAGTTGACCACGTAAAGATGGGTGACGGCGGTGCTCGTATTTACCTGGCAGGTTCCAAGACTGATCAGAAGGGGAGAGGCGAGTGGGTAGTCCTGGGGGAGGTTGCTGGGTCTCCTACATGCCCGGTTGCGGGGTTAACTGAGTACTTGTCTGTGCGTCCTGCGGGTGCCGGTAGCCTTTTTGTGCATGAGGACTCGCGGGTGCTTACGCGTTTCCAGTTTACGGCGGTGTTGCGTTTGTCATTGACACGGATTGGGGTGAAACCGGCGCGGTTTGCCCCACACTCCTTTCACATAGGAGCAGCTACCAGTGCGGCGGGGGAAGGTTTGCCGGAGTGTGAGATTCGGCGGATCGGTAGGTGGCGGTCGCAGGCGTTCCGCAGATACGTGCGCTTGTAGGGGTGGTGGGGGTATTTAACTGTTCTGTTTCTTTATGTTTCAGAAGGCTTGCAGAGAGTGTGTCGCTGTTGGGTGATCGGCCACTCGTTTGTTTACTGGGCTGGTCGGCGAGCAGCAACACGGCCGATTGGTCCGAATATTGGACTGGATGCTTTCTTGGTGACCGTATCATGGCTGGGCGAGAGGGGTTTACGGTGGATGCAGCTCTTGCCTTTGCTGCAGCACCATGAGCGTGGCAGAAGACAGCCGGACATACTGCTGATTCATCTTGGAGGCAACGATTTGATATCCTGGACTTGTCGACAGTTGATTCGTGCTGTGCACAAGGACTTGGAGGCAGTATTGGCAATGTTTGATGGCGTAGTGTTGGTTTGGTCTGATATCATTCCAAGGCCTTCTTGCAAGTTCCAGCGTCGCTGGTCCAGGGGGCTCACCAAAATTAATAGGCAAATTGGTAGGTGGGTTAGCGAGCATGGGGGGTGTCAAATTTTACACTCATGGGTGGATGTGGAGTGTGCAGGGCTGTTTCGGTCGGATGGAGTAGATCTTTCCCCGGTTGGGATGGATTTGCTCCTGAATGACTGGCAGGAGGCCTTGGAGGGTATCATGTCTGTGATGAGAGCTGGTCGCAGCTTGCTTTGTGGGGGGCGGCTCAGGTCATGGGCGGCCTGAGCCGGTGGCGGGATCCCGGAGGTTTCCGGGGTCTGGAGCCGGATGCAAGCATTAGGGCAGGGGTGGGGTACCCCTGACCCGGACAATCCCTCGGGCTTTTGCTAATAACATGGCGAAGCCGGATGAGGGAGGGTGAGGCCTTTTACTTGTGGCCGCTATGCGGCGGAAGCAGAAGCGGCGTCACTTTGCTAATAACATGGCTAGTGATGGCTCGCTCTGCTGGGGGTGGGGGGGGGGTTGTGGGGATATGTTAAATTGTTGGTTTGTTGTTGGCTATTGTTAAGTGTGAATAAAGCTGCGACCAGTTTAAGTCCAAAGGAAGGTGTAATTGTCTTTTGTGTTAATGAACAGAGGAAGGAGCAAAGAGGGAGGAAGGGGGGGGGTAACAAGGGCGCTTAGCGTTGGTCCGCCGTACCCGGTTATAGCAAGGCCGCGGGGCCTAGTCCTCGCGGCCGGCACTAACCGGGGGGGCAGGCACGCGCATGCCCTGCGCGGCCGATGCCACGTCGGAAAGGGGGGGGGAGCGGTGAGCCTGTAAGGTCGGGCAGCTATTGGTCACCGCGTCGTGGTGAACGGCACGGTGGCCAATGGGAAAGAAGGACAGTGCTGGGGGGAGTTTTTCGGCAGGGACACGGCGTGGCTCCGGCCTCTTTCGGACGGCTGCCGGAGACGCCGGACGCCCGCCCACCCACCCGTTGGTTCAGGCAGGTTGGCCTGGGGGTGTTTGGGGTGTTGCAGCTGGCGGGGGGTTATGGCGGGATCCCGGAGGTTTCCGGGGTCCGGAGCCGGATGCAAGCATTAGGGCGGGGGTGGGGTACCCCCTACCAGGACAATCCCTCGGGCTTTTGCTAATAACATGGTGAGGCCTTTTACTTGTGGCCGCTATGCGGCGGAAGCAGAAGCGTCATCACTTTGCTAATAACATGGCTAGTGATGGCTCGCTCTGCTGGGGGTGGGGGGGGGGGGTGGTGGGGATATGTTAAATTGTTGGTTTGTTGTTGGCTATTGTTAAGTGTGAATAAAGCTGCGACCAGTTTAAGTCCAAAGGAAGGTGTAATTGTCTTTTGTGTTAATGAACAGAGGAAGGAGCAAAGAGGGAGGAAGGGGGGGGGGTAACAAGGGCGCTTAGCGTTGGTCCGCCGTACCCGGTTATAGCAAGGCCGCGGGGCCTAGTCCTCGCGGCCGGCACTAACCGGGGGGGCAGGCACGCGCATGCCCTGCGCGGCCGATGCCACGTCGGAAAGGGGGGGGGAGCGGTGAGCCTGTAAGGTCGGGCAGCTATTGGTCACCGCGTCGTGGTGAACGGCACGGTGGCCAATGGGAAAGAAGGACAGTGCTGGGGGGAGTTTTTCGGCAGGGACACGGCGTGGCTCCGGCCTCTTTCGGACGGCTGCCGGAGACGCCGGACGCCCGCCCACCCACCCGTTGGTTCAGGCAGGTTGGCCTGGGGGTGTTTGGGGTGTTGCAGCTGGCGGGGGGTTATGGCGGGATCCCGGAGGTTTCCGGGGTCCGGAGCCGGATGCAAGCATTAGGGCGGGGGTGGGGTACCCCCTACCCGGACAATCCCTCGGGCTTTTGCTAATAACATGGTGAGGCCTTTTACTTGTGGCCGCTATGCGGCGGAAGCAGAAGCGTCATCACTTTGCTAATAACATGGCTAGTGATGGCTCGCTCTGCTGGGGGTGGGGGGGGGGGGTTGTGGGGATATGTTAAATTGTTGGTTTGTTGTTGGCTATTGTTAAGTGTGAATAAAGCTGCGACCAGTTTAAGTCCAAAGGAAGGTGTAATTGTCTTTTGTGTTAATGAACAGAGGAAGGAGCAAAGAGGGAGGAAGGGGGGGGGGGTAACAAGGGCGCTTAGCGTTGGTCCGCCGTACCCGGTTAATGTCCTACTTACAAGTTTTATAATTATAATATTAACTTATTTTATTAGGGGTGGTTTTTATTCTGTCATTTTGAGATAATTGTATATTTGCCATTTTTTTTATTGTAATTCACCTTAGTTATTTTAACTAGAATATCAAGCTTGATAGATAAATTATTCAGATATTTTACAAGTTGCTAGAAAATTATTAAAAGTGGCATCTTCCTTTTAAATATCCCCTATTAGAGGCAGGTGGTAACTACTCTCTGTTCTTTGTTAACAAAAACAAATAGTAGTGGTAGTACAATAATTTATATTGTTATCTTTTGAAAATGTCTCACTTGTCATAAGCATTGAAAGAAACAAAACATAAAAAATGACAGCATTATGTAATAACAGTATACACTTAATGATATTATGGCATCAAAAGTTAAATGAGATACACTAAGAACGATCAGTACTGGGCAGCAATATATAATCAGCAAACATACAATTTGAACATCATCATAATCATTTGAGGATAAAGTATTGCTTGAAGCCACTTTCTAAATTATTGTCATGAATAAATAGTGACAATGGTATGCACTTAAATGTCTTCTTTCTTCTCATTATCGGTGATGGTAGTCACCAAATAGGAGTCATATTTCCAGCTGTGAAAGAGATTCTGCTTCACCTTATTGAAAAAATATGACTGTTACAAAGGTTTGCTATAGCAATGAAATAGATTAGACATGTTTCAGCTTTGTGCCTGTAGAAGATTGACAATGCAGAAAGCTGAAGTTCTTCTTTCTTTGCTGAACACAAAATTAACACGTCACACAACACACTGCACTGCAGTGTCACAACATGCTTCAGGTTTTTTTTTTTTGGGGGGGGGTTGTTTCTTTGATGGAAGCAACCGTAATTCTGTTTCCATGGCGATTCAATCATTGCTCGTTGAGATTACAGGGTAATGTGCTCTATAGTATCACTGTAATAGCCATTTTAATGATATGTAAACCTTTTTGCCAGAAACGTCAATGAGGCTACCAACTGATTTCAAATTAAGCTGCCAAATGGTTTTCAGATGGTGATGACAAAATATCATTACAGTACTGATTTGGAAACTGCAAAACATTAACCATCTTGTTTTTATTGCAAATCGGCCATGGATGTTAACTAATACATATACTATTATTATTACTATTACTACTATTAATCGCTTATATAGTGTTCCAGGACATACACAGCAATGTACAGACATAGATAAGAGAAGTCTCTATTCCAAGGAACCTGAAACTTAGTCAAAACACACCAACAAGACAGTTTTCAGATATTTTGAGACTAATATTTTAAAGCCCTTATCCAGCCAGCGAGATATTCCGCATAACTAAGGAAGGCAGAACATCCTCCAGACCCTGCTATCCCTCCCCCCCACACCCTTTCCGCACAGGACCACACGACAGCCAACTTGTGGGTATAATCAACTTTATTTGTGGGAATAACACCGCTATCTGGATAGATGCCACACTGGCTTTTCTATCCAGGTATTCAGTGCTGGCCATAGTCTGCATACCAGTGCTGAATACGCAGAATACATGTAAATGCTGCAGCTGGCATATAAACAAAATATCAACTATGGCATTTCAGTACTGGGCTCTTTGTATATCTTACTAAACCCATCTCACCCTTCCCCCCTTCTCTTTGTCTGTGAATAACACTGTCATCCTTCCTGTCTCCTCGGCTCACAATCTTGGATTCTTCTCTCTCTTTCTCTGCACATATCCAACACAGCTAAAACCTGTCATTTCTTTCTCTATAACATCAGCAAAATTCATCCCTTCCTTTCAGAACACACCCAAGATCCTTATCCATTCTCTTTTCATGTCCCATCTAGGCTATTGCAACCTGATGCTCACTGGCCTATCATTAAATCATCTCTCT
This sequence comes from Ichthyophis bannanicus, assembly GCA_033557465.1. NCBI lineage: Eukaryota > Metazoa > Chordata > Amphibia > Gymnophiona > Ichthyophiidae > Ichthyophis > Ichthyophis bannanicus. Next base: position 241,494,839 of record CM066040.1, on the reverse strand, counting down.
CCTCTCCAATCTGTTCAAAACTCAACTGCATGGCTGATCTTCCCCCAATGTCGCTATACTCTCGTAACGCTTCTTCTCAAGTCAAGTCATTTGCTCTCTATCCATTTCCACATACCATTCAGACTTCTCCTACTGATCTTCAAGTACATTTATTATTCATCTCCTCATTGCCTTACCTCTCTTATTTCTCCCTACAACCCTCCTTGGGAACTCTTTTCACTATGCAAATTGTGTTCCTAGTCCATCTCGTCAGGATTATTGCATGAGTAATTCATCCTTTTTGCAAGCCAAAGGCTGGAAGGCTGAGTTCTTTGGGGGCCTATTGACTAAGCTGCATTAGCTGTTTAGTGTAGGAATTACTGCACACTTGACAGCTCAGTCCCGTATTAACTGCTAGCATGAGCTAATCCCTGTATTAAATAATTAAATAGAAGAAAACATTTTGGGGCATGGAATGGCCTGGGATTGTACTGTAAAGTTAATATGGAGGTCAGTACTGCATGCTAACTATTAATCCAGCAAAAAACACAGAGCCATTAAGAGCACCTAAAAAGCTAAAGCTAACTGCATCACACGTTATCTGACACGGTAGCAATTCTTTCTGTCTGTTAACTGCATGCCATCCATCCCAAACATGCTGGAAACTCCCCCCCCCCCCCCAATAGTTAATGTAAAATTACCGCAGTTACTGCGCAGTCACCGCAAAATCTTACTGCATTTAGTAAATAGGGCCCTCGGTGTTACTTCTGTGCTAAGAGGTGTCACTCCTCACACACTTTTGAGTCATTTTGATTCCCATAGTGCAGAGATCAGGAGCAGCTGCAAAGGTTAGGAATTTATATCAGGTGTCGTCATTGTTTAAAAATACCATATTGGAAGCCCAGACCAGATACTGTATAGTCCATGTATTAAAAAACAGGCAGAAGGGGGGTTTCCAGTTCTGGTGGAGGTAGGAATGGTAGCTGCATCATGGAGCTCTGCAGCGGCCGCATTATAAACCCAAGAAATTAGAGCCTTTAAAGTGTTCCCAGCCAAAGTGAAGAGTCCTTTCATGATGCCAAAGACCCCAAAAGGGAAAGATGGAAAAACTCTAAAAATTTGTTTGCTGAGAAGATTAAAAAACTTCATCTTCGACAGAGTGTCTTGGCCAATATAGCGGTGACTGGGAGGAACGCTCCCGACTCCGTGGGAGTGGGGAGGGGGAGTCAATTGCAGTGGATATAGACCTGACCATGGTCTTGGTAGAAATATAAGCGATTTGAGCAAGAATTTGAAGGAGTATTAAAATGCTTGATGGTGGAGGAGTGGGTTGATGCGGAGGAGGATGCACAGGTGGACAAGTAAGATTTGCTGGATAAACTCCAGAAGTTGGGGAAAGGGCTACAGCAGAAGACCAAAGGCCAAGAAAATAGGAATTGTCATTCTGATTTGTGAATTTTGGAGATCCCTGATGAAAGGGGGTTTATGAAGGAACATTTGGACACTGGTTTTCCCCTTGCAATATTGCCTCCCAGTTATGAGGTGGAGAGAATGCACAGGGAGAATCGCCTTTGATTTAATTAGTGGAGGAGGGATAGTAAGGAAATCCACAGTACTACCTTTTAACTTTCGAAAGGGAGACTATGATAAAATGAGGAAAACAGTTAAGAAAAAAATAAAAGGAGCAGTTGCGAAGGTTAAAGACGTACATCAAGCTTGGGTGTTGTTGAAAAATACTATCTTGGAAGCCCAGACCAGCTGTATTCCATGCTTTAAGAATAGTGGAAGGAAGTCCAAAAAACTGCCAGCATGGTTTAAAGGTGAGGTCAGAGAGGCTGTTGTTGCTAAAAAAGCATCTTTCAGGAAATGGAAAAAAGAGCCAAACGACGAAACCTGGAAATAGCACAAGCACTGGCAAGTCAAATGCAAGGCATTGATAAGGCAGGCAAAGAGAGAATTTGAGAAGAAGCTTGCTGCGGAAGCAAAAACGCGAAATAAAGACCTTTTCAAGTACATTCGTAGCAAAAAACCTGTGAGAGAGTCAGTTGGTCCATTAGATGATAAAGGGGTTAAAGGAGCACAAAGAGACGACAAGGCGATAGCGGAGAGACTGAATGAATTCTTTGCTTCGGTCTTTACTGAGGAAGATGTAGAGATGTTACACATGACTGAAGTGGTATTTAAAGGTGCGGAAGAATTGAAGGAAATATCGATACATCGGGAAGATGTCTTACAACTATTAGATAAACTGAAGAGTAGCAAATCACCTGGGCCGAATGGTATACATCCAAGGGTGTTGAAAGAACTGAAATATGAGATTGCAGACCTGCTATTAGTAATCTGTGAACTATCATTAAAATCATCTCTAATACCTGAAGATTGGAGGATCGCCAATGTAACACCAATTTTTAAAAAGGGTTCCAGGGGTGATCCGGGAAACTACAGACCAGTGAGCCTGATGTCAGTACCGGGAAAAATGTTAGAAACCATCATAAAGAATAAAATTACTCAGCATGTAGATAGTCACAACCTAATGGGAGACAGCCAACATGGCTTTAGACAAGGAAGATCTTGTCTTACTAATCTGTTATGTTTTTTTGAAGGAGTGAATAAACAGGTGGACAAAGGTGAGTCGGTTGATATTGTGTATCTGGACTTTCAGAAAGCCTTTGACAAGGTCCCTCATCAGAGACTTTTGGCAAAACTAAAGAGTCATGGGATAGGAGGCAGTGTACTATTGTGGATCAGGAACTGGTTAAAAGATAGAAAGCAGAGGGTAGGGCTAAATGGCCAATTTTCCCAATGGAGAAAGGTGAATAGTGGTGTACCCCAGGGATCTGTGCTGGCTCCGCTGCTTTTTGACATATTCATAAATGACCTGGAAAATGGAATAACGAGTGAGGTTATCAAATTTGCAGATGACACAAAACTATTTAAAGTTGTTAAAACCCAAGAGGATTGTCAAAAATTGCAAGAGGATCTTGATAAATTGGAAGACCGGGCATCAAAATGGCAGAAGAAATTTAATGTGGACAAGTGCAAGGTTATGCACCTAGGGAAGAACAACCCAAACTATGGTTACACGATGCAAGGTTCCACATTAGGAACCACCACCCAGGAAAAAGATTTAGGCGTCATTGTGGATACCATGTTAAAACCCTCGGCCCAGTGTGCAGCGGCGGCCAAGAGAGCAAATAGAATGCTAGGTATGATAAGTAAAGAAATGGAAAATAAAACAAAAGATATTATAATGCCTCTATATCGTTCCATGGTGAGACCGCACCTTGAATATTGTGTGCAATTCTGGTCGCCGTATCTTAAAAAGGATATAGCGATTTTAGAAAAGGTACAGAGAAGAGCCACCAAAATGGTAAAGGGGATGGAAGGATACTCCTATGAAGAAAGGCTAAAAAGGTTAGGGCTCTTTAACCTGGAAAAGAGATGGCTGAGGGGAGATATGATAGAAGTCTATAAATTAATGAACGGAGTGGAACGGGTAAACGTAGATCGATTGTTTACCTTATCAGAATATAGAAAGACTAGGGGACATGCAATGAAGCTACAGGGTAAACTATTTAAGACTAATAAAAGAAAATATTTTTTCACTCAACGTGTAATCAAACTCTGGAATTTGTTACCGGAGGATGTAGTAAAGGCTGTTAGTGTAGATGGGTTTAAAAAAGGTTTGTACAAGTTCCTGGAGGAAAGGTCCATAAACCATTATTAAGAAGTTACCGAAGATATCAATGCTTGACCTAGTACAAGCATTGTGGAACTTGTGTCCCTTGGGGAAACTGCTAGGTACATATGACCTAGATTGGCCACTGTTGGAAACAGAATACTGGGCTTGATGGACCTTGGTCTGACCCAGTATGGCATATCTTGTGTTCTTATGTTCTTATGTTCCAGCCCTGGTAAGTGGCTGAGAGACATTATTTTTTTTTTCATGGGATACCGGGAAAAAGAATACATGATTATGCTTGCCAGGTAGTCACAGTCACACTTTTAAAAATTAGAAAGTGATATATTTCCAGATATAAGTGCTGAAACTATCAAAAAAGGAAGGTACTTTTAAAATACCATGAGGGGCTTGCTCATGCAAATTTTAGGGTCAGTATTTGGTATCCCACACACCTGATGATGATGGATCAAGAGTGCGCAAATTTCTGCATTCCCAAGAGGAAGTGAAGCAGCTTATTAAACTTCTTAAAACTGCTGCAGAAGAGGTTAGGAGGTGGTGAGCTGGTGCAGAGGGAGGCTACCCCTCCAATTATGTCATCAGTCCAGCGATTGAGGGGGGGCAGCTCAGCATGAACAAAAGAAATCTGGATCTGCTGGTGTGTCAGTATGACAGACATTAGAAGTCACTGACTTGAAATTAGCAGGGAAAGAGATGCCTGAGAGGGTAGAGGAGGATGTCGGACCCACAATGGTTGAAGAACCGAAGGTGATAAGCACAGATGTCCATGTGTTGGAAGGCATAGATAGCAGCCTGATCTTGGATATGCTGCATAGTTTGCATATTCAGTGGCTTCAGTCAATGAAGGCCTGAGGGACTACATCGTGACGTGACTCTGTTTAGTTTGAGACTCGGTAGTGTTTGGAAGCATGAATAGTAAGAGTGGCTCTGAAGCATGTTGCTGCATTTAGAGACACAGGGTCTCTTCTGATGATGCTTTTGCTTTGCTCTTTGAGACTTTCATCACAGGGGTAGTTATAATTGTTGTTGTCTAGGTGTTGTGGAGGATCATGTAAGTATGGATGCTTGGGATGGGCTGGCAAATTGGGATGGATTGGGGTTGTATATGTGCTGGTATATGGGGAATGAAGGTCGTTGAGAAGGAACTAGTTAGTAGGCTGGGGGAGAGTTGCGTGGCGGGTATGGAAGCATTTGAGGAGTATGGCGATAGATAAAAATGTTCTTGTAGTTTGGATGAGATTACTTGAGGTAATCGGATGTTGAAAAGTATATAATCTGATCACAAGTTTGCAAAAGAAGCCATGTAAGGTCACCTGCCTTCAAAAAAGACATTAGAGGACATTAGAGGGAGGAGTGGCTCAGTGGTTGGGACAGGTTACCTCAGGCCGGAAGGCCGGGGGTTCAATTCCTGCATGGGGACAAGCAACCTCAGGCCGGAGGGACTGGCATCTCTAGTCCCATGGCCACTCCTTGTGGCCTTGGGCAAGCCACTTAATCCCCCCATTGCCTCAGGTACACTTAGATTGTGAGCCCTTCAGGGACAAGGGAATAAAAAGTACCTGTTAGTATACATGTAAACCGTGCTGATTCTAAAGAGCGCGGTATAAAAATGAAATAAATAAGAAATATAAAATATTATTCCTCTGGTTTGCATTCTGTCTTTCTCAGTTAGGGCTCCTGCAATGGCTTCTATTATTTATCGGCACTGGTGTCTATTATAAACATATACCTGTTTTTCAGAAGCTCTGATTGTTGCTTATCGGCAGGGCAGAAATATTGCAAATTTTGTAAGTAGATCTGTGACCTGGGACGTGACTGAAATGATATTGTCCAGAGAATTAGGCCATCAGTACTCTGGGGAATGCAAGTTCTGCCATACTACTAATGAAGGAGTTAATTGGAGCCCTTTGGCTTTCAGACACCCTATACAAGCTAAATGGGCCACTACTTGTCAATCATCATAAGTGATTTATATGTTACAATGTAACTGGGCAAAACTCTATGAACTCTAGGCCTAAAAACACCATAGCAATTCCTACTGACTATCGCAAAACAAACTGATTGACAAGTAACAGAGCATTCTCTTATTTTGCTCCGATACTCTGGAGTGCTCTCCCAGATAATCTGAACGTGATCAAGGATCTTCAAATTTTCTGCAAGAAAATCAAAATATACCTGTTCATTGAGCATTTTGGCAATTTATCTGATCAAAACAAAATATACGCAACCTAACAGTGAATACTGCCGTGAACCACCCTTTCCATATCCATTCACTTAATTCTAATAGGAATTTCTCTCCCTTAGCTACGCATGTAACATCTATGAATGCATAAGTCCCTTGTAAATATGTTGATTATATTATACGTTATCTGTACATATAGTAATATATGTTGTCTGTATATACTCCATGAATCCTCCATTGTAACATATTGTTTTAAGTTTAAAGTTTTAATGTATTAGGTTGGTTAATTGTAAACCGCCCTTGATCTCTGGAAGGGGCGGTATAAAATAATTTATAAAAAAATAAAATAAAAATATAGGAAGGACAAGATGTACAATGATACAACAATTAAGAGACATTGTTCCCATTTAAGAAATGCGAATAAGTCTGCTCCTATTGTAGAGTACTGCATTTAGCATAATCATTCATTCATTCACCCAATTGCAGTGGTGTATAATTGAACATATAACCTGCAAGACAGAGAGGAGGAGAGTGAGATGCCCAATTGAATTGTAAAGAGCAATACTGCATATTTACACTCCATACGGTGCATCCCGATGGCTTCAATCAGCAGATAGATTGTCACGCTTTGATTTAAATATAGATAATGTTACGTAGTTATTTAGTATGGATCTTTTTTTAAATAAATGAAGTAATTTAATTGATATTTAAGACTTTTAATTGAAGATGGAGTCAAAAGGGAGGATATTGCATGAGTTCAAACAAACATCGTGGCCATCTTTTAAAAAAAGCCATGGTTGCTCACTGATGGCATATAGATAAGAGTGCCTTGACAGTAAGCAGATTATGTGGAAAAGAAGTCCACAGTATGCTGCTCTAAGATGAATAATTTTGAATTATCAGTGCCAGATGCAGAATTAAGCTAGTGCAATTCGAAATGTGACTGTCCTGGTAAGTTGCATATTGATAACTTTCAAATGACAAAGGACTTTATAGAATTATAAAATTTTTGCATGACCACAATAAAAAAGAAAAAAATGGACTAAAAAGAGAAGCAGCTGGTTAATAGCAGCTTTGGATGAGATAGTCCAACAAAAATATTAATGTTGTAAGCTGTTATTAACTACAGAATTTCTAGTAGTATCCCTAGAGGCAGGCAACATGGATTCTTCTCACCAGGTTTTAGTGACCTGGATTTGGCCACTGCTGGGAACAGGATACTGTTCTTGATGGACCATTGGTCTGGTCCAGTATGGCAGTTCTAATATTGTTAGAAATGAAGTATATCAAATAAATGTGAAATATCATGTCTCTTATCAGCCTCCTAGTAGTTAACTACTCCGACATCTGAAACAGAGCCTGATTTACTAAGACTTTTCTTCCATTCCGTGTTTAAGAGGGGGAGGCGGGGATGGAATGCTTAGTAAATCAGGGCCTTAAACAGGGATCCTAAGAGTGTGGTTTACAGTCAAATTCCTAGCCACATTCATGACCTTATTTACCTGAGACTCCCAGGCTCTGGCAGTTTGGCTTTTTTTAATCCATGCACAGTCCCTTTAATTGTCTCCAGTTGACTTTCCCAGCTCAGAATATCTGAAGACTACACCTCTCAGAAAGCTCTTGTCAAATGTAATCTCATTTCCTACCTGGCTTTGTAGCAAACTCTCTTTATCTCCCCTTTAGGGACAAAGTGCCGTAACATCAGAAAGAACGCCTACTTTCTTAAAATAGGATATTCCTCAACCAAAGTGCTCTTTTTCTGTTTCACTACATGGAAAAATGTAGTAAGCAGCCTTTCAGCAAGAAATGTGCATTATGGGAAATATAATTCAAATTTAATTAAAATTGTATTTTCTTTGTATTTGGCACCATAGCATAATATTACAGTATTTATCAGATTTTCTGCTCTTAGCAGTCTGAGCTCTTGATAGGAAATGAAAGATCCCAACTTCTAAAGCACAAACACAAGAATCGAGGGCAGGTACAAGAGGGGCAACCTGAGATAGAGAAAAGAAAAGCTCTCCAAAGAGCAATTGGATTTCCCCAAACCACCTCTCCCTGGAGAGACAGCATGGCCACAGTCCCGCTTTTTGTCTTCCCTTGCCATAGTGTCAATCAGTCTAATATATCAACAGTAGCATGGAGTCCAATCCCTTCCTCCTTCCTGGGTAATCATTGGGCCTTAAAACTGCCTCTCCTTTGCCCATTAATACTCATAAGGGCATGTTTACTAAAGGTTTTGATGCACATTAAAATTAACGCACATCAAGTGCAAACAGCCCTTTTATTTCTTTGGATGCAATGACATGTAACGAACATTAATTTTATTAATGCACATTAACTAACCTTTAGTAAACATGTCCCATAGTAATATAGAACCCCTACTCTCTGTTCTGTTAATCATCACAGTCCCAAATTTAGATTAAATATTCTCATACTCTTCCTAAGTATAGTGAACAACATGTATATTTAAAAACTTAAAAAATCCATGATTGTGTATCATCCAAGAGAGTGATCTGTTTGTACTGACATAGTCCTGGCATCATTCAGTTATCTCATGGGAGTGCCAGATTTGAATCATTTCAAATCTTCATCTTGGTTTTGTTTTCTCTTGAGGTTCCATTTGTGCTGATGCTAACAAATCTTAATTTCTCTTCAGTTTCTTTACAATTGATTTCTTATACTAAAAATGAGGTGGATTAAATAAAATTCCCATGGCAAAAATTACCATAATGCGTTGAGCAACAAAGACAAACTAGTAGGCACAAAGGAGAGGGGTTGTCTCTATGGAGACATGGACATAACCTTTAAATCATGTTAAATAAAAAAGAAACTAAATATATGGTAATATAGATATTCTTATGTTTCTGTTTCTTTAATAACAAAGTGTTAAAATAAAACTATTCACAATTTTTTAATTAAAAATAATAATGAGTAGTTTAATGGCCATTTCTTATCTAACGCCTGAATGTTAGCTTTTTTTAAAATGGAAATAAAATATCCTCTATTTCATATGCTATGTATTCCTTTCTCTAAAAAAAATGAAATGTTAAGTACATTTAGGACCATGTTTACCACAAATATTTATGCTCTTGTTATTTAACTGCTTAAATATTATTTTCTGCGGATAAAAATACCTGTATAATAACTCCATTATGCAGAGGGCTCTCCGTTTAAATTCAGAACCCAGCAGAGAGCTTTCATTTTAAGTTTAAAACCCAGCAGAGTTTTTAGCTTAAATTTAATACTCAGTTAAGAGCCTAGTATCAGCAAAGAACTTTTAGTTTAAATTTTAGAACTCAGCAGAGAGCTTTTATTTTAAATTTAAAACTCAGCAGAGAGCTTCTAGATTAAATTAAAAACTCAGTCAGGGCCTAGTATCAGCAGAGAGCTTTTATTTAAATCAAATCAGAATATAGCTTAGCATAAAAGGAAAAATAGGGTCAATATTTTTTGAGCAGAAGAGAATAAATTGTTTCTAGAGACCATTATAAAGAGGCCTTCTAGACAGGGGGCAAGAGACCCATGAAATTGTTTTAAATAGGTGTTAAAGCCAAGTGGCAGAACAAAGGGGCAATTTGAAAGGTTCCCTCCATCAAAGCAAGGGCTGCGTGAATCACCCAGGAAATTGGTCACAGATTACCATAGAAGCACAGGTCTGGGACTTGTGTAGCAAGCCAGCCTTTACTAAGTGTTAGTTCCCTCCCACCCTCCCACCCACCCACCACAACTCCCATGCACCCAGACATAATCTTAGCTTTATAGGGTCTTAGACCTATTAAAGGGGGAGGGGTATTCACATTCACTTTCTCGTTCAGCTGATTATCCTCATCAGGAATAGATGAGTTAAGGCCCTGAAAGTAATTAATCTTGAGGTGAACAAAGTCCCTTAAACTTATTTGGTATAGTTGTATTAATACAAGTATCCCAAGCAACTTTAAACAACTTAAATAACTAAACAAAACTTTAAAACTAAGATGCAGACAGTAATCCAGCAGCGAGATGGGGGTTATCCAGTCTTTTGCATTGAGTGCCACATGTACGATTTTCTCCCAGTTGGTGAGAGGTCGTACATGTGCACTAGGTGCAAGGTGCTCTTAACCCTCAGGGAACCAGTGTGATCTCTGGAGGCTAGAGTAGCAGATTTGGAGGACATAAGGAAGACTAAGAGGTACATAAACGAGACCTACAGGGACATAGTTTTGAAGTTCCCACCTCCAATCTGGCAGCCTCTCAGTTGCCATGGAGGAGAGAGGTCTCAGGAAAGGACAGCATCACCTTGATGAGGCAGGAAGTGATCCTGTAGCTAGGACCTGTCCACCAGGAGATGTAATACTCTCTTGCACTGAAGAGGTTTCCCCAGGGCCATATGCCCATGAGGGAAGAGTTAGGATGGCCGTTATAGTGGTTGATTTGATCAATAGGCATGTAGATAGCTGGGTGACTAGTGCATGTGAGGATCGCCTGGTAACATGCCTGCCTGGTGCAAAGGTAGCAGACCTCACGTGCCACCTAGACAAGGTTTTAGATATTGCTGGGGAGGAGTCTGCTGTCTTGGTACATGTTGGTACCAGTGGCATAGGAAAGTGTGGGAGGGAGGTTCTGGAGGCCAAATTTAGGCTTTTAGGTAGGAAGTTGAAATCCAGAATTTACAGGGTAGCATTCTCTGAATGTTTCCCGTGCCATATTTATTTATTTATTTATTTATTTAACAACTCTTATATACCGCGCTATTTGTTATCAGTGCGGTTTACATACAACAAGGGTACACAGTCAGAAGCCTGTTCTGTGCTTACATTGTAACAGGAGTTTAAAACTTGGATCTTACATTGTAACAGGAGTTTGAACTTGGAGCAACAGGGAAACTATAAACATATGTACAAAATACAATTAGATTTGGTTTGTATATACACGGATGGCTAAGGTAAGCTCAAAATACTTGTTACAGGGAAGGATTCGTAGACATTGGTGAGTGGGTGAGCAGGGGTGGGGTGGGTGCTTGAGAAAAGTGAAGTAGGAAAATGTGGTGTTTGATTGCCTTACGGAACTGCATAAGGCCTTTGATAGATCTAATTTCTGGTGGAAGGTCGTTCCAGCATTTTGGGGCATAGAATGCAAATGTTCTTTTCTTGGTCGTCTGGGTGCACTTGATGGACTCCTTGGGGATGAGCAAGGTGTTGTCAGTTACTGATCTTCTGAGTCTGTTTTTCGGGGTGAGGGTGATAAGGTCACTGAGTGTTGTGGGGGCTAGGTTATTAATAATCTTGAAGATGATGAGAAGGATTTTGTATGTTAACCTGCAGTGAATTGGAAGCCAGTGGAGCTCCTTGAGTATCGGGGTAATATGGTCAGATCTTGCTAAACCGCAGAGAACACGTGCAGCCACATTCATGGCGAGTTGCAGCGGATTAAGGGTGTTCTTGGGGAGTCCATACAGGGCCACATTTGCGTAATCAAGATGTGGAAGAATGAGGGCCTGGAAAATGGTCCTGAAGTCATTATGAGGTAACATGGGTCTGAGGTGCCTCAGCGTTCTAATTTTATTGTAGACAGCTCTGGTGGTGTTTCGTATGTGCTCCTTAAAGTCGAAATGTTGGTCCAGAGTAATCCCTAGGTAGCGAATGGAAGGTTTACTAGGGAGTTCCGCATCTCTTACTTTTAGGGAGGATGGAGGGGAGAAATCTTTGTTCCTTGATATGAAGAGAACTTCCGTCTTTTTAAAGTTTATGCGGAGGTTTTGAGATAGTAACCAGTCGGTGATGGCGTTGAAACAGTTGATAAGGCTGGAGAAGTCTGGTTGTTTGATTTTGAATGGTGTAAACAACAGGACGTCATCCGCATAGATTAGAGTGGAGATATTGAAGGAGCGAATGATGTCACATATCGGCTGCATGTAGACATTGAACAGCAGCGCGGATAAGGAGGAGCCCTGCGGAACACCTTGGTGTTGGTGGAAAGGCGCAGATGTGGTGGAACCAACTCTGACATGCTGCCAGCGATCTGATAGATAAGATCTACACCATTCCCAGGCGAGGCCACAGAAGCCCTTCTCCTGGAGACGAGTGAGAAGTTGATTGTGATTAACGGAGTCAAAGGCAGCGGAGATATCAAGGAAAATGAGAGCGAAGCCATTTTCAACCTTGTCCAATCCTCTATTCAAAGCGTTGGTTAGGGTGGTGAGGAGAGTTTCTACTCCGTGAGACTCCCTGAATCCGTGTTGACAGGGGTCGAGAGGAGCCACCTCGTCAATGTGGTGTTGAATCTGCCGCTGAACAACCTTCTCTATTATCTTGGATAGTAGAGGTATACTCGAGATTGGGCGGTAGGAGTCAGTTTTTAGTGGGTCAAGTCTGTCATTCTTCAGAAGTGGTCTTATTGATGTTTGTTTGAGGAATGCGGGGAAGGAACCTGTTGTAAACCATATGTAGGACTCAAAAAAGCAGGCGGAGCTCCAGTGCAAAGAGAGTTTTGGATTTGTTAGGAACTGGGCAACATTCTGGGGAATGGATGGGCTCCACCCTAACCAGGATGAAGCCAGGCTGTTGGTATTAACATTTAAAAAGGAGATAGAGCAGTTTTAAAATAGATCATAGGGGACAGCTGACAGTCTCCCAAGAGTGCATGGATCAGAAATATGTATCCTCCAAGGATGCTAGCAAAAAAGGGAAGTTAGGACATCCAAACTACCCCTATCAACTGATAACCGGATTAATATGAATGAAATACAACCTCTGAAATGCCTGTATGGAAATGCTAGAAGTCTAAAAAAATAAGATGGAAGAGTTAGAATATATAGCTCTAAATGAGAGGTTAGATATGATTGGTATCTCAGCAACATGGTGGAAGGAAGACAACCAATGGGACACTGTGATACCTGGGTACAAAGTATATCGTAATGATAGAGTACATCAAATTTGTGGAGGGGTTGCGCTCTGTTAGAGAGGTCATTGAGCCACACAGAATTAAAATTTTGCAGGAAATAAAATAACGCTGTAGAATCTCTATGGATAGAAATTCCACGTAAAAAGGTGGAAGCAATGGCAGTGAAGGGTGTACTATCGACCACTTGGCCAGAATGAACAGATGGATAATGAAATGCTGAAAGAAATCAGGGAAGCTAACAGAGGTTACAGTACAGTAATAATGGGTGAAAAGTGTAAGGAGGCCAAAACACTGCCAGCATGGTTTAAAGGTGAGGTCAGAGAGCCTATTGCTGCCAAAAAAGCATCTTTCAGGAAATGGAAAAAGGAGCCAAATGACGAAAACGAGAGACAGCATAAGCAATGACAAGTTAGATGCAAGGTATTGATAAAGTAGGCAAAGAAAGAATTTGAAAAAAAGCTAGCCATCGAAGAAAAAATGCATAATAAATACTTTTTCAAGTACATTCGTAGCAAAAAACATTGTGAGAGTCAGTTGGACCATTAGATAATAGAGTTGTACCCCCTGTTCAATGTAAAAGCATATCAGTTTTTATTGAGATGCTCAAATGTTACCTGTGAACCGCACTGATTTTAAAGAGCGCGGTATATAAAAAACAATAAAACAATAAAAAAAATAAAAATAGAGGGGTAAAAGTGGCGCTAAGTGAGGACAAGGCCATAGCGGAGAGACTGAATGAATTCTTTGCTTCGGTCTTTACTGAAGAAGATGTAGGGAATTTACTCATGCCTGAAATGGTATATAAAGCTAATGTATCAGAAGAATTGAAAGAAATCTCGATAAACCGAGAAGATGTATTACAACTATTTGGTAAATTGAAGAGTAGCAAATCATCTGGACCAGATAGTATACATATGAGTGTATTGAAAGAACTGAAATATGAAATTGCAAGCCTACTATTAACAATCTATGAACTATCATTAAAATCATCTGTAGTACCTGAAGATTGGCGAATGGCCAATGTAATGCCAATATTTAAAAAAGGTTTCAGAGGTGATCCGGAAAACTACAGACCGGTGAGTCTGACATCAGTACCAGGCAAAATTGTAGAAACCATTATAAACAATAAAATTACTGATCATGTATATAGTCATGGTTTAATGGGAGAAAGCCAATATGGATTTAGCCAAGAAAAGTTTTGTCTTACTAATCTGTTATATTTTTTTGAAGGTGTGAATAAACAGCTAGACAAAGGTGAGCCAGTTGATATATTGTATCTGGATGAGAGACTCTTGGTGAAATTAAAAAGTCATAGGATTGGAGGCAGTATAGTATTGTGCATCAGGAAATGATTAAAAGATAGAAAGTAGAGAGTGGGGCTAAATGGCCAGTGTTCGCAATGGAGAAAAGTAAATAGTGGTGTACAGCAGGGATCTGTGCTGGGCCACTGATTTTTAACATATTCATAAATGACTTGGGAATGGGAGTAACGAGCGAGGTGATCAAATTTGTATGCAAATACAATGTGTGCCTTCGAGTCAGTCCTGACTCCTGGCGACCCAGAAGCTCCTGGGTTTTCTTGGCAGTGTCACCGGAAGTAGATTGCCAGGCCTTTCTTCCGAGGCAATGGAGGGTTAAGTGACTTGCCCAAGGCCACAAGGAGTGCTAGTGGGAATTGAACCCTGGTTGCTTGTTTACCAAGCCAGTGCTCTAACCACTAGGCTACTCCTCTACCCCAAATCAAATTTGTAGAGGACATGAAATTTTTTAAAAATCTTAAAAAATGAGAGGATTGTGAAAAATTGGAAGACTGGGCATCCAAATGGCAGATGAAATTTAATGTGGACAAGTGCAAAGTTGTACACCTAGGAAAGAACAACCCAAACTTTGGTTATACAATGCAAGGTACCACCTTAGAAATCACCACCCAGGAAAAAGATTTAAGCCTCATAGTGGATAATACTTTGAAACCCTCGGCCCAGTGTGCCGCAGCGGCCAAGAAAGCAAATAGAATGCTAGGAATCATAAGAAAAGGAATGGAGAATAAAACCAAGGATATTATAATGCCTCTATATCGTTCCATGGTTCTATCGAACCTTGAATATTGTGTGCAATTTTGGTCACCATATCTTAAAAAAGCAGAATTAGAAAAGGTACAGAGAAGAGCCACCAAAATGGTAAAGAGGATGGAAAGATACCTCTATGAGGAAAAGCTTAAAAAGTTAGAGCTCTTCAACTTGGAAAAGAGACAGCTGAGGGGAGATATGATAGAGGTCTATAAATTAATGAATGTAGTGGAACGGATTAATGTAGATCGATTGTTTACTCCATCAAAAAGTGGAAAGACTAGAGGACATACAATGAAGCTAAAATGTAACACATTTAAGACTAATAAAAGAAATGTTTTTCACTCAATGCATAATCAAACTCTGGAATTTGTTACCAGAGGATGTATTAAAAGCTGCTAGTGTAGCTGGGTTTAAAAAAGGTTTGGACAAGTTCCTGGAGGAAAAATCCATAAACCATTATTAAAGAGGACCCAATAAATCCACTGTTTACCACAGGATGAACATTGTGGAATCTGTGGCCTTTGGAAACCTGCCAGATACTTGTGACCTGGATTGGCCACTTTTGGAAACAGGATACTGGGCTTAATGGATCTTGGTCTGACCCAGTATGGAATTTCTTATGTTCTTAATGCTTAGTAAAATCTCAAAATAAAATGATCCTAAAAAAATAAATTCAAATTTTGAATTGCAAGTCCTCAGCTCAGGTAAATCTAAAGAAGTGTGATACTCAATGTGCTGTATTGTTATGGATCATGCTGTACCCCAAAAAATTAATTACTGTGACCACTGTTCAGTAAAAATTAGTGCTATTTATGTATTCCTCCTTAGCACATCTACTACTTTTCTGTCATTTTGTAATTCATGCTTTTAATCTTTTTTTTCTTCCATTTATCATTCTTTCATTGTAAACCTTAAGGAAATAGTCTTACATGCTGGGAAGGAAATTATTCTGATTAGCTGATGCCCAACATGCTGTTCACTTCAGAGGTCTACAGTTTCCTCATATAGACACTTAAACATTTTTAACAATGGCAGCTACTTTAAAGGCAAAAAAAAAGAAAAGGAGATTCTTTACAGGAAATTACTTCTATGCTTTCATCGATTCAGGCTTTTTGGCCAGATGTCATGAGTATTCTTTCAGCAGCGAATGTGTATCTATTTGAACGGCTGGAAATTAGGATTAAGCAGAATTTCAGTTCACTGAAGTTATATTTGATTTCTGCTCCTTCGTTTAACTGGATAAATTTTGACTGGGCTTTGAGATGTCCATTCCAAACTTGCTCTGGGGAGGTTTTGTGGAGGAAATTGGAAATCCAGCGATTTGTCTAGATCAGGGGTTCTCATCCCAGTCCTCACTACACAGGTTTTCAGTATAACAGCAATGAATATGCACGTGAGAGTTTTGCATTTGATGGAGGCAATTTATGCAAATCTCTGTCATGCATGTTTATTGTGGTTATCCTCAAGGACTGAGATGAAAATCCCTGGTCTAGATAATATCAGAGGTTACCCAGACAAATTTCTTTGACTATCGACCTCCAGATTTATCCTGCCATTTAAGATAGAAACTTTGATGCTGATTACAGGTCTTTTGGCATAATGATGTGCAGTAAATACAACATCATTTTCCATTAACCTTCCGTCCCTGTGCTATATTTACCAAATTTTGAAAGTAATTTTATAACAGGCCACCTAGGTTAAAAAGCAAAACAGAGGACTATTTTAGGGCTATTCTATAAAGGCAACATAGATGCCTATAAAGCACATTTTAGATAGTATTGTACGTGGAGACTGGAAATGAGACATTGAGGTTACATAGAAACATCAGCAGAAAAAGGCTGTATGGCCTATCCAGTCTGCCCTTCCATTCCAATTACTATAGTCTCTTTTTTTCCCTTTAGAGATCCTCTGTGTTTATTCCATGCTTTCTTGAATTCCGATACTGTCCTGTTCTCTACTACCTCCACTGGGAGACTATTCAACATATCTGCCATTCTTTTCATAAAGAAATATTTCCACATATTACTCCTGATTCTATCTCGGAGATCTCCCAACTCCAGTCCTGGAGGGCTGCAAACCAGTCAGGTTTTCAGGATACCCCTAATGAATATACATGAGATCAATTTGAATATAGTGGATGCAGGAAATGGTGAGAAAGAAAGTGTTAATATAATATGCCTGCAATGATGATTGTTTCAAAGAGGTGCTCTTTTCATCTGTTTTGTAACTCAAGACTATAGGTTATGAAGGAAACAAAAATCTTTCCCTTTTTCCTATATCATTAAACCATATTTATAATCATATACAGTGCTTTTTGTTCTAGAAAAAAAGGTGCCGGTACTCCCAGGTAGGGCCGAACTTGGGCAATGTGACTCTCCAGGGTCCCACCCTCTCAGTAACCACATAAGGTGGCAGCATTGCAAATATTACATCACTTGCCAGAACATCGATGCATATTTCATTGTCAAAACAGAACAAGCACAATTACTGTACATCTACACACAGACATTACATATTAGCAGTACACCTCACCTCAGTTATCCAGGCAGAACACAGATAGAGCCTTATCAAACCCAATATGTTAAGTGCAGTCGAGTCGGTGTCGACTCATGAGGAACCTCTGGATAGTTGTCCTAAATTGTGTTTGGTATTCAGTCAGGTGGCTTATTGTTGACAGACTGGCACCCATAACTGCTGTTATTGTATTGATCCATCTCATTGCTGGCCTTCCTTTTTTGCGTTGTCCTTTTATCTTGCCAAATATTTTAAAAAAACACTCAAAAAGAGCAACACTTTATAAATCTATAAATGTGGTAAGCATCATCACACACTTATTAGAAATCTTTATCTCCACCTGAGACTCTCCTCCTCATGGGAATTATTTTGGAGATAAAGATTTCTAATAAGTGTGTGATGATGCTTACCACATTTCTAGATTTATAAAGTGGTGTTCTTTTTGAGTGTTTTTTTAAAAATATTTGGATTTTCTACACTCTAATAGTGACCTATTTTCTTTTATCTTGCCAAGCATAATGTCTGTCTCTCTCATCGCATGACGTGTCCAAAGTATGAATGTTGAAGTCTTGTCTCTTAGCTTCTAAAGAAAGCTTAGGTTTGGTCACCTCTAGTACTGACTGATTTGTTCTTCAGGATATATACAGTATTCGTCGCCAGTACCATAATTCAAAGGCATCAATTTTATTCCTATCTTTTTCACTGACCAACTTTTGCATCCATGTAACGTTAATGAAAATACCATGGTTTGAATTCAACGGAATTCAAAAAATCATGGGACCAACACAGAGGATCTCTAAAGGTAAAAAGTGGACTGTTGTAGTTGTTGATATGGAAGGACAGACTAGATAGGCCATGTGGTCTTTTTCTGTCATCATGTTTCTATGTTTCTATGAATCTTTGTATGGAGAGAAACATCTCTGCTCTTGAGAATCTTGTCTTAAGTCCTTCATAGCCATTCTGCCAAGAGCAATGCGTCATTGGATTTCTTGACAGCTTGTCCTTTCTTTATTGATAGTTGATCGAAGTAGGTTAAAGTTGTCAACTATTTCAATTTTTTCTCTATAAACGATGAACTTATTGATTTTGCCAGTTGTCATGATCTTTGCCTTCTTTATATTAAGGTGCAGGCCCATTTTAAGACTGTTCCTTGATCTTGAGAAGCAAGTGTTTCAGATTGTCTTCACTTTCAGCCAGTAATGTGGTGGTATCAGCATAGCGAATGTTGTTAAGTCTCCCACCAATCTTCACACCTCTGTTGTCTTCATACAGTCCTGCTTCTCTGATGATTTGTTCTGCATATAAATTAAACAGGTAGGGGGAAAGTATTCAGCCTTGTACACCTTTGATTTTAAACCATTCTGTTTCTCCTTGTTTCGTTCAAACTGTTGCTTTTTGATCAATGTAAAGGTGGTGCAAGAGAACGATCAGGTGTTCTAGTATATCCATGCTTCTTAATGTGGCCCAGACTTTCTCATGGTTTACACAGTCAAAAGCCTTGCTGTAGTCTATAAAACACATATAAATATCATTTTAGTATTCTTTTGTCTTTTCAAGGATTCATCTCACATCCACGATGATATCTCTCATTCCTCACCCATTTCTGAACCTTGCTTGCACTTCAGGCAGTTCTCGTTCTAGGTATGGTTGTAGCTCTGCTGAATAATCTTGAGTAGAATCTTGCTGGCATGTGGGATCAAAGCGATTGTGCGATAATTTCCACAGTCAGTTGGATCACCTTTCCTTAGTATTGCTATAAACACAGTTCTTTTCCAGGCATTGGCCATGATGATATCTTCCAAATTTCCCGGCAAAGCCTTGTAAGTATGGTAACAGCTGCATCAGATTGCTGTAATACTTCAGTGGGAATGTCATCAGTGCCAGGTACTTTGTTCTTTGATAAGACTTTCAATGTTGCTTTGACTTCTTTCATCACCAATGGTTCCTAATCATAAGGTACAGGTTGAAACGGCTGTTGGTCCACTTCATCTTTATGGTATAATGACTTTGTATATTCTTTCCACCTTTTCTTGATCATCTCAGCATGATTCAACATGGATCCTTGAGCATCTTGTAACATTCCAATTCGAGGCTGGAATTTTTTCTTTAACTCTCGTATCTTTAGGAAAGCCGATTTTTTTTGTCTTCCTCTAATAGTTTCTGCTTCTGTTTCCTTGTACTCCAAATAATATAGCGGTCAACTAGCAGAGTGGAACTAGCAATGTACAAAAGACTCACTCCATCAAAAACAAATATGATCTGTTGAAAAATCTTTCAGAAAACTTGTTTGTCAAACAAAAACCAAGGTCTCAGCATATACGGGCATATAGTGAATCAGGTCCCAAATGACAGGACCATTAACACACTAACAAGGCCCAATCACATCAATGACCTTGACAAATACTGCAAGCAGCCAGCTACAACCATAAATCAACACACAAGTATTTAAAGTGAAAAAATCACTTAGCTGTAGCAATCACTGTGACACTGTAACACTGTGCTTGAACCTGGATAGCCAGCTGCCATCCCCGACGTTCTTACAAAGAGCCCTCAAACGTTTCGCGAGCAGTCTCGCTTCCTCAGGGGATACTGCCAGCTAATCTTAACAACGCTGTGCAGAAAACGCCGCGTACGGATTATCAGGATAATCCGTACGCATGTTCTGTCAATTTCTGCTTGTATTTGTTCATAGAACTCATCAACTTCATCGTCTTCTGCAACTATTGTTGGGGCATATACTTGAATTATAGCTGTATTGATGGGCATTCCTTGTAGATGAATAAAAATTAAGTGTTCACTGATTGCATTGTATGTCATTACAGTTGCTACTACTAAGCATTTGTATAGCACTTTAAGATGTACGCAGGGCTGCACGGACATTAAGAGAAAGTCCCTTCTCATCAGAGCTTACAATCTAGTCAAGACAGAAAACACAGTAAGTGTAGACAGGGATATATCTAAGGGGTATGATAAGGAAACACAAAGGAGATCAGGTGAGTCACTATCCAAAAGTGGCAGCGAAGAGGTGAGTTTTCAGCCTGGATTTGAAAAGGGCCAGAGAAGGCGCCTGACATACACACCCAGGTAGTTTGTTCCAGGCATAAGGAGCAGCAAGGTGAAAGCAGTGAAGTCTGAAGTTAGTAATAGAAGAAAAAGGCACAGATAGAAGTAATTTGCCAGAAGAGCAGAGTTTCCAGGAAGTAGTGTAGGGAGGTATAAGACAAGAAAGGTAGTGAGGAGCTGCAGAGTGAATGCACTTATAGGTCAGCAGGAGTAGATTGAACTGGATGCAGAAATAGATAGGGAGCCAATGAAGTGACTTGAGAAGAGGGTAATATGAGCACGATGAGGCTGGCGGAAGATTAGCTGTGTAGCAGAGTGTTGAACAGATTGAAGAGGAGAGAGATGATTCAGTGGGAGACCATCAAAGAGTAGGTTACAATAGTCAAGACGGGAGGTGATTAAAGAGTGGATAAGTGTCTTAGCAATGTGTTCAGAAAGGAATGGGCGAATTTTGTTGATTTTATAGAGAAAGAAATGGCAGGTCTTAGCTATCAGGTGGATGTGTGAGGAGAAGGAGAGAGAGGAGTCAAAGATGATCGCAAGGTTGCAAGCTGAGGAATCAGGGAGGAGTAGAGAGTTATCCACTGAGACTGAGAAAGGAGGAAGGGGAGAGGAGGTTTTAGGGGGAAAAATAAAAAGCCCAGTTTTGGCCATGTTCAATTTCAAGTGGTGGTGAGACATCCAAACAGCAATGTCAGAAAGGCAGGCAGAGATCCGGGTCTGGATTGCCAGAGAGATTTCAGGTGTAGAGAGGTAGATCTGGGAGTCATCAGCATAAAGATGGTACTAAAAGCCATGGGAAGAGAGAAATGCACCAAGGGACTGGGTATAGAGAGAGAAAAGGAGTGGACTCAAGACAGATCCTTGGGGTACACCAACTGACAGCAGGATAGCAGCAGAGGAGGATATACCAGAACAAACACTGAAAGAGTGATGGGAGAAATAAGAGGAGAACCAGGATAGTACACAGCCCTTAAAACCAAGCGAGGACAGGGTACCAAGGAGGTTGTAGTCAACAGTGTCAAAAGAAGCAGAGAGGTCAAGAAGGATGAGTAAAGGCCCTTGGATTTTGCCAGTAACAAGTCACTGGAGACTTTGGCAAGAGCCATTTCAGTAGAATGTAAAGGATGAAAGCCAGATGGTAAAGGATCCAGGAGGGCTTGAGAGGAGAGAAAGTCAAGGCAATGGCAGTGAACCGCACATTCAAATAGTTTAGAAACAAAGGGGAGGAGGGAGATGGGTCGGTAGTTAGGACAGGTAAGATCAGGTGAGGGTTTTTTGAAGAGATGTGTAACTAAGGCATACTTTCAAGGCTGCAGGGAGAGTTGCAGTGGAGAACGATAGGCTGAGAATATGAGAGATGGAAGGGACAACAGTGGAGAAGATGGGGCTTAGAAGATGAGAGGGAATAGCATCAAAGGAGACGATAGTGAGTTTGGAGGAGGAAAGAAGGTGTGCGGTTTCCTCCTCAGAGATCATAAAAAAGGAAGAAAGGGTAGCGGAGGTAGAGGGGGAAAGTTGGGAGTGTAGAGGGGAAGGAGGGGAAGTAGCTGACTTTATGGGGAATTGGTGGATGATCTTGTGGATTTTGTCATGGAAATAGCTAGGGTTTGGGCAGAAAGAAAAGGAGAGGTCAGAGGCCAGAGGCACCTTGAGGAGAGATTTGAGAGTAGTAAAGATACTCCGAGGGTCAGAGGCAAGAGATTTAGTTAGAAGGGCATAATAGTTTTGTTTGGCAAGTGCTATGGCTGACTGGAAAGAGACAAGCATGAATTTGAAGGGTAGAAAGTCTGTAAGGGAACAGGATTTGAGCCAAGGACATTCAGCTGAATGGGCACAGGAGCGTAGATAGTGGGTAGTGGAAAAAAGCCAGGGCTGGGGTATAGTATGCCTCACAGGACATGGCATGGGTGGAGTGAGAGCATCCAGAGCATAGGAAAGTGCAGCATTATAGGAAGCTTCCTATAGTGGAGGAAAAAGGTGATGAAATAGCGGAGGAGAGAGCCAAAGGGTCAATAGCATGAAGATTTTTGAAGGGGTTGGAGGAGACAGGGCAAGGTTGAGGCGGTGGGTGATGAAGAGTGAAACTTAGTAGATGATGGTCGGATAAGGGAAGAACTGAGGTACAGATGTTTGAGAATAAGCAATTAGAAAAAAATACAAGATCAAGGCAATGGCCATGCTGGTGAGTGGGAGCAGTAGAGCAAAACTGGAGGTCGAATGAGAAGGTAAGAGAAAGGAACTTTAAAGCACAAGGATCAGAGGTGTTATCAATATGAATGTTAAAATCCCTGAGAATAAGAGTGGGGGAAGAGGAATCCAGAAAGAAGGAAAGCCATGAGTCAAAATTAGTGAGAAAGATAGGGGTGGACTTGTCAGGAGGTCAATAAATAACAGTTACCCGGAGAGGTAGTGGAGTGAAAAGGTCGATGGAGTGGACTTCAAAGGAGGGAAAGGAATGGGACTGAAGCAGAAGAAGGAATTGGAATTGGCAGGAAGGAGAAAGTAGAAGCCCAACACCACCACCATGGCTAGTGGGACGAGGCATGTGGGAGAACTGATAATGGCCGAGAGAGAGCAGTGACTGACGCCGTGTCTTCTGGGAGGAGCTAGGTCTCAGTTAGATCAAGAAGATGGAGAGCTTTAGAGATAGAGATCATGAGTAAAAACAAGTTTATTTGAGATGGAGTATGTGTTCCACAAAGCACAAGAGAAAGGGAGAGAGGAAGGGGAAAGGAGAGGGATATGAGTAAGATTAGAGGTGTTGCATGAAGATCTCTTCTCAGAGTGTGACAAAAGTCTAGGGGAGCCAGGGTTGGGGTTTATATCTCTGGATGGGAGAAGGAGAAGGAGTAGAAGAGTGCAGGGCAGAAAGGAGACAGCACGGTAGTAATGAGGGTGAGGTTGTTTTAGAGAGAGGAAGATGGCTGAATAAGAGGGAGAAAGTGGTGAAGCTCAACAGCTGATAACAGGATAGAGGACAGAATGGAGGGGGAAGTGAGGATGGTAAAGGGGAGATAAGGAGGGGAGGAGTAAAGGTGTTGGTAGGAGGGGAGACAATTAGGAAGTATGAATAGGAAAACAAAGTGATGAGGAGCCATAGAAGAGAGATGGAGAGAAGAACAGAGGCCAGAAGAAATGAGGATAGGTGGGAGAAAGACCACAGATTAGGTGCATCCATGAATAAACGAGGTAATGAGCAGATGATAACCATAAAAGACTGAGTGCCAGGGGGTGGGTGGATAGAGGGGAGGGTGGGTGAGATAAAAGTTGTTCAGCTGAGAAAAGCTGAATAGTGCAAAAGGTTCCAATGAGGTAAAACAGCACACTAACAATGATAAATAAATATATAAAAAGAGGTAGACAGGATTCACAAAAAGCAAACAGATTCAAAGTGTGAAGCAGAGCTTGTAATGGAGCAGTTCTCTTCCCATTCTTGCAAGTTTCTTGATTATAAATGCAACACCATTTCTTCTTTGTCTCTCATTTCCAGCATAGTAGACCATGTAATCGTTAGATGCAAAGTGCCTGATGCCAGTCCCTTTCAGTTTGCTGACACCCAAAGATCGAGTTGTACATGTTCCATTTCATTCTTGATAACCTCAAATTTCCCTTGGTTCATGCTTTGTACATTCCATATCCCAATATGTAAGACATTTTGCAGCTTCTGATTCTCATTTCATGTGCAGCTACATCAGCAGTCAGACGTCCCACGGGCTTTGATCCAACCACATCATAAATGCTGGCTTTACTCTGAAAAGTCTTCAGCTCCTCCCCAATAGCCAGTTGAGTGCCTTCCGACCTGGGGGTCTCATATTCCAGTACTATAGTGCAGTTTGATTTGCTGTGACTATCCATTTGGTTTTCATGGCAAGATACAGAATAGATTGCCAGGCCTTTCTTCCATGCAGGTAATTCTAGTGTTGCCGTTGCCACAGAAATGTGATCCTCCACTGCCAACACCAGTCCATTCTGCTGCTGCCCAGATGGGTGGTTTGTCGTGGTCTGGCACCTCAGCCGGGGCCTGTCTATCTTGGGAGACCCTGCCAGTATTTAAGCTACCAATAGCTTAGCTCTTAGCATCACTGATGCACACAAGCCCTCACAACATGACAAGCTGCAAACCCAACATAAAGAAGCACAATTTTGAAAAAGATATGTAGAGACAAACTCAAATGGAAACACCAAGAAGGCTGAGTCTATGCAAAACAACACTGAAGAAACAAACGGAAAAACATTGTCTTCTTTACCACTACAAAATACAAAGACTTTAGAGATCTTCATATTCATATTTCCAAAACTAAGATATTTGAAATAGTAAACCAATATAACTCCCTCCCCCCACACACATGAATGATGGGGTCTCAGTAGCCCCAATAGAACATCCTGTCTTTTTGCAGATGACATGAAAATTTGTAACAGAGTGGACTCCCCTGAGGGAGAGGAGAATATGAAGAAAGATCTATAAAAAGCTGGAAAAATGGTCTAATGCTTGTCAGTTAAGATTTAATATGAGGAAATGCAGTATCATGCACTTCGTAAGCAGAAATCCAAGGGAATTGTACGCGATAGGGAGCGAGAGGTTGGTGTACACGGACCAGGAGAAGGATCTCAGAATTATTATTTCTGAAGAGCTCAAGGTGGCGAAACAGTGTGACAAGGCGATGGCAAAAGCCAGAAGGATGCTGGGTTGCATACAAAGAGGAATTACTAGAAGAAGGAAGAGGTACTAATCCACTGTACAAGGCCTCACTTGGAATATTGTGTTCAGTTTTGGAGAACATATCTCGCAAAGGATATAAAAATACTGGAATTGGTTCAGAAGAAGGTGACCAAAATGATTTGGAGCCAGCATCAGAAGGCTTATGAGAAAAGACTTGAAGACCTAAATATGTACATTCTGGAGGAGAGGAGGGACAGGGGAGATATGATGCAGACCTTTAAATACTTAAATAGTATTAATGAACAAACAAACCTCTTCCAAAGACGGGGAAGATGTAAAACTAGAGGGAATAACATGAAGCTGCAAAGGGGGTAAACTGAAAGGCAATATCAGGAAATACTTTTTCACTGAAAGGGTGATGGATGCTTGGAATGCCCTCCCGATGGAAGTGGTGGGGGCAGATACAATGACAGAATTCAAAATGCCATGGGAGAGACACAGTGGATCCCTTTATAGCAACAGGATAAAATCAAAATAAATGTAACTATTAATTATATCTCAACAAATAGGGGTGACCTACACAGAGCGGTGGGTACACCCCTAAATAAAGGCTTTGGGAGGGGTGACCTGCATGGAGCGACAGGTGCACTTACTCTTGCTGCCTTGCTGGGCAGACTAGATGGACCATACTGATCTTTATCTGCCGTCATATACTATGTTACTATCCTCAGTATAATACCTCTCCTACACACACATGCAGATGAACAACCATTGTTCAATTCTCCAAACTTGTCCCCCACCAACTCAAGAGAATGGTGGGAGGTCAGTGACCCCAATATAAAACCTACCACCCCAACCTTAAATAACAAGGATGGGGGCTCAGTGATGTCAGCATAAGACCTCTCCTCCACACACAAAAGGAAGACAGCAGGAGTTCAGTGGCTCTAACATTACACCTCCCAGTCCCAAGCAGTAGGAGAAGAACTGAATGTAGCATTGACTCCCAACAGCAGGGAGAGGTCAGGGAAGGCAGCAGAGGTTCAATGTTGAAAGGCTCGCTGCTCCCACAAGAGACCTGACTTTCAAGGTGTGAGTGTGTGTGGGTATGCGTTTGCAGAGATCCAATCAATGGCAGCCTTCTTCATGGTCCAATCAGACTAGAGGATCTTAGGAGGAACTAATTGGCCATTGCCACCTCATAGGGTGAAGACAGGTAGGGGATAAAAGCAGGAAGAGACCCTGGCTCACTTCTCATTTAGGGCCTGGTTCCTATGAGGTAAGTCTACGGTACAAACCAAGCATAAACGTATTTTGTAAATGCATCCTTAGTCATGTCAGCAAAGGTCTGTTTTTTTTGTCATGTGCTTTTAACAGTTTATCTCCTGTACTACATTTTAATATCTGTATACATTTTTAAAATCATTTTTTATTTATAAGTTGTATTAATTTATACAAAAAAAGCTGTTCCTTTGCACAGGAAATATAAACTTTAAAAACCACAAAGGCATAATCAATGAAGGCAGCAAACTCAAGTCCACAAATTATGAGGGTTAAAATTCTCTCTCAATGAATAAAAAAAAAAAAGAGTAAAAGGATAAACAGAAAACAGACCAAATTAAGCGAATACAATAAACCTAGCAAGTCATAACAGAATGACAATCGGTACAGCCATTTTTAAAAGGGTCCAATTTACACAAGGTGAAAGTGCAAAGGGTTGTATTAGGTGCATGTCAGAGGCATAGGCTGTGAGGGACAAAAGTCTACACATACATTCCTGATTTCTTATAGGGAATGCATGTTGACCTTTGTAGCTGCTTGTTTTAGTGTTTTCTAACTATCGTCTTCATTTTATAGAAGTCTCCCTTTCGAAACTTACACTGACACATTAAATTTTCTTTGTATGCTCATTCCAGTTATTAAATGGGTGTATGTACTGTACGTTGTCATTCTAAATGACAACATATACTTCAAAGGACTGCCCAAACCATACCACCTTTCTGCAGATAACCCGGGTTAACCATTAGCCTGTATGTAAGAAGCCATGTTTCTGAAATCATCACTTGTACATATGTACCATTTTTACACATGTAAGTCCGTTATTTAAACTTATAAACAACGCTTAAAGCTTCCAAAATTTACTCCCAAGAAAGATGCTAAATTTTTATTACAGTCTTCCATTATGAGTGAATCTAAAGAATAAATTTATGGACTTGGGGATTTTTTTTTTACAAACAATACTGGAAGAGTCTATCTGTAAATGGCTTGCTGGATGTCATATAGGTAAATGGGCATGTAAGGTGATTTTTCTTCATGTTAATTAAGCAGATTCAGTGTTGAGCAATATGATACTCAACAGAATTCTCAGTAAGAGACGGGGGCGTTTCCAAGATGGCTGCGTGAGGAGGGTTGTGCTTGCCTCTGATGCTGAAACAGAAGGGGAAGGCTAGGGCTTACTTTGTGGAGCCCCAGCCAGCTGGTTCAGGTCCCATGGACCAATTGTCGCAGTTTCCGAGGCTCAGCAACAGAAGATTCGTGTGGGCTTTGCAGGAGAGCCGTTGGAGGAGTCGGCAATCCTGCCTGCTTTGGATGTCAGCTTGTCTCCTGAGACTCGTATGCCAACTCCGCTTCCCAGTGCTACTGCCCCCACTATGTCAGCAGGCGTGAATGTGGAGTCCGAGGGAGGTGTCCCTCCCATGCTGTCACAGGAAGCTGGTGTAGAGGAGATGAAGCGGCTGCCCTGTTGTCTTCTGGGGTATCTGCAGGGAGAACGGAGGTGGTGGAGACATCCCCGGTTGGAGGGGAGTTGGTGAAGGGAAGCCCTCTTTGGAACTCTGAAAGCTCCAGTTTTGTTCATTCTTCAGCGGCCTCAAAAGATTACTCTTGATAACATCTGGGAGGCTATTACTTTGCTCTCAGAGCACTTGGTAAGGCAGGATTTTCGTCCCAGGTTGATGCCATTACTCACAAAGTAGAACTGTGTATAACTGAGTCCTTTAAAAAGAAAGTAGAAGAGCAAGAGACTAAATTGAATACCTTTGGGGACAGCAATGTTTCGCTTATTAAAGTTAATACTTTGCTAAGGGCCAAAGTGGAAAATTTGGAAAACATGGCATGCACTTCTAACCTTTGGATTTTGAACTTTCCGGTGGATTTATTTAAGAAGTATTTGATGGACAACTTGGCAGTGACTGCAGAATTAATGCCTCCGATAGCAAAGGCCTTCTATTTGCCTTCAGTGAAAAGAAACACTGGAGCCGTGGGAGAACCATTTTCTATGGATGCTATTAATGTCTCAGAGATTCTGAAGTCTCCTGGTCCAACTTTATTACGAACTTCTACTTTGTTGGTAATGTTTGCTTTAACATATGATGGGGACTGGTTACTTTGCTTGTATTAAACTAAACGTTCTGTGCCTTTCTTTGGGCAAAAGATTTTGGTTTGTCCCAGATGTCTCTAGAGTTACTCAGAAACGGCGGAAACAGTTTCTTTTATTAAGACCAGGCGTTTTAGAGTTGGGGGCTACCTTTTACCTTAGATTTCCATGCAAATGTTTTGTGGTCTATAGGTCACAAAGATTTATTTTTTGTCAACTGACAGATCTTTCCATGTTTGTTAATGGTAGAATTCCCATTACTTCCTCTCCCTCCGATAATATTGGGGTGGAATGATGGCGGGTCTATTAATGGGTAGCCTTGGGTTCTCCGCATTTCTCTTGTTTTTTCCTTTGTTTTGTTTCCTCTTGAACAATTAGATAGTTTGGCTCCTCCAGTCCTGTTATGTATTTGGTCTTTACTATTCGCCCCATAGGGGACTGCAGGTGTAAATGCGATTGGAAGTTTTCTTTGTTACTTTTTTTTGGACCATTTCTGCTGTTATGCCTTTTCTGCACAAGCTTCTTCTTGATTTACTGTGAAAATTCTTTAAACAATAAAAAAAAAGAACTCTCAGCAAGAGGAAGGCAGAAAAATAAAAAAAAATGATATAAAGGAATAGAAAGTGTCCACCCATAAATAAGACATAAAGATATTTAGAAAAGTCAAACATAACAAAAACTTGGACAGCTTTAATTTATAGAACTGTCATTTCTCTAGAAGATGATCCTTATGGACACTAACATGGACAGTTATTTGGATTAATTTTTATATAAGAATGAATTGTGATCAGTTTTTCTAACATTTGTTTAACAGTAGGTTTGCACAGCCATTCATATCTGCTTGGTTTTCCATTGCCAAGTCATCCCATCAATCAAAGCGTAAGCTGTGCATGTTATTGCCAAACATGGGCTCCATATTTAAAAAATAAAATTCTGTTTGTTTAGACCAGTGTTATAAAGGAAAGATAATAGTTTCCATAACTTTCTGAGTTTATTTCTGGAGAAGGTAATTCTAAAAAGCATTTTCATGGGTAAAATAAGGCTTTATTCCCAGAAAAAGGCTTTTATAAAATTGCCCACATAATAAGAGGTTGATTCTATAATCTGCACATCCGGGCCGTCCGGATGGCCAGATTATGGATGGGGCACGGATGCACCCAGTTCTGCAACTACAGGAGCTAAACGTTCCCGCAGGTGCAGGATTGGGCACACAGTATTCTGTGAGGGGAGACGTACAGCAGGCTGTCCGTCCCCACTGCTCAATGCTCCTGCAGGTGTGCTGGTGCCGTGGCATCCCGTCACCAGGGCATCAGGATGCCCAGCAGGAGCAAGAAGGCCCGACAGCAGAACAGATTGCATTTCCCTGCCGCACTACCCTCGGCAGAGTCTGGCAGGGTTGGGATTGAACTGCAGGGACTCAACTTCATCCGCGCCATGGATTGATGGGAGCTGCCAGGTCTAGTCTCTGTCACTCCCAGACTCGGGGGGAATATTTTAAGGGCAACCAACCTTTTTGTTAAAATGGTAAATAAAGTTAAAAGGAAAATGAGAACGATATGGTTTTTGAAAGAAATAGCTGAAAAGGTGAAGAAAAAGAGGGAGGCCTTCATGAAATTCAAGAGATCACAGAGAGAGGAAGACAGGCATCTATATTTGGAAAAACTTAGAGAAGCTAGCAAAGTAGTCAGGAAAGCAAAGATTCAAAAAGAGGAGGAAATAGCCAATGCAATAAAATTGAGGGGGGGGGGGGGAGGTAAGACTTTTTTCAGATATGTTAGTGAGAAGAGGAAGGGCAAAAGTGGTATTGTCAGACTCAAGGGTGAAGGGGAAGAAATATATAGAAGCTGATGAGGATAAAGAGGAATTGCTTAACAAATATTTCTGTTCTGTGTTCACAGATGAAGAACCAGAAGCAGGACCTCAGAAAACACCCACAAACAGGAACAGAAGCAAGGGGCATCTTGAACAATTTTCAGAAGACTGTGTTTGTGAGAAACTAACTAAACTTAAAGTAGACAAAGCGATGAGATGGGATGGAATACACCCTAGAATACTGAGGGAACTTGGGGATGTTCTAGCAGCTCCACTGACTGACCTTTTCAGTGCCTTGTTGGAGTCGGGAGTGATGCCATAGGACTGAAGAGAGGCACATGTGGTCCCTTTACATAAAAACAGAAGTAAGGATGTGGTTGAAAACTACAAGCCGGTCAGTTTAACTTTGGTGGTGAGTAAATTATTGGAAGCACTGCTGAAAGAGAAAATAGTGAGGTTTCTGGAGTCCAGAGGATTGCAGGATCCGAGGCAGCACCAGAGGCAAGTTTTGTAAGATAAATCTGATTCATTTCTTTGACTGGGTGACCAGGGAGCTGAACCGAGGGAGAGCCCTAGATGGTGGTGTATTTAGATTTCAGTAAAGCCTTTGCCCACACAATAAGAGGTTGATTCTAACGGGTCAACAAAGTTTTACAAAAGTCATGTTACTGAAATAAAAATAGTCATTTCTTATCAATTTTTATATGCTGAACACGAATATGACAGTGAAATTGCAAAGTTGGCTCTGGTTTTTTTGTAATCTACATCTTTACATCACAAAATGCATGTCAATAGTAAATATAATAGGCCTTCGGTGAATACCTGTAAATAACCAAGTCATAGACTACTTCTTAGATTTTTTCGCCTGTCTCTTGTACAGCTGTTCAGGAGCTTCTCTGGGGAGTGTCCAGCAATAGTCAGCCAGCATTGTAGTGGACCATTTTCCCTGGTATCTTTGCTCCATCGTTGCGATATCCTGGTGAAAACGTTCGCCCTGTTCATCACTAACCATACCACAGTTTGTCAGGAAAGAAATCGAGATGGAAATCAAGGAAATGGATCTTTAGAAACTTGCAGCCAAGTTTCTGATACTGCATCAGCATATCTTCTACTAGTTCCTTGTAGTTTTCTGCCCTAACATTCCCGAGAAAGTTTGACGACACTAGGCGAAAAGCATTCCATGCTTGTTTCGCATCACCCTGCAGCAAGTTGTTGAACCGGTCATCTTTGAAGAGCTCTCGAATCTGAGGACCCACAAAAACTCCCTCTTTAATCTTTGCTTTGCTGAGTCGAGGGAATTTTTCATGCAGGTATCAGAAAGCTGGCGAAGTGCGGTCCATGGCTTTCATGAAGTTTTTCATCAAACCTAGTTTGATGTGAAGGGGTAGTAGCAGGATTTTGTGAGCCTCAACCAGAGCTGGCTGCTGCATATTCTTCTCTCCAACTGTTACATTTTGTCTGCGATTTCATTCCTTCTGCAAGTAGTGCCAATCCCTTGCTCTGCTCTCCCACTCACATAAGAAACACATGTATTTTATATATCCCTGCTGCAGTCCCATTAAAAGGGTACCTACCTTCAAGTCACCACAGAGGTGCCAGCTGTACTTAGTTAATGGAAGTTAGTAGATGCTTTAAGTTATCGTATGTCTCTTTCATGTGGACGGCATGCGCTACTGGAATAGATGGAAGACGGTTTCCATTGTTCAAAAGCACAGCCTTCAGACTCAGTTTCGAAAAGTCTATAAATAGTATCCAGTCTTGTGGGTCATGAGTGATTTTTAAGGCATTCATGAGGCTTTCAATATCGGAACAGAATACCAGATTACTTTCCTTTCTGAAGAAAGGCTCCAACTTCTGGTGGCGCTTTCGATATGAAGTAATGTTGGCATCTTCTTCTAGAAGATTCCATTATTGGAGTCTTGATCCTAGCAATTCTGCCTTGTTCTTGGATAAGTCCAAATCACGAAGCAGGTCATTTAGTTCTTCCTGTGTTATTCTGTGTGGAGTTGATACTGCATCCCAGTGAAAATCTGGGTCACTGCATGCGGACAGACCAGGAGAAGAACAGGTCGGCTCACCCTTGTCCTCATCAGATGAATCAAGAGAATATTCTGATGGAGGTTCTGGAATAGGAAGTCCCTCACCATGTGGAACTGGTCTCAATGCAGACGGAATGTTTGGGTAGACTATGCTCGACTTCTTTTGCTTCGTTATTCTGCTGGAAAGAGGAGGAGCCAAGCAAAAGTAACATTCATTTATGTGGTTGCTTGGCTCTCTCCACACCATGGGGACTGCAAACGGCATTGATGGTCTTTTGCAATTCAACCACTGTGAAAGTTGTGTTGTACATGTAGTGCAGCATATATGTGGGGCCCAAGGCTTGTCTTGGTCACCAATCTTGCATCCGAAGTAAAGATGATATGCCTTCTTCAGTTGAGAAGTGATACTTTTCTTCTGGTTGGCAAATGTCACTTCCCCACAAATGTAGCAGAAATTGTCAACGGTATTAACGCACTTTCGCGGCATTACTGTTCTGTATTGTACCTAAATAGCTAAAATTATATGATTAATAAAAGTTACATGTAACAGTAGCTTAAACTGTCTCGCACACAGTCTGAAATATTTTAAATGTTCAACATTTCTGACTGCGTATAGTACACTGCTGATGTCAGATGGCTTCAGCAGCCGTCTGGCAGTAGTATTGCATTGCATCAGAAAATGATGCAATCAACTCTGGATGATGTGTGCATGCTGGTATTATGCAATGTGATGCAATATTACATCATTAAAGGTTTATTTGGGATGTTGTTGATGTCCTACTGGATGAATTTACACGGTGAAACGTCAAAAATGAACTATGTGCAATATCTTCAAAACGAGAGCCAATACAATTTTTTTAATGTTATATTCCTGTTCAGCTCACCAAGATACTACAGATTAGGGCCTTTTAAAGTCAGTAATGATTTCAATGTTGACCAGTGAATCTGCACATCCTCACAGGCACTGTTCCCTCTAAGCTGTGCGCGTGTGCGCGCGCACACACCTCGCCGAGCGAGCGCACATACTTTACAACAGAGCGCACAAAAATTACGGTTCGATTCTGATAGAAAACAACACAGACATCTTCAAATTTAAAAGTTGTTGTGTATTTATGGTTTTCACAAGTTCTACAATATTTTCTAGTGCAATCAATGTGGTGTACATACTGTATTCTGACGTGTAGTCAAATTTTAAAATATATGACTCCGAGTGTCGTTATGTGGCGCACAAAAATTTAACCTTCCTTCAAAAGCTGCAAGCTGATATTTTATGCGCACACAGCCTACAGAAAATTAGAGGGAACATTGCTCACAGGCGACTTAAAAACAAACTGAGCACCCTAGGGATGTACCCTAAAGTTACTGCTTGGGTTAGAAATTGGAAGTGGGAGGCGACAAAGGGTACAGGTAAATGGAGCTCACTCTAAAGAGAAGAGGTTGCCAGTGGTGTGCCCCAGTAATCTGTCCTTGATCCGATTCTTTTTAACATCTTTGTTAGTGTTAGTGATATAGCGGAAGGGCTGTTGGGTAAGGTTTGCCTCTTTGCGGATGATACCAAACTCTGCAATAGAGTAGATGCCCAGGAAGGTGTAGATAACATGAGGAGGGATCTAGCTAAGCTTGAAGAATGGTCTAGAATTTGGCAGCTGAGATTTAATGCTAAAAAATGTAAGGTCATGCATTTGGGCTGCAGCAATCCAAGGGAGCAATATAGTATAGAGGGTGAAGTACTTTTGTCCACTAAAGAAGAGCGGGACCTAGGCGTGGTTGTGTCTGATGATCTTAAAGTAGCTAAACAGGTAGAAAAGGCGACGGCAAAAGCTAGAAGGATGCTTGGGTGCATAGGGAGAGGAGGTGATAGTGCCTCTGCATAAGTCTCTGGTGTGACCTCATTTGGAGTATAGTGTACAATTCTGGAGATCGCACTTTCAAAAGGATATAGACAGGATGAAGTCAGTACTGAGGGTGGCTACTAAAATTTATTTTATTTATTTTATTTATCAGTTTCTTCTATACCGCCCCTTCCAGAGATCAAGGGCGGTTTACATGTAACAATTAACAATTTTGTATACTAGTATATACTTTACATAGAACGGTGTTTGGAACTATATACAGGTAATACTATATGGAACAGTGATATAACTATTTGTAACTATTTACAAAGAAACTATACACAAGGATCATCATAAAATGGTTAGTTGTCTTCATTATAAAGCATATGAGGAGAGACTTAAGGATCTTTATATGTACACCTTAGAGGAAAGGCGGGATAGAGGTGATATGATTGAGATGTTTAAATATCTCTGTGGCGCAAAGGCATAAGAGGAGAGCCTCTTTTGATTGAAAGCAAGTTCTGCTACGAGGGGACATGGGATGAGGGTGAAGGGGGATAGATTCAGGACTGATATGCGGAAATATTTCTTTATGGAAAGAGTGGTGGATCCATGGAATAGTCTCCCAGTGGAGGTGGTAGAGATGAGGACAGTAACTGAATTCAAAAAAGCATGGGACCAACACAGAGGATCTCTAAAGGTAAAAAGGGGACTGTTGTAGTGGTTGATATGGAAGGACAGACTAGGTAGGTCATGTGGTCTTTTTCTGTCATCATATTTCTATGTTTCTAAATACATAATTATTGTTAATGATTTTATAGAAAAACACTTTGTAAGTTATATAAAAAGCTTCATGTATAAAACAAGTTTAATTGCTACAAATGATTCTTGAAATTGAATTTAGTGTGAACTTAAGCCATCTGCATTTTTTGTGCAAGTTACAGAACGAGTGCAATTTTTAGTTTGCCATGTCTTTTTTTTTTAATACAAAAATATTTTAGGTGATAATTCAAGGCTGTTATATCTAATTGCATTGCTCTGAGTAGGGTTTTCAAATTTCTGAGACAAAATGGATTAAACAATTTTGATCTTCTAAATGTGGATATTTGCTGTTAACACAAAAATCAGAACTGAGAAATATAGGAAAATAGAAATCTAAAGCACATACAGTAGTTATCGTAGCAATGGCATAGTATACAATTTAGTGCATCACAGAGTCAGAAAAATATGCACAATAATAAAATCAAATTATTTAAAATGTGACAGTAGATATAGGATGGAGGTTAGTTTAGAAGCCCTGTTTATGTTTTGGATGTCTGAAAATGGGATGCAGATGTCCAATTCAAAAGGGCCTTCCTGGATTCATTTTTGAAGCCGGGGTATATAGACATCCCTAGCACAGGGATGGACAAGTAGAATAGCGGTGTGCCTGAGGAACAGCCTGGACGGCACAACAAAGATGCACATCGCGGTGAAATTCCAGAATGGCACAAGCCTGTCTGACACTGGATGTTGAGGTGTGTCCATGCTTATACTTGCTCCTGACCACTAATAAGGAGTAAAAAGGTGCTTGTTTCATGGCAGCAATGCTCTCGGGGGAAGAGCACAAGGCACTGTCAGTCACTGTCGATATTTCCTGGGCAAAGAAATCTACATGTTAAATACAAACCCCAAACAGATTGCAAATCTACCACCGCACATCTGAGTATCTGAAATGTCACTGAACATGGACGTCCCCCTTCTGGAAAATGCCAGCCAGGATGTCCAAGAAGACATTTCTGCAGCCATCCAATTGGGGACATCCAAGTTTCTAAACTCGGGCCAAAATGCAAACATCCCCTAGGTTTTCTCAGACGTTTTGCTGAACATCCCAGATTGCACCTGGACATTCTTTCTACAATGCCACTTATGAAATCTGTAAATTATTAGAACTGAGTTTGAAAAAAATGGATGACTCGAGGGACATGATGTGCTTATGTTCTACCATAATGTTTTCAATGCAGAGCTATAAATGTGAAGATCTCAGTGTATTTCTTATTCTAGTACTTTATTTTCCCAGGCAAGTGACTTAACCTTCAGAACAGATATCCTTTGGAGGAAGAAACATGTGAATTATCTAACGCTGTCCGCTGGTGGTTCTTTACAGATAATCATTATCCAACGCTGTTGGGAACTGATGTAGGTCAGATTTCTAGTCATGCCATCTCCAAATTCTGCATAATTTCTCATACACTCATGAAAAAATATGGTGAAGCTCCCAACCCAAGGTGTGGCTGACTGCAAGGTCATTTACCTGGCCTTTTCCACATCTTATTCAACCTAGTTAGAGCGTCAGGCTAAAAACCAGGAAGGTCAGGTTCGAATCCTGCTGTCGCTGCTTTTGATATTGGGCCAAGTCACTTAACCCTCCATTGGCTCGGGTGCAAACTTAGATTGTAAGCCCTCTTGGGACAGGAAAAGTACCTACTGTACCTGGATGTAACTCACCTGGAACTTCTGAGAATAAAAGGAGTGAGCTAAATCCAAGTCGGTATCTCCTTCACCTTGTTAGAAATGACTTAGTCGGATATTTGACAATTGGGTAATAGATCAACGGCTGTAAGATATAATATTTAGATATAGTACCTGAAATGCATCTGAATACAGCTTGCAGTGGCATGCATTTGCAGCTTATTAACAAAATTATCACTACAAGTGCTATTAGTTCATGACTCATAAATAATGCAAAAAAAAAAAAAAAGAAGTGTTTGTTTCATTATATCTTGAGTTCTTCTTGGTTATAACATATGGTTATGGGTACTAACCAATAGCAAGGCGAACGTAAAAATGCTTGCTGACTTCAGGGTGTACTCTGATCTTGAAATTTCAACTGACCTGGTCTTTTCCCCTTGCTAGTGATTACAGTGTGGCCTGCTATGGCCATGCATGATATCTGCTGGAGATTCAGCTGGTCTCCCTAGGGCCAGTGCAAGGAATGGAGGCATCCTAAGTGGCTCCTCCATCCCGCCACCCCTCCACTATCCTCCCATCTCCATTGCTGCTGCTGCCACCTTTCTCTGGAGTTTGCAGCGGTGGCATTGGCTCAAAAAAACACAACACAGTGTTTACTGCATTGCGGTTTCCATGTGCTCCTACCTGCTGCTTCTGCCCCTCTCTGATGCAGACTGCCGGTTCGGAGAAGGGCAGAAGCAGCAGGTAAGAGCACATGGAAACTGTGATGCAGTGCCAAAGCTTATAATTAAGCCCTGTGTCATGGTTTTAGAACCATTGCCGCTGCAGCGGTCTCTCTTGAAGGGCCAGCGCTCAAGGCTACTTTCTAGTTTGTCTAATGGTAGTACCAGCACTGGCTCTACCTACATGTTTTCAGACTACATGTTTGGGCACATTTGTCTGGCTTGCTCCACCAATCACACAGCAAATAGATGCCAAACGCTTCTTTCAAGGTAAATGCAATAAGCTCTGTCTCTAGTCTGGGAAGATAACATGACCCTGTCGTCAGCCATATATCACAGGAAGCAGATGGTGGATATGTATGACTATGAAATCCCATACTGTGCCTTTATTCATAGTAACAGTATAATAATGCTCCATATGTCAATTGTCAAGCAGAAAATTTGCAACAAATAGTAGACACAGATTTGAACATAGGTAACATAGAAACATGATGACAGAAAAAGACCACAAGGCCCATCTAGTCTGTCCTTCCATAACAACAACTACAACAGTCCACTTTTTACCTTTAGAGATCCTCTGTGTTGGTCCCATGCTTTTTTGAATTCAGTTACTGTCCTCATCTCTACCACCTCCACTGGGAGACTATTCCATGGATCCACTACTCTTTCCGTAAAGAAATATTTCCGCATATCACTCCTGAATCTATCTCCCTTCACCCTCATCCCATGTCCCCTCGTCGCAGAACTTGCTTTCAATTGAAAGAGGCTCTCTCCCTGAACATTTATGCCACGGAGGTATTTAAACATCTCAATCATATCACCTCTATCCCGCCTTTCCTCTAAGGTGTACATATTAAGATCCTTCAGTCTGTCCTCATATGCTTTATAATGAAGACTACTAATCATCTTAGTAGCAACCCTCTGCACCGACTCCATCCTGTTCACATCCTTTTGAAGGTGCGGTCTCCAGAATTGCACACCATACTCCAAATGAGGTCGCACCAAAGACTTATACAGAGGCATTATCACCTCCTTTTTTCTGCTAGCCATTCCTCTCCGTATGCACCCAAGCATCCTTCTAGCTTTTGCCGTCGCCTTTTCTACCTGTTTAGCTACTTTAAGATCATCGGACACAACTACGCCTAGGTCCCGCTCTTCTTTAGTGGACAAAAGTACTTCACCTCCTATGCTGTATTGCTCCCTTGGATTGCTGCAGCCCAAATGCATGACCTTACATTTTTTAACATTAAATCCCAGCTGCCAAATTCTAGACCATTCTTTAAGCTTAGCTAGATCCCTCCTCATGTTATCTACACCTTCCTGGGTGTCTACTTTATTGCAGATTTTGGTATCATCTGCAAAGAGGCAAACCTTACCCGACAGCCCTTCCGCTATATCACTAACAAAGATGTTAAAAAGAATCGGACCAAGGACAGATCCCTGGGGCACACCACTGGTAACATCCTTCTCCTCAGAGTGAGCTCCATTTACTTGTACTTTTTGTTGCCTCCCACCCAACCAATTTCTAACCCAAGCAGTAACTTTAGGGTCCATCCCTAGGGTGCTCAGTTTGTTTATAAGTCGCCTGTGAAGAACAGTGTCAAAGGCTTTACTGAAATCTAAATACACCACATCTAGATCTCTCCCTCGGTCCAACTCCCTGGTCACCCAGTCAAAGAAATCAATCAGATTTGTCTGAC
This sequence comes from Ichthyophis bannanicus, assembly GCA_033557465.1. Taxonomy (NCBI): domain Eukaryota; kingdom Metazoa; phylum Chordata; class Amphibia; order Gymnophiona; family Ichthyophiidae; genus Ichthyophis; species Ichthyophis bannanicus. The sequence continues at coordinate 241,455,858 of CM066040.1, read as the reverse complement.
AAGACCTGCCTCTGGTGAATCCATGCTGCCTCGGATCCTGTAATCCGCTGGACTCCAGAAACCTCACTATTTTCTCTTTCAACAGCGTTTCCATTAATTTACTCACCACTGAAGTTAAACTAACCGGCCTGTAGTTTTCAACCACATCCTTACTTCCGCTTTTGTGTAAAGGCACCACATGAGCCTCTCTCCAGTCCTTTGGCACCACTCCCGACTCCAATGAGGCATTGAAAAGGTCAGTCAGTGGAGTTGCTAGAACGTCCCCAAGTTCCCTCAGTATTCTAGGGTGTATCCCATCTGGTCCCATCGCTTTGTCTACTTTAAGTTGAGCTAGTTTCTCACGAACACAGTCTTCTGAAAATTGTTCAAGATGTCCCTCGCTTCTGTTCTTATTTGTGGGTGTTTTCTGAGGTCCTGCTCCTGGTTCTTCATCTGTGAACACAGAACAAAAATATTTGTTAAGCAATTCCGCATTATCCTTATCAGCTTCAACATATTCCCCCGCTGTACCCTTGAGTCTGACAATACCACTTTTGCCCTTCCTCTTCTCACTAATATATCTGAAAAATGTCTTATCCCCCCATTTTATTGCATTGGCTATTTCCTCCTCCTTTTGAATCTTTGCCTTCTTGACTACTTTGCTAGCTTCTCTAAGTTTTTCCAAATACAGATGCCTGTCTTCCTCTCTCTGTGATCTCTTGTATTTCATTGGACGATTTAGGTTGTGAAGTATCACAGACCTACACATCCTTGAATTTTGCAAGCTGTTAGCTTATGAAAAAGAAGTGAGGATCCAACTAAGGTGGTACTCTTCTTGGCCTTCCCAGGAATGCCTCCACACAACGTGATTAAAAGTACTTATGTTTTTAGCTGCAAATAGAGTGTGAGGTTTCAAAAATCCATTTTACTTGGGTAAATTGATATTTATTTAGACAAAAAGCATTTTGAAAATTGCCCACTAAGCATTATGGACCAAGGTTTTAATGAAAGCGAGCGTAAGAATTGGCATGTGATTTTTTTTTTTCTTTTACCAGGAGCCTTATTCAGTTCTAGCTATGCCATTGTAGTCACTAAACTGCATTGTGTTTGACATGCATTAATGTTAACATGGAACTCAAAAAAACATTTACGCTGCATTTAGTGCATGTAACTGCTACATTAAACTTCTAATGCAGAAAGTCTTGTTCGGGGCCACGGAGCATGCCACACATTTAATGCAAGTGTTGTCAGTGTGTGTCAACTGCTAACGCCATAGACAACATGGAACAGTTTCACTGCACCTCCAGAAGATTAGCTAGCTGCATTTCATGCTTGCGATCCTTGTCCCAAGTTAGATGAATTTTTGCCTACCCCAGATGTTACTGTGGAGGGTTTGTAGATACCATGGTTTATCTTTTGCGGTTTACACGTGTTTATTTAAAATTCTTAGAACCCACCATTTCATTCAATTCATGGCAGTTCACAATATCACATACCAAATAAATTAAATAAACAAAATATTGCCTATAGCCAAATAAAATAGAAAACAGTGCAGCTCATAGCCTACAATTATTATTATTTTTTAGCTTACATTGTCTTAAACAATTGAGTTACCTACATCAATTTCTGCAAGGCCTTCAGTAGGCAGCAACACCACCAAAAGCCTAAGTCAACAAATATGCCTTAAGCATCTTCCTGAATATTACCTTGGTACCAATTGGCCGCCATTATTTAGGAAGTTTATTTCATTCAATGGGCCTTGCTACTGACTAAATCCATGTCCAAGTTTCTACTAAATAAAACTAATTGATAGAATTTGTAGCAGCCTAGTGCCTTCCAATCTCATAGTTCAGTTTGGCTGTAGATCTTCAAAATCATATTAAAATACAGAGGGAGCTTCCCTTACTAAACACAGTGTATTAAAATAAGAATTTAAAATTTTATTCGCCATATCATTGAAAGTCAATATAATGAGATTAACCATGGTGAAGTATGTTCAAATCTTGCAGCTCCAGCTTTCTGAACCAACAACAATGAACTCTGAAATGGCTGCAAAATCTTACATAGAAACATAGGCCATGTGGTCTTTTTCTGCCATCATGTTTCTATCTAGTCTGCCTTTCCATATCAACTTTCAATAGTGCCCTTTTTTCCTTTAGAGATCCTCTGTGTTTGTCCCATGCTTTTTTGAATTCAGATACTGTCCTCGTCTCTACAACCTCCACTGAGAGACTATTCCATGCATCTACCACTCTTTCTGTAAAGAAATATTTATGCATATTACTCCCGAGTCTATCCCCTTTCACTTTCATGCTATGTCCCCTTGTAACAGAGCTTGCCTTCAATTGAAAGAGACTCTCCTATGCATTTATGCCACCGAGGTATTTAAATGTCTCTTATCATATCTCCCCTATACCACCTTTCCTCTAAAGTAGACATTTTAAGATCTTTAAGTCAGTCTTCATATGCTTCATAACGAAGACCACTAACCTTTTAGTAGCCACCCTCTGCACCGACTCCAACCTGCTTATATCCTTTTGAAGGTGCGGTCTCTAGAATTTCACATAATACTCCAAATGAGGTCGCACCAGAGACTTGTATAGAGGCATTATCACATCTTTTTTTCTGCTGGCCATTCCTCTCCCTATATACCCAAACATCCTTCTGGCTTTTGTAGTCGCCTTTTCTACCTGCTTAGATACTTTAAGATCGTCAGACACCATTACGCCTAGGTCCCGCTCTTTCATGGACAGAAGTACCTCACCCCCTATACTGTACTGCTTCTTTGGCTTATTATTATCCCTTACACCTTAGTCAGATGCAATACCCACACCTCACAAACAAATGAATACTAATCCCATTGTACATAAGTTGTGCTTTAGCACCCCTTGCATGACCCCCCCCTCCCCTCTGTTTGTTAAGAAAGTTATTCTGTAATCGTTTGTTATATTGTTTTTCCAGTTCTCTGTAATAATTGAAGTTACAATGTAAACCGCCTTGATTAAATGATAAAGTGGTATAGAAAATTTGTTAAATAAATGTTTGTTTATTTATTTGATATACCGCCATTCATAATTACAAGCAAAGCGGTTTACAATGATCAAAATATATAGAGAGGGCCAATGTCTGGAAGAAAAGAAAGGAAGTTACAATAATGACAAGATAGTAGAGAGGACAGACAAGCACACTAGATAGCAAAGAAAACCAGCAATAAAAGGGGAATGGGAAAGGGTAAGATCACACAAAAGGAGAGGGGAGGTCAAAGGCAGTGGAGAATAAATGGGTTTTCGGGTGAGTCTTGAAAGTAGTGTAATGTTGTTCAAGTCTGAATGAGGTGAGTAGGGAGTTCCAGAGTGCAGGTCCAATAAAAAAAGAAGGCAGAGGTACAGGTTGACTGGAGGTGAGCGCGGGAGGGGGAGGGAAGGTGAAGATGGTTTATGCGAAGTGATCAGAGGGAGCAACTAGGAACGTGAAATTTAATAAGATCTGCCAGGTACTATGGAGTGTGGGTGTAAAGAACTTTGTGAACCAGGGTAAGGATTTTGAAGCAGATGTGAACGTCAATAGGGAGCCAGTGGAGGTGAATTAATAGAGGTGTGACATGATCGCGGAGTGCAGAGTGTGAAATGATCCATGCAGCCGTGTTTTGAATTAGTTGTAATCTATGTAGTTGGGATTGTGGAAGACCGAGTAGAACAGAATTGCAGAAATCGACACATGACATGACAAGAGACAGCATAAGGGTGGTAAGGGCTTGAGGTGTGAGAAAGGCAGAATAGCGTGGATCTGGCGAAGGAAGAAAAACGAGGTCTTAGTGATGTGAGAGATATGGTCTTGAAAGGAGAGATCAGAATCGAAGAAAACCCCAAGATATCGAAAGCAGGACACCAAGGGGATAGGGGAATCAGAGGGAGCCATCAGTAGAGGGGGACTGCCATGAGTGAACCAGATAGTGAGCGTTTCAGTGACGTTTAAGTGGAGACAGTTAGTGATGAGCCAACCAGCTACAGCAGAGAGACAGAAATTGAGAGGAGATAAATCGGGGTGAAGGGAGGAGGTGTGGTGCAGAAGGATGAGGTCATTGGCATAGTAGAAGGCAGAGATCCAAAATTGTTGAACCAGAAGAACCAGGGGTGCCAAGAAGATATTGAAAAGAAGGGGAGCTAGTACAGACCCTTGAGGCACACCGCAAGGTAGGGGGAAAGGTTCTGAGGAGACTTTTGGGACGGAAAGAGAGAGAACAGTGCGGGATCGAGAGAAAAGATAAGAGTGGAACCAACGATATACAGTGCTACAAAGTCCAGCTTCCCATAGGCGTAAAATGAGGAGGGAGTGGTCAACCAGAACAAATGCTGCAGATAGATCTAAGGACACAGCCACAGAGAAGTCACCATGATCATGCGCCACTTGCAGTTCATTAAGAAAAGCAAGAAGGACTCTCCGCCCTCCTGTTCAACATATACATGCAGCCCTTATGCGCAATCATTCGCACATTCAATATATCCTGCCTGATATATGCAGACGATGTGCTGCTGTTCACCCCATTTGACATTGACCACCCAGACTTCACAACATTAATTAACTGCTTTAACGCTGTCACCGACTGGCTCCACTCTCAAAATCTCAGGATCAACTGCAACAAGACCGACGTCCTATTCGCCACAAGAAGTAATGCCTTCGCCCCCCCCCCCCATCATTGAAGGTAAGAGATGCCGAGTTCTTAAGCAAACCCACCATCCGATACCTGGGCGTCACTCTCGACCAGCGCCTTGACATGAAGGCCCACATACAATCACAGAAACACATCCACAGTTCTCAAGACAGAACAAATGATTAAACAGAAGAAAGACACTTACTCTACTTTACTATACCCAACAGGCAAAGACTTACACAAACAAACGGTTATATCACTATTGTAAATAACTACCGGTAACTCAATTATGTTATGCTCCATGCATTATGACCTGTACATAGTTTGAAAAATGTTATTCTAGTTAAAGTTCAAAACATGTTCAATGTAACAAAACGTGTATATAGTCAACACATGTTCCATGTAAAATATACGGAAGTATATTTATTTTTGTTCAATGTGAACTGCCCCTGATCTCTGGAAGGGGCGGTATAGAAAGAATTGTTAAATAAATAAATAAATAACACCATCAAAGCAATAGACCACAAGATCTGGACGATCCGGCACCTCCGACCCTTACTACAGCCAGACGACTTCAGAACTATTTTCCAAGCACTGGTAATCCCCCACTTCGATTACGCCAATGCTATACTGCACGGACTCCCCAAAAGCATACTGAACCCATTACAACTGGCTATGAATGCTGCGGCCCGCTTCCTACATGGTGCTTCCAGAAGAGAATACATAACCCCAATCCTAAAAGACTTACACTGGCTACCAATCACTTGCAGGTCCACCTACAAAGTGGTACTCATGACCTTCAAAGCCATCAATAACATGTCCTCAACTTCCTTAACGGAACTCCTCCACCCCACCTCCCCAAACAGATCCAGAAGGACCTCCGCCATGAACACACTAGTAATCCCCAAGCATAGAACAAAATGCAATCAGTCAACAAAGAATAGAGCCTTTACATTCTATGCTTCTACTCACTGGAATGACCTACCAACCTCTATCCGAGCGATCACTGACCTCACCCAATTCAGGAAGGCACTAAAGCACCATCTATTCGTCCAACACTACTCATACCCAAACGTCACAAATATACCTGCCATACCCCCACCCACCCAAAATCACCACCAACACACCCCGAACAAGGTGAAGCAATCACTCCCAGCAGCCCAACTACTTAAAGCGCAAAGACCTAGCACTCCTGTACATAGTTAATGACAAATCTGTACGTAGTTACGGAGCAAGCCTGTTGCGTTAACAGAACAGTGACAATATGCTCTTATTGTATATAGTTACCCAGTTATAAATACAAGTTGGTATACCTGTTCATTGTAAGTGCAAAGTAGATCTCCCTGCTTTGTACAAAGAATTGTTAATTGTAAACCGCACTGATTTTAAATAGCGCGGTATAGAAAAGCTATAAATAAATAAAATAAAATACATCTGTCTGCTGGTAGTTTCTCCCTCTCTTCAACTGCGATTTGTTCCAGCTCATGAATGTTTCCAGGGTTCCTTCTACCAATGGCAGATTTCAGCTCTCTCCAAAGGTTCTTGAATGGAATGAGATCAGAACTCATTGCTGGTCAGCTTAAAACAGTCCATTTGTTCTGTTGAATCGTTCTCTTGTACATTTGGATGTAAATTTTGGGTCATTGTCCTGCTCAAGGACTCATAACCTTTGACTCAGACCCAGCTTTCTGACAACTAGGTAGCACATTTTGCTACAAAATATCTTGGGTAGTCCTCTGATGTCATGATTCCTTAATATATTCCAGGCCTCCAGTTCCTGAGGCAGCAAAACAGCTCTACAACATTATGGAACCTCCACCATATTTAACTATAGGAAGGGTGTTTTTTTTCCTTATAAGCTTCATTTTTTCACTTGTAAATGTATTGCTGGTCTGTATTGCTAAAGAGCTTGTTTGGTTTCATCTGTCTACAAAACATTTTCCCAGAAGAATTATGGTTTCTCAAGGTGGGTTTGGGCAAAGATGAGGCATGCCATTTTATGTCTATCTTAGAGCAGTGGGGTCTTCCTTGGCCTTTGCACGTTGCCCATGAAGTCCTTCTTTATTTAGTGCACAGCGTATGTTGCAGGTTAAAACCACCATCCAGCTTGCTCCAGGTCAGCATTAAAATCTTTGGGTGTTGTATGTGGTGTTTTTCCAACAGTTTGCACTAACCTTCAAAGATGGCTTGGATTAATTTTCCTCTTCCCACCATGTCCTGGGAGATTCTTGACAATTCCATGAGCAGAAAAGTCTTAATAATATTGCAAACTGTAGAAACAGGCATTCCAAGGTATTTGGAGATGGTCTTGTACCCCTTTGAAGTTTGATGTTTGGTGATAATGGCTCTTCTGACAGTCTCAGGCAGCTCTCTTGTCATCACTATTGTGAAAATGGGACAGTGAGTGAATGTGGCCATTTTAAACATTAGAGCCGTCATTCATTGGTTGATTCAAGTCATGTGAGTACTGACAATTAATCACAGGTTCATATAATTTTAATGCAGTGAGAATGTGGTTGTTCTGTTCAAACTGATTTGTACTGGCAATGTGCCACATTTTATACTATTTCCTTTTTTAATTGGTCTTGTTTTATTTGATTCTTTTATGTGTCAAATATATGCATATATAGTCCAAAGACATTTCATTGGCCACTATTTTTAGGTGATATTGGACATTAAGGGGTTGAACTGCAATGGTGCCAATAATGTTGACCACTATTGTAACTGCCAGGAAGATGCTAGCCATGCCCCCGACAACATACAACTTTTGCATTTACTTATATTTTATTCAAAATGTGCATTAGGCACAAAAACCTAATGCATATTAGTAAAAGGGCCCCTTAGTTGACATCATTTTGCTAAGTCAGTGCATTTGGGGACAGTGAGATGGCACTAACATGCCAGATTGGTGATGCCGTCAGGGTCAGTCAGAGCTGCAGTATTCCGAACTGTAAATAAGGAGCGGGAAGGAAACTATCAGGAGCTGATAAACTCTGCTTCCTCAGTTGCAGAAAACCCCAATGGGAATTTTCTTGTGACTTCATTCAGAGTGCTTTTTACTTTGGGGGTGAAGTTCCAAAGCGATCTAGCCACAAAATTACAGAATTGGGCAGCTAGATCGGCCCCTTTGAAAATCGAGCCCTGCAGACAGCTAGAGATGCGGGTCTTGCGCTTTTCTGTCTGCTAAGCTGTTCTAACATATAGAAAGCGACTTCTTCAAATCACATGACTGTATACACACAAATTATATCTTCATATTAAGTATTAAATTAGGTAATTTACAAAGAAATAACTGTCTGGTGTCACAGGCACCAGTGCACAGGACTAAGTGATGTAGTGTGTTGGGCAATATGACAGACAGGTGTGCTTTCATACCTTGCTCAATTTAATGAATATTTAAAGATAAACATTTTTCTTTATTTATTACCCTGGATTTACAGTTTCCTATCTATAAAAAGATCATATACTTATGACCACATGTAACCTAATTGGCAATTGCTTGATGAACTGTCTGGCTTTTAAAACATTCAAACTGGTTTTAAATTTGTTAGAAGTTAAGTAATTGTGACCATGTATTTTTGTGTGCCAGAATACATTTTTTTTCCTGTCTAATCCGTTGCTGAAGCACATCATGACATTCTGGAAATTTCAAATCTGGAGACCACAAACTTAAAAGGTTTCACAGCAGCACTCATAGACAAACTGCACAGAGCATTTTTAGTGGCTAACAGGGCATGCTTTAATAACCGGAAAGTAATTTCCAGGATGGAAGGCAGCATGACCAAGGTATTATAGTTATCATCATGCAAACAGACCCACGGCAAAGACATCAGTTCAGCTATTGTGACAACAGTGAAAGAATCTTTTAAACCTTAGTGCTTTGCTGCTGTCTGTCCTGAAGACAAGGAAGGTAGCGTATTGGTGAACATGCACTTTGGTCCTACACCCCTCTTTATGTATTACACTGGATTCTTACTGGTGATTTTGAATCTTCAGCCAGCTGTTGTGGAATTTTGAACTGGCCGTTAATGTAGGTAGCCAACTAAGGCAATCATCTAGTCACAGCTCCACAAACTCATCCTTCCTGTCTACCAGCTTGTGCCATCGTTTTACAGAGGTTTCTTGCAGCCAAGGCAACAAGGGTTACCTAGCAACCTAGTTTCCTGTCATTCCTGGGCTTATGTATAGCCATGCAGCTCAACTTCTTCACACGGATTTAAATCCTAGATGTTAACACTTGATGAAACGGTGGAAGCTGCATGACTTAGGAAAAACAAGCTGCAGATTGTTTCAGTTTGGCAGTTAAGCACATTACTCACTAATGACATTTGTTAAAGTTAGCATATCATGAAGGCTGATGACTTCTGAACACAGGGGTGTATATATTCCCCTTTGGAAGAAATCAGAGTCTACATCCTCATTCACTTCTTTTTCTGAAGTCCTAAGATTGGGATTGTGCTGTTCTTCATGGTAGGAAGGAGGAGACTGTTATTTATCAATTGATGTGTTATTTTCTATTTCAATTTCTTCGTCATATATATTCTTTTATACAATGGAACCTATTTACCAACATATTTACTCACTTCCCGGGAACATAAGAATTATCAGCGACCTACAGGACTTCAGGAAAGTCATAAAAGTGTACCTTTTTTTGGAACACTATGGACCGGACACCTGATATCACCCTTGGACACGCACCCACCACAGTAAAACATAGTTCTATACTCACCCCTTCTGCTTTCTGTAGCCCCCCATTAGGCTACACTATATTAACTTGCCCCCAAAGATACAATGACAAAAGAATTCACAGTCTGAAGTAAATTCACCATGTAAATTAATATTGTTTGATGATCTTGTAAACATCCAAGTTTCACTCCCTTGTTCTATGTAAAGTTTTTAGTTTATTTGTTCACTGTAAACCACTTTGACTACAAGAGAAGGCAGTATAGAAAATGTGTTAAATAAATAAAATAATTATGTTAAGGATTATAGCGCATGCTTATGTGATAACTCACTTTAGTACATTTAGCCCTTACATTTTTAATCCATTGAATTCCATATCATTCATAAAGGAGTACAACAATCAATTCCTTACAAAGTAAACCTTGAACCAAGCATTAAAATGTAATACAGTGCTACAATTAGAGGGTCATTTTATAACGGGGCACATCAGTTGTGAAGACACAAAGGGCCAATTCTGTGCCTTCTCCAGCCGCATCTAACTTCCCCGCTGGTTGTGTGGGTTGTGGGGAAGTTGGGTGGGGAAGGGTTGGCTCGGTGGGCAGTATCTGGGCAGTCGCCAGCCCTGGATGAACAGGGACGATTCTAATATCGGCCCTGTACGTCCAGGGCTGGCAACATTTGTGGGGAAGTTATTCCACTTCCGAGGTGGAATAACTTCCCTGGATGTTTTTTTATTGTACTGCCAGAGCGTGGATTTGGCAGGGGGGGCCGGAGGACATTCCCCATAGCCTCACCCTAGCCTCAGGAGGCCAGATCAGAGGTAGAGCTGCGGGGAATACACTTTTATTCGGCGGCCGGCATCGCAGCTTTTAAATGGAGTCGCAGTGACATGGCAACCGGACGCCATGGCTCCATTTAAAAAGCCCTGATTGAGTTAGTCGGGCAGGTCATGTACGTGCAGTCTGGACTGAATCGCAGTCCCAGCCTGCACACACATGACTTATCGTGATTCTGATCCCGCAGGGCTAGATGTGCCCCACAGGATCAGAATCACGATTCCCTCTATACATCCAGGTCAGACTGGACGTACAGAGGGCATCTACGTCAAGGACAGAATAAGCCTGAAAGGCACCTTCTTGTACCTATTTTAGAAAGTCGGCATATATGTCTGCGTTTTTGCAAAATTTCCTCACTGAAAGTAGGTACGTGCATTTATAACTGTCTGAATTCCACTTTGCCTCCCCCTCCCCTAGGAACACCTGCACAAATAACACATAAAGGCATGCACGATGTGTCTGTAGCATGTCTTCTTATGCATGTATACTCCCCAGCAGTTTCATAAGTGTCTACTTCTGTACATATGGAAGTTAATTTTATCACCGGGTACCTAGTTTAAGGCAGCCAAAATGTATCTATTTTAAGCCTATTTTATAAGGAAAAATAGGCACCTACTTTTCATTATAAAATGCTCGCGTATGTGGCTGAAAATATGCCTTAGCTGCATGCAGAGACATTAGTCCTAGAGCTGTTACATTTTTCAAGTACACACAAATAATAATATTTTATAATCTATGTGCAGACTTCTGCACTCTATTCACGTTTCACCCATACTCCATCCGTGTTCATGCCCATAGTGAGAGTGTGCACCATGCAATTCATTCACGTCTTATGCTAGTCAATATTCTGTGAGAGCTCATTTACATATGTAAGTGGCTCCTTATGCCAGCAAATCATTCAAATATTGACATTTAAGAATGTTAATGGCTGGATCATCACTGGAGTGGATTTTCATTAAAATGTTCGGTTAATAGACAAAGAGACAGCCGCATCATGTTCGATGAAGCGTGTTGTTTGATAAACAAACATTGCGATCCTCTTGGCCACTTGATAGTGCAAAGCTTAAGAATAAGAGTCCAGATGCTTTATTAGGTATATGCAATAGTAATGATACATTTTCTAAAGTGTCTTTACCCAGTAAAGTCAAGAAATTGCACTTTGTCCCCTGCTTTATTGAAGATATTAAGAAGTCATGGGATAGAAGATAGTGTTCTGTTGTGCATTGGACCTGGCTAAAAGATAGAAAACAGAGACAAGGACTAAATGGCCAAGTTTCTCAGTGGAAAAAAGAAATAGTGGAATACCCCAGGGATGCAAAGAAAGAAGCTACACATCAACAACCAGAAGACAGAAGCCTTATATGTAACCACCGACCCAACCTTCTGCTCACCACAAATTTTGAGACTCGACGATGCAGAAATCAGAGTCAAATCTGAGATTAAATACCTAGGCAATAACACTCAATGAGCAGCTAGCTTTCCAAGCACATGCTGTATAAAGAGAACATCCACTGTTTACCATAAATTGAAAACCCTGAAGAATCTCTGCCCTCTTCTCTCTACAGACCTATTCCGTAGTAGTATCTTCTGCCAAGCTCTCTGGACTATTGCAACATCATTTATCAAGGCCTCCCAAAGCACACCCTCCACAGATTGCAAATGGCCCAGAACATGGCTTCACGAATAATCACCAGACCACATCACCCCACTGCTTATACAGCTCCACTGGCTTCCTGTGACCGCCAGAATCAAATTCAAAGCCCTCACCATAACATTTAAGATACTACACAGCGAATTTGCAAGCTGCCTTTTGCCTCTCATTGCCATTTCCAGAACTGAGTGGTCCCGAAGAATCTTCAGTCTTAACCTCCTACAGATCCCTACCCAGAAAACAGGAGTAAGCAGTCCACCTGCAATCGAGCCTTCTCACTATTTGCCCCCACATTATGGAACTCCCTTCCACCAACACTAAGAGAAATTCCAGACTTATCTGAATTCAGAAAAAAAGCTTAAAACATACCTCTTTCTGAATGAATATAGCACAGATATGGACTTGGGAACCCAGCCGTTTTAAAATACACTCGTAAGAACACAATATACAAATACCCATTTATCTATACATACTGTAAGTTAACTTTTTTTTAGCGAGGAGAAACATAACTGTAAATAGTTAATGTTAAACTAGATTGTACTGTTTACTGTTCTTCCGGGCCCTGCTACACATTTGTTAATTGTGAACCACTTTGGATTGTAGAAAGGTGGTATAGAAAAGGTTTAAATATATAAAAATAAAATAAATAAATTGAAAGCAGGCCTGTCTGTACAGGACTGTGTACAATGTGAGGGTACTCAATAATAGTATTTCACTGAAAGCCCTCAGAAAGAGTTAACACCACAGATTCAGTAGCTCAGACGTTCCAAAGCCTATTGCTAAGGTGATGTCCTTGAGGAGGCTCTACTGAATATTCTGATATCAGAGAAACTGTAGGCCTGTTTATAGTACAGAAAGTTGTAGGGAAGAACTGAAGAACTCTTCAGCTGTGAAACATACACTGTTAGAATTACTGTTTAAGAAGTTATGACTGGGAATACATGTATGTCTCCTCCTGATGACCTATACTAAGAAGATCTGACCTATGACAGAGGCGCACATTATGAATATGCATTAGTAAAAGATATAACGTAATGTCTGATGTAGAATAATAAAGTGGAAATTATGCTGTCAGATGGCATTTTTTAAACCAATAAAAAGGTGGCCAAAGTAGGTGGAGTTTAGAGAGAGAAATTGCATGCTTTGCTCTCTCCCCCAAAGCGCTTTGGTCCTGGGTGTACCACAATTATATGTGTGAATTGTATTATTATTATTGCTTCCTTCTCGTTGCTTTGAGTGGAGAGATTCGTTCCCAAGAGCTCAGATTCTGTTGCCGGTGAGAGTAAATTCAGTTGGTGCTGTGCCAGGATTGTACACGTCTCTGCATTAAAGGCAAGGCCAATGTTGTGAACAGGATACTGGGCTTGGTGGACCTTTGGTCTGACCCAGTATGGCATATCTTACGTGCTTAAGAATGCCCTTCATAAATTGGAGAGAAGTGGCAAAAAAAAAACAACCTGCTGACAATAGACAGATATATTTAGAAAAAATGAAGGCTTATAAACATGCTCTCTGTCTCTAAAAATATTTTTTTTACTGCCAGAATTCAAAAAGCACTATTGAGGCCAGCTGAATTATTACATGCTATGCGAAACTTATTGAAGGTACCAACACCTAAACAACCTGTCCCTTCTGCTGTTATCTTTGCTTCTTTATTCAATCAAAACTTGCTGCTGTTTGTTTTGTTTAAATCTCTAGATTTGGGACTATCCTTTACAAGTTGTCTTTGGTACACTTTTGTTCTTCCAACTACTTATGAAATTCTTTCTACAATCCATGAACTTAATGACATTATTTTTTTATTTATTTAACAACTTGTTTTTATACCGCTGTGTCTACTAGTCACGGCAGATTACATGGAGCACTTTGAACAACGTAAACTTTGCAAAATATAATCAACGAGGGAGAGAGCTGGAAATTAAACTATGCAGTGTATAGGTATGTCATTCACAGGGCAAAGGTATAGCAAGCACATGGGTGTACCAGGGGCCAGGATGGTTTGGAAGGTGTATTACAGGTAAAGTCATACAGGGTGCTGAAATATTCTTGGTGTGAGTAGCTAGTGAGAGGGCCAAAGTGCTCCAGGAAAAGAAATGTCTTTAACCTGCAGTGAACGTCTCCAATGTCTGTGAGTGAGTGAGTGAATTCCAGATGACTGGTGCTTAAAAGCAGAAGGTTCTGTTTGAGGTGGAAACGCTGGTGCAGGCGATTGAAGCTGGTACTGCGAGGAGGATGTGGTTTGCACTTCTCTGTGCTCTCTGGCATAGGGGCTTGTCAAGTAGAGACTGAAGAGTATTTGCAGATAGGTAGAAGATGGTCGTAAAGAATGTCAGTGCCACTTTGTTCTTCACTCTGCTGTAGATGGGGAGCCAGTGTAATTGCTTCAATATACTGTAGGTATTATTTATGTGAGCATTACAATTGGTACCCTTGATGATTCTGGCTGCCACATTCTGTGCAAGCTATAGAGGCTGTAGTGTGGATTTCGGAAGACCCTTATAGATATTGTTAGATAGTCAAAGATAGGGGTGATGAAGGCCTGGCAGACACTTCTGAAGCCTTCATGGTCAAATAAGGGTCGGCGCTTCCACAGAGTTTTGATGCGGTGGTATACTGCTCTGGTAACATGTTTAATGTGGGCGTTGAAATTCAGGTTCTGGTCTAGCGCTATGCCCAGGTATTTTACTTGTTGCTTTACTCGCAATGTTAGGTTTGCAAGATTTATTGTGGCTAGAGAAGAAAAAGAGGGGTACCTAGTTATGTGCAGGACTTCTGTTTTATTAGGGTTAATGAGCAGATTGTGGAGGCTGAACCAGTGTGTGACTGCCTCTAGGCATCTGCTGACTGTAGAGTATTTCAGGGTTGCTGGTGGAGAATGGTGTGTCATCAGCATTAAGGTGGAAAAGGATCTTGTAGCTCTGAATGACATGACAGACTGGTTGGATAAAGATGTTGAAATGCAAAGAAGATAGTACTGAACCCTGTGGTAGATCCTGTAGAGGTTTGAATGGGTTTGAAGTCTGCAATCCTATTCTGACCTGTTGTGAGCGGTCAGTGAGATAGGACTGGAACCACTGCACGGAGGTGTGGAGGTGTGATATGAACTGAGTGTGTATGACTGAGTATACGATAGTACCCCATTAGATATAATATAGGTCCCCTTTATAAAAATGCCTGGGGTGTCTCTTCTGGAATGCGACTGCTTTAATCTGCTATTCATTTGAAGAAGGCTATTTGTAAAAGAGGCTCAGGTGAGCTTCAGTATGTCTGGCAATAAAAAAAATGTTCCCATTCAGAATGTGATAATTATTGCCCAATATCACATTTTCCATTTTTGGGTAAATTAAGAGTATTTTGTTTCTCAACAATTTGAAGATTTTGTAGATGATAAAGGTAGTAGATGAAAGAGAGCGTGGATTTTGTAAACATCATAGCTCAAAAAAAAATATTAATGATGCTTCCCGGACTCTGCTATTTGCAGATTAGAGAAACGTGACTCTGCTTACTTGTCTGTCTTTGTTGACTTGACGGTCACATTTGACACTGTGCATCCTAAAATCTTGTTGAAGTGCCTAGTTAAAATGGAAATAGGTAATGCAGTTTTAAGATGGTTTGTGTCTTATCTATTGCAGAGACACAGCAAGGACAATTTGGAAGTGATGTATCAGAATGGTATTTTTTAGATTCTGTCGTTCCACCAGGACCAGCCCTTTCTGCCACCTTGTTCTAGTTCCATGTAAAACTGTGTGCCTTCCAAGGCCCTGTTACATTTTGATTAATTGTAAACCACTTTGAATTGCAGAAAGGCAGTATAAAATTAAATTTAAATAAATACATTTAATATTCATATGGTTCCCTTAAACTATAAGCTGCATTTTGTTAGATACTGTTTTTCAACTATATGTGATGATACTTTGCCCTCTCTTCTGTAGATGATATTCACTCTGAGGCTTATTACTAATTTTTAGAAATTGAGTGGTGTTCTGAGGATGGCCTGCCTATAAATTTTAGTTGTACCTTTGGACCTGATGTGCATTCTGCTGAAGAATATTACCTTAGCAGGGCAAGAGATTAACACTTGCACTTAGATTGTGAGCCCTTCGGGGACAAGGGAATAAAAAAAGTACCTATTAGTATATACATGTAAACCGCTCTGATGCGTAAGTAAAGGGCGGTATATCAAATGCCTAAACCATAACCATAACATTATTTTGTGGTCATTCTTGATCAAATATTGACATTTAGGGGCATATTTACTAAAACGCAGGTGCTTACCGAAAAATGAGTGCTAAAAAGTGGAGGCATGTCCTCTTGTAGCTAGCGCAGGCTCCACACCATCCTCTTTCTAGGCTGTTCACAATTACTGCCACCTCAGTGAGTGGTGATAAGTGCAACAGTGCTCAGTGCAACGTTGCCAGTTAGCCTGCATTAGAACATAAGGACATAAAAACATAAGAAACACCATACTGGGTCAGACCAATGTCCATCAAGCCCAGTATCCAGTTTCCAACAGTAGTCAATCAGGATCACAAATACCTGGCAGGTTCCCAAAAAGATACATGGGTTCCACAATGCTTGTCCTGGGGTAAGCAGTGGACTTCCCGGGTCCTCTTTAATAATGGTTTATGGACCTTTCCTCTAGGAACTTGTCCAAACCTTCATTAAACCCAGCTACACTAACAGCTTTTAATACATCCTCCAGTAACGAATTCCAGAGTTTGATTACGTGTTGACTGAAAAAATATTTTCTCTTATTACTCTTAAAAGGGTTACATTGTAGGTTCATTGCACATCCCCTAGTCTTTCTACTTTTTGAAGGAGTAAACTATCTATCTATGTTTATTCGTTCTACTCCATTCATTAATTTATAGAACTCTATCATATCTCACCTATCCTTTTTAAGATATGGTGACCAGAACTGCACACGATATTCAAGGTACGGTTGCACAATGCAACAATACAGAGGCATTATAATATCCTTTGTTTTATTTTCCATTCCTTTTCTTATAATTCCTAGCATTCTATTTGCTTTATTGGCCACCGCTGCACACTGGGCAGAGGTTTCAACATATTATCCAAGATGACGTCTAAATCTTTTTTCTGGGCAGTGGTTCCTAATGTGGAACTTTGCATTGTGTAACCATAGTTTTGGTTCTTATTTCCAAGGTGCATAACTTTGCACTTGTCCATGTTAAATTTCATCTGCCATTTGGACATCCAGTCTTCCAGTTTATCAAGGTCTTCTTGCAATTTTTCACAATCCTCTTGTGTTTTAACAACTTTGGATGATTTTGTGTCATCTGCAAATTTGATCACCTGATATGTTCCCATTTCCAGGTGATTTATGAAAATGTTAAAAAGCAGAAGGCCCAGCACAGATCCCTGGAGTACTCCACTATTCACCTTTTTCCATTGAGAGAATTGGCTATTTAGCCCTACTCTGTGCTTTCTATCTCTTAACCAGTTCCTGATCCACAATAGTACACTGCCTCCTATCCCATTTGGCCAGAGTCTTTCATGAGGGTCCTTATCAAAGGCTTTCTGAAAATCCAGGTACACTATATTGAATGAATCACCTTTGGCTACCTGTTTATTCACACCTTCAAAAAAATATATCAGATTAGTAAGATAAGACTTTCTTTGGCTAAATTCATGTTTGCTTTCTCTCATTAAAACATGACTATCTACATGTTCAGTGATTTTATTTTTTATAATGCTTTCTACCATTTTGCCTGGTACAGACATTAGGCTCACCGTTTTTTAGTTTCCCAGATCACCCCTGGAACCTTTTCTTAAAATTGGTGTTATATTGGCCATTCCCTAATCTTCAGGTACTACAGATGATTTTAATTATATTTCACAAATTACTACTAATAGGTCTGCTATTAGTACTAATAGGTCTGCTATTAGTAGTAATCTGTACTAATAGGTCTGCTATTAGTACTAAGAGGTCTGCTATTACTGCTAATTCAGTTCTTTCAACAGCCTTGGATGTATACCGTCTGGTCCAGGTGATTTGCTACTCATCAGTTTAACAAATACTTGTAATACATCTTCCCAGTTTAGTGATATTTATTTCAATTCTTCTGATACCCATGCCTGAAATAGTATTTAAAGATGATGTAACTTCCCTACATCTTTTTCAGTAAAGTCTGAAGCAAAGAATTCATTTAGTTTCTCTGCTATGGCCTTACCCTCCCTTAGCATCCCTTTTACCCTTCCATCATCTCATGGTCCAACTGAGTCTCACAGGTTGTTTTGCTATGAATGTACTTGAAAATGTTTTTATTATGCATTTTTGCTTCCATGGCAGGCTTTTTTTCAAATTCTCTCTTTGCCTGCTTTATCAATGCCTTGTATCTAACTTACCAGTGCTGGTGTTTCCTATTTCTGTCATTTGGCTCCTTTTTCCATTTCCTGAAAGATACTTTTTTGGCTACAACAGCCTCTCTGATCTCACCTTTAAACCATGCAGCCAGGGCTTTGGCCTGCCTTCTAC
The DNA here is from genome assembly GCA_033557465.1 of Ichthyophis bannanicus. NCBI lineage: Eukaryota > Metazoa > Chordata > Amphibia > Gymnophiona > Ichthyophiidae > Ichthyophis > Ichthyophis bannanicus. Next base: position 241,437,559 of record CM066040.1, on the reverse strand, counting down.
TTCTTAAAGCATGGACTACATCTGGTCTGGTCTTCCAAGATAGTATTTTTAAACAACGCCCTTGATTTTTTGGGTGTACATTTTATTGAGCAAAACAGAAAGAAGTACAACCTCAAGTATATACATCACAACAAGTTCATAAAGTACAGCGCAAAACATCCTGTACATCTCAAGCAGCAAAGACATAAAAGTTTGGAAAAGAAAAAGCTACAACTAAAGCAGGAGGCAAACCAACAGATGAGAAATAACTCAGAAACTTGAGGTCCTGCTGAAAGACCTTGCTCACCAACATCCCCTCTGTCGACTCCCAACCCACCCCCTAAACCCCCCCCCCCCTTACCTGTCCTCCCCCACCTCTCCCAAACCCTTATTTATTTATTTATTTGACTGTACTTTATACCGTTTTTTGCCAAGTCAAAGTGGTTTACGATCAGCTCAACATACATTGAATACAAGGAACATAAACTATATACAATAAACTTAACTTCTTTACATTGGTCTGTGTGAGAGGTGTTGTGAGTGGTTGAATTAGTAATTTAGTGTGATTGTGTATATGAAGAGGTCTTTGGGTGTGGATGAGCTGGGTTTGTCTATGTTACAGATCCAAAGTGTTCAAGAAACAGGTGAGTCTTCATTTGCTTTCGAAATGTAGGGCGTTCTGAGGTACTTCAGATTTTGTTGGGGAGGGAGTTCCAGAGAGTAGGTTCACATAATTCTAAAGCTTTTGAACAGGTATGTTGGGTGCTTTTTATTTTTGTGTGGGGAACAATTAGTGAGTTTCTATTGATTTGTCAGCTGACTCTGATGGATTGGAAGCGGTGGAGGAGTATTTGGAGGTGGGAGGATGCTACAACCATAACAGGTTGCTATGTGGAAAGCAAAAGATAGAAAATTACCACCACCAGAGAATAGAGTAAAAGATCCAGAGTATAAGGGCAAAAGGATCAGATGCAAATGGGCTGAACCCCTCTAGCAAAGGATTCAGTCAAGAAGCATATCTGGAGGTGGGTAAAACAAAGACCATACCCGCACCCAAAGGAAGTCAATCTTTCCAAATGCAGAAAACTGGCGCAAAAACTATTCACCATGTTGGGTTGCCCACGAAGGACCCCCGTAGGTTTTTCCATATGATAAATATCTCAAACTTTGGCAATCCATTCTGCATATAATGGTGGTCGAGACCATTTCCAGTGACATGCAATAACTGAGCGAGCCACCAGGAGCAATCAATTTGAAAGCCAATGGAGATCATCAGGCAGAAGATCTGGGGAGATATAACCAGCACACAGGATTCAATCTCAAAGGGAAGCACATGCCCGAGACGCATATTATGCTTCTATACTAGCGACCAGAACAGAACACCTTGCGACAGGACCACCATATATTTTCAAAGCCACCACAATGACACACAAAGTCTCCAACAGAGCAAGTCATCAGCTCACCCCCAGTGAAATAAGTCAGTTGAGAGAATTGACATATGGTATAGATTCTGAGTTGAGTATTTACTAGAGATAGGGAGATGGAACAAGAGTGGGAGTAGTAATACACTTCATCCCAAAAATCAATGGTCGTACCATGCAGTGTTAAGCTCCAGTTTACTCGATGTATGAGCGTGCAGGCCGAGAAGGGAGGGTCCAAAGCAACTGCTTTATAGAGATGAGCCAGAAACTATTTCAAACATTTAGACTCGGAGAACACACTCTCAAGGTATGGGAGAACGCACCACTTCTGGAAGCTGAGAGAGGGTACCAAAGCAATAGCACAATTGAAAGTACTGATAGAAGGATAAGGTGGTACCCGATAACTGCTCCAGGTGAGCTTTAGAAATAAGAGTCCTCAGAAAGGGATGGAACTCATAGGAACTGTCTCAAATCAAGAGTTCGGGTCACAAAGTCTTGCACAAAAGAAAAGGAAGAAAGCAGAGTGTAAGGAGAGAACTATGAGAATACTCAATGTCTATTACAGAGAGCATTCCAGGCCTGCCATATCAGACCCAAAAAAGGATGGAAAAGAACTAGGCTTTTTTCAGAGTAGTCTTGCAGGAAGAGAGTGGCAGCCAGAGGAATAGGGGCTACCCAAGACTTTTCTAATTGAACCCATTCTGAGCTGGAATTGGCTAGCCAGAAGTAAATTGTCCTCAAATGTGAGCAACAGTAGTATAACTCAGAGTCCGGAAGACCAAGGCCATTGGAGCACTTAGGACACACCAAGGTGAACCAACTAAAACTCTGTTTCTTACCCTGTCAAATGAAGCCAATAAAAGCATGTCATATCAACTTGAAAAAACTGTGTGGCACCAAAATAGGAAGCTGCATGAATAAGAAGATAGGTTTAGGCAGAAGCAACATCTTGATAGTATTAATCCGTCCAAGCCAAGAAATAGAGACCGACAGCCAAGAAACTAAATCCTTATTCAAGCTTACCAAGAGGTCACTGTAGTTGAGTGAATAGAGATGGGGAATAAGAACACCTAAAAATGAAACTGATCGACCTTAGGGAAGCCACCAGGTAACTCAGTGGGAGATGGTGGGGCTGCTGAAGCACACCGGAGCAGAGCCGATTTCTGCCTCCTAATAGTGAAACCAGAGACCCTAGAAAAGAACTCAAGAATGTCCACTGTGGCCAGGAGGTTGGAAATGGGATCCCAAAGGTAGATAAGAGTGTCATCCGTATAAAAATATCACCTGTAAACACTTCCCTAGCCAAATGCCAATGTCAAATGCTCATTTGTGAGCATGTGTGACAAGGGGCTCGATAGCAAGAGCAGAGATAGCGGCAGCCCTGTCGAGTTCCTCACTCAAGATTGAAGGAAGGAGAAAGGAAGCCGTCCCAAGAATAAGGTCATGGGGATAGCATATAAAGCCACTATCCATCCCCTTAAATTAGGACCAAAACCAAAAAACTCCAAGAACTCAAAATGATAAGGCCATTCCACTTTATCAAATGCTTTTTCAGCATCTAATGAGAGGATTGCAAACTGCCCAAGCTCGCGCTTGAGACCATGCAAGACATTAACGAGTCTACAGACGTTCTCGAAACCCTACTGTTGTTTGATGAATCCTGTTTGGTCTGGCTGAATAATGTCCTGGATTTTGTATTCCAGACATTCAGATAAGATTTTGGTAAAAACATTGTAGTCTATGTTCAGTAAAGAAATAGGCCAATAATTACTATCCTTGGGGATGACCATGATGGTAGCTTGATAGAAAGAGGCAGGAAGACATTGCCTAGGCAAGATGTTATTAAACACCCGACCAGAATAGGGGGAAAGAGATCAGGGAGGGCCTTATATACTTCAGCTGGAAAGTAATCTGGACCCAGACTTCAGAAGGCGAATGGCAAGCTGTTTCTCTGCCAGGGATATGGGGCACTGCAAAGCTGTTGTAGCCTCAGGGAGGAGATGGGATAAGTCAGCCTCCTCCAACAACTTTCAAATAATTGATCTGTCAGGGGAGGAGCAGGTTGTATCCAGCACTGTTTGGTCCAGCAGAGGTTTTGTGCTGAGGACACCTTAGAAATCCCACTTCTCCCGCCAGGATCGGGGACACTAGAAGCCACCTACAGCATCATTTCCGGCTCAGCGGATACAAAAAAGAACTTTCCTGCTGTAGAGTTTGGAGGAGCAGGTTGTGTCCAGCAGATGTTGTGTGCTGAGGATGCCCTGGAATCCCGTTTCTTCCGCCAGGATCGGGGACGCCAGAAGCCACCTGCAGTGTCATTTCTGGCTCAGTGGATATCATTAGCTGTTAACCACAGTAGCGTGCCCGAAGGGGCATGTCCAAAGGGTCAGGTAAGGTCCCTTTGGTGCCAAGTGAAGAACTCTGACTATCGTCAATTCTACACTGCAGATGCTGTCTTCTGCTGAGATCTATGGGGAAGAGGAAAGCAAAATTGAAAACTGGAACTGAGAGTACACATGGTTTTGTGCAGGGATTAATGGACTCTTTCGTTCAAATCCAGGGTAGAACTGTGTTGGATACTGGGTTCACTAGCCAGGCGACTCACATGAGTCCAGAGGTGTGCATCCTGAGCCCGGACTTCTGACCATCGTGCCAGCAGTTGACCAGGGGACTTCCAGTTTGCACTCCACTCCGGTTGGGGGGAGTGGGGACCAGGCTGGAGTTAATGGCTCCCTTGGGCTTAATGACATCATGGGTGTATCTCAGATGGCAGTAGGTAGTTTTTCTTTGGTGTCTCCCCCCGATGGGGCCGATTTCCATAAATTTCCATCTGGTACTCCCTTAAAACCGATGAGTTTTCCCAGGAATTTTGGGACGGAAGCTCCTCTTCTGAAGACTCCCCCTACGGAGGTTACCAATGTGGAAATATGGTATATGATGGCTAAGATGGAGGTTACTTTATTTGGCTGTCTTACTCAATTGTGTAGATTTTCGGGAGAGGCTGTGGCTAAGTTGGACTCCCTGGAGGTGGAGTTGAGGACCCATGAGAGGTGTATTAATGACGCCAAGGGGAAAATCCAGAGTCTGGAGGGCCTGAATGCGATCCTTGTGAAGTGTAACTTATTATTGGAAAATAAAGTGGAGAGGTTAGAAAACTCTCTGAAGTTACTGAAGCTTAGGTTTGAAATTTTTTTTTATTGTAGTAGGATCTCTGCTTTGGAGATGCTAAAGAATTATTTGATTAATGTTTTACACTTTAAAAGGACTAACCTCCCATGTATTTCAAATGCTTATTATGTTATTTCTTCTATTAAGAATATTTCAGGAGGTTCTCCTCTTCAGATATCTGAGAGGGATTTAACTACTCTCCTGGAGAAGTCTGTTGAGGAGATTGCTAATAGGGCTGCAATGGTGGCCTCCTTTCAGACTATCTGTGACAGGGACAGCGTTTTCTCTACCTTCTTTAAAGAGTGTTTGACCCTCTTCCATGGGCATAAAGTTTGTGTGTATCTGGATATATCTGTAAAGACTCAGTTCAGAAAGGTTTTCTCTAACTGAAACAAAGAGCTGTGCAGTTGGGTATGACCATTTTTTTATAAAGTATCCTCGGAAATGTTTGGTGAAATGTATGTGGAAAGATTGTTTTTGTTGAATCCTCACAATTGTTGGCTTTGATTCAGGCTCAGAAACAGACTCAATTTGATAGTATTAGTTGATTTCTTCGACTGCTTTCTTTAGTTAGATACCCATTGGAAGTGTTTTGGGGGGTAAATTGTAATTGGTGCTTATGTGTGGTGAGAAATTACTGTGTTTCTTTCTCACTTGACTATTAATATCTTTATTTGTTTGATTTAGGTAGCTTGCTTCTCCCTTTATATTGTAAGGGCTTTTGCCCTATCCCGAGGATGCTTTAAGTTGTTAAGCTTGTTAAGCATTGTATTGTGTGTCTTTTTTTTTTTGTATTAGATTGGTAAACCTCAATAAATTTAAAAAAACTGTCAGCTGACAGTTGGGAGGAATAGAGATCCTTGTAAAACCTAGCGAAGAGAGCCACCACATCTGGCAACTGGCAGACCAGGGCACCTTGGGTTGAGGACAGGGCTGATACCCTATGTTTATGTCATTGGCACTTTAACTGCCATAAAAATAGCCAACACTCCTTATTCCCATGTTCATAAAAATGTCTCCATGTCTGAAGCAATAGCAAGGCAATATCCTCTGTCTTCAGAGTAGAATATTCCCCACGCAAGCAAACAAGATGGTGCCAAATAGAGGGGCTGCTCCCTCTCCGATGCAGTTATTACAGTTCAAAGATATCTCTCCTAATCTCCTCCTGCCAAGCCAGATCTCTTCTTTTAAAAGCGCTAGAGAAATTAACAGCCCTCAGAGAACTGCCTTACCAGCATGCCACAACGTAAAGGCAGAGGTTTCCGCAGAATCATTAAATGAAAGATATTCCTGCCATCCTCTCTGTACTGCCAATAGAAAGTCTTTATTCTTAAGCAGGCCGTGGCGCAAGGCCCAAGTACAAAGTGGCATCTCGGCTACCTCCCCACACAGCTCCAGGGAAATAAGGTCATGATCAGAAGTCCCCATAGTGCCAATGATCCACCTGGATGATCAAGAGAAGAGTCCGCAAGACTAACTACATATCAATATGAAAATGTGTTTGATGGACTGGAGAGTAGTAGGTGTAATTTTGTTCCCCCACATGGGTAGCCCTCCAGACATCACAAAGATCTGAGTCGGAGACTAATTCAACCAACTGGGGCGGAGTCATAGAAACTGGACTCCCTTTACCAGTTGTATCAGAGAAGGACATAACACAATTGAAGTCCCTCCCATCAGTGTCTCCCCCTGATGTTGGGACTGCACAGCCTCTAGCATCTCCAACAGTGAGCTACCAACTTGGGAGGGAGGGAGGGAGATACACATTAACTAATGTAATCAGCATATTCTTTAAGGAACCTGAAAGAATCAGAAATCTACCCTGGGTCACAGTATTGCTCAATCAAGTGGAATGGACAGTGTTGGGAAAAAAGAATTGCAACTCCCCTTTTATGGGAAGAGAAATTGGAGGCAAAAACCTATGGGAAATTCCATGACAGAAACCGTAAGTGGCCCTGTTAAGCAAAATGCTATAGAAAAACGATGTCAGCCTGTTCAACTGATTCAATACATGCCGACGCTTAACTGTATGTAGAGACCTGGATGTTCCATGAGAGAAGCTTAGCCATAACCTTATAAGACCAACACCAGGGTTTAAAGAAGAGAAAGGAGCATCAGTAGGGAAACCCCGCCACCACTCAGGATATACTCCTGCCGTGCCGCTTTTGCTTTCCACTTCAAGAACCCACCCACCCCCACTCCCCCTCCCCTTCCACTCCCCACCCCCGCCCTAACAGTCCTATAAAGAAGGACGGATACAGTAACAAGAAGGACCTAAGAAGACAAAGTGGCACCGGAAGTGTCATACAGGGGAGCGCTGATGTTGGTACCAGAGACTTCGCTCCAATCCCATCCCCCACCACACAGATACTAACCTCTGAAAAGAAGCCTAATCCATATGGGGATTATTCTGAACCACGGATAGTCTCCGACTAACTTCCCCGCCGGTTGTGCGGAGAAGTTAGTCGGGGGCAGGGAATGGGAAGCCCGGTGATGGAGAGTGGGTGGGCAGAGGGCGGTCACTGGCCCTGGATGTACAGGGCTGATTATAATGAGTGGGGGAATAACTCCCCTGGACTTTTTTTTCTTTTTTAAATATTCAGGGCGCAGAAGGGGCGGGGCGGGGGGGGGGGCCAGGGGACATTCCAAGCAGCCCGACCCTGGCCTTTGGAGGCCGGATCAGGAGTTGGGCTGCAGGGAATGTACTGTTTTGGTCAGCAGTTGGCATCGTAGCTTTTAAATGGAGCTGTGGTGCCGTGGCTCCATTTAAAAGCCCTGACTGAGTTAGCCGGGTGCAGTCCGGACAGAATCGCTGACCCAACCTGCATGTGCAGAACTGTTTGCAATTCTGATCTCACAGGGCTGGACGTGCCCTGTGGGATCAGAATTGCGATCCCCTCTGTGCGTCCGGTTCAGACTGGACGCACAGAGGGGATCTACCGTACGTCTGGGACAGAATCGGGCCCTATATGTTCCCCAGAACCTGCTACCATTGCCTTCCAGCCCCCCATCCCACCTCCACTAGAAAAGGTATAAGTAGACAACCCACCCTAGAGAAGTCATCCAGATGTACAAAAGAACCCCAGTGGAAGAGACACAAAGAGGTATACATTCATCAACTTTAGATGAAGAGATATGCGAAGCAAAGGAAAATGTACAGAAAACAAGTCAACTGAGTAAAAAATATGCATGCATGTTAACTCTCCACAGACACCTACAAGTAATAGCAGTCATCCAAACATGAAAATGTACAGACAGCAGGGAGACCAGCTATACATGCCAGCCGGGTCAAGGAGGCTTAGAAGTGTCCATGCCTTTATTAAGTGAGTTCTCCATCTCCATGTCTGAATGTCTGCGGATTCTGGGAATCTTAGGAGTGGAGACCTCCCACTCTCTCTGCTCACTTTGTTGCCGAGGGGTATGGCCACCTTCACTCTGAATCAAGTCCAATAAGTCCATCAGTTAACTCAGAAATTTTATGTTAAACATTATTCCATTCAAATATTAGGGCAAAAGGGAAGTCCCGCCAATATTTATTTATTTATTTAATAAACATTTTTATACCGTACTTTCCAAAGATCAAGCGTGGATTACAAGAAACAGGATATGAAATGCATAAAAGTGCATATTCATTTACATAGAACTAGTAAAACTATATACAAAGAATTTTAACAAGTAATGATATAACAAATATCATAAGAAACTATATACAGTAGGGGTGAACAGGAGGCTCAAAAGGAGCAGTACAGTCAGGAAATAGAGATGTAATGATTACTGTAATGTGGGAGTGATGTCATTTAGCGTTAGTGAAAGAGTACTCAGGTTATGGGATGTTGATACTGTTTGTGTGGGGGAGAAGCAGGCAATGATAGGGGGGGGGGGATGGGAGCCTGTTCCTGTCTCGGACCCCAGGCTCCGGTGAGCTTTCTCCAGTTTGACAGGTCCAGACGCTCCCGGTACATAGAAAGTGGTACAACTCCTGAATAAGTTCCACCATATTTTCATTGTCCCCGAATCATTCAGGAAGGCCCAAGACCCAAATGTTCCACCATTGCCGATTCTGAAGATCACCATGCCTTTCTTTAAGATCTTTAGCAAGCTGATCCAGTTTACCCCTGGAGAAAATGCTGATGAGCTCACCAATGCCAAGCAGAGACAGGCAGACATTCACAAAAATTATCAGACTTCCTCGGTTTTTAAAAACCACCATACACGAACAGAATCACTCTAATCATGAAGGAAAGAGCTCAAAAACTGATATCACAAGGCAGCCCAGCATGATTGGCCTATCCATTCCCAGCGAACTGGGGGATCAACAGCAGCAAAGGTCCGGTGCCTCAATGCGGTGTTCCTGCCAAGACATTTTACATCTGTGTCTCAGCATGCATTCCAAGGGAATGAACGCACTGGCTGACATGAAAGAAGGAAGTACTGCTGCGGGATGGCCAGAACATCGCAAACCAGCTCCTGGCAGAATCGCGGCCGTATCCGGCCATCTAGAGATAGAGCAGGTCATGTTGAGTGAGACTTTGCACTGAGGCAGAGAACTTGCAGACATGACTCTTGCAATTCCCGCGGCAGGTGAAGAAATGAACAGGGCTGAGACAAAGCAGCAAAGAGTATAATCAGGCGAGCGGAAGCAGAGCGACGAGCTGGAGTCTCACAAACAATAGGCAGGAGAGATCTAGCTGCCACTCATGGGAGAATAGATATCTGCACAGATCTCTGGTGGGCCACAATACAGGGAGCAGAAGTGGGAGAACGGCGGGTAGTTTGCATAGCACCAAAGCAATCTCATCTTTGTTCAGGGGTCACTCAGAACCACATAATCACGTCAGAGGGATGATAATTTAGGAGAGCACATCAGCTGAAGGATTGGAGGTAAGGAGAACTCCACTAATGTGCAGCCATCTTCATCGGGCTCGAGAGTGCCCCCCAACAATGCCCATGCTTGATGTAATTCTTTAGCCTTTGCAGCTGCTCCTTTTAGTTTTTTCTTAACTATGTTCCTCGTTTTATCATAGTCTCCCTTTTGAAAGTTAAAAAGGTAGTACTGTGGATTTCCTTGCCATCCTTCCTCCATTTATTAAATCAAATGCGATCATGCTATGATTACTATTGCCATGTGGCCCCAACATCTCTTGCACCAGATCCTGTGTTCCACAAAATAGCTTCCCCTCTGTCAGTTCATGAACCAGCTGGTCCAAGAAGCAATCATTTATTTCAGTCGATACCTGGGTAATTGAAATTGCCTATTATTACTGTGTTGTAACTTTTGTTAGCTTCCTTGATTTCTTTTAGCATTTCATTATCATCTGTTCATTCTGGCCAGGCGATCGGTGGTACGCCCCTACTGCTTTACTGCCATCACCTTCCCCTTTTTACATGGAATTTCTATTCATAGAGATTCTACTGTGTATTTTGTTTCCTGCAAAACTTTAATCCTGTGTGACTCAAAACCCTCTCTAACAGAACGCAACCTGTCCACCAATTTGATCTACCTTATCATTGCAATATAGTTTGTACCCAGGTATCAGTGATCATGGGTTGTCCTCCTTCCACCAGATGTCTGAGATGCCAATTATTTCTAACCTTTCATTTAGTGCTATGTATTCTAACTATCCCATCTTATTTTTTAGACTTCTAGCATTTGCATACAGGCATTTTAGAGGTTGTATTTTATTCATATTAATCTGGTTATCGGTTGATAAGAGTAATTTGGAATCTTTCTGCTCTGTCTGCTCTGTACTTAAGGGCATTGGGGTTGCTTTTATCTTTATTGTAACCTCTGCCTGTACTAACCACAATGTGCGCACTCCACCCCCAGAATCCCAGTCTCTGCCCCACTCATGCTATTTTTTAGCATGGAATTTGTAGCATGGCCACACTTTTGACACACGGTAAAGAATGCTTAGTGTGCACTAAACCCCATGCTACCCAATATTGCACTTTGTAAACATGGCCATTAATGCACAAGTGTTCAAGGTAATTCAAAATGTATTTTTTAAGTTATGCCTATTGAGAAGATTAGTTAACCTTCTTGAACCTACAGATTTTTGTTTAGTGGCCGAACTTTCTGTCCTCCCATATCTGGATTACTGTGATCTGATTTATGTTGGTTTTCCGGACTTTACTATGAAATCCCAACAAGTTGTTGCCAGGATAATCACAGGTGTACACCGGATGGATCATATATCTCTGGTATTAAAGGGTTTACATTGGATACCTGTTAACTACGGTTTTTACTTTAAGATCTTGTGCATGGTATTTTAACTTTTACATAATTGGAATTGTGTTGAGATCCTTTACCATGTTCAGATATACACATACAGTTGAGATTTGTGGTCCAGTGCTCAGGGCCTTCTAGTCACTCCTCTAGCACATTATTTCAGGAAGCAGTTTACCGTACTCATGATTTTTCTTATTTTGCCTCTGTGCTATGGAATTCAGTTCCTCCTCTTTTGAGAAAGGAAAGGGATTTTCTTTTATTCCATAAGCAGTTTAAGACATTTTTTTGGATTGCCTTCCATTAATTCTGCTTAGCATACAGTAGTTTTTAATTTAATTTATTTTTTCTTTTATATATTTAATTTATAATTTTGTTTGTGTGAATATTTTATTTTTTGTTTTACTTGATGTTTTATGTATGTTCTATTTTGTAAAGTGCTTAGAGTTATCCGAGATAAGTGGTATTAATCTTAATAAATGAACTGACTCTCAAAATGCTGTTTTAATTACAAAAAAGCTTGTAAAATTACCTAATAACTACATAGCACCGCCCTAACAGATCCCTCCCTATTCTCCAAATATCAAACTGAATAACCATGATTTAATGTTTTTACAGAAAATCAAATATTCATCATACAAATGGACATTGCATGCAATTTTATTACATTCGTATTCAAAATATACACAGTGTAAAATACTTTTCAACATTTTATTTGTTAGAAAACGTAAAACTGAATTTTAAACACATAAAATATCCACAGATTTATCAAGTCTTCAGATAAAGGAGACAATATCATTCTATTTTAATTAACTGAAAAACATATATTTTCTTGGTTTACTACAAATGGCCTGTGATTTTAACATAGGGAAGGCAATTTTGAAAAGTTATTTCCATGTTAAAGTTTCATTTGCCTGATCAAGTTGACTGTCTGAAAATTGACCAGCCCTTGCCTAGGCCTTCATACATATGGGGATGAATATCAATCATACTTTTAGCAATGTTAAAAAAACAGGTGGTCTCAGAAGTATGTTTAGGTTTGGGGAAGAAAAATAACATAGCTCGTCAAAAGTTGCTTGAACAGTTTCTTGTAGGTTCAATGTAAGGTTTGACCTATAGTAGAATTAACATAAAGTGTAAATGATGTTCTCTTCACATTGTTAGCTAAATATAGGCTCTCTTAAAATAGGAAGCACAGATACTTCTGAACACTGCAGTCTAGTTCTCCATTAAGGTGTGACTGTTTGCCTAGGCTTAATTGGAGGATGAGTGCCGAGTTGAAAGGTGAGATGAGCATAAGGGGTCAGGTCATGATTAGGAGGAAGTACAGTGGAATAAAAGTCTTGCTTAAGGGGAAGGGGATAGTGGGCAGAGTGGAAGGTGTAATAGAGGGCTGGCGCTGTTAGGGTGCGGACCCTATGACAGGGTGGTCAGATGGGGGAGGATTCAGGAAGAGTAGGCAGGATAGGTAAGAGGGGGGAATAGGAGGAGCTGAAGCAGGAATTGAAAAGGAAGGGGGAAGAGCTGCCCTTTCCTTTCCTGCGGTGGGCGGTGCAGCTGACCGTTTCTGCGGGAGCAGGGGTTCTGTGCGGGAAGGCAGCATCGTGAGGGAAATCTTCCTCCCGGACTTAACTGCACCCACTTTAGTGAGCATGTAGAATTATACGTGCTGTGAACACTAGCATGCATTCACACTTGTGGTGGGGAGGAGGGCAATAATAATAATCAGACGCCATTTTATGCATGTAATCATAGCTTGAACCTAATCTGTGGGAAAAGTACTAAATAGGTGACCTCTGGGTTCTGGGAACCCCAGAGGGATAGTGGCGTATCAATTACAGATCCTTAGGAGAAAAGGAGAGGTTCTGGCTAAGAGTCACACAGGAATATTTGAGAGGAGCATCTGAAGAAAAGAATTTGTACTGGAGGGTTCTCCGAGTGAGGAGAAATAAAGAAAGGAGACTAAAGTAGACTTTGAGTTCAGTTCTTAGATTTTGAAATTGTATCTTTCCCTTTTACTTTTTCCATTTATGTCTTCAATAAAAAGGTCTGTGCAATAACGGTGGACTGCTATTTATTTTGTTAATTGCCCAGTTAATTGTTTTTACCCGTACTACTGAAGTGTGGCTGCTTTGGAACTAGACTTTGAGACCGGAAGACATACTTGAGGTGAGAAGTCATCTATTCACATAGGGCCTTGAGATTTGGCGCACGCTCCCCTTTGTCAGGACCCCAAACTGGATTTAGCCTCCTCCCCGTCTAAAGCCACAAATTCAAAGTTCCACAGGGGGGTGCTCTGCTACAGGTGGTTTAATGAATAGAATGATAATTTGTGGGCAATTGTGCTTTTCTTTTTGCCTCAATATGCTTATTAGCAGGTGCTGCCATTGCTGTATTTTTCTGTCCATTTGCTAAAGTTAACAGGTGCCTTAATGTACAGTATATATAAAGATTTTAGATCAACACAAACGAGGAAGACTGGCAATTATCCACCTGACTAAAGACCAAACACAGTTTAGGACAATTATCCTCAGGGTTGCCATGAGTCGGCATTGACTTGAGGCATTTAACAACAACAGTGAATAAGATGCTATTTATTGCACCGCAGAATCAGATTAGTAGGCATATTGTTAGTGACCTTTAGTTAATCGGTCCCCAAGTGTAGCATTTAGAGACTGGTAGAAAAATCATAAGGCAAAAAGAGCCTTATGATTTTTCTACCAGTCTCTAAATGCTGCATAGTTAGTTAACTTATGAAGACCCTCTGATTTCAGCAAGAAAGCAAAGCTGAATTGAAGAAAGAAAATACCATGCCCAAAGAATTTAAGATTAAAAATCTTCTTGCAGTTAATGCATAAATACTCTGTACATGCAGAAATCAAAAACTAGGAATTCAAAATGCCATGGGGACAGACACAGTGGATTCCTTTATAGCAAAAGGATGAAAATAAAGCAAACTTAAATATCTTTATACTTCAACATGCAGGGGGTGACCCGCATGGAGCAGCAGGTACAATCCTAGACAAAGGGATGGGGGGGATGATCGGCACGGACCAGCTGGTACAACCACTCTAGCCACTTTACTGGACAGATGGACCATACTGGTCTTTATCTGCCATCATATACTATTTTACTACGTAGGAACAGTACTAACATATTAAAGAAATTCTTAAAACTCAAAAATGTGAAAATCACTTACATAGTGGGAGTGAAATGCTAAATCTGCTGAAACAGCTGCGAAAAGAAATGTAGGGATTGATATTCCAAAGGCTTTATGCAGTTTGCATGCCCTGCAAACAACATGATTCCCGTTGATCCCGATATTCAGCGGCTCTAACTGGGTAGTGCCACTAAATATCCCTACAGACATCTCTGAAAATACCTGTTATTTATAGGGTGGTCCTGATGCCTATCCAATTAATGGCAATATTCAGCTGCTAACCAGATGGGTAAACTGCACAAAGTTAGGACAGGTCTATGGCTGTCCAAAATTTTGTGGTTTTGACTGTCCAGTTAGTGGCTGAATATTGACGCTAACTGGATAGCAAAAGCGCTGAGCAGCAAAACTGGACATTAGTTCCAAGTGCCCGATAGGTTCTGGCTCTGAATATCCAGTTTTAGTTTCAGTGATGGCAGTCAGGCACTTTAAAAACGCTGACTGCTGCAACTGAATGTCACTACTGTAAGAATTGGCACCAAAAAGAAGCAAGCTGCAGTTTTTCATACATAATAAATAATCATCCCGAATCACCAGCACAGCAGATTGTATAAGAGACCTGTTTCACAACTAGAATGAATTGTTTAATGCTTAGACTTTATTGAATGAATATAAGCATCAGAATTAAACGTGCAACTTCCACAAGAACAGACAGAACTCCCAGTGATAGACTTTCACAGGTAACACTGATGGAAATACGAACCAAGTGAGAATCATAAACTTGTCTCCGCACAAGTTTGTCACAACATTCTGCCCATCTACTAGACTGGCTAAAATTCAACTTTATTCTAATAGGAGAAATGATTGAAAAGTTCCTTAACATCATGGATACAAGCCATTAATAAGCTGTCAATTCCTGTATTCTCATACAGCTTTGGTAATGTAGACTGACCTCTTAAAGATCTTGAAAAAGATGTGCAAACAAGAAAACTCCTCCATTCCCATGAGATAACGTACAAGAATCAGTGTTTGCCATTACATTTCTAGTGTTGAAGGAGGGCTAGGCTTCATAGAGACTGATTACGCATAAGAGCTACTATCATAGGCCTCCAGGCCTACCTAACAGCATCATCAGATGCAAATACACAGAAAGTGCTGAAATATGAAAGTAAACGTACAGAATCTGTCTCCATCATCAAACTTGGACAAGTGTTCCGATGACCAGAGGAAATGAGTGAGAATCCACAAGCACACAGAGGAAAGGAAACAATAGCAGACGAAAAACAAGTGGCAAATTCACATATACAGTGGGGAAATACAAAGTGATACTCCAGGAACCCTTTGTCAATCATGAACAGACATATGAACGTTGAAGGAGAGGTGAACTGAAACCGAAGGATGAGAGATTGATAGTTGCAGCCGAGGACAGCAGATTATGGACGAGATGGTTTACAGCAAGCATTGAAAAAATGGCAACACAGAGATATGTTGATTCTGCAAGAAAGACTTGGAAACGGTGACTCATCTCATAGCTGGCTGTGAAGTTCTGATGGCAGAAAATTGTGGTAAGGAGAGTGCAGCTCAGCATGGAAATAAAAGAGAAAGAAGAACTTTTTCTTCTTTTCGGGGGATGGATGCACTAGAACACATACACCACAGCAAAATCCCTGAGAGAAATCAAGAGGGTAGAGCTAGGTTTAAGCCACTCCCAGACTCCATGACAACCCCAGGTAAGAGTAGGAGGTACAAGTGGGTGGAGTCAGAGAGGGAGGTGCCCTGCTCAGCGTTTAAGTTTGAGAAAACAAACAAAGTTGAGAGAAGCAGCCAAGAGGGAAGCAGTCAAGGGAGAAGCAGCCAAGAGAGAAGCAGCCACAAAGAGAGCAGCAGCAGAGACAAGAGCAGCCAGCACTGCAGCCAAGGAAGCTACAGAGAAGGTTCCAGGCAGAGGACCAAACAGACTGGCAAGAGGGAGAAAGAGAAAAGGTTGGCTTTGAGAAGGCTAAGGCAAGAGTGCTTAGACTCCTCTGATGAAGGGTCTGTCTGCAGGCAGCAGAAGCCCCAGGAAGGGAAGTGGAGGTCTGACCCTGATTCCCGGTCTAGCTCAGAGGCAGAGAGAGTCACAAGCCACAGAAGCCTCAGCCAGGAAGGTGCTGCAACAAGACTCCAAGGTAGGAGAAAGAAAGCAGTAAAGCCAAAACCCTGTGTTTCTTGCTCTGACTCTGAAGAGAGGTTTAGGCCTGAGAAAACCCGGATTAGGAAGAAGGGGTTGTCAGGAGAAACTGAACAGGAGAAGCCCATTGAAGTCCTACCTAGAGGAGAAGGGGCCATTCAGTGGAATAGGCTGTTTAACTTGTTAAAGAACATTAAGCATAAAGTGCCTGAGCGTTTTCAAACTTTGCCAAGATACAGCTCAGCAGAAAGCATGGAGGTAGAAGGTAAAGAAAGTGACCTGACTTCAGCTTGTTCTGAGATGGACTGTGATATGTGCATTGTGGCCAAGTAATGAAAGCCTATGAGCAGTGAGAAGTTAGGAATTGTAAATACATGTGCTTTATGATTACGGAATTGAGAAGCATCATAAAGGGAAAAGAAAAGAAAGCCTGTGTAAATAATTCTACTATAACACTGGTTGTAAGCTTTGCATTAATGGGAGAAGATTATCCTTTATTTTCTTTGACTTGAGTGTACAACTGCTTTAAGATTTGTTGCCCGCTTGCCACGGAAGCTAATAAAATTCCTGTGTGCTTTGAAACAACCACTTGGTTCATCTATCTCTATACACAACTACAATCCTTGGTAAAGAGGAATTCAAGATGGCTTCCCGTCCCTACTAGGCGACCGCCTGGTAGTGGCGCGACTGCCACAAAATGTCTATACAGAAAGGTACAACAAAGTAGCACATCTCATCCATTGGAAACTCTACAGCATCACTGTGCTTGAAAAGCACTGGGATCATGACCCTAAGAGAATTACAGAGAATAAAGAAGTTATGATCACCTGGGGCATTCTCATTTCGATAGATAAGAAACTGGATGTGAGGAAATCCGACATAGTGGTAAAGGAGAAAAACACCAGAGCGGCATTGATAATAGAGATATCAGTTCCAAGTGATTATTGTGTGAGTTGCGTAGAGAGGAAGAAGATTATGAAATACCAAGAAATGCAGTCAGAGACCAAGAAAATGTAGCAGAAAGATACAGAAATATTTTCCATTGTACTAGGAGCCACAGGCTTGATGAAGAAGAGTTTCCAAGCACATCTTGACAAACTACCCATACATGTTACATCTTACGAACTCCAGAAGGAAGGAAGGAAGCTCTTTGGCACAATGCACATACTACATTGAGCACTGGCAGTAAATTTCAGAGACCAAGATCATACTTCACATACCATGGCTTAAAAGTGAGGTTCATGACTGTCATTGTATGCCCAAAACTAATCCATTTCGAGAAACTGCCCCAAGAGATTACATAATATACTGTACCTGAAAGAACATTTTAACCCTTTTTTCTTTCTTACACATTTTAAATTGTATTTTAATTGTAAACTGCTTTGACAGATTTGAAAAGTGGTATAGCAGAAGCCCCCAAAAATAAATAAATAAACATTTCCACAAGAAAGAGCGTTACCAACATAAAAGAGAGAATATGTCTGTTACTACATTAAGTGGGCCAGACGATAAATTAGCCGACTACATAGAGAGTTTTGCCAAAGGGTAAAATTAGAGATTTATTTATTAACATCATTTATCCCATCTTATCACAAAAAATGCACACAAGTTGAGCTTTGATACAAAAATATAAAATAGCACAACTGTGTGGGTGGAGCCAGCTGTGGTGCATGATGGCTGCATGAGGACTTAGTTCCTGGGGATCCTAGCTTGAATCCGGCACCTTACTCTACCTGTGTGCAAATTTCAGTGCTCCTCCATGGATTGCTTCATTTATAGCATGTCGGGAGTGAAACCAGCTCATTTGGACTTTCTTGTGACGCAAAATCAGGGAGTGAAGAGAGCGAAACCTGAACACCTGTCTTCTCAAAAGTTGGTGGTGAACCGTGAACCCGTGGAAGGCATGCAAGAGCTCCTTGTAGAAATAAAGGCCGTGAAAAATCTGGTGGTGGCTAATGGTGATTCTCTCTCCTTAGTGCAGTCGGACATTGCTGACTTGAAGGCACAGCTATTCCCTCAATCAACGCATAGACAAGGTGGATGCAATGTTGCTTGTGCATGAAGAAAGGCTGAAGCAGATGATTAAAAACTCCAAACGGATAATGCAACTTGAATGCAACTTCGGAAGTTATGAACAACAGGTCCAGAAGAAATAATATTCGGCTCCTTGGCACCCCGGAGGGTGCAGAGGGTCCCAATACGGTGCAATTCCTTGAAGCACTTCTGCCAAAACTGAAGTTGGAGTTTTCGCAGCCCTTTGAGATCAAGCAGGCCCATAGAGTTCCTGTGCACCCAACACCACACAGTAAGCAGCCTAGATCCATGATACTCCCAGTTCTGCGATTTCAACAAGTGACTCTCAGATTATGAATGCAGCCAAAATGCAAGCCCCAGACTCCTTTAAGGACCACAAAATTCTATTTTTTCCTGACTTTAAAAAGACAACTGTAGACAAACAATTACTTGCCTTTCACCCACAGCTTCAGCGTTTGCTGGCCCGGTTTTCTGGCTCGTCTCCGGGTGACTTTGCACAACCAGACAAGAACGTTTGATGGTCCAGAGGCACCATGAGCCTATCTCGAATATAAGGAAGCAGCAGCGATGCAATGAGTCTCTGGGTTGTCACTCTGTTGCTGTGGATGGTACTGTTCTACTGCTGAGCTGACAGAACGCTTTGCAGGCATAATTGCCATCGTGCCATCGGCACATGATATTAATGGACTTTAAGATGAATGTTTGTTATCTCTGTTATTGATTTTCATTTCTTTGCTGTATGAAAGATAGGATAGAGTTGTGAAAGTTGTGACGTATGTGTGTGATTGGTTGTACATTATGGGTAGAAGGCCCAGTGTTTATCGGAGGGGAGGAAGGAGTTTGTGAGAGGAGTCTGTGTGGGTCAGGTCGGGGTGCATGTGAGAAGCTGATGTTGTATGCTAACATATTGGCTGTTCCTTCTGGTTCAGTGTGAGTTTGCTCTTAATCGTTGTATTTGGACCACACAATATCTGCTTAGATGAGCAGGTTTGGGACAGTATCTGTCAGTATAGATTGTAGGGACACAAATGGAGCAAGGAAACCAGCACACCCTCTATATGTGGCAAAAGGCTTTATTAATTACACCTCTAAACTAGCAGTGTTTCAGCTTCTCACGCCTTCATCAGGGGGTATGTATCTCCAAACTTCCAACAAAGAGAGAAAATAAATACATAAATAAAGACAAAACATAATTTAAAAACTATAAATGTATAATGTCTCCAAAAAATTAAATTGGAAATGCATACCCTCTGATAAAGGAGTGAGAAGCTGAAATACTGCTAGTTTAGTGGTGTAATCAATAAAGTCTATTTCCACGTATAGAGGGGTGTGGTGGTTTCCTTGCTCCATTTGTGTCTTTGATCATTCCTGTAAGGAATTGTGCTATTTTTCTGGACTCCTAGCATAGATTGTAGGGCAGAACGTAGTGGTGGTGTTTGACTGAGGGAGAGGGATAGCACACAGAATACTCAGGATGACTGCCACTTCCGGGGATAGCGTGGTGAGTGTTGGGCCAGCTTGATCCTATAGGGTAAGAAGGCGGGGGGGGGGGGAGGGGGGAGCCTATTAATGATATTGTATAGTGCATAATCTTTGTTGACTAGATTTGGTTCTGTGGGTGTCATCAAGTGTCTTTTTGGAATGTCATCTGTTGGGAGGGTGGGACATGACGGGAGGAAGGTGTGATAACAATTGGAAAGGTGGGGGCCCCTAGTGGCAAAATTGCAATTATGCTGGTTTACCCATTAATGTTAGGTTATTTGGTTGGGTTCTGTGGGGCTCCCTGGCTGGGTTTTGTTTTTCACTCATTTGGATGGTTTCGGCTGGCATGGTATCAATATCTATTTTTTGCTTTTGTGGCGAATCCTCAATGTCTTCTAAGTGGGGATTTCTTTTCATACTCACATATTTGTTTGGTACCCCCTTTTTTGGTGGGCCTCCTGCCGTTAACCTGCAGTCCGACACATGAGTACTTCTCTCACACTCCAGACCCAATGGAATACCTCCTCCCTTGCTTCCTGGCACTTTAATAGGTCAATCTTAAAGGATGATACTTTTTGGGAAACTATTTGGAAAGCTATAAAGGAATACTTTGAGACCAATTTACCTGAGGCCACCTCTGGTTGGGCCTGGTGTGAGGCCTTTAAGGCTTCCATGCATGCCATCATTACTAATTATACTATTAAGCTGTTCTGTCAGCGTAAGGCAGAGCTTCTCGCACTGGATGGACAGATTCGAAAAGAGGAATGCCTCCTACTTAAGCGCTCTGAACCTTGTGTTTTGCTTCATTTGCAGCTGTATTACCATTACAATAGTCTCCTTAGTTAAGAGGCATCTCAGGCCATGTGTGCCCAGAAGGGACAGTATTATGTTGAGAATAATAAAGCTGGTCAAGTACAAGCATTGTGGAACCTGTGTCTTTTGGGGAAACTGCTAGGTAAGTATGACCTAGATTGGCCACTGTTGGAAACAGGATACTGGGCTTGATGGACCTTGGTCTGACCCAGTATGGCATATCTTATGTTCTTATGGTCAACTGTTGGCAAACTCCTTAAAAGCGTGCAAATCAGCTGCAAGAATTGCAGCACTGGTTGATGAACAGAATCAGCTCCTCCTGCAGGATGATGCTATTGTGGAAGCCTTCCATTCATTTTTTAATTTATTTATTTGGTTTTATATACCGCTTTATCATTTCAATCAAAACAGTTTACATTGAATCTTAAACTTGGTAATGTACATTAAACAGGGACATTGATAACTTGGATTTTTATGAGGCAATGGAGGGTTGAGTGACTTGCCCAAGACCACAAGGAGTGCTAATGGAAATTGAACCCTGGTCTCTGGGTTCCCAAGCCAGTGTTCTTAACCATTAGGCTACCCCTCCACTCCAAGCACTGTCCGCCATACAGTGCCTCATTCTACCTCCAGTTATTCTTCTCAGAAATATCTGCTCAACCAGAGGCTTTTGACACCCTGACCTGTAACCTGGAGTGCCCTGCTCTTCCTGAAGAGATGGCTGCGGCCTTGGATAGGCCCGTATACAATGCAGCGAAGTATGACAGACGTTAGCTTCTATGTCACTGGGGAAGGTGATAGGACCTGACGGTCTTCCCGTGGAATTCTATATAACATTTGCTGATGAACCTTTGCCCCACCTTCTTCAATACTTTGCCCTCCTCCGAAGTCTGGTCCCTTCTACTGGATCCTTTGCTAAGGCCACTGTTATAGTATTAGAGAAGCCTGGGAGGGACCCACAGATAGTAGGCATCTGCCGGCCAATATCCTTACCTAACTCAGACTATAAAGTTTACACAACCATTTTAGCTCTTAAACTGGCCATGGTCATCCCTCTCTTAATCCATCCAGATCAATGTGGCTTTTTTGTAGGGCACTGTATGGCGGACAGTGCTTGGCTACTCCGTCACGTTCTGATCCTTTCTGAAAATCTTGACCCCCCCATTTGAAAGGTTTGAATGATCCTTCCTGTTCTCCAATCTGTGCTGCTTTGGTATTAGAGAGGGATTTATTGACATGGTTAAGGTACTTTATGCCATTCCAACCACTAGTATTGCCACTAATGCCATGTTTTCACAAGCCTTTACTCTTAACTGTGGTACTCGGCAAGATTGTCCTCTATCTCACCTACTTTTCAACCTCGCCCTTGAGCTTTTGGCCCTGCTGCTTGGGCAGGCCTCTGGGATCCATGGGTTAGTAGTGGCTGCCTGCAGATAAAGCTCTCTGCATATGCAGATGATCTCCTTCTATTTGTGATGCCTTCCTCCATTCCTATGTTGATTGATCTGATTAAGCAATACTTGTGCCTCTCTTGGTATAAAATTAATTGGTCTAAATCAGTTGCTTTCCCCCTCAACAGATTAACACACAAAGTAGATAGATGCCATAACGTACTCCTAGATATTTCATTGCTGAGGATTCCCTGTCTTGAAGAAATTCTGTCTTAATATGATTGATGTAATCCAGACGGTTCAAACAATAACCTCTAAATGGTCCTCCCTTCACCTGTCTTGGTGGGTGGGGATGCCTTGAAACTATAAAGATGATGCTTGCACCTGAGATTAATATCCTGAAAATGCACCCCCTCTCTTTCCCTGACCACTTTTAAAAAGATATAGAGTGCTTGCTAGTCTCATTCATATAGAAAAGGAAGCCCCCTAAATTGTGACAAAAAAGCTGAAGTATAGTAAATCCTGCGGGGGGTGTCCACTTTCAAGATTTCTGTTGGTATCACTATGCTTTTCTTCTCAAACAAGACTTCACTTGTGTGATGGCAGGCACTTCATCCTGTTGACCAATATGGCTTGACTTGGAGGAGCGCCGGACTGCCTACATCAAGATTTTGACCTAGCCCCAAGTGCAACAGAAAAATCCAGAAGTTTGATACTTATTCCATCTCTCTTCTCCCATTTCTTACTAAAGTTGAGTGACTGGTTGCCCAGCAATTTTAGAATTTCCTTCATCACTCCGGTGCCCTTTACTCAGCTCAGACTGGTTTCTGTCCTCACCTGTCCACTGAACACACTCTCCTGGCTATCACCAATTTTCTTCGCATTGCTCTTGATTCCCATCATGAAGTTCTCCTTGTCTCTCTTGACCTCCCTGCGACTTTTGATTTGGTTAATCACTCTCTTCTCTCTCATCTCTCTTCTATTGGTGTTACAGGCTTGGTTTTGCTGTTATCTACACGATCACACTTTTCGGGTTTCCTGGTTCTCCCTGTTCTTGGTCCCTCAGGTTCTTCACTGTGGTGTCCCTCAGGGCTCTGTCTTAGACCCTATTCTCTTCAACATCTTCTTGGCCCTGTTGGCATTCCTGATTTATTCTCTAGATGTCATTTTTTTATTTTTTTATCTGTGCTGATGATGTCCAACTCCTCTTTCACTTTCCTGCCCGCTCTACCACATTTATCTCTCAGATCTCCCAAAAAAATCAACAGAATTGCAGATTGGCTTGCTGGTCACAGCCTTAAACACAACACCTCAAAAACTGCAGCTATGCTTTTTTCAAAGGCTATCTCCCCCTTACTTCCTGTCCCCCTTCTATTCATGGTATCCTCCTTCCACTCCAGGACTCTATCAGGATTCTTAGTGTATCCTTTGACTACCAACTTTCCTTTTCACATCACATTTCTTCCACTGTTCAATGCTGTTTCTTCCTTCTTTGTCAGATCTGTTCTATTCGGAAACTCCTCAAGCTGCCATTCACTCACTTGCTCATCCTCTCCTTAGTAATTACCCATTTAGATTATGCTAACCCCCTTTTCTCCGGCCGCCTCCAATATCAGATTTGCTGTCTTCAATTAATTCAGAACACTGCCATAAAACGTCTGTATGGTGCCTGTAAATTTGACAGTGTGACCCCCTTTTTCATCACTGAAGACTGGCTCCCGGTGGTTTTCCATATTGGGTTCAAACTCTTAGTTTTGACATATCATGCTTTTCATGCCGGTAACCTTTCTTTCCTGTTACAGGTCCCTGATACCATATACTCTTCCATGTGTTCTGCCTCATAAAATCATTTAGTGGTCCCCAGCTTTCGTCTCATCTGTTCTTCCTTTATCTGGGTGGCTGCCCCTACCCTGTGGAATTCATTCCCTTCCACCCTTCACTACCAACTTTCCTTCACCTGTTTTAAATCCCAGCTGAAGGCCCACTTCTTTGTCTTAGCTATTCCTTCAGCTGCTTCTCCCTGATTTCTTGTTTCCTACCTAACTCGCTTCTGGTCGTGCCTTGGCTAGCCAATACAGGGGTGCATCAGTCTCTGGCTTGTCATTGTCTTTTTGTTTTCCCCTCCCCTCTTTTGCATTTTTTGTTTTTAGGCTGATGCTCCTGACTTGTAACTTAGGTCTTTTTCCCCTCTTTTACTCAATGTCCTCCTGTTCTATAGTTTTGCTTTCCCCCCATTATTTTATTTACTATTGTTAACTACCTAGTTGCCTTTTGCCATAGGTGGTATATCAAATAAAATCTAACTATAAATGTTTTGAATACTTAAGCTCAGATCGCTATCAAAAGCACTGGGCATTGTGCTTGAATATCAAGAATATGAAGATATCATCTGATTCACCTCTGTGAACATTTTGAGACTGAGTAAAAAGCTGCTTCGTGAAGAATAAAAAAAAAAACCACCTGTCTACAGAAAACTGCCACGTCTGTGCATACGAGTTGAAAATCTTCCATGAAGCGATCTTCAACCTCTGGGTGCAGTGACTTTGAGTCCAGCTGCCAAAAAGGACTGCCAGATACCTAAAGTTAGAGTGGGTATTCCATGACATTTCCAGGCTTACAGCACAGCTGCTTCCAGAGCACCTGAAAAAGCCTGCGGACAAGATGTATGTGTCAACCCCTTCCAAAGCCCTGGAGAAATAATAGCATATCTCCTCAGACCAAGAGGAAGCGTTTGGACTCTGCGCAAGAGCCTGAGCACATTGCAACTGCATCCCACACAGACCTTCCTGATACATCAAAAGAACTGCACAGCACAGAACTTCTCACCTTGACAAAAAGCCTCTGCACAAAACCCTCATTCCTTCTCCTCCAGTGTTGGTTATCATTTTTGATGAGTCCTCATCCTCTGTGTCTTTACAGCTTCCAGGGAGTTATCGTTCTTTTTTTTTCTTCAAAATATGTTCCATGACTTTGTGAAAAGCTATTCTAAAACCTTATCCAGTATTTGTTACCAGCGTCCTTTAGAAGAGCCTTCTCATTCCTCAGACCAGCACACATAGACACTTAGGGGGTCATTCTGAGACACATTTAGAGTGTCTGGATGTCCAGACCAGCTAAACGCCCGGATCACCCTGCCTTCACCGAAGTGCACCGCACATTGTGCCAGTTTGTATGGGGAGCTCTGTTCATGGGAGGAAAGGGGAGGGCTGTGGGAGGAGCGAGGGCGTACAGTGGGTGGCGACTGACCCTGGACGTAAAGGGTTGATGCTGAGATCGGCACTGTACATTTGGGTTTGGCCGCTTAGAGATGGAATAAATCCCCCTGGATGTTGGGGAATGCAGGAGCCAGGGGTGGCAAAGAGGTAAGGTGAGGCGCAGGGGGATCCCTGCAGCCCAACCCTGTCCATGGGAGGCCGGATCAGGGGTCAGGCTATGGGGAAAATGGCATCTCAATTGAGGCCGGGGAGCGCGGCCCCTGATCGGAGCCACAATACCATGGCAATGGGACACCCTGGCACTGTGGCTCCATTCAGTGGCCTGGCTGATTTAGCCGGGTATGTGGCTGGACGTGTGGCCACTCAGAATCAGGGCCTGGCTTGCACATCCAGGCTGAAGACCTGATTCTGATCCTGTTGGCACGTCTAGTCCCCGTGGGATCAGAATTTGGTCGACCTCTGAACATCCTGATTCTGATCGGTCGCACAAGGGGTTGGATGGACAGTACAGAATCAGCCTCTCTGGGTGAAATTTTAGAAGCCTTATTTGTAATTTGGACATCTTAAAATGGTAAGCTGGCTCTGGGAACGTCCGTTTCTGAATAGGGGCATGGTAGACGCATTGCTGGGGTGTTCCCAGGAACTTGAACATCACTGCCTGATCTCAGAAATGTCCTGCACGTCCAGAATCCTGCTTAAGGTTATACCTGCTCCAGGCATGAATAAGTATTGTAAAAGTGCTTGTTTTGGCTGACAAACATCCAGAGGGTGTAGAGAAGATAGCACTCCATCCTTCCCAGTACTCAGGACAATTTCAATGATAGCATTAGGGAGATTTGAAACCTTGGCATTTCTGTTTGTAACCCACTACTCTAACCAATAGACTATCCTAGACATCTGGGTTCTAAAATATGGTTCTGGGGATGTCTCTGTAGATGCCCTGCAGACATCCATATCAGGCACAAGCATGTTTGTGAAATCACATCATCCCTTGGATGTGCCTGCATTTTTTTCAGACATTCTGGCTTAGATGTCTCAGATTGCACTTGGATGTCCCTTCTAAAATTCCACTTTTAGTCACAAGACTATTATTTCTTTATTGTTCACTTAAGATTCAGAGCAGAAGCCTACATATTCATTTCTGTTTCCATTAACAAGCATGATTGACTCAGGCAAAGAAGTGGGTGATGTAATCCGACCGCATTGGAACAGTTATTCTCCCAGAGTTCAGAATTTAGGGGGCCTTTTACTAAAGTGTACTATGCAGTTGGTACAGGTTTAGACACACAGTAACTGTATGCTCAGACTCTTGGTAATTGTTAGTGTGGGGCAGGACAGTCTGTCCCTCTTTAGACTATCCCTTCTCAGGTAAAGGGCCTTTTAGATCACCTTGCTATGCAACCACCTTCTCCAGATATTGTGAAGAAGGGTTCTACAAAAGTTCCATCCAACCCTTCTCCACTGGCAAGGAATGAATCTGCATATAAGGACATAAATAAATGGCCAAGGGGATTTCCTTTCTGCTGCAACTACAGGAAAACCCTTCTGGCAATCTTAAAGACATAAAAGTTTCCAGAATAACTTTCCTGTTCCTGTTCATGACCTGCTTCAAGACCAGCAATACTGTATTGTGACAGAATCTACTTACTGTTCAGTTTGTCTCCAAGAAGTTGGGTATAAAATATAGATCCAGCCAGCTCCGGATTTCAGTAAGGTTCAGAGATAACACTCTTTGGTTATTGCGGAAGAGGCCATGAGAAAGGCCTAGAAGTGTAGAGACCTCTCCAACACTTCTTCCTATACCAGTCTTCTGAAGGAGGAAGTGTCTTTTCTGTTCCATTCCAACGGCAAAGAACCCATACTGCCACAGGAGAGAAATTGGGGGTTTCTACTCCAGGTACTTTCTCATCCCAAAGAAGACAGGGGACTTGTATCCTAGCGTGATTCTCAGAGAACTTAACCAGTTTCTTGGAAAAATTCAAAATAGCCAATCTTCCTTCCATTCTTCAACAGGAGAGACTAGCTCTGTACTCTGGATCTCAAGGATGTGTATACACACATCCCATTCCATTTGTGTTACAAGAAATAGCTTAGATTTACTCTTTAGTCCAACCATTTCCAATACAAGGTCCTCCCCTTCATTGGCCTCCAAGGTATTAATCAAATGTCAATGACAAATAGAAGGAAAAGGCCCCACAAGTCACTCTAAGGTCAAACAGAAGCAGATGTGTCTAAGAGCACGCAAAGAATGTAGTTGATGCCAAATAAATTGATTAAAAAATGAACCAACATGGCTGTGTTTCAGCAACCTGACTACATCAGGGGTCAGAAAAATCTACTTTTGGTCATAGTCTCATTCATGCAACATCATGCGAAGTCAGACTGGAACAGAACCACGGAGAGAGACTGTGATCATTGATTCCTCTGCAACTTGAAGTTTCATTTGTGCTCTCCAAATGGCGCATGGCATGTTAGCACAGAATTATTTAGGATCCCATACAGTTTCTCCTTTGATTGCAAGAGACCTGGCATTCTAAGCACAAAAATAACTCTAGCCAATTGGCTGGGATTTATTATGGTTTATGGCTTATTGCATTTGATATACCGCCTTTTCCAAGTATACAAAGCGGTTTACAATACAAATCATCATAGAAAATATACTGTCATGACATTTACAAAATGAACCGATTTGGAGACATTGCCTCTGAAAAGGTATTTAGCATAAAAGAATCACAGTTGTGATCCTGTACTAAGGTGGTGTATACCATCCAACACAGGAAATATGATACATTGATGGAAAAAAACAATAAGGTGACGTGGGTAAACATTTTTCCAGGCCCAGACCATTCTATCAATAGACTTCTGATCAGAATATAAGCAAAGAACTTCAGATTACCCAGACATTGAAATTGAAATGAAACACATCCAGGGGCTTCACAGAAACATTGGTTCCCCCAAAGCCTTATTCAATAGAGTTCTTGCATTTTGGAAAGAGACCTTCTGGGTAAGGCACATAATCTTTCTTAACCTCTCTCTAAAGTTTTTATATATTTAAATGACTAAAATGTAATAAATCCAGTGTCTCAAAAGATTCCCAAAAATATCCATTCAAGATCCTTCAAACATCTCTGTGCCCCTATCCTTGTACCTTTCACTCTGAAAACGCCCAAGGTGTGTTCCAGCCTAGAAATTACTTGCAGATTCAGACATCATTGTACTATTAGCTCATCTTGCACTGGTCTGCTGCAGGGAGTAGCTCTCCAAGCTTAGTCATAAGTGTACTAAATTAGTCCAATAAAAATGTATCACCAACAATTTGTATTATTTAAGAATGCCAGGCTTTCGCTCTAATTGTGCCTGTATCACTTCATATTTATGCACTATGCTATTTGAAAAGGCAATTTATTTGGAATTTCCTTTTCTTATATTGAGTAAATGCTCAAATGCCAAGATGTAGATACTTGATTAGAATGCATTCAAATGTGCATATATGAATTTTCACGTCTGTGGTGCTGATCCTGTAATTGAACTAACGCTTGAGGAATGGAATTTATTCTGGATATCTAAGCTGTGATTATTCAGTCTGAAATGCTGAGCAGTACACAGCTTGACAATATTCTATGACACCAAAGATTCATCGTACTTTGAGAGCTGCATCATGCAAAATAAGTATTTATTGAGAATGAGTGTTAAATTTAAGGTTGTACCTCCGTAAAATAATAAAG
The DNA here is from genome assembly GCA_033557465.1 of Ichthyophis bannanicus. NCBI lineage: Eukaryota > Metazoa > Chordata > Amphibia > Gymnophiona > Ichthyophiidae > Ichthyophis > Ichthyophis bannanicus. The sequence goes on along the minus strand of CM066040.1, from coordinate 241,408,778 downwards.
CTTGAGGTCTATCAAAGCCCTAGAATTTACTTCAAACACACTTTACTTTGCTTTTAATCTCTAATGCACAGCTCAAACTGGCAAGTGCCAACCAATCTGCACCAGTGGACTTAGTAACATTTAGATATGATGATCTACAAATTAGTCTCTGGCTGTAGATTTTATTTTTTAAATTATTAACTTCAAAGTAAGGATGGGAAAAAGAAAAACATTCAGGGAACGGATTTGGAAATCAGCTTATCCCTTTTTCAATGGTAGCTCAAGGTGAGGTATATTCTAGTACAGCAGGTATTTCCCTATCCTCGGAGGGCTTACAATCTAAGCGTGTCATGGAGGATTAAGTGATTTTCCCGAGATCACAAGGAGTGACAGTGTGATCTGATACCTAGTCCTCAGTCTGCTGCTCTAACCATACAAAGGTGGAATAGGTGCTGGGCGCCTGTGCAAATGGAGCATGTGAACCCCCCCTCCCCAAACAACAGGGCTGTCGTGGGAGAGTCCCCACTACCCAATTCTGGCCCTGGCATCACCCGCAAAGGGTCAGACTGCAGGGAAACAGTCTGTATATGTGGGTGGCATTTTGGCTGTCAGGTTGGACGTGCCGGTGCCATGGCAACAGGACACCCCGGAACCGGCACACCAGCTGGAGTCTTGAGCGATGGGGATGGGTGGGCGCTTGGGTGTCCTCTGACTCAGAATGCTGTGCATGCTGGGCCATCCAAGTGCCCTGATTCTGCAACCACGGGAATGTAGGACTCCAGCGGTTGCAGAATAGAGTACAACTGGGCCACGTAAATTTTCTGCACGTCCGGATGGCCCGGACATGCAGACTTCTGAATCGGCCTCTGTGTCTTTACAGATTTGGTGCCCTGTTATAAAATTATCCTCTTACAGCGTATATTTAGGGCAGGAACCCAATGCTGCAGAAGTTGGTTTTTTTTTTTTTTTACATTATGGGACCCTTTTACAAATGTGTGTTAGGCTTTTGCATTTAGCAAGAGTTTAGTACAAAAACTAATGTGCGTTAAGTGCAAAGCCTCTGCAGTAACAGTTGGGGTGTGGCCAGCATATTCTTGACAATTAGGGGGTTATTCTGTGCCATGAATAGTGGGGATGGATAGCCCAATGGGACGTCCATCCCCACTATTCGTGCCCTCACCTGGCTGCGACTAACTTGATGGGGCAGGGAAGGGTTGGCTCAGGAGCGGAGTCTGGGCGGTCGCTGACCCTGGACGTACAGGGCCGATTCTAATGTCGGACCTGTACGTCCAGGGCCGGCGACATGTGCGGGGAAGTAATTCGATCTCCGAGGTGGAATAACTTCCCTGGGCATTTTTTTATTGTACTGCCGGGCCGCGGATGGGGCGGGGGGGGGGGGGGCCGGAGTACATTCCCTGCAGCCCGACCCTGGCCTTAGGAGGCCAGGCTGCAGGGAATTTGCTTCCTTTTGCAGCGGCCGGCATCGTGGCACTTCAGTGGAGCTGTGGTGCCATTTATTTATTTATTTAAAGGTATTTGTATCCTGCCTTATCCTAAAATCAAGGCGGCTTTCACTTCAAATGATTCAAGTTGTAAGGGGAGAGGGTGTCTGCATGCAGTGGTTAAATAGAAATGTTTGTGTGGGTGTCTACAAGGGTAGTTTAATTAACAGATGTAATTTATATAGAGTGAGCTATTTACAAGGGGGTATGTATTGTGGAGGAAGAGGGGGCTAGGGTAGGTGGGAGGGGGAGGAGGCGCTTGGGGGATGAAGGGGAGTCAGGAGCAGGTAACTGAGGTCTCTGGACAGGTTACGTGATGTCTCCATAATGCTCTATGTAGAGTGTGGTTTTGAGTCATTTTCTGAAGTCCTTCAAGTCGACAGTTGATCTTAGGCCGGCAGGTAGGGAGTTCCATAAGGCTGGTGCTGCTAGAGATGTTGCTCTCCTTGATATGGTTTGCTTCGTTTTGGTGAAGTCTTTAGGTGTTGTGATGTTGTCGGCGGTGCCCCTCCTCCTGGGTCTGCTGTTTGGGTCAAAACTGATAATGGATTGTAGACTGCTCACTGAAAGTCCCTGTTTGACTTTGAAAAATGTTCAATATAGTTTTATATTGGATGCGAGAGTTGGTAGGAAGCCAATGTAGGAGGTTCATAATGGGGGTGATATGATCCTGCCTTGCAGAGCCCGTAATTATGCGAGCTGTGGTATTCTGTGCTAATGCAATGGCCGGAGTGTTTGTTTTGGGAGCCCCAGGTAGATGTGATTACAGTAGTTCAATAGGGGGGAGGGAGGAGTAGCCTAGTGGTTGGGGCAAGGTACTTCAGGCCGGAAGGTCAGGGGTTCAAATCCCACTAGAGGACAGCAACCTTGGGCCGGAAGGACTGGGGTTTCTAGTCCCACAGATGCTCCTTGTGGTCTTGGGCAAGCCACTTAACCCTCCATAGCCCCTGTTTCCTGTAAGTATTAGTGTATGTGTCTCATATCCCCGCGTGTTAAATGTATCCCCCAATTGTGTCGTGACCGCTTTGATTGAAGGATAAGGCGGTATACAAAAAACTGTCTAAATAAAAAAAATAAAAAATATAGGTGTGATGATGGCTTGACATACGGTCCAGAAGTGTTCTTGGGAGAGAATTGGCTTGAAGCGCCTGATGGTTCGCATCTTAAGGTAGGCGTTTCTGGTGGTTTTCCTGATGTGAGATTGGAGGTTTAGCCATGGCAACATGACGCCGTCGCGCCGCAGCTCCATTGAAGAGCGTTACCGAGTTAGCCGTGGACAGTCTTGCACGTGCAGACTGGACTGAATCGCAGTCCCGGCCTGCATGTGCAGGACTGTTCACGATTCTGATCTCAGGGGATCAGAATCGTGATCCCCTCTGTACGTCTGGTTCAGACCGGACGTACAGAGGGGATCTACGGCCGGGACGGAATCAGGCCCTTAATGTCTGGATCAATACCCTAACACATGGTGCTATTATGGCAGGTGCACTTACCGCCCCTATTGAGGTGGTATTTGGTGAAACTGCATTAATGGCAACATTAACAGCGGGTGATTTATACCCCTGTGCTAACTGCATTGTGTTCATTATGCCCACTCTCCACCCCTAACCTGCCCATTCAGCACCCTAATGTACGATTAACAATTAACATTACAATGAGCGTGTGTTAACTGTCATGCACTCATGGTAACTTTTACTATGAACCCAAGCGTGCAGTTAACACATGCCAAATCGGACGATAACTGCATAGCACATTTTAATAAAAGGACTCTTCTCTAATTTTCTATCTTTACTAAACATATTCCTGTGTTAGTTATCAAGCATATAAGGTTAATTTCTCTCTTTAAATTTTTGCTAGTCAAATATGTCAAACAATAAGTCTAGTAAGTATTCTATTTCTCTGCTTGTTCTATTGGGTATTTGAATCCTTTGACCTTTTATATAAATATTCTTCTGCTTGGGATTGTTCTAAATGGTTTCTCTACTTTCTGAATTCTGATGCTGAACATGTAACCAGCTTAAAATAAATAGACTTTGGACTTAATTACAGAATTTTCTTTCGATCAAGATTTTGCTCAGTGAAGGTGAAAGGGTTTGTTTCCAAGGAAACAAATGGATTCCACTTGCATTGCTGAAAATGCTTTCCAAAAGGAAATTCCATAAGCGAGGTTAAGCAGGAAAGAGATGGTATTACGTATAAGAAAGACATGATGTTCATAACATTTTCTGAAAAAAACGTTGTTAAATGGTTTTGTAACAATTAAGGGGCCCTTTTATTGAAGTGTACTATGGTTTTGCACCTAATGTTTAAACACCGTGTACGGTCACGTGTATTAAGTGCAAAGTATTTGCATTATCTGTTGTGGGCATGGACAGCATGTTCCCAGCAGTTAACATGTGGAGCTGTTCCCTACCCTTCCTATTGAGATGGAAGCAATTGCACTCATGATAATTACAGCAATGACAGTGTGTGGAGTTTACCCCCACATTGACTACAATGCACTCAGCAAACCCACTCTCCATCCCTGATCTGCCCATTCCTGACTCCCGTGAATCAGTGTGCACTAAAAGTTACCACGTGGCCATCCACTTTAGTAAAAAGGCCCCCTTACAGTTGTTATATTGCTTATTTAAGTTGACCTTGGAGCCTTATTTCAGATTTGCTCTTGTTAAACATATTAAAATGTATGTATAATAAACATTTAAGTTTCCATGCACTAAAACTGATGTTAAAAATTTGCACTTAAGGGGTAACTTTATAAGGAACCAGCTAGTTTTATGCACAAACATGTAAATTCTGGTATTCACATGCAGGAGCTGTGACTCAATGTGAAAATGACTCCATGTAAAATACTGACTAGTGTGAAAGTATGCATGTAGTTTGCAATGTGTGCATTTTCGCTTTTGGTGCACACATGGGCGGAGTGTGGGTGGAGCACGAGAGTGCAAGCAGTTATGAATGGAGATTCTAAAAGTCTTTAGATGCATAATTGCAAAAAGTAGGTGTGGTCATTTTACATCAGCTCTAGGGCTGGTGTAAGTGATTACACTTTATCATATGCTTGTATTCTCACTCTTGCAGATGAGGTAGTTAATTGGTGGCACTTATAAGTCTAGTTTTGTAAAAGGGCCCCACTTGAAAGCACGATGCAAGGTTTCACATTAGGAAACACCACCCAGGAAAAAGATTTAGGCATCATCGTGGATAACATGTTAAAACCCTCCGCCCAGTGTGCAGCGGCTGCCAAGAGAGCAAATAGAATGCTAGGTATCACAAGGGAAGGAATGGAGAATAAAACAAAGGATATTATAATGCCTCTGTATCATTCCATGGTGCGACCACAATTCTGGTCGCCGTATCTTAAAAAGGATATAGCGTTATTAGAAAACACACAGAGAAGAGCTGCCAATATGGTAAACGGGATGGAAGGATATCCCTATGAAAAGAGGCTAAAAAGGTTAGGGCTCTTCAACCTGGAAAAGAGATGTCTGAGATATGATAGAGGTCTATAAATTAATAAATGGAGTAGAACGGGTAAACGTAGATTGATTGTTTACGCCATCAAAATATAGAAAGACTAGGGGATATGCAATGAAGCTACAGGGTAACCTATTTAAGACTAATAAGAGAAAATATTTTTCACTCAACGTGTAATCAAACTCTGGAATTTGTTACCGGAGGATGTAGTAAAAGCTGTTGGTGTAGCTGGGTTTAAAAAAGATTTGGACACGTTCCTGGAGGAAAGGTCCATAAACCATTATTAAAGGGGACCTGGGATATCCACTGTTTTCCCCAATACAAGCATTGTGGAACCTGTGTTTTTTGGGGAAACTGCTAGGTACTTGTGACCTAGATTGGCCACTGTTGGAAACAGGATACTGGGCTTGATGGACCTTGGTCTGACCCAGTATGGCATATCTTATGATGTTCTTATGTTCAGATATATGGTAGGTTGCACCTCATTTATAAACTTAGCTTTCTGTTTCTATTATCCACTGATTGTCTCTTTTTTTTTAATTGTTATATATTTTATACTTCTCTTTGCCTGACTTTATATTAGAAGGCCCAGTTTAGATAGATCATTGAGATTGGAATTGAGACATCCAGGTCAGGACATGCTCAGTTCCTCCTGTACTTTACAAAAGGGTCTGCTGAATGTTGAACCTTTTGCAAAATAGGTATAAGGACATGCAGGAATGCGAATTTGCCTGCACATTCAGTAGGAGCAGCCATTTTGAGAGTATACACATGCACCAAAAGAGCGGCATTAACTTGGCAGCTTCCATGCAGAAGCTTCCATGAATTGTCGACACTTCTTTATGGAAGTGGTGATTTTACAACTTCCCCATATAAGTGCTAGCAATTCTACATTTAGCAGAGCCCTTTTAACAACCTACAGGTCAATGCAGAAAACTAGCATGGCCTTTAAGCACAGATAACGCCACTTTTAAGCACACTTAGTGCTAACGACAAATGCAGAAAAAGATGGACACGTGTGTAAAGAGCAAAGGAAAAACTAGCGCACAATTAATGTCAAGAGTATTTAAATGTATTTAAATCACAGGCAAATGAACAACACATAATGAAATGATATGTGAATATTGGCTGCTCCAGATGCAGAGAAATGCATAGAGGATTTCACAACCAGCCTAAGCACCAATATCTCTATGCATGGTCTTCTGGTGGCTTAAACATCTAATGCATGCCCCCAACAGTATCTTGATGGCATCTGGTGCTTTCCCCAATGCCTGGATCATCTGAGCAGAAATGTCAAAGATGATCCAGGCATCGGGGAAAGCCCCTGATGCCATCAAAATACTGTTGGGGGCTGGTGTCCCCAACAGAAATCAAATCCCTGGTGGCCCAGTGGCCCCAAACCTCCCCACCCTCCCAGAACCTTCAGAAACGAGTGGGAGCACTGCCCCTGTGTTCCTGTTCTTGCCCCACCATCTTGAAAAATGGCAGTGCCTGGCCCCATGCGGTGCATCCTGGGATGCACTGGGAGAGGTCAGACTGCCATATAAGGTAGAATATGCCTTATATGCAGTCTGACCCTCGCCCAGTGTATCCCAGGATGCACTGTGCAGGGCCAGGTGCTTCCCTTTATTAAGATGGCAGGGCAAGAACAGGAGCACATGGGCAGTGCTCTCACTCATTTCTGAAGGTGCCGGAAGGGGGCTTCGGGACCACCAGGGTTATTTTTTATTGGGCAAGGGGTGGAGGTTCAGGGCTGCTGGGCCACCAGGGATTATTTTTACTTTGGCAGGTGGGGGGATTTGGGGCCACTGGGCTACCAGGGATTTGCTTTCTGTCGGGGGCACTGGTCCCGGACAGTATTTTGATGGCATCAGGGGCTTTCCCCGATGCCTGGATCATCTGAAGGGAGTTTGACATTTGCCCTCAGATGATCCAGGCATTGGAGAAAACCCCCGATGCAGTCAAAATACTGTCCAGGTTCCCTATGCAAATTAGGCATGCGGTACCAGTTTCTCTGGGAGATCATGCACCGGCTTGTACGCATGTGTTTGGCTTGCTCTCACAGTTTAACGCTGCCATTTTGTGCACAGTTTAATATGCGGGTCATTTGCCATATGAGCTCCTTTCTTCATGCCCGTGCTGAAGTTGTGCCCTATCAGTACTCTGCAAATAGGCTTTCAGTGCTGGCTTTTTTCATCAGCCTGCTAGACTTATAAGTGCCACCAATTAACTAGAAGGCTGTTTTATTTTTAAATATAAATGCAAAAACTAAAAAAAACCCCAGGAGATTAAGGAGAATGACTCTCTCAATTCCTTGTGAAATGCTCTGGCCCAAGCGAGTGCTTTTTAAAATCTGTTTGTGCCTCTGAACTGGCACAAAACCCGATGGTATATTTTGTTTGGATATGCCACAAGCATTCTCAAATCACTTCCAGACCACTACCTCTCAAACAAGGGACCACAAGCATTTGCAATTCACTCCCAGGCCACTATTCCACATACGAAGGACCCAATGCCCACTGCTCTCTCGACAATATGCAAGAGCTCTACCTGTAACCTATGGAGCGAGTTCAGCCCTATATCAAAGGACCAGCTCAAAGATAACATATAACAGGTCTCAGTATGACATCTTCCCAGCTCAACTCATGCCCAGTAGGATATATCAAGTCAACCTGCCTAGAACTGGACCCATTAATCCTAAATATCATAAACCTATCCCTCTCACCAGGCTACTATCCAAAGCAATTGAAGAGGGCATCTATATGCCCAATTCTCAAAAGCTCAAGATTGGATCTGACGATTCCAAGCTCATACCGACCCATCTCCAGCTTACCCTTCTTAGCCAAGATAATTGAGAAAGCAGTCCAGATGCAACTGCAGGACCACGTTGATGCACATACCCCCCCCCCCCCTTTGACCAACAACATGGATTCAGAACCAACCATGGTGTTGAATCTCTTATCACCATACTCACTGACAGGTTTACTCAAGGTACCAGGAAACCCAATCAAGGATTTGTCCTCCTCTTCCTTGATGTAAAAGCAGCCTTCGACTCGGTACCACAGAAAGCACTACTGCTCCGACTCCAGATGATTGGCCTTTGTAACACTGCCCTCAAATGGTTCTCCTTATATCTAATCTCGAGGCAACAACAAGTACGCATTAATAGGATAGCTGCCACCCCATCCAATATAACCCAGGGAGTACCACAAGGATCAGCATTCTCAGCGCTCCTGTTTAATCAGTTCATACAACCCATCTGTGATGTTATCAGCTCCCACAATGTCCTGTATCGCCTATATGCAACCTACCAGTATATACCCCTCTAATAGATTGTTTCCATGCAGTCACGCAGCCTTACCATAAACTACCAGAAGACAGAGCTATTACACATCACCAATAATTCCTGCTTCATTCTTCCACCATACATAGTTATGGGTGGAGAAAAGATCCACACTAAATCTAGTGTGTGATACCTTGGCGTCGCCCTAGATCCGGGGTCTTACCCTAAGACAACACATAAACATCTCTGCAGGTCTCTTCTACCAGAAAATGAGAACAGTCAAAGCTCCGAGACCACTCCTTGACCAGACCCATTTCCGGACAGTTTTCCAGGCCTTAACCACACCCCATCTTGACTATTCTAACATACTACTTCAGGGGCTTCCAGCCTCATCAATTCACCCGCTGCAGATGGCCATGAATACAGCTGTGAGAGTGCTAACTGGCACCCCCAAACATGATTATATTGCCCCAATACTCTGCAACCTCCACTGGCTTCCTTTAAGAGCCATGCTAAATACAAAGCACTGGTTATTCTCTTCAAAGCGCTGCATCATCTGTCACAAGAGTATCTGGAAACCCTTATAAAAAGGCCATCAGTCAGTCATCCTATAAGGATCAACAATCAAACTATTCTCGCTATCCCTGCAGACAACAGGAAATACAACACTAGAACCTCAAGTACGGTATTCTCCCTGTTCGCCCCAAGACTCTGAAACGCCCTACAAGACGACATTTGCACAATAAGTGATTTCAATGACTTTCGTAAGAAAACAAAAACATATCTGTTCCTCGAGCACTTCTTGATCACTCCAGATTAACAATGCACACCCATCTGCCTTGGTCACAGTGACTCTCTTATTGCTGCCTGCCCTATCCCTAATGCCCACAGGCCCAGTCTCCTATCCATCCCCCCCCCCCTCTAGCCCTGCCCCTACTCTCCCCCTGGCCTCTCCTACCCTTTCCCTTAGCCTCCCTCCTATAGAATGTATCTGATCAATGTTATATCAGACAAGTTCCATGTACTGTACACATCTCATGCATTTACTCATGTATATAGTTAGTTTATGTTTATGTTTATGTTTATGTTTTATTTCACTTGATAAAAACCGCCTTTCATGGGCAAGCAAAGCGGTGTACAATAAAACCAATAAAAACTTTGTTTTTAAAAAGGCCGAGGCCAGTGAAAAGGAAAAGAAATACACTTTATGGACAGAAAAGCAATAGAAGCAGAAGAGACAAAGCTAAACCATAACAAAGACAAGTCACAAGGAGAGCAGAGGATAATACAAATGGGAATCACACAAAAGGAGAGGGGATATCAAACGCAAGGGAAAAAAGGTGGGTTTTGAGGTTTTGTTTAAATGTGGGGTGGTGAGGGTCCAGTCGGAGTGAGGAGGGGAGGGAGTTCCAAAGGGCGGGGCCAGCAAAAAAGAAGGCAGAGGAACGGGTAGACTGTAAATGGGCACGGGAAGGGGAGGGAAGAGTGAGACGGTTAAGGTGAAAGGAGCGAGGGGTGTACCTAGGGGAGTGGAAGGAAAGGAGGTCCGTTAGATATTGGGGGGTACCTGTGTGGAGAGCTTTATGAACCAAAATGAGCAACTTGAAGTGAACGCGGTGGGGGAAGGGCAACCAGTGAAGACGGAACAGTAAGGGTGTGATGTGATCACGGGGGGAGGAATGGGTGACCAAACGAGCGGCAGTATTCTGAATACGTTGTAACCGGGACTGTTGTTTCTTGGAAAGGCCGACAAAAAGTGAATTTGCAAAATCCACCCGAGACATGACCAGGGAAAGTAACAGAGTAGTAAGAGCAGAAGGGGATAGAAAAGGACGAACTGCACGGATTTGTCGGAGAAAGAAGAAGGACAACTTGGTGACATGAGAAACATGAGCATGAAAGGAAAGATCAGACTCGAAGTGAACCCCTAGATAACGAAAGGAAGAAACCAGGGGAACCAAGGAACCAGAGAAAGAGGGGGCCAATGTGGGGGGTGGGTTGTTGTGAGAGAACCAGATAGCAACAGTCTTGGTGAGATTAAGGTGAAGGCAATTACGAGTCAACCAATCAGCCACAGTGGAAAGACACGAATTAAGCGGAGAGAGATCGGGACAGGATGGAGAGGTGTGGTGAAGTAATAGAATGTCGTCAGCGTAAAGAAAAGCAGATATACCAGACTGTTGGATTAAGAGGGCTAAGGGGGCTAAGAAAAGATTGAAGAGGAGGGGAGCCAACACAGAACCCTGAGGAACCCCACAGGAAAGAGGGAAGGAGTCTGAGGGGGGGGCAGAGGAAGAGGGGGGTGACAAAACCACGCAAGAACGGGAAGAAAGAAAGGAGTGAAACCAACGATGAACAGTACTGCAAAGACCCGCTTCCCGGAGACGAAGAAGAAGAAGGGAGTGATCAACTAAGTCAAAAGCGGCGGAAAGATCAAGTGCAACCGCCACCGAAATATCACCACGGTCATGAGCTACATGCAGTGCGTTAGTAAAGGCGAGAAGGATAGTTTCAACACTGTGACCCTGACGGAAACCTGATTGACGAGGGTGGAGGAAGTTAGTGGAATCAAGGTGATGCGATAATTGAGCAAAGACGAATTTCTCTAAAAGCTTTGAAAGGAAAGGAAGGTTGGAGACGGGACGGTAGTGGGTGGGAACTAAGGGATCAAGTGAGGGGTTTGAAGAAGGGGACGAATTAAAGCATGTTTCCAGGAGTGAGGGAAGGACCCAGAAGAAAGACTGGAGTTGAATATAGTGAGGATGTAAGGAAGGAGACCCAGGGAAGATTCGAGGAGCCAAGAAGAGGGGATAGGATCAAGCGGGCAAGAAGTCTTTTTTGAGGAGGAGATAAGACGGTGCAGTTCGGGAGGGGAGATCAGTGAGAAAGATGCCCAGCAATGGGAAGTTTGAGAAATGGGTGGGGGAGAGGCAGTAGGGGGAGGAGAGAGAATTGGAGCAGGACAAAAAGGTAAAGAGGCTCGCAGGGAAGAGATCTTATTACTGAAGCAAGTAGCTAGCATGGAAGGCGGTGGGGAAGGAAGGACCGGGGGAGCTGAGGCTGAGGAGTGAAGAGAGGTGAGAGACCGAAGAGTGGAATAGAGGTGCCGGGTCTGGTTTGGTGACGTTCAGTAGAACTACAGGGAAATACTTTAAAACTATGTAAACCTGCAATTTACTCCATTTAAATGTTGTAGAAAAAAGCTTAAACAGGTGTACTATAGTCTTAATCTTCTTTTAATTGTCCAACAGCATTCTGCTATCCACCGGTGGTACTCCCAACGTAAAAAATTTTTTCTGTTTTATTTCCTTAATCTTTAATTACTTATTTATACTCTGGTAAAAACCACTAGTGCTCATCTTAAAAATAATATCGAGAGGTCATAAATTTTCTATTTTGCGTCGTACTTCTCAAAACTCGACTCCCGTCTTTGAAATGAATAAAACGATCTCTCAAAGACCATCTCAATATGAAATTCTAAAGTCCGAAGTTACCAAAACGTTCAAAAATGTACTGAAATGTTTTAATCCATTAAGGTAACAGCTGACAATGTTTGTGTGATCCCGACGCTCTCCCCCAGCGCCAGTAGCGTTTCTCCTAATCGGGTTCTTCAGGGGATCATGAACCCTGCGAACAAACAGTATAGACGACATGTTACTTCCCATCAAACAATTGTTATATTCTCGGCAAATGTGTATGAACTGAGCTAAAACGATAATACAAGCTACTTACAGAATACAGCTGCCCACGTCCGAAACTGCAATATGTCTCCTTCTCTTAACTTGCGTAATTAAACTGAAAGATGAAGGGACGCCGCGCATGCGGTTCACAACTCTCAAAAGGTATTTAAAAGGATTCGTCAAAACCAACGTAATTGACTCCTCCCCTCTAAAGCGCCAATCCTATCCCAAAACGGGATTTCATGAGTCCGGCCTCCCATTCACAAAAAGCCATTCATTACAAGCACGCTGCCCATTCTATCATTGCGTTCAATCCATGTGGAGCGACAGTGTTCAAATTATATATCCACCGCTGTTCTCTTTGTGTCAGAATTTGATCCTGTGACCTACTTCCCCTACCTTCTGCCACTTGATCAATGCAAAAACACACCAGCTGATCAAATGTATGGCTTTCTTTGAGGCAATGTTGGACCAATGGGGCTTGCTCAACTTTACAGCGCAATCTGCTCCGATGTTCTCGCATGCGTACCCTAAACGAGCGTATCGTTTTGCCTATATAAATTAAATTACATGGACATTGTACCACATAAACTACCCCTTTTGAATCGCAGTCAGTGGAAAATGTAAGAGTATAATTTCTCTGACGATGGTGAAATGTTGTTATCTCTAATGTAATGGCACAAATATCACAGTTGCCACAGCGTTTATGTCCCTTATTATGTATTGCTTCTAGTACAGTGGGCAAAACCGTAGGACTCAAATATTCCTTTAAATTGCGGTGCCTTTGCCAAACGCACCGCAATTTCTTACCTGCTAAACCCGGTACTGTGGTTAGTACATTTTTATGTTTCTGCAAAGTACGTTGAATATCTCTGCTAAAGGGTGAAAATTGTGTTATCAAATTAACTGTGTTATCATCAACCTGCCGTCTGTGACTAGACGGTTGACATAGTAAATTGCGGTGATTATATAAAGCTCTACGATACGCTCTCTTAATTACTGTACTCGGATACCCCCGTTCTAAAAAATTCATTTTCAACTGTTGTGCCTTGATCTTGAACTCATTATCACTCGAACAATTCCTCCGAAATCGGAGGAATTGAGAGAACGGGAGCCCCTCTTTCAATGATCTGGGGTGTGCACTATGATAATGCAGAAGAGTGTTACGATCAGTGGACTTCCTAAAAACTGATGTGTCCCAATGTTCTCTCCCTCTCGTAATCATTACGTCTAAGTAAGTTAAGGTGTTATGATGGTAGTTTGACGTAAATTTAATATTGGGATCTAACTGGTTGATCCATTGAAAAAAAGATAAAAGCAGCCTTTCCGATCCCTGCCAAAGCAAAAAAACATCATCAATGTACCTTTTCCAGATAATGATGTTAGGGGTGAACGGGGAACTACCTATCCAATGGTCCTCAAACATGGCCATATAGAAGTTGGCGATTGAAGGGGCACATGTGGCTCCCATGGCCACACCCGAGATTTGTTTAAACAGCTGCCCTTCAAAAGCAAAATAATTATTATAAATTGCTAAATCTGCTAGTTCCATCAAAAACTGAATCATAGATTCAGAAAGATCACCCCTATTGAATAATGTTGCTTGTACTACCTCTAAAGCTGCACGCTGAGGGATGTTGGTATAAAGGGAAACAACATCCATCGTGACGAGAATTACATCTACATCAGCTGCCCATTTATCCAACCCGCTCAATATGCAAAGAAAATCAGTGGTGTCCCGTAAATATGCGGGGATATTGATTAATAACGGGCGCAGAAATGTGTCTATGAAAACGGACAATGGCTCAAGCAAACTGCCCTTGGTCGATACAATCGGTCTCCCGGGAGGCCGGACCAGATCTTTATGTATCTTAGGCACTAAATAGAGTTTAGCCACTGCTGGAGAAATGACATTTAAAAATTTAAACTCTTTCTTAGATATTAATTTATTTGACATAGCCAATAAGGTCAAGTCCTTAATGCGTTGTTGTAATTCCGGACCTGGATCTATCGCTAAGTGCTCATATATGGTTATATCTTCTAATTGACGAAAAGCCTCTGTCAAATAGTCCTCTCGTTTAAGGATCACCACTGCTCCCCCCTTATCCGCACGTTTAATGACTAAGTCAGAACGTGATTTTAAAGATTGTAGTGCTTGGTTTTCTGGATAGGGAAGAGCATAGTGAACTGATGTCTTCGACTTCTGCAATCGTTGAATGTCCTGTAATACTAGTGTTTTAAAGATTTCTAAGCCCGGATGTAAAGGGCCTGGTGGTGACCAGTTCGATCTGAGCGGTAGTGGGATCCGTGGCACATCAATAAGATCCAGATGGTTATCTGATGATTGAACGGTGGAAGAGGAAGGGACATTTTCCGCAAAAAAATGTTTCAAGGACAGTTTACGAAGAAATCTCTCAAAGTCAAGATGAAATTGGAACATATCGAAATGTGTCCGGGGAACAAAGGAAAGGCCTCTGTTCAAAACAGTTAGTTCTTGCGCTGTCAAATTTGCTCCTGAAATGTTCACTACTAGATCAGGTCCAGCCATACTGGAACCGGCACCCATCATTTCTTTTTCGGGGGTGCTCGCTCCCGTGTTTTGCCCCTGTCCCCTTCTTTCTTTTTGTTTTCTTTTGACTGATCCGGTTTGTTTTGTTCTAAAAAAGATCCTGTTCTTCCGGAGGCCATCGAATCAGTGGACCCAGTCTCATCGGTCGAGTCGTTAAACTCAACCCGTTTTCTGATTTTCTTGGTTTTACGATTCGTAGCCATCCAGGGGTAGACATACCCTGCTGTATAGTCTAGATGATCCCTCTTCAATTTGTTTGTTTTTTTGAGCATTATCTCTTGATGAAGTGTAGAGAGTTGTTGTTGCATTGTTTCTATCTTCTCTTTATAGCTTTTATCTTCCACAGATGATTTCAGGCGATTTTGGGTCTCTTCTATTTCTGTTGTTAATTGTTGAACATCTTTTTTTACTGTGTCGACTATAAGGACCATCAAGTCCAGAGAACACTTATTTAATATTTTGTTCCAATTATCTGTAAAATCCGGATCTGCCGTGCGTACTCGAGGTTCTTTGTACACTCTCAAACCGCGGGGGATTTGTTGTCTGCTAATATATTCTATGAGTGATAGCCGATGTAATTCTGAACGAATCTTCTTCTGCTGTAATTTTAGCAGAGAGTCCCATGTTACTACATCTGAATCTTGCGGTGCAGCTGTAGAAGTAGCAAATGGAGTAAGCTCTTGTACTAGACCTGCAATATGGTCCTGGGTAAAGCTCAACACGTTATGCCAGCCAGACGACCCTTCTGCCATCGTGAATCCACGTGAAATGATTCGGTCTTTTTTCTTGAACGTAGAACTTTCTAGTAAATAGTATGATGACGTTCAGTAGAACTACAGGGAAATACTTTAAAACTATGTAAACCTGCAATTTACTCCATTTAAATGTTGTAGAAAAAAGCTTAAACAGGTGTACTATAGTCTTAATCTTCTTTTAATTGTCCAACAGCATTCTGCTATCCACCGGTGGTACTCCCAACGTAAAAATTTTTTTCTGTTTTATTTCCTTAATCTTTAATTACTTATTTATACTCTGGTAAAAACCACTAGTGCTCATCTTAAAAATAATATCGAGAGGTCATAAATTTTCTATTTTGCGTCGTACTTCTCAAAACTCGACTCCCGTCTTTGAAATGAATAAAACGATCTCTCAAAGACCATCTCAATATGAAATTCTAAAGTCCGAAGTTACCAAAACGTTCAAAAATGTACTGAAATGTTTTAATCCATTAAGGTAACAGCTGACAATGTTTGTGTGATCCCGACGCTCTCCCCCAGCGCCAGTAGCGTTTCTCCTAATCGGGTTCTTCAGGGGACAATGGCTCAAGCAAACTGCCCTTGGTCGATACAATCGGTCTCCCGGGAGGCCGGACCAGATCTTTATGTATCTTAGGCACTAAATAGAGTTTAGCCACTGCTGGAGAAATGACATTATTAAACTGTGATATTTGTGCCATTACATTAGAGATAACAACATTTCACCATCGGGAGACCGATTGTATCGACCAAGGGCAGTTTGCTTGAGCCATTGTCCGTTTTCATAGACACATTTCTGCGCCCGTTATTAATCAATATCCCCGCATATTTACGGGACACCACTGATTTTCTTTGCATATTGAGCGGGTTGGATAAATGGGCAGCTGATGTAGATGTAATTCTCGTCACGATGGATGTTGTTTCCCTTTATACCAACATCCCTCAGCGTGCAGCTTTAGAGGTAGTACAAGCAACATTATTCAATAGGGGTGATCTTTCTGAATCTATGATTCAGTTTTTGATGGAACTAGCAGATTTAGCAATTTATAATAATTATTTTGCTTTTGAAGGGCAGCTGTTTAAACAAATCTCGGGTGTGGCCATGGGAGCCACATGTGCCCCTTCAATCGCCAACTTCTATATGGCCATGTTTGAGGACCATTGGATAGGTAGTTCCCCGTTCACCCCTAACATCATTATCTGGAAAAGGTACATTGATGATGTTTTTTTGCTTTGGCAGGGATCGGAAAGGCTGCTTTTATCTTTTTTTCAATGGATCAACCAGTTAGATCCCAATATTAAATTTACGTCAAACTACCATCATAACACCTTAACTTACTTAGACGTAATGATTACGAGAGGGAGAGAACATTGGGACACATCAGTTTTTAGGAAGTCCACTGATCGTAACACTCTTCTGCATTATCATAGTGCACACCCCAGATCATTGAAAGAGGGGCTCCCGTTCTCTCAATTCCTCCGATTTCGGAGGAATTGTTCGAGTGATAATGAGTTCAAGATCAAGGCACAACAGTTGAAAATGAATTTTTTAGAACGGGGGTATCCGAGTACAGTAATTAAGAGAGCGTATCGTAGAGCTTTATATAATCACCGCAATTTACTATGTCAACCGTCTAGTCACAGACGGCAGGTTGATGATAACACAGTTAATTTGATAACACAATTTTCACCCTTTAGCAGAGATATTCAACGTACTTTGCAGAAACATAAAAATGTACTAACCACAGTACCGGGTTTAGCAGGTAAGAAATTGCGGTGCGTTTGGCAAAGGCACCGCAATTTAAAGGAATATTTGAGTCCTACGGTTTTTGCCCACTGTACTAGAAGCAATACATAATAAGGGACATAAACGCTGTGGCAACTGTGATATTTGTGCCATTACATTAGAGATAACAACATTTCACCATCGTCAGAGAAATTATACTCTTACATTTTCCACTGACTGCGATTCAAAAGGGGTAGTTTATGTGGTACAATGTCCATGTAATTTAATTTATATAGGCAAAACGATACGCTCGTTTAGGGTACGCATGCGAGAACATCGGAGCAGATTGCGCTGTAAAGTTGAGCAAGCCCCATTGGTCCAACATTGCCTCAAAGAAAGCCATACATTTGATCAGCTGGTGTGTTTTTGCATTGATCAAGTGGCAGAAGGTAGGGGAAGTAGGTCACAGGATCAAATTCTGACACAAAGAGAACAGCGGTGGATATATAATTTGAACACTGTCGCTCCACATGGATTGAACGCAATGATAGAATGGGCAGCGTGCTTGTAATGAATGGCTTTTTGTGAATGGGAGGCCGGACTCATGAAATCCCGTTTTGGGATAGGATTGGCGCTTTAGAGGGGAGGAGTCAATTACGTTGGTTTTGACGAATCCTTTTAAATACCTTTTGAGAGTTGTGAACCGCATGCGCGGCGTCCCTTCATCTTTCAGTTTAATTACGCAAGTTAAGAGAAGGAGACATATTGCAGTTTTCGGACGTGGGCAGCTGTATTCTGTAAGTAGCTTGTATTATCGTTTTAGCTCAGTTCATACACATTTGCCGAGAATATAACAATTGTTTGATGGGAAGTAACATGTCGTCTATACTGTTTGTTCGCAGGGTTCATGATCCCCTGAAGAACCCGATTAGGAGAAACGCTACTGGCGCTGGGGGAGAGCGTCGGGATCACACAAACATTGTCAGCTGTTACCTTAATGGATTAAAACATTTCAGTACATTTTTGAACGTTTTGGTAACTTCGGACTTTAGAATTTCATATTGAGATGGTCTTTGAGAGATCGTTTTATTCATTTCAAAGACGGGAGTCGAGTTTTGAGAAGTACGACGCAAAATAGAAAATTTATGACCTCTCGATATTATTTTTAAGATGAGCACTAGTGGTTTTTACCAGAGTATAAATAAGTAATTAAAGATTAAGGAAATAAAACAGAAAAAAATTTTTACGTTGGGAGTACCACCGGTGGATAGCAGAATGCTGTTGGACAATTAAAAGAAGATTAAGACTATAGTACACCTGTTTAAGCTTTTTTCTACAACATTTAAATGGAGTAAATTGCAGGTTTACATAGTTTTAAAGTATTTCCCTGTAGTTCTACTGAACGTCATCATACTATTTACTAGAAAGTTCTACGTTCAAGAAAAAAGACCGAATCATTTCACGTGGGTCTGGTTTGGGGCATTGAGAATAGCATTAGAGAAGAAGGTGCGTTTGGCAAGATAGACAGATGAGCGGTAGTGGGAGTAGGTAGATTTAAAGGATGCAAGTGAGGTGGGAGAAGGATTTTTACGCCACAGGCGCTCCGCCCTGCGGAGCTGCGTGCGCAAAAGCCGTAGGCCGCCATGATACCATGGATGCACGGGGCGGCTGTGGCGGGGTGGATGAGGACGTAGTGGGGCGATACGATCCAGTGTTGTTGAGAGAGCCGATGACCAGAGGGCAGCTTGAGAGTTGGGAGAGAGAAGGGAGAAGTCAGGAGGGAAAAGTTCAGCTGCTGTGGGGAATTGGTGGATGGTTAAAGATGAAAGGGCTCGGGAAAGTCGCGGAAGAGGGGGGGTAGAGGGAGGAAGGGGGGTAGAGAGAAGTGAGGCAGTGGAGGAGGAGGGAGAAGAGAAAGAGGGGGACCCCTGCGAGAAGGAGCAGGAGACAGAGAGACAGACATGGTCTGTCCAAGGCAGAATCATTGAAGAAAGATTGAAAAGAGTAAGAGAGGAAGAAGAGGACGTCAAAAAAAGATCAAGAGTGTGTCCGGCCTGATGTGTGGGAAGAGTTACGTGCTGCACGAGAGATAAATCCTGTAAGAAAGAAATAAAGGAAAGATCTCTAGGTGAAGAAGGGGAGTCCAGATGCAAATTAAAATCCCCGGCAATGAGTAGATGAGGGAAAGCAAGAGAAAGATCAGTAATTGTCAAAAGAAGGGAATCCCAAAGTTCAGAACGAAGGGTAGGGGGGGAATAAACAAGAAGGATGTGCATGGGGGGGAGAGTGTGTAAGTGGAGCAGGAGGGCTTCCGGGTAATGGAGCGAAGGAGGAGAAAGCTGAGTGAAAGAAAGAGTGGACCGAAGCAAAGCAGCCACACCACCACCAGGTCTACCTCTGCGTGAGACGGAAACTGCAGAGAAACCGGGGGGAGGCAGCGGGCGAGGAGAGCGTCCTCCCCGTCCCTAAGCCATGTCTCGGTTAAAAGAAGGAGGTCAAAAGATGAACTAAGAGCAAGATCTTGAATAAGGAGGGTTTTGTTGCGCAGAGACCGACAGTTAACTAAACCAAGAGAAAGGGGGAACATGGAAGAAGAGGATGGTGAGGAAGACAGGAAAGGAGTGGGGAGTCTTAGACAAGGCCGAAGGTTAGAGAGACATCGGAAACGTGTTTGAGCCAGCTTGTCAGGGCGTCTGCCCCAAAACACAGGAATAGCATCCATGAAATGGGGGGAGAGGAGAGGGATAGGAATAAAAGGACAGGGCAATGAGACTGCCAGAAATGAATGGGAGAGGAGTCTAGGAGATATACCGGGCAAAGTAGCCGAAGGGATTTCTGCAAACAATGTGGAGATGCCAAGACAAACTAGCAGCAGAACCGGAAGAAGAGCAGCATAAGTGCGACCGTCGGAGCGACCCCAAGGAGCGCACCTAAGGAGCACGCCGTGCTCCTTAGGTGCGCTCCTTCGGCGCGCGCCCAGGTCGCGCGCCGCGGCGACAAGCGCCGCAGGCGCTTGTCTTTTAAAGCAGGAAGGCAGTGTACCTCTCAGGACGCGGCCGCGGGAACGCGGCCGCGCTACTTCCGGAAAGGGCGGGCTCGGACTTGACAGGAGGTGAGTGATGGCCCAATGCGAAGGGCAGACACTGGGGGAACACAGCACACAAGAAAATAACAGCAAATCAGCACAGCAAGAGACAACTTAGGCAAAGCAAAGGACAGCACAGGTAAGCCGCAGGCGCTTGTCTTTTAAAGCAGGAAGGCAGTGTACCTCTCAGGACGCGGCCGCGGGAACGCGGCCGCGCTACTTCCGGAAAGGGCGGGCTCGGACTTGACAGGAGGTGAGTGATGGCCCAATGCGAAGGGCAGACACTGGGGGAACACAGCACACAAGAAAATAACAGCAAATCAGCACAGCAAGAGACAACTTAGGCAAAGCAAAGGACAGCACAGGTAAGCCGCAGGCGCTTGTCTTTTAAAGCAGGAAGGCAGTGTACCTCTCAGGACGCGGCCGCGGGAACGCGGCCGCGCTACTTCCGGAAAGGGCGGGCTCGGACTTGACAGGAGGTGAGTGATGGCCCAATGCGAAGGGCAGACACTGGGGGAACACAGCACACAAGAAAATAACAGCAAATCAGCACAGCAAGAGACAACTTAGGCAAAGCAAAGGACAGCACAGGTAAGCCGCAGGCGCTTGTCTTTTAAAGCAGGAAGGCAGTGTACCTCTCAGGACGCGGCCGCGGGAACGCGGCCGCGCTACTTCCGGAAAGGGCGGGCTCGGACTTGACAGGAGGTGAGTGATGGCCCAATGCGAAGGGCAGACACTGGGGGAACACAGCACACAAGAAAATAACAGCAAATCAGCACAGCAAGAGACAACTTAGGCAAAGCAAAGGACAGCACAGGTAAGCCGCAGGCGCTTGTCTTTTAAAGCAGGAAGGCAGTGTACCTCTCAGGACGCGGCCGCGGGAATGCGGCCGCGCTACTTCCGGAAAGGGCGGGCTCGGACTTGACAGGAGGTGAGTGATGGCCCAATGCGAAGGGCAGACACTGGGGGAACACAGCACACAAGAAAATAACAGCAAATCAGCACAGCAAGAGACAACTTAGGCAAAGCAAAGGACAGCACAGGTAAGCCGCAGGCGCTTGTCTTTTAAAGCAGGAAGGCAGTGTACCTCTCAGGACGCGGCCGCGGGAACGCGGCCGTGCTACTTCCGGAAAGGGCGGGCTCGGACTTGACAGGAGGTGAGTGATGGCCCAATGCGAAGGGCAGACACTCTCAGGACGCGGCCGCGGGAACGCGGCCGCGCTACTTCCGGAAAGGGCGGGCTCGGACTTGACAGGAGGTGAGTGATGGCCCAATGCGAAGGGCAGACACTGGGAGAACACAGCACACAAGAAAATAACAGCAAATCAGCACAGCAAGAGACAACTTAGGCAAAGCAAAGGACAGCCAAGCAGTTAAGTTACTTTTGGCAATTAAGGTTCTATGTATCCTACGTTAAGTTACTGTTTGATGTAAACCGCCTTGACATGTCAAAAGATAGTATATAAAACTAGCTAAATAAATAAATAAACATGTATTCTCAGTATAAGATGGAGAATATGGGTGTAAATTTTGGGTCTGCTCTAACCTGTGTCTCAGCAATCGCCACGTCTAAATAGTGTCTTTCTGAAATTGCCAGTAACTCATGAAGCTTGTCAACACATAGAGATGCTTTTAAAATGACATCCTGTACCCAGTAGCATACCAAGGCAGGGCAGTGCTGGCCAGGAGAGGGGGGCTGAAATTCCAGGATCTCTGCTGGCTTGCCTCACTGCCTCGGCTCCAGGCCTGGCAGCTCTTCCCTCCCAAGCCAAGTCTCTCCCATCCACTAAAGGCCACCGAGGCCTATCTTTAGCTCTCTGGTAGTGTAGAGATAGGCCCAGGGCTGATGCTACCACTAGGCAAACTAGGCAGTTGCTTAGAGTGCCAACCATCCGAGGTCACCCATTGTTGTCACTGCTGCCCTTCTTCAGGGCTGGCAGTAGTGGTAATAGCTATCAAACCGCTATCTAGCACCTACTAACACTCTGAAGCTGCATCATGGTTTCCTCCTATTGAAAATGTGCCATTTCCATCACCCCTCCAAAACTGGAAGCAGTGTTGGAGGGGGCGGAAACGGCATATTCTGAACAGGAGGAAACTGCAACACAGCACAGTGTTAGTAAGCGTTGCATTGCACTTTGGGGCCTATTGCTCCCACTGCCAACCCCAGAGAGGGGTGACAGTGGCAGCAATGGGGGCGGCAGGATGGAGGACCCACCCAGGGTGTCTCTAATCCTTGTGCCTGCCCTGGATAGGCCGGCAGGATGTTCCACTCTTGCTCCTGTCCATGCTGACATCAAGTTCAAAATAGTATCCGCAATCTCCTAGCAGTGCTGCTGCACCTATTTATTTATTTATTTATTTATTTAAAAGTATTTCTATCCCGCCTTCTCTTTCAATCAAGGCGGTCTCACAGCAAACAATCATAAGTGTAGCTAAGTGTGTTCATGCAGTGGTGCACGTTGTGTGTTTGTGGAGGTGTATATCAGTTTCTTGTGAGCTATTTACATTAAGCACTATTATACATTCTTATGTACAAGGGTTAGGGGCGGGGATTGGTCTTTTGTTCTTGGTTGGTGAGTAGATCATGTGATCTGTCCGTAGTGTTCAGTGAATAATGTTGTCTTAAGTTGCTTCCGAAAGTCCTTGAGGTCATCTGTCAGTCTTAGATCATCTGGGAGGGAGTTCCAGATTGCTGGTGCAGCCAGTGAAAGGGCCCGTTCCGCAGTGTCCTTGCGGACCTTGGTGAGGTCTTTTGGGGTGTTTACACAATTGGAAGTGGCTCTCCTCCTTGGACGTGTGCTTCTGTCAGGTTGTATGAGTGTTTGTAGGCTGAGGGCAGATGCTTGTTTTTTGATCTTGAAGAAGTTTATGACTGTCTTATATCTGATGCGTGAGTTGATTGGGAGCCAGTGTAGATCTTTCAGTATGGGTGTGATGTGTTCTTGTCTTGTTGTGCCTGATATTATGCGGGCCGCTGTGTTTTGTGCCAACTGCAGCGGTCTGAGTGTTTATTTTGATAGGCCAAGGTAGATCGGGTTGCAGAAGTCTAGTAGTGGGGTTATTTAACCTAGATGCTTAAAGAATATGCATATGTTATAGTAGTTTAACGTTTATGTGCATAGATTAGCACTCTGCCTAATTTCTACTCATGCTACACTCCCAGCCACATATGTGCCGAACATAAGTGACTTACGTGCATTGCAATCATATAGTTTTACGCAGCTCCGTATAAAATTACCTCCACTATGCCCGAACCTCTCTATTGCTAGGGAAAATCACAAGGGGGATGCATCACTGTTGTGTACTTATGCCCAAAGAAAAAAGATGTGACAATGTTCCATTAATCTTTAATTAGGTCGACAGGGCATTTTAGAAAAACGGGATCAAAATTAAGCTTCTGCAATGTGGAACAAATAAATCCATTCTACTCGGTCAAACATCTTTTTTGGCAACAAGTTCCAAAAGGATTGCTGGGTATTCTGATCAGGTGCCAACTGCCATACAACATTCAAAATCCTATGGGCCCGATATTCAAAGCAATTAATGTGGTTAGTAGAGTTGCTAACCACGGTAATTGTGGTGAACGAGATATTCAGTGGCACTAACATGGTTAGTGCTGTTGAAAATTTATTTTATTTATTTGAAAGGCTTATTTCCAAGACCAAGGCAGTTTACGTTAAACATAACAGAACTGTCCAGAGAACAAGGTTAATATAACACAATGAATGTAATAAAACTGAACAAATTTACATATAACATGTGAACAGTAAACAATATGTAGGGACTTAAGTGGGCTTATAAGAGAAGGAAGGGGGGGGGGAGAAGGAATGGAGGTTACATGGTTGGGGTTAGGAAGATTAAAGAGAAGTGGGCAAGTGGTGTATGGCATTTAAATCTTCAGAGTATAGCTCCCTGTTCATGATGGTGGTATAAGTGGTTAAGTTATCTCTCCAAAATGCTTTTTAAACAGGTAGTTTTTCAGGAACTTACAGAAGTCTACAAGGTCAGTAGTGGCTATAAGGTTTGTAGGCAGTGCGTTCCATATGCTAAGCGCATGAAAGGAGAATGCGCGGGAACATGTAGTTTGGTTGAACTTCGTAAGGTCTGAAGAAAGAGCAAGTAGATGTTGTACAGGGGCTCTTCTGTGACGAATATTAGGTGGTTTCCTTATATCTATGGCTGCTGGCTTTATATGCCCCAGTACCAACCGCTTAGCATCGGGGCGTGTCTGGTGCATTCCGGGATAGAGCGGAGATGGCGCCAATTGGTAACCAGTCAGTGGCGATATTGAACCGCTGCCCGGTTCGAAT
The DNA here is from genome assembly GCA_033557465.1 of Ichthyophis bannanicus. NCBI lineage: Eukaryota > Metazoa > Chordata > Amphibia > Gymnophiona > Ichthyophiidae > Ichthyophis > Ichthyophis bannanicus. The sequence continues at coordinate 241,384,409 of CM066040.1, read as the reverse complement.
ATGTGGTGAAGATAGGTAACCCTGGCCTAACTTCCTGCATCATATCTGACAGATCGTTGGTAACAGGTACGCGCTGGTCCCTCCACCTCCACACCTTTCCTCCAAGAAAAAGGAGTTCCACAAGGATCATCACTGTCTGCCTTACTATTCAACATTTACATGCAGCCCATATGCAATCTCGTCAAATCCTTCAACATTAACTGCCTGATTTACGCCGACGATGTTCTCCTCTTTATGCCTTTCCTATTAGACAAACCAGATCTCACGCCCCTTTCTGCCTGTTTCGATGCGGTCTCAGATTGGTTACATGCACAGAAGCTAAGAATAAACTTTAAAAAGACAGAGGTCCTTTTCATCACTAGAAATTCATCATTCATTCCACCTAGCTCCCTGAAGGTCAGGGATGTGGAATTCATAAGCAAACCATCAATTCGGTATCTTGGAGTCATCCTTGACCAAAAACTCAACATGAAGGCCCAGATAAGCAATATGGTAAAAGCAGTATATAACAAAATCAGAACTCTTCGCCACCTGAGACAGCTACTGGAACCCGAAGATTTTCGGACAGTATACCAAGCCCTAGTGATTCCGCATTTTGATTATGCGAATGCCATATTACACGGCCTTCCAAAAGCCACAATAAACCCACTGCAACTTGCCATGAATGCAGCCGCCAGAATTCTTCATGGTGCATCAAGGAGGGAACATATAACACCAATACTAAAGAACCTGCACTGGCTTCCAATCCAAAGCAGGATCATGTTTAAGGTGATGTCTTTGACATTCAAAGCCGTAAATAATTGCTCCTCTACATCAGTCATCCACCTCATCCAAATGACACTCTCCAACAGAGCAAGAAGATCAGCCGCTATAAATACTTTGACCCTATCAAGTCAGATCACAAAATGCTCACAAGCAGCCAGGTCCAGAGCATTTTCGCTTTACGCACCTACCTGTTGGAATGCACTACCCCCAGCTATCAGGGCTATCAAGGACATTTCACAATTTAGGAAGGCACTCAAACATCATCTCTTCCTACAATACTACACTGATCAGGATCACGATCCACAGCAAACCACTCCCAGTGCCTTATATAGGCAACCCGCGAATAACAACCGCACAAGATCGAAACCTAGCCCGCCAAACTCAGATCCCCCAGACCCGGATCCCCCTGACAAATAGCGTCTCCTTCACCCTAATGTCAGCTAACATGCAGTCGAAACAATAGCTACACACCTTAGAAATTCATGAACATATGTTGTACTACCTGTATATAACTGTATATAGTTACCCTGTTCTGTTCTAACTGTATCTAGTTACCCTATTTAACTATATTTAGTTACATTGTTATAGCTGTACTTTATAACTGTTATATTGTAAGTCCAGTACAGACATTCTGCACTGAACAGTTTTGTTCGATGTAAACCGCACTGATACTGAAGAGCGCGGTATATAAGAAAGTTAAATAAATAAATAAATATTTCTAATCAGGCAGCAGCTCAATATCGCCACTGCCCAGTTACTAATTGGCAAGAGCAACTAACCCGGATATTCAGTGCTGGAGCCAGATATGACCCTGGTGTTGAATATCTGGGTTTAATATTCAGAACCAGCACCAACCGCATTATTAGCGCTAGTTGCCAGCGCTTTATATCGGGCCCTGCGTGTTTTGTCAGAGGCAGTCCTGCCTCGGATGAAACCTGACAGGTCTATATGAATAAGAAAAGGAGCCACCACCTCTGTCGTCTTCCTAGCCAGGATTTTGGCATCCATATTAAGGATAGCGGTCAATATGACCTGCACTGGAGTGGAAACTTGCCATTTATTTTATATTTATTAACATTTACAACAATTATACAAGCATTCATTTGTGCAATCAACATGAAGGGTAAAGGAAAAAATTTAAAAAACATGAAAAACACCAAATAGGCAGTATCTGGATAGGAACTGCTTCTGAGGTTGAGCAGCACTAACCGGGTAAAGGCTGGCTAAGGACTTTGAATAGTGACCTAAAAATAAATGTCATTCTTAATCTTTTCAACCACCAAATTTCTGAGGAGTGAAGATGAAAAGTGGTGACATTATCAAAAGGCAAGGAAACAATGTTATAATCTAAACATAGAAGTGTGCCTAGGTGCAACACCTCAAGAAAAAAAATAACGTATAATTGCTCTCGTTTTATCACTTCTGAAGATCGCAGGGAGGAGGCAGCTGCTACAGATCTAGAAATGATCATAGCTGTTCTGGAACAAAAAAACATATCTAATATTTATATGTTTTGCAATGTATTTACAAGGGTATCACAGTAGAAAAAAAGCCCTCAAGTCCAGAGTCTCCTGCCTCATAGCCAAAAATAGTTTGTCTTTCCTGAGTTGGACATCTGGATATAACCGTATTCATCGTACAAGCAAGAGCTCTTTATGCCTCTTGAAATATTCATAGCACCACATTGCTTCCGATATCATGGATTCCAACAAGGTATAAACATCCAATGTGCCAGCACTGGGTACCTCCTGTCTCCCTCAAGTTGGAAGAGAATACATTTTATTCAAGGGTGGCATTACAATAATATTCAGAACTTTAGCAAAGTATTACTTAAAACTATCTAAGAGAGATGTACTTGTGATCCTAGGAAAGTTCACCTGCAAATATTCAAACATCTCATCTAATTCTCAAATGAATTAAGCTTACGTTAAGTAAGATTTTGTCTTTAACGAAGGCATTAATTACATCTTTATACTCTTTAGCCTTATTTTCTAGAACATTCACCTTGGAATTATTTGGCAAGATGCTATGGTTTTTGAGCCAGCTGTCTAAATTAAGGGATATATGTTGGTAGAACACTGAGAAGCAGCAGAATCAAGTCTGAGCAGCATTTCCCATGTTGCCCTGCGTATCTGTTCCCGATGCACTCAACTTGTTCAGTCAGTCCAGAGACCAATTTTGGAGGACCTCCCAAATCTGGTTCTTCAAAAACACTTTCCCCAACCATCTCAAGTTTTTACTTGCAAATTTCCTGGAGTTATTAAAGGAGCTGGGGCAGCCACACCTTCCCACAGCTCTCCACAAGTGGGTTCTATTGATGCCTCTTGCTTCTCCATACTTCTGCAGATCACACCACTCCAGAACCAGTATAGAGTGAAGTTACCAGTTTAAAGGTGTTCCAACCCCAAAAGAAGCCATCTCTGCACCATTAGGCAACTCAACGGAGATTTGCATGTCACTAAATGTTTCCCAGAAGAGACCATTAAGTGTCCATTAATCTGCTGCTGCAATGCGTCAGGACAAACCATTTTAGAAACGTTAGCCACACAGCCTTCCCTTTCTTTTTAGAAACACAGTTAAAATGGAAAACTCACAATGATCTCAGGGGTCACCGGGGATACTCCGCTATCTTGACTCGCCTCTTTGCGACTTTTATGAATCAGTGAAACAAAGGCCAGCGTAAAAGACCTTGGTGCTACCCCTGAGTTTAACGTCCCATTCAGGACTCTAAGTAATAAGCGGGAGATCAGTGGAATAATTTTATTTTATAGAATTCCAGTGGCAGTCCATCTGAGCCCAGTGACTTATCCAGCAGCATTGAGCTGAAAGCCTTCTTCAACTCTTAACGCTGTAATCAGGGTATATAGAATTATTTTTCAATCTTCTCCACTATTCCAAACACAAAGGCATCTATCTACTCCACGGTAATATCTGATTCAGAGACACATAGTTTCTGATAATATTGCTGAAAGGCTTTTGAAATTTCTTCCATGCTCGCTGCCAGTTCACCTGACTTTTTTTTAATCTGCTATATTCTTTTCTGAGCTGTTCTCTGTGCGAGTGGCACTGTCAGCACTTTATTTTTGCTCTCAAGTTTTAATAGTGATTGCCAAATTTTTTGTACATGAGGTTTGTCTTTTCCATCAGTCCCACCAATTGCCACTATACGCTGCCTGCTCTCCTTAGATAAATGTGAGATTTTCAACACAATGTTTTTTCTTTAGGGTTAATTTTTTTTACTTCTGATTTTTTTTTTAAGTGCCATCAAGTCAATGCTGACTCTTGGTGACCCAGCAGCCCTCGGATTTTCTTGGCAAGGTATGATATAATCAACCGAATGCAAAAAGCAGCAACATAGCATATGATGGCAGATAAAGACCAGTATGGCCCGCTAGTCTGCTAAGTAAGGTGGCTAGAGTACCTGTAACTGCAGCTCTGTGCAGGTCACCCCCCTTTATGCCTATGTTTAGGGTTGTACCTGCTGCTCCATGCAGGTCAGCCCCCCTCTATTGTGACGCCGCCTTGCCCTACTAGGCGGCTGCCTAGTGGGGGCGGCGGGCCATCATACTTGTGTCCATGCTTCAGCATAATAGCTGAGGCCCTTATAGTGTAGTTGTGGGGCTTATGAAAGCAGTCCAAGTGGATTAGGCCGACACAGGAAAATTTGTTATAAATTTTTATTTTCTTTGCATCATCAAGTTAGCAACAGGCCTTGGTAAAGGTTCCCAAAACACCAACAGAAAAAAAAGGATATTTTCTCCAAAACAAAAAGCTTTCCAAAAGAGACACGTAACTGCTTTGGCAAAGCAGTTTCTTCACTCTTTGCTTTTGTAATTAAATTCTTTGCCACTAAAGCAAAACAGTTTAAACTCACTATTACATGCACAGTCCAGCTACTCTTCTCAGTTTCTCTCAGCTGCTACAAACCAGCTTGTGATTACATGCTGCTTCTTAGCCTGGAAACTAAACAGCAGTTTAACACACTTCCAGTATTAGTAGAATGGCTGTTTTAAAACATGAGGTTTCTTCCTTTTTATCTGCCCTTCTCAATGGCATGTACTTGGCAGAAATACCTCTTATATTTTCCTTCTCAGCAATCAAAAAACTTCTAAACATTGCTCATACAAAAAGCACATTCCATGGACTCATCAGAGGACTCTGAATTCCCTTGGTAAAATTCAACTTCCATTTCCTCCTCTGTGCTGCAAGGCTCGGGGTCTGGGACACGTTCAGGGATTTCTAGCTTCACTTTCTTTAAAAGCTTAAAAAGTTTCTCCCACTGGAGATTCCTTCTTCCCTTTGGAACTATGTCAGAAACACTTGCCCTTCTTTCCCTTACTGAATCATATAGAGGTAATATTTGGTTTACCTTGCTTGTAGACGTCCTTCCTTTACTAGGCTTTCTGAAATGTTTGGACACTTGCTCAGAGTTTGTGCAGCTGGCCTCCGAGTCAGAACTGTAGTCCTGGAACTCTCCCCAGCTCCTTTCTCTCCTCTGGCCCTGCCACTCGCCTTGGCAATTCTGGCTGGTCCTTTTGGAATCCCCAGGTCTTTCAACCCTGCAGTGCTGTTTCCTCTCTTGGCTTCTCTGGACTCCCTGTACTCCCGGGACTCTCTGCCTGCCTTCACTTGCTGAGTGACGCAGTTTAAATGCCTGGTAGCCTGCTTCCTTCTCTGGCCCCACCCTCTCTCTCCCTGCAGTTGCCCTGGAGAGTGGGCGTGGCTTCAGACTAGCTTTGCAAGTGTGTGTTTCAGTATTAGTTTCACTTTGGGACCTATGCTTAGGTGAGCCCATCCCCCATTTATGGAAAAAACCTTCTTTTTTTTCTCTTTCCCAGGGCTGTGCTGCACCCGCATCACCACATATCCCCCCCCCACTTAAGCTATTACAGGCTGGCGCCACAACCCGCGCACAGCTTGTAATCCTCGATAGGGCATCCGCGTTGGTATGGAGCTTCCCGGCCCTATGCTGTATTCGAAAATCAAATTCTTGGAGGGCCATATACCAGCGCGTCAAACGTGCATTATTGTCCTTCATTTTGTTGAACCACTGCAATGGGGCATGATCCGTTTCTAACAAAAACTTCCGACCGGTTAAATAAAAGCGTAACGCCATTACAGCCCACTTTATTGCAAGGCACTCGCGTTCAATCATCGAGTATTTCCTCTCCGGAGGGGTAAGCTTACGGCTTAAAAACATCACGGGATGTTCTGTCCCCTCGTGTTTTTGCGACATCACCGCTCCGAGGCCCGTTTCCGAAGCATCGGTTTGGACGATAAAAGGTTGGTTAAAATCTATTCCGCCCAAAACCGGTGCTTCACACAACTTTTCCTTCAACACTTTAAAGGCTTGTTCCACGACCCCAGACCACTGCAACTGTGTAGGGGCATTCTTTTTAAGCATTTCAGTTAGAGCTGCACTCTCAGTCGCGCAATGCGGGATAAAACGGCGGTAATAGCCAATTAAACCCAAAAAGCTCCGAAGTTGCTTCTTTGTCTGCGGCTTCGGGAACGTCTTAACGCTCTCCACCTTGTCCATGAGCGGTTTTACTATGCCGTGGCCAACTAAGTGACCTAAATATTTCACCTCTGTCGCGCCAAACATGCACTTAGCCGGGTTTAGCGTGAGACCTGCTTGCCTCATCGCCTCCAAAACAACCTTGACCCGAACTAAATGTTCATCCCACCACGAGCTATGGATGACGATGTCATCCATGCACGCCGTCGCATAAGACTGGTGCAGGCGGAGGACCAGGTCAACCAGCTGCTGACACTTCGCTGCGGCCCCATGAAGACCAAAGGGCATCCGGCGAAATTGGTATAGTCCAATTGGGGAACTAAACGCGGTTTTTTGGCGAGATTCCCTGGTGAGGGGAATCTGCCAATATCCTTTGGTCATGTCTAAAGTGGTCAAGTAGGTGGCCTGGCCCAAACGATCCAAAAGTTCCTCTATTTGAGGCATAGGATAGGTGTCAAATCTGGAGATTTCATTCACCTTGCGGAAATCTATACAATAATGTAACGACCCATCAGGTTTTGGCACTAAAACTATGGGATTGTTCCAAGGGCTTTTAGACTCCTCAATTATCCCCATCTTCAACATTTCTTGGACCTGTCTTATGATCTCCACGTGTTTTGCCTCGGGAAGTCTATATGGACGCTGGCGAACTATTTCGCCATACGGGGTGACTATCTCGTGTGCGACCAGTTTCGTCTCCCCTGGTAATGGAGTAAGGACATCAGAGAACCCACTTAGCAATTTGGACATCGCCTCCCGCTGAGCCCATGAGAGACCCTCTCCCATCCTAAGTACCTGCTCTGCTTTACCATCCACCAGCTGTGGGCCCAAATCGTCCTCCTCTTTCTCCACACAACTGGCAATCAAGCCTTTTATCTCGGCCCTGCCAGTGAAGCCGAAACCTCCTGAACCCCGGGCCGTAGGGGTCAACTCATCCACCTCTTCTAAAGGCGGAAACCCCACCCGCTCACAAATCAACTGGGCGATACGATCGCCCACACTCACCCTAAAATTCTCCCGTGCAAAATTAAACAGGAGTACCTTTATGGATCCCCGGTAATCTGGATCAATGACCCCTGCCCCCACGTCAATAAAATTTTTAAGAGCAATGCCTGACCGAGGGGCAATTCGGCCATAACAGCCAGGCGGTATTTCCACCTGGATGCCCGTTTCTACTAGGGCCCTCCCCTGTCGTGGTACGACAATGTCCACCGCACTGCAGAGATCAACCCCTGCAGCCTGTTCTGACGCCCGTTTCGGCACCTTAGCCTCAGGGGTGGTCCTACAGAACCTAAGTATAAATTTAGGCTTTGGGTCAATTTTTTCCCTCCAGGGTTCTTTCTTACCTCCCTGTTTAACTGCGGTTCCAAATAAAGGAGCGGGTAAAAATCTGGCTTTTCCCTTCCTGGGAATGTTTTTTGAGGGAGTAATCACTTTTTCCTGAAAAGATTTCCCTGGCATAGGGTCTTCCTGAGGGTCCCTTTCTTTTTCTAAAGGCTTAAAGCCTGTGCGGGTAGTTATCATACCTGCCCTGTTTTCTCCTAGTCTGGGGTCAGCAACCTTTCCTACCTGGGGTAAGGCTTTCTCCCTGGCTGAGTTATCTTCCTGTGAAAGGGTAGCTGGTTGGCTGGTTTTCCCCTGCAACTCCTTAGCTAAACCTTTTCTGAATTGAGGCCAGTCACGGCCTAGGACTACGTCATGTGGAAGTCTAGGTACTATAGCCACATCTATTTGTTTTTTCATACCCAATCCTTCTATTTCCACAGAACGTATAGGATAGGTAGAGGCAGCTCCATGGACACAGCGAATCCTAATATGATTTCCAGAGGACTGTGGTGAGGGTTTATCTTTGGCCTCTATCTTCTGCCACAGCCTCTGAGATATCATAGACTGGTCTGCGCCTGAGTCCAATAATGCCTCCGTTGGGATCCCTTCCACTTCTACTGTTAACAGGAACCCTTCTCCTGCATCTCTGTGATGGGTGATTACAAAAGCTTTCTTGGCTCTACAATCCCTTTTAAGATGACCAAACTCTCCACACATGAAACATTTTCTCTGTGCAATATATCTTTTATCCACAGTCATACTTTCTTTCCCAAAGTTTGCAAGCTTGGCCTCCTTTTCTAGTGACTCCTGTTTTTTACTCTTAAAAACACCTTCTTTCTCAGGGCTTAACCTGTTAGCCTCTAGAAAGCGGTCAGTCAGTGCAATGGCTTCCCAAGTGTTTTTACAATCCTGGAGGACTAGGAAAGTTTGCACATTGCTTGGTACAGATTCCATAAACTGTTCTAGAATTACAGTATCTAATATGGATTCTAAATCTTTAGTTTCCGGCATAAGCCATTTGTATACTAAACTCTTCACTCTATAATAAAGAGCTTGAGGTGTCTCACCTAACTTCAGCTTACAAGAACGTAAGCCTGCGGTAGACCGTGGGGTTTAATCCCATCCGATCCTTAACAGCTTGCTTTACCTCTTTGTAATCCGTGACTAGACTAGCAGGCATGGCCCTATAGTCCCTGCTTATCAGAGTCTAGCTCATCCGAGCTTACAATCTAATACTTATCTGAGTTTACAATCTAAAACAACAATACAAGGCGATAGTTCGCTGCAAAGCATAATAAGGTCTGTGTAATTCAGTCATGGGAGATTGATGGGAATCGGGATAGGATAAGGGTGGATGTCAGGATCTGAAGGCAACAGTGAAGAGGTGGGTTTTCAACTTGGATTTGAAGAGGGCCAGTGAGGGTGCTTGGCGTATAGACATAGGTAGGTTGTTCCAGGTGTAGGGTGCAGCGAGGTGAAAGGAGCGAAGGCGTGAGTTAGCTGTGTGAGTGAAAGGCCTAAATAGAATTAGTTTGTTAGTGGAGCGAAGTTCCTGAGAGGGGATGTAGGGAGAGATAAGGGACGAGAGGTATTGAGGGGCCGCAGAGTGGATGCATTTATAGGTCAGTATGAGAAGTTTGAACTGTATGCAGAATTGGATGGGAAGCCAATGAAGTGACTTGAGAAGAGGAGTAATGTGGGCATGGCGAGGCTGGCGGAATATTAGTCGAGCAGCATAATTTTGTATAGATTGAAGGGGAAAGAGATGATTCGCGGGGAGACCAGCAAGGAGCAGGTTGCAGTAATCTAGGCGAGAGGAAATTAAGGAGTGGATAAGCGTCCTGGTAGTGTGTTCAGAAAGGAAGGGGCAGATTTTGCTAATGTTGAAGAGGAAGAAGCAGCAGGTCTTAGCTATGAGCTGGATGTGTGTGGAGAAGGAGAGAGAGGTGTCAAAGATAACCCCCAGATTGCGGGCTGAGGGAACAGGAAGGATCGTAGATCCATCCACTGAGACTGAGAAAGGGGAAAGAGGAGGGGCGGAGTTGGGGGGAAAGATGAGGAGTTCAGTCTTGGCCATGTTCAATTTCCAGCGGCGATGGGACATCCAGGCAGCGATGTCAGAAAGGCAGGCTGAGATCTTGATCTGGATTGCTGGGGAGATATTAGGTGTAGAGAGGTAGATTTGGGGGGAGTCAGCGTAGAGATGGTACTGAAAGCCACGGGAAGAGATAAGTGCGCCAAGGGATTGGGTATAAAGGGAGAAAAGGAGGGGGCCTAAGATGGATCCCTGTGGAATACCAACATGGAGCGGGGTAGGGGAGGAGGAGGAGCCCCCAGAGCATACACTAAAGGAGCAATGGGAGAGGTAGGAGGAGAACCAGGATAGCATGGAGTCCTTGAAGCCAAGCGAGGAGAGGGTGTTAAGGAGAAGATTGTGGTCAACAGTGTCAAAGGACACGGAGAGGTCGAGAAGGATGAGGACAGAGTAGAGTCCCTTAGATTTAGCCAGGAGCAAGTCATTGGAGACTTTTGTAAGGGCCGTTTCAGTGAAGTGAAGGGGTCGGAAGCCTGATTGTAGTGGGTCCAAGAGGTCATGGGAGGTGAGGAAGTTGAGGCAGCGGCGGTGGACTGCTCATTTTAGTAGTTTAGAAATGAAGGGAAGGAGGGAGATGGGTCGATAGTTAGAAGGGCAGGTGGGATCGAGTGAGGGTTTGAGGAGAGGTGTGACAATAGCATGTTTGAAGCCTACAGGGACAGTTGCAGTGGAGAGTGAAAGGTTGAGAATATGAGAGATGGATGAAACAATGGTGGGGGAGATGGGATGTAGGGAGATGGGTGGGGATAGGGTCAGAAGAACAGGTGGTGGGTTTGGAGGAGGAGAGGAGGAGTGCGGTTTCCTCTTCGGAGATCGTAGGGAAGGAGGAGAGGGTAGCAGGGGAAGTATGGATGGGGGAGGAGGATTGGGGAGGGGGGCAGGTAGATGAGGGAGTGGGGAATTGGAGGGTGATCTTGTGGATTTTGTCATGGAAGTAGTCGGCTAGGGTTTGGGCAGAGAGGGAGGTGGACTGGGGCGGGGGCACCTTAAGGAGAGACTTGAGGGTATTAAAGAGGCGGCAAGGATCAGAAGCGAGGGAGTTAGTGAGATGGATGTAGTATTCTTGTTTGGCAAGTGCTATGGCTGACTGGAAGGAGCCAAGCATAAATCTGAAGTGAGTAAGGTCTTCCGGGGAGCGGGATTTTGCCCAGGCGCGTTCAGCAGAACGGGCACATGTGCGTAAATAGCTGGTTGAAGGTGAAAGCCAGGGCCGGGGGGTAGAATGTCTGACAGAACGAGGGGTGGGTGGGGCAAGAGTATCAAGAGCAGAGGAAAGTGCAGCATTATAAGAGGATACTGCTTCATCGATGGACATGGAGGACACAATAGAGGAGAGAGATGGAGAAATTGTAGAGGAGAGAGTCAAGGGATCAATATTATGAAGATTTCTGAATAGGTTGGAGGAGAAAGGACAAGGTTGAGACAGTGGAAGCTGAAGACTAAAGGTTAAGAGGTGATGATCAGATGAAGGAAGGATTGAGTTGTGGAAGTTTGAGGGAGAGGAGTTAGAGAAGAGTACCAGGTCCAGGCAGTGGCCGTGTACGTGGGTGGGGGCAGTGGAGCAGAATTTTAGGTCAAACGAGGTGGTGAGGGCAAGGAACTTTAGAGAGTGGGGATCAGAGGGGTTATCAACGTGAATATTAAAGTCTCCGAGAATAAGAGTGGGGGAAGAGGTATCGAGGAAGGTGGAGAGCCAGGAGTCGAAGTCGGTAAGGAAGGTCGATTTGGGTTTGTCGGGTGGGCAGTAAATAACAGCAACCCGTAGGGGAAGTGGTGAGAAGACGCGAATAGAGTGGACTTCGAAAGAGAGGGAGGAGTGTGACTGAGGCAGAGGGAGAGGTTGGAATTGGCAAGAGGGAGAAAGTAGAAGCCCAACACCTCCGCCGCGACCAGTGGTTCGAGGTGTATGGGAGAACTGATAGCCCCCGTGGCAGAGAGCAGCAATGGATGCAGTATCGTCTGGGAGGAGCCAGGTCTCAGTTAGGGCAAGCAGGTGTAGCGCTTTAGATATGAAGAGATCATGCATAAGAACAGGTTTATTTATTTATTTACATTCTCTTATATACCGCGCTATTCTGCATCAGTGCAGTTTACATTGAACAAACTGAAATTACATTAAACAGGGCATTATAACTTGGAGATAACTATTTTACAGGGAACATGGGCTATGGAGGGTTAAGTGGCTTGCCCAAGACCACAAGGAGCACCTGTGGGACTAGAAACCCCAGTCCTTCCGGCCCAAGGTTGCTGTCCTCTAGTGGGATTTGAACCCCCAACCTTCCGGCCTGAAGTACCTTGCCCCAACCACTAGGCCACTACTCCACTACAAGGTTTCTTAAAGACTGAGCATACGTTCCATAGGGCACATGAGAACGGGAGAGTGGAGGGAGAAAGGAGAGGGATATGGATAAGGTTAGACAAGTTATGGGAGGATTTCTTTCCAAAGTAAGACGGGGGTCTAGTGGGGCCGTCGTGGGAAGCTATTTCCAGAGTGATACTGAGATCTAGAGGGGCCAGGATACAGGTGGGTGTGTCTATCAGGTAGGATTCGTGAGGATCTATTTTTAGAGTGAGACAGACAGCTCTGGAAGGGGTAGAGTTTGGGTTAACATCTATGAATGATCGGTGTGAGTGAGGGAGGGTGGGTGGGGAAAGGAGTGGAATATGGATGAGATTAGATAGGGTACGTGAGGAACTCTTCTTAGGGTGAGAAAGAAATTGAGGGGGGCCGGGGTTAGGGTTGATATTACCTGATGAGAGGAGGAGGAGGAGAAGTAGGGAGCGAGGTAAAGCGGAGGCAGTACGGCGGAAGCGAGGGTGGGGTTGCCTTAAAGAGAGAGGGGATGGTTGAATGAGGGGGAGGGTGTGATGGAGCTCAAGGGCAGATGCAAGGTTAGAGGACAGGATGGAGGGGGAGGTGAGGAAGGAGGAGGAAGAGTAGGGGGGAGGAGTGAAGGTGTTGGTAGGAGGGGAGGCAGTTGGGAAGTATGAGGAAGAGAAGGACAATGTAGTGTGGGGCCATAGTAGTGGGGGCTATGAGCGTATGTTATGTTGAGCGCAGTGGGTGGCTAAGGATTCTAGGCACTAAGTTGAATGCAGGCAATGGGCAGCAGGTTCAATGCAAACAGTGGGAAGCAGGTTCAACGCAAAGAGAGGGAAGCAAGTTCAATGCAGGTAATGGGAAGCAAGTTCTACGCAAACAATGGGAAGCAAGTTCTATGCAAACACTGGTAAGCAAGTTCTATGCAGGCAATGGGACGCAAGTTCAATGCAACAGTGGAAGTCATCTGTCAGTCAACCAATTTCTGATCCAGTTCACCATGTTGGGACCTATCCCCAGGCTGCTCAGTTTATTTGATAAGCCTCCTATGAGGAACAGTATCAAAGGCTTTGCTGGAATCTAGGTATATCACATCCATCGCACCAGTTCTCTGGTCACCCAGTCAAAGAACTCAATCAAATTTGATTGAAATGATCTTCCCCTCGTAAAACCATGTTGCTTCGGATCATGCAGTTCATTAGTTTCCAGAAAGTCCATTATTTTTCCTTTCCAGAGCGCCTCCATTACTTTTCCCACCACAGAGGTAAGGCTTATTACCACTTTTGTGAAGAGGTGCCACATCAGCCCTTGTGTGTTTGCTGGTTAGCACGGCGAGTTGAATCTCCCTGCTGTAAATGCAGGGGGTCATGCCAAGCATGCCTTCAACAACATGGGTCTACGCCACCTCCTAGGCTAATTTTGAGGGGTCACCACATAGTGCATTTTGCCCCTGTGTGTACTATAGAAAATTGTATCTCTAAATCAGGATTTCAATTTTGTATGGAATATATTTTATGTATTTTTAGCAGGTTTATCAGATTATGGAATATGGCATTCCATCAATAACAATCCTTTGGATAGCTGATAGATTCAAAAAGCAACTTCTAAAGTCATTTCTGCAGGGAAAACTGCCTATAATTTGCAAGTTAAAGCACGCACAGTGTTCTACACTGAACGGCAGCGTTGCCGAGGAGGGAAACTGCAACAGTGCATGAGGTTTTGTATTGCCACGAACCACATGTGTTATTTTAGTTGGAAAAAGTACTTATACTTAGAAATGTGCTCGCATCTGCAATACTTCTTCCTTAGACAGTTTTTAAAATCAAAGTTCTGTATTCTTTCACTTTTTAAAAGTGATACTCCGTGGGTAAAGAGTATTCATGGATTTCACAACAATGCAGGCAGTGCCATGGTTGCCCGCTTCATATATCTGTTGTTCATAATTTACTAAGTAAGACAACTTTCTGGTGTGAGAAAAACATATTTAAGATGGGTTGTAGAAATTATATATACAATTTTAACAACCTTGTTCATGTGCTGTATGTGTGAATGCAGCTGTTAAATTAATATGTGCCCAGTGGAGTAAACAGTGAAATGAAGTTGTTACCTTGATTGTTAAATATGTAAATCCATGATGCCATTTTCCTTTGATCTATTGAAACTCTCTTGTCAAGCAGAGAATTCCTAAAAGAATAAACCTCTCAAAAATCCATTATTTAGGAATACATTTTGCATGCCAAGAAGAATTTAACTGTTGAAATGTCCGTAATCTCTAAATTTAACCTGCAACACTGAATTGTAATAGTATTTCACATCTTCACCTGTAAGCAAATCATTCTTCCCCTTGAATTGAGATCCAGAATAAATTCATTGTGTAAACTAGAGATTACTGCCTGGTGTCCCGTGAAGGAACTTTAGGTGTGCTTCAGATTTGTGACCACTTGCAGAGAGAATACAGTCTTAGTCTGTCTTCTGCCTCTTTCTTTGCCTACTTTAAAGCCTCCCACCAGCAGTGGGAGTCAGTGAGCAACTCCTTACCTACTGTTGGCTCCTCTGCCAGCTTCCTTCTGAAGTCAGAACTGTGTGGAGTCATGAAGTCTCATGATACAAAAGGAGCCCCGCATAATTCTGCCTTCAGAAGGAAGCCTGCAGAGAAGCAAAAGGCAGCAGCAGATAAGGAGTGCTGCTAATTTTTCTTTCTGCTGGCAGGAGGTCATCCAGGTTAGCAGAAGGGAAGATGGTGCTGATGTAAGGGGGTGGGAGGAGAAGGGAAAATGGTGATGATGCCTGGGAGGGAGAACAGAGAGGGAATGTGATGATGTGCCCCACAACCAAGTGAGCCCAGTGCAGGGTGTGCCACAATATACAGTAGGAAAGGATGGAAACCACAGGTGTAAACATTCGCTGCATTTTGTAATGGTAGTTCTTTTTAAGCTCCTACTCTTCCCAAGTCAGCAACGGGGCAATTTTTAAATCCTGCAGGCCTACAAGTGCATTTTCAAATAAAAATTCGCTGCAGTCTTTCCCTTTGAAAATCTGGGACCAGTGAACTGAAACAAAGTCTACTGCAGCGAATATTTACACCTGTGGTTTCCATCCTTTCCTACTGTATATTGTGGCACACCCAGCACTGGGTTCACTTGGCTGTGGCACATCATTACCTTCCCTCTCTGTTCTCACTGCCTGGCATCATCACCATCTTCCCTTCTTCTCTCCCCCCCCCCCCCCAAAAAAAAATGAAATTCCTGCCCCTTGTAGCATTATCCATAGATAGCAGGATTAATCAGGCATGCAGTCCCTCTCACCTCCCCGAAAGCTGTACTTGTGCTGTGGAACTAACCAAACAGACAGAGGATACCATTGTGTGCAGGAAGGGCCATATGATGATGTCACACACTTGTGTGTCTGATTAATCCTACTGTCTATGGAGAGCACCTGTTACAGGTAAGCAACTTTGCTTTCTTGCACAATATTTTTTGTGGACTTTTTTTCCCTTTATATCCTTGGATGCGATGCACTATTTAAAAATTCATTGCATTTTCCCATCTCATTTTTTCCCAAAATTTGTCTGCTTTCCAATATGTCTATGAAACATTTTAATGGTAAAAGGAGTAATTTTACAAGACATTTCTGTGAGTAAAATAGTGTCCTGTAGAAATAGCTTTATATAAAATTGCCTGGAGGCTTGGCACCTAAACCTATGTGCATTAAGCCTGTAGATGTACAAGTTTATCTACCCTCAACAGAGGCATTCCTGCGTGCCAGACTGGGGTGGAGCCTGACACAGTCATACTTTAGAAAAGTACAGCATGCATGTAAAATAAACTGGGAAATTTGCATATACCAAAGGACAGGTGTAAACATGTGCTTGTACTTTCCATGGGGTAATTTTCAAAGGGACAGTATGTACATACTTCCCCTTAGGAAACTGGTGTAAGATAGATGCATACATGTCACACAATTTAAGTACACAACAATGAAGCCCTTATTCATATTCCTCGACAAACAGTAATATCCACAATACCATGAGCATATCAAGAAAAAATGTTTTAAGGACCATCAGAAAGGAAGCCAAATAACACTGCTTTAATAAGAACGTTCACCAGAATTCCTCACAGGTCCATTTTCTCACCTATGTGTTCATTCATTAACCCATATATAATACATTTTTAATAGGTTTACTTATAAAACTTCAAGAACTCCTTCAAAATTTCATAAGTATTGGTAGTCCACTAAACATTCGACAGGAATGCATGTTTTGAAAGACCAATTAATTTGCTCTCTGCATCAGAGAATGCTCCTCAATAACGGGTCAGCATTCTCGTTACGGCCATTGCTTGCCAAAACCACTGACCATTGTCAATGTGCACTAATTACAAATCACACTTGAAATTTGCTGTTATTGCAGACTTTTATGGATTATTAGTGAGCCCAAAATTCAGATACAATGCAGGAATTTCAGTGAGCTTTCTTGCAGTTGAATGCATGTAAAGCAACTTATTGACATGCAATCAAGTAGCACAGGGGAGGTGTAGCCTAGTGGTTTGGGCAAGCTGCCTCAGGCCGGAGGGCTGGGGGTTCAAATCCCACTGGAGGACAGCAAACGTAGGCCACAGGGACTGAGGTTTCTAGTCCCACAGATGCCCCTTGTAGCCTTGGACAAGGCACTTAACCCTCCATTGCCTCAGGTGCAAAATGTAGATTGTGAGCCCTTCGGGGACAAGGGAAAATATATACTGTACCTGAATGTGCACCACTTTGACCCAGTGAAAAGCAGTATATAAGCATTGCTAAATACATAAATAAAACAGCCCACAAAAAAAATCTTCATACACTACTAGCACTTCCTTACCACTGCTTAGTAATTGCATCCTGTATTTGCTGAATGACTGAAGTCTCAATAGGAATAATGTGGTTGAAACATAAGGAGCCCTCACTGTTGGCAAGTGTGTATGTGGGGTCTGTTCTATTAAGTACATGCATACTTTATAAAATAGCAGAGTAAGTGCTGAGATGCGTGCAGCTACAAAAGCCAGCCCTAGACTGGATGTAAATGCTCACAACTAGATTTGTAAAGATGCATAAGTTTATAGTATTTCTAACTATCGCACATAAATTTAGGCCTTAGCTATGCTTCATCCAAATGGTGGTAGGACATTTGCGCATGCTTACACAATAGCAATTGCCAAAAGCATACGTGTAAGTGCCCAAACATATGTATAAGCCCTTTTAGAATAGAGAAGTAGGCGTGTAAATAGTGCATAATGTTCTGCGCATACTTTATAGAATCAGACCTTTTAATGAAAAAAAATCCTTTACTGCTTGGGGTTCCAAAATCTCAAGACTTAACTTAGCAAAAGGAGCAGAATCATAATACCTTAACTCCAGGTATGAAAATACCTGAAATAGAGCAACATAGAAATAAAGAAAAATCACAGCAGATCAAGACTATGTAACCCATCTGTACCAACTACTAAGCTCTACAATCCCTTCTTTTTCCTTAGAGATCTTCTGTGTTTGTCCCATGCCTTCTTGAATTTAGATGCAGTTCTCTCTGGGAGACTATTCCATGCATCTACCACTCTTTCTGTAAAGAAATATTTCCTCAAATTACTACTGAGCCTATCCCCATTCACCTTCATCCTATGCCCCTTTGTTCTAGGACTTTCTTTCAGTTGAAGGAGGTTTTCTGACACAAAGATATTTGAACATCTCTATTTTATCTTCCCTCTCCTGCCTTTCTTCCAAAATACACATATTAAGATCTTTAAGGGTGTTCCCATATGCTTTATTACAAAGACCACTGAAAATTTTAGCAGCTGCCCTCTGCACTGACTCCATCCCGTTTATATTCTTTTGAAAGTGCAGTCTCCAGAATTGCACACAATAGAGACTTATACAGAGGTTTTATCACCTCCTTCCTGCTAGCCATTCCTCAAAATTACAGGGCACAAAGGTGCCACTTCTCCTCCGCAGCCCCTGATCGGCCGCAGCAAAAGGGAGCAGGTAGGTGAGCCCCTCCCCACTCCCCAGCGCCAGGTCCAATCAGGAGCAGCACCAGCTTTAAATTCCAGGACGTGAAGGCACCCCTACACCAGAGGGCTTCGCCAGAGGGTCTTTTGGTGTGGCCCTTAGGTGGGGACCAAGAAACGAAAGACCAAATAGTCTCACCAGAACAACATAAAAAAATGCTGCTTGGCACCATCCTCACAAGCGTTCCCAAGCCCTATTCATACCTATTCACCAAGAAGGGTAAGCTCTGCCAACTGCATCCACTTAACATAAGATATGCCATACTGGGTCAGACCAAGGTCCATCAAGCCCAGTATCCTCTTTCCAACAGTGGCCAATCTAGGTCACAAGTACCTAGCAGTTTCCCTAAAAGACACAGGTTCCAAAATGCTTGTATTGGGGCAAGCAGTGGATATCTCGGGTCCCCTTTAATAATGATTTATGGGCCTTTCCTCCAGGAACTTGTACAAACCTTTTTTACAGCCGGCTACACTATCAGCTTTTACTACATCCTCTGGTAACAAATTCCAGAGTTAGATTACACTTTCAGTGAAAAAATATTTTGTCTTATTAGTCTTAAATAGGTTCCCCTTTAGTTTCATTGCATGTCCCCTAGTCTTTCTACATTTTGATGGCGTAAACAATAGATCTACATTTACCCGTTCCACTCCATTCATTAATTTATAGACATCTATCATATCTCCCATCAGCCGTCTCTTTTCCAGGTTGAAGAGCCCTAACCTTTTTAGCCTCTCTTCATAGGGGTATCCTTCCATCCCCTTTACCATTTTGGTGACTCTTCTCTGTACCTTTTTAAATAACGCTATATCCTTTTTAAGATACGGGACCAGAATTGCACACAGTATTCAAGGTACGGTCGGTCACACCATGGAATGATACAGAGGCATTATAATATCCTTTGTTTTATTCTCCATTCCTTTCCTTATAATACCTAGCATTCTATTTGCTCTCTTGACCGCCGCTGCACACTGGGCAGAGGGGTTCAATATGTTATCCATGATGACGCCTAAATCTTTTTCCTTGGTGGTGGTTCCTAATGTGGAACCTTGCATCATGTAACCATAGTTTAGGTTGTTCATTCCTAGGTGCATAACTTTGCACTTGTCCACATTAAATTTCATCTGCCATTGGATACCCAGCCTTCTAATTTATCACGGTCCTCTTGCAATTTTCCACAATCCTCATGGTTTTTAACAACTTTGAATAATTTTGTGTCATCTGCAAATTTGATTACCTCACTTGTTATTCCCATTTCCAGGTCATTTATAAATATGTTAAAAAGCAGTGGACCCAGCACAGATCCCTGGAGTACTGTACTATTTACCTTTCTCCATTGGGAAAATTGGCCATTTAGCCCTACGCTCTGCTTTCTGTCTTTTAACCAGTTCCTGATCCACAACAGTACACTGCCTTGTATCCCATGACTTTTTAATTTCACCAAAAGTCTCTCATGAGGGACCTTGTCAAAGGCTTTGAAATTCAGATACACTATATCAACCAACACACTTTTGTCTACCTGTTTTTTCACACCTTCAAAAAAACATAACAGATTAGTAAGACAAGACCTTCCTTGGCTAAAGACATGTTGGCTGTCTCCCATTAAGCCACTCTCCACAAGCCTCTACCAGGACTTCATCACCGCTGCAAACACAAGATTGACCACGGTTCCTACAGGAAACCCGGTGCATCATTGACTCCCAGAAATCATCTGATCTTTCACCCAAGTGCAGAATCCAATCAGACAGCATACTGGACTGCTTACCGAGACTCCACACCAACCTTTACCACAAACACACAACCTATACCCACAAACACTCACTACCATGCAAACAAGTCCACTCTTGCTATGCTACTCGCCCTCCTTTACCTCACTGCCATCCTCTTACACACTACATCATAGGCCACATCCTCATATACATACAAATCATATGCCCTTTCACACGCCACATAATCACATCTCCCTGCACCAGATCAAGATCCAGACCTTACAAACATCTCATTCGTATCAAGCCTCAACAGGTGTTTCTCTATTCACCCCAACATCACCTCGTCAACCACACTCCACACCCGAAATGTGCCTTAATAATGCACGATCAGCACTGCAATAAGACTACACCCAATAAAACTAGCCCAAAATACTGCTGCAAGGATCCTGTGCAATGCCTCCAGAGCTAAATACATCACCCTGATTTTTAAATGCCTACACTGGCTACCCATAGAAGAGCGTATAAAATACAAAGCCCTACTCACAATCTTTAAAATCAACCACCACCTGTCATCCACAAACTTACAATCCCTCATTGAGAAAACACCAAACAGATCCAGAAGAACAAACACCCTTAACACTCTTCACACCCCTTCAACAATTACTAAGACTAACTACGCAACCTCCAAAGAGAGGCTTCTCCTTGTTCATCCCAACCCTACGTACCACAAATGAGCTGGCAGATTTCAGAAGAAAACTGAAAGCCCACCCCTTCCTTGGACACTTTACAGACCCATCTTATCCACTCGGACTGAATAGACTTTTTACATCCTAAGCAAATTCACCGCACTCTCCTCTTTCACTCTCTCCTTATAATTAGCCATGTAACATTAAGAATGTATTATAGTTTCAATGTTACAATGTTCTGCTGTTAGCTCGCCTACCATTTATAATGTTGTAATGACAAGGTTCTATGTAAAGCCCTGTTGGCCATCTTTGTTGTCATGTAAACTGCCTAGAAATGGAGATACAGTGGTATAGAAAAACTGCTAAATAAATACATTTGCACCCTAGAATCCTCCTGGCTTTTAGCATTGCCTTTTCTACCAGTTTGGCTAACTTAAGATCATCAGAAATAATCGCCCCCAAGTCCTGCTCTTCTTTTGAGGACAGAAGTACCTCACTCCCCTATACTGTACCTGTGGAGTTTTGGAGCCCAAATGCATGATCGTGCATTTTTTTAGCATTAAAACTCAGCTGCTAAATTCTTGACCATTCTTCAAGTTTGCTAGATTCCTCCTCATGTAATCTGTACCTTACTGGGTGTCTACCTTATTGCAGATTTTGCTATCATCCACATAGAGGCAGACTTTACCCGAAAGCCGTTCCACAATATCACTTACAATAATGTTAAAAAGAATCAGACCAAAGAACAATACCTGTAGACCACCTCTGGTAATGTCCTTATCCTCAGAGTGACCTTTATTTACTTCTATCCTTTGTTGCTTCCTACTCAACCAATTTCTAACCCAGTCAGTTACTTTAAGGTCCATCCCTAAAGTAACTGACTGGGTTAGAAACTGGTTTATAAGGCACCTATGCGGAACCATGTGAAAGGCTTTGGTGAAATCTAAGTACACCCCATCTACTGCACTCTCTCTGTCCAACTCTATGGTCACACAGTCAAAGCAATTAATCAGATTAGTTTGACAAGACAAGCCTTTAGAAAAACCATGCTCCTATTGATCCTGCAATTACAGTGCTGGCCGGCCTGCACTGTACATTGTTGATTGTAAATCCCACTGATTCTAAAGAACGCGGTATAGAAAAGACATTAAATAAATAAATAAAATAATTAATCAGATTTCAGAACATCACTATCCTCTCTTTTAGCAGCATTTACATTAATTACTCACCATAGAGGTCAGACTAACTGGTATCTGGTATTCATCTTCCTCGTTAATTCGATTTTTGTGTAGAGGGACTACATGCACCCTTCTCCAGTCCTCTGGGACCACTCCCAACTCCCCATAAACACAGCCTTGGAAACATTTCTTTTTAATTTGGATAAAAATACATTTATTGTAAAAGCCCTTTCATACTTTATCCATAATGAGAGTAACAATTGTTCTTTCAGGATGGTCTAGCTGGGTAGCTACTTTCTGATTTGCCATGGAGAAGAACCACCACTGGCTCTCAGCATCTCGCAGCAACAAGAGTCTCCAGCAGTGACTTGTAAACACGCCAGAGCAGCTTTCTGAGCACATTTATAGTCACACATGCTTCTCTTCTTCTTAGGAATGTGAGAATTAATAGGCACCTTGTAAGGTGCAGATAGCCAGGCCCTAATTTGTGCAGCACACACATTACACACAACACTCCTTCATCCTCCCTCAACAGCAGGGCAGCTGCCTAGGGTGGCAGACCTTGGTGGGCAGCATGGCGGCTTTGTGCCATCACTTTGGTGCCTGTGACAGGCCATGTGCTTCAGCACACATAGCCTGCCATGTCTGACCCTCTTCCAATACAACTTCTGTCAGAGTGGGGCAGGAGCGGCAAACCATGTTTACCAAAGCACATAGCCTGCCACAGGCACCAAAGCGGTTGCAGAAACTCACCACTTTTAAACTGCCCGGCTCCCCCCTGAAGACTGAATCGTCAGTGGTTTAGTGTGGCTTGGCTCGGCTCGAAAGGGGGAGGACATACAGCCAGGGCTCCTGCTTAGGGCTGCAGAAAGCCTTGGGCTGACCCTGCTCATTAACGTTCTCTCTTTCCAGCCTCTGGAGGGACTTTCAATGCCTCTTTAGCTTTTCTTTGAACTACTCGAGTCCTGTCCCCCATGTCCATACTACCTGTTACATGATGATTGATATACCACACAATATACAGTATTTGTCACTGATTTTTAGTTGTGGAATCCCTCAGGGATCATTGCATGCTTCATTTTTTTTTTTAACATCAATGTGTGCGTCTAGTTGACATCATCAGTAGTGGCATCGATTGTTTTGTATATGCCGATAATGTGCAGTTTTGTGTGTCTGTTTATTGCAGTGACCTGATCACCACCCACAAACTTAGGCATGCTTTGAAGCTGTAACTGCCTCATTAGAGTTCCACAAACTTAAGCCAAACCACGAGAAATCTGAGGTCCTTTTATTAGTAGGACAGGCAGAAATTTACTGGTGTTTCCCCAGATAAGGGATGATGATCTGGTTCCTGGCTTCTAGTTTTGCTCTAGGTTCTCATATATCCTCTGTGGTCTGTACATGATTTGACAGCAATGTCTTCTGTTGCAAAATAAATATTTAGGCATTATCGTTCATGCCATAATCTCAGCTCAAATTAATTACTGCAGTTCTTTATATCAGGGCCATCTCCATGTCACTACCTGCAGTGACTTCAGCTCCTTCAGAATATGCAGGTGGGGTAGAAATGAACCATCTTTCCAGAGTTCTGGGGGAGCTCTGCAGTCTTCTCAGCAGACTCTTAGACGTTCTTGGCATGTAGCCAGTTTACAGTCTACTAGGCCCTGGAGCATTCCATTCTACTACAACAACACTCTAGAGTTCTCATTCACCGTCAATTCACCAGGAGGCATATTTCTTCATTTTTAAGGAAACCGTTAAAGGTTTGCCCATTCTTTCCGGACTTCAGTAGACTGGTTGTGTTTTAAGGTTGGGGTGAAACTGTTGCTCAAAGCTGTTTTTGTTTGTAAGAGCTGGGGCTCTGTTTGGGGAGGGTTATCTATTTGAGTTTTTTAGGGTTTGACTTGTTGAGAGATAGGGTAGAATTTCCCTCATCTTTATTTATTCATTCAGCCTGCCTTTTTGTCTGTCTGATCTTGTATTATTCAAAACTTACTATACACTGTTCCTTTGGGACAGTAGTTAATCAAATGCTTGTAAATAAAAAAAAATGAAATATATGAAAATGTAGGTGTTTCTTGGCCTTGAACACTGCTCTAGGCGTGTCTTAGGAAACAGCACTCTAGAAAGGAAGGGAGACCCAGACCGAAGCCTCTCCAGCTCCCTGCAGCTCTCCCAGGAGGGATAGAAGCTGCCGACGAGATCAGCCCACCTCCAGCCGCTCACCTGACACGTGCTGCCCAATCGGGGCAGCCCTGGCTACACAAAAGGAAGCGCTGACAGGCGCACCCGCGCCTTGCGGGCCCGCGCCTGAGAGCCTCACCAGAGGGCCCTTTGGCGTGGCCCTTAGGCGTGGCACTCAGTACAGCCTTACCAGCTCACCTACAAGCCACCTAGTCTTCATACTCCTCCCAACCTAAGTATGACCGATTGACGTCAGTGACCCTGGACAACCTGGACCTAAAGTTGCTCACACCAATCGCTTACAATCCAAACTCCTATCATCCCTGGTTGCATTTACCCCTCAGCCACTAAACAGACTATTTCTATTCAGTGGACTCTCTCCAACTCTGCATGTAAGCTGCTTTACTCACCTTGCTACAGTCTTGCTACAATGTTTTATAATGTTTCCTACCACTCCTGCAATGCTTTGCTGTTATAAACACTGTAATTGCTCATAGCTACACTGTTACACCGAAGTTTCCACTCCTGTAATATTGATTGCAACATTTTATTTCTCTAACTGAAGCCAATTTTTGCTCTACCACTCACTCTACCCAATATACTACTGTTTCCCTATTATTGACTGCCAGGCATTTTCCAACCTACCTCAGGATGGCTCATCCTACTCACACACCCTATGGTCAATCCTCTTTACACTATACTTCTTCTTGCTCTCCTTCCCACATGCCCTACATTTGGCCCATAACTCTCCCATCCCAATAATCAATTCCCTCAGACACCCACATTACACACCTCATCATGCCCCCCCCCCACTTATTATTTTCCCCATCAATGCCCTTGTAAGCTAAAACCAATATATTTAAATCCCAACCTTATCTCCAAGCATCTCCCTGATCCTCCCCACCCCTCCCTCAAATGCGCTCTTCTCAATGTCCGCTCGGTCAGAAATAAGATCCCTTTAGTTGCAGACCTTATAGCTGATTACGACCTTGACATACTCTGCCTCACGGAAACCTGGCTCCAAGACTCTGACACCGTCCTAATAAACCAACTATGCCCCAAAGCTTATTCAATCACTGTATGAAATAGAATTAATGGCAGAGGAGGAGGAGTAGCAGTTATATCGAGATCCCATCTGCAACTCTCCACTGCGGAAGTTACTTCTACCTCAGGCATGGAATCCATCACAGTCTCCAACTCCTCCCTCTCCTTGCACCTTCTATACAGAGCACCTCAATCTGACACAAATGATCTCTCCATGATCCTTGACACAGCTTGCACCCCCCAACCTACCTCAAGCCCTCTCATAATCCTAGGTGATCTAAATTTACACTCCTTAACCCCAAATCAATCAACTACATTTCTCCAAGCAATGAATGCCCTCCAATTCACTCAACTACTTGAACAACCTACACACTCCAAAGGAAATATACTTGACCTTATATTTATCTCACAGCACCCATTATCCTCTGATCAGTTTCCACACACTATTCAACCCATACCCTGGTCTGATCATGCTCTCATCCTTTTCTCCATCCCCTACCCCACTTACAAAAAACAACACTCATCCCATCCTCTACACACCCGTAGATACAAACAATTTAATGCAGCTGACTTTCTCGAACAAATAATCCCCCCCCCCCTTTGACCTACTATATTGCACAAATCTCAACCAAGAATCCCACATCACCAAATGGAACGAAATTATATCAGCAGCCACCTGCCTCCCACCCAAACATTCCCCTCAAAACTCCTGTAGAAGAACTCCCTGGTTCTCCACAAAGCTAAGAAACCTCAAGAGAGAGCTCAGACGTCTTGAACACAAATGGAGATGCTCTCGAGACCCCCACTCACATATCATTTACAAAAATAAACTCCAAGCCTACTGCTCTGAAACCATCAACCATAAGAGAGAATATAATGAAAACCTTATCCAACGATCACTCAACAAACCTAGAGAACTATTCTCCATTGCCAAATCCTTATTAAATGAACCTGTACAGCAAGACCAACCTCCCAAAATAACTGCTCAAACTATAGCTAACCATCTTACCTCTAAATTCCTCCCGCCACACTCAACCAATAACCCCCAATCTACTTCCTTCAATAGCACCCATCTACATAAACCAACTCCACTAAACACTTGGAGTGAATTTGAATCCATCACGCTAGATAATGTGAGTAATGTTATCAAGGACCTAAATGCCTCCACCTCTGCCCTTGATCCTTGCCCTGTCCCCTGGATCAAGTCAACTAGAAACTCCATCAGCCCCTACATCCTACATATGGTACAATCCTCCCTCCAGTCCGGTTCTGTCCCACCTCCTCTCAAGTCCGCCACAATCCGTCCTATATTAAAGGGAGCAAAACTCGACCCTACTTCCCCTACTTCCTACAGACCCATCTCCAGTATACCCTTCCTTGCAAAAATAACTGAAAAGATTGTCCAAACCCAACTCCAGAACCATATCGATGAGCACTTTCCACTTGACTTATTCCAACATGGTTTCAGGAAGAACCACGGAGTAGAAACCCTCCTTATCTCCCTACTTGATTCCTTGTACCTTCACACTCAAAATCCCACTCAGGGATGCCTTCTCATATTCCTTGACCTATCCTCTGCCTTCGACTCGCTCCCACATCATCAACTCTTAAACAGACTCCACGAAATAGGACTGAGAGGCACAACCCTAAACTGGTTCCGCTCTTACTTAGACAGTAGAACACAGCAAGTTAGCATCGGAAATGACACTTCCCTTCCATTTACCTTAAGACAGGCTGGATCCTTGGGGAACGCCCTATCTGCCCTTCTATTTAACATCTTCCTGCAGCCAGTCTGCAAAATCTTCCAAAGCTATGGAATCCAATACCAGCTTTATGCAGATGACATGATGTGCTTCACTCCATTTAACCTTACAAACCCCAATTTCTCTAAGTTAAGTGAATGCCTAACTAGCCTAAAATCATGGCTCTCCCAGCACAACCTCATAATTAATCAATCTAAAACCGAGGTCCTTCAGGTATTTTCCAATACTTCATACACCCCACCTCTAACCCTTACTATCGGTGATCTCTCCCTCCCCATAAAAAAACAAGTGAAATATCTTGGTATCATCCTTGACCAGAACCTCTCCTTCACAGATCAGATTAAGAGGACCACTAACACAATATACGCTAAGCTACACACTCTACGGAACCTCAAACCTCTCTTAAGTCCTGGCTCCTTTCGTGCCGTATGCCAGGCTCTCGCAATCCCCTCTCTTGATTATTGTAACTTGGTATACCATGGCCTTCCCAAGTACTGCTTACAACCCCTCCAACTGGCCCAGAACACGATAGCCAGACTTTTATCCAACAGCCCTAGACGGTCCCACATCACACCTGTCCTCTATAATCTCCACTGGCTCCCTATTCAATACAGAGTTAAATTCAAGGTGCTTACCATTACACATAAGATTATCTCCAATGAGTCCGCCCCATGCCTCTCCCCTCTCCTTTCCTCCACCAACAACACAAGAACACATCGCCCCATTACCAAGAACCTACTTACTATCTCAATAAACAAGAGACATAGCAAACAATTTACTAGTAACAGGGCCTTCTCCCTCTATGCCCCATCCCTATGGAATACCCTTCCACATATCCTGGGAAACTGCTCCAGCCACTCCGAGTTTCTGAAAAAGTTAAAAACTTACTTATTCCTGGAGCACTTCTCCCAACCACCTTAATTCTTAGCCCCCTGCTTCCCCCTCCTCTTACCCATGCTATCTCAATGTTGATCAAAAACCATGTAGTATCTCTTATCCTGTATATACCATGTACATAGTTATTGTATAAATAGTTCCACGTTTTGTTTCTATTTTCTGGCACACATATTTATCCCTGTTCATTGTTCTATGTAAACAGTTGAAACATACTGCTATAAATTGTTCTATGTAAACCGTCCTGATTTGTAGAAGGACGGTATATAAAAAATGTTAAATAAATAAATAAATAAAGCATTATTTGACAGTAGAAATCTACTGGAAGTTGAGCAGTAATCAGACAAAAAAATGAAGATTTTGTTTTTATTTTGCACATTTCTTTTACAAAAGCAATTGGTGAAGGGATAGATCACCAGAGTAAACATCCTAGACTTGGGCTCAAGACTGCTAACAAGTAATAGACGATTATCTGATGGTAGGGCTTTCAGTACTGCAGGGACTTTTGCTTTGAATCTGTAATGACTTACAAACAGCTTGAAAATGTCAGAGTAGAAATTAGGATGCACACAATTCGCAGAATGTTAGACAAACCCATAATTGCAGTAGCACCATTACACAGCATGTGTTCAAATGATGACGTGCAGAAGAGGGTTGGAATTTAACAAACTCTACCCACATAAACCAGCCTGTTTCCTTATATTTCAAGTACCATCTGTTTCCGGCAGGCAATCCCCAAGTCCACTGCTGTCTGCTGCATGAAACAAAGCACATTAACGTGTATCAGAGGAACACTGCCTTAAACAAGAAATGGACCGGGTAATCTGTCAGCCGCTTCTCAAAACAGCAACCTACAACTAAATAAAATTTCAACCACACAACAATAAGAAGGTGGGTGGGAGGCGTGCTCAGCTCCACAAAGAATTGAAAAGGAAAGGGGACATCGCATTTGCTGCCCTTTATCTCACCCTATATGGTTCTTCCATTTTCTCATTGCCCTACATGGCAGTCCACCAACCAGCACCAAAGGATTTCTTGCAATTATCGTTCAAGCTATTTTTATTTATTTATTTTATTTAACAGTATTTCTAGACCGTCTTATCATAAAAATCAAGGCGGTGTCACAACAAAACAATCAGAAGATGTGGAGGGGGTTCATGCAGTGATGGGGAAGTGAGGTGCGGGGGGGGGGGTTCATGCAGGGAGTGCAGGGGGGGTGGTGTGCGTGTGGGGGGTGTGTTCTAGATTAGGGGGGCTATGTACAGGGTGCGCTATGATACAGCATGTTCTATAATACTAGGTACTATTCAGATAGGTCATGGGATAAATCCTGTGCCGATATACAATCTTTCGTCAGGGGGGGGGTCTTTGTTGAACAGACCTTGTTGATTAAGTGACGTGTCCATAATGTTCTATGAACAGAGCTGTCTTCAGCTGTTTGCGGAAGTCCTTGAGGTCCGTTGTCGCTCTCAGCTCGTCTGGGAGGGAGTTCCAAATGGTTGGGGCTGCCAGGGAGAGGGCTCTCTCTGTGGTGTCTTTTCGTGTTTTTCTGAAGTCCCTCGGTGTGTTGACTCTGTTGGAGGTTCCTTGTCTTCTCGGGCGGGTGCTGGTGTCTGGCTGAATGAGGGTGTGCAGGCTGTTGGCTGAAATGTGGTGTTTGATTTTGAATATGTTTATTATTGTTTTGTATTTAATGCGTGAGCTGATTGGAAGCCAGTGTAGGTCTTTGAGAACCGGGGTAATGTGGTCCTGTCTTGTTGAGCCAGAAATGATGCGTGCTGCGGTATTTTGGGCTAGTTGGAGCGGTTTGAGAGTTTGCTTTGGTAGGCCAAGGTAGATGGGGTTGCAGAAATCCATTAATGGGGTGATGAGTGCTTGGCATACCGTGCGGAAGTGTTCTGCGTCGAGGAGGGGTTTAAGCCGTCTGATGATTCTCATTCTATGGTATGCATTCTTGACCGTTTTGTTAACGTGAGACTTGAGATTTAGTTCGTTGTCCAGGGTTACTCCAAGGTATTTTACTTCGGATTTTATTGGAATGGTTGTGTCTGCTATTTTGATGTCCGGTGGGTGGATGAAGTCATGGTTGCAAGCTATGTAGGGTCTATTCATGATAGTTAAGTAAATAGTCTGTGATTCTATTCTAAACTACTTAAAGCTCATTTATTTGAAGAAGCATTTTATGTAATATCTAATTAAATTAGTAGTAATTGATTTTCATTTTTGCCAATTCACGCCAATATTTATGTAACATAGAAACATGATGACAGAAAAAGACCATATGGCCTATCTAGTCTGTCCTTCCATATCAACCAAAACAGCAGTCCCCTTTTTACCTTTAGAGAGATCCTCTGTATTTGTCCCATGCTTCTTTGAATTCAGATACTGTCTTCATCTCTACCACTTCCACTGGAGACTATTTCACGGATCCACCACTCTGTAAAGAAATATTTCTGCATATCACTCCTGAATCTATCCCCCTTATACCCTCATCCCATGTCCCCTCATAGCAAAGCTTGCTTTTGATCAAAGAGGCTCTCCTCCTGTGCATTTATGCCATGGAGGTATTTAAACGTCTCAATCATATCACCTCTATCCCACCTTTCCTCCAAGATGTACATATTAAGATTCTTAAGTCTGTACTCATTTGCTTTATAATGAAGACCACTAACCATTTTAGTAGCCTCCCTCTGTACTGACTCCATCCTGTTTATATCCTTTTCAAGGTGTGGTCTCCAGAATTGCACACAATACCATATATACTCATGTTAAAAAGTTCTGTTCCATGTAAAACAGTTGAGGCATTATGTTCACTATAAACCGTCTTGAATCGAAGAAAGACGGTATATAAAAACTGTTAAATAAATAAATACTCCAAATGAGGTTGCACCAAAGACTTATACAGAGGCACTATGACCTCCTTTCTTCTGCTGGCCATTCCTCTCCCTATGCACCCAAGCATCCTTCTAGCTTTTACTGTCACCTTTTCTACCTGTTTAGCTACTTTAAGATCATCAGACACAATCACGCTTAGGTCCCGCTCTTCTTTAGTGGACAAAAGTACTTCACCCACTATACTATATTGCTCCCTTGGATTGCTGCAGCCCAAATGCATGGCCTTGCATTTTTTTAACATTAAATCTCAGATGCCAAATTCTAGACCTTTCTTCAAGCTTAGCCAGATTCCTCCTCATGTTATCTATACCTTCCTGAGTGTCTACTCTTGCAGATTTTGGTATTATCCGCAAAGAGGCAAACCTTACCCAACAGCCCTTCAGCTATATCACTAACAAAAATGTTAAAAAGAATCAGACCAAAGACAGATCCCTGGGGAACACCACTGGTAACCTCCTCCACATCAGAGTGCGCTCCATTTGACTGTATTCTGTCGCCTCCCACTCATCCAATTTCTAACCCATGCAGTAACTTTAGGGTCCATCCCTAGGGTGCTTAGCTTGTTTATATGTCGCCTGTGATGAACGGTGTCAAAGACTTTATCAAAATCTAAATACACCACATCTAGGGCTCTCCCTTGGTCCAACTCCCTGGTCACCCAGTCAAAGAAATCAATCATATTAGTCTGACAAGGCCTGCCTCTGGTGAATCCATGCTGCCTCAGATCCTGTAATCTGCTGGACTCCAGAAACCTCACTATTTTCTCTTTTAGCAGCACTTCCAATAATTTACTCACCACCGAAGTTAAACTAACCGCCTGTAGTTTTCAACCACATCCTTACTTCTGTTTTTGTGTAAAGGGACCACATGTGCCCCTCTCCAGTCCTTTGGCACCACTCCCGACTCCGGGCATTGAAAAGGTCAGTCAGTGGAGCTGCTAGAATGTCTCCAAGTTCCCTTAGTATTCTAGGGTGTATTCCATCCCATCTCATCGCTTTGTCTACTTTAAGTTTAGTTAGTTTCTCATGAACACAGTCTTCTGAAAATTGTTCAAGATGCCCCTTGCCTTTTTTTGGTTGTGGGTGTTTTCTGAGGTCCTGCTCTTGGGTTTTCATATGTGAACACAGAACAGAAATATTTGTTAAGTAATTCCACTTTATCCTCATCAGCTTCTACATATTCATCCCCTTCACCCTTGAGTCTGGCTTTTGCCCTTCCTCTTCTCACTAACATATCTGGAAAATGACTTATCCCCCATTTTATTGCACTGGCTATTTCTTCCTCTTTTTGAATCTTTGCTTTCCTGACTACTTTGCTGGCTTCTCTAAGTTTTTCCAAATATAGATGCCTGTCTTCCTCTCTCTGTAATCCCTTGTATTTCATGAAGGTGCTCCTCTTTTTCTTCACCCTTTTAGCAACTTCTTTTGAAAACCATAGCAGTCTCCTTTTCCTTTTATCTTTATTTACCATTTTAACAAAAAGGTTTGTTGCCCTTAAAATATCCCCTTTCAGTTTTACCCACTGTTATTCTACATCCCCCAGCGGTATAGAAAATTTGTTAAATAAATAAAAAGAATGTAACTTAAAAAAAAAAAGTTTGAAAACCCTTTTAAGTGCTCCCCAGGCAGAAAGCTAGTAATTTAAAAAGCCACAAACTCTTATCTTTGCTTGAAATGTTTATGCCCTGTTAGGAATGCCTCAACAGTGCAAGGCTCTGAAGCCTTTTAGGCAAGCTTCAGCTGTTCTCAGGTCTTTCACAGGCTAATCAGCTCCCCCTTCCTCCTTAAGCCGCCAATCAGCAGCCATCAAGAACGGCACAAAATCTGCCATTGCAGAGGCGCGAGGAGAGTAGCCATCACGTCGGGGGTGAGAGCAGGAGCTCCCCCTTCCTCCTTAAGCCGCCAATCAGCAGCCATCAAGAACGGCACAAAATCTTCCGTTGCAGAGGCGCGCCCGCGCCTTGCGGGCCCGCACCTGAGGGCCTCGCCAGAGGGTCCTTTGGCATGGCCCTTAGGCGTTGGTCCGTGGCGTCTGCTGCTGGAAGTTACATTGATGGCTTTGGCTGGACTGTCCGTGCTTACTTATTGTGGTAACTGTTCAGTGTATATCTCCTTATCTTGCCTGTATGACTGTCTCTATCCTTTAATCTGTCCTATCATATAAATGGCGTTCTTTTCCTATTTTCCTTGAATGATATAGTATTGTAAACCGCTCTAATGCCTTTTGGCCTGAGCGGTATATCAAATCTCAATAAACATAAACATAACATAACACTAACTCCTGATGAGGTGTCAGTAGCTTCAAAGGGCTGAGAAAGATACTAAAGCAGAGTTTTAAACCTGCCCCACTAAAGAAAATATTTCCTCTTTTAAACTAAAGCACCAAAAATAATGTAACTTTTTGTTTTAAAAATGTACCAAAACCCTTTTAAGAGCTCCCAGGCAGAGAGCTAGCAATTTAAAAAGCCACAAACTCTTACCTTTGCTTGAAATGTATAGTCCCTATCAGTGTTGTCATTTATTGTTTGTTTTTGATGTAAAGAACATAGAATAGTTTGAAATAAACTCTTTGAATCTAGTTATATACCATATTGGTTCAAATATAAACTAGAGAGGGGTTTTTCTTTGGGGGTTTTTTTTAAACATGTGTAACCCAGGGCTGACCTTTCTGCCCTGCAATTCCTTGAAAGCCATAGGAGACAGCCCCCGAGACACTTTCAAAACATAGGAGGTTTTTTGTGCTTTAGATATGTGCTCAAGCCCCTGGAAATTCAGGGTTCAAGAGATTTGTATAAGATACAGTGAAGTGGGCTAGTTTTAATTAAAATAGTAGGTTACTAAGTCCTGTGATACAGTGTGCTGTGCTCAGAATGAAAACAGACAAATAACGTTTCAACAAACCTTTATCTTTTCTAGCATAAACTAAGAAACGGTTCACCAAAAATGATGCAGGTATTTAGAAGGACAGTAAGCAAAGGCAGAAATCAAAGCATTTGTAGTGCCCCCTTGGGTGCACGTCTGGGTCCAGGACCAGCCTGGCTGGAGTCCCCTTAAGGGCAGGCTCCGTTGGTCCTTGTCATTTTGGCGCCTGGTATCGCCACCTGAAGAAAGATATTAGCGGGTATGACTTCTCTCCATTCACTCCAGGAAACCTCTCCAAAACCCACTGCTGTGAACAAGTCTGACTTAAATATTTACAATTTATTTATAAAATATATACATCAAGTATTGTAATAAAATAATGCAGTGTGTACAACCTGTATTATGATAAGGTGAAATAGCAATACAGGATAAGAGATAAGGCAGTTCAAACAACCAACTATAATCTTATATGTAATGACTTAAGTAAACCTTTAACCCTTTGAAGGCCTACTTTAAATTTTTAATCCACATTCTGCAGCCAGGTTAATTTTTGCATATTTCAGGAAAATTGTACCCATCTTATTCAATATGTTCTAATAGTGATTTTCCTTCTGCTATGGTCATGTATTATATACCATTTGATAGGAATATTTAGTCAGAATTTTGGATCCTGAGAGTTTTGGGCTCGGCCTGGAAAGGGTTAAAGATTATGGATTTAACCTTAATAACCTGTCTCCTAACTCCCCTTCCTTTCCCGTTGTCCACCAGCCACAAGTCTCACTCACTGCTGGAGCTCTGGACTGGTGGCTGATTATGAAAGGAGAGGTTTTGTAGTTCTGTCCAATCGCTGAGGCTGTAGCCTTGGCTCCACCTCTTCCAAGCTCTCCGCCACTCCAGAGAAGGTTTTGCATTCCTGCCCTATCAGGAACTGTTGCAGCTCTCCGTTGAGCTGATCTGCCTCTGGACCCCCCTGGGTCTTGTGGATCCTAGTCCGGAATGGACTCTTTGCTGCTGCAGGACTCCATTGAGCTGATCTGCCGCTGGACCCTCCTGGGTCTTGTGGCTCCTAGTCTGGTATGAACTCTGCCATTGCAGCTCTCTATGGAGCTGGATCTGCGGCTGCAGCTCTCTCTCTCTCTGGGGATGATTCTGCTCCTGCAGCTTCTCCCAGAGATGATCTGCTGCTGCAGATCCCCCAATGAACTGATCTGCTGCTGGGCCCATCCTGGGCCTTGTGGCTCCTGTACTCTCTGCCACTGCAGCTTCAGGGAGCTGATCCACCACTGGACTCCCAAGCCTGGATTAGGCTCTCCAGAGTCTCTCTGTTGCCATCTTCACTCCCTGGGTTGGGAGGAGACCATCCACCCCCATCTTCACTCCTACCCCTGCCTGGGTCTGTAGGAAGCAGGAAGACCATCCGCCCCCCATCTTCACTCCTGCCCCTGCCTGGGTCTGCAGGAAGAGGCTCTCTTCTGGCATCTTAACTCTGAGCCTGTCAAGGCTTCCAGGATACTTTTAAGCACCAACTTCAGGAGGAGGGCCTGCAGAACAGAGGGAGTTCTCTCCTCCCCCTCTCAGATGAGGGTTAACTTTTTTAGATAAAGCGGCCTGATGCCTCTAAATCCCAGGTAATTTCTCCAGCTGTTCTCTGCGCAGGGCTGCTGGTGCCAGTGGCAAGTGATACCATTTCTCTTAGGGTGAGCAATTTCCACTGGCCCCCCAGTATTTACTTCTCCACCCTCTTTCTGGTCTGTGCACTTTATTCCCCTACACTGTTCCCTAAAGATTTAAAGTTAAATCTTAATAATAGATATAAATGTGAGCAAATATTACCCTTGCTCCTTCAGCACAGGCAGTGATTTGCATATCCCCCCTAATAGCTGCTGGTCAGAAAAACACCATAAACTCATTAAGACTTCCAAGACTTTTTGGACTTAAAACAAGAAAGCACTGCTCTGCTCACGTTCTAGGTTGGAGATAAGAAGACCAAGAACCAGCATTTATTTTCAGGACTGCAGTTCAAAGGTTCCCTTAGAAAATGTGGGGGAACATGATGAGTTTATGGCATTTTTCTGACCAGAAAATATTGGGTCAGTGTATGCACCTGCTGGTGACTTCCTAACTCTTTTTATATTTATAGACATGTAAAGTATTACACCTTTGTATTTTTGATTGTTGTGGATGTGAGTGGGATTGGTCACTCGTAGTGCTTTTCCAGCCTTAGATGTATTTTGAGTTCCTTCCTTGTTCCTTGGAAATAGAACTGAAATTGGTATAGATGACCTTTGAATGGCCGCTCACCCAGTCTCTAGAAACCCTGGGCTCCACTTTTTCCAAGGGAAGCCTTAATGGAGGCAACCGTTCAGCTCCCTTCGTCTCCTGCCTCTCATTTGCTTCCTTTCAAGAAGCAAGCCAGAAAGCAACTGAGTGAATTAAAAAAAAAATCCTTGCAGGTTTCCACCAGTCGCAGAGAGCTGTCTAAAGCAAGCGTTAGCTCTTCTGTTGCTGACCTGAAAGTCTGTCCAGTGCTTCCTGGGCATTCTTAAAGGTTTTCTCAATGCAATTCACTTTGTGATTTTGTGTTAGCTGTCTCTATGCTCAGGTTTCTCATTTCCAAAGTTGGTAGCAAGCATCCATACCAAGATTTGTTTCTTTAAAGCAGTAATTTTCAGAAAGGGATAAACCTATAACAGACAGTTATGAATGTACGTATGACCGGGCTGGTACCTCTGTTTTAGTGAGATCCTTACATATGTTTCCATAAAATAACTTTATTTTATATTTGTGTCCTCTGCTGATGAATATCAGGCCGGGGCCCACAAGTGTGAAGTGCGCAGCATTCTAACAGGAGAAGATGCAGTGGCCCCTTTCTAGCAGAAACAGAAGATGGCCTTGTCTAGGCACCCTACTGAGCGGCCATTAATCACTGCTGCTGTTGCTGTTTGTATCATATTGGACTGAATAGAAAGGAAGGGCATCTTCTGTCCAGGTCAACATGGGACTTTTTTCCTGCAAAAGGTCCTGTGCCAATGAGTTCCACAAGTTTACTTTGCATCGTATGAAGAAGCGTTCCCTTTGTTTGTTTTTTTTAAACATGACATTTGATGGTTTCATCAGGTTTCCCTAATTTTTGTATTATGAAATGCAGTTTAGTAGCGCTATAAAGATGCCACACACTGCATTCATCCCTGAAGTGTGAGGGTCGCTGAGTGTTTCTCCCCCCCCCCCAGGTACTATGGGGGGGGGGGACAAATTTTCTGTTCGCTAAGCTAACATTTTAAGTTTAAAGCACTTATGCGGACAGTACCCACTTCCCTCCACATAGGTGCTTTTGAAATTGACCTCCTAATTTTTGAAGTCTTTACTTAAATGTAAGTTGCTCCATATTCTTAACCATTGTTGTCATCCTCTGTTCTTTTTCTAAGTTATTCTTAGAGCCCCTAGCCTATAGAAATTTTGCAGCTGCAGTAAGTGTCAGAAAATCCAGGCTTCACTTTGGAATTGCCATGAGAGATTGGAGGCTGCCGAGCTAGAAGCTGTGGCAGACGTCTGTGCATCTTCCCCTCCTCACCAGGCTCTAATCTGGGCTTGGTGGTCAAAGGGAAATAGAGCTGATACAGTTCCTCATGTCATGTCTTTTGCTGCCAAAAATGTGATCGTTTGTACAACGCAGATCACTAGAGTGCTGTGGAGATGAAAATCTCACATTTCAATCCCAATGCAGCCCCAAAACACTGCTGCCTCTGTCCTCCTTCAAGTATCAAGCTTTGTTGGAAGGTGGAACGGAGAGCTGTATAAACTTTGTGAAATAAGTGAAGGAATTGGTGAGGATGGTACAGTGTGTGAGACTGAGGGAGGGGATAAGAGAGGGGTTTGTAGTGTTAGTGAAAGGAATCACAGAGAGTGTAAAGTGACTGAAGCTATCAAAGAGTTGAGGGTGTGCGAGCAAGTAAGTGAGAGGAGGGTTCGGCATCAGAGGGAGGGGTGTGAAATTGAATTCCCCTTCCTTCTCTGATTCGGGATCCTCTATCCCCAGAGCCATCCCAACCATTAGGCAAACTAGATGGTTGCCTAGGGTGTCAGCTTCTGGGGGCCAGCAAAGAGCGGGCCATTCAGAACTAGCCAATAGATTCTAACCGCCAGGGATGGGCACAAGGCTGAAAGGTCGCCTAGGATGTCTGGAATGGCTCTGCCTATCCCCGTCCAGGATCCCCTTGCTTTTATCATTCTCCCTCTCCCAACTCCAGAGATGCCACTCATTTGAAGGCTTTCTCAGTGTCACACTCATTAAGTCCCTTTAGAACCGTGGTTCCAATGCATTGATCCTGGTCACTGCTTTCATGAGAGATAAGGCTAAGAGAAGAAAATCCAAGTGCCCCAGAATTTGTTACCGGAGGATGAAGTAAAAGCTGTTAGTGTAGCTGGATTTAAAAAAAGGTTTGGACAAGTTCCTGGAGGAAAGCTCCATAAACCATTATTAAAGGGGACCCAGGATATCACTGCTTGCCCCAATACAAGCATTGTGAAACCTGTGTCTTTTGGGGAAACTGCTAGGTACTTGTGACCTAGATTGGCCACTACTGGAGACAGGATATTGGGCTTGATGGACCTTGGTCTGACCCAGTATGGCATATCTTATGTTATTAGACAGTAGGAAGAAATCTGAGCTCACGTTCCTCTGTACTGCAAGTGCAGGTGCTGTGAAACCTATGCACATACTTTTAGCAAGTGAATGGAAACCAATTTTCAGCCGAGAACATTTACCCATATTACCTCCACTAGGTCTGTATCCTTTCAGAGGCTCCATAGAAAAGCAAATCCCATTCCTTATCGTTCCTCCAGGTAAGTCCTCCACCTCTGGGTTGTGTACCTCCTCCTGCAGCTTGGAGACTGGGCATGTCAAAGTCGTGACATCAGTGGATGTAGCCTGCTGGTATCTCCCATCAGCCCCCAGTGTGTCCAGTCTCCATGCAGCAGGAGGACGTAGTGAGCCTAGGTGCTGGGCTCACTTGGAAAACAGATTAGGAGCAGTTAGTCAGGATTTAGTTTTAATTTAATTTGACTTCCTAATGTTTTCCTTATTTAGGTTAAATTTAATTTTAATTTTAATTTATTTTGAGTGGAGGTGTAGCCTAATGGTTAGAGCACTGGCTTGGAAGGTCAGAGACCAGGGTTCAATTCCCACTGGCACTCCTTGTGGCCTTGGGCAAGTCCCTTGGCTCTGCCTCAGAAAAAATCCAAGCTATCAATGTCCCTGTTTAATTTTAATTTAATTCAATTTAATTTTATAATTCTAATTTGAATTACTTTAAAGTGTGGATCTGTCCCTTTAAACTTACGTTCTGCTGGCTAGCATCTCTGCTCTTATTTCCTTTTGCTCACTCGGTGCCTGGTGATGATCTCTCCCCCAGGACTGTACGGGGGAGAGCTCTGTGACCCATGCCTGCATGCGGTGTGTGTGCCTGGCGGCAGATTTCCGACGCGGCGGGAGCCTCAGCCTCTTAGGGTCTCTTCAGCCGGCAGGGCAGTGTTCGCCGCGGCT
This sequence comes from Ichthyophis bannanicus, assembly GCA_033557465.1. Classification (NCBI taxonomy): domain Eukaryota; kingdom Metazoa; phylum Chordata; class Amphibia; order Gymnophiona; family Ichthyophiidae; genus Ichthyophis; species Ichthyophis bannanicus. Next base: position 241,345,599 of record CM066040.1, on the reverse strand, counting down.
CCTGCTCTTGGCGGCTCAGGGCAGTAGCGTGGCTTGGAAGCTGTTCATCCCGGAGCAACAGCGGGGTGTTGGCTGAGTCCCGACGCCACAGAGGAGGACCTCGAGCCTGAAAGAGGGGCTTGGGGCTGTTGCAGCGGCAGTTGGATTTGGCGCCAAGCAGGCCTGCCTGGGATGGGTGCCATTTTGGCACGGCTGATACCTCGTGGCGGAGGACACGGCGGCCCACACTTGGACAGACTACACTTGGCTAAACAGATAAGGAATTCCTTAATTTATTAATTTTTCAGTTAATAATGTATACTTTAGTTTATTTTTGCATTTAATCTCTCATTTCCTTTTCTAATCCCTTGTCAATTCGGCGTTTGGGGGGTGACTTCATCTGGTGTGGTTTTGTGCCTGTTGTCTGCGTTCTGGCACCTAACAGGTCCTGTCAGACTCAGGGAGCAGTAATTGAATTAGGCCATTAAGGTCTCCTGTCCTGGTGGTCTGATTGCTGTTGCAAGATTTGTGCTAGTAAACCTTCCTGGAAGGAAAGGATGTTTACCCTTCGTTTTTTTCTTAACCTCTGGGGGAAAAATATGGTGCTGTAATCACTCATTCTGAGACTTGACACACCTCTCATAAGGTAGATGAGTTTCTGGAAGGTAAATCCAATCGGCTCCCAAAGATTTAAGATGGCAGTAGTAATAAGCTGTAAAGGCCTGTACTACTGTCTTTGGCCACCAGAGGGCAGTGGGTACAGTCAGTAGTGCCTTTCTGTGACCAAGTATAGACAGCAATCCTCAGGCTAATCTCTGCAAGGCAGAAAAAGGGGGCTTAGCGCTAAACAAGCAACTGTCATATTCTGCTAGTCAAGAGTATATGCCCAAGAATTAAAATCCTTATCTTGTGTATCGTTTATCAAAAAACAAAACAAAACAGTCTTTTTGAGGTTTGGCCTTCCAAGGAATATATTTTAAACTTCAGCATATCTGCCTTGCTTAAATGTTTACAAATTTATTTGGCTTTATGTTGTGGTTAGAAGGCCAGGTATGTACCCGTCTCTAGCTATTCCCTTCTCATTGGCTATTCTTTGCACTGCCAACCTCCAGTACTGAAGAGTTCCTGGAGACCTTATGGCATTTGTCATTCATTGTTAGCTGAGGTTATTTCGGTGGAATTCTTTGCAATGTTACATTACATTATCCCTGTCAGTTAGGGGGTCTGGATTTATAGGGTATGTTCTGTTTCTGAAATGGAACATATTCTGAAGACTGGCAGCAAAGGAGTTAAGTTCAGTCCCATCCGATATTATTCTTTCGGTAAAGCTAAAAAAAAAAAAAAAAAAAATGCCAAGTATAGTACTTTGGTTTTTTTCTTCTGTACATTGGCTCATGATTCTGAGGGCCATTGGTAAATTGGCTTGGTGTGTGATGCTGTATGTTCCTATATGCTGGGTACCGCTCAGAAACACAGGACATCAGTACTGACAATTGTTTTGGTGCTCAGAGGTCTCAGGGTCAAGCTTCCCAGTTGCCCTAAGTCAGAAATGGGAATTACCAACTGAAAGGTATGCCTCTTAGGTTCATGTCCAAGACCGTTAGTGGTATTGAATGGAAACATAATGGAATAATCTTGTCTTAACAAGATACTCTCAGTTCAACTAGAGCTCCCTGGTCTCCTTGCAGTCAGTGGTAGCTTCTCACGTCAGTAGCTGTCTGATGACCATGTGAAAAGGGATCTTCAGCAGTGCTCAGGGGCGCCGCTTTTGGCTCTAGCTGGTTGATTGGGTAGCAACAACTCAGAAACCGCAATACAGAGAGGTGGGCCCCTGCCTGGACCCACATAACGGGAGGTCAGTGGGTATTAGAGATAATTTGCGATGGTTAGCCACTGGAATTCGCAAAGTCAGTTCGAGAGTCATTGGTGGTGTCTCTCTGCAAAGGACAAAGGAAAACCTTAGTGGTCTGTCGCACCTTAAATCGACTGTTACAAATCTGAGGCCACGCCGGTGCCAGTTCATGAATATGGCAGGAGTAGCTCCTCCATTTGTTTTGTGGTGCCAGAGAAGGACAGCACTCATCGCCATCTCTTGGACCTAGGAGGAGTGCACAGTTGTCTCCGCCGGTCTCCTTTCAGGATGGAAACGTTACGGTCTGTTATGGGGGTACTGTGACAGGGGGAGTGCTTGACATTGCGCAATCTGGCTGAAACGGATTTACACATCCCGTTCACAGCAGTCCACCAAAGGGTTGCGTGTCGGTCTTCCTTGGGGATACTATTAGTTCCCAGTGTTGCCATTCGGGCTGGCGAAGGCACTGCGCACTCTCAGCAAGTTCTTGGGGGTGGTTGCGGTAGCGTTACGAAGGGAAGGATTTCGGATACGTCCCTATTTCGACATTTGGTTCATTCAAGCAAAATCCAAAGCCGATAGCGTCAGCGTGGCAGACGCGGTAGTGAAGTTCTTGGGGAGTCTCAGTTGGGTGGTCAATTTGGCCAAAAGTAACTTGGTGTCTTTCCAGGAGCTCGGATATATATAGAGATGCGATTCGACACGCGGACAGGGGTGGTGTTCTGCCAGAGTGTGGAGTTCCAGCCCTTCGACATCTGGTAAGCAGGTGCAGAGCCGGGCCGGCGCCCTTGCGGTGGAGTTTCCGGCGCATGCTGGGAAAGATGACAGTAACCCTGCAATCGGTGCCATGGGCCTTTTCTCATATGTAACTCAACAAGTACCTTATAGAGCCCAATGACATCCCCTAGAGCCCAAGGACACCCAGCGATACCATTTCCAGACAAATTTATGGTATCTCAACAACACACCAAGTTTGACACTCAAACCCATAGTGGGGTTTATGTTTCTATGAAACCTCTGTGCTTATGATTCCATGTAGTAATTTTTGTAAATAGTTTACCCCTGTTATCCAAGTTTTTGTGCCCTGTTACCTGTAAACTCATACGTGTTAACTGTACTGAGCATTTTGTTCCATGTAAACCGCGCTGATGATGAATAGTGCGGTATATAAGAGACTGTAAATAAATAAATAAATAAATAAATAAATATGCAGCTGTGGCGGTGAGCTCTACTTCACTTCTGGTCGTCTCAGGATGTCTCGCTGAACAAACGACTTCCCTGTTCTCTCGGGGTCAGGTGTTCTCTTCGGTGGTGGCTACTTCCGGTATTATTGAAGACAGGAATGCCTCTGGACTGGCCGGAGTGGCTCCCATAGCTGATGGATGCGAGCCTCGTAGGATTGGGGGCACGTTGTGGAGAGCTTTTTGCGCAAGGTGTTTGCTCTGTTTAAGAGAACGACTGCTCAGTCAGCCGGCTGGAGCTGAGAGCGGTGGATCTGGCGCTGCACACATTCGAAGCGGCGGTTACAGGTCAGGCGGTGCGACTGCTGTCAGTCAACTCTGCGAAGGTAGCCTACATCTTTCGACAGGGTGGTGCAGGAAGAGCGGCCATGGAGGAAGAAGCAGAGGCATGGTTCGCTTGGCTAGAAATACGACGGCCAGCATTCCAGCAGTGCACCTGGCAGGGCAGGATATTGCTGATGACGACTTTTCTCAGCATGGTTCAAGTGGATGTCGGAGAAGGGGAGTTGCATCCAGAGGTATTGGCGCAAGTAGTTCGCATGCCGGGGGCCACCGGTCATGGATTTCATGGTGACCCTTCGGTCAGCAAACGGCGAGAGCGAATGATGGAGAGGAGCGACGCGCTGGGGCAGTGTTGAACGGCATCAGGTCTTCTCTGTGTGTTCCCGTCAGGGGCGCTCATAGGTCGAGTAGTTCAGCATAGCAAGGCTCATAGGAGGAGAATGTTATGGATGGCTCTGAACGGGCCAGACGGCTGTGGTATGCCGAGCTCATACGGGGGAGCTGTGGAGGTTACCTGCGGTGGAAACTCGGTTACTACCAGGTCTGCTTCGGCGGCCTCGGGTGGTTCGCTTACGGTCTGGCCGTTGGAAGGGCGAGACGTGTGGTCACTTATGGCTCATGTTTGAGGATTGGTGCTCGCGGGAGCAAGTGCGGGCTGTGGCTGCGTTAGTTTCTGTAGTTTTGAGTTTTCTACAAGAAGGATTTCTTAAGGGCCTGGCGGCTAGTGCCTTGAGAGTTAAGTTGACATTGGTGTCTTGCTAAAGAGGCAAGGTGCAAGGTCTGGCTCTTGGGATCCATGCAGAGGTGTCACGTTTTTTGAGAATGGTGACCTGGCTGCGGTCCTCACGTGGAATCATAGGTCCTCCGTGGGGTCTCAAATTGCTTTTGGCAGCATTGACTAAGGAACCTTTTGAGCCCTTACACAAGGCGTCGCTTAGGACTTTGTCTTTGAGGACGGTAATTCTCATAACCAGCTGGTCGGCGAGCCGGATTTCGGGATGGCAGGTGCTGTCTCAGGGAGAACCATCCTTTTCTCGGGAAAAGGGGGGTGTTGCAGCCAGTGCCGTCCATTTTACCTAAGGTGGTGTCTCTGTTTCAACTTGGTCAGACGGGGTTTCTGCCAGTGTTACGGTCGCTGGGGGGAACCGCGTCTGGTCGGGGGTGTCACCTTTTAGCCATAAAGTGGGTGCTGCGGCAGTACTTGTATATTTCAGAGACTTACCGCACTTTGGACCTTCTGTTCGTGTTGTTCGGAGTTCCTCGCAATGGGGCAGCGGCAGCGAAGGCATCCATTTCTAGATGGATTAAAGAGGCGATTGGTGCAGCAGATCTGCTGTGGGGCCGGTCGGCGTTAATGGGGTTATGAACGCATGTTACCAGAGCGCAAGCAATTTCTCGAGCAGAGTACAGTTTAGTTCCACCAGGGGACGTTTGTAGAGCGGCCTTCTGGTCCGCTGTTTGTTCTTTCAGTAAGCACTACCATCTGGAGATCTTAGCGACAAATGATGACTTTTTTGGATCGGCGTTATTGAATGCCGGCTGGAAGGGTCCCTCCCAATAATTACTGCTCTGTTACATCCCAGAGGTGGAGGACTAAACTGGAGGAACGATAAGGAAATAGAAATTACACTTACCTGGTAATTGTCGTTCCTTGAGTGACAACAGTTTAGTCCTCATTTCCGCCCAGGGGTGTGATTTATTCAGAGTTTATTTTCAGGCGGCGTGGAGCATCAATTTCAAGGAGTGGAGAGATCCTTTCAGATTCTGGATTTCAGTGAGTATCCCTCTCTGATCTGTTTCTTCCTTCTCTCTTATTTAAGTGAGGGGGTGGTACAGGAAACGTGACTGCATAAGGGAGACATGAACGTAAAGTAAAAAAAGAAAAATAATAAGACTACTAAGGTTAAAAAGGTTCCTCAGGTTGAGGAATGGATAGTTTATTTAAAGTTATGGTATAGCTACTTATTTGTTGATTGAGTTTGCTTTGTCAATAGTACACTGGGGGCTGATGGGAGATACCAGCAGGCTATATCCAGTGATGTCATGACTTTTTGACATGCCCAGTCTCCAAGCTGCAGGAGGAGGTACACAACCCAGAGGTGGAGGACTAAACTGTCGTCACTCAAGGAAGGACAATTACCAGGTAAGTGTAATTTCTATTTCATTGGCAAAACAGCACTACATTTAGATCTTTCTAGATTTCTACCCTGGATGTACCATCTGAAAAAAAATCTCACTTTCTAGGGCAGTAGATCTCACTCTTCGGGATAATTCACCCTTGGCATCTCTGCAACTTGCTTCCTCCCCCCCCCCCCTTCATGCCCCTTTCCTCCACTCCCTCTGCTCCCCTTTTTCCCTTTTCTCAATCTCCCTCTATGCCTTGATTCCCCATCCCAATCCCTCTTCCTTCTCCGGGACCCCCATCCCTTCAATTCCCTTTCCCTCTGCACCTCCTCCCGAAGATGTATTCATCTTCTTCTTTCAGGTCCACTTACCTTACCTTTTTTCTATCTTCTTCCTACCTTCACAGCATACATTTTTAAAATCCATTTTTTCATAAAAAAGATTTCACTTTTTATTAATGGAGGAATTCTGTGCAATTGCTCAATGACAAATCTGCACGCAATTCCCCAAATGTACATTATTTTAACTTTAGTTTGTAGAGTTTAGTTCTGCACCTGAAAGCAATGATGCCAGAGGTCGGTGCAACCAGTGTTACTCATCCTTCCATTTGTGACTGCAAAGAAAGTGGAGTGAGGTATCAGTTGGCCCCCGTGACTGAAAGAGTTAGGTTGCGAAGTGTTATTTGTACTGGTGAGGGAAGAAGGATATAGCAGTTGACCCCCCATGGCTGAATGTGACAGGATAAAGCATGAAATGGATGGGTAAGACAAGTAAGCTTAACAGGTCAAACCTGGAGGAAGGAAAAAAGAGCTGGGAAGGTATTGCATGGGGGAGAGAAGAGGGAAGAGAGCTTAACTGACCATGGAAAAAGGGGGGAAGATAGCTTGGGGGAATTGAGCCTAGGCAAAGTAGACCAAGGAATCATGTCCGGGTGGGGAACAACTGGAGAACTGAGCTTGGAGATGGAGGGGGAAGAGAGAAAATTGAGGGGGTAGGGGGTTGAGCCTGGGGAAAGTAAAAGGGGGAGGGAAGGAACCTGGGTGGAAGAAGGGTGTTTAAAGCCTGAGGGGGAGGTGCTGGGCCTCGTGATATATTTTTACAATATTCCTTGTGGAATTCTACATAAACATCTTTAAAAAATATATATTTTATTTATTTAACAGGTTTTCAATACCGCCTTTCCTGGTATCAAAGCGGTTTACAAAGCGGTTTACAAAGCCTCAACAGAACATTACATAGAACATTTTGAAACATTGGAAGGGGTACATGCAGGACATGCTAGGAGCATAACTTATTTACAGATGATGGTAATTGGGTATGTAATTATTTAGGTGAGAATCGTTAGGGTGAGTTAGGGAAGTCATCTCTGAAGTGTTCAGAGAACAGGAACGTTTTTAGTTGTTTCCTGAAGTCCTTAATGTCTTTATTTTTTGTGGTGTTGTGTCATTGAGTGATGTTGACTCCTAGTGACCCCATGGATAATTGTCCATTTTGTGACTACCCTCTGGATTTTCTTGACGAGATGTGACCGGCCCTTTATTCCATGCACTAAGTCGACAGTACCTGGCATTCCAAGGTGCTCTCCTATGAACATACTAAGCAGGCCTGGCTCTGCTTAGCTTCCAAGATCAGACAAGATTGTGCGTACTCGGGTTAGCAGGATCATAGCAATTTTTTATGTCTTGTATTTTCAAAAAATAATTATTCAAAGACAGTGATCACATTGTGTTATTCCTAACCATTTACAGAACTTTGCAGAATTTTCAAATATTGCACTCAAAGATTCCAATTTCTTTTTTTACAGAATTTTCCCGAGTGATTTTTATAAAATAAACTACAAATCTGCATTATTTAATAGGCACGTTTCTGCAAATGTGCTACATAATTTTCTGCAGAATTGTCTGTCTCTTGCTACAGAATCTATTCTTGAAGTGCAGCAGATGCTAGGACTATATCCTTTTTAAGATGAAGTGAGCAGAACTACATATACTGTATTCAAAATGCAGGCACACCGTGACTTTTTATAGTGGCAAGAAATGAACAGTACGGAATCATAATATAAATCATTCACCATATCGCATGACAATCTTTTTTTTACGTTGGTACAGATAGAATTGAAATAAATAGTTATCTTTATATACTATAATTTGAGAAGATGGTGGAAGCTTAATCAAAAGCAGAAGCAATATTGCTATATCACATTTCAAATTTTATTTTCAAATGAATGTGCATAAAATTCATTAAGAGCTCTTTTATTCCCATAAATGCAGCCAATTTGGTCAAAACATGAGACGGGACGTGAAAGACGTAGCATTTAGGAAGGAGATTCCAAGATGACACTTGCTGACCAGCCACAGTGAACCTGAGCTCTTCTCTGCTTTTCTGTTTGATATTTTATTTTCCTTATACTTTGTTGTCTTTGTTGGCTGCCATGACCAAGTTTTACTCTTCAGAGCCTGTTTCCTTGGAACAAATTAATAGTGAAAAGTCTCCAGGAACTGGAGCCAATGCTGGGGCAGAGTTGGCTACATCTGTGTTTGATGACACTAAAGCTCCGTTGATTGACTGCCTCTCTCTAAGTGATAATCCGTGGAGCGTGATGTGTTCCTGAACACCCTCCCAACACAGGGGCTGATGCAGTAAAGGGCGCTAGACCTTGTTGTGCACAGGTTAGCTCAGTTTTTGTCTACTATTTTGTGTTCTACCAATGCAGGACCTAACTGTGCACAAAGTCTCAAGCAGACAGCAGCGCACAGCACATTTAAACCCATGGTAATGAAGCGATTAGCTATTCAGTGCAATTACAGAAAAGTGTGCAGAAGGCTGCACTCAACCCGGGCATTTTTATGCAAGGTCTGAGAAGGTATAAATGGTCAGTTCGTAGTTCTATGGTAAGTGCTGGTGAGACATGTGTCTGTTCCTTCTCTATCTTGAGCAAACAGCACTAGCAACCTTTCTCTGACTTTGCCAAAGGAAATGATGGGGAAAAAAACAGGCAAGGGAGGTGTGTCAGAACAATGTTATGTACATTTCCTAGAATGCTACCTGGCACATTAACATCAATATTTTGCACAGAATATGCAAAATAATGTCCATTGTTATGAACACCGATTATAATTCTGAGCAGAACTTCTACACAGAATAGTATTGATATTTATGTGCCAGACAGCGTTCCAACACAGGTGCTAAGCAGGATTTTTTTGTGTGCAAGATATAGTTGCTGCTAATGCAGACCCATCTGCACATGCAGCTAGTTTGCTTCCTTTGTTTAGCACAGACTTTTTGTGCACAACTTATTGCATCGGAGAGCAAAACTGTGCGTTATACTTGCATTAGGAAACCCCACACAGAGCTCTAACGCAGGGTTTCTGCATTGTCCTGGCAGATGAGTGAAACCTTGAAGCAGTGGAGCTGCTAGAACGTCCCCAAGTTCCCTCAGTATTCTAGGATGTATCCCATCCGGTCCCATCACTTTGTTTACCTTAAGTTTATTAGTTTCTCACAAACACAGTCTTCTGAAAATTGTTCAAGATGCCCCTCACCTTCTGTTCCTGTTTGTGGGTGTTTTCTGAGGTCCTGTTCCTGGTTCTTCATCTGTAAACACAGAACAGAAATATTTGTTAAGCAATTCCGCTTTATCCTTATCAGCTTCTACATATTCCTCCCCTGCACCCTTGAGTCTGACAATAACACTTTTGCCCTTCCTCTTCTAACTAACATATCTGAAAAATGTCTTATTCCCCCATTTTATTGCATTGGCTATTTCCTCCTCTTTTTGAATCTTTGCTTTCCTGACTACTTTGCTAGCTTCTCTAAGTTTTTCCAAATATAGATGCTTGTCTTCCTCTCTCTGTGATCTCTTGTATTTCATGAAGACCTCCCTCTTTTTCTTCAGCTTTTCAGCTACTTCTTTAGAAAACCATAGCAGTCTCCTTTTCCTTTTACCTTTATTTACCATTTTAACAAAAAGATTGGTTGCCCTTAAAGTATCCCCTTTCAGTTTTGCCCACTGTTTTTCAACATCCCCCAGCTGTTCCCATCCCATTAATGACTCCCTGAAGTATTTGCCCATCTTGGCAAAGTTAGTTTTCCTAAAGTCTAAGACCCTTGCTTTTGAATGGATTCTAACAGCCCTAGTGCTAATACTGAACCACACCATCTGGTTATCACTGGATGCAAAATGATCTCCCACTATAAAACATCAGAAACACTTTCGCCATTGGTAAGCACCAAGTCCAATATGGCCCTTTCACATGTGGGTTCTGTTACCAATTGCCTGAATAGTTTTCCCTATGGAGAATCCAGGATCTCCTTACTTCTAGATGATACTGCAGCTGGAATGTGCCAGTCAACATCTGGCATATTGAAATCCCCTATCAGTATTACTTCACCTTTCCTAGCAATGCTGTGTATGTCTTCAATTAACTCTCTGTCTACTTCTTCCTCCTGTGAGGGAGGTCTGTATATCACGCCAATGCAAATAGATTTCTCTTTCCCTCTTTCTAGTTTAACCCACAGTGCCTCCTCTCTCCCTTTTAAGCTCTGTAGTTCCAAAGCTTTAATATTACTTTTTACATATAGTGCCACTCCTCCTCCCCTTTTTCCTACCCTGTCCTTTCTGAATAAAGTATAGCCTGGTATAGTTACATCCCAATCATGGTTTTCTGTGAACCATGTTTTTATTCTCTTTTTTAAAGATCAAAAGTCCAAAAGCAGGAGATAGACCTTGTGAAGCATAATAAGAAATTTAATTCTCTGAGCAGTACAATGGACCTTGTTCAGAAGACAAGGGAAGGAATGAATTGAGGCTCTGCTTTGATTCACAACAACAACAAGAGATTGGAGGCTTTTGTTTGAGATTTATCCCTTTCCACATATCAGTTGGTATTTCTCCACTTGAGATGTTTAAGAAATGTCTGATCGACATTCTGAGGGTAATTTTATAACAGAGTACCTAGGCTAAGATAGTTAATACATTTCTATTTTAAGTCTGTTTTATAAAGACAAGTAGGCATCTTAATAAAATACTAGCATAAGTAGCAGCGATCATGCCTTAACTTCAGGTGTAGACATTTACATCTGCAGTATAGCAGATGTAAATGAAGATGCATAAAGTTCACAGGTCTGCACCTAGATTTAAAGTATTTTAGAGTGAACACATGCACTTACGTGCTCATCGTCCATGCTTTGCATGCCTTTTGGTGAAGCATGTGCCATCATATTGAAATGCATACTTTAAGCTGGGTCGGAATTTTATATGAGGCAGTTCATGCATGTAGACCACCATATATGCTCTGTAGTGACTTTATAAAATTGTGTCCTCTAAGTATACCAAGTAAGGCAGCTCCACTTACTGCCAGAATAGTATCTGCTGGACAGAAAACAGGTTCTCATATAAAGAAGTAGTGGATAATGCGCTGAGCTCTTAGAGGACAGCCCAAGCCTTACTCAAATCTTAGAAGATGCCTTAGAAAGAAAGGCTATGAGAGCAACTCTTTGGGTTACATTTGGCCTGGAACGGGACAAGGACTAACTCGTTGAGCCTTTCATAAAATGCATATGGTGCTGCAGAACATATGTGCAGAAATGGTGCCCTACACATCAACTGCTTTAGAGATGCTGATGCTCAATAAAAGAGCGGCCTCATATGGGGAATTTGTATAAGTGGCAGCACTGAGGTGCGCATGTGGTGATTTTACTGCTACTCATATGTGTAACTGGCAGCACTGAGGGGCGCATGTGGTGATTTTACTGCTACTCATGTGTACGTGGCAGATTTTGTAATCCTGTGCATGTAAGAAAAAGCTGATTAGAGAACTTTCTTCAAAAGTCAACCTTTATTCTGAGAGAGGAGCATATTTTCTCCCCTGAAGCATTCCTCCAAACCTCAGGTTTGAAAGACCAGTTCGTTGGGTAGTTATATGTGACTTGGGAGGTTATACAGGACTTGGATCAGGTGCGAAAGCTAATGGGGAAATTTTCCATGGTATATGTGTATTGCCATTCTAAGACATATACTTTGAAGGACCTCACAGACTATGGCCAGAACACATCTCGTGTTTGTATATTTTAAATCCTTTACTTTAATCACCTGACCTATTAGTAGTGGAGAGCTGTTTTACCTGCAGTTCATGAGCCAAATGCAGCCTGCCCAACCTTGGGATGTGGCCAATCGAGATTTTTAGCAAAATTAATTTGCATTGAGCTGATCGAGAGCAGGTGTAACTGCCATGACCAGACTCAGTCACGTCCGATTACTCCGAGTCTATAAAGCAAAGGCCACACGTACTTTATAAAATGGCAACAAACATGCGTGCATGCAAGATGATAGAATTACCTCACATAGTCTAACTCATTCCAAATATAACATTTAAGGCAGATCTGGAAAGATGCAGGGGTATTTTTATTCTCATGTAGTTTATCTGAAGGTTTTTCGGTAGAACTATCCATCTTAATGTGATTGAATTCAAATACAATTAGTCTGCAGACCCTACATGGTTACAGAAAGAGAATGAGGAAATTATAGAATATTTTAATTCAGGACGTGTGGTGCACCCCAGTCCTCCTTGTGTGTCGATATATTCGTGGCACTGCACGTCTGCAGAGTAAACATCGTTTTAAAGGGGCATCCTCATACGAAACCTTTCACACAGAGAGGATAGATGTTTTGCAGTACAGGTTGTTTAAAATGATATAGTACAGTCTGATACCTCTCTGCTTTGACTAATGAAATTCTGACTGGAATAATATACTTGAAATGCTTCCATTTTCTGAAAAATGTCAAAATATTCACAAAGAAGGACGTTTCAAAACATTTAACATTTAAAAATGGTGGAGCTGTTTAAACAATGGTGAGACTGAGATACTTTCCAGACATGGAAGGGGAAATGGTTTCTGGTAAATTCTTAACGGATTCTAGTTTAAAAGGAGTTATGTGCATCCGCTTTCAAAAGAAATGGCTCTACAGAAGGAAGATCAATGCAGAAAATAAATAAATGTTCTTCCTCAACGTTATCTGTCATGGTTGAAACTCTTTGGAAAAATCTCTTAGTTGTACATACTTTCAGTCTGTTTGAAGAATTCTTTGGTCCTATCCATGGGACCATTTCATAAAGCTACTTTGCATTTTCTTCCCCTTGTACAGTTCCCTTCACTTAAGACTAGTAGGAGGAAGTTGTAGTTAAAGTAGCAGGAGCCTACCCATCAGTGCTTGCTACCCTTCGTGGACCCCACTGCAGCTACAGTAGCAATACCTTTTATTTTATTTCGTGCTAATAGAAGAACCTTAACTAAGTCAGATCCCTATAACTTCAATGTCTTTGTATTTATGCAAAATATAGGGGCCCTTTTACTAAATGCTGCTAACTGGCAGCGTTGAGCACTAGTGAATGTACGTGCCAGCTACTGTCCAATAAAATGCATGGTAATTCGCCATTGCGCACTAGGGCGAACAGTGGGCCTGAAGAGTACATTGCTGCTAGGGTGAGGGCTATTGCTGCGTGCTCAGTGGCAATAGGGCAATTAGTGTGAATGCACATAACAATACCTCTATTGGAGGTGCTGGCGCCCTCATGTTAATCACAATACACATTAGGGTTCGCAATTGTGTGCTAACTGCCAGGAACTTGTTAGGTACGCCCCCCCCCCCCTCCCAACAGTACACAGTGGGTGCATTTACCACACGTTGATATTACCAGTAATCGCGCGGTAAATGCACACCTTTAGTAAAGGGCCCCTTAATCCAAGAAAGATTAACAGGTATTTTACTTCTGAAACCATTCTTTAATGTCTGTCTTAAATGAGCATGCACGTCAAATAGCTGACTAAGGACAACCTTATGTCCTCAGAATAAAGTTATGCTGTTTTCATAATTGCTGGACTAAAAAGGTACAAGTCTGACTTTCTCTTATTGAAAAATCCTATTGTTCATTGGGTATCCGTGCAGTACAAATGTCTTCAGAATTAGAAAAATTCACCACTGATAAAATATATATTTCACATCTGACAATTTTCTAATTCAGTTTTACCAAGTCTGTTTTGTCCAATGGCAGCAAATATTTTCTACTTGTCATAAGAGGTGCATAGAAAATCTGTCAGCAGCATTTTCCTATTAGTGAGACATGAATTATTTTGAAGATTAGTACAGATATCACCCAGTCATGCTGAAAAGCAAAAAAAAAAAAAATCCTTCTACATAAAACTGAAAGTACACAAAATTAAAACTGCTTATCATATATCCATAGCCTGTCATTCACTCACTAAAAATGCAAAACATGTGGCTGAAATGTATTTCATTTGAGGCAAGCTGAGGAGAGCCTCCCACAAGGATTCTGGTACCTTCTTAGCAAAGAGCAAAATATGCCAAAAGAACGAGCAGCCCAAGATTAGAACAGTGGGCTGAGATCCAGAGAAGTCAGGGTTCAAATCTTTCTCCCACTGTGACCTTGGCCAAGTCACTCCCCCCCCCCCCCCCACAGCTTAGACTGTGAAGCCCTTTTACTGAAGCACGGCAAGATTTTGCACTTGCCAGCATGTTCTTGCCAGTTACTGCAGGGACATGTCCCATAACACGCTTTAGACCCTTGTGTAATTAGCACAGATGCACTTACTGCCACCCATTGAGGAGGTTGTAAAGGCAGCTGCAGTAATTGCAACATTGACGGTGCATGGCAGTTGCTCCCACGCTAACTCCAGTGTGCTGTCCATGCCCACACTCCTCCCCAACCCACCCAGTCTCTGCCCCATTGCACAATGTGCAGCTACTATAGAAATTAGTGCAGCATAACTATCATGCTAGCACGCTAACAGTTCCAGTGTGCTAAAACGTGCATTAAGCACTTTAGTAGAAGGGCCTCTAAGCTACTTGGGCAGGAAAATAACCTTTTTACTGTACCTGTCTGTAATTCAGCAGGAGCTCAGATTTGGAAAAGCTGAGTAATAAATCTCAAATTCAAATCCTGCTACATCATTATCGCATGCTAACTTACATTAGTTTGTGTTATTTACTACTAGCAATGGGACCTATTTATTAATAATGGTCCTTAACAGCAGTAAATCTAGCCCCTTGTGTGGAAACCATAAAGCTAAACTCTGGGACTGGACTGATTCACAGTATTTTATACTTACATTTTGAAAATACAGATAATTCAATTTAAACTTCCACTGAGAATCCTTTTTTTTGTAGAATTGCTTTCCATGTTTGGCCTTGCTGAAAGTTATTTGGAATTCTGATTTACAAAGTGTTTCTTAGCAACCTTTCTAGCCCATTGTTCTTTTGTGCTTTAAATTAGCCACTCTGAGACTTTAAAAAGGACTGGAGAAAAGCTCCATAAAAATATATTAACCAGACAGACTTTGGCACTCTTGATCCCTGGAAATGAACCACAGACCCCCGATCTAGACCTGCAAAGGCACATTTTACAGTCTGGGACGTCAAAGCCAGAATGTCTGAAAAAAATGCAGGCACGTGCAAGTTCGGGCACGATTTCAGAAATGCGGATGTGCCCGCTATGGACATCTATAGAGACATCTACATAGACATCCCCAGAATAGCATCTCAGAATGAGGACATCTAACAGCATAATGGTAAAAAGTAGTGGGTTGGGATCAGGATGGCCAGGGTTCAAATTCCAGTGTGGATCTTTATGGTCTTAGATTAGTCACTTAACTCTCCACTTTCTTTCCACTTTATGCTTTAAGGCCAAACCCAGCACTCTCCTCATGCCTATTCATGCCTGCAGCAGGTATAAATGTGGACGTGCCTGCAAACATTCCCAGTGTTCCTGAAATCGACCAGAGACATGCAAGCCCCTAGCGCCTCCACCAGGCTCCCTCACCTACTTGGACATCTCTGTGCTGGAGATGTCTGTAAACGTCATTTGTGGAATGACTGCGGAGACGTCTCTGTGATTTTGATGTCCATGTGCACGTCTTCAGACGCCCTACATCAAGACTAAGTCTTTTAAAATGACCTTCTATGTGCATAACCGAATCATGGTTCTCAGAAAATGACATTCTCCTAATAAACCAGTTACTGTTAGCAAACTACAGCCTCTTTAATTGTCGCATAACTGACCAAAAAGGGGAAGGAGTAACAAGAACATAAGAACATAAGATATGCCATATTGGGTCAGACCAAGGTCCATCAAGCCAAGTATCCTGTTTCCAACAGTGGCCAATCTAGGTCATAAGTACCTAGCAGTCTCCCCAAAAGACACAGGTTCCTCAATGCTTGTATTGGGTCAAGCAGTGTTATCCCAGGTCCCTTTTAATAATGGTTTATGGACCTTTCCTCTAGGAACTTGTCCAAACCTTTTTTAAACCCATCTACATTAACAGTTTTTCTACATCCTCTGGTAACAAATTCCAGAGTTTGATTACACGTTGAGTGAGAAAATATTTTCTCTTATTAGTCTTAAATAGGTTACCCTGTAGTTTCATTGCATGTTACCTAGTCTTTTTATATTCTGATGACATAAACAATCGATCTGCGTTTACCCGTTCCAATACAATCATTAATTTATAGACCTCTATCATATCTCCCCTCAGCCGTCTCTTTTCCAGGTTGAAGAGTCCTAATCTTTTTAGCCTCTCTTCGTTGGAGTATCCTTCCATCACCTATACCATTTTCGTGGCTCTTCTCTGTACCTTTTCTAATAACGCTATATGCTTTTTAAGATACGGCAACCAGAATTGTACACAATATTCAAGGTGCGGTCACACCATGGAACGATACAGAAGCATTATAATATCCTTTGTTTTATTTTCCATTCCTTTCCTTATGATACCTAGCATTCTATTTGCTCTCTTGGCCTGCCTTTTGGGTCCTGCGCATGGAACAGGAAGCATTTCAGAGAATGCTACCCTGGAAGTTCTGGATTTCAACTTCCTACCTAAAAGCCTAAATTTAGCCTCCATGACCTCCCTACCACATTTTCCTATGTCATTGGTACCAACACGTACCAAGAGAGCAGACTCCTCACCAGCACTATCTAAGACCTTGTCTAAGTGGCATGTGAAATCTGCTACCTCCGCACCAGGCAGGCATGTTACCAGGCAATCCTCACGTCCACCAGCCACCCAGTTATCTACATGCCTAATGATCGAATCACCAACTATGACGGCTGTCCTAACCCTTCCCTCATGGGCACTTGGCCCTGGAGAAACTTCCTCGGTGCAAGAGTGTTTTACATAACCTAGAGGACAGGTCCTAGCTACAGGATCACTTCCTGCCACACCAGGGTGATTCCCTCTCTCCTCCATGGTAACAGGGATGCTGTCGGACTGGATTTTGGACTTCAGGACTATATCCCTGTAGGTCTCATCAATGTACCTCTGTCTTTCTTATGTCCTCCAAGTCTATTATTCTAGCCTCCAGCGATCAGACTTGTTCCCTAACAGCAAAGAGCTCCTTGCACCTAGTGCACACATAAGACCACTCATCAACTGGGAGAAAATCATACATGTGACACTCAATGCAAAAGACTGGAAAGCCCCCATCTCGCTTCTGGACTGCTGTCTGCATCTTAGTTTTAAGGCTGTGTTTAGATATTTAAGTACTTTACTTACTAAGGGTTGCTGGGGATACTTATACTATTAAAACTATACCTAATATGTTTTATGTACTTTGTTCACCTGAAGCTTAATTAATCTCATGTCCTTAATGTATGCCTGATGAGGATTAACAGCTGACCTGAGAGTGAATATGGCTCCTCCTTTCCTTTAAGACAGGGGTGTCAAACTCAAATACACAGTGGGCCAAAATGTAAAACTTGAACAAAGTCGCGGGCCAGCATTGAACAAATGAACCTTTTAATATGGACCCAAACAAGATTTGCTTTAACATTGAATATGAAGCAACACTTATTACTATACAATTTATAACTTAATAGTTCAGATATGCAAAAACCAATTTCAAATAAAAAAAAACATCAATGACATTCATTTATTAAATAAGATTTAAATAATAATAAATAATATTTTTTAAAATAAAATAACAATAATAAAATTAATCAACCATTCAAGCCCATGTCTTGGAGTAGCAAGAAAAAGTGCATAAAGAAAACGTTAATTATTGCTCAGTTTGCTGCACACTGATCTAATCTGATGTGCCCAAGCCAGATACCTGGCATCTCTTCTTGGATGATAGTTCATCAATGTCTGGGCTCAGGCTTTGAGCTGAGGAAATCCTCAGTATCGAGCGAAGGTGTTCATCAGACAGACGTCTCCTGTGAGATGTTTTGGTCATCTTCATCGAGGAGAAAAGTTGCTCACATAGATAAGTGCTGCCGAACATGGAGAGCATCTGAGCAGCTTGGGTGCGGAGCTGAGGCATTGTGTCAGGGATGAACTGTGGAAACTGGGCGGCGCCCACAGCATCATACTTTGACTTCAGTGTGTCATTACACTGGAGTTCAATTAGCTCCATTTGGAGGTTGGTTGGTGCGTTTTCCACATTAACTGCAAAGGGATTACTGAGCAGTTCAAACCTACATTTCTGGACATCAAAGTCGGCAAATCGCCGGCTAAACTCAGCACCGAGTACACTGAGTTTTTCAGCAAACTGTGCGCATGGGAACAAGTTGGTAAAGAACTGCGTTTTCATGGTTTGGCAGCAGGGAAAATGGCCAAGGTTTCCTTGCAGCATCTGATTCTCCCACAGGCACAGTTTAGTTTTAAAAGCCCTCACTGCAGCGTACATGTCTGTGATGATGCGCCCCCGCCCCTGAAGCTGCAGGTTCAGCGCATCGAGATGGCTCGAGATGTCACACAGAAAGGCCAGCTCACACAGAAACTTTTTCTCCCGAAGCTCTGCTGTGTCCTTCCCTTTGCTTTCCAGAAACTGACATATTTCCTCATGCAGCTCAAAACATCTATTCAGTACTTTTCCTCGGCTTAACCATCTCACCTCTGTGTGATACAGCACGTCTGCGTATTCTGAACCACACTCCTCCAGAAAAGACTTAAACTGGCGGTGATTCAGACCTTTGGCTCTTATAAAGTTAACTACTTGTGTTACTGTGGTCATAACATGTTCCATCTTTAGGGCTTTGCCACACAATGATTCCTGATGTATGATGCAGTGATAAACAGTTAGTTCACCTGCACAGTTCTCTTCCAGCATCTTCTCCCGGACCCTGCCCACCAGTCCACTTGTTTTAACCGCACATCGCTGGCGCACCATCTGTCGTTAATCCCACGAGTTTATCCCACGGCAGCTTTATTTCAGTTACGCATTTGGAAACCTCCTCAAAAATCTCCTTTCCTGTGGTTGTGCCATGCATTGATTTGAATCCCAATAGCTCCTCTGTAACACACATATTTGAGTCCACTCCACGGATGAAGACTGACAGCTGAGCAGTATCAGATGCGTCGCTGCTCTCATCCACAGCAAGGGAGAATGCAACGAAATCTTTTCCCTTTTCCAAAAGCTGGTCATACAGATTGGTGGCAAGATCACATGTGCGATCAGCTACTGTGTTTCTGCTCAGGCTCACGTTTGAAAAGGCTTGCTTTTTCTCTGGGCACACGATGTCACAAACTTTCAACATGCACTTTTTCACAAACTCTCCCTCATTAAAGGGCCGGGCTGATTTTGCGATCTCTGCTGCCACAATATAACTAGCCTTTACAGCAGCCTCACTTTGTGATGTGGCTTTTTTGAACATATTCTGTTGTGAAACCAAACTTCTTTTCATCTCCTCCACTTTCTGGCTCCTTTGAGTCATGTCCAGGTCCTTGTACTTGTCATGGTGTTTTGTTTCATAGTGTCGTCGAATGTTATACTCCTTAGTTATAGCCACGTTGACTCCACAAATCAGACAAACAGGTCTGTCTTTTACATATGTAAACAAATATTCTGTCTCCCACCTGTCCAGAAAGTTCCTGTTATCTGCCTTTCTTTTTGCCATTTTTGGGAAGGGGTTCCACAGTGACAGTTGTAGCTTGAGATCGCTATGACTTCTGTCACACAGGAGAGGGCGTTTCTGGGACCTGTCCTGATTGACGCGCCAAAACAACAGCAAGGCATTATGGGATTTGTAGTATTAGCGATGAATGAATGCGCTGTATAATACCGGCGGGCTAGCTCTAGTAGTCATTTGGTATAGCTCGCAGGCCAAATATAATTACACTACGGGCCAAATTTGGCCCGCGGGTCAGAGTTTGACACCTATGCTTTAAGAGGTTTAAGCACCTATAAAGCTAGGATTATCCCAGGGATTGGGTGAGTGTCGGGGATGGAGGGAGGGAAAGAAGACTTATTAAAAGTTGGCTACTACATAGTACTCTGTCCTGTGCTTCCAAGGTAATCTGTAACCAATTTTGAGGGAGAGTCCCACAGCCCTTGCTTGGATAAAGAGAGTCTTGGGTTCTAAATTTAACTGGAAAGCTCTCTGCTCTGTTTTAAATTTAAACTGAAAGATCTTTGCTGCTACTAGGCCCTGGCTGATTTAACAAATACACTGGGTTCACAGATTAATCAGTTTTAATCTAAAGAATTCCTTTTTCCCCGTGATTTAGAAAAATTCCCTAAAGTAAATACTTACAATTGCAGATCTCTCTCCAGAAGTAGCAGTCCCCTTTTGTAGTCCTGGAGAATAGCATGGCTCCAAGCATCTGACCTGTTGATTTCATTACTCAATATTGACACAAAATTACTGTCGAAAATCATGGTGGATCAGTTGGCAGTATATATGCCTCGATTGGTTCATGATTCCCAAGTGGGTTTTGTCAGGAGCCAGAGCATTGTGATGAGTATGTGGTGTATTTGGCACTAATGCAATGTAGTTTGCAGGACTTGCGCTCCTCTATGCTCATCAGCTTTGATGCTGAAAAAGCCTTTGATAGGGTCAATTGGGTCTACATGTATCTGATTCTAGCAGAAATGGGGGCTGCAAGGGGCTTTTGTGGATGTGTGGCTGCTGTACTCAGACCCCCAGGTGCAGTACTGGCCAATGGTTCGGTGATGCAAGATTTCCCTTTGTGGCGGGGGACATGCTGGGGTTGCCCCTTGTCCCCATTGCTTTTTATGTTAACCCTTGAGCCTTTACTCAGCAGAATCTGAGCTGACCCTCAGATTCAAGTGGTACACATGCGTTGGAAGGAGTTTGCTGCTTTTGCAGACAATATGCTGGTGCACTTAGAGAAGCCCGAGCTGGGGGTCTCGATTTTATTCCAGATGATTGTAGAGTTTGGGCGGTAATCTGTTTTGAAGCTCAACCTGGACAAGTTGGAGGCTTTACTGCTGCATTTTGTCATACAGTGGGACTGGAGGGGTGCCTTTCCCCTCGAGTGGGGAACGAAGCAATTTAAATATCTGGGGATCCAGCTCACAGGCAGCCTTACGAGATTGTATGAGGTGAATGTGTCAGGACTGCTAGCCGACTTGGGGCAGCCAGTGTAGCAGTGGCTGGAGCTCCCGCTGTCTTTTGGGGGGGGGATGGGTGGCATTGTTAAAATAGTCCTCTTTCCAAAGTGTCTGTATGTATTGCAAACGCTCCCTCTGGTGCTTAAGAAAAAGGATTTGCGTTTACCGGATAAACAGGTCAATATCTTACTTTGGCAGGGACAGAGACCCCGGGTGCAGATTGAGGTTATTCAGTGATCTTGTGAGGTGGGGGGTATGGACCTTCAGATCTGGAAAGGGTATAACATGACATGGCATGGCATGTATCTTGCTTGGGGGGGGGGCAGCGCTTCTGACATTGCTCCACTTGCGGTATCTCTCGGTCATTCACAGGAATGCTTTGTTGCAGCTGCTGAGGCAAGCTTAGTGTTATTTATGTGCCCACTTGCACTGGACAGCCTCCTGTATGCCATACTGCCTCATACTGGATAATGGTGATTTTCTCCCTGGGTGAGCTGGGAGGTGGCAGGGTTTAGGAGCTGGGAGAGGGCAGGAATTTCAGGGCTTGAGCATCTAGTGGAGGAGAATGGGTCCTTGATAAAGTTTTCTGAGCTGTGTGAGTGATATGGGTTGATTGTGGAAGATGTCTTTGCATATCTGCAAGTTCATATTTCTCCATAACCAAACAGAAAGTCTGTCCTCATTGGTGATATCACTGACGGAGCCCACATGGTAACTCTCCCCAGCTTTCAAAGAAAACCTTTGGGGATCCACCAATATTGACTATAAGCAACTTTCATTTCAAAAAGACAACATCAGCGAGCACAGAAAGAATAAACATGCTCACCATATCAAACAAATCATTAACAATATGCCTAGTATACTGATCCCTAATACCTGCAATTGACAAATTATCAGCCACCTTAGAAACAGTGATCAACAACACCGCACAAATGAACACTCTTATACTACTAGAGATTTCAACAAGTAGATGCATTCTTGGAAGCCATGAATGCATTGGATTACAAACAATTAAAAAAAAAAAAACAATCCATGAAAAAGGTAGTGTGCTAGACCTGATATTCGCTACTAAGAACATGTTGGAGCGAAACATATTTCCACCAGCCCAAATGAACCCAGTACCATGGTCCGACCACAGCATAATCAATATTCAGGTGCAACAAATGGAAACAACAACCAACAAAGAACAGAGATTAATAAACCGATGATTTAGACCAGAGGTTCCCAACTCCAGTCCTGGAGGGCCAAACACCATTCAGGTTTTCAGGCTGTCCCTAATAAATATGCATGCACTGCCCCCATTGTATTCAAATGTATCTCATGCATATTCATTAGGGACAGCCTGAAAACCTGAATGGTGTTTGACCCTCCAGGACTGGAGTTGGGAACCTCTGATTTAGACAGTTCGACAAGCAAACATTCCTCAATGAAATACTACCCCAATTGAATTCAGAAACAAATGACATAGATACACTGATAAATAACTGGAACAAAATAATAGAAGATTTATTTATTTATTTAGACATACTTGTATACCACCTTATCCTACAATCAAAGTGGTTACATCACATCACAATTGGGTTACATTCAACATGTGGGTGCTTTACAACATTTAACATGAGGATATTTAACAACATTAAGACAACACAATTTGAGGGTTACATTTATCATGATGGTGTCGTGAGTCTAGCTGGGTTGGTTAAGTATTGAGCTTGCAGTGGAGTGTACGTTGATGCAGCTTTAGCGATGCAAACAGCCCACAATATGAAGAAAGGACTGCATGGTACACAAAGCAACTAGGAGACACCAAAAGACAACTTAGAAGGACTGAATGCAAATGGCATCACTCAAAAGTAAGATATGATCAAGACCAGGGCCGGATTTACCTATACGCCATGTATGCCATGGCGTAGGGCCCACAGCTGGCAAGGGCCCACAAAAATGGAAGTTAGCTTTTTTTTTCTAAATAAAATTTAAAAAAAAACCTGCTGGCTGCCGCCGC
Organism: Ichthyophis bannanicus; assembly: GCA_033557465.1. NCBI lineage: Eukaryota > Metazoa > Chordata > Amphibia > Gymnophiona > Ichthyophiidae > Ichthyophis > Ichthyophis bannanicus. The sequence continues at coordinate 241,322,752 of CM066040.1, read as the reverse complement.
GGGGCCCCCTCTGCTGCCGCGGCAGCATGGACTGACCCGCGGGGGCCCCCCTCTGCAAGGTCGATCCGTCCCTCCCTCCCTCCGTGCAGGCTGTGAGAGGCGCGAAGGGAGCGTGTCTCCCTCGCGTCTCTGTTAAGCCCGCAGGGGCTTATGGGAAATTTCCCATCAGCCCCTGCGGGCTTAACAGAGACGCGAGGGAGACACGCTCCCTTCGCGCCTCTCACAGCCTGCACGGAGGGACGGATCGACCTTGCAGAGGGGGCCCCCGCGGGTCAGTCCATGCTGCCGCGGCAGCAGAGGGGGCCCCGCGGCGGCAGCCAGCAGGTTTTTTTTTTTTAATTAAATTTTGCTTTAGGCCGACGGGGGGGGGGGAGGGGGTAGGACTGGTAATGGGCTATTGGGGGGGCTGGGGCTGGGACAGGAAATGGGCTGGGGGGGTTAAGGCTGGAGGTGGGCTGATGAGGTTAGGACTGGTAATGGGCTGTTGGGGAGGGGTTAGAACTGGTAATGGGCTTTGGGGGGGCTTAAGACTGGTAATGGGCTGTGGGCTGATGGGGGCTGTCTGGTAATGGGCTATGGGGGGGCTAGGACTGGAAATGGGCTGGGGGGGTTAAGACTGGAGGTGTGCTGATGGGGTTAGGACTGGTAATGGGCTGTGGGCTGTTGGGGGGGGTTTAGAACTGGTAATGGGCTTTGGGGGGGGGTTAAGACTGGTAATGGGCTGTGGGCTGATGGGGGGGTTAGGACTGGCAATGGGCTATGGGGGGCTGACGAAATGGGTTGATGGGGTTAGGACTGGAAGTGGGCTGATGGGGGGTTAGGACTGGTAATGGGTTATAGGGGGGGCTTAAACTGAAAATGGGGTGATGGTTAGGACTGTAAGTGGGTTGATGGGGGGCTAGGACTGGTATTGGGTTGGGGGGTTGCTAGGACTGGAAATGGGCTGATGGATTGCTAGGACTGGAAATGGGCTGATGCAGAGACTAGAAGGGAATGGATGCTGGGTGAGGCTGGAACTAGAAGGGAGCTGATGTTGGGGGAGGATTAGAATGGGATGGGGCTGGAAGAGTAAAATGGAGAAGGGAAAAATATTTTGTGTGGGAGGGATGTTTATCCTCATTTTCATCGACATCTCCGCTGCATTCGACACTGTCCATCACCTAACCCTCCTTAACAAGCTGGCATCAATTGGAATCTTAGAAACCACCTTGAAATGGTTCTCCTCCTATATAACGGACAGAAAGCCGCAGGTCCAATTCAACGGAGAAAAAGCCGAAGCCTTCACCCAAACTCAAGGCATACCACAGGGTTCGGCACTCTCGGCACTACTTTTTAACATTTACATGCAGCCCCTCAGTGAAAATATTCAGGAAATACGGCATCAACTACCACATATACGCAGACGATATCATGTTGTACACCCAACTAGAGACCACTGACCCGAATTACGACCAGCTTGAAACCTGCATGGGAGAGATGTTGGGATGGCTAAAGCAAAACAACATGTCAATTAATCATAAGAAGACTGAAGTAATGTTTATGTCCAGTAAAATGGACTTTGAACCACCTCCAGCAATCACACTGTGCAATAATACTTACAACTCGAAGGAAGAAATAAAATATCTAGGAGTCACAATCGACAGCAAACTGAAAATGGAAAAACACCTCAGCAACACCAACAAAGCCATCTTTCACAAGCTTAGAGTACTACGACCCCTGAGGAACGTACTGGATTCGTGTGATTTCCGATCAGTTGCACAAGCACTCATCATGCCCCACCTTGACTACTGCAACACCATCCTGCAGGGTCTACCAAAGAAAACCACTAACATATTACAACTGGCACAACACGTAGCAGCAAGGATCATCATGAGAACAAGCGTCACTGAGCATATCACACCTGTATTGATGGAACTGCACTGGCTCCCAGTTGCTGCCAGGATTCAATACAAAACATTGGTAACGACATTCAAGTTAATTCAAAACCTGGCCCCCTCATTCCTCTCCACCCTGATCTCCATACAACCTACCACCAGAAGCAGGAGAACCATAAACTCAGACACACTAATAGTCCCAAACAGCATTAGGCACGTAAAAGTCAGTACTAGTCGCAGAGCGTTCTCCTTCTCTGCCCCCACTTTATGAAACCAGCTCCCACACGAGCTGAGAGCAATTAAAGACATAACCGATTTCAGAAAAAAATTAAAGACGCACCTGTTCAATTGTCACTATATACAAATGTAAATCCAAGAAGATAAAAGAGAGTGAATAGCTGTATGTAAAACTGTTCACCTGTTCAATTGTCACTATATACAGATGTAAAGCCAAGAAGATAAAAGAGAGTGAATAGCTGTATGTAAAACTGTACATAGATGACGGATAATCGCGTGTGTAAATGTATAATTGCTTGTATAAATATATAATCGATTGTGATAGTAATTATGGTCTAAATATAGACCCTAATATGTGTGCTGTGTATTACCCCTGTTCTCTCTATCTATGCCCCAAATTTTCTGTCTTGATTTTTTGACAAATCCCAAACTTGTAATCAAACCGCTGCTGATCGCTGGAAGTAGCGGTATATAAGTATTTACTAAATAAATAAATAAAGGGATAAAAAATCTACAATTGGCCGGGTATTGGGAGAGTAAGTGGGGATTGAGGATGGAGGGGTTAAATTTGAGTGGATGAAATAGGAATGAGGAAAGAGCAAAAGGAGAAAGATTAGTATGTTAAAGCAGATGTAGAGAGAGAATGGAAAAAAACTAGAAGAGAGAAGAAAGGACAAATGGACAGCAGACGATGGAGAGTTAGCAGAAGACACAAAGAAACCAGAAGAAAGTGGCTGGAGCAATTGCAGCTGAAAAAAATGCACAAAAGGTAGAAAAATATCTCTTTATTTTGAATTTATTAATTGGAATATGTCAGCTCTGGTAAATGTGCATCATTAACGTCTGCGCTTTGTTTAGTACAAGAGCAAATTAATGTATAGTTTTATTTCTACAGTGTTGTACATTCCAAGTTTGGCTTTTGGGATTCCCAGTTTAATTATTGTCTTCCTGTTTCTAAATTATGATTACTTGTTTGGTGATGGTCTATGTTCTGCATGTGTAACTGAGCTGAGGTGTTCTGTTTATATAATTCCTATTTGACATTGCCACTTGTTCTCTTTCCCCAGTAGGTCATGTATTGTTGTTCTCTGAAATGTATTGGTTTAATATTTGCAGTGTTGCCTTTTGATTGGTAGAGTATGGTGCTTTGTGAGTCCTGGTAGTGCTGTTAGGATACGGCGGGTTTGCTATGGGTTCTAAATGGGCAGTGTTTGTAGTAGTTCCTAATGTGTCTGGCAGTTGGCACTGGATTATAGTAATGTAGAAATCTTTTAGTCTTTCTTTATCCAAACACTCATTAAGAGGCACGTTTACTAAAAGTTAGTATATGGTAACATTATGCAAATATTTATGCAAATGAGGCCCCGCACCCCCCTTGGGCCGCCCCTGCTGGGGGCCCACAATTTTTGTTGGCGTAGGGCCTCACTCAAGGTAAATCCGGCCCTGATCAAGACATATACATGATTTAACTCCAGGAATAGAAACATTTCACTGACAAATGCAAAAAACACTACCAGACAAAACTAATCATGAACGCTTTCAATCGATCATGAGAACTATTTAACACAGAAAATTCTTTTGTTAAAATCACAACCCAAGACAGCACAGTCAGTGTACCCAGTAGCAGAGTTTTTACAAAGCAAAGTTACAAACCCAGGCAAAATAAAACCAACCACAACACAATGCCTTACATCAGCCAGCAGATCATGGCATTCAATTAACTCCATCACTGTGCAATACATAGAAAACCATCACAAACCTGAACATAACATTCCCACTAGACCATATGTCTAGTAAACTGGATTAAGATAGCTAGAATTGAACTATGCTTGATAATAACAAAAATAGCACAACTATCTCTTGAGCTGAGATACATGCCTTACAGTGTAAAGATCACTTCAGTACGCCCAACATTAAAGAACTCCTCATTTGATACTAATAAGCCAGTATCATAGAGGCCCATATCTAGCCTAGCCGCCTTGGCTATGATAATTGAAAAAGTAATATAACAGCTCCAAGATTACATCAATATGTACACACCACTGGACCTACAACAACACGGCTTTAGAACACATCATAGAGGACAAACATAATTAACCTCTTTCATGGACAGACTCATACAAGGCACCCAGCAGCCTAAGCAAGGGTTCATATTATTTCTGGACATAGCAGCAGCATTTGACTCGGTCCCTCATAACATCCTATTAGCGTGACTACAAGCAATTGGAATACAAGGCATAACACTAGAATGGTTTCAGTCGTATCTGACAAACCACCAGCTACAGGTGAAAACAAGATCGACAAAATAAGCTCCATTCTATCAACAGCAAGGTGTACCACAAGGATTAGCTTTATCCTCATTTTTCTATATATATATAATATATATATCTTTACACACACACACACACACACACTCAACCTATATGCTCGACTATACATTCTCAAAACGTTCACTATCACATATATGCAGATGATTTTATGCTCTATGCACCCTTCAATACAACAAATTCTATAATGTATTAACAGACTGTTTCAAGGATATTGTTCACTGGCCAACAGATCATGGCCTGTCTATTTATTTACACACCACCAACAGACTCTGCACAACAAAGTTTTATTCATCCATAAATTTCAACTATTATATCCAAAAATTTCAACAACATATCAATAAAGCTAAAAGGACCTCAGGATGGCTAAAACCCACATGTAGTGAAAAATCACTATACGGAATAGCAGACGCTTACATCACAGGTCCTATAGCCACCTAACCTAACCACCAATACCATCTATTGAAGTAATTTCCAAACACCACAACTACCATTGGGAAAACCTTCGTTAAATCCACAAAAACCTACTAACTACTAACATACACCATTCATACAACATACACAACAAAATATTTTAAAAAAGCGTCTCAAAAATAGTGACTCTGCTGACAGAGACAGCGCTGGAACCTCCAATACTCTTCCTAAAAAGAAGAAAAAATAATAATGGCGTACAGAATAACTTTATATCCAAAACAGAGAGCACACAGCACTTATCTGTAAAGGACGATACACCAAACTTTACAGATAAGTGCTGTGTGCTCTCTGTTTTGGATATAAAGTTATTCTGTACGCCATTATTATTTTTTCTTCTTTTTAGGAATATTTGTTGAATATTTTGTTGTGTATGTTGTATGAATGGTGTATGTTAGTAGTTAGTAGGTTTTTGTGGATTTAACGAAGGTTTTCCCAATGGTAGTTGTGGTGTTTGGAAATTACTTCAATAGATGGTATTGGTGGTTAGGTTAGGTGGCTATAGGACCTGTGATGTAAGCGTCTGCTATTCCCTATAGTGATTTTTCACTACATGTGGGTTTTAGCCATCCTGAGGTCCTTTTAGCTTTATTGATATGTTGTTGAAATTTTTGGATATAATAGTTGAAATTTATGGATGAATAAAACTTTGTTGTGCAGAGTCTGTTGGTGGTGTGTGGACTTTTGTTGCTCTGAGATAGCTTATTACTTGGGTTCTATCTATTTATTTAGCCATGTTTATATACCGCCTTTCGCCGGGTAAAAGCGGTTACAACCAATAAATAAATAAAGTATAATAAAGTCAATAATGTTTAAAAAACACCCCACAGAAGTACTACACATCACCTGAGATGAAACATTCATCCCACCAACAATGCTACGAATTAATGCAATTGAGCTGGAAGTAAGAACTGAACTTAGATACTTAGAAATAATTCTTGATCAAAGATTAAACCTTAATCCACAAATCGAGAAAACCATGAAGACACTGTATCACAAAATGCAAACCCTGCAACATCTATGCCCATTACTTGAACCACCTGATTTCCGTTTAGTATTTCAGGCAATAATCTCATATTTTGACGATGGCAGCATTATATACCATGGACTAACAAAATGTGCTCTCCATCCTTTACAACTGGCACAACATACAGCTGCCCATATCATCCAAGGAGCATCAAGATGTGAAATTATGCCAATATTGAAACCACTGCACTGGCTCCCAATAATAAGTCAAATTAAATACAAAATCCTGCTACTGATATTCAAAACATGCATAACTTAGCCACATACCTAAACACGCTCTTACACATGACACGGAACATCAGGGCCAGAAGACAAAGCACACAAATTATGCTAATGATACCAATCAAAAGCAAGCAGTATGCCTGCAACCGCTCCTCCTCCCTTTATGCTCCAGGACTATGGAATGCATTGACTGAGAAGACCAGAAACATATCCAAACTTATAGCATTCCGCAAGACACTAAGGACCATCTATTCATGGAGCACTTTGGAGACATAATAGCATAAATCTCACACCCCACCAACAGTTAGCTATGCTCAATCCTCTATTGTTAAGAAGTTTGTAATCTAGGTTAGCATGTTTTCAGTTCCTTGTTTTATGTAAAACAGTTACTATCTCTTGTAAACTGCTTTGATCTGGAGAAAAACGGTATAGAAAACTAGTCAAAAAATAAATAAAATAACTATGGGAAATAGATATTCTTTGTGAGATCTGCAAGGTACTTGCAACCCAGAAGACCACTGTCCTAGACAGAATGCTGGGCTCCATGAGCCATGGTGTGGCTTTCTAATGTTCTTACGTCCTATAGAAAGTTATCCTCCGCTATTACAGTTTGAAAAAATCTTAAAAATATAAGCTCTATGTACTTACCCTATGCACTAAAAATAGGGTGCATTTAGTATTATATGAACTGCAGATGCAGTGGTGTGAGAAAAAGCTGTGAAGTGGAATTTTAGAAGGGGCATCTAGGATGAATCTGGGACTTCAAGAGCAGAACAACCACATATCCGAGGGAGTGGCGGCAATGAAGGGAGGCACATATATGGGACTTCTGAAATCATTTCATCTCCATCCCCAAAAATGAACGTCCCAGAAGCCAGTTCTGGAGATGGACCTCATGCAGATAGCAAGGTCAGGTATGTGCATGGGTGTATGCCATTTCATAAATGTGGACGTCCCCAAAGTGCACGTATGCATACTTGGGCATCCCAGCCAGGTTAGTTCAGAAGGGGGAGCATCTACATTATGAGACTATCACGTCTTAGCCTGCCATTTCAGATACTCAGACATGCAGTAACGGGTGAGTAATATGCTTGGTGGATGTATTTACTTGCAGGTTTCTTTGATCTAGAAATATTAACTGTGGAGATGAAAGCAAATTTTGTGTTCCCCCCTGGAAGCGTTGCAGCCATGAAACAAGCACTTTTTATCATCTTATTTATGGTCAGGAGCAGCTATTGGCATGGACGCCTCAACTACCAGGGCCAAACATTATTTGTGGCATTTTGAAATAGCATCACAATGTGTATCTCTCCTTGCTCCACCCAAGGCACACCTTCTGCACACCCCTATGCTATGTGGATCTTCTCCTGCTGGAGATGTGGAGGAGTAGCCTAGTGGTTAGAGCAACAGCCTAGTACCCAAGAGATCCGTGTTCAATTCCCACTGGTGCTCCTTGTGACCTTGGGCAAGTCACTTAACTCTCCATTTCCTCAGGTACAAACTTAGATTGTAAGCCCTCTGGGGATGGGGAAATACTACATACCTGGATGCAATTTGCTTTGAATTACCATTGGCAAGGCATGAGCTGTTAAATAAATATATACCCTGCTTTCTAAAATGGCTGTGGGGACATCTCCATGATCTGAATGTCTGCATGCCCAGTTTCAAATATCCAGCTCACAAATAGGGTTTCTAAATGACCTCCCGTAAATTGTTAAAATTGTTAAGATAAAAAAATCAAGATTTGGCAATAAAACAGATGAAAGAGGGACAGATAATAAAGACAGAATTGAAAACAGGTCCTAAATTTCATGTGAAGGTTGCAGTGGAAAGGTAGATATGGTGGCAAACAGAAGACACACTACAACAAATAGCTGTGTAAGAGCTAAACAATAAGCCAACCAATGAAAGCTCTTAAGTTATAACACTACCAACATACAAATCATCAACACAGTCACAATACTTACAAAGGCAATGGGACCTCAGGGTTATTCAATATCTCACAAAAAGTGAAAATATCACTTTAAAGAGCAGCTGACGCTCACGTCATTGGTCACAAAGCCCACTACAATCTCAACCACAATATTCATACATACCAAAACTCACCACAGCCCAACCAATTAACTCTGGGAAAAGACTCTTTATCACAACATACACTCACATACTATCACACCACACATACAAAAGCGGCAAACATTATAATATTAGAATTTTCCAATAATTTTCCAAAATGCATCAATCTGCAACAGGATCCATCCGGACTGCATAGCAACCCCTATAAAGAAAGGGCAAATAATAAACACAAAGAAAGATCACTGGCCCAATAGGGTCTACAATTACCTATCTTTAAGATGGAAGACGTCCAGCTGTGGTGAGTTTTGGTATGTATGAATATTGTGGTTGAGATTGTGGTGGGCTTTGTGACCGCTGATGTGAGCGTCAGCTGCTCTTTAAAGTGATATTTTCACTTTTTGTGAGATATTGAATAACCCTGAGGTCACATTGCCTTTGTTAGTATTGTGATTGTGTTGATGATTTGTATGTTGGTAGTATTATAACTTAAGAGCTTTCATTGGTTGGCAAACAGAAGACAACCATGTAAAAAGTGAAACTCACGCTTGTAAACATTAAACTTCAGAAAATAGTCTGACATCCAAAGTGAGACTACAAAAATTATAATTTGAATCAGCGATATATTGAAAGCAAAAAGTTACGGTTTCTTATATTTTATATGGTCATCAAAAAAGCACAGAAAAAAAGATTTCAGTGCTCTTTGTAACCTTTAGCTAATTGATTACTCTTCTACTTATGACACGGCGTGGCATCATGGACTGCTATTAAAGGTTGCAAAAGTAATTCAGAGGTTATTGTCCCCTGAATTGAGCAATACCTTCTTTCATAAGTAGCTTGGAGATTTGTGTAGTAAATGAAATCTGAATAATGATCTCCTACAAGGATTTGTCCTTGACCCATAAGTTTTTATATGTTGATATGCCTCAGACTGTATCAAGGAAGTTTGTGTATGTGGAAAACATCATTCTCACAGTACAAGATAATCTCAATACAGAACTAGTTGGTCCCTCATTGAGGATGTGATAGGACTAAAGGAACAACTCTGTTCTTGGTGCCTTCATCTTCACTACTGCTTTTATTTTTTTAGTGCCGTCAAGTCAGGGCTGACTCCTGGCGACCCAGCTGCTTCTGGGTTTTCTTGGCAATGTATCACCAGAAGTAGATTGCCAGGTCTTTTCTTCCGAGGCAATGAAGGGTAAAGTGGATTTGCCCAAAGTCACGAGGAATGCCAGTGGAAATCAAAACCCTTGATCTTCTGTGTACTAGGCAGCAGTTCTGACCACTAGACTACTCCTCCACTCACTGCTTTACATCTCAGTAACAAATACAGGACTTAAGTTTAACCTTTGCCAAAATATTGGAGTCACCTTGGGCCATAGCATTTTCTACAAAAAAAAACATTGATAAAACAAGGTCACATTTTACTATCATCTGCAAGCTGGCACCTCATGGAGGTCAGATGTCAGAATGATTTGAACTGCAGCAATTGCTTTTGTGCATTCTATTGAAATATATTGTGTGCTAGTGTAGAATAACAGCAGCCATACAAAGCGCTTAAATGTTATCCTCAACAATGCAATGTTTGTTGTTCCTGGAACTCTGAAGGCTATGCCTTTGCTTTGGCTCACTGTGCTGCCAAATAGAGCACCCTCTCTCTCCCCTCCTCCCCTGTATGAATGAATACAAGCGCACTCAAAGAATCTTAGAACCCCCCAATAAATCAAGACCTGTCTAATCTATTTGAAAAGAAATAGATCATGCTCTCATAAACTATTGTATTCAGTAACACAAGAGCTACATGCTTTAGGGTAAAGGCCTGCCAAAGACAGGAATGGGCCAGTTACAACTTCCTAACACATGTTTAAACAATAATCCAGTGAAGGAAGTTTCCAGTTTTGATCTGCTGAGAAAACAGTGATGTAGGCTCAGTCATGTGCACACAATCGCAGCTAAGATGATCTCCAGTCTTCATAAATGAAAGGTTACAGACTGTTTGCTTGTAACTGTGGTCATACAGCTCAAACCAATAAATGATTGCCCAGTATACAAATTTCAGAAAGGACAAACATTATTTCATTGAGCTCAGTCAGAGGCCATTTCTTACTACTGGACATTTAAGCTGTTTTTTTTGTGCTAAAGACGATAAAAAAACCAAAGAGGCCAACTTTATAAAGACTTTCTGGAGGTTATTTTATTAAGTCATTCCCATGCTTCAGTGGCACACAAACAACCTCTTACAAAATACCAGTTGGCAATAAAGTCCGTGTTAGAGCATGAAGGTGGGTACTTCGCCACTTGCCATAGCCGGGAGCGTGGTCTGGATGGAGCACAGGTGGAATGTACACATAGATTAGAAAATATCTTAATGTGCGTACAACTCACAAGTAGATGCAAGTGATCACATTGACATTCAAGGTGCGTTCTCCGCCATGTATTCTAGTATTTTATAAAGAGAAGTAGGCACTGAATTGTCTATAACAGAGCACCTGTGCAGGTGCTTACCCATGAAACTCTATCGAATTCCTCTCTATGTGTAAATGTTGAGCCAATGCATTTACAGAATTTTTGTGAAGCTCTGGTTGCTCCAGTACCTTTGACTCCTCCTCCTCCTATCATATTTCAGTGAAATATCTTGCATTGAATTTGTTGCTCTAAGGTGCTCCCTATTCCTGCATTTCCATATTTTGTTTTCCTTGTGTGGGTGAGATAAGTCTCCAGCCATCCCTTTTCTTATTTTTGTTCTCTCCCTGTATGGTGTTATTTTAGGGACATACTGTATTGGAGCCCTTATGTGCTAAGCAGTTATTTATTTATTCGTATTTAGCTCTTGCCTTTCCAGCAATAGTCCAAGGTCAGTTATATTCAGGTACAGTAGGCTTTTCATGAGACTGTAGTAACTGCTAACTATGTGCTAAAACAGCCAGCATGGTAGAAATCCTGCGCTAATTGCTTTACAGGTTAAGGGTAGAGACTGCACACTGCAGTTAGCACAAGAGTAATTACCGTATATAGGGGAAAGCCGACAGTCGCACAAGAGCGCATGGTTCGAAAGAATGTATTCTTGAAGGATACTACCAAAAGCAGAGAGGTTCCAAAAAAGAGTAAAGTAGCCCAAATGTCCTCGAGTATGTAGCAGACAGATCTTAAAGATCCCAAATTACCCATGTCTACCAACAGCCAAACTAATATGAATAAAATACAGTCTCTAAAATGCTTGTATGCAAATGCTAGAAGTCTAAAAAATAAGATGGGAGAGTTAGAATATATAGCACTAAATGAGAGGTTAGATATGATTGGAATCTCAGAGACATGGTGGAAGGAGGACAACCAGTGGTTCTCCAGGACCAAGCAGGAAGTCAGTCCTCACTTATGGGTGACGTCGCCGACGGAGCCCTCGCGGAGCAATTTCCCCAGCTTTCGCAGAAAGCCTTTGGGAATTGCAGCGTGCATGCGCGGTCCCCTTCCCGCCCAGGGATGCCATCTTGCTCAGTCTTCTTTTTTCCGCGGAGCCCTACAGACGTGTTTGTTAACGCCGCTGAAAAGTTGATTTTTTGATTTGTTTCATTAAAAAAAATTTTCTCGGTTCGTGTGTTCCTCTTCCCTCCGGGCCCCGATATCCCTATTGGGCCCGTTTACATTTTGTTTTTTCCCAACTGGCGTTCCCGCCACTTTTTCCTTCATCCCTGGCAGCGCGGTCTTTCGACCTTGCAGGGGCCATTTTCCCCCCGATGGCTGCCAGCGGTTTTAAAAAGTGGGATCGCTGTGTCAGGCTCATGTCTCTTACTGACACGCATGACTGCTGCCTCCGCTGCCTTGGGGCCGAGCATGACCCTATGAACTGCGGCCCTTGCAGCAAGATGTCCTCGAAGGTGCTGCGGAGTCGGCAGTCGCAGAGGGAACGGATTTTCTCTGACTCCGCGCGGACCTCGTCAGAGGCCTCTACACCTCGTGGCTCCGGCTCGGAGCATTGTAGGAGCTCTTCTGAACGGGGCTCCCCCAGCCGGAAGCACCGGCGGGAGAAGCGGCCCGCGAGGGTGGAACCGGGCGGCGAGCCTGGTCCTTCTAGGGCCAGGTCGCTTAGCCCGGTCCGACAACCCGGGCCCTCGGAGGAGGAGAGGCCTTCGAAGATTCCTCGTCTCGGAGTGGAGTCGCCTGGACACGTGAGTGATATAGTCCTCCTGGACTCCCCCACGGATGAACCGACGTCGGGCCCGATGCCGTCGGGGCCCGAGTCAACAGCTGCTGGGTCCTCTGAGCTTGATCTCAGACTGACGACCTTGGAGCGCAGTATATCTGCCTTCATGGACCAGCAGCGGGCATGGATCACCGGCCTCGTCAGTGCATCTGCCCCGACCACCGGGACGTCGACGCTCAAGTCGACCCCGGAGGCCGAGCCGATCCTCGAGTCCATACGAGCTCGAGTCGATCCTCGACCTAGGTCTCCCTCGGCTTCCCGTTCGGGACCGAGGTCCTCGACGCCGGCCTCGGCGTCGGGGTGGAGATCCCCGGGCCCCGCCCACACGGAGCCGCTCGATTCCTCCTCGGAGGAGTCGGGCTGGGACACGGAGGAGGACGAGTCACCCAGTTCTTTTCAGATGCGGTGCGTCCCCTCCGACTCGCCCGAGTCGGAGCCTCAGAGGCGGTCCCCCCCGGAGGATACCCAGTTCTCCGATTTCGTGAGGGATATGGCCAAGGCTTTGGCCTTCCCTGTGGATTCGGAGGAGGAGCCCCGAGCCGAAGAGCTCGAGGCCCTCCAATACGACTTCCCCCCGAGGGAGGCCTTCACCATACCGGTTCCCCCGATGCTGGAGCGGCTTCTCTTCCGCATGTGGGAGAGCCCAGCCTCGACGCCAGTGTTGAGCAAGCAGATTGATTCCATGTATCGAGTCCGCAAGAGCCCCGGGTTCCAGAAGGCGCAATTTCCACACCACTCCATGGTGGTGGAGTCGGCCATGCATCGACTTAAGAGTCAAAAGATGCACTCCTCGATGCCCCTGGGGAAGGAGGCCCGGAGTCTGGATGCCCTCGGTAGGAAGTGCTTCCAGGGCTCTATGCTTGCTTGTCGGGTCCAGACATATCAGCTGTACATGGGTATGTACCTCCGGGACCTGGCGAAAGAACTTCAGGGTTTCTCTGCCGGTCTCTCCGAGGAACCCTTGCAGCGGTTCCAAGCCTTGTCCTCCGGGATTCGAGAGTGTTCGAAGTTCATTTCTCGAGCGGCCTATGATGGCTTTGAGGCCTCGGCTCGAGTAGCTGGAGCCGGCATCGGGGCTCGCCGCCAGGCTTGGCTTCAGTCCTCCGACCTCGAGCCCTGGGTGCAGGACAAGTTGGTCGATGTCCCCTGCAGGGGAGAAAACCTCTTTGGCAAACCCATGGCCGAAAAGGCGGCGGAGCTCGAGTCGGAGACTCTCACCAGGACTCGCCTTTCTAGAAAGTCCTCTACCCCTTCACAGAAGAAGAAGGGCTCGGGGAAAAAGCCTTTTTACCCGAGGAAGGTGTTTGCTTATACGCATCACCAACCACAATACCCGGCCACAACCCCCCTTCAGGGGCAGCGGCCTAGGGGACAGGGTAACGGACCCCGGAAGCAGAAAGCCCCCAAACCCGCCACGCCGGCCCCGGCCCAGCAGGGCGGGGCTTTTTGACTATGCCAGCATAGCCCCTCCCCCTCAGGGGCCTTCATCCGGTAAGGGGGGTCGGCTGACCCACTTTGCTCACAGGTGGTCAGCCATAACATCCGAGGCCTGGGTATTGCAGATAGTTCGAGAGGGCTACCTCCTGCATTTTCACCAGGTGCCTCCCCCCTACTTCCCAGGGGAGCCTCCGAGACCCCCTCTGCACAGGGACTTACTCCTTCAGGAGCTGCAAAGTCTGCTTCAGGAACGGGCGGTGGAGCCCATGCCCCAACACTTGTGGGGCCACGGGTTTTACTCGAGGTACTTCCTGGTTCCAAAGAGAACAGAAGGCCTCAGGCCCATTCTAGACCTACGCAACCTCAACAATTTCCTGCAGCGGGAAAAGTTCAAGATGCTTACCCTTGGAACCCTGCTGCCCTACCTTCAGCGGGGAGATTGGCTATGCTCCTTGGATCTAAAGGATGCTTATATTCACATCCTTATTCATCCGGACCACCGACAATACCTAAGGTTTGTGGTGGCGGGGAATCATTATCAGTACCCGGTACTGCCCTTTGGCCTGTCCTCCGCGCCCAGGGTGTTCACGAAGTGCCTGGCGGTGGTAACCGCCTTTCTAAGGCTTCAGGGCCTCTTCGTCTTCCCATACCTGGACGATTGGCTCATCCGGGCATCGTCTGCTCCAGGGGTCGCCCAAGCCACCCAGCGTACGGTGGCCCTGCTTCAGCACTTGGGCTTCGTCATAAACTTCGAGAAGTCCGCTTTGCTCCCCTCCCAGGACCTCGAGTTCATAGGGGCACGGCTGGACACTCGGCAGGCTCGTGCCTTCTTGCCTCTGGAAAGGGCCAACAGGCTCGCGGCTCTAGCCGGCAGGTTCAGCGGCAGGTCGCCGGCCTCGGCCAGACAGTTCCTGCAGCTACTCGGACACATGGCCTCCACGGTCCATGTCACTCCGAACGCCCGTCTACATATGCGGCCTGCTCAGTGGAGCCTTCGCACTCAGTGGCGTCAGGCCACAGGAAGGCTGTCGGACCTGATACAGATTTCTGACCGTCTGGCCTCCTCCCTGCACTGGTGGCTTCACCTGCCCAACCTAGTGCTCGGCATGCCCTTTCAGTCTCCCCCACCATCCCGGGTGCTCACGACAGATGCCTCCCTCCTGGGATGGGGGGCACACTGTCGAGGGACATGCACTCAGGGCCTTTGGACGCCTTGGGAGGCTGCCCAGCAGATAAACTTCCTGGAGCTCCGGGCTATCTGCCTAGCTCTGCGGGCCTTCTCTCACCTGACGTTCGGCCAGTCCGTACTGGTACAGACGGACAATCAGGTTGCAATGTTCTATGTGAACAAACAGGGGGGCACGGGCTCCCTCCTTCTATGTCGGGAAGCCCGGAGGCTGTGCTCTTGGGCTGTCGATCACGACATCCTCCTCAAAGCGGTTTACCTGCCAGGGCAGGACAACTGCCTGGCGGACAAGCTGAGTCGGATGCTGCTACCGCACGAGTGGAAATTGAACCCCGAGGTGGTCCAGCAGATCTTCCGCCGGTGGGGCTCTCCCACTGTGGATCTTTTTGCCAGTCCCCTGAACAGGCAGCTTCCCAGATTCTGCTCCCGGCACCCCCATCCTTCTCGGGAGGCGCCGGATGCTTTCCTCATCCCGTGGTCCACGGGTCTGCTGTATGCATTCCCTCCTACGCCACTGGTGGCCCGGACATTGTTCAAAGTTGTCCAGGACAGGGCCTCCGTGATCCTGGTGGTGCCTCGGTGGCCGAGACAGCCGTGGTTCCCTCTACTACTACAGCTAGCGGTGGACGCCCCTCTTCCTCTGGGGTTCCAGCCCGACCTCCTGACCCAGGATCGGCGCACTCTTCTGCACCCCAACCTCCGGGCCCTACACCTGACGGCCTGGCTGCTGAAAGGGTAGTCCTAGCCCCGCTACGGCTAGCCCCGGAGGTGGAAGCCGTCGTCCTAGCTTCTCGGCGTCCCTCCACCCGGAAGTCGTATGCCCTCAAATGGCGTCGCTTCTCGGTCTGGTGTTCTCAGCGATCTGAGGACCCCTTCGCCTGTTTAGTATCGGTGGTGCTGCAATATTTGCTTCACCTCTCCGATCTCGGTCTCAAATCCAACTCTGTCAGGGTCCACCTCAGTGCTCTCTCTGCACATCATTCACCGGTCGAAGGCCGGCCTCTCTCCTTGCACCCCTTGGTGGCGCGTTTCCTCAGAGGCCTCCTTCTGCTTAAACCTCCGTTGTGCCCCCCAGCCCCTGACTGGGACCTCAACGTGGTTCTGCAAAGGCTTACCTGTCCGCCTTTTGAGCCCATGGCTACCTGCCCTCTCCGTTTTCTCTCCTGGAAAACCCTCTTCTTGGTGGCCCTCACTTCCGCGAGGCACGTGAGTGAGCTACAAGCCCTAGTGTCAGGGCCTCCATACACTAGGTTCTACAAGAATAGGGTGGTACTGCGGACCCACCCCAAGTTTCTTCCAAAGGTGGTCTCCCCCTTTCACATCAACCAGGAGGTGGTTCTTCCGACCTTCTTTCCCAGGCCGCACGCCAGCCGAGCAGAAACTGTGCTGCACACCCTGGACTGTAGAAGAGCCTTATCCTTCTACCTTGACCGTACGCGAGAGCATAAAAAGGCTGTCCAGCTTTTCGTATCTTTGGACCCCAATCGGTTGGGGGTACCTGTCTCTAAGCGTACTCTGTCCTCCTGGGTAGCCGACTGTATCGCCTGGACATACGGGGCAGTCAGCCTCTCCTTGGACAGCCGTGTCACGGCTCATCGGGTCAGGGCGAAGGCCGCATCTGTGGCTCATCTCCGCTCTGTTCCATTGGCAGACATTTGCCGGGCCGCTACTTGGTTTTCAGGCCAGACCTTTGCGGCTCATTACTGCCTTGAAAGGGAGTCCCACAGGGACAGCGCTTTCGGTCAGGCAGTTCTCCACAACCTCTTTGAGGTTTAGGCAACTCCCCCCTCCGGCCCTAGTGTTGGGCTACCGGCCGGATTCGTATTCAGAGAAGATTCTTTCCCTCTGTACTGTTGAGCTTGAGGGAGCTCTTTAGGCTTGAGGTCTCCGGTAGCCTTAAGCTCGGGAGTCCCATAAGTGAGGACTGACTTTCTGCTTGGTCCTGGAGAAAGAGTAGTTACTCACCTGTAACAGGTGTTCTCCAGGAGCAGCAGGAATCAGTCCTCACTACCCTCCCTCCTCCCCTTGGAGTTGCAGTCATTCTTATTGCATATTTTTGCTAACTTTTGCTGTCTTTCTGCTATGTCATCAGACTGAGCAAGATGGCATCCCTGGGTGGGAAGGGGACCGCGCATGCGCGCTGCAATTCCCAAAGGCTTTCTGCGAAAGCTGGGGAAATTGCTCCACGAGGGCTCCATCGGCGACGTCACCCATAAGTGAGGACTGATTCCTGCTGCTCCTGGAGAACACCTGTTACAGGTGAGTAACTACTCTGACACTGTAGCACCTGGGTACAAACTATATCGTAATGATAGAGCTGATCAAATTGGTGGAGGGGTTGCACTCTTTTAGAGAGGGCATTGAGTCAGAAAGGATTAAAGTTTTTCAGGAAACAAAATTTGCTGCAGAAACTCTATGGATTGAAATTCCATGTAAAAAGGGGTAGGCGATGGGTGTGTACTATCGATCGCCTGGCCAGAATGAACAAATGGATGATGAAATGCTCAAAGAAATCAAGGAAGCTAACAAAAGTTACAGCACAGTAATAATAATGGGTGATTTCAATTACTCCAGTATCGACTGGGTCAGTGTCACGGCAGGACATGCTAGGGAGATAAAGTTCCTAGATGAAATAAATGACTGCTTCTTGGAGCAGCTGGTTCATGAACCAACCAGAGGGGCAGCCATATTGGACCTAGTCCTTAGTGGAACACAAGATCTGGTGTAAGAGATAAGGGTGTTGGGGCCACTTGGCAATAGTGATCATAGCATGATCGCGTTTGATTTAATTAGTGGAGGAGGGATAGTAAGGAAATCTATAGTATTACCTTTTAACTTTCGAAAGAGAGACTATGATAAAATGAGGAAAATAGTTAAGAAAAAACTAAAAGGAGCAGTTGCAAAGGTTAAAGACTTACATCAAGCTTGGGTGTTGTTGAAAAATACTATCTTGGAAGCCCAGACCAGCTATATTCCACACTTTAAGAAAAGTGGAAGGAAGTCCAAAAAACTGCTAGAATGGTTTAAAGGTGAGGTCAGAGAGGCTGTTATTGCCAAAAAAGCATCTTTCAGGAAATGGAAAAAAGAGCCAAATGACGAAACCTGGAAACAGCACAAGCACTGGCAAGTTAAATGCAAGGGATTGATAAGGCAGGCAAAGGGAGAATTTGAGAAGAAGCTTGCTGCGGAAGCAAAAACGTGTAGTAAAGACTTTTTCTAATACATTCGTAGCAAAAAACCTGTGAGAGTCAGTTGGTCCATTAGATGATAGAGGGGTTAAAGGGGCACTAAGAGGTAACAAGGAGATAGCAGAGAGACTGAATGAATTCTTTGCTTTGGTCTTTACTGACGAAGATGTAGAGATGTTACCCATGACTGAAATGGTATTTAAAGGTGTGGAAGAATTGAAGGAAATATCGATACATCGGGAAGATGTATTACAACTACTAGATAAACTGAAGAGTAGCAAATCACCTGGGCTGGATGATATACATCCAAGGGTGTTGAAAGAACTGAAATATGAGATTGCAGACCTGCTATTAGTAATCTGTGAACTATCATTACAATCATCTGTAATACCTGAAGATTGGAGGATGGCCAACATAACGCCAATTTTTAAAAAGGGTTCCAGGGGTGATCCGGGAAACTACAGACCGGTGAGCCTGATGTCAGTACCGGGAAAAATGGTAGAAACCATCATAAAGAACAAAATTGCTGAACATGTCATGGCTTAATGGGAGACAGCCAACATGGTTTCGACAAGGAAGATTTTGTTTTACTAATCTGTTATGTTTTTTTGAAGATGTGAATAAACAAGTAGACCAAAGGTGAGTCAGTTGATATAGTGTATTTGGACTTTCAGAAAGCCTTTGACAAGGTCCTTCATCAGAGACTTTTGGCAAAACTAAGGAGTCATGGGATAGGAGGCAGTGTACTATTGTGGAAAAGGAACTGGTTAAAAGATAGAAAGCAGAGGGTAGGGCTAAATGGACAATTTTCCCAATGCAGAAAGTGAATAGTGGTGTACCCCAGGGACCTGTGCTGGGTCCGCTGCTTTTTGACATATTCATAAATGACCTGGAAAAGGGAATAACGAGTGAGGTTATCAAATTTTCAGATGACACAAAACTATTTAAAGTTGTTAAAACCCAAGAGGATTGTGGAAAATTCCAAGAGGATCTTGATAAATTGGAAGACTGGGCATCAAAATGGCAGATGAAATTTAATGTGGACAAATGCAAAGTTATGTACCTAGGGAAGAACAACCCAAACTATGGTTCCATGATGCAAGGTTCCACATTAGGAACCATCACCCAGGAAAAAGATTTAGATGTCATTGTGGATAACATGTTAAAAACCTCGGCCCAGTGTGCAGCGGTGGCCAAGAGAGCAAATAGAATGCTAAGTATCATAAGGAAAGGAATGGAAAATAAAACAAAGGATATTATAATGCCTCTAAATCTTTCCATGGTGAGACTGCACCTTGAATATTGTGTGCAATTCTGGTCGCCGTATCTTAAAAAGGATATAGCGTTATTAGAAATGGTTCATAGAAGAGCCACCAAAATGGTAAAGGGGATGGAAGGATACTCCTATGAAGAAAGGCTAAAAAGGTTAGGGCTCTTTAACCTGGAAAAGAGACAGCTGAGGGGAGATATGATAGAAGTCTATAAATTAATGAACGGAGTGGAACAGGTAAACGTAGCTCGATTGTTATCAGAATATAGAAAGACTAGGGGACATGCAATGAAGCTACAGGGTAAACTATTTTATTTATTTATTTATTTAGGCAGTTTTGTATACCACCTTATCCTTCAATCAAAGCGGTCACAACACAATTGGGGGATACATTTAACACATGGGGATATGAGAATCATACACTAATACTTACAGGGAACATGGGCAATGGAGGGTTAAGTGGCTTGCCCAAGACCACAAGGAGCATCTGTGGGACTAGAAACCCCAGTCCTTCCGGCCCAAGATTGCTGTCCTCTAGTGGGATTTGAACCCCCGACCTTCTGGCCTGAAGTACCTTGCCCCAACCACTAGGCTACTCCTCCCTCCCTATTATTTAAGACTAATAAAAGAAAATATTTTTTCACTCAACGTGTAATCAAACTCTGGAATTTGTTACCGGAGGATGTAATAAAGGTTGTTAGTGTAGCTGGGTTTAAAAAAGGTTTGGAGAAGTTCCTGGAGGAAAGGTCCATAAACCATTATTAATAGGGGGCCCGGGATATCAATGCTTGACCCAATACAAACATTGTGGAACCTGTGTCTTTTGGGGAAACTGATAGGTACGTATAACCTAGATTGGCCACTGTTAGAAACAGGATACTGGGGTTGATGGACCTTAGTCTGACCCAGTATGGCATATCTTAGGTTCTTATATACTTGCAGATAAGCTGACCTCGACTTTTTAACCAAAATACCATGAAAGATGTCACTGGCAGACCAGCCAAATGTGAAAATTTAAAATGAAATCTGTTCTGGAAAACATAAGCTTACTGATATAAAGTCCTTCAGAATTTATTGAAAGTACTTACAAAAAATTATCAAAATCCTTCAAAATTATCCTCTTCATCTGATTTTCCAAAAAGACATTCAAAGTCTTCCCTTGTAATATTGTCAGTGTAGATGCCATCATCGCTATCTTCCTCATTTTATCTTCATCAGTGGCGTCTGCTCCATCATCTTCATATATTGCATCATCTTCTGTTCTATCCATTGCATTACTGATACCACACTTCAAAAATGAACGGCGAACCATTTCTATAGGGATATCGTCCCATGTACCTACCCATGTATCGTTTACCCATCTGGTTTCTTTAGATTACTCCCCTTCGTTAACTCAGCCATGCCGGATGTCATCCATTATACTTGATAATTTACATGATATGCGCTCTGAACATGTCGCAAATGAGAAGGGAATGTTTCTTCTTGAGGGCAGCACCAGGCCGTTCATCCCAAACATCCTAAAGCCATAATCTTGTACCGTCCTTGTCCATCCAGCCCTTTTCATGGCAACGGACACTTGCCCCTCTTGCAAATTTTGCTTCTTTGGGAGCTTTTTCCGTTTAAAATTAACTACTAAACATGGCAGAATCACAGTGAAGTGATTCTTTTCATTTCCCGATGACCTTACGAAAACCGTTTTTTTCACAAATACTTGCCACAGTTCAATTGCATGGCACATTGAATGTCATTGGAGTTTCGCTTTGAACAGAAACAATCTTTGCTTCAAGATTTTTGAGCAACACGAGAGAAAGTTTAGTTTGCTGTCTCAAGCAAAGTCCATATCTGTTCATGAATCTGGAACACCAGCCAGCAGAGACATGAACATTTCCTATGCCCTCAGAAGTGCCCACAGACGAATGTCCTGGTAACGGCATTGCCATTTTGTCAACATTCCATTACCCAACAGTGCATATCGTTCTCTAGAGTTGGGAACGAAGACACTCCATAGTGGCATGCCTTCTTTGATTTTGGCGTATCTTCTAAAGCAGCTTTACATTTCTTCCATTCACAAACTTGTTTTTCATTTATATTAAGTACTCTAGCAGCAACAGAATTATCTTTTCCACTCTTCTAATAACGTTTAGCTTGAAAACTGCGTCATATGATGATTGTTGGTGATTTCCAGACATGGTTATAGGGCTGTGTATAATGTGTGGAGAGTACCCTAGTGGTTAGAGCAACTGCCTAGTACCCAGAGGATCAAGGGTTTGATTCCCAGTGGCACTCCTTGTGACCTTGGGCAAGTCACTTTACTCTCCATTGTCTTGGAAGAAAAGGCCATACATTACAAAGAAAACATAGAAGCAGCTGGGTCTCCAGGAGTCAGCACTGACATGACAGCACTAAAAAAAAAAATATATATCTTACTGTATAATTTAATGTATTTTTCTATTGGAAAAGGTGGAGCTATAGTCACTGACCTGATCAGGAACGTGAGCGGTGCAGAGGCAGGGAACATCAAATGGTTACATCATTTACGGTTTACATAAATGAAAGTTTGAATTCCACCTCTGATATCTGAATAGAAAATAAATGCCACTGTCAACGTGTTAAAAAAAAAATATGAGCTCTGTCTGGCCCACAAATAAGCCGAACCAAATTTTTTAGGTCTATTTTGCATCCACGAGTATGTACGAGCTGTAAATGTTGCAGCTAGCATGGGTACACTTAACACCACCTCAGTGGGTGGCATTAGTGCACCCACACTAATTGTGAA
The DNA here is from genome assembly GCA_033557465.1 of Ichthyophis bannanicus. Lineage (NCBI taxonomy): Eukaryota > Metazoa > Chordata > Amphibia > Gymnophiona > Ichthyophiidae > Ichthyophis > Ichthyophis bannanicus. The sequence continues at coordinate 241,300,470 of CM066040.1, read as the reverse complement.
TGCAGTTTTAATGCAGTAAGGTTCCCTTTCTGTGCAGTAACTGCAGAGGTACATGTTGTCCATGCCCCTTAGAGCATGGGGCTGTTGCACTTATCATGACGAAAGTGCTAAATACAGCACCTTAGCATACTTTAGTAAAAGGATCCCATTGTATTATTTGCCCCAATATTATGATAAGGATTTATATTTGGTATGTGAGTTGTAAAGCTATGTATTTCCTTTCTGGGTCAGTCATATGCTTGAGACTATTGTATAATCTAATTTAAAAGAAAACATTATTTTACCCACAGAAATCACTTTGAAAGGTTGCTCTTGTAAAGTCCAAAATAAGATAAATATAATGGAAAATAAATCTTCCCATACCTGTTTGTTGTAGATAACATTAATGTGGCGGTCTTCTATGATAGCGAAAACCAGTTCAAGCTACTTCGCCCATCACAGATGGCATTTTCCTTCTGAAATGCAGTGACACAAAGAATTAAAAGTTGAGTCTAAATGCATTTAACAGTGTCAGAGATGCAGAGACCTAAATTAGAGTTCTGTTTAGAGAATGCATGTTTTGAACTTAAACTTATATTCATTTAGCTAGAATGCATTTTGACAACCAAAACTTCATGAGTACTTGAACAAAAAGGATATCCTCATATTTAGTCAGCAGCACTATGATTGATTAATGACTCCCCTTCTAATTGGAAAAAGATGTCGAATGGTGTAGTATATGGGGAATTTTACAATCCAGTGCACGTGTAAATAGCTTGTATATGGTTTTCTTTGTTCATGAACTGGCAAATTTTCAAAACAAAGGTCTTTACACACTTCTGGTTTGCAAATTGCCCTAGGGAATTTATGTTGCAGATATTTAACCTGCTCTATGGAAGACAAAGGTTTTCTGGATTCATTTGTGTAGCTACATGTGCATTTTCAAAAGTATATGCTGTTTTTTGATTCTGACCTCCTTATTCTCTTGTTTAATGTCCTTGTATGTCGCGCCTCTGCCCTTCTCTGCCACTGCCAACTCGACTTCGTTCATTCCATCTTGGTGCTCCATACACCTGGAACAAACTACCTGAGTCTGTGCGTCGGGCCCCTTCTCTAGCCCTATTCAAATCCAGGCGAAAAGCCCACCTCTTTGAAGTCACTTTTGGATCCTGATACTCTTCACTCTCTTGTTCATCACGTATGTGTATCTTATTGTACTCTAGTCCAAGTTTCACTATGGGGATCATTCTGAACAGCAAATAGCGGGGATGTACGTCCGGTTTGGATGTACAACACCCGCTATTCACTTGAGCCATATTCAGAGCCCCAGGCTCTCCGCATGTACAGCGGCATTGTGTGGGGAGCACTGGATGGGGGCGGGAGGAGGAGGAGGGCTGGAGGCAGAGAGTGGGCGGAGCGGAGGCGAGCCGCATAAGTCAGACATACAGGGCCTTTTCTGCTCCTGGCCCTCTACGTCCGGCTGTACAAGGATGTACGTGGGACTTATTCTAACTCAGAGATGAAATGGGTCCCATCAACACTGGCGACTGGACCCAGCAGCTCCCTACAAGCCAAAGAATCATGGAAGGTGAGGTTCCCCCCTCGCCCAATCCCAGCTGAAAGTGCAGCCCTCCCCCTGCTGTTAGCATGGTGGTAACATGTGACACGGAGCTAAACAGCATGCAGGTACACGTAACCCTGCCTGTTGAGGAGGCATAAGTGCATTCATGCTAACTGCAACCTTCATGATCAAAATGCCCATGCTAACTACAAAGTGCTGTCACCACCCATGATCTACCCCCTAACCTGCCCAGACCAGTTAGTGTGGGATTTTGAGTGCAGGTCCCCATGCTGTTAGCCAGGTGCATTTAGTTAGCATGTCCCCATATTTGTATAACTTACCCTGCATTTCAGGACTGCAATTTTATAAGCATTTAGTTCTGTATATAAAGTATTGCTTTGCATGCAGAAATGGCTAATAGTCCTCTGTATCAAATGAGAACTTATATTTAGTACTGAAGTTATTCATATATATTACAAGATAATGATATACATGAAATTAACTTTTAAAAATGTAATCTGAGTAGAGGAGTAGTCCATTGTTTAGAGCAATGACTAAGAACCACAGAAGTGAGGGTTCAAATCTCACAGAGGCTCCTTTTGATCCTGGGCAAGCCACTGCCTCGGGTGCAAATTTAGGAGCATGTTTCCTAAAGGTTAAGTGCCAGTGAGCCCATAGAAATAACAAGGCTGTGGGCACTTAACGCGCTTTAATTACATTAACGAGCATTAAGACCTTTAGTAAATATGTCCCTTTAAGTTTCATTAATGTGCATTAACCTTTAGTTGACATGCCCCTTAAACTGTAAATCCTCCGGGGACAGGAAAATGCCTGCAGTACTAGAACATAATTTACCTTGTCCTTCTACTGAAAAGGCATGAGCTAAATCCATACTCTCTGAAATTATTTTGTAATTTATTCCTCTTAGCTCTGCAACCAGAATATTTTAATACAGATGAAGTACAGCACATTAAGAAAAACATAAAATGGAGCAACATCTAACATCATTGCAAAAACAAACAAAATTGTTATTTTATAATGGGTGGAATAAAATATAGAGCAAATAAACATAAACATAAATTAGACAATGCAGAAGAAAACTACTGTTCAAGATATGCAAGCTATAATATAAGCCCACGGCCGGCCTCTCCACTAGGCGAGCTAGGCGATCACCTAGGGTGGGCAGCTCAGGTGGGTTGCAGTGGCACACATGGGTGGCCTCACCGCCCCTCCACCCAACTGCCACTGATTCTGTTGGAGGGTGGAGGCGGGCAGTGGGGAGGGGGGCAGTGGGGAGGGGGGCAGCGAGGCTATGGTTTCTGCCTAGGGCGGCAGAAACCCTTGGGCTGGCCTTGTATAAGCCATATGAAAAGACTCATTCCTGCCTAGCTGGACCTACAGTTTTGAGGTCCTCTTTTCAGCATTCACCCACCCCACTTTCTACCACCTCTTGAGCCCCATCCTCCTTTTCCCTGCATACATAAGACAGTAGAACACAGATGGGCCTGCAGTTTGAAGGAGAACATGCTGCTAATTTATTTCTATATAATAGTTTTCATCTGGGGGTTCAGCCAGGATTTCCATTATGTTTTGAATGGAGATTTAGCAGTTTGGGTTACCCAAAGTCACCTCCTTATTTCTGGGAGGTATCTTCCCGAGCCCAGAGAACCTTTCTTAAATCAGATGGTGTAGATGCGTGGGGTAAGGAGATCCTGTCCAGATGTGTGACCTGTAATTGGCCCCATCTGCTGCCCACTTGAGCTTGTTACCATGCATGAAGTCCCCATCCCTACTGTGATGATAGGTGGTGGCCCAAGCCTTGGCCACTTAGACTGCAAAGTGTGCTGTCTCATTCACATCAGTGGTAAATGAAGGGCCCATCCTTGCCATATATGGCTTGAGCAGCCTCCCATAAATGAACTTTGACAACCTTGGCTGAAAATGTAATAGAAAATTGCAGATGTGAACCTGGAAGAACCTTCACAGCCTTGAGCACACGTACCAAAGCTGTGTCACAGAAGCCTGCCCACACCTTCCTGACTCACTTATTCCTTTGTGCTAACTCAAGATCTCCAGAATGATGCTACTTCCTGGAGTCATGGGTGTAGTGGGCGGGGAAACACTGACAGCAAAAGGCAAAAAGAGAATAACTGAGCCTCACAGGCCCTTTTAAAGCTCACCACTAGCCCAACCATGATCATTTTTTTCCGCAGTGACCATAGCTTGCTTATTGTCCTGATTCCTGACCTGTCCCCAAGCTGAGCTGGCTGCTCATGGCTGAGCCCACCCTCCTGCCTCTTTCTGTCACTCTGAAAATTACTACACCAAACAGGACCCAGATTTAACAAGGCCTGCAATTCACACAATTCATTTACATCCATTATGTTCAGGACCTCGATAGTTTAAAATAGCATAGATATGGATTGTGGCTTCTGACTTTTAACTGTGTTCTCCCATTATCTCTAACACACATATTTTATCTAGAGGCATAGGAGGAACAGAACTACGTTATCGCCTTTCCTTACAAAGCAGCATTTCTTCTCCCTGTGAAATTACTTTCCAAAATAAATTGAGCAATTGCTACTTTACTCATATAGAGTTAAAGCACTGACGTTACAAATCTTCTCTTTCTGCTTAACCAAAACACAAATTTTCATAAACATGTCCTTTGGTGAAATCATGACCAGTGAATACATTCTAGAATGTTCCATTTTTTGGTCTTTCTCCTTTTTTCTTCTCCTTTCTCTTAAACATTTTTTCCATGTTATACAGATTCCCTAGCTTATTGAGGTCTAGAGGGGGCATCTAGTCGAAGACCAGTTACTTAGTGATGTTTTTTGGCTCACAATAATATTTCTTTATCTGTCCCAGACTAAGAAGGGCATGCTGAGACTGGCTCTGGTGTTGGGGGGGGGGGAGGAGGGGAGGGTAATGCAAGATGGTGATGTGTAGTGCTTCTGCTTTGTGTGGTTGCTGGTTTATAGTACTGATTGCTAAAAAATGGTGAATTGAAAAAGGAAAACCAGAGTGTTTCTAGTTGCTCTGGGCTCCCTGCTGTAGGGCTGATGGAAACCTTTTGCTCTGCGGAACTGGCAGACATGTTGCTTTCAGGAAGGAGCCCCTGGAAACTTCACGAATGGAAGGAGGACTAGTAACTTTGCTGACCATAGATGTGATCTTGAGCCTTGAAGAGCAAAGGCATCCTTCATATCTTGCTTCAACAGTGTTGTGAGGGTGTTGCCGGAGCTGAGACTAGGGGCCTCAAAGGGGCAGCTGCACTGGGCACCAGATAAGAAGGGCTTCAGGAGGGCACAACCTTTTACTAATAAAATATCATAGAGCAGTCACATATCTTATACTTTGGGTGGTGGCTGCCCGAGGGACTGAAATTGTTCAACATAAGACTAGACTAGAGAGACAGGAATCTAAACTTGATAAAGTGGCCCTAGGGGAAACATTTTTGATTAAAGATAACGCTTATCTGTATAGGAAGCTTGAGAACCTAGAAAACATTGCCAAGAAGAGAAATATATCGCTTACACGTTTTCCTAAATCTGTGATTCTTGGTGAAGAAGATGTTCCAGAGATATCTTATTGAAATCTTGGAGATACATTTTAATTCTTTACCACTAAATTTCAAACTTATGTGCCAGCCTGAAGCAAAGAGATCCCGTCAGGGGATCACTTAGAGCTGTCGCAGATTTTGTCGGACATTTTGAAATTACTCTTCGTGAATCATCTAGGGATATGGCTGTTCCATTTACTTTGATTATAACATTTATTTTTGATACTGAGATTTGTTTCTTAGGCTTTTTATTTTGTCACAGGCAAGAACTGCTCCTTAGTCTTAAAATAAGAATATATCTCAATGTGTCAAGGCTTACACAGAAGAGAAAGCAGTTACTACTTATGTAGCCCAGGGCATTACAGACTGGAGCATTGTTTTTTTCTTAAGGTTCCCTCTGAATGTATATCTAAATATAGAAATTTTAAGTATATATTCTTTGATCCAATTCAGTTATTCTCTTTTCCTAGTAACACAATTTGTGCAGTCTTCAGCCACAACTGGTGCATCTCCTCCTTTGGTTAACCTCGAGATCTAGGTGTGAACATAACAAATGCCATAATGGGTCAGATCAAGGTCCATCAAGCCCAGTATCCTGTTTCCAACAGTGACCAATCCAAGTCACAAGTACCTGGCAGGTTTCCAAAAAGGTACACAGGTTCCACAATGCTTGTCCCGGGATAAGTAGTGGATTTCCCAGGTCTTCTTAATGATTTATGGACCTTTCCTCCAGGAACTTGTCCAAACCTTTATTAAACCCAGCTACACTAACACCTTTTACTACATCCTCCAGTAACGAATTCCAGAATTTGATTACGCGTTGAGTGAAAAAATATTTTCTCGTATTAGTCTTAAATAGACTACATTGTAGCTTCATTGCATGCCCCCTAGTCTTTCTACTTTATAATGGAGTAAACAACCAATCTACGTTTATCCGTTCCACATCATTTATTAATTTATAGACATCTATCATATCTCCCCTCAGTCATGTCTCCAAATTGAAGAGCCCTAACCTTTTAAGCCTTTCCTCATAGGGGTATCATTCCATCCCCTTTACCATTTTGGTGGCTCTTCTCTGTACTTTTCTAATTCTGCTATATCCTTTTTAAGATATGGAAACCAGAATTACACACAATATTCAAAGTACAGTCGCACCATAGAACGATACAGAGGAATTATAATGTCCTTGGTTTTATTCTCCATTCCTTTCCTTATGATACCTAGCATTCTATCTGCTTTCTTGGCCCCCGAGGCACATTGGGTGGAGGGTTTCAACTTGTTATCCATGATCATGCTTAAATCTTTTTCCTGGGTGGTGGTCCCTAATGTGAAACCATGCATCTTGTAACTGTAGTTTGGGTTGTTCTTCCTAGGTGCTTATCTTTGCACTTGTCTACATTGCATTTCATTTGCCATTTGGACGCCCAGTCTTCCAGTTTATCAAGGTCCTCTTGCAATTTTTCACAGTTCTCTTGTGTTTTAACAACTTTGAATAATTTTGTGTCATCTGCAAATTTGATCACCTCACTCATTATTCCTATTTCCAGGTCATTTACGAATATGTTAAAAGCAGCAGACCCAGCACTGATCCCCGGGTACTCCATTATTCACCTTTCTCCATTGAGGAAATTTGGTCATTTAACCCTACTCTGTTTTTTATCTTTTAATCAGTTCCTGATCCGCAATAGTACACTTCCTCATATCCCAGGACTTTTTAATTTGGCCAAGAATCTCTCATGAGGGACCTTGTCAAAGGCTTTCTGAATATCCAGATACACTATACCAACTGGCTCATCTTTGTTTACCTGTCTATTCCATATCATTTGAAATATACCTTTGCAGGTTAATACTAGTCTTTATTTTCTTCATGAAGTGGAGGAGTAGCCTAGTGGTTAGAGTAGCAGCCTGGTGACCAGAGAGAGCAGGGTTCAAATCCCAATGGCATTCCTTGTGGCCTTTGGCAAGTCTCTTAACCCTCCATTGCCTCAGGTACAATTTAGATTGTAAGCGCTCTGGGGACAGGGAAATATTTACTTTTCCAGCAACAAGCAGGAAGCCAATCCTCACATATGGGTGACGTCAGTGCTGACTGAGCTCTTGTGGAAGCATTCCCCCAGCTTTTAAAGAAAACCTTTTTAAGATGCCACTACGCATGCATGGTCCCCTTCCTGCCCAAGGGTGCCATCTTGCTCAGTCTCCTTTTTGACACGGAGCCCTTCAGATGTCTGTCTGCTCTTCCCTGGAAAAAGTTGATTTTCTCAACCTGAGTTTCATACTCACCTCCAGTAGTGCACCGGTTCTCTTCCAGCCATCTGAGCCTGCTGCCCCAGCATCGAGTCTCAGGTTCTAAGTTTTTCTTAATTTTTCTTTCTTCCCGGTGCCTTTGCGCCTTTTTTCCAACTAGCAGCACTGTGGATCTTCGACCACGCTGGGATACTTTTTTCTCCCATAGCTACCAGTGTCTGTCTTTAAGAAGTGTGATCAGTGTGCCAAAATAATGTCCCTGACTGACACACACAACTGCTACCCTTGCTGTCTGGGGCCAGACCACAACCCCATGGCATGTGGCCTCTGTAAAAAGATGTCCACCAAGGCCCTCAAGAGCCACCAGCAGTAGCATGATAAGTTTTTCCCGGAGTCCCCGGTACCTCTGAAGGCCAAGGCCTCCTCCGGAACTGTGGAATCTTGGGGCAGCCTGACTATCCCCAACAATCGCCATGGTTCCTCGGAAAGGGGGTCTCCTTCGAGGGAACTCAAGAAGAAGAAGGCTTCGAAGGCGGCGTCCCTGGATGGCTCCAATGCACCAGGAAAGTCCCAAGTGAGGTCTTGCAGTCCTAGACGCTCGTCCAAGGGATCGGAGAGGGAGCGGCCTGCTAAGGTCCCTTGAAAGGACTCAACCTCAGACCAGCCTCAGTCACCGGACACCATCCTCGTTGAGGACTCCCATTTGGGGGAACTAGCATCTGGCCTGATTCCTTCGGTGCCTGTGCCGATGGCTGCGGAGCCTTCTGGCTTGGAGTCCAGAATGACGGCCCTGGAGCACAGTTTGTCTGTCTTCATGGATCAGCAGCAGGCGCTCTTCTCTGGTACTACCGGTTCCTCCACCCAAACCACCAGGCCCTCGATGTAGAAGATGTCCCCAGAGGCTGAGCCAATCCTCAAGGTCTTGCATCCTCGAGTCAATCCTCGGCTGAGCTCTAAATCAGGTTCCTGTTCCATGGGGCCACGATCTTCCCCAGCCAGTGTGCTTGGCACCAGCCGTGGGGCCTCTGAGGGCTGCAGGCAGAAATCAGCCCTGGAGTCCATGAGCCATCCTTCCCTCAAGTCCTCGACGGACTATTCTGAGTGGGAAACAGGAGGACGAGGATTTGCCAGACCCTCATTGCCACTGCGACATCCCCTCGGCTCCCTTACTTCAGAGCCCCAGCATTGGTCCCCGCCCAAGGACATGATATTCCTGGATTTCGTCAGGAACATGTCCAAGGCTCTAGGGTTCCTGACAGAATAGGAAGAGGACCCTCAGAGGGGCGAGTTAGAAATCCTTCAATACGAGACCTCTCCGAGAGAATCGAGGTGCCCATCCCCACCCATCCTGGAACAGCTAATGCTCCATATGTAGGAGACACCAGCATCGATGACGGTGGTGAGCAAGCGGCTCTACTTGATGTATCGAGTCCACCGGAGCCTAGGCTTCCAGAAGTCACAGCTGCCGCACCACTCCATCATGGTGGAGTAAACCATGCGTTATCTGAAGAGCCAGAAGACTCACTCCTTGGTGCCCCCCAGCAAGAAGCACGCACCCTGGATGCCCTCGGCAGAAAGTGTTACCAGGGCTCTATGCTCATCAGCTGGATCCAGGCATACCAGCTGTACATGGACATGCAACTGAGAAACCTGGCGAAGGAACTTGCTGGGTTCTCAGCTAGTCTTTTCAAGGAACCCCTGCAGCAGTTCAAGAACCTGGCCAATGTCATCCGTGAGTGCACAAAGTTTGTCTCGAGCAACCTATGATGGCTTCGAGTCGGCGGCTCGAGTAGCGGCGGCGGGCATCGGTGCCCGATGCCAAGACTTGGCTACAGTCATCCGACCTCAAGTAATGGGTTCAAGACAAGTTGGTCGATGTCCCATGCCAAGGAGAGAACCTCTGACAAAACCATGACTGACAAGGCTGCCAAGCTGGTGACAGTGTTGTTGATGAGGATTAGCTCTCTAAGAAGACCGCTGTCCCTCCCCGATAGAAGGGCTCAGGTAAAAAGCCCTTCTACCCAAGGAAAGGGGCTGCTTACGAAACTACCCATCTTTTCAGGCCTCCCTGGCACCATAGTAAGGAAAGCAGGCCAAGGGACATGGGCAAGGCCCTCGTAAGCAGAAGGCTCCCAAGTGCTAGGCATCGGCCCCGACCCTGGCCCAGCCAGGGGGGAATTTTTTACTTCCTGAACATAGCCTTTCCACTCTAAGGAGGTCAGCAGCCCACAGGAGGACATTCACTATGCCCAAAGGTAGCCAGCCATCACCATTGACTCTTAGGTACTCCAGGTGGTCAAGGAGAGATACCTCCTTCATCTGGCCCAGACACCTCCTGCTTTCTTCCCAGGAGAGTCCCCCAGGTCTCCCCTTCACCAGGACCTTCTACTGAAAGAATTTTCAGCTCTTCTTGAGGACAGAGTGGTTGAACCAGTTTCTCACCATCTCAGGGGCAAGGTGTTCCACTCCATTTACTTCCTCGTACCAAAAAGAACAGTGGGCCTCAGGCCCATCCTTGACCTGCGCAATCTGAACAGGTTCCTGGTGAGGGAGAAGTTCAAGATGCTCTCACCTTGGAACATTGCTGCCTTATCTCCAGCAGGGAGATTGGCTATGCTCCTTGGATCTAAAGGATGCTTACACACACACACATCCTTATTCACCCAAACCACAGGCAGTACATGAGGTTCATGGTGGGGGGCAGCCATTACCAGTACAGTCTGCTGCCCTTTGGCTTGGCTTCTGCGCCAAGAGTCTTCACCAAGTGCCTGGCAGTTGTGGCCGCCTTCCTCCAACTCCAAGGGGTCTTTGTTTTCCCCTACCTGTACGATTGGCTTATAAAGGGAGTCACGGCCTCAGAGGTGCAGCAGACAAATGCATGTACCATCCAAGTCCTGCAGCATCTAGGGTTCGTAATAAATCACCCCAAGTCTCACCTCCTCCTGACCCAGTGTCTGGAGTTCATAGGGGCAAGACTAGACACACTCCAGGGAAAGGCCTTCCTTCCAGGGGCCTACCTCAGGACAGTGGCCTGGGACATACAAAATCACTCCTCGGTGTCCGCTCGACTGCTGCTACGCCTACTTGGACACATAGCCTCCATGGTCCATGTCACCCCGGATGCCCGTCTCCACATAAGGACCACACAGTGGTGCCTTTGGGACCAGTGGACACAGGCCACAGGCTATCTCCGAGTCAGGGTCTTAGTGACCCAGCAGTTGGTGGAATCCCTGACCTGGTGGCAAAGCCCCCTGTACCTCAAGGCAGGGATGCCCTTCCAGGCTCCGTGCTCCTTAAGGGTTCTCACGATGGATGCCTCCGGGCTGGGGTGGGGAGCTTACTGCGAGAAACTCCACACCCAGGGCAGCTGGTCACAGGATGAGAGCAACCAGCAGATCAACCTCCTAGAATTGTGGGTGATACGCCTAGCCCTTCGAGCCTTTTGCCTCCGCCTATGATGCCAATTAGTGTTGGTCCAAACAGACAATCAGGTGGCTATCTTCTGTGTGAACAAGCAAGGGGGCACAGGATCCCACGTCCTCTGCCATGAGGCAATGGCCCTCTGCTCATACGCAGTCCAGCAGGGCATTCTCTTATGGGCAGTATACCTGCCGGGCCAGGACAACTCACTGACCATCAGATTAACCAGGATCCTCCAGCTGCATGAGTGACAGCTGGACCCCAGAGTGGCCAGCCGGCTCTTTCACCTCTGAGGAAAACCATGGATAGACTTGTTTGCCAAACCGGACAACTACCAGTTGCCACGCTTCTGCTCCCGGCAAGTCCATCCTTCTCGGGTGGTGGCAGATACATTTCTCATCTCATGGTCAAAAGGTCTCATGTACGCCTTCCCACCCACACCACTAATTGCCAAAACAATATTCAGGGACCCTCTGCAACAAGGCCTCGCTAATTCTGATAGCCCTTCGATGGCCCAGGCAGCTGTGGTTTCTTCTATTCCTCAGGCTGTCACTGGAGACTCAGGGAGCTCCCCAGGCCTTCTGTTTCAGGAGGGGGGCTCTCTCTTGCACCTCAACCTGGGGTCCCTGTCACTGACAGCATGGCTGCTGAAAGGGTGACCCTAGCCCCTTTCAGTCTCTCAAGAGAAGTGGAGGGGAGATCCTGCTGGCTTCCCGTAAGATCTCTACCACGAAAGTATACACCTTCAAGTGGCGCAGATTTTCTCTTGGGTGCATGGAGCATGGGGTTAACCCATTCTCCTGCCTGGTGCAGTTGGTGCTGCAGTACCTTCTTCATCTCTCCCATTCCGGGCTCAAATCGAACTCCATCAGAGTGCACCTCAGTGCCTTGGCAGTGCACCACCACCCAGTGGATGGTAAACTCCTCTCGGCCCAGCCACTGGTGACCCGCTTCATTAGGGGACTCCTTCTATCAAAACCCCCAGTGCTCCCCCTGGCCACCGTGAAGGACCCCAATGTGGTACTGGCGCAGCTTACTCGCCCGCCCTTTGAGCCCCTGGCTACCTGCCACCTCATGGAAGATGGTGTTCCTGGTTGCACTCACCTCCACTCTCAAGAGTTAGCGAGCTCCAAGCCTTAGTGGCAGAGGCGCCTTACACCAGGTTCTACAAGAACAGGGTTAAAACATAGAAACATAGAAATATGATGACAGAAAAAGACCACATAGCCTATCTAGTCTGTCCTTCCATAACAACTACAACAGTCCCCTTTTTACCTTTAGAGATCCTCTGCGTTTGTCCCATGCTTTTTTGAATTCAGTTACTGTCTTCATCTCTACCACCTCCACTGGGAGACTATTCCACGGATCCACTACTCTTTCCGTAAAGAAATATTCCGCATATCACTCCTGAATCTATCTCCCTTCACCCTCATCCCATGTCCCCTCGTAGCAGAACTTGATTTCAATTGAAAGATGCTCTCTCCCTGAACATTTATGCCACGGAGGTATTTAAACATCTCAATCATATCACCTCTATCCCGCCTTTCCTCTAAGGTGTCGCCTCCCACACAACCAATTTCTAACCCAAGCAGTAACTTTAGGGTCCATCCCTAGGGTGCTCAGTTTGTTTATAAGTCACCTGTGAAGAACAGTGTCAAAGGCTTTACTGAAATCTAAATACACCACATCTAGGGCTCTCCCTCGGTCCAACTCCCTGGTCACCCAGTCAAAGAAGTCGATCAGATTTGTCTGACAAGACCTGCCTCTGGTGAATCCATGCTGCCTCGGATCCTGTAATCCGCTGGACTCCAGAAACCTCACTATTTTCTCTTTCAGCAGTGTTTCCAATAATTTACTCACCACCGAAGTTAAACTAACCGGCCTGTAGTTTTCAACCACATCATTACTTCTGCTTTTGTGTAAAGGCACCACATGAGCCTCTCTCCAGTCCTTTGGCACCACTCCTGACTCCAACGAGGCATTGAAAAGGTCAGTCAGTGGAGCTGCTAGAACTTCCCCAAGTTCCCTCATTATTCTAGGGTGTATCCCATCCGGTCCCATCACTTTGTCTACTTTAAGTTGAGTTAGTTTCTCACAAACACAGTCTTCTGACAATTGTTCAAGATGTTCCTCGCTTCTTTTCCTGTTTGTGGGTGTTTTCTGAGGTCCTGCTCCTGGTTCTTCATCTGTGAACACAGAACAGAAATATTTGTTAAGCAATTCTGCTTTATCCTTATCAGCTTCTACATATTCCTCCCCTGCACCCTTGCTCTGCACACACTCCAAATTCCTTCCGAAGGTGATATCGCCCTTTCATCTCAACCAGGAGGTGGTGCTGCCCATCTTCTTCCTGAGGCCTTACACTAGTAGGGTGGAAACTGTCCTCCACACCTTGAACTGTAAGAGGGCCCTATCCTTCTACATCCAGTGTACCTAGGGCCACCGTAAAGCTTTTCAGTTTTTTGTCTTGTATGACCCCAGTAGGCTGGGGGAGGCGGTGACCAAATGTACGCTATCTACCTGAGTGGCGGACTATATTACCCTTACCTATGAGCAGGAGGGGCTCCTGCTGGAAAGCTGGATCACGGTGCATCATGTCAGGGCCATGGCGGCCTCTGTGGCAAACCTGCGCTCCGTCCCAATGGTGGACATCTGTCGGGCCGCCACCTGATCTTCAGTCCATATCTTTGCAGCTCATTACTGCCTGGAGAGGGAGTCCTGATGGGACAGTGCCTTTGGCCAGGCCATGCTCCTTAATCTTTTCGGGGTCTAGGCAGCTCCTACCCTCTGACCCTTCTGTGTTCAGGCTACCAGAGTGCTGGTTCCCATTGGACAAATGGGTCACTGCTCACAGCTTCCCCTGAAGGTTTTTCTCTATGGGCTTTTGGTAGCTTGTAGCTAGGGAGTCCCACATGTGAGGACTGACTTCCTGCTTGTTCCCGGAGGAAGTGTAGTTACTCATCTGTAACAGGTGTTCTCCAGGAACAGTAGGAATCAGTCCTCACGATCCTCCCTCATCTCCTTGGAGTTGCTTCTTACCATTTTTTTAAATTTTTGCCATCTTTTAGCTATGTCATCTGACTGAGCAAGATGGCACCCTTAGGTGAAAGGGGACAACGCATGTGTGGTGGCATCTTCTAAAGGCTTTCTTTGAAAGCTGGGGGATGCTTCCATGAGGGCTCTGTCAGCACTGACGTCACTCTTATGTGAGGACTGATTCCTTCTGTCCCTGGAGAACACCTGTTACAGGTGAGTAACTATGCTATACCCGAATGTAACTCGCCTTGAACTACCACTGGAAAGGTTGGAGCTAAATACTGATAAATGAAAATAGATTACAATTTTAATGGTTTTACAGGGACATTTGTCTCTTTTTTGAGTATACTTAAAGGAACATAATTTTTTTTCTGTAGACTTTTTCTGTGTTTTTCTGATGCTGTACCAGTATATGGAACAGGTATGTTGACAGCTTCATGCAGTTTTGTGACGCCACTAGTATGTTATAAACAGCTGAAATCATATTCTTAACATCAGCTTACATGAGGTCTGAACACTATACTTCAGAGAATTTTCTTGTGATGAGTAAGAGATGAAATGAATTTTTGGAATATCTCTTCCAGCCAAAAAAAAAAAAAGTTTCTGAACTGAGCAGTTTTCAGGGATAAATGTTTTAGGATCAGAGTGGAAATTCAGTTTCTAGAATTTTACAAAACCAAGTTAAAAATAATTGAAGAGCCCTTTTACCAGATCCCATTAAAGCTGTGCACTTAACGTAGGTCTTTAATGCCAGTAATGGGGTCATTTTAAAAGGCTTATTTGTGAAGACATGCACGTGGACATTGAAATCACAAAGACATCTCTGCAGTCATTCCACAAACATTGTTTATAGGCATCTCCGGTGCAGGGACGTCCAAGTAGGCAAGGGGGCATGCTGGAGGTACAATGGACTTACACATCTCAGTTTGATTTCAGGAATGTCAGGGAAATCTGCAGGCACAAATAGGCATCAGGAAAGTGCAGTGAAGATGGGGAGTTAAATGACTAGTCTAAGATCCACACTGGGATTTGAACCCTGGCCACCCTGCTCTCAACACTTTAACCATTATGCTATTAGACATACATGTTCTGAGATGCTATTCCGGGGACATCTACATAGACATCTCTATAGATGCCCATATCGGGCACGTCCACATTTCTGAAATCATGCCCAAACTAGCACGTGCTTGCTTTTTTTTTCTTCAGATGTTCTGGCTTTGACGTCCCAGGTTACACTTGGATGTCCCATTGTAAAATGTGCCTTCACGCCTCCATGATTACTGTCAGGGGTGTGACCAGCATTTTCCCGGCAGTTAACACGCAGATGTAAACGCAGAGGTGCAGCGCAATTAACGTGGGTGCACCAAACGATACCCAGAGAGGTACTGTTAGATGCACCTGCACTAACTGCCACATTGCCACTGAGCATGCTGCATTTGCTCTCTCACTACCGGCAATGTACTCTTCACGCGCAAAGTCCCCTCTTGCTCATCCACTCACCAATTTAACGCACGATGGCCGATTTAACATGCATTTCAACAATCCCTCACTGCCAAGCATTCACATTAGGTGCCAGCGCAGACAGAGAGCGCACGCTAAAACACACATTAACCACCTAGTGGGCTGTAGTACAAGGGCCCTTAAGTCCCCAATCACAATTTAGTGATATAAAAATGTGTCCTGTTTATTATTCCTAATGTTTATAATCCTATCCAGAATATTTCATTCACGTGAATGTGTGCGTGTGTATATTCTAGTGTGTTTATAAATATATTTAGCTGGATAGAGTATAATGTTATAAGCTCTCAGTACAGTACAGAAAAGCCTTCTAACTTAACTTGGGTTTTCCTCTTTAATGTGGTTTACTCATATTTCATTCAAGAAATTTGATCTCATGTATTTGGTGTTCTTTCAGTCTTCATTGAATAGACTAGACACTTTAGAGCTAGCCAAATAGGAAGTAATTCCACCATAAACATAATGTGAAACTTAGGAGCAGAATTTAATTTGATTCATCTGGAGGATGTGGACTTTAGCTAAAAGTAGCCAGACATGTTCATTGTCTTTGCTCCAAGCCGGGAAAGGAACACAGGGTGAGAAATAAAACAAGAAGTTGAGTTTGCAGAGATTGCAAAAAGAGCCCCTTCCCCATGTTCTGTTATATTGACATAACTAGGAATATTTTCCCTTATGCACATGTGAAGAAGTCTGAAAGGCTGCAGATGCAATTTAAAATGTGCACTTAACTTTGGATTGTGAATGACATAGTTTGCATTCGTTGTTGTTGTTAAGTGCCCACTCATGCTGACCCTCTCTAGATAGTTGTCCTAACGTGTATTTGGTCTTCAGTCAGGCGGCTCATTGTTAATAGAGTGGCATCCATAGCTGCTGTTATTGTATCGATCTACCTCATTGCTGGCCTTCCTCTTTTGCGTTGACCGTCAACTTTACCAAGCATTATCTCTAATCTCTCCCTTCGCATGATGTGTCTAACCTATGAAAGTCAAAGTCTTATCAGCTGAGCTTCTAAAGAAAGCTTTGGTTTTATCTCCTCTAGTACTGACTGGATTGTTCTTCGGACTCCATGGTGTACACAGTATTCTTCGACAGCAGCATAATTCAAAGGCATCCATTTTCTTCCTATCTATCTTTTTCACTGTCCAACTTTAGCATTCATATAACGCTATTGAAAATACCATGGCTTGGATAAGTCAAATCTTTGTATGGAGAGAGACATCTTTGCTCTTGAGAATCTTGTCTAGGTCCTTTATAGCCATTCTGCTAAGAGAAATACGTCGTCAGATTTCATGACTGCTTCTCATTTATTTATTGATTATTGATCCAAGCAATTTAAAGTTGTCCACTATTTCAATTTCTTCTCCATCAACAATTAACTTATTGATGCCAGTTGTCAGGATCTTTGTCGTCTTTACATTAAGGTGCAGGCACATTTTAAGACTATGTTCCTTGATCTTGAGAAGTAAATGTTTCAGATCATCTTCACTTTAGTCAGTATTGTGATGGAGGGAGGAGTGGCCTAGTGGTTGGGGCAAGTTACCTCAGGCCAGAAGGTTGGGGGGTTCAAATCCCACTAGAGGACAGCAACCCTGGGCCAGAAGGACTCCCTGTGGTCTTGGGCAAGCCACTTAATCCTCCATTGCCCATGTTCCCTGTAAATAGTTATCTCCAAGTTATAATGCCCTGTTCAATGTAATTTCCGTTTGTTCAATGTAAACCACCTTGATATCATGAAAGGCAGTATATACTGTAAGAAATGTGAAATAAATAAATATCATCAGCATTGTAAATGTTGCTGACAAATCTTCCACCAATCTTCACACCTCAGTTGCCTTCATTCAGTCTTGCTTCTCTGGTGATTTGTTCTGCATATAAATTAAAGAGGTAGGGGGAAAGTATGCAACCTTGTCATATACCTTTGCCTAATTTTAAACCATTCTTTTTCTCCTTGTTTTGTTCTGACTGTTGCTTCTTGATCAATGCAAAGGTTGTGTAAGAGAACTATTAGGTGTTCTGATATACCCATGCTTCTTAATGTGACCCAGAGTTTCTCATGGTTTATTCAGTCAAAAGCCTTGCTGTAGTCAATAAAACACATATAGATATCATTTTGGTATTCTTTTGTCTTTTAAAGGATCCACTTCTCATCTGTGTTGATTTCTCTCATTCCTCACCTTTTCCTGAAACCTGTTTGTACTTCAGGCAGTTCTCGTTCCAGGTACGATTGTAGTCTCTGCTGGATGATCTTGAATAGAATCTTGCTGTCATGTGGGATTAGAGCAATTGTGTGATAATTTCAGTTGGAGCACCTTTCTTCAGTATTGATATAAACACCAATCTTTTCCGGTCAATTGTCAATGATGTTGTCTTCCAAACTTTCTGGCAGAGCCTTGTAAGTCTGGCAATAGCCGCATCCGATTACTATAATACTTCAATGGGAATGCCATCAATACCCGGTGCTTTGTTCTTTGATAATGCTTTCATTGCTTATTCGACTTCTTTTATCACAAATGGTTCCTGATCATAAGGTATGGTTGAAACAGCTGTTAGTCCATTTCATCTTTATGGTATAATGACTCTGTATAGTCTTTCCACCATTTTTTGATCTTCTCAGCATCATTCAACATGGATCCTTGAGCATCTTGTAGCATTCCAATTCAGGGTTGGAATTTTCTCTTTAACTCTCTTAGCTTTAGGAAAGCCAATCTTGTTCTTCCTCTAATAGTTTCTGATTCTATTTCCTTGTGTGCATCATTGTAGTACTTCTCCTTGTCTCATCTTGCCGAATGTTGGAAATCTCTGTTGTACTGTGACTGTCTCTATTTCTCCTCTGACTTTAGCTTCTCTGAGTTTCTGGACAATTTTCAGAGTTTCTTCAGTCTTCCATTTTGGCCTTTTTTGCTTTTTCACCTTTTATATAGACTTCTCACTTTATTCGAGCACAACTTTCTTGAAGTCATCCCATAATTCTTCTGGTGCTCTGTCATTTGTATCCAAAGCAGCACATTGATTTTTATAGGCAGTCTTTAAATTCCGAGGGAGGGCCGAGTTAGAGGCCGGAGTAGGATTGCCCTGGGTACCTGCAGAGGTGGTCAAAATGTTTCCATCATTCCCCATGGAACAAAAGGCTGACCCAGCTCTTAAGAGAGCATTTCAGTGGGCCCAGGAAATCCGACCTACATTGCCCAGGTTTTTCTTAGAGAAAGAAATTCTGTATAGGGAGAGCATTGACCCACATACCGATGCCATACGAAAGCAGTTGGTAGTGCCAACAACCTTTAAAGCTACAGTATTACGTTTGGCACATGACCACCCGGTGGGTAGTCACAAAGGGATCCAAGGTACGCTTGACCAAATTTTGGCCAGGTTTTATTGGCCAGGGGTCTTCAAGGAGACCAAGCAGTACTGTGAATCATGTCCCACCTGTCAGAGGGTTACAGCTATAAAACCCAAGGCAGTACCCATGGTGCCCACACCCACTATATCGGCACCCATAAGCCATATAGGGGTTGACATTGTAGGGCCTCTAATAAAAACACCGAGGGGTTTTCAGTACATCCTGGTAATAGTAGACCACGCTACACATTTCCCTTGGGCTATCCCACTAAGGAACACCTCTGCTAGAATAATAGCCCTAGAACTCGTAAAATTATTCTGCGAGGTAGGCTTTCCTAGAGAAGTACTAACGGATCAGGGAAGTAATTTTCTATCCAAGCATTTGGCAATGGTGTGGGAAGCCTTTGGCATCAGGCATATACGGACTGCAGCATATCATCCGCAGTCCAATGGACTCGTGGAGCGGATGCATCAGTCCATAAAACAGATGCTTAGGAGAGGTTTAAAAAAGGGAGAGATGTCTGACTGGGACACGCTGCTCCCCTTTACATTATATGTGTGTAGGGAACGCATACAAGCATCCTTGGGGGCATCCCCCTTGGAACTGCTGTTTGGCCAAGCTCCAAGAGGAGTTTTGGATATCTTACAGGAACAGTGGGTGGAGCCGGACACACAAGAGGTTGGGGTACCTCAATTTTTAAGGGATTTAAGGGAACGCCTAGAGAGGACGTCCAAGACCTCAATAGAAAACTTACAGGCCAGTAAGCAACGGCAAAAGCGTTACTACGACAGGGGCACGAGACCTAGGCAATTGGGTATAGGAGACAAGGTGCTTATCCAGGTAGCAGACCCGGGACCTAAGTTTGAATCCCGTTGGAAAGGCCCTTGTACAGTGATAGAGAAGGTTGGGCCTGTATCATATCATGTAGAAAATGAAAGAGGGCGCAACAGGTGTATCACCTTAACATCCTAAAGCCGTGGAAGGACAGGTCAGCCACTGCTAGTCTGGTCAGTGTAGAGCAGCACTACAGGACCCATAAAGAAATTACATGCTGTCCGAAAGATTCAGCAGCCCGTAATATTTTAAGGGGGGGGGGGATCTGTCATGAGGTGGATCAGCCAGAGCCTATGGAAATAGGAAAAACTGAGCAGAACAGTTCTAATAATGACAGGCTAGAGCAGCACATGGACCAGAGTTGCTATAGGCAACGTACACAAACTGAATTACCAGGTGTGAGAGCACGCCCAAGCAGTAGGTTACCTCACAGCCCATTAGGTAATGAGGGACAGCTGGGAGGAGGCGGGGCTCAAGGAAACACCAAGAGTGACGCAGTTAAAATTCACTCACCGGAGGTTAGAGTCAGAGCCGATTGGAGAGCCGATAGGAGAGCTGATTGGAGAGTTGATTGCAGAACTGATCAGAGAGCTGGACAGGGAGCCAGAGCTTCACACGGAGTCTTACACAAAGTTCTAGAGGAAGAAACCCAGGGGAGAATACCAGGGATTTGCTTCAGAGAGCAGTGCACAACTGAACAAAAGCCCAGTGGACTTGGCCACGAAGGTATTTCTGGAACCAGGCTGAGAAAGGCTGTGGGAAAGAATCTTCCTAGTAACAGGTACAAGGAGGGCAAGAGTTTTTATCTTGAGGATACTTTTGTGCCCAGAGGAAAGCATAAAGAGAAAGGCAGTGAGAGGCTTTCATCTTGGCAAAGCTCCGTTAAGTTCCCTGTACCCAGAAGCTCCGTGAGAACTAAGCTGGAAGGTAGGCTTATTCCTTCTAGTATAAGAGAAGCTGAAAGTAAGAGTTTTACCTACACTTATCCAAGAGTGTGTGGCTCTCAGGAAGGAAACTCTACTGTGTGTGGTAACCTCCCATTTTACTATAGCAGAGAGGAGGAGGGGAGCTCTCTTAACCGAGAAGAGGGACTGTTTAAAAATAGCCTAAGTTACAATCCTAGGGAGTATAGCTCCGCAGAAGCATGTGAAGAAATGCAGTGTGATTTCTGTGAGGAAACATCTTCTGAGTCTTGCATGGATTGTACGTTAATAATTTCGGATGAGATTTCTTCATTGTGCTGAAGTGGCTACAGAAAATCTGTTTAAGGAAAACAGCAGTGAAGAAACTTGCTTGTTAAGGAAAAAAGGACTGTTTGAATTACCTTTTGTTTATTGCCAAGCTGAAGATACAAGCATTTATTTTGTTCCAGTAGTTTACCTTTATTTTATGCCAGAAGTATGGTTTTTGTCTTTTGTTCCAATGTGCTGAAAATTCACCCGGGAAGGGAAAATAAAAAGTCCTCTCTTTAAGCCTTGCTATTCGTCTACAACTACATTCTTATATTAGATTGTGGGACTACAGTTCCCAGGGGGCATTTCAATACCTTCTTGATACCAACCCCCGCTGTTTAAGAAGAGGCCCCACTATAGCTCCCATGCTTTAAGCCTCTGGGAACCTATAGGTGGGTGACAGTAGTCAATTTGATTTTTGTACAATCCACTGGGTGAAGTCCATGTATAAAGTTGCCACTTGTATTGCTGGAAGAAGATGTTTGAGATGAATAGATCATTGATCTTGCAGAGTTCTATCAGTCTTCTTACAGCTTCATTTCTGTTGCCAAGTCCATATTTTCCAATCACTTTGCCTTCTTCTTTGTTCCAACTTTTGCATTTGTCACCCATGACTATGAGGATATCCTGTTCACATGTTCTGTCAATTTCAGCTTGTACTTGTTCATAGAACTCATTCACTTCTTCCTTTTCTGCAGCATATACCTGAATAATAGTTGTGTTGTTGGGCATTCCCCATAGACAAATAGAAATTAAGCGTTCACTGATTGCATTGTATTTCATTACAGTTCTTGCAAGTTTCTTCTTAATTTCAAATACAACACCATTTCTTCTTTGTCTTTTATTTCCAGCATAGTACACCATGGATCATCAGATGTAAAGTGCCCGATGCCATTTCATTTCAGTTCACTGACATCCAACAGATTGAGTTATACACATTCCATTTCATGTTTGACCACTTCAAACTTCCCTTGGGTTCATGCTTCGTATGTTCCATGTCCCAATATGTAAGACATCTTTACAGCTTTGGACTCTCATTTCATGCACACTACATCAACAGTCAGATGTCCCAAGGGCTTTGATCCAACTACATCATAAATGCTGGCTTTGCTCTGAAAAATCTTTAGCTTTTGTATTTGCATCTTTAATGAAAATGCAAGTTCGAAAAACTAAAAAATGTAACAAGTATAACTACTGGCTGAAAGTGAAGACGATCTGAAACATTTGCTTCTCAAGATCAAGGAACATAATCTTAAAATGAGTCTGCACCTTAACGTTAAGACAAAGATCCTGACAACTGGCAAAATCAATAAGTTCATCCTTGATGGAGAAGAAATTGAAATAGTTGACAACTTTAACTTGCTTGGATCAACAATCAATAAACAAAGGACTAGCAGTGAAAAGGTCCGACAACATATTGCTCTTGGTAGAATGGCTAAGAAGGATCTAGATAAGATTCTCAAGAGCAGAGATGTCTCTCTCCATAAAAGATTCAACTTTGTCCAGGCCATGGTATTTTCAATAACGTCATATGGATGCGAAAGTTGGACAGTGAAAAAGATAGACAGGAAGAAAACTGATGCTTTAGAATTATTGTGCTGGTGACAAATACTGTGTGTATCATGGACTGCCTGAAGTACAAACCAGTCAGTACCAGAGGAGATCAAACCTAAGCTTTCCTTAGAAGATCAGATGACAAGACTTTGACTTTCATACTTTGGAGACATCACGTGAAGAGAGAGATCATTGGAGAAAAACATAATGTTTGGCAAGGTAGAATGTCACCTTAAAAGGGGAAGGCTAGCAATGAGATGGATCGATACAATAACAGCAGCTATGGATACCACTCTATCAATAATAAGCCACTGGCTGAAGACCGAACAAAGTTTAGGTCAACTATCCAGCGGGTCACCAGAAGTCAAAACCAACTCGATGTCACTTAAAAACAACATAACTATTTCTGAATAAGGGAAGGAAAACACACTGGCACACGTTTACTAAGTTAGCACATGATTGGGCCGCGATTCTAGCGCAGATATTTGTGCTAACCTTAGGGAGCATGTGCATCTATCCCCCTGCCATTAGCACATTACAACCATGCAGCACCTCACTAACTGGCACATGGATGCATTCTAGGGCCCATTCTAATGCCACCAATTGAGATGGCATTAAGTGAACCCATGCTATTGGCAACAGTTGTGGCTAACGTGCCAAAGATGCATGTGGTAACCTCACTTTGCAGTTACAACCTATGCTCCACCCCTAACCCACTTCATTCCCCGCCTGATCGAACGCTATTCGGTTAGTGGCGCATAGCCATCTGCGCTGACTCATAACCCCAGATATTCAATGCCAGGGTCATCTGTGGCCCTGGCATTGAATATCTGGGATTGCCGCACAGTCTCCTAGCCTCAGTATCTAACCTAGCAGCAGCAATATTGCCCCATCTATCTTTTAGCCGCAGTTCACTAACCAGGCAGTATACAATATCGCCGCTGCCTGTTTATCGACTCTTACCACCTCCACTCCTCCCTAGAATGCCCACAACACACCCCGATGCTAAGTGGTTAGCAACAGGGCATGTAGGGAAGAAGATCAGAGCTATTCATTGGCACTAACCGTGTTCGTGCCGTTGAATATCCCAGTTACAGGGCTGTAAACCGTGTAAATGCCTTTCAAATATTGGGCCCTATATGACTGAGTGAAAATCAGTGGATATATATTTGCTTTAGTTCAGGTTGTGTCAAAAAAACTACTTTGCATTTAGGGGCAGGTTTATTAATTCATGCTAACAGCACAGGGTTTGCTGCCCTCTGTGGGTGCCATGCTGTCAGCATGGGGTCAGCAGTGAAAATCCCATGCTATCCAGTTTTCATACAATTGGGCAGAGACTGGGCAGGTTGGATGTGTAACATGGGCATTGACAGTGGGTCATGATTAACACACGCATTATAGGTGTACGCCATCCATGTATATTGTTAGAGTGTGTACACTTAACACCACCTGAAAGGGGAGTGGTAAATGCACCTGCATGCTGGTTAGCATGTTGTGGCACGTTACCAACACATTAATGGCAAGGGACATATGCACATGCCACAAATGTTTGCGCAGGTCTCTATGCTAGTTTTGCAGTTCAAATACATGCTAATAGCACACCCTCTAGTAAACATACCCCTTGGTCTCAGAAGCTTATACTCCCAAAACAGATGTACGCTTAATTTATATAGATAAAGATGTACTATCACTATTTTGCCATAATTTCTTCTCTGATTGCTTGGTGGTTTTTGAATCTGATTGGAGAAAGTAAGATGGAATTTATCTTTACTAGAAAGTAAATTGTAAAATGTACTTTATAGGAGCATAAGAAAATATATTTCCCTAAATTAAAGCTCTCTTAATTTCACTATGGGGGTCATTTTAGAAACCCTATTTCTGGGTTGGACATTTGAAAACAGGAATTCAGTTGTTCAAATCATAGACACGTCCCCAGAGCCATTTTAGAAAGCTGGGAATATAGACGCCCCTGGTGCGAGCACGTCCATGTAGTATGGGGGCATGATGGAGGCATGCACTGGGTGAGCGAGGAAGATGCATGTCGCGGTTGTGATTTCAAAATGGTACAAGCACATCAAGCCCTGACTGCTGAGGCATCCATTTCTATACCTATTCCTAACCTGTCCGGAGTGCAGGAGTAGCCTAATTGGTAGAACACTGGCTTGGGAAGCAAAAGAACAGGGCTTGATTCCCACTAGCACTCCTTGTGGCCTTGGGCAAGTCACTTAACCTTCTATTGCCTCAGAAAAATCCAAGTTATCAATGTCCCTGTTTAATGTACAGTACCAAGTTTAAGTTACAATGTAAACTGCTTTGACTGAAATGATAAAGCGGTATTTAAAAAAAAAACCTGTTAAATAAATAAACCTTGAATAAGGTGCAAAAAGGTGCTCGTTTCATGACTGCAATGCTTCCAGGAGGAAGTGCACAATGCGTTTTCATTGCCACAGTTAATATTTCCTGGCACAAGAAACCTGCATGTAAAAATAAACTCCAAACATATTACTGGCCTGCCGCTGCACATCTGATTATCTGAAATGGCTGGCCAGGACATGCTAGTCTCCTAACATAGTTCCACCCCTCCCCCCCTTCTGAAGTACACCCCCAGGATGTCCAAGTACCCGGTTCTGCAGGTGTACAATTTGGGGATGTCGATATTTGTGAAATGACCTACACCTGGTCTTGCTATCTGCACGGACCTGTCACCAGAACTGGTTCCTGGGACGTTTATCTTTCAGGGTGGAGGCAGAGAGATTTCAGAAGACACTTATATGGGTCTCCCTTCACTGCTCTCATTCCCCAGGATTTTTAGATATTGTGCTCTGGACATCCCAGATTCTTCTTAGACATACCTTCTAAAATGCCCCTTCACATAAATAATACTAAACAAAAGCATATCACTTAGTCAGGTGCCCCAGCCATCATGCAGTTAACTAGTAGCTTTCTAAAATTATCCTCATAGCTGCCATGCTGCCATGCTGCCTGGATACATCAACTGATTATCAGTATTTATATTGTAAATCATACTGTTTCATTTTAACATTTTTAAATTTTATATAATTCTTTATTTAATTAGTTTTATTGAAACAAGCGCCATGTATGGAAATTATTACAGCATTTGCTGTGGTCTGTATGTGGGCAGTCGTTGCTAGCCACAAGAGAAAGCTGTGTGGTTTGCATGTCCACACACACTTCAGAGAAATATTCACCTTTGGTGTTTCAGTGGTCAGCATTGTAAGTAGCAATGAGCTTTAAGGGCACAATTTTTAGAGCCATTCCCATGAGTAAAATGGTGTATTATCTGCCAAAATGGTTTTTTTTTCCATTTTAACAGATTACAACATATTTCATTCTCAACATTAGACAGGCTCTACGAAATTTACCCTTCATAACACATTGCTCCCCCTTTGCAATTGCAATCTTCCTTTACATCCCCCCCTAAATGTTCCCCTTCCCTCCCCTCCCCTCCCCTCCCCCCTTCCCCTCCTTCTTTCATACATCCTGCCATCCTTTCACCCTCCACCTTCCATTTGTTAAGTATCACCTCTTTTATTCCGGTTCACCCTGAGATCTGTACCTTATGTCATACATCCAATCTAAGTTTCCTATGTACAGTCTGCCTTCCATCCTCCTAAGAACATAAGAACATAAGATATGTCATACTAGGTCAGACCAAGGTCCATCCTGTTTCCAACAGTGGCCAATCTAGGTCATACGTACCTAGCAGTTTCCCCAAAAGACACAGGTTCCACAATGCTTGTACTGGGTCAAACATTGATATCCTGGGTTCCTTCTTAATAATGGTTTATGGACCTTTCCTCCAGGAACTTGTCCAAACCTTTTTTAAACCCAGCTACACTAACAGCCTTTACTACATCCTCCAGTAACAAATTCCACAGTTTGATTACATGTTGAGTGAAAAAATATTTTCTTTTATTAGTCTTAAATAGTTTACCCTGTAGCTTCATTGCATGTTCCCTAGTCTTTCTATATTCTGAAAACGTAAACAATCGATCTACATTTACCCGTTCCACTCCGTTCATTAATTTATAGACTTCTATCATATCTCCCCTCAGCCGTCTCTTTTCCAGGTTAAAGAGCCCTAACCTTTTTAGCCTTTCTTCATAGGAGTATCCTTCCATCCCCTTTACCATTTTGGTGGCTCTTCTATGAACCATTTCTAATAACGCTATGTCCTTTTTAAGATATGGTGACCAGAATTGCACACAATATTCAAGGTGCAGTCTCACCATAGAACGATATAGAGGCATTATAATATCTTTTGTTTTATTTTCCATTCCTTTCCTTAGGATACCTAGCATTCATTTTGCTCTCTTGGCTGCCGCTGCACACTGGGCTGAGGGTTTAAACATGTTATCCACAATGACGCCTAAATCGTTTTCCTGGGTGGTGGTTCCTAATGTGGAACCATGCATCATGTAACCATAGTTTGGGTTGTTCTTCCCTAGGTGCATAACTTTGCACTTGTCCACATTAAATTTCATCTGCCATTTTGATGCCCAGTCTTCCAATTTATCAAGATCATCTTGCAATTTTCCACAATCCTCTTGGGTTTTAACAACTTTAAATAGTTTTGTGTCATCTGCAAATTTGATAACCTCACTCGTTATTCCCTTTTCCAGGTCATTTATGAATATGTCAAAAAGCAGTGGACCCAGCACAGATCTCTGGGGTACACCACTATTCACCTTTCTCCATTGGGAAAATTGGCCATTTAGCCCAACCCTCTGCTTTCTATCTTTTAACCAGTTCCTGATCCACAGTAGTACACTGCCTCCTATCCTATGACTCTTTAGTTTTGCCAAAAGTCTCTGATGAGGGACCTTGTCAAAGGCTTTCTGAAAGTCCAGATACACTATATCAACCGACTCACCTTTGTCCACCTGTTTATTCACACCTTCAAAAAAACATAACAGATTAGTAAGACAAGATCTTCCTTGTCTAAAGCCATGTTGGCTGTCTCTCATTAGTTCATGACTATCTACATGCTGAGTAATTATGTTCTTTATGATGGTTTCTACCATTTTTCCCGGTACTGACGTCAGGCTCACCGGTCTGTAGTTTCCCGGATCACCCCTGGAACCCTTTTTAAAAATTGGTGTTACATTGGCGTTACTTTGGCGATCCTCCAATCTTCAGGTATTACAGATGATTTTAATAAAAATTCACACCATCTCCCCCTCTTTCCAGGCTTCCAACCACTTCCACACCCCCTTCCATTTGTCTGCACTCCTTTCCCCTTTCCCTCCTCTCAGCTCAGTCAATTTATACATCAGACTCACCTCAGCAACTCTCCTAACAAATCCTGTAGGTTGTGGTTCATTCAGCCCCACCCAATGTTGCGCTATCTCGCATCTGGCTGCCACTATACAATGATGCAACACCCCCCCCCTTCCCTCCCCTTGGGATATCCTCATCTAGTTGATGCAACAGACATACCTCCGGTCTTCTTTGCAATCTATATCATGTCATGCCATGTATCATATCTATAATCTTTACCCAATATGCCTGTATCCGTTCACACTTCCACCACATATGTAGCCAATCCCCCCTCTCGTGACATCCCCTCCAGCATTTTTCATTAAATCCCTTACCCTCTCTTTTTTTACGTACTGGTGTCCAGTACCATCTAAATAACACTTTATAGGCATTCTCTTTTACTTGTGTAGCGATAGAAATATTAGCAATCGTCTGTATGATCTTATCCCACACCTCTACATTCCAACTCACCCCAGGTCCTCCTCCCATTTCAGCATATATTGCAGTTTACACTCCCCGCTCTCCGTCAATCCTTTGTAAATTCTGGACAAAACCCCCTTTTGACCCAGATGGCCTGAGCATATGGCCTTAAACCATCCCCTATTATCCCATAAATTGGTCCACACTTTAGGTTGTCTTAGAAAGTGACTGACTTATAAAAATCGCTTTCCTTTAACCCATAGAGGTCCTTAATGCCCTCAAATTCATAGACCCCCTTCGTATGTATTAATTGATGGACATGCGTCAGCCCCGCTTTAGCCCATCTACTTAGAATATGCCCCCCAGGCCCCTCTCCCTTGTCAAAACATGCCACTAGGGTCATTCCCTGTACATATCCTTTATCGTGAACTAACAATTTTTTATTGTGTTTCCAAACGTTCAGACTGTGGAACACTATGGGGTTTAGGAGTTGAGTGTCTGATCCTTTACTACCCCTCCATATTATTCTTTCCAATCCCTCACCCCCTACCAGCTCTTTCTCCATTTGGACCCACTGTTTCTGTGTGGCTCGTTGCCACTCATAGATCATTTTCAGTTGTGCTGCCTCATAATATTTTCTAAAATTTGGTACTCCCAAACCCCCCTCTCCTCGGGCTCTTTGCATTACAGTCAGTGCTACTCTGGGGCGCCTCTTTACCCATATAAATCTATTAATGAGTCTCTGTATCTGTTTTAATTTGTTGTGCGATACCCTTATTGGAAGCGTCTGGAACAGGACCAGTAACCGTGGTAGCAGCATCATCTTTACTGTAGCTATGCGCCCAGACCAGGAAAGATATCCCCGCCCCCACCCATCTAGCCAGCTCTCTATCTGCCCAAATAGCTTCAAATAATTTAATTTATATAGTGCTTCCAGCCTACTGCTAATCTGGATTCCGAGATATCAGATGCTCTCCCTTGCCCATTTAAATGGGTATTTCTTTGCAAAAGTTCCTGTACATCCCGACAGCCTACCATATTCTTCCAACTCCCACATTACTATTGGGATACTTACACGGGGTCTAGCCACGCTTAATATAATGTCATCAGCGAACATGGATATTTTATATGCACTCCCCCCAACTGTTATCCCCGTTATATCAGCCCGTTCTCTCACCCTCTGAGCAAAGAGTTCCAATGCTATCGCAAATAGTAGCGGCGATAGGGGACATCCCTGTCTCGTTCCCCTCCCCTGCTCAAAAAAGCCAGAGTAAGCCCAATTCACCCTCACGCAGGCTTTCGGTTGATGGTACATTGCCTTCACC
Organism: Ichthyophis bannanicus; assembly: GCA_033557465.1. Lineage (NCBI taxonomy): Eukaryota > Metazoa > Chordata > Amphibia > Gymnophiona > Ichthyophiidae > Ichthyophis > Ichthyophis bannanicus. The sequence continues at coordinate 241,271,165 of CM066040.1, read as the reverse complement.
CAATTTGTGAACTCCTTCCCCAACCCCATTCTTTCCAACACTTGAAAGAGAAAAGGCCATGACACCTGGTCGAACGCCTTTTCTGTGTCCAGTGACAGAAACAACGTCTCTTTCCCGCTTTGTTCAATGGACCATATCATATTTAATATCTTTCTAATATTGTCCGCTACTTGGCTACCAGGAATAAATCCCGCTTGATCTTGGTGTATCAGTTTCCCTATTATCTTGTTTAGGCGCGTGGTAAGTATTTTAGCTAACAATTTAGCATCTAAGTTGAGCAGCGAGATAGGTCTATATGGTGAACATTCTTGCGGGTCTTCCCCTCTTTATGTATTACTATAATTCCCGCCCACCCCATCGTGTCTGCTAACTCCCCCCCCCCCCCTCCCTTGGTAGATTAAACAATCTCACTAATGGGTCTGTTAAGATTTCTCCAAAACTTCAAAAGAATCTCGCTGTAGGCCCATCCAAACCTGTTGCCTTATCAGGTTTCAACTGTTTTATTGCCCTCTGCACCTCATCTCCATGTATGGGCTTACTAAGCTCTTCCATCTCCCCCTCCTCTAGTTTAGGCAATTTTATGGAGTCCAGATAACTTTGTACTCTCGCCCTCTGTGGGGGTTCCCTAGCTTTATACAGCCCCTGGTAGTAAGCCTCTCTGATCTCCCCATCCTTAATTGCCCACTCCCCTCCCTTCTTTCGGATTCTCATTATATGAGACCTCAATTTCCTCTGTTTCAGTTGCTGCGCCAAATATCTCCCCACTCTATTCCCCCCCCCCTCAAAAACCTCCTGTCACAACAGCTGCATCTGGTACCGTATCTTCTCTGCCTGCATAGCATTAATCTGTGCTCTTATTGCCAACAGCTGGCCTCTGATGTCCCTGCACATCTAATTCTTCCAGTGCCAGCAATTGTTCTCTCAGAGCCTTCTCTCTTCCCTCTCTTTCCTTCCGTTTCCTTGCCCACATTTAACTAAAATTCCTCTCACCAATGCCTTATAGCCATCCCACACACCTCCCCAAGCAGCCTCCCCATTATCGTTCCACTTAAAATATTCCCTCGTTTCTCTCTCAATGTCAGCTCGGACCCCCTCATCTTCTAGTAACGATTTATTCCGCCTCCAGAACTGTATGCCTCTCCCCTCACCCTCCATTCTCAATCTTACCTCAACTGGTGCATGATTAGACCATGTAATTGAGTCTATCTCTGCCCCCTTAATCCTACCCCCCACCTCCTTCGAGACCCAAATAGCATCTATTCTTGAGTAGGAGCCATGAACCGGCGAAAAATAAGAAAATTGTCTCTTCCCCGGGTGTTGTAATCTCCACACATCTATCAAACAATGTTGCACTACAAAGTTACGATATCGATTCCTATCTGCCCTTTTACCCTCTCTTTTCCCAGTGGCGTCCCTAGCCGGGTTCCATGTTAAATTAAAATCACCTCCACATATTAGAATACCCTCCCCAAATTTCCCCACCTCCTCATTCATTTTTGTCCAGAATTCAGCTTGTGCTCCGGTTGGTGCGTATACATTCACTATACAATACAATTCGTTCCCCACCTTCAAACGCAAAAACACATACCTCCCCGCTTTGTCCTGCACAGTAGTTTGCAAGTGCATCTTTAATCTTGTGTCCAACAGTATGGCTACCCCCCCCCCCCTTTTTTTTCTTTTCTATTATGTTAGATGCATGTATACATACTCCATATCCCCTGGGCTTAACCAGGTACTCTGTCGCTCTTGTCAAATGCGTTTCCTGTATCATCACTATCACTGTTTTCTGGCGTGCTATTTCTGTATACAATTTTTGACGCTTAAATGGGGAGTTAAGCCCCTTTACATTTAATGATACTATTTTTAACTCACCTTTGTTTCCTATTTCCCCTTATTCTTCTATGCCTCCCTAATATATCCCTCCCCCTGTTCCCCCCCCCCACCCCACCTCCCTTCTCTTTCCCCCCTCTCCTGAAGAGAGATTTGTCTTCCACGATGGTGTCTGGTTATCAGGCCATTACCTGTCCTACCCCTCCATTCCACTTCCCCCCCCTTTTCTCTAACCCTTCCTCGATAATCCCCATTTCACCACTGCCACCCCCCTAAATACCTTAACTAGCCCACCTCCAGATCCTTTCCTTCTGCCCCTTCCCCCATCCCCCCTTACCCTTGAAGTAAACTACTACCTACCCCTCCCCGTCTACCTTCTACTTCATAACCAGTTAATACAGTGTCCTCTATTTCAGACTGCTCCTTTCTCCCCCACTTGCACTACTTGGCTCTCTCTGTGCAGCCGTGCCAGCCGTCGACCCGCCGCTGGTACTCTGTGCCATCGTAGATTATTCATCTTGGATGTGATTGATGCTGTGGTGGCTGTTGTTCCAACTGATACTCTCTCTCTCTCTGGAAGGTTGGTTAGTCCTAGTCCAGGCTTCCTCACATGACTGCACTCGTCTCGACCGTCCCTTTACTGTTATCAGCAAACCAAAGGGAAACAACCATTTATATCTCATATCCTCCCTTCTCAGGTATGCTGTCACCTCCTTAAGATTTCTTCTGCGCTGTAACGTTCCCGAGGAAAGATCTTGGAGGAGTTCCCGTTTGTGCTCATCCCTAGTAACCTGCCTCATTTTCCTCGCTGCACTCAAAAGCCTTTCTTTAGTTTTAAATGAGCTTAAACACACCACTATATCTCGTGGCTTGTTGTCTCTTGCTGGGCCCAGGCCTCTATGTGCTCTCTCTATTTGCAAAGGCTCTACCTCGACACCTTCCTCCAGATCTGCGGTTACTAGTAGTGACTTGAATATTTTAGCAATCACTTCTTCACAATTCTTATATTTTGGGTCTTCTGGGAGGCCTCTTACCCTAATATTACATCTCCTGGATCGATCTTCCAAGTCCTCCACTTTCACTTGCTGCTCTTCTTGAGCTCGTTTTAAGTCCTCCCATCCTTTTTGTAATTCCTCTATTCCCCTTGCTGCTCCAGCTGGATCTCTGTTTCTTCAACTCGGTTTCCCATATCCACAAGATCTTGTCTCAGAGATTGTATAGTCTCTTTTAGTTTATTTTTCACTCCATTTATTTCCATTTTAATCTCCTCTTTTATCGTTGTTAGCCATTCCTTTAGCGTAGCAGCCTCTCCTGGGCTACAACCCCTCCCCATCTCCTGCTCCTGATCAGTCGGGCTACCGGCTGTGGGCTGGCCTCCTTCTCCCCCTCTCTTCCTCTTCTTACCATCGCATATGAAGATCTGAATTAATCCAATTTCTTCCTTGCTGACTGTACTCCTTTGTTTTTATCCATTATCTCTCTTGATCCTCCGTGCTGTCAGATCTGGTCTTCTGGGGATTGTCCAAGGGTTCTCCCTCTACCAGGTCCTCTTGCACTCTCGTTCTAAAACTCCCTTTTAAGGTGCTGTTTTGTTCCTGTCTTGTTAGTGTGGTCTGTCCGGTTCTGGGGAATGCACAATGCTCCGGTCCTGTGTTGTAGCTACTGAACTGGTTTCTGCTTGGCTGCTTGGCTCCCTGGCTCTGTTATGGTGGTTCCTGTAGCCCTATGGCAGCTCTCTCTCTATGTTCCCACTGCTATCTGGTCCTCCTCTGCTCTGTTACAGTAATGGTACCTTCGGAGTTCTCACTCCATGTTCTCTCACTACGGCGCCGTTTGACACTGCCTGCTCTCCACGGGCCTCTTGCACTTCCTCCGATTCCCCTCTGTTGCTCAGCACTGCCACGCGGTTCCTCCGCTCGATCTCACTTTTGCGGGTGCAATTTGTGTTTTGACACAAACCCTCCTGCCCCTCACATCGCAGCCGCTGCTGCCTTCCCTGCAATCGGTGTCCCGCTCAGTGACTCACCAGCCCTAGAGCTGTGCGCGATCCGCCACTTCTCTTCTGGGCACTGCTCCGGCCCGCCACGTGGCCTCCCAATCAGGCGGCTCTCATTTGTGCTCCGCTTACTGCGGCGCGCTTGCAATGCTTTTTCTTTGCTCTGCCCGCTTTTTCCCCATTTGGGGTGTCGCGCTACTGCCTCCCCTCCTCTGCTCCTCTCAATTCACTCATTTTGGGGGTATATTTCCCCCTTAGTACAGGCTTTGACGGTGAAGCTGGGACTCTACACCACCATGTAACCCGATGACATCACCGGAAGTCCAAAATATTTGTTGTTTTTTTTTTTTTTTAATTGCCCACCCTGTATGTAGGTAAGCACCGTGTGCCCACCATGTTGTGGAACACCATGCATAATTTTAGCCACATATAGCATAAACATTCCTGGAGGTGGATTTAAGATGGGAACTGTACCAATGCATCCATTTTTTGTATTTTCAAAAATGCGTGTGTTACTTTAGTCCAAAGAAGTACTCTCAGATAAAGAAGTTGAGGTGAATGCGGGTATTTTTTCCTCACATGGATACTTTCATTTTTAAAATCGCTTATGTAAAAATTGGCGCAAATTGTCGCTTGAAAATAACGGTGCATTTTTGTTCTATCGAACTAATACTGGAAAACGGTACAGAATTTCCATGGCAAGCAGTGTGAGCTGAAGAACTGTATGACTCTCTTTAACGTCAAGTGCACATTCCTACACTGACAGAATAATGGTTGCTAAGAAGGCTTCAGAGACCACATTTGTGCTAGTTTATGAATAGAAAGATAGCTCTATTGTTTCATTGTTTCAGGACAGATATTGTTGGAGTTGTGCTAAAAGCAGTCATTAGGGCTATACCTCTAGGTGATACAGAGTTCTGAAATAGAACTATTTTTGGAAGTACACAGATTTTGCTATCCAAGATAATTTGGTTCTTCCTTTCTATACAGAATTGATAGATCTGAGACAATAATCCTTATAGCTACGGTAATCCGCAAAATAACCTATGAGTAATTTGCATATTTGTAAATTTATATTTTAATATTTTCCAGGAGCTGCTGGGTTGCCAGGAGTCAGCGCTGACTCAAAGGCACACATTGCATTATTATTATTACTATTGTCATTACTTTATGCAACTCTAAATGTTTACAGCTGCTTTACAGATATAGATACCCCCTCATTGTTTAGTTAAGTCAGACTGGCAACAGAAATATGAGTAGATAGAACCACATTTAAGATTAAAGGTGTGTAATTAGATAAATTATCTAATTAATAGCATATCCTATGGGCAGAGGTCTTTTACAGCAGCAATCATGGTGGAGAGAGGGCCGAATCTGCCTGCAGGAGTAGCATGTTCCACGGGCAAAGACTCTTTAAGGTTTAAATAGCCTCTGCTTAAGGGACACGCTATTCCCGCGGGCAGGATCATCTCTCTCTCAGCCCCAAGGGGAGGAGAAATAGGGCGGGGGGGGGGGGGACATTGTGAGGTGAAGGAGATATACTGGGCACCCTGAGACAGACGGGAGAAGCTGAATGCATAGGAGGGGGGGATAGGGAGGCAGGGGAGATGAAGGGAGATAGTGGACATGGGAAGGGGGCATAGGAAGAGTGGACATAAGGATAAGCAAGAAGGGGAGGTGAAGTGGCGATGCTGGATATAGGTTATAGAGACTATAGGAAGATCCTGGGCATGGGGGGATGCAGAGAGACACAGGAGAGATGCTAGACCCGGGGGTAATAAGAGGAGGGGGGAGTGCAGGACATGGGGGTAATAGGGAGAGAGAGGGGAGAAGATGGAAAGAGATGGAAAGATGCTTGACATAGGAGTAATAGGCAGGGGATGGTATGGTATGGAGATGGGGAAAATGCTGGGCTTGGGGAATAGGAAGGGAGAGAGCAGACATGGAAGGATAGGTGGCGAGAAATTGGATGGAGGGAAAGTGAGAGAATGAGTGAGACTGGGGAATAATGGACCAGAAAAAAAGAGATGTGGAATGGGAGGACTGGGGTAAGGGTAAAAAGTGGTAGGTAGATGGAGTAAAAAGGAGGGGGATGGAAGACTGGATAGTAAGAAAGAGTAGTGAAATTTCAGTGGACAGAAAGAGAGAAAAATAAATGGAAGGAAGACGAAGGGAAAAGATCAATATCCAAGATGGATTGACGTCAAGTAACAAAAGAGGAGACAAGAAATGTCAGATGGACTAAAGACCATATAAAGAAAGCTAAGAGAAGACAGAGGAAAGCAGAAACCTCAGATTGGGAGCAGAATGATCAGAGAATAAAATGGTTAGACAACAAAGGTAGAAAAAATCATTTTAATTTAGTGATCCGACTGCGCTGTCTTTATATTTTATACAGTACAGGGAAATGCATCTCTTTCTATTTCTCTGGTGTTCCATTGTATGCAGAATCTGGTTTCTTGGGGTTACAATTTAATTCTTATCAACATATTTTTATTTTTAGGTTGTGGTCACTTATTTTGTACTTGGTGAGGGTCTGAGTTCTAAATGTGTGACCAAGGCCAGGTGTGGTGTTAACATGGAGTTTGTACGTAAGGATCTGTACTGTAGTAATCTGAATTGTTCAGCTTTTCAAATAGGTGTTGGATGTCCCAGGGCCCACTTGCAGTATTTATACTGATGCTTTTCTTTGGGTAGGCTCCTTATGTGAGTTTTGGAAGTTGGTGTTGTTATGGTATGGTAGATTTGCTCTGTAGAGCTTCAGTGACGTTTGTTGGGTTTGTATTACTGGCAAATGTTTGTTGTTAGTGAGATGACCAGAATCAGATTTTTTTTTTTTTTTTTAGATATTGAGTTCTGTGGGTGACTGTCCTAGTTCTGCTCTTCACCCAGTGTCGAGGGAGGGGGCTCTGTGGATGCAGAATATATGCTCAAAAATAAAAAGCAAGAACTGCAACGCAGTTTATAAAAACAAAATGTTTATAATTTGGTGTTATAAACTGTGCTGTGGTTCTCGCTTTTTCTTTTAGTTTCTTGGTGTGCGAACATCTTGCATTTCCTTTGTGCTTTTGTGGAATATATATTTACATTAACACCATGCTGGTTCAGTGTGCAGTTTCAAGTTATGTTGGAGATGTCAAGCCTCTCTTGGTGTTTATGCTGGAGTGGGAAGTGTTGTGTTGGGGTCATAAAGTCCCTCTCATTTTTCTGAGGATAGGAAGTGCTACTGTATGTAGGGGCCACTGAGACTCTTGTTTTCTGTAAGTGGAAAATTCTGTGTTGCGGCTGCCAAGTCGCTCTTGTTGTTTTTGTGGGAGTGGGAGCTGCTGTGTTAGTGCTGTTGAACCCCTCTTGTTTGGCACATTTAGCAGCATGTTTCCTAAGCTTTGTGCTAGTGACACATGTGTGGGTCGCATTACTGGTGCGGGGCTATAGGCGAACTTCAGGGTGATAGTTGCATCCCCTACAGTTACTACATTTCACTGTGGCAAAATGGCTGCCGGTGCAACTAAGGCCACCCATTGAGATAACATTTGTTGCACCCATGCTACTTGCGCTGAGCCATTATGTTAGATTCTGCTGACAATGCAGATGCCTGAATGTAAGAATTCTTTCTCTTGCCTCACTCTGGAGGAAAGTATAATTTTGGGAAAGAAATCCTGAAAACCTAAGGGTAATGGAAAAAGCATGGAACTTGCTCCCTGGTCCGGCCGGAATGATTTTTGCTTTTCTGTCGCTCCAGCTTCAGTTCCTACTGCCAATACATTGTGTGCATGACTGCCAATAGGAAGTGAAGCTAGAACAAGAGAAAGCTAGAACAACACATGCTTGATCAAGAAATGAAAACACACCCTGTGATCCCACAAGGGGAAAGCATGGATTTATTGGTTTGTCATTGAAACCTGCTTAACCTATGTGGTTTAAATCATCAACATGTTCATGTTGTCACTGTCTTCCTATATTGCGACTATTCTTTGCATCAGCATTCAGGACCGGCCCAACTATTGTATGGGAAGGTTGCCCACACATAGCCCCGCACCTCGGAGGGCCTCACGCTTGCCTGATCAGCTTCAGAGGGAGTCAGTGAGACCTGAAGCTCAGTGCCGTGGCTCACCTCTGCACAGCCGCAGGAGTACATAGCGGTGTTTTGGTTTACTCCTGTAAATGTAAATGACAGTTACTGGTGCTGCCGGGTTCAGGAAATTAAACAAGCTCTTTCTGTCTTGTGCAAGACAGGAAGTGCCCCCATTTAACCTCCTGCCACTCAGCACGCCGGCGAACTATGACTTATCACAGCCGCGGGAGTGAAGGAAAACACTGTTTGCTCCCATGACTGTGCAGAGGTGAGCCGGGCTTCCGGCCTTACTGGCTCCCTCTGAAGCTGGTCAGGCACACACGGGGCTCTTTGTGGTGTGGGGGCATACGAGGATGAGTGGGTGGAGGAGAAAGCCGCTGACCCTGTAAGAAAACTGCGGCTAGAATGGGAAATGGGCTAATGTTGGGGGATGGGGAGACTGCTATTGAAAGGGAGATAATGCTGGGACTGGCGGGGGGGCTGATACTGGGGGGCCAGGACTGGAAAAGGGCTGATGTGAATGGAGGGACTGGAAGAGAGCTGAAGCTGGGAGGGACTGGAACTGAAGGAATACCGATACTGATGGGCTAGGGCTGGAAATGGACTGATGCTGGGGGATGAGAAGCCTGAGAGTGTTAGGCAGATTGATGATGGAAGGGATTGCACTGGAGGAGGACTGAAAAAGAGCTGATGCTGGGGACTCCTCCCCCTCCCTCCTCCCATCATCTTCTGAATGTAAAAAGCTTTGATGATGTCCGGGGACCCTTCTATTTTAAAAAAAGAATGCTGTTCTAGCTAAGTGCGCCTTGGCTTGTGTCTTTAATGTCCTGTGTGCCTTGAGCCAAATAACCAATGCCACCAGCAGCATACCGTTTATTTATGTTCTTTCTTTACCTGTCTCCTGTGCAAACTGCCCCCGCTCTGCCTATCCCTTTTTGTGGACCTTCGATATGTTTGGGGCTATCTTCCTCTAGCCCAAATACGGCATTAGCCTGTACCTGGTCCCATTTCCACCCTATTACTTTAGTTGAACTATACAATACTTTATCCAAGGCTAGGAAGACCACCTGTGCACTAGACCCTATCCCTTCCAGCTGGCTGATTGCCCCAACTCTGTGCTTATTGCCCACCATACTTACCATCCTCAATTCCAGCTTAACATCAGGTACCTTCCCTGCTCCTTGGAAATCTGCCATCGTCCGCCCCCTACTTAAGCAATCCTCACTTGACCCTTCTGTCCTGTCTCACTGGTGCCCAGTTTCAAACCTTCCCTTTTTGTCAAAACTATTAGAACGCTTTGTGTTTATACAATTAGCATCACATATTGAATCTACAAACACGCTACATCCATGTCAGTCCAGATTCCGTGCAGGACATAGCACAGAAATAGTACTTCTTGCTCTGTTGAATGAAATTCATATTGCTCATGATCGAGAAGACATCACCTTGCTTGTTTCACTAGATCTATCATCTGCTTTTGATCTTGTGGATCAGAGAATTCTCCTTTCTCGACTTTATGATACTGGTCTTCGGGGTACAGTTTTACAGTGGTTTTGATCATTTCTCACTTCACGCACTTTCTCCATCTCTTCCAACAACCAATCTTCTCACCCCATTTCACTTATCTGTGGGGTTCCACAGGGTTCTGTTCTTTCGCCGTTGCTTTTTAATATTTTTCTTGCCCCTCTGCCCCTTTTAATTCAGCAATTCCCAGTCTCCACGTATTTATACACAGGCGACATTGTTCTTCTTTTTCATTTATCACCGGTAGATGTGAACATCTCACCTCTCAATGACTGCCTTTCTCATGTTGAGTCTTGGCTTTCTTCTAACGTTCTTCGCGTGAACCCTTCCACGTCAACTGCCATGTGGGTATCCTTGAGTTCCCCTTGCCCTACAGTTGCTCCTCAGTTTGCTTCATCCACCATTCCTCTGGTTTCCTCTTTTCGCTATTTGGGTGTCACTCTAGATTCTTCTTTTTCTTTTCACGAGCACCTGTCTATTCTCATACGTCGCTCTTTCCATGCGCTTAGACAGATTAGAGCAGTCCGCTCACTGCTTCCTTCCTCATCTATCATCACCTTATTGCTTGCACTTGTCATGAATCGACTTGACTATTGCAATGTAGCTTTGGCTAATCTACCACACTATCAACTTCAATGCTTGCAACTGCTCCAGAACATGGCTGCATGCCTTGCAACGCATTCTAGACGATCTGATCATATTTATTTATTTATTTATTTATTTAACAGGTTTTCTATACCGCCTTTTCCTTAAATCAAAGCGGTTACCAAGACACAAGAAGGGAGAACAGAGACAGGGGGGCATACACTGACTAAACTAAAGAGTGAAGGTAAAATTGGGATACACAACATCAGGGAACTGTTACAGTAAAACAAGTTACATGCAGGCTATAATAATAGAGACTGTTAGATGTCTGTACCATAGTACTCAGTGAAGAGTACAAATTTCAGTTGTTTTCTGAACTCCTTTAAATCATCCATGGATCGCACATCGGGAGGGAGAGAATTCCATATAAGTGGGGCCGATAAGGAAATTGCCCTTTGTGTAGTACATTTACACGCTTTTCTGAAACTACTTGGGGTGCTGAGGGTGTTTGATGTAGTTATTCGTCTTGGCCTGTTGTTATTCTGGAGTAAGAGATTATGAAGGCTAAAAGCAGAGCATTTATGTCTGATCTTGAATATATTAATTACCATCTTGTATTTGACGCGCTGGCTTATTGGAAGCCAGTGGAGCTCTTTGAGAGTAGGGGTAATGTGATCTTGAGATGCTGAGCCAGCAATAATTCTGGCTGCCGTGTTCTGAGCCATCTGAAGAGGTTTAAGTGAGTGTTTTGAAAGACCGTAGTAGATAGGATTACAAAAGTCCAGAATAGGAGTTATTAAGGCTTGGCAGACAGACCGGAAGTGGTCATATGAGAGTAAGGGCTTGAGGCGTCTAATCACTTTCATTCTGTAGTATGCAGACCTCACAGTTTTTCTGATGTGTGACTGGAGGGTTAGACCTTTATCGAGGGTAATTCCAAGATATCTAACTTCATCCTTAACTGGTATTGTAATGTTGTTGTATTTAATGAAAGGTGGGGGGTTGAAGTCGGTGTTTCGAGTGACAATAAGCGCCTCTGTTTTATTGTAGTTTAAGGCAAGGTTATTGCATGTGAGCCAGGAAGACATGTTGTCAAGGCAATTTGTGATCTTGCTGTAGTCGGGGTTGATGAGATCAATCGGTGTATAAATCATGATGTCATCTGCATAAATCGTATAACTTATTTGATGGGCTGCCATAATTTGACAAATTGGCTGAATAAAAATGTTGAATAGAAGGGAAGAAAGCGCAGATCCCTGAAGTACTCCTTGCTTGATATTTGTAGGCTGTGAAGTGTTGTTTCCAATTTTAACCTGAAACTGCCTGTTTGTTAAATAAGAGTTAAACCAACTAAGGACAGTACCAGAGATACCGATACTTTCCAATCTTGATAGGAGGATAGTGTGGTCAACTGTGTCGAAAGCCGCTGATATATCTAAGAAGATCAATAAAGATCCTTGCCTGTAATTGTCTATGGTCTGGGTGATATCATTGAACAGATAAAGCAGCAGTGTTTCAACTCCATGGTTGGGGCGAAAGCCATGTTGATGTAGATCGAGTGGGGCATGGTCGTCAACATGGTCTTGGAGTTGTAGCTGTACTGCTTTTTCTATTACTTTGGCTAGGAATGGTATGCTAGAGATTGGCCTATAAGCCGCTGGATTGTTCTTATCCAGGTTTGTTTTTTTGAGGATAGGCCTTATTGAGGCTAGTTTAAGTTGTTCGGGTATTATTCCTTGAGATAGGGATATGGATACGATATTGTGTATATAACTGAGGAAGTTATGCTTGGTTGCTTTGAGCCATTGAACTGGGCAAGGATCAGTAGGGGCAGTGCTAGTTCCTTCGGGCCCAGCGTACGTCGTCTTTTGCTGGCCGGTTTAGGTCTTCGGGTCGTGGCGGTGCTCTGAGAAGACCAGTAGGCTGCACAGTGCTTGTCTTGGAGCAAGCGCGGGATATCTGTAGGTTCATATTCAAAGCCGTCCGGTTACATGTCCCTCCATTGTGGAATGCTGTACTAGTAGGCATACTTCATATGCTGGGCTTACAAGTTGGCTTCCGCGCTGCTCGGCATCAGCCAAGGTGACTGCCGGTTTAAGCTGTGGAGTCAGCCTGGAGGAGGGGCCTTGCGTTCTCTGGACAATGCCCTGTTCGGTTGTGTGCCTTGTGGCCCTTGCCTCCATTGGCTACCACTTCAGTTCAGATTTAAATACAAAATCCTGATTTTGACTCACCGGGCACTCCATACTTCAATGCCACAGTATCTTGCTGACCATATCTCTCTACATACACCTTATCGCTAACTCTGCTCTGTCCATGCTAACCGGCTTTCCCTCCCTTCTCCGTCTCAAGCTTACCTTGAACATACACAACATGCTGCGTTCTTTTTCCTCAGCCCAGCACTATGGAACTCCCTGCCTTCCGCACTCCGTTTAGAACCCACCTACCAAAAATTTAAAGCATTACTCAAAACACACCTATTTCAGCAGGCTTTTAACCTCCCTTCTACTGATTCCCTATAGACTGTGTCCTCTGTGTTATTTATTCTTGTCTGTTTCCTGTTCTTTCTCTCCATTCTTATTAAATATGGCATTCCTTTCTTTTTCCCGCAGCATGGAATTGTTTTATATTTTCTTTATTGTAAACCGCCCTAATGTTTCGACGTGGGCGGTATATCAAGTGTAAATAAAGATAAAGATAACTCTTGCATCAGTGCTGAAGCCTCATGAATACAAGCTCCCAAAGGTGTGCCGGCATCCTGTTCGGTCTCTCCTTCAACCACGGAGTTGCGCATCTGAAGCGTGTCCACTGACAATGGACCCAGCCCTGTCCCCTCCATCTTATCCTTTGCCAGTGCCACTCAGCTCTGAAGCCTTATGCTTTGAGGATGGCTCTTCATGCCTTCTTTCTCATTGCAGCCCATCATTCTACCTTCACCTACATTACGTCCATCTCCACTACTATTGTAAGAAGGTACTGAACCTTTCAAATTAGGAACATGAAACTGAGCACCCCGTCAGTAAAGCACTTGTGATAATACTGCCCTTGAAATTTAAACCCAAGTGGAAGCATGTTGAACGAATGGGCAGCATTCTGAATGCAGATTCTATATTTGTTTTTGCCAACCTAGAGCTGTTGCACTGCTGCCTAATCATATCCAGAACAGAATCAACAGGCTACACAACCATCAGCAGAGAAAAGGCAGCCAAAATACAGACCCGAGGAGGAAAAGCAAAGGCAGGCCATATCGATCTTTCAGCAGTCAGATTTATAGTTCAGAGCAGTGGCATTCCTACTGGGAATGGACTGTAGCACACAAGCAACTTGGCGCCAATGAGCTGATCAGTTCCAGGAAGTACAGGCAGAGCAGATGAACATGTTCATTGGTTTCCGTCAATACATCACAAGAGTAGAACAAAAGGCAGGTTTACTTCAAATTCCCCCCTTTTACATTCCTATGGGATAGGGAAGGCCGTCATCCATACTCCCTAGGCAATGAGCACAGAAGTGTTCCCTTTCCAGTATCCTCAGCAGGCCATGCTCATGCCAGAGAAAATGAGGGCCATCCCATTCTTTGGAGAGTGGCCAGCAGTCAGACAGGGGGACCCTTCTAACCTTTTCTTATATCCAGGACCATCTACCCATGGCAGCAGTTCATAAACTGAGAGGGATGTCTTGACCAGCACAGGGCTAACCCAGAACAGTGACAATGGGGGGGACTACAGCTTCAGGCAAAGGCATTTAACAAGAAATTACCTGTCCAAAGCATAGAGCGAAACAAGGCGTTGTGGAATCTGCATATATCTATCCTAAATACCTCAACAGGGTCAATGAATGCTTGCATAATACAGGGGAAAATGTTGATCAGGGTAGTAGTGTAAGGTTGGTATGAACTAGGCATGTGCATTTCTTTGAAATGACATGGGAAATAACAAAATTTCTCTATTGTTTCTTAATCTGAACACGACACTAAAAAATCCGAAATACAGTTTCTCCGAAGTTGAGGTGTGTTTGGGACATTAATTTTGATGTCTATGTGAATTGGATTCTATGAAAAGAATCTTTATATGACCCCTGATGCAGGCATGTGCCCAAATATGGCCATGCAAGGACGTTGTATGTAATTTATTTGCTAGTTTTGTGTATGTACTTTACATAGCCCATTGTTATCTGCAATTTTCAGTTTGTTTATTAATATTTTTTAAATTGACTATTTCAATTCATCTATTTATTTATTTTTGTGTTATGTATTTGAGTTATCTTTGTGAGCTGGGGTTACAAAAGTATGCAGAAGATAAGATGTAGTAATATCTTGTCTCTCTGGACTTTTTCAGAAAAACTAGTGCTTACTTTTATGTAATACATCTGTAATACAAGCGTTGAAGTTGATAGCGTGGTAGATTAGCCAAAGCTACATTGCAATAGTCAAGTCGGTTCATGACAAGTGCAAGCAATAAAGTGATGATAGATGAGGAAGGAAGCAGTGAGCGGACTGCTCTAATCTGTCTAAGCGCATGGAAAGAGCGACGTATGAGAATAGACAGATGCTCGTGAAAAGAAAGAGAAGAATCTAGAGTGACACCCAAATAGCGAAAAGAGGAAACCAGAGGAATGATGGATGAAGCAAGCTGAGGAGCAACTATAGGGCAAGGGGAACTCAAGGATACCCACATGGCAGTTGACTTGGAAGGGTTCACGTGAAGAAAGTTAGAAGAAAGCCAAGACTCAACATGAGAAAGGCAGTCATTGAGAGGCGAGATGTTCACATCTACCAGTGATAAATGAAAAAGAAGAACAATGTCGCCTTAGGGTGGAGTATTCCTTGGGGTAGAGAATAGGTGGAACAGGGAGAGGATTGGCACTTGCACAGAGGGGATCATTTTAGAAGCCCTAATCGTGCTTTAGATGTCGGAAAACTGGCATAAAGTCATCCAAAGCACATGGTTAGGGTGTTCCCAGGATCCAGGACATCCCCACTTGATCACAAAAATGTCATGGACATCTGGCATCATGTCTAATTTTAGATCTGCTTCAAGGCACTAACAGTGAGGAATAAGCATCTGAAAAATGCTCATTTTAGCTGAAAAACATCCAGAGGGTATAGAGAAGAAAGTTCTCTATCATCTCCAATACTCGGCACAATTTTAACTATAGCAGCAGTGGGATTTGAACCTTAGCTACCCTGTTCCTAACCCACTACTCTAACCATTATGCTGTCCTAGATGTTGGGGTTCTGAAATGCAGTAGAAATTCCCTGCAGTCATCCCTATCGGGCATGAACAGGTTTGAAATCATTTTTTCACCTGGACGTGCCTGCATTTTTTTCAAATGTTCTGGCTTAGATGTCCCAGGTTGTACTTAGACAGATCTTCTAAAACTCCCCTCAGAGATAATTGTGCCTTGAATCAGGTACAGCAACCTTTGTGGAAGCAGTTGTACAAAGACACACAGGCACATATAGGGGTATGTTTACTAAACTGCGGTAACGTTGCCCGTGTTAGGTTCCCTGGATTCCCATATAAGGGAATGGGCGGTGCATCATCATAGCAAGCTGTGTCAGTTAACGTGCGTTACAAGGCGCCTTAGGCTAACGCACGTTATAAGGCACGTTACAAGGCACGTCATAAGGCACGTTATAAGGCACCTTAGTAGGCACAGTACAAGGCACGTGCCTTGTAACTTGCCTTGTACTGTGCCTAGTAAGGTGCCCAGCACTAGGTCCATAGTACATGTGGTGCTAGAGATAGGTCCTGCTGCACATCCCCATCACTACTAGTGTGTGACAGGTGCTCCCACCAGTGCAACCAAAAGTACTTCTGTTACCATCTGGGTTCTGCAGTCACATTTGGCCCTGTGGGACCAGACACCACTCAGATTAGTGTGTACGCAGTGTCAAGGTCTGGCTGCCATGGGTACCTGTTATCAGGGTAGCGGTGGGACGGGGGCTAGACTCGCATGAGGTTTAGGTAGCACTGCCTTTATGGGTCTAAGTGGTATGCACTATATACCACAAGGGGCCCACAATCACCATTATTGTAGATGAGGGTGTGGTGGGACAGGTGCCTGCACCCTGTGGAATGGCTGTAATACCAGCAACCACAGTCCTGCTGGCCGATGACAGCCCTCCAGGGTTGATGGGCCAGAGCCATACATGTGACCGTGGCAGACCAGCAGTGATGCTTGGGGTGGGCAGGGGAAGGTTCCACGCAACGATCTACTATCCGCCAGCACAATCAGACTGCACCTGCAGCATCCTACAGGGTGGTCCCACCATGCACAGACTAACTGCAGACAGCCCACTAGCCAGTCCATAGTG
Organism: Ichthyophis bannanicus; assembly: GCA_033557465.1. NCBI lineage: Eukaryota > Metazoa > Chordata > Amphibia > Gymnophiona > Ichthyophiidae > Ichthyophis > Ichthyophis bannanicus. The sequence goes on along the minus strand of CM066040.1, from coordinate 241,254,839 downwards.
CATGCTCATGGGGAAACCCTGTGCACCCAGAGGTGGGATGCACAGCACAAACACCAAGTAGGTATCTCTGATTGGGGCCCAGAACCAGGAACACACAGGTATCACTAGAGACAAATAATGTGTGGCACTAAGTGGGAACATGGACATGCCATGGCCACTGCTCGGTCAGAGTGAGAGCGACCTACCAGCGTGACATGCTGTGGCCACCCTGCCCATGCAGGTCGTGGTCAAGCACTACAGTGTCCCAGCCATTGCCCTTCACCCTGTGCAGATGCATCCTGGCCAATCCGCCCTGTCTGGGCCATACCCACAATACCTTGCTCCTCATTATGCACATTTACAGGCTAACACTGGAAACAGTGTGAGCAATGTGGGCTCAGTGAGGTGTTGGCAGCCACAAAACAATGGATAGACATACGCACACTCCCACACCTATCTCAGTATTGTGCAGAGATAGAGGTGGTTGACAACCCTGCCCACCACACTGGTCCTGAGCACAGTGCCGACATTGCTAAACTGTGCAGGGGGTAGTAGTAGTGCTCTGGTGATAATTGCAGCTCCATGCTGGGGCCAACAGCCTGACACTCCATGAGGCTGTGTATAGTGGAGCCCATGTGAGTGGGTGTTTGTACCCCTGTACACTGCTGCGTTGGGGTTTGCACATGTTGTTGTTGTGGCTGCATTGTGGGATAAAACTATGGGGTGATGCTCTGCAGGTTCCACAGATGGGACTTGAGCCTTTTGCTCTTGAACATACTGGCTGAGTGTATTGCACCACACTGTTGCCACAGCAGCATAGTGGTCCCTGGGGCTACCCTTACGTTCCCCAGCCAGACCTCTTCTGTTGCACTGCACACCACGTACTGGTATAGAGCATGGGCTAGGTCCACTGCAGGTGGATACCACTACTCCCACCAGCACAAACACCCCCCCTGCCAAGCCGCCATGACCATATGCTGTCGATGCCGGTGGTGTGCAGTCCTAGGCCATCCAGGGGGCAGGTAGGCAGCTGCCTAAGGTGTGGGTTCTGGGGTAGGGGTGCCTACATAGCTGTCCACGCTTCCCCCAGCACTGCCTGTCAATATTATGTGCCCCTTTGTGTTCCTGCTGGGTAATGTCCCATGGATGGGACATTGTGGGACACAGACTCATGGGCATGTTTGACCCTGGTCTGTTGCTGTCTTGCTGGTGTCCATTTTCTGCATTCCTATGTACCCCCTATGCAACCGCCTACTCCACCCCATGCCCCAGTAGCCCCCACTGCATGTCCCGCCTACAGCCCCCATGCCCCATTTGCGCCATCACCATAGTGGCCTTTCATATCTGGGCACTATGCTGTTGCTGCAAATGGAGCACTACTATCACCTTTCTTGGGCTCCCTGCCTATGCTGTACATTGCTGACACTGAAATGGTTTCTCTCTCCTGCAAATGTGCATCTAACGGCAGGTTTTCATTCGCGGTAGGATTCAGCCCTTCAGTTCAGCGCGTTAATGTGCAGGGAGCCTCTCCACGCCCACTCCCCACCCACTGACCCCCAGCTCTCCACCCTCTCTCCTCCCTCTGTGGTGTCTACCGCGCCGCGGAACGCTTCCGCGCGGGTTGTAGCATTACCGCGCGTTAACGTTACGTTACCGCTCATTAACATTACCTACCGCGCAGTCTGTAACGTTACCGCAGTTTAGTAAACATACCCCATATTGTCTTTATAAAATAGGTACAACATATGTGGCTATATTTATTTATTTAGCTGTATTTATATACCACCTTTCACCAGGTCAAGGCGGAACAAGAGAGAAAATACAATGTAACAGCATCTTCAACTATATACAACATAAAACTGATACATAACAGTTTATAACTATATACAGTCTTGAAATATGTACATTATATAGACTTAGATTATGTGTAGGTACATTCAACTGGCCTATGTTAAGGGGGTGAAGTGTTCGGTGAATAGGTATGTTTTCAGATGTTTTCTGAAGGTTTTGCGATTTGTGATGTTCCTGAGATGGTCTGGGAGAGTGTTCCGTATAGAGGGTGTCTACAGTTGGAATGCTCGCTTACATGCTTGCTGGTTAGATTTGGTTCTAAGGTGAGGGATGACCAGGGTTCTCATAGTGGAGGTCAGTCTAGATCCGAGTTACTTTGTGGTCTGAAGAAGCATGTGTGGGGTGTGTGGGGGAGCCGGTGGGAATTGCTTTGTGGTTAGGATGAGAGTTTTGAATTTTATTTGGCTCTGTAATGGGAGCCAGTGGAGCTGTTTGAGTACAGGGGTGATATGGTCCTGTCTTGTTGCTGCTTGTAGGGTTCTTGCTGTTGAGTGGAAAGCTGTTTGCAATGGGAGGAGTGTGGACTGTGACAGATTTTAGTAGATAGCGTTGCAGAATCCAGGTGGGGTATCATTTATTAATTTATTTATTTAACTAGGTCTATATACCACTTGTCTACCAGTCAAAACGATGTACATTCAGGCACTATATATATTTTTCCCTTGTCCCTGAAGGACTCACAATCTGTTTTTGTACCTGAGGCAACAGAGGGTTAAGTGGCTTGCCCAAGGCCACAAGGAGCACATGTGGGACTAGAAACCCCAGTTCTTTTGGCCCAAGGTTGCTGTCCTCTAGTGGGATTCGAACCCCTGGCCCTCTGGAAGTCTGTTGGTTCAAGGAATGGTCGGAAGCATTGTAGTGTCTTCGTTTTGAAGTAGATTGTCTTGGTGATTATATCTTTTCTGCCTAGGAGTCCAGTTATAAAATTGCACTCTGCGTGGCTAGCCCCTCTTTACTGGAGTTTACTGTTTAGTCAAGATAGATAACAAATCTGAGGCTTCATTTAAGACAGCAAGGCCATGAATGAGAAGATTTAAGGTAGAATTGTCTTTACCAGGAAGGGATGTGCAAATGGCAAAAATATTTGGTTCATATGGACTATGATCTCAATTTTTGGACACTTTTTTGGTTTCACAAATTGTTTTAATAAAAATTGTTTAATGTGCGTTTGAAGTTTTTAGCCCAGGCTGATTGACTTAACCTACATTAATTCATAGGTTAATGCGCATGTAAAATGACATTTAGAAAGGCCATTTAGGTGGGATATCCAAGTTGACATCTCTGAAATTCCATGTGAGGGGCAGGAGAGAAGGTGGGCATGTGTAAATGTGTTCTAAAATCAACTTATCTCCACTCCAAAAGATAAACATATCTGCTAAGTCAAGAAAAAGGAGAGGTACAGCATCAACCCCCAGAAGAAACATGCCGGGAAACGGACGATTTTAGAAATGTGCAAGTGTGAAAAATACATATTTGCGAAAACCGGCAATGTATATGTGTCCACAATGGTATTTTGGAATGCACATGTATGGCTGTTGCCACATACACGTCTTGGCCTGCTATTTAGCAAGCAGAGATGTGCAGTGGCGTGGCAGCTCACAAAAAGGCCTCTGTATTTACCTATATGCTTTTTTGAGGGGGCAAAACGTATTGGGGGAGTTAGAGGGCTTTTCTCCCTCCTCCCTACTCTTGCTTGCCAGTCGTAATAACCACTTTTCAAATGTCAATTGCTGCCCGCGAGCAAGTATAGATATAGATGTGTCTATCAACAGTCAGAAACGTGTGGTGCCATTCTAAAATCAAGTGTACACGTCGATCACCCCGGACATACCTCCACCATACCCCAATGTGACATACACATGATTGCAACGGACACATGTTAATTTAAGTCTTTCTATAATGGCTCTTGGGACATAGATTTGATCGGCACATTTGAATGGGCGTTTTCAGATGTGCAAATCATGGATAGAGCTTATAAAATGACCCCCTAAATCAAATCACCATGCACAGAATTTTTTAAGGCACAATAATGTACATTCCTTGTTACCAAGCATTCAAAACATCCAACAATGATATCATAAATTTATAAAATGTTTGTCATACAGGATATTACTTCACCTTCCCTGATCTTCTTTGGGCGTCGCCAAGCCTGAAAGGCCTCATTCTATGAGTGCTGTGGAGATGATCCTGTCTCCTGATGTATACTAATAGAGTTGCAGGTCAGAAGCCTTTTCCAATTTCATACTACTGAACACAAAAATAGGAATTTGGTTTTGTACATCTCTGCTTGAGAACTGTAGAAGGCTGCAGAATGGAAATGATACTGTATTGTATAATATGATTTGTTAGGTAAAGCCAGATTAGCATACCTTTGTTTTAACTAATTGGCATTAGTTTAAAAATATGACACATGATTGTTTGCCTTTTGCTAATGATACTCTCACATTTCCATAAAGAAATGCCAGAATTAACACATAACGGTGTGTGCACTGAAAAATGCTAATGCCAGCCAAATGGAGCAATATCAGACACCAGGAAATGTAATTCTTGTCAACCATTTCATAACATATAATCTACTAGAAGGCATCCTGCAGTAGCACGATTTGACTCAGGAAAGTAACAGGACCGTGGTGATTTATTGAAAAATGTCACACTGGGCTGGGCAGTAACTTTTCAATTAACAAGTGGCCCTGTTTCATGCCCTATCATCGTCATGTCTGCTTCATGTCCAGTAGATTATAGTTGTAGTTATGGTAGCCTAGTGCGGTCCTTTGTTACACACGTAAAGTATCATCAATGTGTATTACTGAGAGAGCCGCAGGGTCATTTTCTGCTGTCATTTTCTGTGTTTCTTTAACAATTACAAAGCAAATCAAAGCTAGTTGTCTTAAAATAAAAGATTCATGATCCATGGTATTTACTCTTTGATTTGTGCATTTGCTTGCAGTATGTTTAAAATACAAAGGTCTACACTGTTCCACTTTGTATGCACATTTGCAGTAGGGGTTATGAGTTGCAGTGTAAGTAATTTTATAATGTATATGTAAGGTTTTACTGTATTGTAATAGTTTTTAACTTGAAGTATATGTGTAAGCACACATTGGGCAGTCTAGTTACTGGAAGTATGGCATGGTATGTGAGTAATAAATGAAATGAAACATATCGAAATGTAAAAAAAAAAAAAAAAACCACCCTAAATGTCATTTCTCCCCTAAGATATTGTGTTTGTTTTCTTACGTTGACATTCAGTTATATTCAATATATAGTGCACAGCATTGTTCATATAGCAAGAAGATGGAGCCTATTTTTTCATCAAATCCTGTTTAGGATTCCACTAGTGTTTGTGCATTTCACATTTTTCCTAGCTACATCGAAACTTTAAGAGAGGGTGAATAAATTGCTTGTGATTGCAATTTTGGTTTTTCATAAACATCACAAGAATTATAGAAGATTCCAGCGTACAGGTACATCTCCTCATAATGATGTTTGAATAGTATTTCTCAACAATCTGAATCCTAGTAACATTTTTCAATTACATTATTGGTTATGCATTGCAAAAACTGAGGAATAAGTTGAGCGAGTCTTTTAATTGCAAGTTTTACTGTTTGGAAGCATAAAAGTGCTACTGTTCTTGTGCTGTACCAGGAAAGCGTGATTGATAATATCTGTCTCGGATGTCACCCTGAGAGAAAAGAATATAACCTCAGTAGACGCGGTGCAATGCAGCTGTCTAGCATAGCTCTAATTTCTCTGCCCCATTGACGTCATTGTGAGGTTTCGAGCCCGTCTAGTGTGTCTAGTAAATTTGCACAGAAATGAAAGGAAGGAACAGAATGCCACAGACTCATAACCTGCGGTTCACAGAAAATGGAGGGCGATATTTTCCCTGTTCGGCATCAGGTCTGTGCTGCTAATCCCCTGCCCCTTTTCAATGCATTATAATGTCATTAAGAACCAAAAAGGCGATTAGCCTCGCTCTGTAAAAATGCAGCGTTTGAATGGCTGTCGCACTGCCAAAAGTGATCTCTGTTTTCTGAGGTTCGAAACCCCCCCCCCCAAAAATCAAGAATTTGTAAAGGTTTATTTTCTTCAGATCAAGAAACTTAGGGGCTGATTTTCAAAGCCCTTATCTGGATTAGGATGCAGAGAGAGAGATTCAGCTGCGCTATCTGGATAGTGTTGCTGAATATCTTCTCAGACCACCCTGGCGCTATCCATGCGGCGCACGATTCCATAATGTGCATGTCCGGCCCACAGACTCGTATAAATGACAGACGGGCTCTGTTTGACCCTAATTCTGCATGCGTGGCTCTGGACGTGCCTGTGGGTCCGGAATCGAGGACATAGACGTGTTGGCGCGGCACACACAAACTCTGGGACATGGGTGTACATAGCAAGCTGCGTGTACGTCCCTGCCTTCTTTGAAGTCCAAAAAGATGTGGGCTCCACTGGTGCCCGTCTCCATGTGGCCACGCCGCCTCAGTTAAAATGTGCATCCCCGAAGCTGCTCTTCACATGACGGCGTGGTGCCCATGCCAACTACTCATGAAAACGGATGATACAGATGTGCTGATGCAAAACAGACCATATAAGCTAGTCCTTTGCATAATCAGGACACTGCAAAGTGATCACTGTGCACTCAGATTTTGCAACAGCAAGTAGAGAGCAATATGATTGTCCTGAGACACCTTGCAGCACAATATACATGATAGAGGGCATGCACCAGCACAAACAGCACCCAAGAGCACTTCTAGAAAACAGCTGGTATAACATGATGATATGGAGTCCCAGGACTACTAATCTGATCTGTGTTTCTCACCCACACCTATACTCACCCACATACAATCCTTACATCAACAGTCCTACTTCTCGGATGACAGGAGTTGTTAGAGTGCCCTAGATCATCTCTTCTAGCTCACACAGCAATTGTCAGCATAGCCAGAATAAGCAGTACTGCACCTTTGAATATTTCTGTAGGGATGTTTAGTAATGTGTCTTTACCACACAACCTTCCCCCACATTTGCATCTTGTGGTCTTCCAAACTGCAGACACACCGGTTCAAAACATCTTTGTCACAGCCATCCATCTCTATGGGACCCATTGCGGAGCAGAGCAGAGCAGAAAAGCTTCTAAGTCCGGGCCTTATTCCGCATTTCCACTGGTATAACGTGGATGTCCATGGGAAACACGCAGAATGTACTTGGGCCTTTCCTGAATACGCCTTGCACGTCTCTGCTGCTGACCACTCTCCCCTTCCGCCCCCTCCCGCCCATATTGAGATCCCTGTGCTAGCGCCCTGTACATGCAGGGCCATAGGTGTTGCAGGATAGGGTCGTAGACATTTTTGCTAGAAATACGTCTGTCGCACATTCTGGAATGATGTGGCCACATTGCATAGAAGCAGTAACACTTCACAGACTTGATTTGCTTAGTGAAAAGATTTGGAAGGGTGATATTCAAAAGGGTTTACCCAGTTAGCAGAACCAGCTACTTGGCTAAAGCCCGGAAGTCCCAATATTCAGCAGCACTATCTGGATAGTGCCACAGAAAAACCCCACAGACTGCAGGAAAGACATCTGGATTAATCCAGGGTAGTCTGTGGGCAGAGCAGGGATGGTTGCAGCAGGTATCCAGGCAGCAACAATAGTGAGCCACTAACAGGATTGGTAAACTGCATAAAGTTAGGAGAGTTTAATGTCTGTCCTAACTTTATGCGGTTTACTTATTCGGTTAGCGGCTCAGTATGTCCACTGACTGGATACCTGCCGTGGTCGGCAGTAAAACTGGATATTCAGGACTGGACACCAGAGAGACTCTGGTGCTGAATATTCAGTTTTACTTTCAACGACGACGGGCAGGCGCTTTAAAAGCATTGGCCACCAGCACTGAATATAGACTCCTTGGCTTCTAAATGAATTATAGATTTAAAGGCAAAGCCGGGTGAAAGAATCTGCTAAGATAATTGGAGACAAGCAGGCTTCAGTGGTACATGAATGTGCACTCGAACCGCTGCTGCTAGTATTTCTAGATTCCATTTTTATGAGATCACTGTGTACGTGCATGCGTTCCCTTAACTTTTGCGCTTGGTGTCCTATCAGTGTCAGGTTTTAAGGACCACTCTAAGAATAAGATATGCCATACAGGTCAGACCCAAGGGTCCATCAAGCCCAGTATCCTGTTTTCAACAGCGGCCAACGCAGGTCATAAGTACCTGTCAGGTTCCCAAAATATATCAGGATCCCATGCTGCTTGTCCAATGGGTAAGCAGTGGATTTCCTCGGTTCTCTTTAATAGTACTTTATGGACTTTTCCTCCAGAAACCTGTCCAAACATCTTTTAAATCTAGCTACACTAACAGCATTTGCAACATCCTCTGGTATCTGGATTTTTGGAGTTCTTCTCACCCGGAGGTTAATGTAGGATAACGGGTAGAGGAAAGGGATGGCTCTATGGTTTTGTCCCCATCCCGCTTTTCCCTCCTATGCGTAAATTATCCCTGAGGCTCTCTGTATGCTCTTCTCTCTCTCTCTCTCCAATTTCCCCTGCCTTTCCATCATCCAGTTTTCCCCTCATGATCCCTCTTTTCCCCCTCTCCCTCCCCCTCCCCATCTTCTCCTCTCTCTTGCCCCATCTCCTTTTGTGACTTCACTTGACATCTCTCTCTCCTGCCACTCAAAGTATACACGTGAACTTTCATGGACAAGTAAAATGGTCTTATCAGTACTGCAAAGAACCTCTTTTTATTTTAACTATGGATGAAAATCTTTTCTGTTCAGAATTAAGTGGATGAGTAAGTCATATGATTCAGTACCTGATTCAGCGAAGATTCTTGCCCACTAAAGACAATCTTAGAGTCCAATTCCAAGTGATGTTTTGGGGCGCATATAGAAGCAGATGTATTGATTTTATTCCAATGCAAAACTTGCTCCAGGTTTGCCCTGAACGTTTTTCCTATTTAAGTTAATTGGATATTTTCATAGATAAATCCGGAACACGTTGGGCTTGATTTAGTAAGCTTTTGTCCTGTCCTGGATCTAAGGGAGAAAATACAACGTAGGGCTATGCTTACTAAGCTGTGATTTCTGTCGGTGTGGCAGGCAGCACGTGCTTTCAGGCCACATTTACATACTGCAGGGGAAATGCAGACAGTGCTACGATTTCCTGCACTATTTGCGCATATCTCATGGTAAATGCAGAAAGAGGTGAGATCGGGATGGGGAGAGGGTGTGAGAGCTAGGGACAGCCAGCACGCGGGATATTGCCATGTCCTGACTGTCATGACTGCCAATAGTGTGGCCACAGCTAATGCCATCTCAAGAGGCAGCAGTTAGTGCAACCCATTGGCAGCCGGGCAGTGATTGCCAAGGCTGTAGGGCAGTGGCAGCAGCTTTCCTCCCATGGGTAGGTTCCTTAGGAGTGACAGCTGTGCTTACAACGCCCACAGTCAAAGAGCAGGAACTAAGGGATTCCTGATGTGGGTGCTGTCTGGGGAGGGGGGTGCATCGGCAGAGCGTTCTTGCGATCAACGGCACAAGTCTTACCCTTAGCAGTGGAGGCCCACATCGGGGGAGGGGGGGATGATCCAGCATCCACCACTGAGAGGGAGGACATAGCTGCTACTGCCGTTTATCCTTTCCCTTCTCCCTCACTCCAGGCCCATGTTCTCTATATCGGCAGATGACGCCGCTGCTCCTGTGCTGCCTGCCACTGCAAGAAACACGGGTCTACGTGGTAATTGCCTACACTGTGTGGTAACTGCAGGGCAGATGCTGGCATGTGCCTTGCATTTACTGCACAGGTTTGCACCTCCCATGCTGGGTTTTGGCATATGCCATGCAATACGTGCAAAAACCATACTGCACCTTACATACCCCATGCAGTACGTGCAAAAACCATACTGCAACCAAACATGCCCCTTCGTGAATCAGGCCAATAGAGCGTTTAATGCATCAGCTAATTATAGCTTCCCAGTCGAGAAACCATGATACAGACAGTGAACAGCATCTTCTGCAGCCTTAAGTTGTATTTAGTGTACAAATACTGTGAAATACAAATTGTGTAAAATGAACTTTATTTTGATCTCTAGGCTGAGATTGAAAGCTTTCATAAAACAGGGGATGAATTCCCTACCACCCAGCGCCACTAGTAAAGCAAAACTGTTTGTATTCTGATTAAACCTGGAAGATTAAATTTCCTCAGTCAATCAATCAATGCATTTTAGCAAATACATTTTTTAACAATCATGTTGCTGGCACACTAGTATATTAAAACACTCTTTAAATATAAGTCAAAATTTGACAAAGACTTATCTTTTTATATTATGCTAAGTGCTAAAACTAAAATAATGAGCAAACTAATGTACAACTGAAGATGAATACTGTCTCCAATTAGAGATCTTAGAATAGGATGCAGAAAATAGACTCCGTGCTTTACCAGGCTTTACTGACTATTTTTGCAGGTAGCAGTGCAGGGTCTACAGTAATTTCTTTTGTCATGCATTACTTAATTAAATGTAATCATTTCTCTTTCGCCTTTACCACAAAAAAGTTCAAAGTGGATTGCAATATAATAAAACAATGCAGATGGAATATCACATAGTAACACAAATACAAATCAAAAAATTACAATATACAAAGCAATAAAAATTAACTATTATAATATACAAATATATGGTCTTAAATATCTTACCTAAAGGGCATGTTTATTACTTTCCCCAAAACAAACAAGCACCTGGTAGTCCAGTGGGCCCTAATACCCCTACGCCCCAAACCCTCTTCCCACCGCGCCACCATCTTGCAAAATGGTGGTGCCTGGTCCTGCACAGTGAATCCTGGAATGCACTGGTGGGGTCAGACTTCCATAGATACAAGATACAACACAGGGGATCACTCTACCATATATGGCACCTGGTGTATCCCATTTTGCAAAATGGCTGCGCAAAGGCAACGTTTGGGCAGCACTCCCTCCCACAATGTTTAAGGTACTGGAGATAGTTCAGAGGGTGGGTAGTTAGGGTCCACTAGACCACCAGGTATTGTTTTGTTTCAGGGGTGGGGTTGGAGAGACATCGGACCCAACCCTATTTATTTTAAAAGAGTGAACTGCAGGTATATAAAACTATCTAGTTTAAAATGGTGGACTGGATAGGGGAATCTGGGGGAACCTGAAAAAGAAAAGGCTATAATGAAAATGGAATTCAGAACTGCAGTAGAATACCAAAAGCAGTACAAATGCTTAGGAGATAGGTACTACTAGATAAATCTAGGTTTATTCATTAAATAATTGATTTGAAAGGCTTATATACTGCATTTCCAATGATCAAGGCGGTTTACAAGTAACGTAACAAAACATTACAGAGAACAAGATATCATTACAAAGAACCAATCGTCAATGGAACATTCAAAGAACATTAGGGAGTCTGTGGTCATGTAATGATGATGGGTGCTGTGAGAGAACTTGTAGTGCATTGCGACTGTGTCTGTATTTAGGTGACTCCCTCAAAGTGTTCTTTGAATAGGAGTGTTTTAGGAGCTTTCTAAAATCCATAGTGTCTGCGGTAGCTCTGATCTGTAAGGGAAGGGTGTTCCTTAATAAGTAATTATATTGGGGGGGGGCGTGGTTTATTCCAAGATGGCCATGTGAGGTGTAGCTCCGGTGAGCGCTATGCCGAAGAGGAAGGGGAAGACAAGGGCTTACCCCGCGGAGCCCTTGCTACCTGTATCTGGTCCTATGGATCGTTTTGTTTCTTTATCCAATGCTGAAAGACGGGAGATTTGCCAGGGCGTTGCAGAGGAGCTGCCAGAGTTTTCTGTTCTTCTGCCTGACATGGAGGTTACTCTGTCTCCTGATTCGTGGTCTCCGCCTCTAACTCTTGCTGCTCCTGTTCCCGCGCTGCCGGTGGGAGTTTGAGGGGTTGGATGGCGGCGCCCAGGCTGTGCCTATGGAGGGAGTGCCGGCGGTGAAAGTTGGAGCAGATTTCTTAGTGTCTATTATTTCTTTGTTGAAAGGCATGTTGGAGGCAGTGGCCCTATCCTCACTCGGAGAAGGGAATAAAGTGCAAGGCTTATCAATGGTTTCCCCAGTGGTTGTAATTGAGTCAATTTCCTTGGTACGTCCAAACATTTGGGAAGCCATTTCTGCTCTTTCAGCTGCGGTAGCAAAACAGACTACAGGAATCTCTGCTCAGGTTGATGCGCTTAACTTGAAATTGGACAGATATGTTACTATGACTGATTCTAGTCAGCGCAAGGTTGAAGAAAATGAAAGGAAGTTGACTTCTGCTGTAAATACCAGTGTGGCATTGGTTAAAGACAAGGTATTGCTGCCAGGTAAGGTTGAAGCCATGGAAAATTCTGCTCGTGCCACTAATGTGCATATTTTGATCTTTCCTAAGATACCAGGGATTGCCCCAATTGAGTTATTCAAGCAATACTTGTGACAGAATTTAGCTGTTTCATCAGAATCAATGCCGACTATTATCAAGGCTTGTTATTTACCAACTGGTAGAAGATCAGAGCAACCATCTGACAGGACTCCAAGAATGGATGTTCTGAATGTCTCAGACTTATTAGTCTTCTGGGTCGTCTGATATCAAGACCTCCACTCTGTTAGTTATGCTTGCTCTAGCATCTGATAGAGACTGGCTTTTACATTGGTTTTATACTAAGGGGTCCCAATTGTTCTATGGGAAATTTTTCCAGACATTGCTAAAGAAACCCAGAAACGGCGGAAACAGTTTTTGCTGTTCAAGCTAGGGGTTTTGAGTCTGGGGGCCGCTTTTCATCTTCGGTTTCCTTGTAAATGTCTAATGTTCTATAATTCTCAAAAGATTTTCTTTCTCAATCTGATTTTTCCTCCTTTATTAATGCTAGGCTTCCCGTAACTTCATCTCCAGCCGGGGGTGGGGGGAGATTAGGGGATTATAACTGCGATATTAATTGCACGTTGGTAGCTCCACAGCCCTCTGTTTTCCTTATATTTATTTTTTTGATGGTGAATAGATGGGGGTCTCTGGTCTCTATTCTGTTATTTTACATAATTCACGCTCCTAATGAGGACTATAGGCATTATGTCATGAGCTGTGTTTCTTTTGTTTGAGTTTTTTCTAATTAGTATTGTTGACATGTATGCCTTTTCTGTACAAGATATATTTTCTTGGTATGATATTTGTAAAATTTATAAAAAAAAAAAATTATATTTGCAGCTGTCAAACTCTATTCTTAACATCACTCAGAGTTCATTTATTAAGCCTGTACTATTCATACTGGCACTAGTGCTATAGAGCTGTATCCTGTGCTGATAATATTTTAACATCAGATGAATTTATAAACTCACACTAAAGTAGTGAGGCACAGCACAATTTAGAGATGTGCAATGGCAGAAAAGATCAGCTCATTTTTATATTTTAGGTGGGTTGTGGTTTATGTTTTTTCACATATTTATTTTAAATGTAGGTATTGTATGGGTGTTAAAACTTTAAGCATGTACATCGGTTGTACATGTGCATACTGTCGGAGCTCCCCCGTGTGGTCAGGCAGTTGCCTAGTGATACGAGAGGGTTCCGATTGTCCTTTGTATAAATTCAGCCCAAATAGCATGTAGTTGTGTCCTTTAAAGGATTAGAGCCAAGTGCAAAGGTCGCAGGAATATTTCTTTATTTGAGAAATAAGGATTTCCTAACCAAATTAAATTCTTTGGCAAGAATAGTTTGAAGCTTACAAAACACAAAGTCAGGATACTTCTCCATATAAACACAAGCCTATTGAACAGTCCTTGGCTTGGTTTAGTTTAAACCTTTGTTCCACATGTAAAAACTCTGTTTACAACAGCAGTCTGCTTTCTGGTCCCCAGGAGGCACTATAAATCTCCACTGTTACTTTCACAGCAAGGTATAGCAATATTCCCTGGTCCACCAAGAGACTTTCCAAAGGCAGTAGTATTTCTTCCAGTTACAATATGAACTTTTAGCTTCTTCCTGGCTTTTTATCCATGCAGCTTTTATCAGCCAAGCTACCATTAAAAGCCTAGCTAAAAGTTATGGGCTTTCCCTAAAATATCCTTGTTAAGAACTTCTGGGTTTTCTCCAGCTAAACAAAACCCCATTCAGTTCTTATTCCTTTAGCACAGATAACACATTCAGTAATCAAGAACTCCTGGGTTTTCCTCCAGCTCATTAAAACCCCTATTCTTTTACTCTTCCTTGGCACAGACAGCACAGTCTATCTCCATATCTGAAACACTGCTTGCATCAAAACTGTCCCCCAGGTCCATCTCTTCCTCGCTAGGCTCCTTCAGATATCTGCTTTCCTTAGTATCCGCCTGAGAAGCTTTTGTAGGTTGTAAAACCTTCAAGACTTGCTTCCAGCCATGCTTTGCAGAACGTGAGCTTGTGGGGGAAGGGCAGGAAAAGGTTTCCCTGTTAAGCAGCTCTTTCAAAGCTTGTAAAGGGCTCACCTTACTAGTAGTGCTTTTCCTTCCTGTAGGCTCCTTGCAGTGAGAAGGGCTAGGCCATGAGTTCCTGGAGAATATCTCCTCTTCTGAGGAATCCTCCCCTGAGCTCTCCACTGGCCTTCTCAGCTCTCTGTTCCTGCTTTCAAACTGCTTCTGTGCAAGCTGCTTCTGTGTCTCCTGTTTCTCTCGTGTCTGTGTCTGTGACTCCGTCTCTTTCTCTCTCCTTCCCTCTCCACGTTTCCTTGCCTTTGCCTTTTCCTCTGCCAGTTTCTGTTTGTGAGTGCAACTTCCCTGCCTAAATGTTTGGGGCTGTCCTATGGCTCTTGACTCCATCCCCAAACCACTCCCATCTCCTCCCTCTGTCTCCATGGGAACAGGGCGTGTCCCTAGGTCTGCACTCCTCTGTGGGGAATCTTTGTCTTTAGTTTGGGTGTTAACCCTTCCTGTGCCTGCAGTTTCTTTGGGAAAAGAAAAAAAAAGGCTGCTTTTTCTTTCTTTCTCTGCATTCTGAGCCTGCTTCTCCACCACAATACACACACCTGTTTTAAGTCCCCCAAACAAACCAAATGTGCATTAATGAATGCAAATCCCTACACAATTCAAGCACTGTTTAAAATGAGCTGGTCTGAGATCGGTGCAGATGACATCCAAATGGTCTATGGCATAGACCCAAAATCACAACAAACCTATTTTGCGAAATTTAATTCCTGTCTGGATATTGTTTCCAGATGGATTTTCAATCATAAATTGAAGTTAAACCCCACATCACAGGCTATGTGGATGAATTGAAAATATTTACTGACATCCAAACTAACATACGGCGTTAGTGTCGGGTTTGCTGTTTAGTAAGTGGCCCCACAGTAAAAATCCCTTGCTAACTGGGTAGCTCATGACTGGGCAAGGACCGGCAGGATTCGGGGTGGAATGTGGGCATCGATAGCGCATCACGGTTAGCGTGGGTGTTATGGTCATTTACTAATCATGAACATTGCCGATAGCATGGGTACACTCAGTGACGGACCTACACTTTGAGGCCTTGAAGCTTAAACTGTTATAGGGGCCCCTTTGCAACCAGCAATGAAGTCTGGGTAACCCACTGTTATCTTCTTCAATGGGGTCGTTCCACGACAGATCATCACAAACGTTTTTAAAAAATTTAATCACTACATCTCAATATGTTTTTTTGTTTACAACTAGCCTATGTGACACTCTAATAACCTTTTAATTTTTATTTTAATTTTTATTTTAACTATTATTTTGTATTGAATTACACTATATTATTAATATTATTATTTTTTAAAGACTCCTCATACAGTAGAGCCCAAATTTTTAAGCAGGGTGACTAAAGTCGCTTCTGGGGCCCCTCCGGGATTAGAGACCCTGAAGCTTAAGCTTCATTAGTTTCACAGGAGATCCGCCCTTGGGTGCACTTACCACCACCTCAAAGGGAGACGGTAAGTGCAAACGCATCCCGGTTAGTGTGATGAAGTGCTTTTGCAAAGTACTAATGGCAGGGAGATGGATGCATATACCCCCTAAAGTTAGCGTGGGCCTCCATGCTATTGTTGCAACTCAAGCACTTACTATTGGCGCACCCTTTAGTAAACTATACCCTTAGTATTGCTATAGACTTGTCATCTTTCTTTCGATAATCATAATGCGATTACTAAGTTATCATTCTATAAATTGCCCAAGCAAATGTTTTTAGGCCCCCAAACAAACCAAATGTGCATTCATGAAGTATGAGCACTAGCACTGCACTTAGCCCTCAGGGAAGTTGGGATGTCTCCCCCTCCACCATTCACCCTTTAAAGAGAAAATAAAATCTGTTGGCCCCTTCCCCTAGGCTTTCATTCTAGGCTCTGGGCAACCCTCCAACTCTTCCCCAATCAGAGAACCCCTTAGGCCACGCTAAAAGCAGGACTTCCCATTATGAATTTCAGCTCATCATCCAAAAATTGCGTGACAATGCTAGAGTAGCTACACCGTACAAGGTATGATCAAAAGATATTGAGATTTGTTGTGTAGTTATATAACAATACATTGTACCATAATGCTATTAAGCATGCAGTGACCTAGTTTCGTGCTCTGCATGTGCAGAGTGTAGTGTGGCTGCAGCACACCTGTACCTTTTTACATGTGATGTTTGGTATCATGTAAAAGCAGTTCATCCAATTTACAATGAGTGAAAAAATTGAACAGTGAATTTGCATTAAATTTTGCCAAAAACTAGGAAATTCGTGCAAAGAAACTTATGACAAGTTATAGCAAGTGTAATGTGATGAATGCATGAGTTGTGCTCGAGTTTGACTGGTACAAACGTTTTCAAGAGGACAGCCAAAGTGTTGACAGTGACGAATGTTCTAGAAGGCCATCCATGAGCAGGAATGAAGATGTTGAAATGCGTGCAGCAATTAATTTTATTTATTTAACAGTTTTTTTTATACCGCTTTATCATTTCAG
Source organism: Ichthyophis bannanicus (assembly GCA_033557465.1). Lineage (NCBI taxonomy): Eukaryota > Metazoa > Chordata > Amphibia > Gymnophiona > Ichthyophiidae > Ichthyophis > Ichthyophis bannanicus. The sequence goes on along the minus strand of CM066040.1, from coordinate 241,238,095 downwards.
TCAAAGTGGTTTACATTGTAATTAAACTTGGTAATGTATATAAAACAGGGATATTGATAACTTAGATTTTTCTGAGGCGATGGAGGGTTAAGTGACTTGGCCAAGGCCACAAGGAGTGCTAGTGGGAATCAAACCCTGGGCTCTAATCATTAGGCTACTCCTCCACTCCAATCAAATGATATACTCAAATCATCAATTGACTGTCAGGAAGCTTGCTGAGGACATGGACATCAGTTTTGGGTTGGTATAGTCTATTCTTACTATCGATTTGGGGATGAGATGACATATGTCTGTAAAATTCATGCCGAAACTCCTGTCCCCTGACCAAAAAGAAGATAGACTTCAGCCAGGGAGGAGTTGGAATTCATTGAAAATGACTCGGATTTCATCTAAAAGATTATTACTGTTGATGAATCATGGGTTTATGCTTATGACTTAGAAACTAAGGCTCAGTCCTCAGAATGGAAGACTCTAAACTCTCCCAGACTCAAGAAAGCCCGTCAGATGAGGAGCAATGTTAAGGTCATGCTCACAGTTTTCTTTGATTACAAGGGTATTGTTCATCATGAGTATGCTCCAAAAGGCCAAACCATCAATATGGAGTATTATGTCCAAGTTCAGACTCGTTTGATAGATGTAGTTGAGGCCAGAGTTGCACAGGAATATTTGCTTCATCACAATAATGCCCCAGCTCACGCATCACATCTTGTCTAGCAGTCCTTGACCAAACACCAAATGTAGCATGTTCGTCAACCTCTGCACTCACCTGACCTTGCACCCTGTGACTTTTTCTTGTTTCCAAAACTGAAATTACCACTGAAAGGAAGGAAATTCGACGACTTGGAGACCATTAAGCAAAATTCGACACAGCAGCTTCACAGCATAAGGAAAGAGGCATTTCAAAATTGTTTCCAGCGGTGGCAGGAATGCTGGAGGAAGTGTGTTTTATCGAAAGGGATCTACTTTGAAGGAGACTGAGTGCAATAACTGTCAGTGTGTTATTGTGCAAGTCTCAATACTTTTTGATCGCACCTTGTATCGCTAATCTAACATTGCATTATTGTCAAAGCAACTCTACGCTAGCACTATGGAGCTACTATCTGGTATAGTGGCGCTCTTGAGATTTTTCTAAGTAGGGCTTTTGCAGAGGTTTATATCTCTGGGACCCATATATACTTGGAATTTGAATATCGTATGGAGCTTCCAGGTGTATCTATGGGTTTAACTCTCGTTTCTCTTCTGAGGTCTTATATTTTATTGCAGCTTGCCCAGTCAGGAAAGTGGGTGAATTCAAAGCTCTGCTCTCGGTGTCACAAGTTCTTTTCATATTAATTTTCCTTTTCACATTAATCAAGAAATGTTAGCCTACTCCGTGTTCAAAAGGTTAAGAATTCTGAAGAATTAAAACTTCACTCGGGATCTGAAGAGGGCTTGAGGGCATTAAAGTGTGACCTGGAAAGCAGTGCATTATTCAGGAAATCTGAGCAATTATTTGTCTTCGTGCCACTTCTAAGAATTCCATCTCAAAATGAATTGACCTTTTTATTACTGGGTTATATTAAAAAAAAGTCTATAGAAATGCTTAGTTTCCCCTGAGTATATTGAACCGGAACGGACTCTACTGTAGTTGGAAATGACTTTATACTTTTGTGGGATAGAAATTGAGTAGCAGCATGCACATGTACAAATGGACAGCATCTTATGCAGTACTTGGGAGACAAATTTTCCAAGGTACTGTGAATCCTACTGTATGGGGTACTATTCAATGTATTTCCCCACCTTTTCCTGGAGACACATCTAATCAGTCTGGTTTTTAGAGTTTCTGTACTGAATATGCACGAGTGTTACATACCTTAGAGACTCAGCATATGCAAATCTATCTCATTCATATTCATAATAGCATTTCTGAATACCCAACTGGCTAGGTGTGACTCCAGAGGAAAGACTTCTGTATCTCATAGGTCATGAAGACTAGTGAGTGTAACAGAATGGATTTTAATTTGAACTTTGTTTCCTTGTCTATTATTTTATTTATTTATTTAACTAGTTTTGTATACCACTTTATCCATCAATCAAAGTGGTTTACAACACATTAGTGGGTTTACATTGAACGAGAGGGGAGGAGTGACAAGACTTTAGTCAATTGGTTCTTAGTTCTCATTTATGCGTGTCGGTGGGGTGTAGGTTCTTAATGTTACTTGATCATAGTGTTCCGTGAACAGGAGGGTTTTGAGGGATTTGCGGAAGTACTTGATGTCTTTTAGGGCTCTTAGTTCATCCAGGAGGGAGTTCCAAAGAGCCGGCCAGTCTGGTCCTGATATGAATATTCTAGATATACATCTGCCTCTAGAGGACCTTCTGGTTGCATGGTATGCAGACCAAAGAACATTTTTGAGATGCACATTTCAGATCATCTGTGCCTGGAGAAGTGCCCAGCGATCGGGGCAGTTTACATGGAACAATGTATAACAATATAGAACTATAACCTATATACATGGAACATATCACCTTCCAACAACCCAGGATGGGTATTGTGTAGGTTAGTTGATACATACTGTAACTATATATATAATAGTATACATAACTATATACATATAAGGAGCTGGCCCGTAGACCCCCAAGAGGGGGGAAAAAACCCTTCCATGGCTGCATTCAGGCTGCTTCTGACAGTCCCACCCCCGCTTCCCCCTCCAGACAGTGCTGGACCGTGGACCGGAAAGGTAAATTTAATTTTTTTTTAATTTCTACTCAACTAGTTACACTAGGCACATACTCTCATCTCTCTCGTTCTCTCCCTACCCCCGGCACACCACACTCCACTGTCATTCTCCCTCCCCCTCCCTCATGCATGCTTACCTCTTATTCTTACCCCACCACAGGCACATACCTCCCCTCACTTCATTGTTAATCCCCACTATTATGGCAGACCCCTAAACCTGCTCTGTCTCCCACCCACATTGCACACATTTCCAACAACTTCCTCCAGTGCACATTCACAACATATGGTGGGGGATCTGAGAAAGTGAAGAGTGAGAATAAAATAGGGAAGGAAAACAATCCAACCATTTGCGAACAGCACAAAGTAAGGCCTAGTTCAGCGATGGCGAACCTATGGCACGCGTGCCAGCTGTGGCACGCGAAGGCCTTGCAGCTGGCACGCAGGAAGGTCCGCAATTAAGATATGCGGCGTGGCGGGAGGTGAGTGTGCTGGTGTCTGCTTTGCAGCTCATCTGGCAATGTGTTCCTGCCATTCTCCACATCCCCTTGCCAGACCTTCACACTTCACTCCTTCCTCTCCCCGCAGGCCTTTGCACTCTGCTGCCTCCTCTCCCCTTGTCTTCTTGAAGTAGATGGCACTGTTGAGGCTGATCCTGGGCCCTGCGGTAGCAGGAGTCAGTGAGCAGGAGATGAGCCTGAGCGCGTTCACAAACTCCATCTCCTTTTCACACACAGGCTTCCAGATTGGGCAGGAGACCTATGCAGGAGGCGGGGCCATCAGGCTGGATCAGGCCTCGTTCACTGGTTGCTGTTGCTGCCATCAAGACCAGGACTGATCCCAGCAGCCTCTCCTGCCTCAAGAACTACGAGGAGAGGAGAGGCAGCGGCAGTAGTGTGTGGGGGGAAGAGTATGAAGGCCTGCATTCTGCTGTTGAATCTAGGGACTCTGTACCAGTGGAATGCCTGGCTGTGGGGATTTTCTGCCAAATCATACCAGGACACTGATCTAGAACCTTTTGAAACCGAACTGGAACCTTTTTGAACTTGTTTCCTGGCTGGGGTGATAGTTAAGAGAATTGGGGGGATGGGGTCAGTGCCCCCTAATATTCACTCATGACATTGGGCCTGGCAGTAAATGTCAGTGTCGAAGAGTGATGGGGACTCCCTTCTGGGATCTGAAATTACTAGGTCTCTAATATCCACAGGAGCTGATCAGGCATCGGGCAAACCCAAAAGGAAGAGATTTTCTAAATTTTCATATTGCCCGTGGAAATGTAATTTCATCTTTTTTTCAGGACTCATTCAGAAAATATTAACCATGCCTGGTGCTTGACCTTGTGTGATAGACAGTGGCAGACCATAGCTTTATCCCAGCTCGGGGTCCTGCTCGTCAAGAGTCTCAGGGGGAGGGGAAAATTTCACCAAGCTCTCATCTAAAGTGACACCTACTGGTTGGCAAAGACACAAGAAGAGTGGAAAGAGCTCAAAAGGGTTGCATGTTCCTCTGCTAGCCCACCAGTTCTCCTCCCATATTACCACCCCCCCCCCCCAAACAGTCTCGCTACTCACACACTGCCTTGCACCTGCTAGCTCTGATCAGTGGATTTTCACTCTCCATCCTCTTCTTTGATTTGAACTAGCAAAGGTCAAAGTGCACTTCCTGAGAAGCTTGAGGTCAGATCTTTGGAAGGGAAGGCAAAGGAAAGGAAATGTTGATTTAATTTATGCCTTTTTTAAGAGTAGCTCAAGCCGAGTTACATTTAGGTACAGTAGGTACTTTTCCTATCCCTTGTAGAACTTACAATCTAAGTTTGTATCTGAGACAATAGAGAATTAAATGAGTTGCCCAAAATTCCGAGCAGCGGTAGGATTCGAGCCAGGCTTCCCTAGTTCTCCATCGTTAAGCTGCTCCTCCACTCTGGCGTGTTTCATTCATTTCTTTGCTAAGGAAGCAAAACATCCACTGATTCAATTTCACTGCATAATACATCAAGAGGCTCTCTGTGCCAAAGAAAGCAGCAAAAAACTTGACGATGTCCTCAAAGATATAACAAAAATGGTGAACTTCATCATGGCGCGTGCTCTTAATTTTTGACAATTTCAAGCCCTTCTTGATGAGGTTCAGGCACAATATAACACTTTACTGATGTACAATAATGTCCGGTGGCTGAGCAGAGGACGAGTGTTAGAGAGATTTGTGGCCTGCTTGGAAGAAGTTAGACTATTTATGAACGAAAAGGGGGAAGACTATCCTCAACTCACCAACATGGCCTGGCTTACCAACCTCATGTTCTTTACAGATTTTACTAACCACTTTAATGTACTAAACAAAAAATTACAAGGCATGGGAAAAACAACAGAAAGCATGTTTAGTGACATCAAAGCTTTTGAGAGAAAATTGCATGTTTTTGAAAAAGACCTTGAGAGTGGACAGCTGAAATATTTTCCCAACCTAAAAATACATTTGGATAATTCTACAACATTTGTGGACAGTCATAAAAAACACCAGGAAATCCACAAAGCATATTCCACCATTGTAGCCGAAGCAAAGGAGAATTTTAGTAAAAGATTTTCTCAGTTCCGTAAGATGGAGACAACCCTTTCATTTATTACTTCCCCAGAAAAGTCCACATTTGAAGATCTTGATTTTTCCTGCTTACAGTGGTTGGATATTCAAAACTTGGAAATGGAGCTACTGGAATTTCAAGAAAGCTCTATCTGGAAAAGTAAATTCAATGACCTGCGTGCGGCTCTTGAACGTATTGAGTGTGAAAGGGTGACAAATGAAATCACTGCTAGCAGTTCTGAAAATGAAATCCTAAAAGCGTGGAATTCTCTGCCAGACAATTTTAAGTCCATGAAAGCACTTGGGATTGCTCTTCTTACTTTGTTTGGGTCATCCTATGCTTGTGAGCAGCTGTTTTCGGCTTTGAATCATATAAAATCTGATGCTAGAAACAGATTAACGGATGACATGAGTGCTGCATGTGTTGCTCTGAAATTAACGCATTATGAGCCAAGGATTGACAAGTTATCAGCATGCATGCAACAACAAACATCACATTAATTTTTTTCATGTATAGATTCTTTGGGAATACACACCGAGTCCTGACACAGTTAACAGTTTTAAGAAGTTTATCTTTTTTTTACTCAGGATACATTTGACATGTTATGTGAATAATACATTTAAAATATTGTGTAACTGAATCAAATTCTTCCTAAATTCATTAAATTGAATGAAATCATTAAAACATTATAAATTGCCAATAAATTGAAATGAAAACCAAAGGATTGTGAATCAAATTGATTCTCTGACAATACAAAGATTCCAACCTTTACAAATGATGTTACATAGTTCAGGCAACTTTATAAAGAGTTTTTAGATACTAAAATCTTGTTGTTAAGGTTTAATTGACGTGCTGGCACTTTGAGGAAATTCTTTGGTTTTGTGCGGCAGTTTGGGCACTCGGGCTCAAAAAGGTTAGCCATCACTGGCCTAGTCCATCCTTCACCAACCCCCCACAATGCTTACCACAGCTTGCTGCCCTCTCTGTCCTGATCGAGTGGTAAGAGGTTTCCATGGCTGTGAACAGCTGCACATCGAACCGTGGCCATGAGCGGGGGGCTGTACTTTGGGCCGTGACCATCTCCTCTGCCATCTCAGGCCCAACTGCTCATTTGAACCTCATAAGCCTCCATATCGCTGGCCGGTTGAAATGAATAGTCGGGCCCAGGATGGTAGAAGAGCAGAATATGGCCGGTGTGATCTCTGGGAAGGGGAGATTGATCGGAAGTAACCAGAGGGGCCTGTGCAGAATTCTGCGTAGGTGGGGAATTCTGCGTAAATCCTGCATTGCACAGTTGTGCAGAATTCCCCCAGGTATAGCTTTTGTAGCTGCTAGTCTCGATTTCTGAGCATCTACAGGTCCTGAATGCTATAGGAGTACCTAGGACAGGAATTGATGCTAAGGAAAATTCCCATGTACTGAGTTTTGGTAGATGAGGGCATTTTTAAATATAATTTGTGTGGGATTATCACCAGCAGCTTGTACAGGGATCTCCTCTCTCATCAGAATCTCTGACTTCTAAATGTAGCTCATTTCTTGATTCATCTCCAGTTTATTCTAGCTGAGTGCCTACACAAGAGAGGACTTGGCAAAGCACACAAAAATGCTTCGTTTAAAGCCGTGCATTGAGTGGGTATTGAAGGATAAAGCAATCTGGAGCTGCCTAGGCCCAACACAAACAGAAAACTGAGAGAATAAAATGAAGTGACACTTGCAGTTATTGATGTGTGTTGGTAATGTCTTGTATTGATATCCTGAATTATGATCCAATTCCGCACCCCCATCTGCAATACATGTATAACAAAAATAGGTATTGGCAGAGATTTGCAAAATATACAGTAAACGGTAGCAATCCTTTCTCCTGTCTCTGTGGTTATCTCTGATAGGGGAAACCCTCCTCCTGAACTATATTCGTAAGTCTTTCCCCATACCTCTGAGTTGGAGGCTGCCATAGATGAATCCCTAGTGCAGCACCTTGGAAGCTCCTGGGTCTAGTGTCACTTGGTTTTACAGATGTTCCTCTGGATCCTCTTCTTTTCTCCTTTGGAGATGTGGCTTCCAGATGTTCTGTTATTTTTCTCCTTCTCTTTTCCACTGTCAGGGTTGATTTCTCTTCTGAGCAGGAGGTATGCTGGTAGTGCTTACCAGGACAAGTGAACTAAGAAACAACGATCACCCTCCAATCCCACTATTCCCTTCAAACACTTTCCCTAACCAAGTGGATCCATCTTGAGGGTATGATGGCTAGACCAACTAAAGATCTGCCTTTGGGTGGAGTTTTTATAGCAGTTGAATTTTCCGTCCCAAAGGAGTCTCCTCCCAGGATAACACCAGGTAAGAGTAGCCTCCCCTGTTCTGGAAAATTATCAGAACACTTACAGGTCATACTGCAATAATTTTGGCAGACCACTAGGGGTCTTAAAGGAGCAGAACCCATATGTGCTACTACAGCATTTGTTATAAAGTTGGAGCATTCCATGGTAGGGAATACATCTCTCATCTTATCTGAGTCACCACAGGTATATATCATAAGCTGTAATCTTTCTTTACACTGTTTAAGCTTAAGGGTCTATTTACTAACCAGCAGCATGTGCTAGTGTGCACTATTTACTGCAGCTTTCTTACTGGCAATGAACCTATTCACTAGCAACACTTATTTCTTTTAATTATTTTGTATTTATAGAGATTATCAAATTATACATATCACTATTGATACTCAACAGGAAATACTTGGAAAAAAAACACCAGGAAAATTATAACGACAAAACCTAAATGTCAGAAACGTGATAGACTGCCGTCAATAGGGGGCATGCATAAAAAAATACATACAAAAAATGAAAATACTAATTGAGGTAGGATTAAAGAGAAGCAGCTGGATCGTGCATATCCGTGGTGACCTCTGACTGGGATAAAAAAAAGATATAAACTTCATCCCCAAAAGATATATCACATTTACAAGGAAATTTCAGAGCAAACCCAACTCTGAGAGCCAAAGCCCTCTGTCGTAGGGCCAAAAAGACCCACTGACTAGATCAGGAAAAATTCTTACATTTGTACCCAGAGAGAATTAATATTGCAAAAAAACAAATGCAAAATAGCATCCTGATCAAATTCAAGCGCAAATGTGGTTACCAGTGTTGTCCACTTCATCCACAGCTCCAAAATGACTCAAGGAAGCAGGTCAAATTCATATGACTCTCCCCTTGCAACTTCCAGGAAGTGATATATAATAGGTTCTGACTATGGGTGGAAGAGTATCTGAGGGAAAATGTAAAACCTCCCCCAGGTACTTCCTGACCTTGTCAGCTGGAGCAATTAAAGAGCATATAACACACATTAACATGTGTTGCAATTTAGTAAATAAATTGCTAAGAATTTTATTCTTGCCTTTAACTGTTATGCAAGCTTATTTTCTGTACATACTGTAATAGAAAAGATGCCTAAATAAAAATCAGAAATTTAAGCAAACTCATAGATTACAGAAATATTTCAGATCTAGCATATGAATTTTCATTGGTAGCTCAAGGTGATTTACATTTGGGAACCGTAGGTATTTCCCTGTCCATAGAAGGCTTACAATCTAGGAATTAGCTAATGTCCATGAATACGCATTAATGCAATTTAAAGCACATTATTCAATTCAAACCCCATTATTGTCAATGGGGCTTATTTACTAACTAAGCACATAACTCGCATTAAGGCACATTAGTGAGTCACTCCCTCCGTTTTGACTTGCACAAGGTCACATGGGAGGAGCAACATGATTTGAACCCTGGTTTCCCTAGTTCTCAGTCTACTACTCCAACTCCTCTTCCACTTTCCAGGGGTGTATAGATGAATCTCTCCCATCCATTTATGAAGACTGTGTTCATTTTGACTTGGTTTGTTCCTTTGTGGTTATCAAGTTAAATCAACAGATCAGCCAGTTAATAACATAAGACATGTCAGGCGGAGTCAGCTCAGCATTCTCTACAAGAGGGGCCAGTTTGGATAACGAGAAGCTCCCAGCAGATTCTCAGGAGTAGATCATTTCCTTGTTGCTCATTCCCAGAGATAAGTGAAAGATTTCCTTACTCGTACCTGGCTTGTAATTGTTTGTGGACTTTCCTTTTAGGAATGTATCTAAATGTGTTTTAAGCCTAACCATGCTAGATGCTTTGACCACATCCTTCAGTTCCAGCCCCACTCTTGATACAGGTTTCCTTGGTAGCAGGAAACTCAAGACTTTTTTTCTGCTCATCCCCTGGGAAACGGCAGGAGCATTCGGAGCATTCTGTCTGGTTTAGTCTCACACTCTTCCATCCTGATATCTGCAAGCTGCTGCCTGGGAAACTATTCGCTGCAGGACACTAGCTGATAGAGTTGTATCCCATGATTTGGGACAATACAAAGCCTCTACAACAGCTCAAAGCATGGCAGGAGTTAGAAAACAAGAGCAGAACTGGGAAGAAGGGTGATGGGAGGCAGCAAAGACAGAGGGAGGGGCAGTGTTTGCCAACTCCATTGCTATGTTTTGGCTGGATATTATTATGGATAGACAGGCCTGTCCTGCCTTGCATCTTTCACCGCCTATGTCTGCCAAGATTCACATGTAATACAATTCAGGAGATGGTTGTCTAGTAAAGTATCAAGGATACTTTATTGACAAGGATAGGGTGGTTTATTCAGCGCTTATGATACCACCTTTCATAACAAGTAAAGCAATTTGCAACTGGCTAAAATATTTATTTATTTAACCGGATTTTTATACCACCTTATCCTAAAATCAAAGCGGTTTACAGCACAACTTGGGAGTTTTACATAGAACAAAGGGTGAGGGGGGCATGCAGGAGATTGTTTCAGGCTAACTTTATATACAAGGTAAGCAATGTATAAAGAGTATTAATGATATCAGTGACCTTAGGTCGTGGTCAATTATGATTATAATATCCTGGAAAAGAAATCCAATTCAGCAGGGCAGGAAAGAGAGAACTTAAGGAATGGAAGAAGTTACTAGGAAGTGACCATTTCTTCTGTGGTCTCCATCCCAGGACTCCAAATGTCTCTTCAAAGAATAGTAATAATAATAGGTGATTTCAATTACCCCGGTATTGACTGGATCAGTGTCACGGCAGGACATGCTAGGGAGATAAAGTTTCTAGATGAAATAAACGACTGCTGCTTGGAGCAGCTGGTTCATGAAACGACCAGAGGGGAAGCCATTTTGGACTTAGCCCTTAGGGGAACACCAGATCTGGTGCAAGAGATAAGGGTGTTCGGGCCACTTGGCAATAGTGATCATAGCATGATCAAGTTTGATTTAATTAATTGAGGAGGGATGGTAAGGAAATTCACAGTACTACCTTTTAACTTTCAAAAGGGAGACTATGATAAAATGAGGAAAATAGTTAAGATAAAACTAAAAGGAGCAGTTGCAAAGGTTAAAGACTTTCATCAAGCTTGGGTGGTGTTTAAAAATTCTATCTTGGAAGCCCAGACCAGCTGTAGTCCACACTTTAAGAAAAGTGGAAGGAAGTCCAAAAAACTGTCAGCATAGTTTAAAGGTGAGGTCAGAGAGGCTGTTGTTCCTGAAAATGGAAAAAAGAGCCAAATGATGAAAACTGGAAACAGCACAAGCACTGGCAAGTTAAATGCAAGGCATTAATAAGGCAGGCAAAGAGAGAATTTGAGAAGAAACTTGCTGTGGAAGCAAAAACGTATAATAAAGACTTTTTCAAGTACATTTGTAGCAAAAAACCTGTGAGAGAGTCAGTTGGACCATTAGATGATAGAGGAGTAAAAGGGGCACTAAGAGGGGACAAGGCTATAGCGGAGAGACGGAATTAATTCTTTGCTTCGGTCTTTACTGAGGAAGATGTAGGGATTGTTACCCATGACTGAAGTGGTATTTAAAGGTGATACTGCGGAAGAATTGAAAGAAATATCGATACACAGGGAAGATGTATTACAACTATTTGATAAACTGAAGGGTAGCAAATCACCTGGACTAGATGGTATACATCCAAGGGTGTTGAAAGAACTGAAATATGAGATTTCAGACCTGCTATTAGTAATCTGTGAACTATCATTAAAATCATCTGTAATACTTGAAGACTGGGGATCACCGATGTAACGCCAATTTTTAAAAAAGGTTCCAGGGGTGATCAAGGAAACTACAGACCGGTGAGCCTGACGTCAGTACCGGGAAAAATGGTAGAAACCATCATAAAGAACAAAATTACTCAACATGTAGATAGTCATGGCTTAATGGGAGACAGCCAACATGGCTTTAGACAAGGATGAGTCCTGTCTTACTAATCTGTTATGTTTTTTTGAAGGTGTGAATAAACAGGTAGACAAGGGTGAGTCGGTTGATATAGTGTATTTGGACTTTCAGAAAGCCTTTGACAAGGTCCCTCATCGGAGACTTTTGTCAAAACTAAAAAGTCATGGGATAGGAGGCAGTGTACTATTGTGGATCAGGAACTGGTTAAAATATAGAAAGCAGAGGGTAGGACTAAATGGCCAATTTTCCCAATGGAAAAAGGTGAATAGTGGAGTACTGCAGGGATCTGTGCTGGGTCCGCTGCTTTTTGACATATTCATAAATGACCTGGAAAAGGGAATAACGAGTGAGGTTATCAAATTTGCAGATGACACAAAATTATTTAAAGTTGTTAAAACTGAAGAGGATTGTGGAAAATTGCAAGAGGATCTTGATAAATTGGAAGACTGGGCATCCAAATGGCGGATGAAATTTAATGTGGACAATGTGGACTAAAATGATTAGTGGTCTTCATTATAAAGCATATGAGGACAGACTTAAGGTTCTTAATATGTACACCTTAGAGGAAAGGCGGGATAGAGGTGATATGATTGAGATGTTTAAATACCTCCGTGGCATAAATGTTCAGGGAGAGAGCCTCTTTCAATTGAAAGCAAGTTCTGCTACGAGGGGACATGGGATGAGGGTGAAGGGAGATAGATTCAGGAGTGATATGCAGAAATATTTCTTTACAGAAAGAGTAGTGGATCCATGGAATAGTCTCCCAGTGGAGGTGGTAGAGATGAGGACAGTAACTGAATTCAAAAAAGCATGGGACCAACATAGAGGATCTCTAAAGGTAAAAAGTGGACTGTTGTAGTTGTTGTTATGGAAGGACAGACTAGATAGGCCATGTGGTCTTTTTCTGTCATCATGTTTTATGTTTCTATGTTTCTAAGTGCAGAGTTATGCACCTAGGAAAGAACAATCCAAACTATAGTTACACGATGCAAGGTTCCACATTGGGAACCACCACCCAGGAAAAAGATTTAGATGTCATCATGGATAACATGTTAAAACTCTCCGCCCAGTGTGCAACAGTGGCCAAAAGAGCAAATAGAATGCTAGGTATCATAAGGAAAGGAATGGAAAATAAAACAAAGGATATTATAATGCCTCTATATCGTTCCATGGTGCGACCGCACCTTGAATATTGTCTGCAATTCTGGTCGCCGTATCTTAAAAAGAATATAGCATTATTAGAAAAAGTACAGAGAAGAGCCACCAAAATGGTAAAGGGGATGGAAGGATACTCCTATGAAAAGAGGCTAAAAAGGTTAGGGCTCTTTAACCTGGAAAAGAGACGGCTGAGGAGAGCTATGATAGAGATCTATGAATTAATGAATGGAGTGGAAGGGTAAACGTAGATTGATTACGTCATCAGTCTATAAAAAGATTAGGGGACATGCAATGAAGCTACAGGGTAATCTATTTAAGACTAATAAGAGAAAATATTTTTTTACTCAACATGTAATCAAACTCTGGAATTTGTTACCGGAGGATGTAGTAAAAGCTGTTAGTGTAGCTGGGTTTAAAAAAGGTTTGGACAAGTTCCTGGAGGAAAGGTCCATAAACCATTATTAAAAGGGACTCAGGATATCACTGCTTGACCCAATATGACCATTGAGGAACCCGTGTCTTTTGGAGAGACTACTAGGTAATTATGACCTAGATTGGCCACTATTGGAAACAGGATATTGGGCTTGATGGACCTTGGTCTGACCCAGTATGGCATATCTTATAATCTTATGTTCTTAAAAGATGAGTCTTAAGTCCACTTCTAAACTGACTATATATATTAACAATTGGCTCGGGTTATTATATGTAAGTTCTTATCTGCCATGTCAGCCCACAATGCCGAAGCAAACTAGGTAAAGATAACCAGTCCTAAGCTCCTTTCCTTTTTCTGTACCTCAGACACTCTTCCACGCATCCAAGCTGGCCACCGCCAATGAAAGGAATTGCCTGAGGTACATATACCAAGCCTTTGAACCTCATGCTGTTTGGCTACAGTGCACTACTACAGACCTGGAACAGCATATTTATTTGTATATTTATATTTAGCACACAACTTTCCAGTGGTAGTTCAAAGTGAAGTTTATTTTTTTATTTTATTTATTTATTTATTTAAGGTTTTTCTATACCGCACTATTCGGCATCAGCACGGTTTACAATAAACAAGTTTGTACAATGAGGAACAGCCATACATTACTTTGTATTTCCCTGCCCCCAGACAGCTTGCCATCTAAGGTTGTAATTGAGGCAGTGGAAGGTTAAGTGACTCGCCCAAAGCCAACCTACTGCTCTAGCCATTAGGCAGCTGCTCCACTACTAGAGGCATATTCACCGACTTCCCCAAATGCCTTTACAACATGATGCTGCTATTGTTACTATTGCAATCAGACTTTGGGGCAATGCTTACAATAGTAAGTATGGGTCCATGAAGGAAGGACAGAAAGGGAGAATTATTTGTAGACCAGTGATTGGCAGAAAGCTGTTGTATAATTTTTTTTTTGGGGGGGGGGGGGGTTGCTCCTGGTCTCGATCCTTTCCAAACTAATATTTTGAAAGATATTCTTACAAATCTTCTTCCTTCTTTCCTTGTGATGGCTCAAGCCAGTCCTTCTGTTGGATTGGTTCTTACAATTTGGAATTAGGCTATTAGGTCCATCTTGAAAAAGCAAACCTTAGACCCTACTCTCGCCTCAAACTATCATCATATGTCAAATTTATCCTTCTTTTTTTAAGATTATGGAGATGATAGTCTCCGAACAATTAACACATTTTATGGAGAATGCACTAATTCTATATCTAATGCAGTCAGGATACAGGAATGGCCATAGCATAAAGTCATATTCGCAAGTCTCTTAAATGATATTAGAATGCTATTAGACCAAGGTGAAACAGTGATATTAGTGTCATTAGCTGTTACAAGCATGTTTGATCTCATTGATCACACATTGTTACTGGCTCGTCTTTATTCTCTTGGCATTAAAGATACTGTCTTACAATGGTTTAACTCTTATTTATCTGGAAGTACTTTCAGAGTGGTTATTTCTTCCATTTATTCATTGTCATTTCAGTCAGACTGTGGTTTTCCTCAAAGATCAATTCTAGCATCTAGTGGTTGGGGCAAGTTACCTCGAACCAATGGGTCAGGGGTTCAGATACCACTAGAGGACAGCAACCTTGGGCCGGAAGGACTGGGGTTTCTAGTTCTACAGGTGCTCCTTGTGGCCGTGGGCAAGCCACTTAACCCTCGGTTGCCTCAGGTACAAAAACATAGATTGTGAATCCTTTGGGGACAAGGGAAATATATGTGTATACAATACCTGAATGTACACTGCTTTGAAAAGTAGAAAAGCAGTATATAAACCTAGATAAATAAATTCAAACTCAAGATGTAAAGTGGGGTTTATTTGCAGACGACATCCAAATGGTCCTTGGCAGAGACCCTAACTCCCCACATAACCTATTTTGTGAAATTTAATTCCTTTCTGAATATTGTATCCAGATGACTCTTCAATTGTAAATTGAAGTTAAGCACCTGTATTTCTGCCTGTCTCTCTGACATCGTCACCTGAATGTCTCACCGCCGATTGAAACTTAACATGAACAAAACTGAGCTAATTATTTGTCCCCCTAAGCACGCCTCTCCCCTTCCTCCTTTTTCTATCTCAGTTGGCAATACTCTTCTTTCTCCTGTTTCTTCAGCCCATAACCTTGGTGTTTCTTTTGATTCCACCCTTTCCTTCTCCTCACACATACAACAAATTGCCATAACCTGTCGCTTCTTTATCTATAACATTTACAAAATTTGCCCCTTTCTTTCTGATAACACTACTAGAACACTTGTCCACACTTTAATTACTTCCCATCTTGACTATTGCAACTTCCTACTTGCAGGTCTCCCTCTGAGTCATCTCTCTCCCCTTCAATCTGTTCAAAACTCTGCTGCACGTCTCTCAGGTCTGCGACTAAAAAGCTGTTTGATTATTTTCATCTAATTTCCATGTATTTTGGTGTGCTGAAAACAAATAAAATATTTTAAAAACTCCTAGACGATTTGCCACAACATGCAAAATTGTCTTCAAATTTATCAATTTTTTTAAAAATTACTATTAATTAATTCACATAAGTGCATTTAAGATATAAAATGCCAAAAAAACCCTCAAAGGGGTTGTCCAAGTTATGTAAAAAAAATATAGCACTGTAAATCTGATGGTCAGCAATATATACATAAGCTAAGCAAGTTTTAAGTCCGTGCTTCTAATGGTAGAAGGGGTTAATTTTTCCTGAAGAATCCAGTGGGAGGGAGACACAGGGCAGATAGCAGCAGCTCCGGTCAGTGCAGGGGGGCGTGGCCAGCACTGTGACGTCTCGTGTACAGACACAGAGCTGCTCTCTCCTGCATGCCACACTTGTGCACGAATCATCATCAGGTTCTTGGTTCTAAGCTGTTCACACTTTTTCATCGCAATTCGTGTTAGCTCGTCATTCTTCAACCATTATGTTATGGTTCCGCGAAAGTGTATTAATTCACCAGAAAGTTTCTGTTTCATCTGTGGTGAATATACAGTGTTGAAGCAACAGCAGAATATTAGACTTTGTGAAAAAAGTATACTTTGCATACTTTGGACTAAAAATTGGAGATCAAGATAAAGTCTGGGCGCCTCATAAAGTGTGCAAACGGTGTGTTGAGGACCTCCGAAATTGGTTCAAGGGTAAGAAAAAATCTTTCCGTTATGGGATTCCTATGGTATGGCGAGAGCAAAAGAACCATAGTGATGACTGTTACTGTTGTTCATGCGATGTGAAAGGGTTTAATTCCAAATGGAAGCATTCCATTTCATTCCCCAATCTTCACTCGGCAATTCGTCCCATCCCCCATGGCACAGATATACCAGTACCCAAGCCCCCTGCTACCTTGGAAGAGATACCTAGCTCCGATGAAGGTGAAGTCATACCTGAACCAGATGACGAATCAAGTTCTGACTTTGAAGATGATACAAGACCAAAATTGTTTTCTCAGGAAGAGATGAATGATTTGGTAAGAGACTTGAATCTTCCCAAAGATGCCGCTGAGTTACTCGGATCAAGGCTGAAAAGCAGGAATTTATTGTTGCCAGGAGTGTCATCTTCATGGTTCAGACATCGTGAAAAGGAGTTTGTTCCTTACTTCGCCCAGGAAGACAGTTGATTTATTGTATCGATGTCGAAGGTCTGATGGGTCATTTTAAAATCCAATATGATTCAGAGCAATGACGTCTTTTTATAGATTCTTCAAAAAGAAGTCTCAAAGCAGTTTTACTCCACAACAGGTTTTACGCTTCCATACCTGTAGGTCATTCCGTACACTTGAAGGAAACCTACGAGAACTTGGAATTGGCTCTTCATAAACTTAAATATGAAGACCATGGTTGGCAAGTGTGTGGGGACTTGAAGGTCTTGTGCATGCTGCTCGGGCAACAAGCTGGGTATACCAAATATCCTTGTTTTCTGTGTCTATGGGACAGTCGAGACCGACAAAATCACTGGACCAAGAAGAGTTGACAGCCGAGGGTGCTAAAAGTCGTTGAAAAAAATGTTCTCCAAGAAACTTTGGTACCTTCCCATAACGTTCTTCTACCACCTCTCCACATAAAATTGGGATTGATGAAGCAATTTGTAAAATCACTTCCAAGAGCTGGAGAATGCTTCAAATACTTGGTCACCAAGTTTCCAGGCCTGTCGGAGGCAAAATTGAAGTAAGGTGTGTTCGTCGGACCAGACTTTAGAAGGCTTATAGTTGATCAAGAGTTTGTAAATACCATGACGGATCCTCAAAAAGAAGGGTGGATTGCATTTAAAGAAGTCTTACAGAAATTTTTAGGCAATAACAAAGATCCTCACTACAAAAAGATCGTCGGACGAATTCTGAAAGCATTTCAAGCTTTAGGTTGCCTGATGAGTTTGAAAGTGCATTTCCTCCAGTCCCACCTTGACTACTTTCCTGAAAATTTGGGAGCTGTGAGTGAGGAACAAGGTGAACGATTCCACCAAGACATTAAAGAGATGGAAAGGAGATACCAGGGAAAATGGAGCATTACAATGATGGCAGACTACTGTTGGATGCTTCAGAGAGACATTCCAGATGCTACTCACATGTGTAAATGCACCAAGAGGAGTCTCACAAGGAAGAAGAATCGAGTTTAGTGTGTGTAGGTGAGCTCATTTCAGTTCAAAAAAGGATTTTCATGAAAATATTGTAATAAAACTTTAATTTTATAAGTCTATTTCCATTTATTTTGAGGTATTGCCTTATTTAACATAGTTACCTAAATTGTCAGGAAACGTGATGTCCTATGACAAAATGGAGGTCATTTTTTGATTCAGCGCACCAAAAAACATAAAGATTATGTGGAATAACCAAAACAGCTCTTGAAAAAAGTTTTTTGCAGACCTGTATAATCTTTCACCAGCCTTGTTTTTCTCTTATAACCCCTCTTCTCAAATTGCTTCATTGGCTTCCCTTCCATTTCTATATCCAATTCAAACTACTCCTCCTAACCTTCAAGTGCATTCATTCTGCTGCTCCTCTCTCCTCTCCCTCTACACCCCTCCTCGTGAAATTCATTCTTCTACTGCCTTGCTCCTTTCTTTGCTGTTTTCTTCCTCTGCTAAGTCCAGACTTCGGTCCTTTCACCTCGCTGCTCCTCATGCCTGAAACAAACTCCCTGAGTCTCTACAACAACAGGCTTCATCTCTACCCCTCTTTAAATCTTTGCTAAAGACTCACCTCTGTGAGACTGCCTTTGGATACTGATCCCTTGTTTCTTGTGTCTCATTACCCTTCCCTATTCTATCCACTTTCTAACTTTGCCTTGTTTTCTTGATTAGACTGTAAGCTCTAATGAGCAGGGACTGTCTTTATCTGTGGTGTTTGTACAGTGCTCTCCATGCCTAGTAGTGCTTAATAAATGTTTAGTAATAATACTAATAATAATAATAAAGTCACAGGAACAATTTTGTTCCCGATCTTCAGCTGATGATGATGGGTCACCCGATTTGCTTATGCATTTGAACTGAAAATACTTAGTGTCACTATAGATTGTCACCTTTCCGTCAATAATCATATTTTTGCAATTACTAAATCATCATTCTGTAAATTGCATCATCTGAGATCTATCAGGTCTTTACTAGAAAATGTGCATACTATATTCTAGTAGGTCACCATTTTATCCTCGGTTGGATTATTACCATTCCCTTTTAAATGGCCTTGATCTGTCCTCTATAAAACAGCTTCAGATAATACAACGTACTACACTTAAGTTACTACACAGCGTGAACAAATTTGATCATGTTACTCCATTGCTAATTAGTGAACACTGGCTCCCACTCATGTATAGGATAAAATTTTCATTGAAACATTCAAGGCATTGTACTCCCGTGAACCGGAATACCTGTGTAATTTAATTACTCCATACCTTTCTATGCAATCTCTTCACTTCCAGGATCAAAATAAACTTCTTCTCCCTTCTCCATCTTTCATCGAGTTTACAGTTACCTATGACAGCCTTTTCACAACAAGTACCTGTATTATGGGATTCAGTTCCTCTTTACTTATTGCAGGAAAACTCTTTTGAGAGGTTTAAGAAATATTTAAACACCTAGGAGTCTATATTCAGCAGCGGCAGTCAGTTTTCAAAGCACCTGTCCGCTGCCGCTGAAATTAAAACCGGATATTAGGCACCATAGCCTATCCGGCATCTAGCACTGAATATCCAGTTTAGCAGTCGAGATGAATTGCTATCTGGTCAGCAGCATAATTCAGACAGTGTTTCTCAAGCTATTCCTAGAGTACCCCAGCCAGTCTGGTTTTCAGGATCTCTACAATGAAAATGCATGAGATGGATTTACATGCATTGCTTTCATGGCATGCAAATCCATCTTGTGCATAGTCATCGCGGATATCCTGAAAATCAGACTGGCTAGGGGATACTCTAGCAATGGCTTGAGAAACATTGTTCTAAATTACCTGGTTTATATGCTTGTGTGTTTCATTTATTATAACTTGTATATTCTATATTATATATCCTATATATGTTGTGCCAGCACGGCTGGTTGATGAAGGCTGTGGACATGCTGTCTTGAGAAATGGCCGCCTCTGCTCTGGGAATATTATGAGTCTCTTATTTCAGCCAAAGACTAGTGTATTCATTTCTGTCTTGGTTTTCTTCCATTTTGGCATGACGAGCCTGTCGTAGTTGAGCCATGCCTAACCCTCATCGGCTTTGAGAACTGTATCTGTGGTTGCTGGAAGGTAGACCTTTCTCAGTTGAACCCACCTCATCGCCTCTTAATCTTCCAGACTTTGTGAGTCCGCAAGCAAGATTGACTTCCACTACCACTTCTGCTTGTTGGAAGTCCAGGAGAGTGAGAAAGGTGGGTCTCACACACTCTAACCCGGACCCATTTACTTATAGTACTATAGGTGAGATAAGGAGACAGCATGAAGAAGGAGATGATGAACTCTGAAAGTAAGAGAAAAGTTTATATGATCTGTAGATTAAAATAATGTAAATACCTCCAGACATAAATTTCCGCGTAAAAATAAAATAGATACATGTTATATCAATTCTGATTACAATAAAACTGAATGGCTTCCAGGTTTGATAGTGACAATCCTCTCGTATTTTTTTTATTAAAATTGTTTGTAGTTGAAAGTGTGAATTAATTTGCCATAGTTGCACATTATACCAGTTGGTTATTGTATGTTGATTTGAATTTAAAACAATACAATTAAAAAAAGACATTCAGGCTGATATCCAAACAGGGCTATATGTTCACCAGCAGCCGGTGGATGTATAACTCTGCTATGCAAAGATTTTCAACCTTTATAACATAGTAACATGCAGTAGGACCCGATTTTTGAAGGCATTTAAATGCCTTATCTGGGATTTTTGAAGGGCACCTATACAGGTAGTGTCCTTTGAAAATCCCAGATATGTTCTAACGTGCCCAGATGCTAAGCGGTTAACATCGGGGTATGTTAGGCGCATTCCAGGGCAGAGCAGAGGCAGAGGAAAGGGTTAACTGGGTAGCACCGATTTTTGATGCTACTCCCTTAGCCCTCTACGCCTTAAAGATAGGCAAGGTTTTTCCTTGCCTATCTTTCATGCACAGGGGCTAAGGGAATAGCATCGAAAATTGGTGCTATCCGGCTAGTTCCTGCGGCTTCCGGGGGGTGCAGCGAGACCTGGATTTTCAATGAGCCCGGCATTGAAAATCCAGGTTAGGCGGAAGGAGGGCAGACTATGCGCCGACATCGTGCATAGCATTACCCAGCTGAAAATCAGGCCCATAGAGGCCAATTCTGTTTTAGACGTCCTGCCCCTGTACGGCTGGCCAGAATCGGGGCGTACAGTGGTAGCATGTGATTCTGATCCCACAGGGGCTAGATATGCTTGCGGGATCAGAATCTCATCGGCTGCACATCCTGCATGTACCCGGCTAGCCAGCCGGGCTCCTAAATGGAGTCGCAGTGTCATCACATCTTGTTGCCATGGCAGTGTGGCTCCATTCAGGAGCTGCAATCCCAGGCAGATGCATGATTCCCCTTTCCCCACCACTTGACCCCCAATTGGGCCTGCCATGGATAGGGTTGGACAGTGGGGATCCCCCTGCACCCCTTACTGCCTTTTTCTGGCCACATTTCTTGCATCGGCCCCCGTCCAGGAGGACCTATCCCACCTCTGAGGTGGAATAAGTCCCCCATTTACATGGTCGGCCCCAGACATACAGGGCCGACCTCGGAATTGGCCCTGTACGTCCGGGGTCAGTCTCTGCCCACTGCCCGCCCTCACTCCTCCCTCGGCCTGCCCATGAATAGAGCTCCCCGCACAAAGTGGCAATACATGTGGGGAGCTCTGTCCCTGGCACACAATCTGGGCATTTATGGGTCTGGACATCCGTTGGACACCCAGACCCCTTGTTTAAACATTCCATGTAATGCATATTTTGAGTTCATTGTAAACCGCCTTGATGTGTGAAAGGCGGTATATAAACGCACATAAATAAATAAATAAATGTGATTGGAATGACCCCCATAGTGTATGATGGTAGAAAAAGACCAGTATGGTCCATCTAGTCTGCCCTATATTTGCTAAGGAAAATCATATTCATTCAAGGTGATTATCTTATATACTCCAGCATAGACGTCAGTCAATTCTTAATTTGTTTTTAAAATGTAGGAGTTACTGTTGAGACTCTCGCCACTCCTTGCTACAGGGTTGTTATCTCTGCTTTCTCCCAAATCCTCAGTCATTGCTGCTCAACAAATGGAAAATGGGTCTAGGATTCCAACCTGTTTTTATTCTTTTAAGGATTACCCTAGAATTGAAATAAAGTGATACAACAGCCTGTCTATTTCATTAGAAGTGATCAATGTCAGAAGCAGAGGCTGGCAACAAAGACGACAGATGTCAGAGCGGTCAGTAATTCAACTGACAGTCATGCTCAAACCAAAACATTAAAAAGAAACAGAATTAACAGTTCAGAGTTAATTGTCACTGTCCTATAGAAATTTGGCTTGTAGCATGGCCACTCATAAGCTGTGGAAATGTCCCTTCCCCCTCCATTTACCTTTTGCAACTTTTTCTTGATTGAGCAGTACAGATCAAAAAATAGGGTCAAAAAGGAAAAACATATTTTTGTCCAAGCATAATCACACAAGGAAGGAAAACGTAATCCATAAATACCTATAGAATCTTAGTCAAAGGGAGCACTAAATTGAAGCCATCCCAGGCTAGCATATAGGCAATCATAATATACAATAATGCATTGCGAAAATCTAACTGGTCCGAAGTGGAGCGGGTGGGCTGTGAAAATTATTCAGCCAATGGTGATATTCAGCTGCTAATCTGATAAGCTCTAGGTCTAGGTCTGCTGAATAGCAGATCTTAACTAAATGTATAGGAGCAGTAGTAGTAGTGATGGTGTTGCATGTATATTATTGTAGCATGGCCACTCATAAGCTATGGAAATGTCCCTTCCCCCTCCATTTACTTTTTGCAACTTTTTCTTGATTGACTAACTTCTCAATCTACACATGCAACAGGGCTAACAGAAGAGGAGGAGTCCTCATTCTAGCAAAAACAGAACTCCAATACCAGACATGTCTAGCCAGAACCACACAACATCTAGACATAATCACTATATCTAACAAACACAACACTATAAATCTCATTTACAGAGCACCAAGCTCTCCTACTGATGAGCTATCCAACATAATCGACTTAGCTTGTAATCCTGGAAACCCAAGCAAACCAAACTGGCTGATGGGCGATTTTAACCTCGCCTCTCTCCAACCCAACCTCACTAACACCTTCATCGAGGCGATGACCGATCTCAACTACAAACAAATCGTAAGAGATGCCACCCACCAAGGAGGGAACTCCCTTGATTTAATCTTCACCCCATTCACAGTCACAAGCAAGAAGCATCAATTTGATCTATCCATCACCCACATCCCTTGGTCAGACCATAGCCTAATAACCTTCCTGATGCCATCTCATCAAGATCTAGCTCCTCCCAGCCGACCAAGTATATTGACATCATCAAACCCTGTGCGTTTCAAGCCACTTGACAAGGAAGAGCTTACCAAATTGGCACTCCCAAAACTCGCACAACTATCATCCAACCTAAATGAAATGATCACCAATTGGAATGACACCCTTAACTTGTTCACTCAACAGCCCTCCTCGGACAAACATCCAACCTCCAATAGCCGGGCCGGTAAAAGATCGACAGCTCCTTGATTCTCTGCTGAGTTACGGTCTTCTCTACTTCTCCTAAGAAAACTTGAGAGAAAATGGCGGCGCACCCATAACACGGAGGACCAAGACGAATACTTAACTCACCTGGAAACTCATCGTGAAACAGTGTGGGACAAAAGGAAAGAATTCCACTCTGAGCTCCTCAGCCGCTCACTAAACAAGCCCCGTGACCTTTTCAACCTTGTAAAATCCTTAATCAACGAACTTTCATCACCACAAGAACCAATACAACCTCAGTTATATGCCAACTACCTTCAATCCAAGGCCGACAAAACATCCACAGCCAGGATCCCAAAATCTTCCCATGCTCACCACCATCAGTCTCCACTCATGAAGCTTACACCTCCATCTGTGAGAAGCATCGAAGACATTATTGTGACCATCAACACCACCACAGCACCAAATGACCCATGCCCAGCCTACTGGATCAGATCACTACGATTGGAACTTAGCCCAACAATAGCTGAAATCACACGACTCTCCTTCTCAACAGGTTCATTCCCATCGAAGCTTAAACAAACATCCATACAGTCTCTGCTAAAGAACAACCAGCTGGATCCACAGAAAGTCGAATCTTATCGGCTGATCTCAAGCATTCCACTACTAGCTAAAATACTCAAGAAGGTTGCTCAGAGACAGATCCAGCAACACATTGACATCTTTTCCCCTCTAGACCACTGCCAGCATGGATTTAGGGAAGCCCACAGAGTGGAGACACTACTGACCTCCCTATCCAACACCTTAATCAGTGGGTTAGACAACATCAAAATGGGCTTTGCGCTAATCTTCCTCGACATTGCTGCCACATTTGATTCAGTCGACCACGCGCAACTCCTAACACGACTCTAGGAGAAGGGTATCCAGGGTCTCGCATGGGAGTGGTGTAAATCCTACTTAGAAGACCGACGGCAGCAAGTTAGGATTGGTTCCACCACATCCGAACCATTTCAGCAAAAACAAGGTGTACCCCAAGGCTCCTCCTTATCCGCGCTGCTCTTTAACATATACATGCAGCCGATATGTGAAATCATCCGCTCATTCGTAATCTCATGCCTGATCTATGCTGATGACATGCTGCTGTTTACACCTATCAATGTCACCTTTCCTGATTACACAGCCTTAGTGGACTGTTTCAACGCAGTTACAGATTGGCTTCACAACCAGAATCTTTGAATAAATTTCAAAAAAATGGAGGTCTTATTCATCACGAGGAACAAACGTTTTTCACCACCTCCGACCCTAAAAGTAAGAGACGCAGAGTTACCAAGCACACCCACCATACGATACCTGGGTATTACACTAGACCAACGGCTAGACTTCACAGCACACATAAGCAGCATGGTCAAGACTATATACTACAAGATCAAGACATTACGCCACCTCAGACCCATGTTGGCTCCAGAGAACTTCCGTACAATATTCCAAGCGCTAGTAACACCCCACTTCGACTACGCAAACATAATACTCCATGGACTCCAAAAAAGCACCCTAAACCCACTACAACTAGCAATGAACGCTGCTGCCCGCGTCCCCTGTGGGACATCCACGAGGGACCACATAACTCTCATCCTAAGGGAACTACACTGGCTGCCAATAAACTGCAGGATATCATACAAGGCCCTCCTCATTACTTTCAAATCCATTAACAAAATATCCCCCTCCTCCATATCTGCCCTCCTCACTCACACCCCCAACAACAGATCAAGGCAGACTTTAGCCTCCAACACACTTATAATCCCGAAGGAAGCTACAAAATGTTCACAATCAACTAGTAATAGAGCCTTCGCCCTTTACACCCCCAGATGCTGGAATAACCTCCCTCATAGCATCAGATCGATCAGAGACATCAAGCAATTCAGGAAAGCTCTGAAGCACCATCTATTCCTTCTACACTTCTCACAACCCAACAGCACAGCCCCTTCTCCCACCCCACAACCCAACCCTTCAACACCACACTCATCACACACAAACTAAACTAGCCATCTCTCAAACCCAATCATGATTTACAAGTTTTCGATCTAATAAAACTTTAGATACAAAACCACGTCAGTTCCAGAATATACATTAATATACTACAGGAATATACATTCGAATTGTATTGTACTAATCTTTAATTTAACGGTAATGACATACAAATGTGCTTTAATGTAAATAGCCCACTCATGTTCTTCGATCACCACTTAAATTGTACATAGTTCCCCCAGTTCTTTTCCATGTTACTTCCCTGTTATATGTAAACACTGGACAATTATGCTGCCCTTGTGTCAAACTGTTAACTGTAAACCACACTGATAATAAAGAGCGCGGTATAGAAAAGTCTTTAAATAAATAAATAAACTGCAGCTGAATATGCGCATTAATTTAAGTGTTAGCGTTTGAATTAACACAGTTACCACTGCCACTAAATGTTGACCCCATTATAATTAGATGTGGTGTCTCTGCAACATTATTCCAAGTGCTAACCTGTTTAATTTAGTGATAAACTTAACTTTTTATGTGATGCATTACGTGGCATGAAGTATTCTGGGATCCAGTCCTGGTAGCAATGGTGAGTCATTAGCTAGAACAGTAACGATATGTGCATCTATTTATTACTGCTCATCTTAGCATCTCACAGTGAGTTCTTCTAGAAATTATATAATTAGTATTCCTAGATAACTTTTTTATGATTTGTTTGTCGTTCCAAAATATTCTTTGAGCTGTTTTGTACGCTGAAATGAAGTCCTCAGATTTGCACCAGGAACTGTGAGATTTAATTTAGTCTTATTCATATTCATTGTACTTCATTGTACCAAGAGACAATAGAGCTCTCTGAGGTGTGAAACAGGAATGTCACATTTTCTTCTGTAATGGTAGCATATTGTTTGAAATATATTTTCAAATATAGTGCACCAATGAAGCATAATTAAAGAAAGAGAGGGTAAAGGTTGACCAAAATGGCAAAGTTAAGTTAAGTTTTTGCCACTTTATGAACATGTACATGGTGGTAAATTATCAAAGGTATTTACCTAGAAAAATAGGGATTTGGCCAGGTAAAAATGAAATGCCTGAACATTGCCCTTCTCAAAGGCAGCTGAAAGTGCTGGGGATTGTCTGTGCACATGCTTTTAGCCATGGTGGGGGGGGGGGGGGTGGGGAGCATCCCCATAGGCACATGTAGGTCAGGGAAGGAAAAGAACATGTACACATTCAATTTTCAACCCTAGATAAACCCTTTGGCCACCTCTTTGCCACCTCCGCAAGTAGTAGGTGCAAAGCAAGTGGGTGATTTTCACAAAGAAATAACATGGGCAGCTTTTCTTTGAAAATAATTCATGAAGTGCATAGTTTGCAATCGTGCAGTCTGTTTGGAAATTGCACCCCTGAAACCAGCACTTCTAACCCTGTCTTGGGGACCCCACAGCCAGTTGGATTTTAAAGCTGTCCACATGCAAATACATCTCATGCATACAGTATTTGTTGTGGATAGCCTAAAACCCCAAATCATTACGGGGTCCCGAGGACAGGTTTTGCAAAAAAAGCCCAACTAAAACCTAAAGATAAAATCTACAAATAAACCAAACAAAATTAACATGAAGAGGCACTTATTACCTGAAACAAGATAGGCCAAGGCCAGTACTCCTTCACCTGTCTACTCCACAGCTAAGGGTACCTAAGCAGAATTACCAACCCCGCCCCCCCCCCGCCCCCCCCCCCCGCCGGTCTCTTCCTCAACCCTTATCTTTCATCTCCTTGCTTTTCTCCATCTTTTACCCTTCCCATCTCCCATTTCCTCATCTCTCCTACATAGCTGCATAGTATATGACGGCAGATAAAGACCAGCATGGTCCATTTAGTCTGCCCAGCAAGGCGGCAAGAGTAAGTGCACTTGCCGCTCCGTGCAGGTCACCTCTCCCCATGTCTTTGTTTAAGGTCAGCCCTATTTTACCTAGATACACAGATCCTTTTACCTTTCCCCAAATTTCCATTCTTCTCACTCCATCTCTCACTTCTTTACCATCCAGCTCTCTCCCTGGGTTCCACCAGACAGCATTGTCGTCCTGGTTTTCTGCATCTCATTAGCAAATTGGCAGGATGGGCTTAACTGGGAACAGTGCCATCCCTCCACTTGCTCCTGTGTAATGAGATCCACTAAGCCAGCATGATGGGCTACACCGAGCTAAAACTCCTTCTCCACCCAACCACCTGTGACCCAGTATAATCTGCAGTAGGTCCTCAGTGGTCCTGGAATGACGGGTAGAAGAAAGAAACCAAATGGTGCTGTACAAGATTAATACATATGCATTTGCTGAAAGAGTTTTGCTGAGCACTGATTTGTTCACAACAATGGGCTTTATACACTAAGGATTATAATCAAAAGATTTATTTGTGTCTGGGTGAGTCTTTCGTACCATGCTTAGAGTTTGACTATCGAAGGTATTTCAGGTCAGGACTGAGGTGCAAGGTGCAATGTTTGATCTTCAAGCTAAAACAAAGCAGTTTAAAAGAACTGTTTAGTACTGCAATACATGCAAAAGCTTGAATAAAGCCATTTTATTTCATGTTGAGCTCTAGCTGGTATTTTCATTTTTAGGAACTGATTATTTATAAAGCACCAGTACATATGTACTGAGTATTGGCACCAAGGAGAGGCGACTGACAAAATAAGAGCTAAAGGGCTATCGGTCACAAACTGCAAAGCATCACAAAAGGAAGCGCTGGGATTACGACCCTAAGAAAACTGTGTAAAATGAAGAGACATTGTTCACTTGGGACATTCCCTTTCCAGCCAATATAAAGCTAAATACCAGAAGACAAGAAATTGTGGTGGAGAACATGAGAACATCATTGATGATAGAGGCTTTCAGCGCAGTCAGAAATTAAGAAGATGTAGGATACAGACATTTTTTAGCATTGTATTGGGTGCTACAGACTTGATTAAAAGGAATTTTCAGGCACACCTTGATAAATTGCCTATGCATGTTACAACTTATGGGCTCTGAAAGGAGGCTCGCTTTTCATGATTCGGGTGTAATGGGGGGCGTTAGTAGTAAAGCTGAGACTGAGATCATACTCCACGTGCCCTGGCTTAGGAGTGAGGTTTATTACTCATGGTGTGCACAAGATTAACCTGTTAAAGAATATCAGGTAAAGCTGAGGAAAACTAAATGAGAAATCAGGAAGGCAAAAGCAAGGGCAGAAGAAAAAATGGCAAAACTCGCAAAGGCTTGGGACCAGATACAGGACGTGTTTAACAGATCCTTGCAGATGGGCAAAATTCTGTATGTTTGGAAAAATGCAGATGTGTTCCCTCTTCACAAAAAATGGTAACAAATGAGAAACCATAGTCCGGTGAGTCTTAGCTCAGTGGCGGGAAAAATAACTCCGAAGAACAGGATAGTGAGCTTTCTACCATTCAGGGGGTTGCGAAATCGAAAGCAACATGGTTTTAGCAGTGACGGGTCATGAAAATTAATCTGACTAATGTCTTTGACTGTGTAACTAGAGAACTAAACAGAGAGCACTTGCTGGAGGTGGTGATCTTGGATTTCAGAAAAGTATTTGATATAATTCCTCATAGGAAACTTGTAAATAAACAAAGTTGCCTAGGGGTTGCTTCCAGGGTACTCAATTGGATTAAACATTGGGTGACTGATAGACAACAAAGGGCAATGGTAAATGGCATTCATTCAGAAGAAAGCAAGGTGAGTAGTGGAGTGCCTCATCAATTGGTCCTGGGGCCAATTCTGTTTATTATCTTGTAATGATATTGCTGAAAAGTTAGAAGGAAATGTTTTCCTTTTTATGGATGTCACGAAGATCTGTAACAGAATGGATATCCCAGACGAAGATAGCAAAATGAGAAGTGGTCTACAAAAACTAGAACCTTTAATATGATGAAGTGCAGAGTGATGCATTTGGGGTGCACAATCCCTAGGGCACTGTATGTGAAAGGAGGAGAGAAACTGAATTGCATGAACCAGGAGAGAGACCTTGGGGTGATAGTGTCTAAGGATCTCAAGGTATCGAATCAGTGTGAAAAGGTGGTGGTCAAAGGCAGAAGAACGGTTGGCTGCATAGAGAGATGGGTAACCAGTAGGAAGGAGAAGACAACAAGGCCTTACTTGGAGTACAGTGTTCAGTTTTGGAAGCTGTACCTTGCTAAGGACATAAAGAAGCTGGAGTCATTACAGAGGAAAGCGGCCGAAATATTAAGAGCTCTCCATCAGGAGGCATGAGAAGAGGCTAGAGGTCCTCAATATGTATATCCTAGAAGAGAGGAGGGGCAGAAAATATGATATAGATTTTTAAATACTTGAAAATTATCACAGAACCAACTAGCCTTTTTGAAATGATGGGAAGCTCTAGAAGCAGAAGATTTGATATGATGATTCATGGAGGTAGAATTAAAAGCAACATTAGAAATATTTCTTCACGGAGAGTAGCGGATTCCTGGAATGCCCTCCCAAAAGAGGTGGGGGAAATAAATATGTTACTGAAATTTAAAAAGGGGTGAGATGAACATAGTGGAGTACTAAAAGGCAAGAGCATGGTAATCAAGAATTGAGCATCTCAATTGTGGAATGACTGTTCTGCTTCTCCTAAGAAACCATGGAGAAAGTAACCTGCACTGCAAGGCAGGTACAACCCCCAAATAAAACATGCTGCATGGCACAGTTGGGATAGTTGTGCCTGTGGATGGACTCCCTTGCTGTACAGCAGGGGGACCCTGGACTTGTTGCAGAAAGAATGTGACAGCCTTACTGGTCCAACAGTGGGCTGGGGACATAATCAAGGGCAATATGTTTGGAGATTGTTAAAAACCAAGGGCCCAGTATGTTCAGCGGAACACCCTGATAGTGACTGGTTAGCTTCAGGTTTTTCCGAGGATGGTCCGGGGGTGGCACCTAGCCATAGCTGAACAGCGGAGACATTGAGCCACTGGTGGTTATGGCTACGCAGTGAAAGCGAGGTGCAGCAAAGGCTGACATGCCGTTCGCCGTGGAAGCTAATTGGGCAGCAATTGAATATCACTGCTGCTCAGTTAGCTTCCTGCAAATGCGGGCAACTTGGATATTCAGTGCTGGGGCCAGATATGAGCCCAGCATTGAATATCTGGGTTTAAAGTTTGGCAGCAGCGGCTAGCCACAAATACATAGGGAACTAACCAGCACTGCATGGCAGATACACTTCCTCCCCCCACCAAAAAAAACCAAAGGCATGAAAAAAGTAACTCACTCTGCACCACAGGTTCAGCTCTATCAACTCCACTGGGCAGACTGGATGAACCATGTTGATCATTATCTGCCATCTTCTACTGTGTTGCTAAAAATTACTATTTTACAAAGGAGTTAATTTTATAACAATTTCCTGCTTAGAAACATAGAAACATAGAAACATGATGACAGAAAAAGACCACATGGCCTATCTAGTCTGTCCTTCCATAACAACAACTACAACAGTCCACTTTTTACCTTTAGAGATCCTCTGTGTTGGTCCCATGCTTTTTTGAATTCAGTTACTGTCTTCATCTCTACCACCTCCACTGGGAGACTATTCCACGGATCCACTACTCTTTCTGTAAAGAAATATTTCCGCATATCACTCCTGAATCTATCTCCCTTCACCCTCATCCCATGTCCCCTCGTAGCAGAACTTGCTTTCAATTGAAAGAGGCTCTCTCCCTGAACATTTATGCTACGGAGGTATTTAAACATCTCAATCATATCACCTCTATCCCGCCTTTCCTCTAAGGTGTACATATTAAGATCCTTAAGTCTGTCCTCATATGCTTTATAATGAAGCCCATTAATCATTTTAGTAGCCACCCTCTGCACCGACTCCATCCTGTTCACATCCTTTTGAAGGTGAGGTCTCCAGAATTGTAAAGCTTGTAAAGCATGTTTTTACTTATGGAAAACAGATCTTACAAAATTGTGCGTAAGTTACCCTATCACTGCCTATCTTAAATTAAAAATTCTGACTCTGGTTCACTGTGCCTTCTGTCTTCATGAATCCTTTGCACTCCCTTCACTTTGCCTTATAATCCATCTAATACTCTCTGCTCTTCCCAGGCTCTCCTGTTAGCAACTCCTTCTCCTCCTCCCTCAGATATGTGGAAATCTCCTATCATTCTGCATTCTCATATTTCGGTCCCTTGTTATAGAATTTGTTTCCACTCTATTTACAGTAAGAATCATCTTTCCCTAAATTCAAACATGCCTTAAAGACCTGGCTTTTCCCTCTAGCCTTTGCAGAATACCTCTGGCAACAGGATTAGCGTGTTCAGTCTCTCCCCCTTTATAACCCTTCTCTCCTCCCCTTTCCTATCCCTCTGCTTATTTCCTCTTCTCCTCATTTTATTTTATTTTTATTTATTTATTTGAAAAGCTTTTATATACCACCACTTCCCAAGATCAGTGGCGGTTTACAGGGAACAAAGGTAAAAAGGTAATAAGTACATGGAACATTATGCAACATTTCGTCTAGATACAAAGAACAATATAAACCAATGTAATTATTTACAACTTATAACAACCACACTGATGATAGTGGGTTTTCTGTGTTCTGAAAGGCAGTCTAGCAAGCCCACTAAATAAATAAAATAAATAAATGTGCATAAAAAGTCAGGATCTTATGTAGACTGCACGTATGCATTCCTGAAGGCATGGAGCTGGAATGGAGTTGAGATGTCGGCATGTATTCTATGCAGAGACTATACACACACACGCTCATTTACACGTGCCTCACAGCCTGGGCCAGCCCGAAGCATGTGTGAGAATTTTATTCACACAGGACTCCATGCTTCAGGGGGCCCTGCGCCAACCTCATGCCGCACATGCTTTTCAGCTCCCGACCGTTTGCAGGGCCTGCTTCAGAGGGAGCGGGGAAGCCCGAGGCCCCGTCTCACCTCAACACAGCTGCCGGAGTGAAGAGCGGTATTTTTCTTCACACCAGTGGCTGCGTGGCAGAGGTGAGCCGGGGTTTTGGGCCTCCCCGGTTCCCTCAGAAGCTGGTCAGACAGACACGAGGCTCTTGGTGGGGGAGGGGGAGGAGCACAAGGAATGGAAATGGGATGATGCGGGGGGGGGGGGGGGGCTATGATAGGACTGGAAATGGGCTGTTGGGGAGGCTAGGCTGGAAATGGGTTGATTGGTGGAGATTTGGACTGGCAATAGGCTGATGGGGGGATTGCAAATGGGCTTCATGGAGGGGCTAAGATAGAACTGGAAATGGCTGATGGGAGGCTAGGACTGGAAATGGGCTGCTTGACGAGGGGCTTGGACTGGAAATGGGCTGATGCGGGGGGATGGGAGAATGGGACTAGAACGGAGTGGATGCTGAGTGGGGCTGGAACTAGAAGAGAGCTGATGTTGGGGGAAGACTAGAAGGGGATGGGGCTGGGGGAGTGAGGATGGAGGGGGGAAAAGATATTATGTGTGGGAGGGAAGAAAAATCTACGACTGGCCAGGCATTGGGAGAGTAAGTGGGGATTGAGGATGGAAGGGTGAAATTTGAGTGGATGAAAAAGGAACAAAAAAAGAAATGGAGGAAAGAGTAAAACGGGAAAGATCAGTATGTTAAAGCAGATGTAGAGAAAGAATGGAAAAAATCTAGAAGAGAAGAAAAGGACAAATGGACTGCAGACAATGGCGAATTAGTAGAAGACACGAAGAAACCAGAAGAAAGTGACTGGAGCAATTGCAATTGAAAAATAAAATGCTTAACAACAAAAGGTAGAAAAAAACTATTTTATTTTGAATTTGTTAACTGGAATATGTCAGCTCTGGGAAATGTGCATCGCCAACATCTTTGCGCTTTGTTTAGTACAAGAGGAAATTAATTTATAGTTTTATTTCTCCAGTGTTGTTGTACATTCCAAGTTTAGCTTTTGGGTTCCCAGTTTAATTATTGTCTTCATTTTTCTAAATTGTGATCCCTTGTTCTATGATTGGTGATAGTCTATGTTCTGCATGTGTAACCAAACTGAGGTATTCTGTTTATGTAGTTCCTATTTGACAGTTCCACTTGTTCTCTTTCCCCAGTAGGAGATATATTGGTATCTCTGAGATGTATTGGTTTAATATTTGCAGTGTTGCCTTTAGATAGGTAGGGTTTGGTCCTTTGTTGGTCCTAGTAGTGCTGTTATGATACAGCAGGTTTGCTATGGATTTTAAATGGGCAGGGTTTATAGTACTTCCTAAAGTGCCTAGCAGTTGGCACTGGTGTATAGTAATGTAGAAATCTGGTAGCCTTTCCTTATCCTCACTGCCCATGCAAATGGTATTCAGATACTGATTAAGAGGCATGTTTACTAAAAGTTAATGTGCATTAAATACAGGAACACCCATTTATTTCTAGTCGCGCAGTGGTACTTAATGCACATTAATATTTAGTGAACATGCCCCTACGTCACTGCCAGGAGAAAACAGAGGCTTGTGAAGAGTTCCTTTGAAAGCTGCCTAAAATTTTAGATGGGCATTATACATTTTAAAATAAAATAAATTTATGCAAATGAGGTCCAGTGGATATGCAAATGAGGCCCTGCAATGAATCTCCGCACATGGCCCTACATCACCTTTGGGCTGCCCCTGCTCAGAGCAGGTGTGACTTTGTGTGGGAGATTCTGTACATGACTGGGGCTGGTTTAGGGAGCCTGTTTTATAAAGGCACCCAGATGCTTAGGCAGGGCCAGCACAAAGAGATATGAAGCGCCCTAGTTGAACCTCTTCCCTTGCATCCCCCCCTTGGCTGGCCCCCCATTGCCACCCCTGTAGTAATGGCTTGAAACAGCCCCATGGCGCTTACCTGTAAACTTTGTTGCCATAAGGCTGTTTGCTTCTGCCCTCACAACGCCCGATGCTAACTTCCTGTTTGCAGTACTGTGCGCTGGTGGGGGCAGAAGTAAACAGCCTCGTGGTGCCGAAAGTTTAAAGGTAAGCACCACGGGGCATTACTGCCAAGGTCCCAGAGAGGGGCGGCAGTGATGGCAGTGGGAGCCCCTGGAGGCCTGGCACTCTAGGCAACTCCCTAGTTTGTCTAATGGTAATGCCAGCCCTGCGCTTAGGATGTCTTTACTAAGCTGCATAAAATAAGTGGGTTTTTTTGACATTCGACATACGGTGCCCTGTTATAAAATCAGGCCCTGACGGTAAACATATCAAGCAGTGAAGAGAAAACAGACACAGAAGATTGTTGAACTGTGCTGTAAGATGCAAATGTAGAACCTTGCAACTACTCCTTACTGCAGGAGATCCCTGATCAGAGATTTGCAAGCAACTAGTCATTAATTGAGCAATTGTTTTAAAATGTGTTCATGCTCACAAGGAGCCTGAGCTCAAACCATCAACATGTTTTGCTTCTGTCTGATTTTAAGCCTGAGATGGAAAAGATAATTATCTGTACATTACTTGGCCAGACTACTTCCCATTCTGAAAGATAAACATGAAACTCAGGCATGAAAACAGATTCTAAAATGGTTATTAGCAAGGTAGAAGTGCTGTCTTTTATTGAAAGCTCCAAGAAAAATTGTAAAATTATTCTAAGCTGAATTCTTCTCATTGTATATTTGGGGGTAAAGCAGTGTTTTCCATCAGGCTTGATCAGGGGTACAACAAAAAGGTCACCACTGCCCGATGCTCGGGTTCAGACCGGCAATTGGAATCTGCTGTATGACTAGTATGACTGCACATGGGCAAGAATTCCGTTCAGGACACACATGCAGTCACAGATTCCTCTCTTTCCTGCCTATAGAATGAGCCCCTGAAGCGTGGGAATTAATGGGCAGCGTGCAAGGCACAAGTGCAGCTCACGCACTGTCCACAGTACTACCTCTGATTTCCCCTCCCGAGCCACCTCTTTTAGTGGGTCCTGATCTAAATGGTGTGGGTGGTTCGGGTGTTGATGGCGGAGTCTGGATATTGATGGGATTTGGGTTCTTTTTATTTTTTTTCCAGCACATCCGGCTGCAGTACATACGTTGGCAGATAGCATGAATGTGTCTACAGTGCTATCTGCCGACACATTTACGGTCTGTCAAGTGTCTGCCTTATGCAGTAATTGTAGGGCACAGGTTGGATACCCCCCACCCCCACCCCTCCAACAGTTGCCATGCAGGGTTTGCACTTATTATGCATTAAATTTTGTACTTAATGCGCAGTAAGTGCAAAAACGTACTGCATATTAGTAAACATGCCTTTAAGGGGGTTATTTTAGAAGGTTTATTTGTGATTCTTATATTTTTTTTCCCTTGTTAACGGAAGTCTTTCCCTGAATTCAAGCATGCCCTAAAAATCTGACTTTTTTACCTAGCCTTTGCAGAGTATCTCAGGGAACAGGATTAGTGTAGTCACTTCCTCCCTGCCCCTTATAATCCTGCCCTCCTACTCTTTCCTATCCCTCTGTTTATTTCCTCTCCACCTGATTTTATATAAACCACAAAAATACAACCATTTACATGTTAAATTCCATCCAGGTTTATGATTGTTTATTTAAACTGTGCTATACCACCCTTCATTTGCACATCAGAGCAGTTTACAATATGCTAAAATACAAAAATTAAAAAAAAGATGATAAAACTCAAAAGTGAGAAAATAGGATAGTTGCAATACTATTAGGCGCAAAGGTCCCAAAAAAACAGTATAGTCAAAGCTTAGTAGCTGAGATATAGTCCATCGTTGCAACAACCCTGAAGATCAGCATAACTGAATAATTATAATATTGGTATGCCAATTAAAAAAAATTAGCTGAAATTAATTGAGAAATAGCCGCTTACATGGATTCTAATGTAAGAGTCTTTGGGAGAGATAAGGAAAACCTACCATGTCGTCCTTTCCCAGTTTGACTTCATCTGATTGATTTTAAGTTTTCGTGAAGAAAAGCTGGAATACTATCAGTTGGACCTTATCAACTTTTATTGCTGAAAGCTTGAAACAGAGCTACCTTTGTGGGGCTTGAAACACAGTGCTGTGTCGCTTTTTCCCGTCTTCAACTACCGGCTAAGTACTCTTGTGGCTTTTTTCTATTGGTCATTCAAATGTGATTTTAATTTAAGCATTTTACACATTCAGTTGTCTGAGCACATTGGTGGTTGGGCACCATTTCATTTAGAATAAAAGGATATTTTTTTATTCAGAAGGTTTTTTGACCTTGCACAACAAATGTTCCGACTTTAAAACAACAACTTTGGTCTTTATTTTAATCTGACCTTTTTAATGAGACCATTTCTTTATCTGTCAAGCTGATCTTGGTTGAATATTATTTGAAATACTATATAAAAAGTATACAGAATGATATAACTTAATCAGAAAGTGATGCAAATAGAGAAAATGATAATACCTTTGTATTGATTCATGGTGTGATCACTCTTTGAGTACTGAATGCTGTTCTGGTTGCCCCTTCTTAAAAAGAACTAGAAAAAGTATAGAGAAGGACATAGATTCTCTGTGAGGAAGAGCTGAACAGGTTTGGGATTTTCAGTTTGAAAACATGATGGCTGAGAGGAGATATGAAGGGCATTTATATGATAATGAGTGGGGTAGAATGGGTCAATAGAGAATGGTTGTATACCCTTTCAAATAGTACGAAGACAAGGGGCTACACAATGAAAATAATGCAGTAGCCTAATGGGACTAGAAAGACAAGGGTTCAAATCTTGCTGACATTTCTTTTGGCCTTGGGCAACACCCTCTCAGTCATGTAACGGGTGTTATCAACACCCGTTAATGGTTGGTACGGTGGAAAGCACCGATAATGCAGACTTACCGTCCGGTAGCCTCTTACCAGGCGTTAAGTACAAAGGGATAGAGAAGGGGTGACAACATGTGTTCCTTTAACGGCAGGTGCTATTAACAGGCATGAGAAGCACAACCGCCGGGAACCTTAATGGCAGTTCAAAACTGGCATTAAGGGCTCATTTTGGAGGGAGAGAGACATTTTTGTCCATGAAACACTACACAGGGAGCACATTCACATGTATGCAGTGTGCACCTTCCAGACTGGAGCCCTGAAATCAGTGATAGTAGTGATCCATTGCCAGTCACAGCATGATGCCCTACTAATAAAGGGTATTATATTGTTGGTGCCAAAGGGGGTGCCATGTGATTCAGTGGGACTAGTTAGTCTTCTAGATGGACTAGTCGACTGCCTAGAGTGTATATCTGTGAGGTATGGAGCAACTCTGCTATGACAAAGGCAGCACACATATATGCCACCACTGTCACAAAGGAGTTGTGCCACTGCCACCACACAGCCATGTTATCAGCATGTAGGGGTGGAAGTGGCTTTGCCTGGTGCAGATGATACCATTATCCCTGCCCTGTGAGATAGGTGCAATGCTGCTGTTTGTACTGTTAGGGCCAAACCAAGGATATCTGCCATCCTAAGCAGACCCCACCCATGAAACCTCCCCCCCCCTGCTGCCTTGAGGTTCCCCACAGCATGAAAGGAGGATTGCCCATGCCACCCCCCCCCCTCCCAGCATCTATTGTCTCACCTAGGAAGGCGGCATGGCAATTGTTCCCTGTTGTGGTGGTGAGGCTTAAGGCAGCATCACGCATGCTCACGGATGCCACTTCTGGCTCCCTCCAATGCATCCTGTCAGAGGGAGGGCAGGAGTGGCATGCCATGATTTCCCGCATGTGTGCTGCTGCTTTAAGGCTACCTACAGCACTGAAGTGGTGGCTGTGCAATGCTTTCAGGGAGGGAGGGATCTAAACTACTCACTATGGTCTGCCAACTATGTGATTATTGCAGGACTGGCCCACAAGCACAGATCAGGAAATGGTTATGGTGGTCACTATGCTAGGTCACCCATGGTCTAGAATGTGTGTGTTCATGTATCCTGGCCTATCCCTCTGGCAGGACAGATCCTATATGAAAGACATGAACTTCACTTGAACCAACAGCATACCAATGCAGATGTACATAAAGACCTAACAAGATGTCCCTCTCCTTCATCTGCCTAACATACCCTGTCAGACAAGTATGGCACAGAGCCTGTAGCGAGCTACACAGACAGAGAAATACTCAAACTCATGCCTCATGCATCCTGACAGTGACCACATATATACACAGGGAGTGATGCACCCACATTCCCATATGGCTGCTAAGTGGCTTCTAGCCCTTGCCACTGTGTATGAGAATGAAGGGTCATAGGTTCATGACCAGTCTGTGGATTAAGAGTGATATGTCCAGGTGTGTTAACTTTAATCAAACTTTCCCTACCTGCAGGTGCAAGCCTCCCCATCTTGTCCAGCATGAGTCCTGACAGTGTGCAGTCACACTGAGAGGCTGCGCCAACACCTGCTGGATGGCAGAGTGCACTAATAGGGTGCATACACTGAGCAGGCATTAGCAATGCCCAAGCATTAAAGGAGACCTAAGTGCCAAAGTAGAATGCCAGCCAACAACTCTTTTGGACAATGGGGCCGTGTGTGTATGTATGTGTGTGTCCAGAAGACTGTGAGCTGCAGCAATGCACTGTGCATGTAATGCCCAGGCATACGATATGCTGCATGGTCAGTTCTTCTGCAACTCCACATACTGTGGGAGACACATGGGCAGAAGGTTACTTTTCAGTACACAGTTGCAACCTGTGGGAATCACTGGCTGTCTAGCTGTGCCTGTACACAAGTTGCCCCAAATCTGTGACACTCAACTGCAATCCCAGTTACACCATCGTCAAGGCCCATCCCTATAGCATGCCCCTATATTTACCTCTCAACATGACACTGCTGTACAGCTCCCATATTGCCTGCTGGTTTTACTGGAGTGAGCTGGGGGACATGGTCTCACCAGGGAGAGCTCCATCACATGTGTCTGTGCAGCAACTCTCACCTCTGAGAGATCCTTCAGGCCTCGGGAGTGAGAGGCCTGATTAATGCTAACTGCCCTAATAGCTGTATCCGTGGCAACACTGTCAGCCCCCTTGGTGCAGCTGCAGTCCATTGGCAGCTAGACTCACGTGGAGGGCTGGCCTCTGTCCAATGGCGTCACTTAGTTGGTGATACAGGAAACATTCTGTTATGAGCTACTACTGCTAATCAATTATAAAGCACTACAAGACATATGCAGTGCTGTACAAACATAGATAGAAATGGTCCCTGCTCATGAGAGCTTACAATCTAACAGACAAGACAAAGGATAAGAAAAAGGAGAGTAAGGAGACACAAGGAAAAAAAGAGGGTAGGATACAAAAGCAGCTTTCAAGAGGTGAGCCTTTAACATGGACTTAAAAAGGGACAGAGATGAAGCCTGATGTACAGACTCAGGGAGATTGTTCCAGGCATACGGAGCAGTATGGTGAAATGACCAAAGTCTGGAGTTGGCAGTGGAAGAAAAGGGCATAGAGAGAAGCAGGCCAGTGGAAGAACAGAATTCATGAGGAGGGGTGTAGGGAGAGAGAAGAGTGAATGCACTTATAGGTCGGAAGGAGAAGCTTGAATTGGATACGGAAATGAAAGGGAAGCCAATGAAGTGATTCGAGAAGAGGGGTTATATGAGAATATCAAGACTGGTGAAAAATCGTGCAGCAGAGTTCTGAACAGTTTGAAGAGGAGAAAGGTGGCTAAGAAGGAGACTGCAAGAAGGAGGTTGCAATAGTCGAGACAGGAAGTAATTAAAGTGTGGATAAGTATTTTAGAAGTGTGCTCAGAAAGGAAGCGGAAAATTTTGTTAATGTTATAGAGAAAGAAACGACAGATTTTAGATATGGACATGTGAGGAGAAGGAAAGGGAGGAATCAAAGATGACCCCAAGGTTGTGGGCTGAGGAAACAGGAAGTAGAAGAGTGTTATCCACAGAGATAAAGAAAGGAGGAAGAGGGGAGGAAGGTTTAGGGGGAAAAATAAGAAGTTCAGTTCTGGCCATGTTTAATTTCAAACGGCAGTGAAACATTCAGGTGGAGATATCAGACAGGCAGGCAGAGATGTGCGTCTGGAGTGTCAAAGAGATATCAGGTGTAGAAAGATAAATCTGAGAATCATCAGCATAAAAATAATACTGAAATCCATGGGAGGAGATGAGAGCACCAAGGGACTGGGTGTAGAGAGAGAAAAGAAGAGAGTCCAGAACAGATCCCTGGGGTACATCAACTGAGACTGGGATAGCAGTAGAGGTGGAACCACCAGAACAAACACTGAAAGAGTGATGGGAGAGATAAGAAGAGAACCAGGACAGGGCAGAGTCCCTAAAACCAAGAGAGGACAATGTGTCAAGGAGAAGGTGGTGGTCAACTGTGTCAAAAGCAGCAGAAAGGTCAAGAAGGATGAGGATAGAATGAAGGCCTTTGGATTTAGCTAGGAATACACTGGAGAGTTTGGCAAAGTGCTGTCTCAGTAGAATGAAAGAGACCAAAGCCAGATTAAATTGGATCCAACAGTGCTTGAGAGGAAAGAAATTCAAGACAGTGACGGAGGACTGCACACGCAAGAAGTTTAGAAATGAAAGGAAGAAGGGAGACGGGTCGATAATTAGGGCAACTAGGGTCAAGAGAGAGTTTCTTAAGGAGAGGTGTGACTACAACATGCTTGAAGGCTTAAGGGACTGTGGCAGTGGAGAGCGATAGGTTGAGAATATGTGAGATGGAAGGGATGGTAGAGGAGGAAATGGAACTAAGGAGATGATCGAAAGAGCAAGTAGTACGTTTAGAAGAGGAAAATAGATGAGAGGTTTCCTCATCATAGATCTTAGAGAAGGTAGAAAGGGTAACAGAGATTGAGGGGATAAGTTGGTATTAAGGTGGGAGAAGAGGGGATGAAGCTGTTTAGTGGGGAATTGGAGAGTGTTTTTGTGGATTTTTTGATGGAAGTAGACAGCTAAGGTATGGGCGGAAAGAGAAGGAGTGGTCGGAGGGGGAGGTGCCTTGAGGAGAGAGTTAAGAGTTGAGAAGAGACGGTGAGGGTCAGTGGCATGAGAGTTAGATGAACATAGTAGTTTTGCTTGGCGATAGCTAAGGCTGATTGGAAGGAGATAAGCATGAATTTCAAGTGAAGAAAATAAGAGCGGGAGTTGGATTTGAGCCAAATGCACTCAGCTGAGTGGATACAGGAGCGTAGATAGCAAGTAGTTAAAGATAACCAGGGCTGAGGTGTTGGGCATCTTGCAGGACATGGGATAGGTGGAGTAAGAATATCTAGAGCAGAAGAAAGGGCAGTCTTATAGGAAATTCGTAAATGGTGCACCCTTAGCGCCGTTTAGTAACGGTACCCTTTAGTTTGTAAGCTTTCTGGGGACAGGGAAAACACCTCAAGTACCCGATTGTAACTCCCCTTGAATTACTATTGGAAAGGCATAAGCTAAATACACAATAAATCAAAAACATTTTTAAGAGTTTTTTTTTTAACTTAATGTACTATGAAGTCATATAATTTGTTGTTGGAAAATGAGGTCAAAACAGTTAGGATAGATGGGTTTCTAAAGGGGTTATACAAGATCCAGTAGGAAGAGTTAATAAGTCATTATTTGCGATGTAGTCTTGGGAAACCATTGCTAACCTTTGGGTATAACAATAAGGAAAGGATCTACTCCTTGGGATCCTGCCAGTTGCTTGCGTCCTGGGTTGGCCACTATCAGAGACAAGATGCTGGGCATGATGGAACTTTGGTCTAATCCAGTATGGCAAATTTTATGTTCTTAGCTGAAATTCTTTTCTGGTGATGATAAATACGGCTGCCGGTATGTATAATAATAAACAACAATCTGTTTTTATGACAGTATTACATAGAAATAAGTTGGCTAGAGCAGGACATCTATCTGCTGTAGAAGAAATAAAGTCTGGGAAATAATCTATGCTAAGCCTCTGCTGTCTGGAGTGCCTCCATAGCTGTTTGGAATGTAAGCAGAGGAACTGATGTATAGACAGAAAGCTACTTTTATTTTCTGTCAACAAGGACTGAGTCAGGCATACAAGAGGATGACATCATTCAATGCCACCAGAAAGGAACAGCTCTCCTAGAGCTCAGAACTTGATGTAATGATCTGCGCATGCATAGACCCTCCCATGCACAGCAGCTTCTCAGCCCCTCAGGGGTTTTTTCCCACTCTACCAAGCAGATGTGAAATAAAGCTCTCCCAATTGTTTTTATATACATTTAAAGCTGCTTCTGCAATTTTGTTTTTCATTGTTTCTTCCTTTCATTTCTTTCAAAAAGGAAAAACTTCAAATTATGTTGAGTTCTGGGGTTTGTTCCTGCTTTCAGTATGCCAAGCAGCAGCATCATGGCACATCCCCCTTCCCAATCAGGACACAGACCCTCATCTGGCCTGCATGCAATGCTCAAGTGCTGGGCATGACCCAAACCATTGTGTTGACATCTCCACTATATCTCTTAGCTTCCAGAGGGACCATTCTGTTCACCTATGAAGATAAAGAGACGAACACAGAAACTTCCTTGCCAATGAGAGATGACAGGGGAGAAGAAAATCGGTGCAAAGGTCAGCTGACTCTGTTCTTTGGCTTGCTTCCCTTTTACTTGAACAGCCTACCTCCTCTTTGCACAGTGACCCTCGAGGTCGAGGCACACAGGAACAAAGTTTAGAGCCAGCTCTACACTGGAGGCTCCCAATCCAAAAATGCTTTTGTCTTTACAACACTTGCTCGATCTTGAGAAAAGGGTACCCCACTCTGGCCCTCTATACCGCAGACTAAACAGAATGAAATAACCACCATGACAGTGCAACAACCTCTTCACTGTGTGGGTGTTCCTCCTCGCCACAGGACACAAAGAAGTACACCGCAGCTGATCACTTCCTGTACAGACAGTTGCACTGCTCCATCATTGCAGCAGAACCGTTCCTGTGCACAGAGCCACATCAAACATGGTCAGTATATAGGCCATGTAAACTGTGTTCTGCACTGTGATGGCTGCACAGTCCCCTTTATGTAGGAATAGTGCTTTCAGGGCACGGGACACATCGTTTTATAACCCTTGAATACAAGTGCACTATCGAACAGAAAGGTGTTTTCTATCAGATATTATTCATCAGGATTCCTGGCTCTACATCCAGAGGACCAGATCCAGGAGTGGTCAGATAATTCTTCAGATCCTACACGTCTGTTCTTGCAAAGATAATGGAACTTTTTGGGAAAGGCTATGTTAGAGGCAGGCCTTAATTGCAACTATAATATCTCTCAGGCGCATTTGTTTAAATACAAAAGTAGAATGTTTAGCAGACTTTAGTTCAATAATGGCCAGATCATTTCACTTTGTCAAAATGCTGTTTTGACAAAGCACTTTTCTACGCAGCAGATCAAGCCTGTTACACTGCAGCTCAAGGACACAGTGTATCTTCTCAAGCATGTGTGTGAAATCAGTATTAGGCATGGCCTATATGTCCCACCCATGGTAACCAGGTAGTTAGGGGCCTATTTACTAAAGCATGGCAAGCATTGAGGGGCTGATTCTATATAGTGTTTGGACAGTTATGTGCTAGACACGTGTGTAAGTCCCTATTAAACAGTGGGCATTCTGTAAATGCACATGTAGGTCCCATCAAATGTACTTTCCGTAGCGTATGCATGGGAGGGTGGGGGGGGGGGGGGAACTTGGGCAGAGCACAGACACGGCCTAAATTCACAGACGTAGAATATTATAATGTTTGAGCATTTCCTCACCAATCCAGTTGCTTGTGTTTACTTGTGCTGTAGGAGAGATGTGACTTCTGCAGCAGGGTTCAGGCCACCAGTATGCCCCTGTTGTATAAAGTCAAATACGCACATATGTTACTTTATAGAACTGACCCCAAATATCTGTGTGACAACATGCAGACACTGCACAGGGGTTTATAAAATTATCATGCTGCGGAGCACCTCTTTAATTGGGGGAGGGGGGCTCCAAGCTCCACCTTGACCCCACCCCAAGCTCCACCCTAACTCTGCCCCTAGCCCTTGTGGCCTTCCTCTCCTGTTCTGCCTGCGGGGATCCCATCTACTGAGGGAACTTGGGGACGTTCTAGCAGCTCCACTGACTGACCATTTCAATGCCTCGTTGGAGTCGGGAGTGGTGCCAAAGGACTGGAGAGAGGCTCATGTGGTGCCTTTACACAAAAGCGGAAGTAAGGATGAAAACTACAGGCTGGAAAGTTTAACTTCGGTGCTGAGTAAATTGGAAACGCTGCTGACAGAGAAAATAGTGAGGTTTCCGGAGTCCAGCGGATTACAGGATCCAAGGCAGCATGGATTCACCAGAGGCAGGTCTTGTCAGACAAATCTGATTGATTTCTTTGACTGGGTGACCAGGGAGTTGGACCGAGGGAGAGCCCT
Source organism: Ichthyophis bannanicus (assembly GCA_033557465.1). Classification (NCBI taxonomy): domain Eukaryota; kingdom Metazoa; phylum Chordata; class Amphibia; order Gymnophiona; family Ichthyophiidae; genus Ichthyophis; species Ichthyophis bannanicus. The sequence goes on along the minus strand of CM066040.1, from coordinate 241,193,449 downwards.
AGATGTGGTGTATTTAGATTTCAGTAAAGCCTTTGACACTGTTCCTCACAGGCGACTTATAAACAAACTGAGCTCCCTAGGGATGGACCCTAAAGTTACTGCTAGGGTTAGAAATTGGTTGGGTGGGAGGCGACAAAGAGTAAAAGTAAATGGAGCTCACTCTGAGGAGAAGGATGTTATCAGTGGTGTGCCCCAGGGATCTGTCCTTGGTCCGATTCTTTTTAACATCTTTGTTAGTGATATAGTGGAAGGGCTTTCAGGTAAGGTTTGCCTCTTTGCAGATGATACCAAAATCTGCAATAGAGTAGACACCCAGGAAGGGGTAGATAACATGAGGAGGCATCTAGCTAAGCTTGAAGAGTGGTCTAGAATTTGGCAGCTGGGATTTAATGTTAAAAAATGTAAGGTCATGCATTTGGGCTGAAGCAATCCAAGGGAGCAATATAGTATAGGGGTGAAGTACTTTTGTCCACTAAAGAAGAGCGGGACCTAAGCGTGGTTGTGTCTGATGATCTTAAAGTAGCTAAACAGGTAGAAAAGGCGACGGCAAAAGCTAGAAGGATGCTTGGGTGCATATGGAGAGGAATGGCTAGCAGAAAAAAGGAGGTGATAATGCCTCTGTATAAGTCTTTGGTGCGAACTCATTTGGAGTATAAGTGTGTAATTCTGGAGACCGCACCTTCAAAAGGATGTGAACAGGATGGAGTCGGTGCAGACGGTGGCTACTAAAATGATTAGTGGTCTTCATTATAAAGCATATGAGGACAGACTGAAGGATCTTAATATGTACACCTTAGAGGAAAGGCGGGATAGAGGTGATATGATTGAGATGTTTAAATACCTCCGTGGCATAAATGTTCAGGGAGAGAGCCTCTTTCAATTGAAAGCAAGTTCTGCTATGAAGGGACATGGGATGAGGGTGAAGGGAGATAGATTCAGGAGTGATATGCGGAAATATTTCTTTATGGAAAGAGTAGTGGATCCGTGGAATAGTTTCCCAGTGGAGGTGGTAGAGATGAGGACTGTAACTGAATTCAAAAAAGCATGGGACAAACACAGAGGATCTCTAAAGGTAAAAGTTGTATTTGTTATGGAAGGACAGACTAGATAGGCCATGTGGTCTTTTTTTGTCGTCATATTTCTATGTTTCTATGTTTCCTGTGCGCAGAAGAGAAGGGAATGGCTGCAATTGCGGCAAAGACTCCTGTCTGCCCACGGGGATGTGATCTCCCACAGCACAGATAGGAGTCCTGCTATGATTGCAGCTGGCAGGCAAAGTTTTGGTGGGGCTAGCGACCGTGTGGCCCACCCTATGCTTACCACCTGCTAATTCACAGAGTAACTGTTCGCCATGGTTGGGAAAAAGGAAGATGGACAATGCTCACGGTTAGCACATGGTAGGTTACCATGTGCTAACTCCCACCACTGCAGCTAGCATGGGTTCACTTCTGCCTTCTTAACTAAGCTACATGTGGTTGGGATCAATGGTACTGTATTTATCTGGTTTGAATCTTATTTGACTTTTCACAGTGAATAATGATTGTCTTCTTCATCTGAATATCCACTATCCTACGTAGTCCCTACTGGCTCTATTCTGGCTCCTGTTCTTGCCCCTTTAGCTATGCTAATTCAGTGATTTGGACTCCCCCTATATAAGTATGCTGATGATTTACAGATTTCACATCCCATCACGGATGCTTGGAATGCCCTCCCAATGGAAGTGGTGGGAGCAAATACAGTGACTGAAATCAAAATGGCATGGGACAGACGCAGTGGATCACTTTCTAGCAACAGGATAAAATCAAAATAACTTTAACTGTCTCTGCTATCTCAACAAACAGAGGTAACCTGCACGGAGTGGTGGATACACCCCTAAATGGATGCCTGGGGAGGGGTGACCTGCACAGAGCGGCAGGTGCACCTATTCTTGCCACCTTGCTGGGCAGACTAGATGGACCATAATGATCTTTATCTGCCATCATATACTATGGTACTATGGATATTGCTTTCAGGGCTACTCTCTTTCAGCATTTAGATAAAATTACAGACTGGATCCATGACCACAAACTCATCATAAGTACAAAGAAATCTTCTGCCTTATGGCTCTCTAAGTGTTATTCAGTATGCAAGTTTACTCCTGGCTTGTCAGGCAACTCTGTTGCTATCAAAGACATCGTGACTTCGTTAAGTGTAAGCATAGATAAGCAGCTATCATTTGGCCCTCAGATCTCCTCTCTAGTAAAGAAATGCTTCTTTCCCCTTTGTGTGATAAAATCTATTGGACCCCCATCTTGATCAAAAGGCATTCATGCTGTTATTCTTAATTCTTTGGATCACTGTGATACTCTGTATCAAAATAAACACAATTAATAAAGAATACAACCAATAAATTTAATCTATAACGCTAAATGTACCAACCATGTTATCCCTCCTGATTGAGCAGCACTGGCTACCCACTTTGAGCAGCATGAAGCTTAAAATCCTTATGTTCGCCCATTGCACGCTCTATTTAGGCTTTCCACGTTATCTTTCTCCCCTCTTATTCCTATTTTCCATCCAGACACTTAAGATCCTTTCAAATGGACCTCTTGGTGGTGCTTTCAGCACGTACATTTAAGCTAGTCTAAAAGGGCTCTGGGGAAGTCTCCATGCTTTGCACATCCAAGTGCCTGTTTTCACAAGTAGGGCTTCTAAAATACCCCCCATAGAATATATTGCAGAAAACTAGCTCCTTGCTTTAAATACTAGTTATCTGTAGTGGAAACAGGGCGACTTTGCTTTTTGGTCCATTATGATGTTTGGAGGCAGAGTCACTATTTACAATTCAAAAATTTCTCTTATTTGTCATTCATGGAGGCTTTATTAAGGGTGGTTGTTGATAAATGATTCTTACATTTTGTGAGTATGAGGGGAAATATATTTTTAATCATACTGAAAGTATTACAAAGTAGTGTTTTAAGAAGTGCAGCTTTAGCAGTAATGTGAAAATGTACAATCCTTATGTGTTCAGATTGAACCATGAACTCAAATGCAGGACCACACCAAAGATTTAGATCCTGCTCGCCTACTGGCACTATGACCTTACGCAAAGTGCTTTATTTTCCTGTGAATTTGCATGCCCAAATGGAACTGAGAAATATTGAAATTAGCCTTTGTCATTCTTCTCACTCTACTAAAATCGCTAGCTAGATTTTCTTTTATTGTGATGCCTACATGTATGTTTCTAATATAAAACTAATTGACAAACCTATCCACTCTTGTTTCTCCAGATGTAAATGTTTTAACAACAAAAGAGAAAGGGGAAGAATTGTAATCTTTTTAAATGTTTGACCTACCTGCAAAAGGCTTTGTATCCCCAGTTGGATTTATCAGTCAGGCCAAAAAAGGGCCAACATGAATCATATCTTGAGTTTGGTCTTGGCCAAAAGGACAGAGAAACGATCATTTGTAATTATATTATTAAGTGAGGCCACTTTGCATCTGCAATAATATAAAATCAAACGGTTGTCAGAGCAGATGTAGGGTATTGGTTTGTCACTACTGTTTCATGGCACTAGGCCAATCTGTGAGGTTTTTTCCTTATTTATATAGACACAAACATACCTTAGCTTCAACTGATTAATGTACTTTCCGATTGTATACACTGCTAAAATTAATTATTTGCTGATATGTACTCTTAAAAGCTGGCAAAATATGATGTTAGAGAGCCATCTACTGGCATGGTAGCGAATAAAATCTTATTCTCAAACATTGCCAGATAAATTGCTTTTCTTTTCTTTATCCTTTTATTTGCACTTATTGTTTAGTCCATGAGATTTGCCATTTTCATTATTTCATTTAATAATAAGATGGCATTAATATTTGTAGTATATTTTATTTCTTATTAAAAGCCTCCCATGGCAAGCTACGCAGCATTTTACTTTTTGTTATGTGTTAAGAGTTGTCGTTTGGCTCAACAGCTCTTAACAAAATGTTGATTCACGACAACCTTGTGGATAGTTTAAACTGTTTTCAGTTTTCAGTCTTCAGTCAGGTGGCTAATTGTTGATAGAGTGGCATACATAGCCTGCTGTTTGTGCATTGGTCTATTACATTGCTGCTCTTCCACTTTTGAGTTGACCTTCCAGCTTGCCAAGCATGATGCCTTTCTCTAATGGCCTTTCTCTTCGCATGATGTGTCGAAAGTATGAAAGTTGAAGTCTTATCATTTGATCCTCCAAGGAAAGATATAATACCAATTGATTTTTTTTTCTTCAGGCAGTCCACGATATACTCAGTATTCTTTGCCAGCACCATAATTCAAAGGCATGGATTTTCTTTCTGCCTTACTTCTTCACTGCCCAACGTTCACATCTATTTGGCATTATTGAAAATAACATGGTTTGGACAAGTTGAATATTTATATGCAGAGATTCAACTCCACACTTGTAAATCTTCTCTAGGTTTCTTCATAGCCATTTTGCTAAGACTAATGCATTGTCAGATTTCTTGATTGCTTCTTTTATTATGGATTATGCTTCTTTCATTATGGATCTAAGCAGCAGGACCGTACCTAGCCCTGTGTGAGCGGTGCAGCCACACAGGGCGCAAAGGCTTAAGGGGTGCATTTCGGCTGTCTGCCGTTGCCTGCCGCTGCCACTTTTTCGTCTCTCAGTAGCGGCAGGCAACAGCAGACAGCTGAAATGTGTCCCTTAAGCCTTCTCACGGCACGCTAAGCAGGGCTAAGGGACAAGACCTGCTTAGCATGCCAACGACTTGCACATCAGGCATGCCTCCTCTCTCCCGCCCCCATAAAGTGGCTAGATGGAGGTGCGGGTGGGGGGCACACGCCCGATGTGCAAGTTACACATTTCACGATTGGTATGGCCCTGCTAAGCAGGATAAAGTTGTCTACTATTTGTATCTCTTCTCCTGCAAGGATGAAATTATTGATTTTGCCAGTTGTCAGGATCTTTGTTTTCTTCATGTTAAGGTGCAGGCCCATTTTAAGACTGTTCCTTGATCTTGATAAGCAGATGTTTCAGAACATCTTCACTTTCACCCAGTAACTTGGTATCGTCAGCATAGCAAACGTTGATGATGAGTCTTCCACCAATCTTCACATCTCTGTTTCTTCACACAGTCCTGATTCTCTGATGATATATTCTGCATATAAATTAAACACATATGGGGAAAGTATGCAGCCTTACCTACTTTTGCCAAATTTAAACCATTCTGTTTCTCCTTATTCTATTCAAACTGTTGCTTTTTGGTCAATATAAAGGTTGTGCATGAGAGCTATCAGGTATTCTGGTATACCCATGCTTCTTTTATTTATTTTATTTAAATTTATTTATATACCATCTTTCTACTATTCAAGATGGTTTACAGGTAACAAAAGAATAACAGTGCAGGGATGCACTGTTGTACAGGAAACAAGAACTTTTAATTACAAATAACCAGTACAGTTAACAATATGAGAAGGTTAAGCAATACAGGAACAATTTTAACTATGTACAAAAGTGTGTGAGATTCAGGATTGTGATTTATGAGGATGAGGGTTTGTGTTATTTATGTCACACTTTCCCGCAGGTCTGGTGGTGGTGGTGTACTATAGTGTTCATGGAATAGGAAGATTTTTAGTTTTTTCCTAAATTCTGAATGGTCAGAGCATCATCTCAGAACAGGTGGGAAGGTGTCCATATGGTTAGGGCAAAAAGGAAGAAAGCATGGCTACATGGATTGTTTACTTTGCATTTTATGGGCTGGGATGTTGAGGAGGTTGTAGAACTGGGTCTTCGGAGTCTGTCGCTTTTTGGTCTGGTAAGTAGGAGCTGAAGACAGGTTGCTGATTCATTATGTAGGACCTTGTGAATCATAATGAGTGTTTTATATTGTATTCTGGCTTGGATGGGGAGCCACTGTAAGTGTTTCAGGGTAGGGTGATATGGGCTTGTCTGGGGATTCCATGGATTATTCTTGCTGGGATATTTTGTGCCATTTGGAGAGGGTGTAGGGTTTGTTTGGGGAGGCCGTGCTATATTATGTTGCAGTAGTCGAGGGTGGGGGTAATCATGGCATGGCAGATGGTATGGAATGATTCTAGACTTAGAAGAGGGTGGAGGTTCTTCAGAGTTCTTAGTTTATTATAGGCAGATTGGGTTGTTTGTCTTATTTGTTCTTGGAAGTTGAGTTTCTGGTCAAGGATTACCGCTTTTCACATTGATGATGTAATAATCGAGCTCTAAGGTGCATGGTGGGGGGAGTAAGATGGATTGGAGAATATGTGGAGGGCCTCTGTCTTTGTCTAGTTGATAAGATTGTGATGTTAGAGCCATTGCCTAACCTTGGTGAGGATTTACTGAAGTCTGGTGCTGAGGTGTTAAATGGGGTGAAGAACATTGTCATCTGCATAGAGCTGGTACTGGATCTTATGTTCTTTGAAGATCTGGGAGGCGTGGTCTAGTGGTTAGGACAAGGTACTTCAGGCCGGAGGGCCGGGGGTTCTAGTCCCACCTGGGGACAGCAATCTCAGGCCGGAGGGTCTGGGATTTCTAGTCCTATAGGCACTCCTTGTGGTCTTGGGCAAGCCACTTAACCCTCCATTGCCCATGTTCCCTGTAAGTATTAGCATATGTGTCTCATATCTCCTTGTGTTAAATGTATCCCCCAATTGACCGCTTTGACCTGGTGAAAAGCGGGATATAAATGCAGCTAAATAAATAAATAAATCTGGCATATAGGCCAGAGGAAGATGTTGAATAAAAGGGCTGATAGGCTAGAGCCTTGGGGCATTCTGCGATGCTTACTGGCCAACCTGACCACTGAATATCCCTGCCCCTCCCCCCGTGCTCCTAAATTTAGGCCTGCCATTAATTTGCCTAGATTTATAAGCCTAATGTAGGTGTCTAGTGCTGAAAATCAGTGCTAAGCTCCTAACTTCTTTTTCCTACTCTAAATCCACCCCCTTTGTCACCCACTTTTATTAGGAGTTTAGTGAATTTTTAAGAAAATATTTAGGCATTTAGCCCTAGTAGATTTTCCGAGAGATCAATTTTAGTAGCATAACTCAGTTAGGAGCATACATCCTTTGAATATCAGACACAACAAACTTGCCTGAACCCAAGTAAAACAGAATTTTATGGGCTCTAATGCGAGAAGACAAGCAACTGACATCAAAATGGGCTAGAATACCTAAATAATAAGTTAGCCTTCTACAGTGGTGGTCAACATTTTTGGCACCCTTGCAGTTCAACCCCCTTAATGTCCAATATCTCCTAAAGAAAAAAATGAAAAAGTGGTCAGTGAAATAGCTTTGGACTATATATTGGCACACATATTTAAACTTAAAAAAATCAAGACCAGTTCAAAATGGAAATAGTATAAAACTGGGACATTGCCAGTACATAATTTTTGGCACATTTATAAACAATTAAAATCTGTTTGAACAGAAGAACCACAATCCCATTGCAGCAAAACTAATGCACCTGTGATGAGTTGTCAGCACTCACATGACTTGCATCAACCAATGAATGATGGTTCTAATGTTTAAAATGGCCACGTTCACTCCCTGTTCCATCTTCATAGTGATGACAACAGGAGAGCTGCCTGAGACCGTCAAAAAAGCCATTATCAAAAAACATCAAATGTCAAAGGTTTACTGGCCATCTCCAAACACCTTGGCATTCCTGTGTCTACAGTTCGCAATGTTGTTAAGAAATTTTATGTTCATGGAACTGTCAAGAACCTCCTAGTGGGAAGAGGAAAATTAATCCAGGACTTCTTTGAAGGCTAGTGTGAACTGTTGGAAAAACACTACGTACAACTTCCAAAGAGCTTAAATTTGACCTGAAGCAAACTGGAGTGGTGGTTTCAACCCACATCATATGCAGCACAATAAACAAAGAAGGACTTTATGGGCAAAAGCCAAGTTGTAAACCACTGCTCAAAGACAGACATAAAAAGGCATGCCTGATATTTGCCCAAACCCACCTTGAGAAACCACAATCCTTCTGGGAAAATGTTCAGTGGACAGATGAAAGCAAATGTGAGCTCTTTGGCAATGCAGACCAGCGATACATTTTCAGGTGAAGAAATGAAGTGTCTAAGGAAAAAAACACCTATCCTACAGTAAATATGGTAAAGGTTCCATAATGTTGTGGGGCTGTTTTTGTGCCCGAGGAACTGGAGACCTGGAATGTATTAAAGGAATCATGAAGTCAGAGGACTACCAAGGTATTTTGGAGCAAAATGTGCTACCTAGTGTTAGAAAGCTAGGTCTGGGTCGAAGGTCATGGGTTCTCCAGCAGAACAATGACCCAAAACACATCCAAAAGTACAAAAGAATGGTTAAAAAGGAACAAATGGACTGTTTTAAACTAGCCAGCAATGATTCCTGATCTCAAGCCAATCGAGAACCTTTGGAAAGAGCTGAAATCTGCCATTGATAAAAGGAATCCTGGGAACACTCATGAGCTGGAACAAATCACAGTTGAAGAATGGGAGAAACTACCAGCAGACAGATGTACAAAACTTATAGTGGTTACAAGAAATATTTGGAGGCTGTCAATACTGCTAAGGATTGTGCAACCAAATATTAGTGAAGGGTGCCATTAATCACATTCAGGTCATAATTTGTTTTTTACTTAGAAATTACTATGTATAAGTTGCACAGACATTTTTTTTGGTTGTATATCTTTGAACATACAATTAACATATTGTGATGAAATACAGTTGGAATATTTCCAGTAATTTTAAAGATATTGTAAGCAAATTACCTGAAATGCAAGGGTGCCAATAATGTTGACCACAAGGAGCATCCCTAACTGTATCCTCACCAAAGGAAAGTTGACACCCGCCAGCGAGCTTTCTCAGGTATAGCCCTTCACTCTGTAGAACTCACTCCCAGAATGATTACATCTAACTCAAGATCACTGCTTCCACAGAAAGCCAGTAAAACCTGACCTTTCTCCCAAGTCTTTAATGGCTTTGGTGACTGTCTTTCCATTCACTCATACTGCTTCAGGGCTAGCTTGCTGCATATGCTGAAACTGAGACCAAACCCACATACTTTATTCAGCTGTATATTTATCTTCAATCTAGTTGTCCATTTTTGGTTGTCCCTATGCCTTTATCTTTGCCCACCTTGTCTTTTTGTATGTCCCTTCTGCACCTGTCCCCTCTTCTGCCTATTGGGGTGTTTCATTGAATGGTGCCAGCATTGTGAAGTATCCTATTTATGTCATCTGAATGTTCTACCATATTGCTTTTTATGATGCATCATTTGTACTGTGCTGACATTTAGTATCCTATCTATATTATTTGAATTGTTCTACCAGGCTACCTATTAAGCTATGCCATTGTATTTGGCTGTCATTGTATCATTTTTGTTTTTTGAATGCTGTTCTATGCTGCTTTAAGGTGCACGTTACTGACATTGTATCATTTCGGTATCTATTATTACATGCCTCCAAGTTTCTCACTATTCTAACCATCTATTATGCTGACTTGGTGGTCATTCTGCTATTGTAAGTTGTTTTACAACACCTTGGGTGAATTTCTTCATAAAGACAGTTAAGGAGAAGTAGCCTAGTGGTTAGGGCAGCAGCCTGAGAGACCAGAAAGACCAGGGCTCATATCCCACTGGTACTGCTTGGGCACTGCTTCGGGTACAAATTTAGATTATAAGCCCTCTGAGGAGAGGGAAATGCCTACCGTACCTACATGTAATTTGCCTTGATTTACTACTGAAAAGGTATGAGCTATATATAATTCAATGAAAAAGTTTAATAAAAGCACAACAATAACGATCATCATTTAGGGGGCTAGTCATTAAGGTGTGCTAATGTTAATGCACATTAATTCACTGTAATGCACATTATTTTAGCACAGGTCCCATGTTATTCAGTAGGATCTAGTTACTACTAATGGGTGTTAACATCGAATTAATGAACATTAGCATACCTTAGTAACTAGCTCACTCAATGACATGTTTCAAGAGTCATGTTTTAATCAATAAACTCAAATAATTGTTAGTTAAATGAGCCCCTTATGGGGTAGAGCTACAGAAGGGGGATCACTCTTGAGAGGACCCACCAGTTAATCTCATCTTGGGCACACAGAGGTACCTCTAGAAAGGCATTGGGTCTGTGTACTAAGCTGTGAAACATTGTAGCTTACCTGTCACTTTTGCAAAATTTAGCACAGAATGCAAATGAGATCATTCGCTAAATTTTGTGAGCATTTTCTTTCTTGCACATTGCAGGCTGGGAATTTCATGCATTTCTAACTGTGGCAATCTGTAAAGAATTTAACCAAAAATTGATCCCCTTGTGCAGCAGCAGGTTTATGATTTATGGTTTATTGAAAACTTCCTATACCGACTTTGTCCAGCAAGCCGATTTACATAAATTAAAATATATAAGCAAGAAAGGAATTCCAATAATATATGTAAAAGAAGATAGTAACACTCATACCTTACAAGACATGGGAGGGAGGAGAGGGGTTCTTAAGTCTAATATACGGTGGCTAAGGAAGGGAGATTAGTATCAGCAGAGGAAAACAGGCACCTGTATCACTGAGGAGTAAGACCATAGGCTGATAGGAACAAATGGTTTTTAAGAAGGGCTGTAAATTTTGTGTAGGAAGATTCTAAATGGAGGTCTGTTGGTAAATTGTTCTATAAGCTGGGACCAATAAAATAGCCAAATATTGAATGGATTCATATTTAGCTCGTGATGCAGGGGAAAGATAGTTGGTTAATATGGATGGAAAGCAAGAAATGAGAAGGAATATGATGAGATGAGAAATAAGAGGGCGTGCCGATATGTAGTGTCTTATAAACTAGAGTAAGCATTTTAGATTGAATGTGATAGCATATGGGTAGCCTGTGGAAGTGTATTAATAAAGGTGTAACATGGTCAAATTTAGAGGCATGGGCTAATAATCTTACAGCCAGTGCTTAACAGTTTGCCGATGCTTGAGTTTGCATTCAGGAAAACCAGTGTAAATAACATTGCAGTAATCTAATTGGGGTTGTATTGTTGGATCACTAAAACACCAGTGACCACCGCACACAACTTGCTGATGTGTTCCCTCCCAGTAATCTAATCGGGACATTGACCCCTTTGCTCGGCACGTTCGGAGAAAGGTGGAGAATATAGGCATACAGCTCGGAGGGTGAACACACACCATTACTCTATATGCTGATGATATTGTGATCTAACTGTGGCATCCAACCCTACAGTGCCCACAGTGGTGTCCCTTATAGATCAAGTCTCCCATGTATCTGGTTTCTCTGTTAACAGATAGAAATCCATTCTTCTCTGTTTCACAGAGGCAGAGTGGACCAGAGTGACTCCTTGGGACTTTTAAACGGTTGACCAATTTAAGTACCTTGGGATCAAAGTCCCCAAGTTGTTAATGCAATTATTCCACTTAAATCATCAAGGGGTGTTCGATGATCTGCATAGGGACCTAAGAGTGTGGAAGAATTGTGCTGTCTCATGGTTGGGTTACATCAATGTGGTCAAAATTCTGATGCTACTGAAAATGTTGTTTTTATTTGTGCAGCTGCCTATCCAAGTGTCAAGGAGATTTTTTTTAAAGTGGTGAAAAGCGCACTTTCATAATTTGTGTGGCAGGGGAAAAGGCCCCCGTGTAGGCTGGACTACATTGGTGGCACTCAAAGAGTGCAGAGAACTGGGGTTTCTGGAACTTGAAGATATTATTGGTGCTTGTGTCTCCGAGCAGTTCACTTCTGGGTTATAGACTCATACTCAGACAAGGAAATAAAGACAACAGGAGAAAGGTGAGGGCTAAGCACAAGGGGGAGAAAAGGAAGTTGGAAAGGGGGGAGGGAGAGCTAAAGATTAAGCCTTGGGTGCTTGCAACAACATTCTCCATGGCCGTCCCCAGAAGAAACAGCAACTACTTGAAAGAGAGGTAAGTAGCAGTCTATCCCAAGTTCATTTGCTCGTCTTGTGACAGCAACGGTCCTCTCTTTGCCTAGGAGCCTGGCCAATGTCAACATAGATGTCTGTGTTTGGGCCATGTACTCAGCCTGTGTTAGAGTATTTGGGGGATGCCCCTCCCCTCACAAACTATGCCTGTGGGTAGGGAGTATTTTGGGAAGCTCTAGCCACTGTAGGAAGAAGGAAGGAAGAGACAACAAAGTCTTTGGTGAACCCGGAAGTACAGAGCACCTAGAATAAAGGCCCGAGGAGAAAAAAGAAAGCCCAGGCCAGGGTGGGGGATACATTTTAAGGGGGTACATTTGTTTTCGATGTGGCTCACGCTGATGCAAACAGCATCTGGATGCTTGTGGATCAGCAGTGTGTGTGTGTGTGTGTGTGTGTGTGTGTGTGTGTGTATTTTAGGGGAACTATAGGCCAAAAAGGGAAAACTGAGATTGTGTGATGAGAAAAAAGAAATGTGTTATGTGTGTGTCTGAACAGTTGTGAAGTGTTCTTCAAAACGAAAGACAAAAGGGGATTTCTTTCTGGTAATAGTCACCTACTGAAGGTAAGAAAAGGAATGTGTGTGAGGGGGCTCTGAAAGAATCTGAAAAGAATCTTAGTGATTTTAGAATAATGTTATCTGCTCTAAGTAAAGACTGAATGAGACACATCACCTTAAAACAACGAAGCTAAATGAAGTGAAAACTAGTGAAATGGCTATCGAAAAGGAATGTCGAGACTGTGGCACAAGAACAAGCAAGAAGCTGCTCTTTGAAGAGTGTAAAAGGTTTCTGTGACACAGGCATTCTCTAGAACAGTAACGTTTGAAGTGAAAACTGAGCAAAGGCTATTTGAATAAGCTGTAAAAAGCAGATTGCCTGAACCCCCCACCCCCCATCTGAATACTCGGGTTCCGTGATCAAAAGATGATAGGATAACCATTAATTTCATTCTCTGGGAGAAAGAGAGCATAAGAGACTCCACTGAAATAATAATTAAAAGAAAACGGCAAAAAACTTGTACTAGAGAGAAAAGGAACCAAAGCTTAAATTCGGCTACCACGAAGCTTGGAATTTTGTTCCTCTTAGAATGAATGAGACAAAATCAAGTGGGTAAAAGTATAGAGAAAATTGAAAGAAATAATTATCTTACTGAAAATTACTTTTCTGAAGTATGAGTGAGAGAGAGTTTTTTTAGATTCACAAAGCAAAAGTCTAGAATGTATTACGTGACTGAATATTAGGAAATGTTTTCTTGTATATTTAAGGATCCATATTTCTTTAATTTTATTTTATGTAGATAGATTAAGGTGTACTTTACTTATTGGTCAAATAAAGCGCAAAGATATTTAGTTTATAGAAGGAACATACCAAAGAAAGGCAGGGATTTTTATATTGCTTTCTCTGAAGAGTCCTTCGGAGGATGGGACACTGGGTGATATTACATTGGCATCTGAGGATCTCATTCCAAGGCACACTACGTGGTAAACTGTGACCGCATTGACGCAAATCACACAAAATTTAATTCTGATTAGAATTATTTTATACTATGCCACCGAGCTCTAAAACAATCAAGTGTAAGATTCTGCGTTGGCTTCGGTGATAGCTGTCCACTCTATGGAAATACATAGAAGCCAATAGGAAACAACATTTTTTGAGAAAAATACTCGCGATCTTCAAGTAATTTGCTGATTTGCAACAATTAGACACACAGGGATACATAATGAGAGGCATAACAAGCAGAAAAAAAGAATGTGATGATGCCCCCTAGATAGGTCATAGGGGAGGTATTATTTTGAAGCTAATGGGGAGGAAGATGGCGGGGGAGGAAGAGCTGAAGACTATGTGGAGAAGAAAGGAAGATGGGAGGGAAGATGGAATACAGGGATGTGGGAGGAAAGGTTGGGGAGAAGAGTGTATAAGGAAACAAAGGTAAAGGTTGGAGAAGACAGGTGAAGAAGCAATGCAAAATTAATATAATGGAGGGAGAGGTGGCAAAGAAAGAAAATTAAAAGGAGAGGTGGAAAACAGATGGAGGGAAAAAGATATGGATGGAGGAGAAAGGTGAGGGAATGAAGAGGTTTATGTATGAGAGGAGCAGGTGAGCAGTGTGTGAATAAAGAAAAGACATGAAAGAAACTGAGATGGGATCACAAAAGAAAGGAACAAGAAAGAAAAGCTGATGAGAATAAAAGAGCAAAAACTACAAAAGTTGGAAAATGCTGCCTGTACGAATAATGATACTGAATATGTAGAATAAGTTAAATACTGGTACCAACGTCTAACTTAATCGGCGACTGTTCTGGCTGAAAATTTACCCCATCTGAAAGGCTCATACTGCAAGACTGGCCAAAAAGAGGGTCACAAAAGCAAAAGTTGGCTGAGGCGCCACAACCCCTTGAACTAGCCCTACCTCAGAGGCCCATCTGCCCCCTTTCCTGATCCCTGCTCCAGGGTTCAAAACATGAGAAATACAGTGACCAACTTTGAAAGCCCGACCGTTTCTTTCAAACTTCATCTCTTTAAAAAAGTGGATGCATTGGGGATACCCAGTCCCCTCTTCTCAAGCGCAACTCGCCCCAAGGTGCTGTTGGGGCAGGAGCAAACCCCGATTACTCCTGCTTATGATAGCCACTTTGAAATCAGACAGCACTCAATCCCTTAGTTGTAAGTCAGAACATTCCATTATGGGTCAGTCTGCCTTCCTTGGGCCATGTGAAAATAACTGCAGTTTAGAGGAGTGCAGTCAGGGCCAGCTCAAGGCAATCTGCTGCCTGAGGCGAAGAATGAGATGGCGCCCCCCCCCCCACCTTAGAGGGGGGGCGGGACCTTTTCAGAAATCCAATCAGAGATTGAACCAAACCAAAAAGCCGATTACATCATATGGAGGAAATGCAAGATATTTGCACACAGAGCCGTATCGAACTGCAATCACGCCCTGTGTGACTTGCAGCTCGGGCATGCCCCATCTCTCCCTCTCATACCTCCGTTCAGCGCTGCCGCTGCCCTCTGTTTTTTTCACAGAGGCGCCAGCAGCAGGGAAAGAGCAGGCAGCGCTGGACGGGAGGTATGGGGAAGAGGGGGGTGAGGCATGTGCACGATCTGAAAGGCGCCGGCACTTTAAGCAGATCTGTCCCTCCCTGCTCTGACATCGCGACGGAGGAGGGAGGGACCAGACCTGCTTAAAGTGCTGTGAAAAGGCTTGAGGGCGCATTTTGGCTACCTGCTATTGTCCTGTCAGTGGCGGCAGGGCAACAGCAAACAGCCGAAATGCACCCCCAAGCCTTTCCACCCTGTGCAGCTGCACCACTTGCACAGGGCTAGGTACGGTCCTGTTTGCACACCAAGGAACTAAAAGACAGCAAGAACCAACAGCACAGTTTATAAAACTAAATTATAAGTCATTTTTATTTAGTTATAAACTGCATTATGGTTCTTGCTTTTTGTTTTTCAACATATATTTTGCATTCACAGTAGGTGCAGAGCCAGAACAAGGACATTCACCCACAGAACTCAATATTTTTTAAAAAAAATCTGATTCTGATCATCTAACAGCAACAACAACCACTATTCTTCAGTACCAGGCATATTGTGAACTAATACAAAACCCTACAACAAAGAGCAAACCTACCATACCATATCAGCACAAACTTCCAAAACTCATATAAGGAGCCCATCCAAAAAAAGGGTCACTGTAAATACTACAGTGGGCCCTGGAACATCCATACACCTATTTGAAAAGCTGAATAAGTCAAATTACTACAGTACAGTATAGATCTTTATGTACAAACACCATGTTAACAGAACACCTGAACTGAGTCACACACTCACAACATCGACCCTCACCAAGTACAGAATAAGTAACCACAATCTAAAGTACAAATAAAAATATGTAGACAAAATTTAAACTGAAACCTCAAGAAGCCAGAGTCCACATGCCGTGCAACATCAGATAAATAAGAGATGCAGTTCCCCAGTACTGTGTAAAATATAAAAATAGCACAAAATCCAATCACTATAATTAAATAAAATTATTTTTTCTACCTTGTTGTCTGACCATTTTATTCTCTGATCATGCTGGTCCCAATCTGAGGCTTCTGCTTTCCTGTCTTCTCTTAGCTCTCTTTCTGTGGTCTATGGTCCATGGTCCATCTGCCATTTCTTATCTCTTCTTTTGTTTTCTTCACTTCCTTCCATCAGCCCATTTTCAGTTCCAGTAACACTCCCCAGTATCAGCGCCCTTTCCAGTCCTCCCCTCCCAGTATCTTCCAATGTCAACCGCCTTGCATTCCCACGATTGCCACTGGTGTCCATTCCCTTCCAGTCCCCCTCCTTCCCCACTGTCCATCCCCTTCTAGTCCAAACACCATCCCAGGTATCAGCTCAGATCCACTCTCAGTGCCACCCCCCAGTCAGCTCCCTCCTAGCCTTCTCCCCATTTCCCAGCCACCTACCACTCCCTTCCCCAAGTGTCAGCTCCTTTCCAGCCCCCTCCTTCCTCCGTGTCAACTCCCTTCCTGCCCCCTCCTTCCCCTGGCAGACCCTCTCAGTATCCGCTCACTTCCAGTCCTATTCTTCCATCCCCCCCCCCCCCCGCTTCAGCCCATTTGTAGCCCTAGCCCCTAGTTTTCTTCCAGGGCCAGCAGCACTCTCTTCCCCTCCCCCATTAGCCCATTTCCTGTCCCAGCCCATTTCCACTTCTATCCCCCTTATCAGCCCACTCCAGTGCTAGCCCCCCAATCAGCCCATTACCAGTCCTAACTCATTTCCAGTGCTAGCCCCCCATCTGCCCATTACCAGTCGTAACCCCCCCAATAAGTCCATTTCAGGCTTTACCCCACCAATCATCCCATTATCAGTCCTAGCCCCCCTCCCGATCAGCCCATTTTCAAGTCTAACCCCCCCATCAGCCCATTTCCAGTCCTAGCTCCCCCCCTCCAGCCCAGGAAATTGAAAAAATAAAAAAATACCCTCGGGCTGAAAAAACAGCTGCCGCTGCAGCGGCAGAATGAAGAGCCCCACGGACACGGCCCCCCCCCCCCGCCTCCCCGGAGAGCTGTGCCAGGCAGCGTTTCCCCTCCGTGCCAGCTCAGCTTTGCAGAGCTGTGCAAAGGGAGAGTGTCATCATCAGAAAAATGTAGATCCGACAACTGACAAAGAAAATGTGTGGAATCTCTGATAAAAGATCGCACTTGAGCTGCCTCTTTCTTTTAAAAAAAATATCACAAAATTGTGATAAAGGTTCCAAAAGAGAACCCCTGCATGAGACAATAGGTCTGCCCAGTGGAACCATTGATTTATGGATTTTGGGCACCATATAAATGGTGGGTATTTTAGGATAGGGAACTATCAAAAAATGTTGCTCCTTTTGCGTAATCCAACCAGCCTGGTAAGCCTGAGACACTATTGATGAAATCTTTGATTGTAAGGCCAGGAGTGGGATCCCTCATTAAGCGGTTTGTAATACTGTGTATCAGACAGTTGTAACTCAATACCCCTAAAATAATCATTCTTGCTCTGGAGTACCACTGCTCCCCCTTTATCCGCTCCTCTGATTATAATTTGATCATTGTCAGCTAACTGCATCAAGGCTGTCCTTTTGGCCCTATTAATATTTGAAAAATAATGTCAAAATATGGATTCCAAAACTTGAAGATCTTTTAGTATCAGCACCTGAAAAGTAGCTATTGTTGGATCTATAGGATCAGGGGGTATCCACTTGGAGGCAGCTCTAATCACCGAAACGTCATCAGAAGTTATTTTGTCCGAAAAAATTTTATAACCTGTAGTTTCCTGAAAAATTTATATAAACAAACCTGAATTTTAAAGGCATCATATTTAGCTGTAGGGACAAAGGACAAGCCCAAATTCAACACCCATTCTTGCTGGGATGTAAGAGAACAATGAGTTAAGTTGACAACTGTTGCGGTCGCTACTTGGAACGTAGTCTGGTATTGGGGGGGGGGGGTGTCTCCCCAATTGTTGTCTTGATAGGGTCTCCATGGACGACACCCTCGTGCAGGTCCCGACCAAAAATCCTGATAACCCCTTAAAGCATGTTCTTATCCACAGTGCCTATACTATCATCAGTGTCTTCAGAAGAAATGTCAATCGAGACCCGTTTCGGAAAAAATCATTTATTTTCAATTTGCTTAGTTTCCCATTAAGTCATTAGCTCTTCACCTAAGATAGGCCAGTTTCTGGCAAGGCCATAGCACAGAAACCCTTAACTTATTGCATTATTCAGAGTGGAAGAGTAGCCTAGTGACCAAGAAACCAGCATTTGATTCCCACTGGCACTCCTTGTGGCCTTGGGCAAGTCACATCACCCTCGATTACCTTGGAAGAAATGCAGTTTGGTTCACTTGCAACCAAGGTAAATTCCTGTTATTTATTTCTCTTGATCTTTCTTCTACCTTCAACCTTGTTGACTACTCTCTTCTATGATGTCCTCTTCAACAATTGTCTGGCACTATTTTTGACTGATTTTCTTCTTACCTTTTATTCCCGTTCATTTCAGATGTCATCTAATAATGCTTCATATCCTCTGTTCTGTGGTGTTCCCTAGGGCTCTCTCTTAGCACCTATTCTCCTGTATTTTTATGGTTCCTTTCCCTCTGATGATCCAATTATTAGCTTGTAGCTTGTACATTTATGCAGACAATATTTGGATCCTTTATGCTTTCGACCCCCACTCTAGTGACATTTCCCCTCTACAATCTTGCCCTTCATCGGTTGTCTCGCCACTTATTTCTTAACGCTTCCAAATGTGAATCAGTCTGTTTTTCAAGTCCCAGTTCTTTAGTGCCCTCTCCTCTTATCCTAGATGGGATTTCTCTTCCCATCCTGGAGTTTCTCCATACACTTGATGTGATCCTTTTATTCGTATCTTTCCTTTAAACCATAACTGGATGCTATCACTACATCCCTTTTCTTTGCTCGTCATAGGATTTAGTTTAAGCCTTATTTCTTTAGGCCACAACTCGAGATGCTACTTCTACATTTAGTCAGTGCTAGAACTGACTATGTGACTCACTCAACTATGGTTTCTCTACCTATTTTTAAAAAAGGCTCCATCTTATTCAGTCCATAGCTGTTAAGCTATTGTTCATTGCCTTTCAGTCTGATCATTTCCCTTCTGATTTAACATCATTGGCTCCCAAACTCTGCTTGTCTGAAATTCAAGATTCTCATTCTAATATGCCATGCTTTCTACCAAGATCCCCCCTCTTATCTGTTTAATTTGATTGCCCCCAGTGTTCCTCCTCACACATTGCCCTCCTAACGAGTTCTTTTTTCCCTTCCACTACCCTCTCATCGTTGCCTGGAATTTTCACATCATTCTACTTCTGGTTACCTCTGTCCTTGTTTTTGGAATTTCATGCCCTTGTACCTCCATCGGGACCCTTCCTTCCCTATAAAAAACTTTAAAACTTGGCTTTTCAAGCTTGCCTTTGCACAGGCCCTCAGGGCAGAGGGCTGCTCATCCCACCTGTGGTTCCCCTCTATCATCCCCTTCTTTATTCTGTTTCTCTTCCCTTTTGGGACACAGATTATAACTTTCCTTTGCTCTTATTTTGATTGTAAACTGCTCTACTGACTTTGTCATTTTAAAAGCAGAATAGCAAATGTTAGGAATAAATAAACTGTCAATAGCCATTTATTTAGAGATAGAAACAAATCAAATAGTCATGCATACATGTCTTGCTGAAATGTAGATTTTCCAATCAAAAAGACACTGAAAATGATTAAAACCCTGTGGTGTCCCTCTTCAGCACCACTTCAAGCTGAATGAAACCCAGCTGCCATAAACAGCGGCAATACTGATTTTTTTTTTTCGTCTATCAGTGCACTATCTAATCAGACATGCATAAGGATCTACAGGTCTCTGAGGCTGGCTGCAGGAACAAAGGTTTAAATCTGTTGGAGAAGGCTTGCTCTTTCTGGGCGGGGGAGGTGAAAGTTTTTGCTCTCAGTTTCTGCTCTCAGGCAGGCAGGGGCTAATTTGAGCCCATCTTACACCTGACCAGTGGCCACACCTACAGGTCTCTGAGGCTGGCTGCAGGAGCCGTGGATATTTCACAAAGCTAAGACTCTAATTTTCTTTCTTCTTTATGATGCTTTCTAGTTATCATTATAGAGTCTAACTGTTTTGTGGGAATTGTTAATATAAAGTTCCTTTGAAACATTGTATCTTCCTGGTTATAGCATCTGTTGTTACATGTGGATAGAAACTAAGTAACTCTTTTACATTGTGCTAGAGAAACAAAGTAACCGTTCCTCAACTGAATTACCTGCTAATAATATAATACTCTTGTTGTCAACTTGATAACTTTAACCAACGTTTGTTGCCCTCTGTATTTCAGATATTTCATAACCCTTGTATTACTGCCATATACTATATATTTTAGTGCTATCTTGCAACTGTTACCTCACAGTACATTTTCTCCCTACCTGTTTAACTAGCAATGGATCTAAAAAGATTTCTAACGCTCACCTTAAACATTCTAATGCTCACGCTAGGGTTTCTACTTTCTCACACCCCTCCCATTCACTCTCTAACTCCAACTACAAACATTTTCAAACCAGCACACATTCATATCATCCCATACAGGCCCAGACATAACACACAAAAATATATTTACGGTAATCCCTCCATAAACAGACCACGCACTCACCAACATATCCATGTTCAAAGGCTAATCCAATTGAACCCTTAACCAAGTAATAACCCCATGCAAAACACTACCCATTCAACACAACTAAATTGCATACTTATCAATGCCAGGTCAATTAGGAATAAAATCCCAATCATAATCGATCTTATTATAGACGAAAATCCTCACCTACTCTGTATAACTGAAACCTGGCTAAATGAGTCTGATTCAGTTCTCCTTAACCAATTGGGAGTACATGGTTATACCATACTCAACAGTAATAGAGACAGAAAAAGAGGTGGCGGAGTACTCGTAATAGCAAAAACTCATCTCAATCTTTTGCCTACCTTACTAGATAAGCATGAGGGTATTGATATCCTCAGAATTGAAAGTCACACCATGGCCATCTGCCTTATCTATAGACCCCCCCACACCTGACACACATAGCTTAGACATAATACTTGAGGTTGCATGTAACTCTTCACTGAGAAAGCCCTCTGTTATCTTAGGAGATCTTAACCTTGCCTTGTTACCAAATAGCCAAACACTATCCTTCCTTGAAGCAATGGAGGAAATGGAATTTAAACAAATAATTACCCACCCCACTCACTGCAAAGGTAGCACCCTTGATTTAATATTCATACCATCACACTTCACACTCTCATCGATTTCTACTCCACCCACCATAACTCAGGTACCATGGTCTGATCATTTCATGATACATTTCTCTCTCCCTTTCCAACCCACTAACCCTACTCACAGTAACGCCAAATGCACAGAACAAAGATTCCGCCAGTTTAACAAGGAAAGCTTTCTGGAATCTATTTCTCCAAAATTAGACAATACCTCAAGCAATCTCAATGAACTTGTTTCTACCTGGAACTCTATTATGGAGGAGGAAGCTAAATATTCACCTTCAAATAAAAGAAAACCTAAATCTAACTCGTCTGAGAAATGGTACACCTCCGAACTTGCTGCACTAAAGAAAAACCTCCGGAAATTAGAGACTAAATGGAGGAAGAAGAAAACCTCTGAACTTAGGGTTCAATACTTCACAAGCCTTAATACCTACAAGGAAGCCATTAACAACACAAAAAGGCTATACCACACTAAAACATTATCTAAAGCCATCAACCGACCCAGGGAACTCTTCGAGATTATTAAATCTTTAACTAAGGTTCCTGATCACACCCCTAACAAAACACCAATAGACCCGCAACTCCTGGCAAACCACTTTGCCAATAAGCTTAAACTAAGCACCCGTCCAAGTATTATCCTTACCCCTACCACATCAGATTCCATCACTGAATGGGGCTCATTCCATACAATTTCCAACAAACAACTCCTAGAGATTATATCAAACCTCAATACTACCACTTCATTACTTGATCCTTGCCCAGTGTCTTGGGTTAAAGCAGCAAAATCCGAACTAGCTCCATACATTTTGAAAGTGGTAAACCAATCTCTACTTCAAGGCTTCATGCCGGATGACCTCAAATACTCGGCGATTCGCCCTCTACTAAAAAATAAAACCCTTAACAGTACTGACCCTTCCTCATACCGCCCCATTGCCAGTATACCTTTCTTAGCCAAAATCATTGAAAAGGTAGCTCAGCTACAACTACAGATCATATTGATACCAACTTCCCATTAGATGAGCACCAGTATGGCTTCCGCCCATATCACGGAGTAGAAACCTTACTCATATCCCTTTTTGATTCACTAATCTGAGATATGGATAATATAAAGCAGACCTTCTTGCTCATATTCCTTGACATTTCCTCAGCCTTTGACAGTGTAGATCATAATACACTCATGTCCAGACTATCTCAACTAGGTTTAAAAGATACCACTCTTAACTGGTTTAAGTCCTACATTTCTAATCGTTTCCAATATGTCCATTTAGACCATTCCCCCACACTACCATTCCCTCAAGAACGTGGTATCCCACAAGGATCCTCACTCTCTGCATTACTTTTTAACCTATATATCCAACCTATTTGTGCAATCTTTCAACGCCACAATCTAAACTATTTTATCTATGCAGACGACATCATGCTGTTCGCCCCTTTGGACATAGCTATCCTTAATTTCAACAGAATCGCCACCTGCCTCTTTGAAGCTGAACAATGGCTCCGCTCAATCCATATGGATATCAACTTCAAAAAAACTGAAGCACTCTTCGTAACCAGAAATACCAACTTCACCCCTCCAACTACCATCAACCTTATAAACATTACTCTCCCAGTCAAATCTGAAATTAAATACCTTGGAATTACACTAGACAAAACGCTAAGCATGACACACCACATAAAACAGACTGCCAAAACTATATTTTTCAAGCTGAGAACCATACAGCAACTCAGACCCCTCATTGACATCAACGATTTCAGAACAGTTGTCCAGGCTCTCATTATGCCACATTTAGACTTCTGTAACGGCATACTCCAAGGGACATCTAAAAAGAATCTACACATCCTACAAAGAGCTCAGAATGTCACTGCTCGAATCATTGCGAAAGCCAAAATATTCGATCATATCTCCCCCATCCTATACGCTCTCCACTGGCTTCCAATCTCTAGGAGGATTCAATATAAAACCCTTGTCACCACTTTTAAACTCATTAATGACTTAGCCCCATCACAGTTAGCAACATTACTTCAGACTCCACCAGAAAACAGACTTAGAAGAAAAACTAACCTCAACATGCTACTAATTCCCAATGCTGTGAGAAAATCGAAACAAATAACCACCAACACTGCTTTTTCATATTATGCTCCCAGCCAATGGAACAAACTACCATTAAACCTAAGAGAGATTAAAGACCTTACCTCTTTCAGGAAGGAACTCAAAGCCTACCTGTTTAGTCAACACTACAGCAACCTACAACCTGCAATCAAATATACTACACAAGAATATACAACTAACCAAACACAAGTCCATCCCACCTAATTCTAGACTCATTTTAATAACCATTCTAAATAGTCCTCCTCCCAACACTATACTTGTGATTTACAAATAACTATTATAAATAGTTTTTGTCAACCATGTAAATAATTTACATATTGGTTCTTTGTAACATAGTTTTTATGTTCCATTATGTTCTTATGTAAATAACTTACACATTGTTTCCATGTAACTTAGTTCTTATGTTCACTGAATGTTCTATGTAATGCAATATTGCACTGTTTGCTATATTGTTGTTTAAGTTCCTTGTAAACCGCCCCTGATCTCTGGAAGGGGCGGTATAGAAAAGCACACAAATAAAATAAATAAATAAAATAACTGTGGTTATAAATTAAGCTTGGGGATAATCTGACTGTCTCCTTTTCTGGGTAGCCTTGGAGCAGATATCTGTTGGTGCCCCCAGTTCAGGAACAGCCTACTGGCCAGAGACACTTAGGTTCCTGCCCACCCCACCCCTCTCCCCACCCACCCCAGGGGCTGCATTGCCTATAGTACTCGCATACATTGCCATCTATCATCTTAACTTAGGTTAGAGCCAACATCTTCTTCCTCCTTCCTTCTTCTTCTTCTTCCTCTTCTCCTTCTAGGACTGCTTATTCAGCATGTCGTGTATTTGGTGCAATAACTGCAGTACTTTCATTCCAAGATGAATCATATGGAACCTCAGGGCTTGTCCTATGTGCCTCGGGTCAGCTACCATACATAAAGAACTGACTCTACTAAGGGAAGACCTAGATGCCATGCATAAAGAGGTGACCCTACTCAGGGAGGAACTGGCTGCAATGAAGCACACCTCTTCTAGGATGCAAACTGAATAATGCCCACCACCGCTCCCACAAAGCATCAAATATCCCAGGGACAAGGGAACACAGTGGGTGCTGGTAGATTGCAACCTGTAACTCACAGAAGCCTATGCATCAAAAGATATCCCTGCATAATGCCTTCTCTGCCTTGGCTAATGAGGGTGAGGAACTGAGGGAGGAACTGGCTGCAATTAAGCACACCTCTTCTAAGATACAAACTGAACAAAGTCCACCACCACTCCCACAAAGAATGAAACACCCCAGGAACAAATGGATCACAGTGGGTTCAGGTAAATTGTGACCTGTGATACAGAGGCATCCTATGCATCAGGAGATATCCCTGCATAATGCCTTCTGTGCCTTGGCGAATGAGGATGCCCAATCCAAAGAAACTGAAGGGCCCTTAAATGAGACAGACATTGCCCAATCTCCTGCTAAAGGACCAAATATGAAGAAAACCTCACCAAACAGCGAACTACTACTACTACTTGGTGATTCCATCATCAGTGGCATCAACTTGGGAACACAGTTCAAAGGAGAGAAGATAGTCAAGTGCCTCCCAGGCTCTTCAGCCAGCAGGAATACAAACCACGTTGTTGAAGTACTTAGCACAGAAAGTGAATACTCCAAACTTGATGTGGTTATCCACTTGGGCACAAATGACCTGGCTAGAAACAGTGCCTCTACAGTCCAAAAGGACTTCCAGTCTCTGGGAAAGAAACTCAAGCCCTTTGTTAACACTGTTGCATTCTCAGAGGTTCTACCTGTGCTTGGTAAGGGAGCAAAAAGGCTGCATCGCATTAACAGCTTTAATACATGGCTCCAGACCTGGTGCAAACAAGAAGGATTCAGATTTATTGGTGACCGGGGTAACAGATGGAACAACAAGAGACTATACTGTGCTGACGGACTACATCTGTCTGTTGCAGGGAAAAGAATCCTAAGTGAAAAATACAAGCAATATGTGGATATGCATTTAAACTAGAAAAAGGGGGTGATGGATGTGGAAGGTCAAGCTCTGGACGTCACCCCCTGCAAAAGCAGATTAAAATCAGAAACAGCCACACATTTAAACCACACATCATAAATAAGTGGGAAGATGTAGGCAGAACAAAATCAATGCTAAATACACGCAAGCCAGTTAAATGCTGGAAAGCAATGAGCACAAATGCTCGAAGGTTAGCCAAAAAATTTCCAGACCTAGAAGCCCTAATGGTGGAAATGGATTTGGAAATTGTGGCCATTACAGAAACATGGCTAAACGAATCGCATGATTGGGATATAGCCATACCTGGCTATAATCTATTCAGAAAAGACAGAGCAAATGGAAGAGGAGGAGGAGTAGCCTTGTATGTCAAAAGCAATATTAAAGCTACTGAAATGCAGGGGGCATGGAGAAAAGAAGAAGCACTCTGGATTGTGTTGGAAGGAGGAGATGGCACTGTCATCCATACTGCTGTAATCTACAGACCTCCGACTCAAATTGAAGAGAGAGATAACGAATTGATTATAGATATTGCCAAGATAGCCACAAAGGGGGAAGCGATCATATTGGGTGACTTTAATCTACCTGATGTGCATTGGATTACTCCTTCTGCAAATCTGGAAAGAAGCAAAAAAATCGTGGATGCTCTTCAAGATGCGTTACTTAGACAAATGGTGATGGAACCAACCAGGAAAAGCTCAACGCTGGATTTAGTGCTCACCAACGGCGATAGCATGTCAAATGTCTGCGTGAGTGCCCCTGTGAGCAGCAGCGATAATCACACGGTGTGGTTTGAGATAAAAGCCATGGTACAGGCCAATCATAGCAGGCTCAAAGTCCTAAAATTCAAAAACACCAACTTCAATAAAATGGCCGAGTACCTAAAAGAGGAGCTGACAGGGTGGAAGGAGATAAGGGAAATGGAATTGCAATGGGCTAAACTAAAGGTGGCAATGAAAGGAGCAACAGATAAATATGTACAAAAGTAAACAAAAACAAGAGGAGAAGAAAGCCTATTTGGTTTTCAAAGAAGTGGCTGCTCAAATAAAGGCAAAAAACACAGCTTTCAAAAAATTCAAAAGCTCGCAAACAGAGGAACACAGAAATGAATACAGGATCAAACTCAGAGACAAAGAGAGAAATAAGGAAAGCAAAATCAAAGGCAGAGGAAAAGATGGCTAAAGATGTGAAGTGTGGGGACAAAACCTTCTTCAGGTATATTCGGGAAAGGAAGAAGATCAGAGGTGGAATTGCAGGACTCAGAAGTGCTGTGAATGGACTCATGGAAAGTGACATTGAAAAAGCGAAATTGCTAAATGAATACTTCTGCTCTGTTTTTACTATAGAAAGTCCTGGAGAAGGACCACCCGTGACTCCCAAATATAATAATGGGAATGAAGTAGTTACCACACCATTCACAGAAAATGAGGTGTTAGAACAACTTGCAAAACTGAAAGTGGACAAGGCCATGGGACCAGATGGGATACATCCCAGGATACTGAAAGAGCTCAGAGAGGTTCTTGCAGGGCCGTTAAAGGATGTTTTCAACAGATCCTTGGAAACAGGAGAGGTTCCTCAGGACAGGAGAATGGCTGATGTACCTCTACACAAAAGTGGTGACAGGGAAGAAGTGTCAAACTACAGGCCTGTGAGCCTTACCTCGGTGGCGGGAAAAGTCATGAAGGCGCTCCTGAAAGAGCGAATAGTGAACTTTCTCAAAACAAACAGGTTGCAAGACCCGAGGCAACATGGTTTTACCGAAGGACGATCTTGCCAAACAAATCTGATTGAGTTCTTTGACTGGGTGACCAGGGAGCTAGATCAGGGGCATGCGATGAATGTCATCTACCTGGATTTCAGCAAAGCCTTTGATACTGTTCCTCATAGGAGGCTTATCAATAAACTCGGTAGCTTGGGGATGGATCCTAAGATGGTAAATTGGATCAGAAATTGGTTGACTGACAGACGACAGAGGATGATGGTAAATGGAGCTCACTTGGATGAAGGGAAGGTGATTATCGGGGTGCCCCAGGGGTCGGTCCTGGGTCCGGCACTGTTCAATGTATTTGTGAGTGATATTGCTGAAGGACTGAATGGAAAAGTCTGTCTTTTTGCAGATGACACGAAAATTTGCAACAGAGTAGACTCCCCCGAGGGAGTGGTTAACATGAGGAAAGATCTACAAAAGCTGGAAGAATGGTCAAATGCTTGGCAATTAATATTTAATGTGAAGAAGTGCAGAGTCATGCACTTGGGTAGCAGAAATCCAAGGGAAATGTACGCAATAGGGGGCGAGAGGTTGGTGTGCACGGATCAGGAGAAAAACCTTGGTGTGATTATTTCTGAAGATCTCAAGGTGGCAAAACAGTGCGACAAGGCGGTGGCAAAAACCAGGAGGATGTTGGGCTGCATACAAAGAGGAATCACCAGCAGAAAGGAAGAGGTACTTATGCCACTGTACAAGTCATTGGTGAGGCCTCACTTGGATTACTGTGTTCAGTTTTGGAGACCGTATCTTGCAAAGGATGTAAAAAGACTGGAAGCTGTTCAGAGGAAGGCAACCAAAATTATTTGGAGCCTGCATCAGAAGCCTTTTGAGAAGAGACTTGAAGACCTAAACATGTACACTTTGGAGGAGAGGAGGGACAGGGGAGATATGATTCAGACCTTTAAATACTTAAAGGGATATAATGAACAAACAAACCTCTTCCAAAGACGGGGAAGCTGTAAATCTAGAGGGCACAACAGGAAGCTGCAAGGTGGTAAATTGAAAGGCAATGTCAGGAAATATTTTTTCCCTGAAAGGGTGGTAGATGCTCGGAATGCCCTCCTGATGGAAGTGGTGGGGGCAAACACGGTGACGGAAATTCAAAATGGCATGGGATAGACACAGGATACAATCAAAATAAACTGAACCATCTAATTTCTCAACAAATAGGGGTGTCCTGCATGGAGTGGTGGATTCACCCCTAAACAGGGACGTGGGGAGGGGTGGCCTGCACGAAGCGGCAGGTGCACCTACTCTTGCCATTGTGCTGGGCAGACTAGATGGACCATGGTGGTCGTTATCTGCCATCATTTACTACTGTGTTACTATGATTACTTGAGGTCACAAAACTAATTTAATCTGTACAAAGTTCTTCTCTGTCATTGTTATAATAAAAACCATATATTGGTTGTTTAGACCATTGAAGCATTTTTAATCCAGTTGGAAGTAGACAAAAACCCAAACAGATCCTTTAGAATTGTGTTAGGTTGTAAGCCACTGTGGTTCAAACCACACTGGAGATAGCACCTCAGCACTGAAGGTAGTACATGACACTTCCTTACTTACAAGGATTAATTTTACAGCGAAGTGTCTAGGTTTGGAGATGGAAAAGGCTTCTGTTTTCATAAAGACGCCTAGGCAGCTCTGTATCTTTATAAAATACTCGCACACTGACGTTCATACCTGCTTGCCCGCAGGCATAAATGTTAGCACAAAAATTTTGCATTCAATTTGTGACTGTGCATGCTGTGTCCCAACTCCCTCCCCTCTACAAGTATATGCCTCCTTGTACCATGTGTACTTTAAAGCATGACCTAATTTTATATATGTAAATCAGCATGAAATATTTTATAAAATAACCTCCACAATGTACTGCATATATAAAGAAATGAATAATTTTGATGAAAACATAGGGCAAGACATGACGCCAACCTGGGTCAATAATCACAGTAATCCTTCTCCTTGGACATGTACCGCACATATGTGAAAGAAGATTTCCATCTACAAGGCCAAACAGAACTTCGAGAATTTCACATCACATCGGAATACTTTGGTTTAAGACCTCATGGGTCTTCCACTGGGATCCCATATCACCTCTTGGCTTCTGAGAACACCTTCCTGGCCTCTCGGCACTCATGAGGACTAATCCAGATCCTTAGGGCCAGGGCTATACGTTAGGCTCAGCTGCTTGGGTCTGTGGTTGTAAGCATAAGTTACTAGCTCCAAACCAAGCAGACATCAGTCAAAGCACCTTTTTGTAGGGTTACATTTTAAGTGGGGGTGCCCATATAATCAAGGGAGGGGGATGTCTTTCCCATCCTCTTCCTGATCACCCCGTCCAGATTTTCCCCACTCCCAGGTAGCCCCCTCACCTTTGGTCTACATAGTGGTGGCCTCGAAGAGATGCAGTAGCTCCTCTGCCAGATTTCAGCACAGGATCTTTAGTGCTGATAGGCCCTGCAGTGCCTACCCTCTCTGCTTGCACAAGTAGCCATGGTAACAGGAAGTCGGTATTCGTGAAGGGGCTGGAGCGCTGCAGTCCCCCTGTCAGCTTGCAGGCTCCCTGCTTAATTGTGGTATAGGAGTTGTTGCTGCTCTTCAGAACTGCCTCTGGGGCAGGAGTGCTGTAGCCTTCGCCTGAACTGAGGCAGGGCAGTGGTAGTGATACTCTGCTGCCTATATCAAAACAGTTGATACGACGGCATGCAAACATAGAAAACGACAGCAGATGAGGCCTATCCAGTCTGTTCATAAATCCCAAATACTGAGCTACACAGTCTCTTCCTTAGCTTGTTCAATGCTTTCATGAATTCGTATACAGTCCTTTTTTATTTATTTATTTTATTTATTTATTTAATGTTTTTCTATACCGCACTATTCGTCTTCAGCGCGGTTTACAAGGAACAGGTTTGTACAATGTGGAACAGCCATACATTGAACTTACATCAAACAAGGAATTTAAACATGGATAACAGGTGAACCTTATACACTATATACAAAAGGGGATTGCATCATAGTTGAATTTATGATACAAGCTCTAAAAGGGCTGATTAAGTGCGGAGGAAAGTTATCATAGGGGATTGGTTAGGCGGCGTTGGGTTGAGAGACTGTAGGGTCATGTGATATGTTTCTGCCACCTCTGTTGGGGAGCTACGGTACCACCCTTTCCATAAAGAAATATTTCATTAGATTGCTCTTGACCTTATTCCCTTTTGCCTTCATCCTATGGCCTCTTGTTCCAGAGCTTCCTTATAATCGAAAGAGGTTTGTTTCTTGTACATTTATGCTACAGAGGGTTTTTTTTAAATTTTATATTTATAGAATTACAGAATATAATACAAGGATATAATCATTTGCACGAAAACTGTGAAAAGCCAAGAATATAATAATGCACATAAGAACTAATATCAGAGGAAAACATCAAATAGGCAACCCCGTTCTAGCCCAGTATAGAGGATCCAAAAACAAAAGGAAATACAAACAAAATAGCTACTCTTATAGGAAATTAGCAAAGGCAATATCAGCCAACATAACAAGTTATTGTGGTGTAGAACAACTGACGGACCCTACACCCATGGACCCCCGAGCATTCAAAAAAGAAATTAACTGAGATGGAAAATAAAAAATATAGGAAATGCCCTCCAGCTTCACAAGGCAATTTCAGGGATACTTAAAAAAAAATACCCCACCCAGTTGCAAAACCACGGGCACAGAATCAAAAACTCTCTTCTGCGTTGTTGAGTTTCCCTGGCAAGGTCAGGAAAAATGCGCACCGAACAGCTCTTAAAAGGCACATTCCTCTTCCTAAAAAAAAACAACATTTTAAGGAGCTATTCCCTATCTGACGCCAGAGCAAACATGACCAGACAGGTGGCAGGGGTAACCAATTCTGCATCCGAATTTTCTAACAGAGCAATTACATTTAATAATCAGCCACCTGAGGTCCCGATATCTCAGCACTAGCAGGAACTTTCTGACCACTGGGAATATAATATATCTTCACCAGTGGGGGACACGATTCAGAGGGAACCCCCAATGTTTCCATCAAGTACATTTTAAACATCTGCTTAGCTGATATACCTGGTAACCTAGGAAAATTAATCAAACGTAAGTTAGTCAATCTAGAATGGTTATCTAAGTGTTCCAGCCGACTCCTCACATTACTAAAATCTTTCATAAATGCCTCTGCTTGAGAGTCCAAACAGTCAGTTTTTAACGATAAGTCACTCACAGAAGCTTTAAGTGTCTCAATCATCTCTGTATTCGTGGAGCAAACCTTTTCATTCTGCTGCACTTGTGTTTGTAAAAGTTGTACCTGAGGAGTAATGGTCTCATCAAGTTGTTTAATGGCAGACTAAATTTCCTCTAAGGAAAACTGTTCTGGCCGCTGTAGGTCAAAGGAAAAAGCAGAAGACTCCCGCACAGTGTCCATTGCAAACGCTGCCATCGTGGAATCCAGAAAAGGAGAAAATGTGACTCCTCTCGCCGCCTCCGTCAGCGTCTCACCTCTGATCAGCGCCTCAGGCAAAGGAAGATCCCGTGGGACGACTACTGCTCCTGCACTGGTGTCTAGAGTCTCCCCCAACGAAACAGCAGAAGCACCAACTCCAGATGCCGCTACTGCTTCCAGATCCTCCGGACAATCACCTGAACACGCCTGCTTCGAAGGTCTGCGTTAGATCGCTGTCCGAGAGAGACGCTGAGCACGCCTGCTCCCGCAACCTCTCAGCCGGACTACTCACTCGCAGACTCTACAGCTGCTGCTACTCCCGAAGAACAAAGGTATCCAAAGTCCCACTAGCAGAAAATGTAGAGGAAGGAGGCTGAGCAGTCAGGGATACCTTTCCCAGCCTTACTTTCCTTTTACGCGGCATATGGAAAAGCGTCAGTACACCAGTCTCTGCCCTACACCCTTTTGGGTCCTACCCGACAAGAATTTTTTGACCCCTCCCTGTGCAGTCGCCACAGAGGTATTTAAACATCTCTGTTATAGTTACCTGCTAAGTATGAATGTATCAAGGACAGTTGAAATATGGACTCGTGGAAGAGATTTAAAGAAAACACATGAGGACACAGAGCTAGTGAAATGGAATAAAAGAAGAAATAAAATATAGCATGACAAAGATAAGAGACCTAAATAATGAGAACAGTGGAGAAGCTAATCCTTCTGCTTTATTCTGTCATAATAAGCAGGAGTTCAGATATAGTTAAGAAAAGAATAGTTTGGGGGAAAACAAGAGTGCCAATGTTTTTAATGGGACTTCTAGTGGTAACATTTTAATTAATGCTAATGAGTTATCGGGCCATTGTTTTTCTTCGTCTGTTAACCTTGCTTATTAGTTTGTCAAGTTTTATGTTTTGTACTTTGCATTTAAACATGGTGATTAGATCTTGTCATGGCTTGAAACAATTTCAGAGTTTGAAAAAAGTTTTATTGCGTAGGTCTTTGTATTGAACCTATTCAATGCAAATTTTACGATTAAACAATCGATATGCAAAACATTTTAATCTTCTTTTGTTTGACTAGTTCACTCATAGCTTTAGCTTTCTTTTTTAATCCTAGTGAGTCATATATATAAAAAAACATTTTTTAATAACTTTCAAGAAGTTTTTCTTGAGCACTTGCTGATTTGCATTTTGTAGGGCCCTACCTAAAGTGTGTGATGCATTTGCAATAGGGTTGCCAACTGGCTCCAGATGTGCCCGACAGGCTTGCTCCAGTCCTGGGTTTACCCCATTGCATGCAGTTACTTGTAATTTTCCTTTTCTTATGGAGTGCAGTGGAGAAATCAGAACTACATATCCCTGCATGCAATGAGGTAAACCCAGGACTAGATCAAACCTGTTGGGCGCATCTGGAGCCAGTTGGCAACCCTAATTTGCAACTAAGCAGCAGATAAAATTATGAGAAACAACAGATTAGTAAGGTCCTACTTCATTTGAGATTTTTTGGAAGTTGTGGGTCCCCACATAGTATTAGGTCAGGACCATACTTTGAAGGATAAACAGTTACAGAGAGGAGAATTTTCAAACTTAATTTATATGATAATGAGGGACTTGTGTTGACAATTTGATGTGTACTGTTTGATATATCGATATACTGTATATGAGGGTTTTGGTTTTTTTAACTTTTTGTGGATGCAGTTTTATAATAATTCTCCAACACTATTCAGAGAACGAAAATAGGACGATTACTGTACCATTAAACAAAAAGCATCAATGTAACCAATAAAGTAAACAAAACTGAATTGCCTAAGCTATACTCCATAAAGAAAAAACAAGGGAGGCTGGCAACAAAAAAAGGAAAAAAGAGAGATAAGGAATATCTCTAACAAAAGCTTATAAAAAATAAGTGATGAGAGATAGAAAGAACTTCTCAAAAATCGCAGATAAGACAGCTATCTCACACCCCACCCCGTGGACCATTTCTACTCTGCACAAACCTCTGTAACGCTTCCAAGTGTTGAGTAGAGGAATAGCCCTGATTCCTTTCTGCTGACAGAATTCCTGAAAATGGTCCCATGCCTTCATATATTTGTGTCTCGTAGGTGCATCAAGAGGCTCCATACTTCAGCAGACCAGAGGCCTAGATTGCTGCTGGGATGAGGGTCTTGGCTACGTCTGCACCCGGTGCACTGGTTCTGAATGTTGACATCTTAAAATGAGAGAGGGCATCAGCAATAATGTTATGATAACCAGGGATATGCTCTGCTCTAAAGATGATTTTGTGTAATAAGCATATCAGCACTATTTGGCGTAGCAGCAACACCACCCATGCATCCTGGTTTACATCCCATTAAGAGCCTGCACCACTGCTATGTTGTCCATGTGGAATGTAATCACCCTGTTGACCAATACCGGGGCCCAAAGAAACAGGGCTGCCATTATAGGGAACAATTTGAGAAAGGTGATATCTTTGGTGGCGCCGCAGGCGAGCCACTCTCGAGGCCATGGTTCAGAATACCATGCTCCTTGGAAACATATGCCAAATCCCACTCCGCTGGCTGCATCGGTGTATAATTCATGGTCTGAGGTGAAAATAGGAGGGTCTTGCCAGAACGCCGTACCATTGAAAGATGTAGGAAAATTTCTCAAATGCCCAAGTCTTCCCTTATGCCCCTGGTAACCCTGATGTGGTGATGTCACTTGCTCTCTCCCCTCATTGCCAGGGCCAGTCGCCCGCAGAAGACCCAACCCATGGGAATAACCCTAGTTGCGAAGCAGAGCAGGCCAAGTAGCGATTGGAACTTCTCGAGCGTTGCTTTCCATGCGCCCCTCATTTGCTTAATGGCTGTTTTCAACTTAGAATCATATCTTGGGACAACTGCAATACCTGGGCCCGAACATCCAGTTCAATATCCCTCAGGTATTACAACTTTTTGTTTTTTTAAAGAACAAATGGGAATCCAACCTTTGTCCTTTGCCTATGGGAGACATTGCTGTAACCATTAGGCTACACCCCACAATTTGTTTCATCAATTTAAACTACAAGCCGATTCTATATCCCTTTCACTACAAAGAAAGCTGCAATTTTGAAAATTTCTACTAGGTGGCAGCCATGCCCTGCACAGCACGTGGAGCTGCTCCTATTTTTTTCAATTTATTTATTTATTTATTTTTTATTTATTTCAAGCCCATCATGTATCCCCCATACAATTCATATATGGCCCTCCCATTTGCTCCCTTTTAAGGGCCCGTACCATGGCCCTGGCCATTCAATAAGCCTAAAGAGAGGAGAAAAAGCTAGCATCTAATCCGTGAGCCGGCACCCTTGCCAGTTCTAAATGTTTGCCAGAGAAGGACCAGCTCACTGAATGGTCCTACCTGCGTCTGTCAAAAGCTTTCATTGGCTCCTTAATCTCCTGCCCCAATCCATATCACAGCCACCTCTTCTCCCCGGGAATCCATCTCTCCCTCCGCAGCAGCAGATCCATGGCAGGAAATGGACTGGCAAATCCCAGAGAAAGCCCCCCAATGACAGCGAGTGAGGATGGACAGTACTTTGCTGCCCTGCCTTCCTGCTTTTCTGCACTCCTAATTTCCGTCGCTGATGGGTGTCAGGCAGGCAGGAAAGGCCGAAAGATCAGCCTGTGAAAAGGAGGAAGGGGGGGGGGGGGGGGAAGGTGCCGGGCAGGCATGGAAACAGTGGCGGGAAGCGTTCATCTACCTGAAAAAAACCCAGCCAGACTCATCCCCCCACCTCCCCCATCAGTGCAGCGTCAGGCAGACTCCCCCACTTTAGCGTAGCAGACTCCACTCAACTCACCCTGCGTTTGGGAGGAGGGAGTCAGTACCGTTGCGTTCCAAAAGCTGTCTGTAGGTGGGAAAGCCGTCTGTATCCTGGTGTTTCAGAGGGAGATGTT
This sequence comes from Ichthyophis bannanicus, assembly GCA_033557465.1. Lineage (NCBI taxonomy): Eukaryota > Metazoa > Chordata > Amphibia > Gymnophiona > Ichthyophiidae > Ichthyophis > Ichthyophis bannanicus. The sequence goes on along the minus strand of CM066040.1, from coordinate 241,157,971 downwards.
CCATTGCCGTTATTATTTTTGACAGCCTTCTCTATACCTTTCCTAGTTGCACAAGATCTTTTGGAGATGAGCCAACGAGAACTGTACACAATTCTGTTGCAACTTGGAGTGATATTCTCTATTTTATTTGTCATGGTTTTTTTTTTTTTACAATTCCTAATATTCTATTTGATTTTGAGCTGAGGATTTCAATGTTTTTTCCACCACGTCTTCTCTTTTTCCTGGGTGGAGACTCCTATTGTGGAACACAGCATTAAGTACCTACAGTTAAGATTATTTTTCCTCATATGCATCACTTTGCACTTGTTCATATTAAGTTCATCTGTCACTTAGATGTCCAGTTACCCAGTCTGCCAATTTCCTCCTGTAGTTTCTTACAATCTGCTAACATTTTAACAACTTGAATAATTTTGTTTCTTCTGCAGATTTTATCACCTTATTCATTCCTCCCAGTACTGGTCCCAGTGTGGACCCCTGGAACAGTCCATCTCTCTCAGATGGAAAAATTGAACATTTAGTCCAGCTCTGTGAGGCCTGTTTGCTAACCCATGGGATTTTCTGTGAGTTAGCGGCCTCATTCAAACAATTTTTTATGCATGTAAATGAGCGCTGTGTTGAAACCGTCTGTGTGAACCTGAGCTCTAGTACCACTGTAAAAAAAAAAAAAAAAAGAATACACCTCTTTAAGGCTTAATTATCTGTTTTTATAAAAACAGGCATGTGAAGATGTCTCTGTGCATCAGTTTTCACAGAATTAAGAAAATAAGAACTGCAGAAATTGGTCAGATCAAAGAGCCATCGAGCCCAGTGTTCTTTTACCAACAGTGGTCAGTCTAGGTCAACAGTGCCTGGTATATCGCAAAAGTATCCAAAACTTTAAAATGCTATTATCTTCCAAAACCACTCATAGTCCTAGATCAAACTAGCAGGGAAGGAGAAAGACCTCGGAGATCATTCTCAGCCAAACCTAGGCCGTTGTGTCTCAAACCGTGACTGGTCATAAAAAATCTTGCATCTGGCACCTGGGATTTTCTCTTCCCCCCTCCCCCCCATATCTTTTGGACAAAAAATATGTGATCTTCGTTAGAAAACCCCTTTTGTCTACCTGTGGGGATCTGATCTTCATGGGAAGAACAGGAGGGGAAGGCCACGATCACAGTCTGGAAAGCAGCAGGCTTCCTGTGGGGATCCCATCCCCTGCGGCCGCAAGCAGAAGAGGTGAAAGCTGCAATCATGTCAAAGACCTCTACTGTTTGCCTGCGGGAGATAGAATCTCCATGGGCCAGTGGAAGGCCGAGACTGCTGTTTGCAAGGTAGCAAGCTGCCTGTGGGGATCTGATCTCAGGTGGGTAGAAGAGGACAGCCTAGCAATCGACCCTGCAAAAGTAATAAAATGAAAAAGGATAGCGGGGGAGTGAGGCAGCAAAAATTTAAAGGGACAGTAGCTTACCCAAAAAAGAAAGGAGGATGGGGGGATTGGAGGGAGAAGGGGAGAGAATCTGGCAGAGGAACAGAGAGTGGCGAGGGGTTAAAGGGGGAAGGAAGACTGCAAGGTGTTTGGGGACAAAAAGGCACAATCTGTATAAGCCAAAAGGTACATTCTTCCCCCCTTAAAACACACACACAAGCACCTCACCCCTACACTACATATGTACACGCACACACCCCACCTCCAGACGACAGACAGACACTCGAGCGCATGCATGCACCCCATCTCCACATGACAGACATCTCACCTCCACACCGCATGTCTCTCACATGCACACACACACCCCACCTCCACACCACACATTCACAGGCTCCCCAGCTCTGCAGCGCACACTGTGATAAGGAAGCTTATCATAGCTCAGGAAGGAGCTAAAGAAAAGGTGAAGTGACTCTGAACAAGCAACCTGTCAGTTCTGGTAGAAATAAGAAAACAGAATTTTCTCATAAAAGACTACCAGTCCCAGAATGCACCAGGTTTCCAACAGCCATTAGAGGAGCTGAAGTGGGGAAACGTGTGTTCAATCAGGAGGGCTATGAGGTAATCCCCAAGCACTCATCTCAAAGGGCAGGGCCTGATTCAGCACAACTGCGCTGTGCTAGGGTGGAGCACTCATCAAAGCAGAATAAAGGTAGAGTTTATTCTACAGAGAATCATCCTCATCCTCAGATTCAGCTTGGAGATCCTCAGCTTGGACATCTTCATCATCTGGAGGATCATCAGAAGCAGAAGCCAGTGCGGACGGACAGAGAGGGCAAGAAACCCTTTGGAAGAAAGAAGAGGAAAGCATTTGGGAGGCCTAAAGGAGTCCAGAGCAGTACGTATACTGGGAGACATTCAAAAGGCCAGCATACACCATTGGACTGGGGAAAGCCAGAGGAATGGTGCTGCAGAGCTAGGAATCTCCAGAGGGTACCTGTGAGGGAGACGGCTGCACGTGGAAGGGACCCTAGGACCCGTGCCAGAAGGTATGTGAAGAGAGATCCAGTGTCCAGGGATCTGGATTGGAAGGCTGGACATAAGAACTGGACTACATACTGGCCAGGCTATTTAGAGAGGAACTCTAACAGCAATGGAAGCTCAGGTATGAACACTGATCTATGCCCTAGCTATAACCTTGAAAGACAGCAGGGAAACAAGTATTCTCCTGAGAGTGCTACATTGAGAAATTCCTCTGTGCCAATCCATGATATTGAACCCATGATTGTTGAAGAAGGGGGAGCGGTCTTAGATACAGGCTGTGAATATATGGATTGCTCTCTGTCTAAACTCCTTTGGTAATTTACTGTTACAAAGTACAAGAACCATCACAAAGAAATACAAACTTGTTCTTTAATCTACTCAGAAAAGCTCCTGAGTAGGATTTTTAGCCACGCAGTAGAAAGCAAGCCAGCTAAGGGGTTTCAGCTGGGTAACTGCTAGCAATTGAGCCTTACCTAATTGCTTGTGAGCTCTGAGGGAATCACTTCTGAGTCTATGTGTGAAGATATAAGAAGTTAACCTGAAAAGAACAGTTTTTCCCTTCTTTGTGGGTTTTGCTTGTTGTTTAGAGCACTGCTAAGAAAATATTAGCTAAAGCCTACAGAAAAGACCAGTTTGTTACCAACCAGGTCTTTATTCTTTTGCTTTGATTGCCTGACAAGTTCAGCTGTTGTTTTCCTGATTTTGTTTTTCTAAGTTTAACACTGAAAGCAAGTATCCTGTTTTATGTGCTACCAAGCATATCTGTGTTGGGAGAAATAACCCCATAAATAAATATCTTATTGGCTTTACACTCAAGCACAACTAATTATTGTGAGCAGCTGTGTCTGGTGTGAATGGACTGCATTTCCCACAATCCCTTGCAAATCATATTGATATATGCACTTGCCAAGACTGTGAACATTCTCACCCAGGCAGCCGTCTGACAACACACACACACGTGCAGCAGCCCTGAATGCCACCCACACAAAGGCACTAATCGCCACATCCCATGCACAAACAGGCAAACCACCATTGCACCACAATACATATACATCAGACACTTGCTCTCTCTGTAAACTGTAAGCTGTGATTGGCAGGGACCGTCTTTTTTATTTATCTGCACAGTGCTGCAGACACCTTGTAGTGCTATATAAATGTTCATAGTAGTAGTATTTCTGTCTAAAGATGCTTCATACAGCCACTGCTACCATACTAAGACACACACCTATGACTGTATAAAGTAGGCACTTCTCTTTTGGTGCATCTACTTTTTATGCATGGATAATCATGCACGATTTTATAAGTTTCTGCTTCCACGTGTAAAACAGACTTTACATATAGAAAAATCTTGATAAAATTACTCTCATAAGATCAACATACTAAGAATAAAAGTCTGGGAGTATTTACCAAAATGGACTCAGAGTTTACTAGTCATGTAAAGTTGAATCAATAAAGCCAAAGAATGAAATTGCACCTAATTACTGGAAAAAAAAACAGGTAATAACTTGTCTCCTAATCGAAGAGATTGTGGGAAGCCATTCTGTAATTGGGGAGCAAGTCTCGAAAAAGCTCTTGATCTGGTTCTGACTACCTGCTTACAAGGGAATGAGGGAGTACTTAATAGGGTATCTTGTAATGGCCTTAAGTGTTGAGGAAGTTGACAGCAAGTTAGATGGTCACTCAGATACTAAGTAGGATTTCCTGAAGTGCCTTAAAGGCCAAAGTTAAAATTTTAAATTTGGTTTTCACATTAAAACAGGCATATTTATTCACAAATAAGTCTGGGTTACTAATAAGTGGAATTTACTACTGTATTATTATCTATGGGAATACTTATGTTAACCTATGCAATGTGAAATAAAAGAGGAAAGCGACCTTCACAAACGAATGCCAAAAGGAAGGAGCAGAGAGAAACCATAGGCACACGAGATGATCTTCTATAAATACACTTTATTGAAGACCCTTATAAATATTCCTGAGATATATTTGAAAACAAAGGAGGTAGTGCATGCAGTATATCTCAGTCCAAAATATGGTAATTAAGAAACACACACTTTATTTAAAATTCATCAACCAGGGGCTAAAGCCAACCCGACGTGGCCATGTTTTGGCAATGCCTTCCTCAGGGGTATTCTGGCACTCTAAAGGCAAAATCAAATAAATATATAAAAATGAATATAAATGCATAAAAATATGTACAGCTAAACATACAAAATTAAAAGCCATGCAATCAATAATATAAACCATATAAAGAATCATAAAAAAAACTATAAAAACATGAAAAACAAATGCTATCCATCAAAAGAAAGTGTTAAAAGGCATAAATATCATCATTAAAAATTTTTAGAAAACAAATTAAAAGCTTAACAACCATTTAAAATGATCTGACAAAATAAGATTGTAGTTAAAAACTGGTGGAAATAAAAATATGAAACCCATGGACTTAAGACAACTAAAGGAGAAATTATATATGAGAATAAGGGGGATGTTTACTAAATAGTGGTAGCAGACTCTGTGCAATATCGGAGCTGCGGCCACATTGATTTCAATGGGGTCACGGATCCAATATTGCACGTAGTCCGCTACCGCCGTTTAGTAGACATCTCCCTAGGTGTAAAACAGAATGTCAAAAAACATAACTTCCTCATAGACATTTAAATAGTCTTATGTAACCAACCATGGTTGATTCACAACAAACCAAATTCTGTCCAAATTTAATTTAAACTAGAATAAAGGAGAGACCAAAATATGACATCCATTATAACAAATCTTCGAGAGGAGCAGAAGTGAAACAGCGAACCTGTGATGACTGACAGGAGACAATCGGACTCGGGAAGGAAGCTCCAATAAACTGTTTAAACTATTATATTATGCTGTTTGCAAATCTATGGAATGTAAGAATTATATCAAATAGGTTCAAATATTTTAACTTTACCACATATTGAATAATAAATAACATAAACTGACCAGAGATACATCGGACTTGGGAGGGGAATACTCTAACTAACATCACCATCTATTTAAACCATTATGCCGTTTGTAAAACTATTTACTTATACAAATCATAGTAACAGTAAATGATGGCAGATAAAGACCAGTATGGTCCATCTAGTCTGCCCAGTAAGATGGCAAGAGTAGGTGCATCTGCCGCTCCGTGCAGGCCACCCCTCCCCATGTCTTTGTTTAAGGGATGAACCCACCGCTCCGTGTAGGACACCACTGTATGTTGAGAAATCAGTTAGTTAAGTCTATTTTGACTTCATCCTGTTGCCGTAAAGGGATCAGCCGTGTCTGTCCCATGCCACCCTGAATTCCGTCACTGAATCTGCCCCCATCACATAAGAACATAAGATATGCCATACTGGGTCAGACCAAGGTCCATCAAGCTCAGTATCCTGTTTCCAACAGTGGCCAATCTAGGTCATACGTACCTAGCAGTTTCCCCAAAAGACACAGGTTCCGCATTGCTTGTACTGGGTCAAGCATTGATATCCTGGGTCCCTTCTTAATAATGGTTTATGGACCTTTCCTCCAGGAAATTGTCCAAATCTTTTTTAAACCCAGCTACACTAATAGCCTTTACTACATCCTCCGGTAACAAATTCCAGAGTTTGATTACACGTTGAGTGAAAAAATATTTTCTTTTATTAGTCTTAAATAGTTTACGCTGTAGCTTCATTGCATGTCCCCTAGTCTTTCTATATTCTGATAACGTAAACAATTGATCTACGTTTACCTGTTCCACTCCGTTCATTAATTCATATCTCCCCTCAGCCGTCTCTTTTCCAGGTTAAAGAGCCCTAACCTTTTTAGCCTTTCTTCATAGGAGTATCCTTCCATCCCCTTTACCATTTTGGTGGCTCTTCTCTGAACCTTTTCTAATAACTCTATATCCTTTATAAGATACGGCGACCAGAATTGCACACAATATTCAAGGTGCGGTCTCATCATGGAACGATATAGAGGCATTATAATATCTTTTGTTTTATTTTCCATTCCTTTCCTTATGATACCTAGCATTCTCTTTTCTCTCTTGGCTGCCACTGCACACTGGGCTGAGGGTTTTAACATGTTATCCACAATGACGCCTAAATCTTTTTCCTGGGTGGTGGTTGCTAATGTGGAACCTTGCATTGTGGAACCATAGTTTGGGTTGTTCTTCCCTAGGTGCATAACTTTGCACGTGTCCACATTAAATTTCATCTGCCATTTTGATGCCCAGTCTTCTAATTTATCAAGATTCTCTTGCAATTTTCCACAATCCTCTTGGGTTTTAACAACTTTAAATAGTTTTGTGTCATCTGCAAAGTTGATAACTTCACTCGTTATTCCACTTTCCAGGTCATTTATGAATATGTCAAAAAGCAGCGGACCCAGCACAGATCACTGGGGTACACCACTATTCAACTTTCTCCATTGGGAAAATTGGCCATTTAGCGCAACCCTCTGCTTTCTATCTCTTAACCAGTTCTTGATCCACAGTAGTACACTGCCTCCTATCCCATGACTCTTTAGTTTTGCCAAACGTCTCTGATGAGAGACCTTGTCAAAGGCTTTCTGAAAGTCCAGATAGACTATATCAACCGACTCACCTTTGTCCACTTGTTTATTCACACTTTCAAAAAAACATAACAGATTAGTAAGACAAGATCTTCCTTGTCTAAAACCATGTTGGCTGTCTCCCATTAGGCCATGACTATCTACATGCTGAGTAATTTTATTCTTTATGATGGTTTCTACCATTTTTTCCGGTACTGACGTGAGGCTCACCGGTCTGTAGTTTCCCGGATCACCCCTGGAACCCTTTTTAAAAATTGGCGTTACATTGGCTATCCTCCAATCTTCAGGCATTAGAGATGATTTTAATGATAGTTCACAGATTACTAATAGCAGGTCTGCAATCTCATATTTCAGTTCTTTCAACACCCTTGGATGTATACCATCCGGCCCAGGTGATTTGCTACTCTTCAGTTTATCTAATAGTTGTAATACATCTTCCCGATGTATCGATATTTCCTTCAATTCTTCCGCACCTTTAAATACCACTTCAGTCATGGGTAACATCCCTATATCTTCCTCAGTAAAGACTGAAGCAAAGAATTCATTCAGTCTCTCCACTATCGCCTTGTCGCCTCTTAGTGCCCCTTTAACTCCTCTATCATCTAATGGACTAACTGACTCTCTCACAGGTTTTTTGCTGCGAATGTACTTCAAAAAATCTTTATTTCACGTTTTTGCTTCCACAGCAAGCTTCTTCTCAAATTCTCTCTTTGCCTGCTTTATCAATGCCTTGCATTTGATTTGCCAGTGCTTGTGCTGTTTCCAGGTTTCGTCATTTGGCTCTTTTTTCCATTTCCTGAAAGATGCTTTTTTGGCAACAACAGCCTCTCTGACCTCACCTTTAAACTATGCTGGCAGTTTTTTGGACTTCCTTCCACTTTTCTTAAAGCGTGGAATACAGCTGGTCTGGGCTGCCAAGATAGTATTTTTCAACAACACCCAAGCTTGATGTAAGTCTTTAACCTTTGCAACTGCTCCTTTTAGTTTTTTCTTAACTATTTTCCTCATTTTACCATAGTCTCCCTTTCGAAAGTTAAAAGGTAGTACTGTGGATTTCCGTACTATCCCTCCTCCACTAATTAAATCAAAGGCGATCATGCTATGATCACTATTGCCAAGTGGCCCCAACACCCTTATTTCTTGCACTAGATCTGGTGTTCCACTAAGGACCAGGTCTAATATGGCTTCCCCTCTGGTCGGTTCATGAACCAGCTGCTCCAAGAAGAAGTCATTTATGTCATCTAGGAACTTTATCTCCCTAGCATGTCCTGCCGTGACACTGATCCAGTCGATACCGGGGTAATTGAAATCACCCATTATTATTACTGCGCTGTAACTTTTGTTAGCTTCCTTGATTTCTTTGAGCATTTCATCATCCATTTGTTCATAATGGCCCGGTGGCCGATAGTACACCCCCACTGCCATCGCCTTCCCCTTTTTACATGGAATTTCAATCCATAGAGATTCTACAGCAAATTTTGTTTCCTGCAAAACGTTAATCCTTTCTCACTCAATGCCCTCTCTAACATAGAGCGCAACCCCTCCACCAATTTGATCAGCTCTATCATTACGATATAGTTTGTACCCAGGTATCACAGTGTCCCACTGGTTGTCCTCCTTCCACCATGTCTCTGATATTCCAATCATATCTAACCTCTCATTTAGTGCTATATATTCTAACTCTCCCATCTTATTTTTTTTAGACTTCTAGCAATGAATGCATACAAGCATTTTAGAGACTGTATTTTATTCATATTAATTTGGCTATTGGTAGACAGAAGATCAACTACCATTAATTTATCTAATTTATTATTGATTATGCCTGAATATTAAACAGATGGAGAAATGCCTACCTTCTTCAAACTCCAAGCAGGCTCCAGAGTATAAGCAATAGTAAAAAAATGCCGGCACTTGCACTGTGAGTCTTATACTTGCGCCAGAGACCCGTCTTTCTTTAGAGTGATAAAAAGCCTTAAAAATGTACTCTAATGAAATGACCCTAATTTATTTATTTAGCTGTATTTATATCCCGCTTTTCACCAGGTCAAAGCGGTCAATTGGGGGATACATTTAACACGAGGGGATATGAGACACATATGCTAATACTTACAGGGAACATGGGCAATGGAGGGTTAAGTGGCTTGCCCAAGACCACAAGGAGTGCCTATAGGACTAGAAATCCCAGTCCCTCCAGCTTGAGATTGCTGTCCCCAGGTGGGACTGAACCCCCGGCCCTCCGGCCTGAAGTACCTTGTCCTAACCACTAGACCACTCTTCCCTCACTAAAGGCTAAAAATTAGAGACAAAAAGAAGAGTCTAAAATATAGTTTAGATGAACATAAAATTTTCCTAATTTAAATATGCCAATGTGGTTAATAAAGGAAAACGCGGTAAAAACATCTTAAAACATACAAAGATATTCTCAGCCACTGGTTCGTTCCATGGACAAAAATCCATGATTGCCATATAAAATCTTAATTATTATAAAAATAGTAGAAAAAAAGGGGAGAGGGAAAAGGGGTAGGAGAGGCACCTGATGTAACTTTTTTACGTGATAAGACCTTCATAAAACCTGACTGTCTTGTGGCCCTCCAGCAGTGTAGTTTCACAGCCATATTATAAGCTCCTTGGAGCAGGGCTGTCACTTTTGAATATTTCACTTATTTACTTTCATCTCTCTCTTGAATAGTTCATTCCTTTCTCTCAGCAAAATAGGTCAACAGTGTCTGTAGCCTAATTTTGAGTAGGAAGCCCCTTTCAGGAATTGACAGGTCTTTTTCCAGGATCTTATAAGTTTTTTTTTTGGGGGGGGGGTTGTTTTTTTTAAACATCAAACAACACGCCGAACATATCTGTGGCCAGATTTTTTGCAGAATTTCTGAAGTAATGAGCTGTTTTGCATGAGAATTGTAGAAAATATTCATACAGGATGAGGGTGAAAGAGGATAGACTCGGGAGTAATATTAGGAAATATTTCTTTACGGAAAGAGTGGTGGATCCGTGGAATAGTCTCCCAGTGGAGGTAGTAGAGATGAGGACAGTATCTGAATTCAAAGAAGCATGGGACAAACACATGTTAGAGACGCGAAGGCAGACTGTCTCCTTCTGCCTTCCCTCCTTCTGTCTCCTTCTGCCTTCCCGTCTCTGTTAAGCCCGCAGGGCTGATGGGAAATTTCCCATCAGCCCCTGCGGGCTTAACAGAGACGCGAAGGAGACAGTCTGCCGTCGCGTCGCTATCAGCCTGCACGGGGGGAGACACGGAGGCACGGAGGGAGGTACCGAGCTTACAGAGGGGGCCCCCGCGGGTCAGTCCATGCTGCCGCGGCAGCAGCGGGGGCCCCGCGGCAGCAGCCAGCAGGTTTTTTTTTTTTAAAAAATAATTTTTATTTTGGGCGGGGGGTGGGGTTGGGGGTTGGCCTGGTATTTGGGGGGGCTGGGACTGGGGCTGGAAATGGGTTGGGACTGGGACTGGAAATGGGCTGGGACTGGGACTGGAAATGGGTTGGGGGGATTAAGGCTGGAGGTGGGCTGATGAGGAGGACTGGTAATGGGCTGTGGGCTGTTGGGGGGGGTTAGAACTGGTAATGGGCTTTGGGGGGGTTAAGACTGGTAATGGGCTGTGGGCTGATGGGGGCTGTCTGGTAATGGGCTATGGGGGGGGGCTAGGACTGGAAATGGGCTGGGGGGGGTTAAGACTGGAGGTGGGCTGATGGGGTTAGGACTGGTAATGGGCTGTTGGGGGGGGTTTAGAACTGGTAATGGGTTTTGGGGGGTTTAGACTGGTAATGGGCTGTGGGCTGATGGGGGCTGTCTGGTAATGGGCTATGGGGGGGGCTAGGACTGGAAATGGGCTGGGGGGGGTTAAGACTGGAGGTGGGCTGATGGGGTTAGGACTGGTAATGGGCTGTTGGGGGGGGTTTAGAACTGGTAATGGGTTTTGGGGGTTTAGACTGGTAATGGGCTGTGGGCTGATGGGGGCTGTCTGGTAATGGGCTATGGGGGGGCTAGGACTGGAAATGGGCTGGGGGTTAAGACTGATAATGGGCTGTTGGGGGGGTTTAGAACTGGTAATGGGCTTTGGGGGGGGTTAAGACTGGTAATGGGCTGTGGGCTGATGGGGGCTGTCTGGTAATGGGCTATGGGGGGGGTTAAGACTGGAGGTGGGCTGATGGGGTTAGGACTGGTAATGGGCTGTGGGCTGATGGGCTGATGGGGGGGTTAGGACTGGCAATGGGCTATGGGGGGCTGACTGGAAATGGGTTGATGGGGTTAGGACTGGAAGTGGGCTGATGGGGGGTTAGGACTGGTAATGGGTTATAGGGGGGGCTTAAACTGAAAATGGGGTGATGGGGGGTTAGGACTGGTATTGGGTTGGGGGGTTGCTAGGACTGGAAATGGGCTGATGGGTGGCTAGGACTGGAAATGGGCTGATGCAGGGACTAGAAGGGAATGGATGCTGGGTGAGGCTGGAACTAGAAGGGAGCTGATGTTGGGGGAGGATTAGAATGGGATGGGGCTGGAAGAGTAAAATGGAGAAGGGAAAAATATTTTGTGTGGGAGGGATAAAAAAATCTACAATTGGCCGGGTATTGGGAGAGTAAGTGGGGATTGAGGATGGAGGGGTAAAATTTGACTGGATGAAATAGGATTGAGGAAAGAGCAAAAGGAGAAAGATTAGTATGTTAAAGCAGATGTAGAGAGAGAATGGAAAAAAACTAGAAGAGAGAAGAAAGGACAAATGGACAGCAGACGATGGAGAGTTAGCAGAAGACATGAAGAAACCAGAAGAAAGTGGCTGGAGCAATTGCAGCTGAAAAAAATGCACAAAAGGTAGAAAAATATCTCTTTATTTTGAATTTATTAATTGGAATATGTCAGCTCTGGTAAATGTGCATCATTAACGTCTGCGCTTTGTTTAGTACAAGAGCAAATTAATGTATAGTTTTATTTCTACAGTGTTGTACATTCCCAGTTTGGCTTTTGGGATTCCCAGTTTAATTATTGTCTTCCTGTTTCTAAAATGTGATTACTTGTTTGGTGATGGTCTATGTTCTGCATGTGTAACTGAGCTGAGGTGTTCTGTTTATATAATTCCTATTTGACATTGCCACTTGTTCTCTTTCCCCAGTAGGTCATGTATTATTGTTCTCTGAAATGTATTGGTTTAATATTTGCAGTGTTGCCTTTTGATTGGTAGAGTATGGTGCTTTGTGAGTCCTGGTAGTGCTGTTAGGATACGGCGGGTTTGCTATGGGTTCTAAATGGGCAGTGTTTGTAGTAGTTCCTAATGTGTCTGGCAGTTGGCACTGGATTATAGTAATGTAGAAATCTTTTAGTCTTTCTTTATCCATACACTCATTAAGAGGCACGTTTACTAAAAGTTAGTATATGGTAACATTATGCAAATATTTATGCAAATGAGGCCCCTTATGCAAATGAGGCCCACACCCCCCTTGGGCCGCCCCTGCTGGGGGCCCACAATTTTTGTTGGCATAGGGCCTCACTCAAGGTAAATCCGGCCCTGGGTGCAACACTATCTTAAGCGTGATCACATTGTATCATGCCCCCACTAGCAGGAATACTGATAGATGACTCACATGCAGCTTCAAGCTGCTTAGCGGGAACATTGGTCAAGCATCCCTGTTCCTACCTGCTGCTACCTCAGGCCTCTTGTGCTTTAGTGAATAGACCTCAAGCAGAAAGTTCTCAGTATATTCACTAAAGCGCAAGTGGCTTGAAGGAGCAGGAGAGGAACAGGGCCACTTTTACCTCTGGGCAGCTGCCTATCTATGTTCTTCAGGGTCTCCCAAGCATCCCATTGCTTGCAATCCTCCTGCTCGTCCAGCTCCCACCTCCCGGAAGTGACGTTTCAACAAGGTATTGCAGGCACACAAAAACAAGGTGCTTGCGGCGTTTAGCCCTGAAGGATTACATCCAAGGAGTAGGACATGCTCCTTGGGGTGATGATGGGGGTGACAAGGCTGAGCCATCATCTGCGCAGTCACGCATATTTGGCAGCACACATGGCTCCAGCGCCCCAGGTCATTCTTCCCCTTGCTCTCCAAAAACACATCAGACCACCTTCTGGGTCCCACTCTCTGTAGCTATATTGATCATGGCCACTATTCCTGTTCTCTGGGGCAAGCGCCTTGACTCACCCCAGCCAGCTCTGTCTGGTCTCCTTGCCCGCAAAATGGCTAATCTTCTGCCCTGCCTGCCTGCCTCATCCTCTTCTCTAAGCAATGCTCTGCGACCTCTCTTGTCCTTCTCTCCTTAGTCCTTCTTTTTTTTTTAAACGTTTATTTTCATTTTACAACAAACAAAGTAACAACACACCAAAAGAAACAAATACACACATACAATGAAGAAAGCAACCCCAATTACCCCCCACCCCTATGCTTCTTCTCTAAGCTGATAAGAATCATCATATGAGCGCTTACATACAACAATTATTGTACATCAAACAAACAGAAGTAGAATCTATGATATCGGATGAGCATGTGACAAAGATTAATACAGAATCAAACAGTCAACTGAGAGCATTGAAATTTTGAACATAATCGTTGAGCATCTTCTAGCCAGACCAATAGGGAATAATTGAACGGAAGAGGCAGCCATACTAGGTATTTGCACATATTTACAATAAAGACAGATAGATTTCACCATTCAAGAAAACTCAAAAGAGCTATTTTCCCAATATTTCGTGATTAAAGAAATAGGAAATAAAATAGGAAATAGCAGTTGGCAGCAAAGTTCAGTGGTTCGACAGAGGTGAAATGGGTTTCCTAAAGAAACACTAAATCAGTATGGTCATGATTAAAATAACTAAGGATGGTCATTCTATTGATTGGACTATTGATGCCTCTTACGTTCAGTAATAAGAGCATACATCAGGCCATACAACAAAGTCAAACATTCTGAGAAAGGGAACATGATGGCGCACCGAATTGCGCAATGTCCCTCATATCAACTATAAATGACTGTACACACGATATGATAGAAAATAAGCCAATGAAAAATCATGAAGCGCCCAATACAACAATAGGAGCACCGAAGTGCCTTAGAGAAGAAGCAAAATCCCAGAAATTACAGGCGACCTGATGTCTGCGGGGTGAAACCCCAGAGAAGGCCTAAATTGAAGCATATAACCGGTATAGCTGTGCGTGCTCCGAATCCAACCGAGGTGCACATCATGGAGGAAAAGGAGACCAAGAGAGGTAGAAATAAAAGAAAGGAAGGTCCAGGCAGTCTCTATTCCAGGCAATGAGCACCGCGCCGGGCCATTCAAAATGGCGGGCAGGTCCAGCGGAGTCTATCCGAATTGTTGACTTAGCGCATCGGGTCTGCCTCTTTGGAATCTAAAAATGTCGCTAGCAGAGCAGGACCTTCGAAGGGTCTAGTTTGATTATGGAGAGTCACTCTGAGCTTCGCTGGATACAAGAGGCCAAAGCGAGCCTGTAACCGTTGAAGTCTAGGACGAAAAGCAAGGAGTCCCTTCCGCCGGTCAGCTGTGGATTTTGCCAAGTCGGGGAAGAAAGAGACTTCATGATCGTCAAACTGCAGATGTTGCATCACCCGGGCGGCTTTGAGAATTTGCTCAACTTGCTGACACCTCAGCAAACGGAAGATAATGGGCCGGGGGGTCGTCCGATTGAGTGCGATGTTAGTAGGAGCACGATATGCTCGGTCAATTTCAAAATCTCTGCAAAAGGTAATCTTCAGCAAGGAAGGGAGAATTTTGACCATAAATTCTCGGATATCTCCTGCTTCCGCCCCCTCTGAAACTCCTATGAGCCTTACATTATTGCGACGAGCACGATTATTGCAATCCTCTAACTCTTTTTGAAGATTCTGTATGTGACGCTCAGCCTTGTCCAGGTTCACCAAGCGCACCGCGTGCGAATCGAGGACCCCCGCCATATTGTCCAGCCGCGGTGAAAGACCTTCAAGCCGGTCCTGAAGTATACCGAAATCTTCTCGCATGGCTCGGAGCGCTTCTCCGTTGGACTGTACCAGTTCCTTCACACCACATATTTCCTCCAGGATCTCCTGTTGCATTTCGGGACTTACCCGAAGTGGAACCATCTTTAGTGGGGAAGACAACTCTGTTTTGGAACGTTTTCCATGCAAAGAAGAGGGAGACCCGAAGTCCGAGCGCACTGGTTTGTGGATCGCCATTCCCCCCAAGGCACCCCGGTAAGTTCGGTGTAAAATATTAGGTTTATGCAGATATTAAGTCAGGATTCTGAGTAGGCCCCTCGGGAGCTTCAGCGCGAAGCGTCTAACCCGCTGGACATCAGGCTCCGCCCCCCTCTCCTTAGTCCTTCTAAACTGCTGCTCTCTCTGCTCCAAAGCACACCTCATCTAGAATCTAACACTTCAGCACTCGCTGGATGCCTTGTTCCTACTGAAACCTGGCTCTGGGAAGGGGAGGAAGCCCTCCTGCATCGCTGCCCCCCCCCCTTCCCGATATTCTGCCTTTCTCACCTCAAGCCAGAGTCAGGGTGGAGGGGGTGTGGCGGTCCTTCACCGCTCCTCCCTTCCTCTCATGGAGGTTCATCCTCCTTTGCAACATCCTGATTCCCTTCTGCTCCGCTTGGGTACTTCCCTGCCAATCTATTTTCTCCTTCTCTTCGCCCAGATCTCTGGGATGCCCTCTTACTCTCACTCTCTGAAGTGTCTCTCATATCCCCCAACCTGGTGATCCTAAATGACTTTAATACACATCCTGATTCTCCCTCTAGTCTAGGCCCATGGACAAAGTACTCTTAACCTTGTTAAAGAATCTGTCTTTACATCAGCATGTCTCCTGCTCCACCCACACCATAGGCCATACCTTGGACCTCATTCTAATGCCAGTCGACTCTCCATTTACACCATCCATCGTCTCTACCCTCCCGTTGCCTTGATCAGACCATTACTGCCTATTCTTTACCTTCCCCCTCCCCTCTACATCGTCCTCACCCGGCGCCTCTCCCATGCCTCACACCTGTCTTAAGCATCAATTTACACTGTCCACACTCCAACAGTTTCCTCCCACTGACACTCTTTTTCCTTTCAGCTTCTCCTCTCTTCCTTGAATGACCAGGTAGATACCTGGACTTATGCATTGTCTTCTACCCTAGATCAAATAGCCCCGTTATGCCCTATTGCCTCCTCCTGCCTGTCTACCCATCATCCTTGGTATCATCCGGGGCTCTACTTACAGCGCACTTATCTCTGTTGCGCCAAGTGGGCCTGGTGCAAGCATCCTTTCCCAGTCTCATTCACCTGTTTTCACTCTTGCTGGCATCAATACCGCTCTATGATTTGCGCCACTAAACAATCATACTATTCTTATTTGATCACTACCTCATCCAACTCCTCCAGACAGCTCTACCAGGTGCTTCGCTCTTTAGCATCAACCCCGACTGCCACTCTAGCCCCTACCTCTCTCCCATCAGCCCCAGACTCGACTCTTCTGGCTGCTTTTTTCTCTGAGAAAATACAGTCCCTACGTCTCACCTTTTCCTCCTGCCCTCCTCCTCTCTTCGTTCCCCCTCTTCCCCCCCCTTCTCTCTTGCCCCTCTCTCCCTCCCTAATCTTTCCACATATCTGGCATTCCTTCCGACTGGTTACGGCCACTGAATTTACTAAAGTCTTCACCTCATCTTGTAAAACAACCTGCCCGCTGGATCCTATCCCTTCCTCTTGGCTACTGGAGCCTGCTCTTACCCTTTCCCCATTCATTCTTCAAATGATTAACTCAAGTTTATCCTCAGGCCTCTTCCCCACCACTTGTAAACATGCATTCATCTGACCAATTCTGAAGAAGCCCTCTCTCGATCTCTCTATTCTTGCACGATGGCGCTCGGTCTCTAATCTTTTCTCTCTAAAATCCTGGAAAAACTGTTTTTTTCACAACTTTCAGCACATCTTGATACCACCTCTGCCCTTCAATTCCACCATTCTGGATTCAGAACTGGACATAGCTCCAAAACCATCCTCCTTTCCCTTCTGAATGAGCTTCATCGGTCACACGAAAAGGGCAACCTCTTTCTTGCGGTATCTCTAGATCTATCCTCTACCTTCGACTTAGTTGGTCACTCCACACTCCTCACTCATCTCCATGAATTCCGGTATCCATGGAACTGTGCAACACTGGTTTCGCTGTTTCCTCTCCACTCGTACTTTTTCTGTCCAGTTTGGCTCTACCACGTCCCATGTAACCCCCCCTCCCCTGTGGTGGCCCCCAGGTTCTGTGTTGGCCCCCCTTCTCTTCAACATTTTCCTCATTCCACTTGCCTTCATTATCCAGCAGTTTGGTGTCTCAGGTTATTACTATGCCATTGATACCATTCTTTTGTTCCATACCAACCCCTCTTCTCCTGACCTCATCCAACTGGACTCTTGCCTCTCTCATGTTTCTTCTTGGTTAAACAGCAATTACCTATACATTAACCCATCTAAATCTGCCGCCATTTGGTTCACCTTCAGTGCTCCCTGCCCCCCACTTTCTCCTCAGTTATCTGCTTCTCCAATACCTCTTGTAACGTCTCTCAGATACCTTGGTGTCACTTTGAATTCTTCCCTCCCCTTCCACCAGCACATTTCCTCACTCATCTGCCTCTCCTTTGTTTCCCTCTGCCAAATTCGTACCATCCGATCTTTCCTTCCTCCGTCATCCCTTACATCCCTGGTACTGTCACTATGTCCAGACTTGATTACTACAATGTCATCCTTGCAAGTTTGCCCCAATATCAGCTCCATCGATTACAGCTTATCCAGAACATTGCAGCTCGCCTCCTTACTCATTCTTCCCGGTTTGATCATGTTACCCCCTTGCTCAGACATCTACTCTGGCTCCCCCTTAAATCCAAGTTCACTTACAAAATACTCACCGTTATTCACAAGGTTATTCACACCAGTACTCCTCAGTATCTTGCAGATCTCATTCACTTACATGTTTCCCCCTGCTTACTCCGGTCCATCCATGTGAACCATCTCTACCTCCCCTGTACCACAGAAGCACACCTTGAGCTCACCTGTCATTCTGCATTTTTCTTACTGGGCCCCGCACTCTGGAATTCATTACCCCATACACTCTGCACTGAACCATCATTCCCCTGTTTCAAGGCCGCGTTCAAAACCCATTTATTCCCTCTTGCCTTTGACCCTCCCCCTCTCTCTTTCCTGATTGCTTTGCTTGCCTGGGTTTCCTCTATCCATCTCTTATGACTGTACCTTCCTATCTAATCTCTTTCTTTTTTCCTGTCTACCATTGGTGTTCCTTTCAATTTTCCTACCTGTAGCTTGCCTTTGATTTTGAACACCACCCTGATGCTTTTGCTTGGACGGTACATCAAGCGCAAAAATAAAGATAAAAGTTAAAGCTTCCCCTTTGGCTCATAGTTAAAAGTGGCCCTGATAAAGGGACATGTTTACTAAAGTGTACTACCAGATAGCGCAGGGTTCAGCCTGAGCCAAGTGAGCCACTGTAAAATTCACTATGTGCCAAAAACGTATCCACACTACAAAAAAATCCCACAATACCTGAGCAGTAGGGGTTAAGGCAGAGACTGGGCGGTTCAGGCGCAAAGCGTGCACACTGTGGGTAGTGTGAGCCTCTTCAGCACGTGCTCACCAGCAATGTTGCACTTAACATGGGTACACTTATTGCCACCTCAATGGGTGATGGTAAGCGTACCTGTGCTGATCACGCCAAACAGACTGAGTGCGGGGGTGGCATGAAACCCACGCTGGCTACACGGGCACATGCTGGGCATTCCTTTATTCTATAGTGCAGGTCAAACACCGCCCCTGCATGCATTTTGGGGTTAGTAAACATGCCCCAAAATGATTAATTTGTAAATGTAAGGTTTCAAAAAGTGGCTATTTGTGTTTTGAACCGAAGCACAGAAAAAAAGAAATGAAGACCAGCGATGAAGAAATAAAAATAAAACTGCTGGTTGTTCAATAAGTCAAAATTGCAAATTAAGAGTTCCTTTAAAGAGCAGCAAGACCGTCATTGTGTTTAATAAAAAAAAATCCCAATAACTGAGAACAGGAAAACAATTTACTTGCTTCATGTGCTAGGTGCCCTAAAAATAAAATAAATACCAGCTGCCAATTTTGAAAAATGTGTTTTTAAAGGCAAACTACAGATGTTTATTAGCAGTTGTGAGCGAATAATAAAATTGGCTGCAGTTGTCGGTGGATTCTATAATCTTGTATAAAAGAAATGTAGCTCAGGGCTTCTCAACCCTTCCCTGGAAGCCAGTGGGACTTTCAGGATTACCACCACGAATATACACGAGAGAAAGAGTTGTATTCCATGGGCCTCCAGTATATGCAGATTTATCTCGTGCGTAATCATTGCAGTCATCCTGAAAACCTGACTGGCTAGGGGTACCGCCTGGAGAGGGCTGAGAAGCATTACTCTAGCTTATAAAAAAAAAAGGCAATGGGCAAATTACAAAGCAAAACATTTAACAGTAAGCTGAGGTTTTCTTCATAGAACTTAAAAAAAGCACTGAGAAAGAAAAGTCTGAAGAACACATATTTAGAAACTGGGAGTTGATCAGTCAGACCTTGAAACAACAGCAAAATATTTTTGGGAGCGAGTGTACTGTGTGAAAAACAGGAAGTGGGCGGTTGTGCTAAACAATAAGAAAACACGTTTATTTTAAATTTAATTTTGCTAGCTAGCTATCAGCTTTACATTAGAACTTCAGAGTACAAGGCTTTCAGCCATAGAATGCCAGATTATTCATGTGACAGCAATTTCTCTGGTTTACACCAAAATATTTTTTTCTTCATCAGAAGTGAAATTGGGGGGGGGGGGGGGGTGGTAAGATGGCAGCAGGAAGTACCATTGGAGTTTAGCCAAAGTTCTTTTGCACATTGTAGCCAGGAGCTGTGCCTGTGATGCCGGAATGGGTTGCAGGAAGACAAAGCAAGGAAACCTACCCTTGGGTCCTGCTGCTGGTGTGTTGAGCTCAAGGGACAACGGACATTGGACGCTTGTGGCTTTTCCCCTGGTGCAGAAGCGGCGTTTTCGATGGAGCCGGAAGAAGGTCTGTCGGCTCTGTGCGTTTTGGGTGTGAATCTCTCGCCGGAGCTGCGAACCCTCCCGCTGAGACCCGGACGTGTTTGGTCAGCTGGAGAAGTGAATCCCACCAGCTTGCCGACTAGCACACCAGTGAGGGATGGTGAAGAGGGCGCTGCAGTGGTAGAGGAAATTTTTCCATAGAGTGAGCTACAGTGTGTAAACGTGGGGTCGGCTATAATATCTGGGGGGGGGAGATTGTACCTACACAGACTGGAGTGTTGTCAGCCTCTGGGGTTAAAGGTATGGCAAACCAAGCTTGATCACTATGGAAGCGCTGTGGAATGCAATTGCAACTGTGAACTCTTCCCTAAATTCTCTTATGGGGATTATAAATACTGATCTGTCCATTTCTCAGGAGCCGCAAGCAGGGAGAATCCTAGTCTTGGAGCAGGAAATGGGTCGTCTCCAGGAGCTGGTTGGGGCTCAGATGAAAGACAAAATTGTATTGTCTCGGAAGACGGAGTACTTGGAAAATCAAGTTCGATGTACTAACATCAGACTTTTGAACTTTCCTAGGTCTCCAATTTTCTCACCTATGGAGATGTTGAGGAAATACTTCGGCGAGGTGTTAAAGCTCTCTCCAGAGCATTTCCAACCTGCGACTCAAGTGCAATATTTGTCTCTGGGTTCTAGCGGCTGTGGGGATGCCCCAGGTCTGGTTTCCTTGGGGGCTGGGGACCTAACGGGGTTTTTAGAAAACTCTTTGGAGGTTATTACAGATAGGTCCACCCTTCTTGTTACCCTAGCTCTGGAATCTGATAAAGCTTTGATTTTCTGCTCTTATTTTAGGAACTTTAATGAGCGCTTTTTGGGATCTCTAGTTAGAATGTTTCCGGATTTGTCTCGTGGTTCTCAGATGAGGAGGGGGGGGGGGGGGGGTATTGGCCTTAAGAGCTACTTTCCAATTAAAATTTCCTGTTAAATGTTGTGTTTCCTATAAGGGTAGTGTAAATTTGTTTTTTGATCCCAAACAGCTTGTGGAGTTCCTTACTGCTAGAGAAGAGGCTTCTGTACAAGTTGCTGTTTCTTCTCATATGGCTGACGTAAAAGTCTCCACCTGCCTTGTATTTATTCGTTTTCGCTAGTTTGTGGCGACTTCTGTTCGCTGCTACTATGGTTTTTGTTTCCTGGTACCCTCCCCCCCTTTTTCTTAAATTGTGGGCTAATGTTTAATGGCTGTTTTATTTCTTTATGTTTCTTTGTTTCATATGTTTTTTATATATGCCATTGTCTTTTCATTCATGTGAATACATGGATGTATAATGTAAAAGCTTCAATAAACATAAAATGTAAAAAAAAAGTGAAATCAGGTTTTCCTAAAGCAGTTTTTCATGCTGATTCCAAATCTGTAAATAGGTTTTCTCTAATACGTAGGGTTTTAGAGAGATCATCCATAGATTTTTCCATAAAATGTTACATATCGTAAACACTGAAAAAGTCAGATGTCACATGTGCTAATAACTATATTTGGCATGTTTGCATGCAAGAAACGCACTAAAAATATTTTACAGAAGACTTTCTGCTGTGAAGTTTGTCAGGATTGTCACGATACAACATCCAGCAGTAATCTGCCATCATCCTCTCATCCCAGAATCCTTGGTAATGTTTTTCCATGGCCTGAATGTCTAGTTGAAACCTCGCACCCTGTTTGTCACTCATGTCACTCAAGTTTGGTGGAAAAAAGTGAAGATGTGAGTGCGTGAAGTTAATTTTCAATGACATGCGGCAGCCAAGTTTACAATGTGTGTCAAGTAACCTCTGTACTCCATCAACATATTCTGGTGATTTGTGATTACCCAGAAAGCTTTCACAGATCGACTTAAAGGCTTTCCAGGCTTCAAGTTCCAAAGCATCCAGGCATTTTTCAAATTCTTCATCCTCCCTCTCCTGTCTTATTTGTGGGACCCCCCAAAAATGCCGCCTTTCAGTTTTGCAGCAGTGATCTTTGGAAATTTAGAATCAAGATACTGAAATCCTTTTGAATTCGCTTGCACCATCCTTTTCATTACATATTTCATTAAACCCTGTTTTACATGCAAAGGAGGAAGCAAAATGTTTGCTGGATCGACTAATGGAACATGACTAACACTGCTGCTTCCTGGATTATAGGCAACTCTTAAAGGCCAGTTATGAACAGCATAATGATCTTTGACAGTGTGACAGTCCCAGAGGCAGAGAAAACAGCAATATGTCCACCTTGCATGCCCATCAGCAGGCTAATAACCTTAAGATCCCTACAAATCTTTCATTGGTAATTGTCATAGCGTATAGATTGGAGTAATATCTGTGGGTTATCATATGCCTCCTTGAAGTGGACAGTGTGCCACTGGAATAGATGGCTTTACATTGCCATTATAAATAAGAATGGTCTGGAGTTTTTTTGTTGAAGAATCAATGAATAAGCGCCAATCTGATGGCTGGGTACCTGTGAGAGGGCTCCAAAATGTCCGTCGATATCATTGCAATAAAACATTACTTTAAAGAACATCGCTAAATTACGATTGCACGTGCTATAGTGGCAAATGAGAACATTTCTTTTGAAGTAAGTTCTTTTAATTCAGCCTTGAAACAAGGAGTTCTACTTTATCTTTTGGAAGTGACAAGTCTCGTATAAGATCACTAAGCTCTTCTTGGCTGAATTTCTATGGGTTGCCATCGCTGTCATTTGGCACGTAGTTTGCATCTTTTGACTCTTTAGGTTGGCTGCCACTTGCACCTTCTAACTCCATTTCATCTGGTACAGCCAATCCTGTCGAGGAAATGTTTTGTTATGTTGGACTGATTGCAATGCAGACATAAGATTTGGATACACAATATTGTGCTTGTTCTTCGCAGAGAAACCCGTGATACTGACCATTCATCATGAAGGTTTCTCAGCTCTCTCCATATCATCGGTACAGCAAATGGTATTTCTTTTCCTTCCATTCAACCAAGCACATAGTCCATTTGTACAGGCAGTGTAAACAATGTGAGGCGCCCATAACTTATCCTGGTCACCCAGTGGTCATCCAAAATATAACGTGTACATTTTGCGAAGACTTGACGTTATGGTATGACATTGAGATATAGTAGCAAATGAACTACAAACATAACAAAAAACATCGGAATGATGTCTACACTGTCTTGGCATGATTATTTTATTTCTGATGATTTCTTCAGTGTTGTTATTACCAAATATGTAATCAAAACAATTAACCTAAAAAGCAAAATAAATACCAATCAATATTGGTAGAATAATCATGGACACGCTTAATGTCAATTTGGCTAGTATAGCAAAACTTTCAATACTATCATCTTTCAAACCTGACGTGGTACAACAAGAACAAAACCGGTTTTGAACATTCTTCATTGTAGGTTTTCAAATACACATGAAATTATTTGTGATGATTTTTTCATGTTGACCGATGTTTCTTTTATTGCTTGAGAATATGAGTTCCTAAAAGGAAAGAAAGATGATAAAATGATATCTGAGATGCAGCAGATACTGGATCCCAGCATATTCAAGCTTCAAAGTTTGTAAACTTGCACAACAATACCAACACTCACAGATTAATGTTTCTGGTGTAACACGGAAGATCTGCCCTCTGCCTCAGAAGCACAGAAATCTGCTGTTTGCAGTTTAGATTCTGACAGGCAGGCAAGTCACAAGGTTCCCAGTTACCATAGGCAACGTAAACAAACTCAGACACGAGGTCTGCAGTCACGCCTAGCTAGTAAGCATTCCCCAGCTGCTGATGAAAACGGCTTTCACCTGTGCAAGGGAATGCCCAAGAAGCTGTATAAAAAATACTCAGTGCAGTCAGAGTTAGACTGGCAGGACACGAGAAACTTGCAAGACACGAGAGACTTGCAAGACTCAGAAGAAAGCTCAGAATATTCAGGAAATACAGACACAGAGTCAGAACTGCCTGGAACTTCTAGCAGGAAGCCACAAAGGAATTCACAGAAAGAAACACGGAGAGTTTCACACGGAGAGGTCAGCTGTAAGAAGCACTTACCTCTGACGCAGCTTGAATTTCCTAAGCACCGGGCTGTGCTGAATGAATGGGAGGCAGTGAAAGGCAAACCGTATGCATCTGAAAAGCATGGCAGCTTAAAACAGTTACAAACCCTAGAGAGGGAAAGAAATACTATTGAAGATGTGGGTATGTCTGACCCTGAAGAGTGTGTGCCAGTGAAACCCTGCAAAAGATTTCCAAGGGAGAAATCCTCACATAATAGAAGAGAACAGTGTTATGGTTTACAGCCAAATGTAAAAGGCAGGAAGTTTAAGAGTTTTAAGGATAAAGCTTACTCAGAGAAAGGTGTTTCTCCTTCCTGCTATTACCAGCTATATGACAGCTATTTGCCCTGCTGTGAAGAAGGCTGTTCAGAGAGCATTGATAGAGATACGGGACTAAGAAGGGTGCAAACTTTCTGTTCCAATGAAAATACTGTAAATGATAAAGCAAAGTGTGAGCCTATGATTACAGAGGCTGGTTTTGAAAGTCCATGTGATGAAGCCATGGATTGTACGCTGTTATCCGATATGGTTTCCTCTTTGTGCTGAAGCCAGGATAAGAATGCCTTGTGAGTGCTGAGAAAGCTAAGAAGAGACAGCTAGCATATCGGACGAGCTTTATACTGAGATTTGAGTTCTGTTGAAGCAAGATGCTATGTTTAAGTTTTCTTCAGTTTACCAGAAGTATGGTTGTATCCTGAGTTTTTTGTATTATAACCTTTTTGAAAATCCAACCCCGGGAGGGGAATAAAAATCCTTTTGAAAAACCTGACCACTTGACTCACAACTACAACTTTCTATAAGAAAGGTCAGGCCCAGCAGTCTGGCTGCTAGCTTATGCCACAGTCTAGCCCCTGCTGGTGACACTGGTTAGGAACAAACATTTTTTTCAATTTACTTAGATTTTATAAATATTTAAATAGGATTTTTGGATTATAATTACCTTAATGGTTGTATTGTTCCTGAGTTCAAAATATTGGTTATGTAGAGATAAAAATACAAAGAAAAAGAGAACTTTTGAGAAAATAGCCAAATATTTGGTTAAATTAAATATCTCTGTTTCATTGATGCTATGTAGTCTGATGAAACTCACAGATATGAATACTAAAATAACAAAAAGTAGTTTAAAATCCTGGAAAAGAATGAAAAAGATAAAGAAAAGAATAAAGGAAAGTAAGCAACAAAGGATGAAGAGAAAAAAGAAATACACTTTGTTTCGCTATATTTTTTCCTTAATACCAACCATAGTTCTCGAGCAAAGAATAACAGGCTTTATATTTCAAAGCAGTTACATGTTTTGGGGTTTTATTTTATTTTTTAAGCACCTTCAAGTCAATGCTGACCCTGCATTTTCTTGGCAAGGTATGACTGGAAGTAGACTGCCAGGCCTTTTCTTCAGAGGCAATGGGAGGGTAAAGTGACTTGCTCAAGGCCACAAGGAGTGCGGGTGGGAATCAAACCCAGATCTCCTGGGTAGTAGGCTGTTGCTCTAACCACTAGGCTACTCCTCCACTCTTAGAGCTCATTATACACAGGTTTATCCCTTTCCACTATTAATCGTCTACAATTAATTCAAAATTCAGTTATCAAATTAGCCAGTCAAGAAAAAACCTCAACCATGTTACCCCCCTCCCGAAAGGGCACCATTGACTCCCAGTATCTTATCGAGTAAAATTTAAGATATTACTATTAGCCCACAAAGCTTTGTACTTTGGCTTTCCAGTTCCCTTATTTGATTCCCTTGCACCATACCTACCTTCCAGAACACATCAAGAACATAATATATGCCATACTGGGCTATACTGGTCCATCAAGCACAGCACCTCACCCCCAACAGTGGCCTCTTGAGGTCTCAAGAACCTGTCAGGTTTCCAAAGGTACACACATTCCATGTTGCCCACCCCAGGGGCAAGCAGTGGATTTCCCCAGTCCTCCCCAGTAACAGTCCATGGTTTAGAGACCCATAAACCGTGCAGCTGCCTCTAAGCAGGATATTCAGCAGCATTGATGCTTGCTGCCGAATATTCCCGGATAATGCCACTATATACCCCAATGCCACACGGTGCATTCTGGGGGTATTCCAGGGGCGGTTCCCGGGGATAAGCAGTCAGTGGTGATATTCAGTCGCTACCTGGTCATCCCTCAGCAGCGAAAGGTGCAGCAAAACATATCCTAAATTTTGCTGCTGAAGCTAACCAGGTAGCACAGTGCAACAGACCTGGATATGGGTCCTGGCATTGACTATCTGGGTTAACTCTTCCGCAGCAATTGCTAGGTACTTGCACTAGCCACCACTGCTGAATATCGGGCCCAGCATAAGGGGGCTTATTTTAGAAGCTTCCCCATATGTAAATAATGGCACTTACAAGTGGAAATTAGAATATATGTGTAAACGCAATTTTAGAAAACTGTGAAGATCCATACCATGTAGAAATTCCAAGGGGACTGATGGGAGCAAGAGTTGAATTGGCCAAAAATCACCATGTTTATTCCCAATTTTACAAAGTGAATACACATACATGGCCAAAAATTTCTATGTGGGGGTTTCCATTTGCTCATTTTAGCTAGGGCTTTACATGAGGGATTAAGAAAGTTATTTTGCTTTTGCACTGAGTGCCACATGTATGATTATCTCCCAGTTGGTGAGAGGTCATACATATGCATTCGATGCAAAGAGCTTCTGGCTTTCAAAGAATGAGTGGAGGTCAGAGTAGCAGAACTGGAGGAGCTGAGAAAGACAGAGGTATATAAAAGAAAATTACAGGAACATAGAAATGTCCCACCCTTCTAAAATCCCATTTCACAGGTTTTAATGCATGTTAATGAAATTAATGGCACTTAATTTCATTTATTTTTTGTGCCTTTGAGTTAGTACTGACTCCTGGCAGCCCAGAAGCTCCTGGGCTTTCCTGGCAATGTGACTGGAAGTAGATTGTCAGGCCTTTGTTCTGGGGAGGGTTAAGTAAATTGTCCACAGTGTGCCAGTGGGAATTGAACCCTGGTCTCTTGGTTACCTAGCCAATACACTAACCACTAGGCTACTGCTCCACTCACTAATTTCATTAACATAGGTTAATCTTTATTAGACATGTCCCTTAGTCTGTAAAATTTTGAAATAAAAAATAATTTTAGAAAAGGGAGTTAAACTGTTAAAATTGATTATATCACTTTTGTATTTGTATGATGGTGTATGTTTTCAATATTGATGAAATGGTCCACTTGAATATAAGGTGTTATATTTTTCATCATGCGTGGTAATAAAAGAAAAAAACGTAGTTTGATATATTTTGTGCTGTTTTATAAATGCATCATATGCACCTATCTGCGTAAAATTACCCTCATCTCACCTAGAGCCATTATGCTAGCAAAGAAGGGGTTCTCCTGGGTACCTATGTATTGCTAATATTGTGTTCCAAACCCCTCTAAAACTACTACTACTGCCTGAAAATGAAGCCCCCAAATACTGAGAATTTGAGAGTGTTTGTCATATTTGACTGTGGCATATTTCTATAGACTTTGGTACTGATCTATCCATTGTCATGAGGGTGGCTGCAGTGAAACAAAGGTGGAGAGTGTGATGAATGAATTTAATTTAATCGTGAATAAAAGTGCAGGAGTCCAAGTTTTATTCTTTCAGGAATATTTATGTGTTCATAAACATAAGCTTCTGCAAGGATTCTATGAGAATATAGTTTACAAAGCTTACTTCGGAATAATTCTTGTTTTTCTACATTGGATAGTGTAAAAAAAAAATCCCACATTAAAAATTTAAGATACATTATTTTCAGGCTGACATAATAAGACCACAGATTCTTTTACTTCCATGTTAACTTTTTAACTTTACTTCTGATGCAGTAAACCAAGAATATGCAAAAATCACTTGAATGAAATCGGTGCTAAAATGGAAGTTAAAAAAATGCATTCAAATGGAAATAAAATTAACTTTACATCTATTTTAACTTCAGAGGCAATTTGGTTCCATCTCAACTGCCCTAGAATCCCCAAGTCAGAGAGACACCATGTCCCAGCATCCCATGAGCAAGTACAGTATGCCCTTGGACCAGAGAGCCCCCAACCCCACCAACTCATTTACCAAACTCACCAAGTTATCCCCAATCACCCATTCATTTATCAATATACATAATCCCCAATCCACCTATTCTCCTACCCCCCTATTGCCATCCATTCTTGAATCTAATAAGAACAAAATACTGAGTCAGACCAAGGTCCATCAAGCCTCCTGCCTCCAACAGTGGCCAATCTAGGTCACAAGTACCTAGCAGTTTCCCCAAAAGACACAGGTTCCTCAATGCTTGTATTGGGTCAAGCAGTGATATTCCAGGTCCCATCTCATCCTTTGCCTCAGGCAGCAGATTGCCTTGAGCTGCTCCTGCATAAATCATAGCTACAATAAAGACTTTGCCTGCTGCCAGCCCTAGCTTTGACCACCCTAACTGCTTGTGGACCACATACCAGCTTGTAGCTTAGTTTCTCTGTTACTACCCAAGTTCACGCCCCTGTTCAATGTAATATGCTTATTGTTTATTGTGCAATGTTAGACATTTATTGTATTTTTCTGTGATGCCTGTTCAATGTAAAATGTTAATTTTGTTCCGTGTAAACTGCGCTGCTTTCAAAATAGTGAGATACATAAACTCAAATAAATCAATAAATAAATATACCTTTATAGCGAGAGGATAAAATCAAAATAAACTTAACTATCTTTTGAATGTCAACAGATAGAGGGGGATGACCTACAAGGAACAGTAGGTACAACCCTAAACAAAGGCATAGAGGGAAGTGACCTGCATTGAACGGCGGGTACACCTACTCTAGTCACTTTACTGGGCAGACTGCATGGACCATACTGGTCTTTTACTGACATCATATATTATGTTAAAATTCTGCAACACCAGCCAGCACTCAAGACACAAGAAGCAATCTCAGAGCTCCTCCACATCCCCAGCTATCCTCAGAAACATCACAGGCCCTCCTGTTCATAGCATCGATGCTTCAAAGAAGGCTCAGCTGGTAAACACCATTCTAGGGATCACCATTTCTCACCTCCACCTCCTCTCCCACTACTATCTATACTTGCTGTGAGGTCACAGAAACAACAACCTCTAGGCCTTCAAAGCAAGTCTGGGCTCAGCACCTCCCTGTACGAGTACCTATGCCATCTCTACAACCCATAACCCCAACCGCTAGGGATCATTGGTGCCATTTTGGATCTGACCCCATACTGAGCAAGAGCGTATGTGGATCACTCCTGCTTCCACTGTCCACGAATGAGCCCCAGTAAGACTGGGATTGGGGGTCAGGAATTGGGGGTGGGAAGAGGGCAGTCTGCCATGGGAGGGGGCACTATAATGGTTATGGTTGTTTGGAGGGGTTGGGTAGAGAGCATTCCATTGTGGGGATCCTTGGGGGAAAGGGGATCAGGGGGTCATTGCTACTTTGAGGGGATTAGAGCTGCTTCTAGAGGAGGGGGCTTGGACACAGTACTGAGGAGGGGTAAGGTAGGAGGTAGAGTCTGTGGTAGCAAGGGGTATGCCTGAGGTCAGGGAAATTTTAGAGGCGGGAGGGGCTGACCTGTCATGCTGGACCAGATATGCCTTCTTTGCCAGAGCAGCAATTTTAAGAGGCTGCTCCCACACATATATGTCTGTGTGTGTGGAGGGGGTTTCCAGAGTTTTTTTTCCCTCCTGTGCAGCTTCTTAATATTGCTACTCCTGCCAGATGTGGAGAGCCATACCCATGCAGTCCAGCAACTATTTTACAAGAGGCTCTATGTTTAGCAAATTGTCTTGTAAAATATTATCCTAATTCTCCACGTCCTGACATGGACATGTGAATATCCCTCTCAATGTCCTTTGTAAAGCAAGGGTAATATGTAAAATCAAAACTCCACTCAGCTCCACCACTGGATATAGGATCACAGCCTGCATATATTGTTATACATGTATATGGCAGTGAATTGTATAAAATGCTCTTTCTACACTGGAAATCCATTTTGCATGTAGAAAGTCTTTATTAAATTACCTCTTTAATGTCTAATTAATAGCTGTAACTAAAATGAGAGCTCAATGGGATTAACAGAGAGAGAGTAGAATGCGGGTTTATGTTTCTTGGTTTATTCACTTAGAGCCCAATTCCATCCTGGATATCCCAGCCCTCTGCGCCTGATCGGAACCGGATGCACGGAGTCAGATGTGATTCTGATCCCGCGGGGCTAGACATGCCCCGCGGGATAAGAATCACATTCAGGCCTGTATGTGGAGGCCGGGACGCCGATCCTAGTCGACCTGTACATTCAGGCCTAGCTTGGCTATCTCAGTCAAGGCTCCTGAATGGAGCCATGGCGCCCAGTTGCCATGGCATCATGGCTCCATTCAAGAGCCACGATCATTGACTGCTGAACAGAATTGTTCATTCCCCGCAGCTCAACCCTCATTCTAGCCTCCCAAGCAATGTTCCCTCCAATTTTCTGTAGGCTATGGGCGCATAAAATATCAGCTGTGCAGCTTTTGAAGGAAGGTTAAATTTTTGTGCGCCACATAACGACACTCAGAGTTATATACTTTAAAATTAGATTACACGTCAGAATACAGTATGTACACCACATTGATTGCACTAGAAAATATTGTAGAACTTGTGAAAACCCCGTAAATACACAACAACTTTTAAATTTTAAGACGTCTGTGTTGTTTTCTATCAGAATCAGAACCGTAATTTTTGTGCGCTCTGTTGTAAAGTATGTGCGCTCGCTCGGCGAGGTGTGTGCGTGTGCACACGCGCACAGCTTAGAGGGAACAGTGCTCCCAAGGCCAGGGGAGTCTCCTCTACCCCCTCCTTACTACTTCTCCCCGCCGACTAGGGGAAAATATTCCACCTCAGAGGTGGAATAAGCTCCCCATTTAGTCTGTCGACCCCAGACATACAGGGCCTTGGAATTGGCCCTTTACGTCCGGAGCTGCGGACCGCCCACTGCCTGCCCTAACTCCACCCCCACACCACCCCTGTCTCCAACCTCCCCCCCCCCCCCGTCTAACCTCCCCATACAACATACCGGGAAGTTAGTTGGGGTCGGCAGAGGGGCCGAATAGTGGGGATGGATGTCCCAATGGGATGTCGATCCCTGCTAGTTATGACTCTGAATGGCCCCATTCCTTTCTGTACCACCCTTTGCAGGGCAGCAAGGTGGTTTACATCAAAACCTAAATTATTAAAGAGCCCAGGAATTAGCAGTTGCATAGTAGCCTGAAATTAAACGAACAGATAAGAATTAATACATAAAATCAATTCCTAACTAGGAGCGCAAAGAAGAAGAGGACAAAGAGCACCAAGATTGAGCCAACCTGCCACCAAAATTAAGGCTTGAGAATAAAGTAGAGGTCCGAAAATCAAAGGGTTGAAGCTCCTAACTTTGAGAATTGTGCTTCTGAATTGGCCTCTTTGAAAATTTACTGGGGTTGAGGTCCTAAATATTATCTGAAAATTTCACTAAACTCCTGCTGTAAATTTAGGAGCATAAAAAGTGGGTGGCAACGGGGGCGGATTTAGGGCAGGGTAAAGACGTTAGGAGCTTAGCACTGATTTTCAGCTCTAAGCACCTACATTAAGTTCATAAATCTAGGCAAATAAATGTTGGGCTTAAATTTTAGAGCATAAATTTTAAGCTTCTACATTAGAATGAATTCCCAGCTGAAAACGTAAGTTCCTAAGTGTGGCTGAAAATAGAGCACAAATTTAGGATTCTAAATTTAGGAGCTCAGCTTTTTTTGAATATCAGATTCTATGTTTTTAAGGAGAACTTCAATTTTGACAATGAGTCCTCGAGGCAAATGTGTCTAGGTAGAAAATTCCATAAATGTCGAATTCGGTGATGTGTTGTCTCTAGCCTAGCAAAATTAAGTGCAGGAAGAACAAGCAGGGCTGACGATACTATCAGGTAAAATAGGCTGATGCCTAGAGCATTTGTCCTTGGGGGCCACCCATTGCCGCCGCTGCCGCCCCTCCTGGGGCCAGCAGCAGCGGTGGCAATAGCAAAGGAACTGCAGTGCAGCACCTTACTAAAGGCTTCAGCACTGCATTACGATTCCTGCCTGCTATATTTGGGCGCTTCCACCTCCCTATGATGCCAGCTTCTGGTTTATGCCAAACGGGAAATTGGCTTCGGGAGGGAGGTGAAAATGCCCGAAGATAGCAGGCAGAAACTGCAATGCAGACCGGAGTCTTTGGTAAGTGCTGCATCGTGGTTCCTTTTCCATTGCTGCTTCTGTTGGCCCCAGAGAGGAGTGGCAGTGATGGGGTAGGGGATGCAGTGGAGTGGAAGGTGGCAGGATGGAAGGGCCCTCCACGGCTCCTCTAGTCCTTGCATTGGCCCTGAGAACTAGAAGATCTTCAGTTTGGGATCTGAGTGAATGAGTAGGAATATACAAAATCCATAAGTCTGAGAGAGATTGGCAAGCCAATACTCAAGGTCTTGAATACCAACCGTAGAATGCAGTACAATAAAATAACCCTATAAGCAATGGGCGGCCAGTATTCATTAATGAGAAGAGGAGTCATATGGTTGAAGTGGCTGGCATCTCTAAATCATGTTCTTCATGATTTAGAGATGTTTCATATTAGTATGTGTGAGTCTTTTGTATAGTGAATTACAGTAATCTAACTAACTAGTAATGAGTGGATCAATATTATTAAGGCCTCTTTACTTAGGAAAGGTCTAATTGATCTAATATGCCTCAGTGAGTAAAAACAGGATTTAGTCACAGATGAAAAACTGGTCCAAAAGGTTGTAAAGCCTGTATAGTAAAATACCAAATAAATGGATTGAATAAAGCCCATCATGAAAGCAGAAATAATGGAGCCAGTGCAGAAAGCTTGATATTTAAAGGGCTCAGCGCTGACCATAATAGCACTTTAAAAAAACTATCCAGAAATTCAGCACCTGTATCCAGATAGTGGCCAGCACTACAGTCTGGATAGAGCAGTCAGTTCAAGCAACTATCCTGAAAATATGGATAGCCACCATCCAGATAGTACTCAGGACAGTAAAAAAACCGTCCAGACTTATATGGATATGGTATCCGCGTATGGGCAGAATTTATCCGGATATCGACTGATCCTGTGGTAATTTGGATAAAGGCTTCTGAATATCTGCCCCAAAGCTTTGTGTCTTTGGTAACTGGACTCTTCTAGATTGTGTGTAATAGTCTGTTTTTTATATTCTTAAATTTACTGGCTTTGCGGCAGTACCGAGATACTGTATTTAAGTCCAGATTGTACAGAAAAGTAAAGTGCTTCCCAAGGGAACAATTAGTGATCCTGAGGAAACTCGTTTGTTGGTGTGTTTATTTTGTTTATTTTTATTAACATTTTAATATGTTGCAAATTGCTTTGGGAGACCTAAAAAAAAGCGATTAAAACATGTAATAAATGAAATGAAATTTGCTGTTTACACTGATCAGAGATTCACAGTTTGATGCACATCCTGCTGGGCTACAGAATCCTTCTGGTCTACCCACATTTTCGTTCTACTGCAATACTACTGACTTCATGGGGAGGGTAATTTTATAGCAGGATGTCCAGCCTACCAAGGCACAAAATCCCATATGTTGTGGCTATTCACTAAAGGTAACATCATTGCCCATAGGCCTTTATACAGTCCCTCCAGGGAAAGTAGGCACACACATTTACACCTGCTTTGAAGCTAATGGACATGTGTGTTTTTTTACAAAATCACATGCAAATGCTAATTCCGCTTCTGCTTTGCCTATTCGCTGCCCCTAGCAACACCTAAATGTATGTCATGTAGACGTAGCCACTGTGGTTTCCCTGCACATAGGACTTCGGACACTTCTGTACGTTTCCTTAAGTAAATAAAGGGGTAATTTTATCAAGAGTCGCTTAAAGATAACACGCCATCTATGCACATAAATCAGCATTTTAGTGATTGAGCTGGTCGCAATTTTATAAGTATGCGCGTTAGCTCAATGGCGTGTACTTTCACTCTACGTGTGTGAATGGATGGATTTTGAGTAGTGGTTTGTTGGCATTTTTGCGAGTGTACTGTGCTCTTGTTGTTTGGACTGGATTTTGAGTAGAGCATGGGTGGCGTGCATAAGTAGGCACCCATACCTCCCTTTCATCGCTCTTTAAAATCATAGTGTTTCACTTAACAAGACATTAGAACATGTTCAAAATACGTGTGAGGCAGAAAATAGAAGATACGAATTTATAGACTTCCCTCTTTATGGCGAGATGAGGAAACAGTTGACATGTGCCACTTGGTGAAAGTGCAGCAGCAAGAAAGAAAGAACGGACTGGTCCCTGTTTTATATCTGTAATATTCACAGTGCCACTTTCCCCTAAGCAGGATGGTAGTGGTTAGAATTCTGAGAGAGCGCTTTTTTGATATGACAGTTTTGTAGAGCGCATGTGAGTCATTAGATGCTGAATATGCTCCTAAGTGTGGACCGCTACAAGATGTACCGAACTTTGTATGCAGAAATAAGCAAAGAGCTAGTATTGCCACCATGGTTATTGTTCACTGCATACCCTTGATCCTCTCTGTTTCTGATACAGATTCAGACTTAGACACAATATTGTTCCTCTTTTGTATCTTGTAGCTAACGTGAAATGGCAAAATCCAAAAAGACAAAGGGGTATGTTTACTAAACCGTCCTAACGTGCGCTCTGCGATGTTATCGCACGATAAGGTACCTTATCGCGTGATGATGGCGCTTTTTAAGGCGCACAGGTACCATATCGCGCGATAACGCGCGCTGCAGCGCAAACGAGCACTGAAGGCGGGGAAAGACTCCTGGAGGGCGGAGGAAGGCTCCCCAGGGGCGGAGAGAAGGGGTCAATGGGTGGAGAGTGGGAGGGGAGAGGCTCCCTGCACACCAACGCTGTGAAATCCGAGGCTCAAAACTAACGCCAGTGAAACCCTGGTGTTAGAGCTGATTTAAAAGGAAAAGAAACCATTTCCGTCAGCAATGTACAGCAAAACCAGGGAAACCTACAAAAGTGATGTGTGATACATGTGCACGGAACAAAAGGGCAAATAAACATTGAAAATGAACAGAAGTAAATGTAAAAAAAACATAACCAAGCTGGGCAATAGTGATAGCAATGGGAAAATCAAAAAACACTCCCAAGAAAGCTCCAAAAAAACGATATGAATTTTGGAAGGGTCTATGCTCCGTCCCCATACAAGGTGAAGGAGCCCACAGTGAGATTGCGCTGTGCAGGGTTTCCGACCCCATTGGCCAGGTGTCCTATGGCATGCACATGTTCTGCAACAGTAGGGCGGGCATGTCGGAATGGGAAACTGGACAGATGCTGGAAAAGGGGACACAGAGGGCCTCAGGCGGCACATGCGGCGGTGCAGCTGGCCCACAGTGCAGACTAGGGTGATGCCCAGCTGGCCCATAGGAATGCTGAAACAGTAGAGCAGCCAGATAGCAACTGCTGAGGGCCCAACATGGGCACAAGTGTGCTTCCCACGGTGTCACAGGGGATAGTACCCAGCAGGTCCCCCCAATGGCACGGGACATTGGCAGGCAGTGCTGGGGGGAAGCGTGGACAGCTATGCAGGCACCCCTACTCCAGAACCCGCACCATAGGCAGCCGCCTACCCGCACACTGGATGGCCTGAGACTGCACTCCACCAGCACCACCAGCAGAAGGGCATGTCAGCATGGTGGCAGAGGGATACTGGTGGTGGAGGGGCAGTGGCAGCTGCCCAGAGCAGACCGTGGCCTAGCCCTGTGTAGGTGGGTGCCATGCACTGCAACAGACAGGCCCTGTCTGACGAACAGTCATGGCATCAGCAGGGAATGCACTGTCTCTGTGGCAACACAGTGGTGCAGTGCACACAGCCAGTGTGTTCAGAAGCAGAAGGGCACAGGTTCAAGTCCCAGCTGTGGTTCCTGCCAACCCAGTTCCCATATTTTACCCATTACTAAAACGTGCTAATACAGACAGAACCTTTATTGCAGATGACATAAACATGCCCAAGACACCTACATTTTACCCTACAGAACACAGACACCATAAACATGCGCATACCCTAGAGCAGTCTCCCAAATACAGTCCTGGGGGCCAAACACCATTCAGGTTCCATGCTGCCTCTAATAAAGATGCCTGTGCTGCATTTCTATGCGCCGCCCCCATGGTATGCAGATGTATCCCATGCATATTCATGAGGGACAGCATGAAAACCCGAACAGTGTTTGGCACACCAGGACTGGAGTTGGGAACCTCTGCCATAAAGCAGCAGCCAACAAGGGCAGACACACCCGCACCCACGAGCTCCATTATCCAATGCCTCCTGGAGAGGCAGGACATTGGGCCCTGCGTGCATCTCCCAATACTAGCACTTGCA
Source organism: Ichthyophis bannanicus (assembly GCA_033557465.1). NCBI lineage: Eukaryota > Metazoa > Chordata > Amphibia > Gymnophiona > Ichthyophiidae > Ichthyophis > Ichthyophis bannanicus. The sequence goes on along the minus strand of CM066040.1, from coordinate 241,121,478 downwards.
TACCTTAGCAATGCCATCCTAAACCTGGGAATACGGTACACAGCTATCAAAAGGTTGCTATGAATACTGGCAGATAGCAATTCCGATGTTAAGTACAATTGTCTGATTGAGCTGCATCATGGCAACCTTTCTGATGTCTGTGGAGTGTGCTACCGGTCTTGTGTCTGACAGTGTTTACCACCCTGGGGGGTGACCCCAACAGTATTGCATACCATAGCCATGCCTGCACTGTGCCCAGGACTGGAGCGGTGGCCAGGGCTGCCAAACACCTCTATAGTTGTACAATGCTGGCATAGGTGTGGGAATGTGTGTCTGTCTATCCAGTGTGTGGTGGCTACAAACACCCTCCACAGCCCACACTGCCAGCACTGTTGCCAGTATTGGCCTGCCAATGTGCATAATGAGGAGCAAGGTACCATGGGTATAGCCCGGACAGGGTGGCCTGGCCAGGATGCATCTGCACAGGGCATAGGGCAATGGCTGGGACATTGTAGTGCCCGGCCACCACCTGCACAGACAGGGTGGCCACAGCATGTCCTGCTGGGAGTTCACTCTCACCCTGACTGAACAGTGACCACGGCATGGCTAGGTTCCCCCATAGTGCCTTATAATATTTCTTTCATGTGATATTTCTGGGTTCCCTTTTGAGGCCCAATCACTGACTTGTCTGCTTGGTGTGTATGCTGACATCTAAGTTCTGGGTGCATGCATCTCCTCCAGGAACATGCCCTATGGACTAGCTAGCAGACCGTCTGCAGCTAGTATGTGTCTTGCTGGAACACCTTGCAGGGTGCAGTGGCTGCAGGCTTGCTGCAGGAGAATATCAGATAGTGGTGGGGTGCAGCTGAGTATTTTCGGGCCTAATGTCTGTCTGCTATTGCTTTATAGATGTGTACAGAGCTGCATTGACTGCCCTGTAGGGTGTCTGTTCCCCAGCAGGACTGCGGTTGGTGGTCCCCTCTACTGCTGCCATTGCAGGGACGTAAAATGTGGATCTGTCGGTGGGAGACCCTGTTTCCCACCCTCAGCCCCAGAGGGTGGGTTGGGTGGTGGTACATAATCTGCCTATGAGTCCATAAGGGTTAAACCTGACTGAGAAATACAGATGTATCCAAAGTGTGTCTGCAGGAACTACCTATCTCACACACTAGCACTGCTGGGGACCTACAGCATGGCCTATCTCTGCCATGGAAGGTGCTGTGGACCTGGTGCTGGGCGCCCCACCGCACCCTCAGGGTGAGCACAGTACCCGCACAATGTGACGGTGTGTAGCTTCTCTGTGCCAGTAACACACATGGTCAGTTCCCCCTACCAGGCCGAGGTGCTGTGGGGGTGCATACCCCATCTTGTGTTCATCTGTAGACGGCTGATTTGCATGTGCAGTGTATCATGGGTACGGGTGGGCTAACCCTATCCTGGTGACCACAGCAGACTGTTTGTGTGGTGACGTGCAGTCCTTCTGCAGCCAGCCAGGGGCTTGCTAGCAGCTATAGAGCTGTAGCCCACTGCTTACTTCACTGCCTGTGGAGCCAGAGGTCATGGGTTCAAACCCACAGTGGGGTTATTTAATAGGGCTGTCCAAAGCATTATCTATTTTTAATGTACATTAGTGCTGCCAGCAAAAACACCCTCAGTGTACTGTACCCATAAGGTGCCTCAGAGGGCGCTTTATAGGGCGCCCTATAGGGCACCTTATGGTTACATCCATATAAGGTGCACTATACGGTATCCTATGGAGTGACTTATAGGGTGCCCTATAGGGGACATTATAGGGTGCCGTGGTGGACAGTGCACTTTATAATGTGCCCTATGGAGTGTCTTATAGGGTGCCTTATGTGGCACCTTAGGTTATGGCACGTGAGGGTGTGTTTGCTGGCAGCAATTAATAAAATACAAATAAAGTGCTGCAGGAAACAATACTTACATGTCAAAGCTGATGCCTCAGCCAGCCTTAAGTATTAGGCACACTGGGGATCGAACTCATGACCCCTGTATCATCAGTCAGTGTATTAACCATTGTGCTACACCTCTGTTTCAATGTTTGCATGTCTGGGCACCTACTTAGGATTACCGCACGATAATGTGCGCAGCAGCATGCGTTATCGCGCAATACTCCCATTTTGCTGCTTTAAGACTGAGACGCCCACTCCTTTTATGGCAGCCTGCACACTATCGCCAGGCGCACATTAAGACGGTTTAGTAAACATACCCAAAAGAGTCAAAGGGCTGTGTTCATTTCAAGACAAGTGTTGCAACTAGCAGAGTATCAGAATTGGCTTTCAAAGGGAAGTGGAAACTCGGCATATTGCTGTCCGTTGTGTTGAATCTGTGGTTAAATATGATGCTGTAAAAGCACTCAAGCATCAATCAGGCACAGAGGGTCACAAGTCAAAGTACGAGCGTAGGCTAGGTCTTGCACCCTTGATAAGTTCTTTGTAAAGACTGATTCTTCTGAAGAACAGAAATGTTCAGCTGAATTGCATCTCCCATATCATGGAGTGAAACATCTCCACAGTTATAAGCTATACCACTCCATTTTTGCTGATTCCAAACTTGACAAAATTCACTGTGGAAGGACAAAAACAGAGGCTTTGATAGATAATGTATTAGCACTGCATTCTTTGCAACTGGTTCTGGAAGCCATAGGATCTACAGTGATCTCAATTGCTACAAATGCTTCTAATAAAGGGAGCATAAAATTATTCCCACATGCTGTCTGCTACGTTATTAAAGACAGGGGAAGCTGTATGGCTATTTTAGACTTCTTTAGGAATGCAGATGAAACATCAGAATGGCAAACAACGTAAAGAAGTTGTCTGCAGAATGTTGGATTGATACACAACATAATTATGGCATATGGAGCAGACGCTGCATCTGCACATTTAAAGCATTTAAAACAAACGTTGAATTTACCAAACCTTGTTCCAGAGCATTGCAATGCTCATATAGTGCACATGCACAGCAAAACATGGCTTGAAAAAGCTCTTGTGAAATGGAAAATTTGATTAATAAAGTTTTCATCGAATTCTTGTCAAGTGCTAAGCATATTACTGAACTTAAAAGAATTCCTTCACTACAGGAAGACACGGTATTCAGAAATCTTAGGCCATCCTTTTTCCTGCTTAATTAGGTTACTAGATAATTGAGCAAAGGAATAGAAAAAATGAGCCGTGAAATCTGGGACTTTGTCTTGGCAAGAGGATGCAGCATCCACTGATGAAACTGTCCATCTACTTTGTGCATAATATTCTCAACCAATTTAATAGCGTTATAGACTATCTAAGAAGAGAAGTTCAACAACGACAGGACAAAGGTTTCTAGGAGCACAAGGCGGTATAATTCATGAGAAACTGTCACTTATCCAGCAGAATAAATTTGTTGGAGACACCCAACAGACTTACACAGTCATCATACAGTGTAAGAAAAGTGATTTGATTTCAGTGAAAACTCATTCCATAAGCTGTATGCACCAGTCGATCTGGAGGGGACCCCTTGAGCTAAAACAACTGTGCATTTTGACTAGAAAATTGGGCATTCAAGTGGATGGAGATGAGCTTTTTTCAGAAATGAGCACGTTGAATGATGTCCTGCTGGCACTAGAGAGTTTGCCAATGATGCTGAATCAATGCTATCTAAGTAGCAACAAGAGTTCCAGAGTCAAACTTAGAATGCTGATATGTGGGTACACTTCTTGGAGTGCTACGAGACCCCGATTTCGTCTAGCGTCTGTTTGCTATACCATTCAGCAGTGGATTTGTGGAATGCATTTTTAGTGTTATGAAAAACTTGTGAAATGATGAAAGGAATTCACTCCAGGTGGATATGGTGAAAGACGAATGTTTGTGTACAGTACTTCAACTGATGTGCTGAATTTGCTGGGTTGTTGAAAACACATGCTGCTAAGGAGTTTATAGCAGCAGCAAGAAAAGAACAGAGGTATAAGTTTAAGAAAGAGAGCTGTGATGTGCACCATGTCAGCACTACGATGCTCAGCTCTTATGCACAGAAAGAGTTGGGGGAAAGAGAGTGTGTATGTAATGTGGATTGTCTGGGAAGAGAGAGAGAGTGTGTGTGTGATGGGGAAAGGGAGTGTGTGTTATAGGGACTAGCTGGGAAGGGGGGAGAGAGTGTGTGAAGGAGACTGGTTGGAAAGGGAGAAAAAACTTTGGAGGGGAGAGAGTATGTGATGGGGATTGATTGGAAAGGGAAAGAGTGTGTGTGTGGTGGGGACTGGTTAGGAAGCAGGAGAAAGTATGTGCATGCTGGGGACTGACCAGGAAGGGGAAGAGTGTGTGTATGTGTGGTGGAACCTGGCTGGAAAAAGAGAGAAAGAGTGTGTGTGGTGGGGACTGGCTGAGAAGGGGGAGTGTGTGTGTGTATGCTGGGGGCTAGCTGGAAGAGGCAGAGGGTGTGTGTGTGGTGGGGACTGACTGGGAAGGAGGGAGAGTTTGATTTACTATTCATATTGCTTTAATAGTTTGCATAAGGCTTCGTTTGTATTTTTTTTTGGGGGGGGGAATGTGCGCAGAAATGGTTTCATTGCTTCGTATTAATTTCCTATTTTATTTTTATTTATTTAGCTGTATTTATATCCCGCTTTTCACCGGGTCAAAGCGGCGTTACATAAAAAAAGGGGGGGGGGAATTTAAGTATAGGGCGGGGCCATCACCGGGGAGACGACATTGATGATTTCAACATAGGATAGACTTTGGACATGGGACAGAGTTTGGACATGGACAGGTTAGTACAGGTTTGAGTTGGGGGGTCATGGTGGGCGAGATCGAAGGTTAGTGTGCTTTTTTGGTGGGGGTCGTGTTAAGGTATTCCTGGAACAGGATGGTTTTCAGCTGTTTTCTGAAAGATAGTAGATCGGCATTATTTTGGAGACAACTCGGTAGAGAGTTCCATAAGGATGGAGCATAAAGTTCAAAGGCTCGGTTGCAGATCCGTTGTGAGCATTTGGTTCTTTTGTGAGGGACGGTGAGGGAATTGCTGGAGGCTTGTCTGGTAGTTCTGCCGTGGGCTGGTCGAGACAGTAGGGTATGAAGTTGGGAGTTCTGTGTTTGATGGATGGCTTTGTGGGTGAGTAGGATGGCTTTGTAGTTAGTCCTTGCTTCGAGGGGGAGTATGTGTAGGTCTTTCAGAATTGGGGTGATGTGGTCAGTTTTCTTTGCTCTCTGAATGATTCTCGCTGTGGTGTTCAGAGCTGTTCGGAGGGGGTTGGTCTGTGTGGCTGGAAGGCCATGGTATATTATGTTACAGTAGTCCAGAGGTGGGAGCGTCATGGCTTGCATCACAGTTCGGAAGTCTTGATGTTCTAGAAGGGGTCTGAGACGTTGCACTGTTCTTGCCTTGTGGAATATAGTTCCGGAGGTTTTGGTAATTTGCTGCTTTAGTGTGAGGGCTTGGTCAATAATAATGCCCAGGTATCTTATTTGTGGTTGTATTTGGATGCTTGTGGTACCTTTGTTGAGGTGTGTAGGTGGTGTGAAGTCCGGGTCTTTTGTGATTATGAGGACTTCTGTTTTCTTTATGTTGATGGATAAGTTGTTTGCTTGTAGCCAGTTGGACACCTCGGTGAAGCATGTTGATAGATGGGTGTTTGTTGGGTTCGTGGTTGTAATGGGAGCATAGAGCATGATATCGTCAGCTTATATGTGGAAGCTGATGTTGTGAGTGCGTATGACTGAGCAGAGTGGTTGAAGGTAAATGTTGAAGAGCATGGCTGACAGTGTGGATCCTTGGGGAACTCCTTGGTGTTGCTGGAATGGGGGGGATGTCAAGGTGCTATATGGAGGGTTTTGATGTTGTACTGTGCTTTGGGAGTTGATCTAAGGCCTATTATAAATAAAAAGTTGACTGAAGAAGTTGATGTATAATTTATATTTTCTTTGTTATAACACTCTCTAGGAACAAGCAGGAATGTAGTCTTCATATAAGGGTGACATCGGTAGTGATGGAGCCTGCACGGGAACACTCCCCAGCATCCAATTGGAAACGTTTAGGAGCACTCCACTGCACCTGCATGACTGCCTTCCCGCCTTCCCAACTCCCTCTCTTCGGTTCTTCATTTTCCGTGGAGCCAGCAGGAAGCAAATCCCGTCACCACAGGAAAAAATCTTCTCTTTGTGGCTAGCGTCTGCCTTCCTGTCGAAGCCAGCACCATCGAAGACTTCGCCTGTTCCCTTATTCTATTATTTTCTTCTTCTTTAGTTTATTTAAAAAAAAAAAATTGGGTGTGTCGACGCCCTTTCAGGCCTTAATCCTACCATTGCCTTCCCATCTGTTGAAGGCATAGAGAAACCAGCTAGTGGTTTCAAAAAATGTTCCAAGTTTGCAAGTACCATCTCAGCAACTGACACACATGACTGGTGTCTAAAATGCCTTGGCCCAGAACACCAGTACAACAGACTGCCCCCTCTGTCAAAAGATGACTAAAAGAGGCCTACAGAACCGGGCCTCTAAATTAGGGACACTCTTCGCCTCGGGCACAATATCATTGGCATCCAGTTTGTTGAGGGCCTTATCCTCCTCCCATGAATCCCAGGTATCCTTAAAGTCGAAGCACAAGTCCGCATCGAAGTTGGACAAAATCTCCAGAGGTAGATCTCTCTCAAAACATCAAGATCCCTCAGGTATTGCTTCGGAGGTGGATTGGCCTGCTAAACAGCTCCAAAACCATCGAGAGTGCTCCATGATGCTTCTGAGGCCTCGACCTCCAGAGATATACTGGTGGCCATGCTCTGGAATGGTAGCGCAAACACCCACAACTGATAACCAGGCATCGGCAACCTTGATGATCCAGTGCATACTTGCCATCGAGCGGAGCTTAGCAGCTCTCCTGGCAGCCTTGGTACCTATCAATCCATTGGCTCCAGGCACCATCCCGTCGATACAAGTTCCGGCACCAGCATTGGCACCTGTTTCGGGCACGACATCAGGGCTGCTCTAGATGTCATCAACATTGCTTCCACCCATGCTGTCCCTTGAATCTATCAGCGATACCAGTACCAGACCCAAGCGACTCACCGAGGCCGATTCCTTGGAGCATCGGTACCAGCATTTAGCTTTGGGCGAATGCCGTGCCCATCAATACTTTGAGTTCTCCAATTCAGATTCCTCCATTTTGGATGTGGAGTCACTTGTCTCCCAAGGGCTTCAGGACCTTCCTTCGGACCCTTCCCAGCCTTAACAGCGATGTATGTTGCCTCCAGAAGACATGTCCTTCCAGGAATTCATTTGAGACCTAGCTAAGGGTCTCTCTATAGCGGTAACATTGGAGAAGAAGCCAAGGGTGAAGGAATTAGAAATCCTCCAATACTCAACAGCACCCAAAGAGGCAGCCACCCTGCCAGTGTACCGCATCCTTCATGACCTTATGCACCATATTTGGGAGACTCCCTTCATGGTCTCGCCTCACAGTCAATGTCGCGATACGATGTATCTGGTACAGAACAGTGTCTCAGCTTCCAAAAGCCACAACTCTCCACCACTCTATGGTGATTGAATCAGCGATGTGCCGAATCAAAATTTTGAAAACTCATTCCTCCAATCCTCTAGGTTGAGAATCGAGAACTCTCGACGCCTTTGGGCATCGATGCTTCCAGACATCCATGATCTCGGCTAGGATCAACTCCCTATATCCTCTACAGGAGGACGTTCCTCAAAGAGATATCCAGGGATCTCAAGGCCTTTGCTCCTCTCCTCCTAGATGACAAGAGAGCAGATTATTTTGCCCTAGTCAAGCATAGCCAGAATGTTTCAAATTTGTCAATAGAGCTACCTTTGATGCTTTTGAATGCACAAGCAAGGCCTTAGCAATATGCATTGGTGCACATAGAATTGCATGGCTTCAAGCCTCAGTTTTTGAACAGTGGGTTCAAGATATGTTTGGCAACATACCTTACACAGGGGAAAAACCTCTTTGGCAAAGACCGGCAAGATAAGGCCTCTAAGTTAGAGTCAGAAAACACTACTTTAAAGAGACTGTCCAGAACAACAGTTGACCGTGCTAGGAAAAAAACATCTGCAAAGAAATCTTTCTACAATAAGAAGAAGAGATTCTGTTCTTCTTATCCTCCTACTTCTTAGAACCAGGGTAGGGCCCCACAGAAGAGGCAACAGCCTCCAAAGCAACAGAAGAAGCCACAGGTGGCTAAATCTCAACCAGCTCCGCAGTCACTATCTGCACCTGGTTTTTGACTCTTTCCTAGAGAACATTGCCATCCTGCTTCTGGAGGACTCCTATCCCCTCCACATAGCAGGTAGGCTGTGTCACTATGCCCACAGATGGCACCTCATCACCTCAGAGCAGTGGACACTCACAATAGTCCAGGAAGGGTACAGACTTCATCTGCAGTCTCGGCTCCCCTCCACATTCATGGGGGAATATCAAACACAACTCCCACTCACTGCTCTTCTACAGGACAAGGTGTTTTTTCTTCTCTCAGGGCGCCAAAGATGTCCCAATATCCCAACAGGGAATGGGCTTCTACTCTCCGTACTTTCTCTTTCCAAAGAAAACCAGAGGATGCAGGCCCATTCTGGAACTCAGAAACCTAAACACATTTCTAGTCCACGAAAAGTTCTATTTTTCCTTACCTCCAGAGTCAGGACTGGCTCTGTTCTCTAGATCCAAAAGAAGCATACACACATATCCTCATCCATCCAGGACACAAGAAATATATATGCTTCATCTTTCAAGGAAAACATTATCAATACAGAGTCCTTCCCTTCAGACTCACCTCTGCCCCAAGAGTCTTCACAAAGTGCATGGCGGTCGTGGCCGCATACCTAAGGTCTCTGGGGATATTCGTCTTCCCTTACTTAGAACTCTACTAGACACCCAACAGTCCAGGGTGTTTTTGTCCCAGCTCCGTTGTGACCATCTAGTGGAACTAGCATCCCAGATGCTCCTATAAGACCATCTGACCACCCGAGAGATGCTGCAGCTCCTTGGGCACATGGTCTCTACAGTACATATCGTTCCATATGACTGACTACATATACGCATAGCCCATTGGACTCTTGCCTTTCAATGGAAGCAGGCCTTGGACCATCTCCGGGACAGGATCCAAGTCACTGCCCCTCTAACCCCACATCCTTTCAGTGGTGGTATTCTCCAGAAACTCTGCCCGTAGGGTCACCTTTTCAGATGCCTCCACTTCAATGCACCCTGATGACGGATGCCTCCAAACTGGGTTGGGGAGCACACCTGGGTGACCTGTATACACAGAAGCTCTGGACAATGCAAGAGTCACAACTCCAAATCAATCTTCTGGAACTTTGTGCTATCTTGAATGCTCTCTGTGTGTTTCAACACCACCTCAGAGCACAACAGGTCTTAGTCAGGACAATCAGGCTGCAATGTTCTATGTGAACAAGCAGGGAGGAAAAGGCTCATGGGCCCTCTGCGAGGATACTTTCCACCTGTGTTCCTTTGCCATTTCTCATCAGATACACCTCCAAGCGGTGTATCTCCTGGGGGAGTTCATTGTCTTGGCAGTAAAGCTGAGTCAGATCCTTCTTCCCCATGAATGGTCTCTCCATCTGGACACAACATCCTACATATTTCAGACCTGAGGAACTCTGGACATAGACCTGTTTGCGACTCTGCAAAATGCCAAGCTCCTTCACTTCTGCACAAGAACTCTGACATCCAGCAACCAACAGGTGGATGCCTTCCACCTACAATGGGGTCAGGGTCTGCTTTGTGCTTTCCCTTCCATACCCCTCATTCCCAAGACTCTTTTCAAGCTTCAGTCCATGATTCTCATAGCCCCTCACTGGCTGCAGCAACCATGGTTTCCACTTCTACTGCATCTGACTCAGACTCATCCTCTGCAATTCAGATCTGCACCCAATCTCTCCCTGGACAATGGCTCACTACTCCATCCCAATCCAAGTCTCTCTGCCTCACAGCTTGGCTGCTGAGAGCATAGTATTACAAGGCTTCGACCTTATGCAAGAGGTTAAGGAGATTCTTTTGGCTTCTAGAAAGTCTCCAGCTGCAAACGTTTATATGCTTTTAAGTGGCATAGATTCTCTATCTGGTGTTTTCAGAAGATCTCAATCCCTTTTCTGCCCCAGTGGAGTAACTCCTCCAATATCTCCTCCACCTGTCCTCAACAGATCTGAACACCAACTCTTTGAGAGTCCATCTCAGTGCCATTGCAGCCTCTCACCACCTATTAGATGGACAGCCCATCATCACATAACTGCTAGTAGCACATTTCATGAGAGGTCTCCTGCTGGCCAAACTACCATTAAGCCACCTCAGGTGGCTTTGGACCTTAATGTCGTTCTAGCCCAGCTTCTCAAGCCACCCTTTGAACCATTAGCCATGACCTCGCTAAAGTTCCTGTCTTGGAAGGTGCTCTTCCTAATTGCCCTCACCTCAGCTAGATGTATTAGTGAGCTTCAGGTTTTGGTGGCGGACTCACCCTATACCCAGTTCCACCATGACAAAGTCATCCTTCGGACTCACCCCCACTTTATGCCAAAGTTGATGTCTTCTTTCCATTTAAACCAGTCAATTTACCTTCCAGTATCCTTTCCTAAACCACATGCATCTCAAGCAGAAGCAACCCTGCACAATCTTGATTGAAAACATGAGTTGGCTTTTTATCTCCAAAAGACCTGAGATCATCGTAAAGCCTCGCAGTTGTTCATCTCATTTGACCCTAGTCATCTGTGTCTACCTGTATCTAAATATATCTAAATGTATGCTCTCCAGATGGATAGCAGACTGCATTTCATTTGCTTATGACAAGGCAGGACTCTCCCTGGAAGGGCACGTCACCGCTCACAACGTTCGTGCCATGGCAACCTGAATTGTAAACCTACGCTCAGTAGCCATTGATGAAATTTGCAAGGCAGTAACTTGGTCTTCCATCCATACCTTCATTGTCCATTACTGTCTGGACAAGGACTCTTGCTGGGATACCATGTTTGATCAAGCTGTACTCCAGCACCTCTTTCAGACTTAGAAGCAACTCCTACCCTCTGTCCCGGACTTTGACGATAACAGAAATCTATGAAGAATCCATGACCTCATCATGCCTACTCTGAGGCGAACCTTCACCGGTTCTGAGGTCACGTCATCTGTCATCTGGGAGCTAGGGAGTCCCATATGTGAAGACTACATTCCTACTTGTTCCTGGAGATAGCATACCTACTCAACTGTAACAGGTGATGATCTGGAACAGCAAGAATTTAGTCTTCACAACCCGCCCTCCTCCTGTAGGAGTTATAGAGTTTTATTTACTCTCTTTTCTCAGCTACAAACTCAGCTGAAGAGAGGGAGTTGGGAAGGTGGGAAGGTAGTCGTGCATATGCAGTGGAGTGCTCCCAAAAGCTTTCCAATTGGACACTGGGGAGCATTCCCACGCGGGCTTCATCGGTACAGACATCACCCATATGTGAAGACTAAATTCCTGCTGTACCTGGAAATCACCTGTTACAGGTGAGTAACTATGCTTTACATTCCCACCCTCCCCCCAGTCACTCACCGTTTGGTGTCCAGTCAAGTCGTATGGAAAATTTAGAAACCCTACTCTTATTCATTTCTCCTCTTCCCATTTATCCAAAGCATGAAGGCTGCAGTAGCAGTGGTGGCAACAACAGTCGCAGCAGTCAGAACACAAGCCTGTGCGCCAGCATGCACTCACAAACCCCAGTACTCTCCATGGGTTTGCAGGCTAACAGGAAGACCACCCAGGAGCAAGGGGCAGGGCCTGTGAATGTTCACTGACTCACTCGCTCCATGCTGACTTCCACTACTGGACATAAGTCACAGTTAAGGCCCAGAGGGAGGGGGTGCAGCCCTGTTTCTGCGACCCCCCATCACTGAAGATAGGAGCCCATTTTGGGGTCCTGTTCTACAGTTTGGGAACCACTGCTCTAGATCTTCTCTTCCATATGAAAGCTGTTTACATTGCAAATTTTCCAGGGGTAGCATGTGGGTGTTCACAGGAAGCACTATAACTATTCATGGACCCACACACCTGTCGCTAAAAGAATTCTCAAAGAAATCTGCAACTCCTTAGCGCACAGTGAAGGTGGTGGCCTGCTGTATCTGCACATGCACCAAGACAAATGCTTAGTATCCTCGCTATTTTCTAGTATTATGCAGGTGTAAGGATCTCGTTAAATAAAATGTGTTCGGTGCTTTGCGGTGAAATATATTTAACATCTTAGCAGATCTATATCCTTTAATAAAGCCATGGACCACCCAAAACCTTTACCATTTCAGAACATGAAAATTCTGCCTCTTTTGTGTTAGTTGCAGGGCTGGCACTGTCATTAGGTAAACTAGGCAGTCATCCAGAGCATTGGTCCTCTAGGGACATCCATTGCCGCCACTGCCGTTTCCACCTCCTCTGATGCAGTTCCCAGAGGGAGGGCAGAAACAGCACTTAGTGAAAGAAAGGAACCATGACACAGCGCCGTGGTTCGGGAGCCATTGCCATCACTGCAGGCCCCGGAGAGGGGCGGCAGTGGTGGCAGGGGGTGGTGGGCTACCTCCAATCCTTGCATCAGCCCTGATCAGTTGTTGGTCATGCTTAAGGGGCATCTGATGCTTTTACATTTGGATTCTTTGCTACAGGATAAAACCTCTAGGGTCACAGCAGTCATAGGAAGAAATTATGGATGTGCTCGGGGGGGGGATGCTCTTTTGTATTTTCAGCCTTTTTTTCTGACTTTCAGTCTTTTTGTGGTTGATGTCACATATTTGTATTGTTTACAAATTTTTAATGCGCATTAGAACTAAAAACCTGGAACTCCACTTTAAGCACATTTAATTGATTTTGTAGACGCTAAATTTAAGGCATGTAAATAAAGGAAATGCACATCCCTAGAAGAGATTTAGCACTAGTTCTTAAGAGATGGAACTAATTGTTCAGGAAGTCTCCTTGTACTTTGCTCCTTGAACTGGGAAGGATATTATAGTGCAGTAGAAATCTGGGCAGTGCAGCCGGAGAGTAACTTTCAAGTCCAAATGAAAAGGTTTACAAATGTGACTGAAAGGTCCCTGCACACTAAACTGCACATTAATCAGCAGTCGCAGGATGGGGTGGGATTTGGGTGCAGTGTGGGCCTGGAGAAAGCATTACCACTAATGCCAGGGCAATTGCCACACGCTCAGCGGCAACACAGCTCTTATTGTGAGTTCACCTATTGACTCCTCTATGGAGTGAAACCCACCTTGGTTAAGTGCATGTTCAAGTGGCCCATCACACAGGCCCCGGCCCCTTTAGGAGGCTTCTCAGGAGCATCAAGCCATCTGTTTGCAGCCTCATGCTCTTGAGGAGGAAAGATAACGTCAGCTCAAACGCGAGCTCAGATGCAAAGTGTCTTACTCCTGTCGTATAATACAGAGCTGCTTTGCCTGCCATTTTATTATTTCTTAACCTGCGCTTTGCTAAAAAAATATGCATTAAGGCCAAATAACACACAATTTTGCCATTTACTGTGTGTTATTTGTCAGAAAATATGCAGTTTTCTTACTACCTGTGCGTAATGGAGGTAACAGAAACAAATCTCTCTTATGCATATTCATTGTAGGTATCCTGAAGATTCAACTGGCTATGGGCCACTGAAGGATCAGACTGAAAACAATTCATCTGATTATAGGGCCTTGGACTTGGTTTAGGCTATCTATTAATCCCTTATAAAATACAGCTTTTAGGAAATGGGAGTCAGTCCTTTGGAAACTAGATTTTATTTTTTATGGATCACTGCACGGTGTATCTAATAGTAGCAAATGCCGTTCACATCCAGAGTGCCCTAGATATGAATTGATTATGACTTTTATAGCTGAAAGGGTTTCAAGCTTTCTCCTTATTCAATGAACCCTTTACTGTGCTCAGTTAGATTGTTAATTTAAGACTTCAACTAGAAAATATTGTACTGTCTGAGATATAAACCATAGTATTCACAGGTCTCTGAAAATAATTTGTAAATATAGTGAATGTTTTTACCTTCACATAGTACTTAGTAATTCAGTATCATCTCACATGCTTTACAAGCACAAAGAGAGGGTAATTCTGTAAGTGGCATCTAGATTTTCACGTGTTGATGGCGCCTATTCTATAAAGTCAAATCCACAGAGATTGTAGTTTATGGAATACTAGTGTAAGTGGCCGTAGACACATCTGTATGTCATCACAGTCACTTATGCACCTCTAGAACATCTGTACATGGCAGCATATAGCTTCCATGCTTTGGGGCCTCTGCTATAAAGTACACATGTACATATATGCTCCCCCTATGCTCTTCCTAAACTATGCCCTTTGCTTTCCCATACTGAAAGTACATGCCATCGGTCCGTGACGCATACTTTTGGAATAAGGTCCGACTACAATCCATGCATAAATCTGTACAATACTATGATTTACAAGTTTAAATTTGTGCAGAACTCTAGCTGCCTTACAGAATTACCATCAAAATGTTCAAAGAATTATGTTTGCTAATTGTTTATTTTCCAATTTTTATATTAAAGCTTTGATGTGGAAAATGGCCCCTCACCAGGTCGTAGTCCATTGGATCCCCAAGCCAGCCCCGGTTCTGGACTTGTGCTACACAACAACTTTCCAAGTCACAACCAACGAAGAGAATCATTCCTTTACCGATCAGACAGCGATTATGACTTATCACCAAAGACCATGTCTAGGAATTCATCTGTTGCAAGTGAACAGTAAGTACAAGATACATTTTGAAGGATGGCGGCATATAACTTTTAATGTACTATAATGTGATTTTTATATTGCTGTCTCCATAAACTTTAGCATGTATGCTAAGGCTGCTTTTCAGATGCTAAAAAGAGAAAGCTATGCAGGAAGACTTTAAGATGGACCTAAAGTGGCCCTAGAAGACTTTAGCATGAGTATGCAAAGTATATGAAGGACTGCCATATGCAAATGAGGATTTATCAAGTGCTGAATAAATAACAGGATATTCTCACCCTCTTTCCTACTTCCAGAGCGCTCAGTAAACATCCCCTAGTTAATATCTGCTAAAACCTATTCTTAACTGGGAACCATGAAGGGGAGAAATTTGGTCTAATCAGCCTAAAGTAGACAAGTCATTTAGCAAGGGGTATTTTTTTTCCCGTCTCTTCACTTCTGTGGAAATAAGAACATTTATCTCTCCTTCCATCCCCCCAATGGAAGAGGGAATCTTTATGTGATAGATCAGCTAAACCCACCAGCACTCTTAGCCCCTTTAGCGGCACTGTTTGGTAAAGATCCGTTGTGTGGGAAGGAATGTTTTTCCTGCTTTCCTGCCGACAAACACCAGGACACTTTGGACCCTAATGTGTGTTGAATCTTGAAGAACTACAAATGGGACTGCTACTGCTGAAAAGAAATCTGCACTTGTAAGTATTTCTTTACTTCTGGGAGATTCTCTAAATCTTGGAAAGAAGGAAATTCTTTGGATTAAAGCTGATAAATCTGTATATTTTAGCATTCAGTGTTTTTGTTAAGTCAGTCAGAGCTTAGTTCCATCAGTGAGCTTTCATTTAATTTTAAAATCGGTCAGGGCTTAATATCACCAGACAGCTTTTCATTTAAATCAAAATCAGACTATAGCTTAGCATAGAAGTTAAAATAGGGTAAATATTCTTTGAGTAGAAAGAAATAACTCATTTTTAGAGACCTTTACAAAGAGACCTTCCAGTTAGAAGGCAAGAGACCTGGGAAGTTGTTTTAAATAGGTGTTAAAGCCAAGTGACAGATCAAAGGGGCAATCTGAAAGGCACCCTCTAGCAAACCAAGGGCTGCGTAAATCACCCAGGAAATTGTTAAGAAATTACCTTAGAAGCACAGGTCAGGGCACTGTGTAGCAAGCCATCCTTTACTAACAGTTCTTTCCCTCCCACCCACCTCAGGCATATTCTGAGATTTATAGGCTCTTAAACCTATTAAAGGGAAAGAGGTGGTCAAATTCACTTTCAGGTTCAGCTAGTTATCCTCAGGATGAGATTGTCCAAAATCTAGGACTGGCTTAAAAATCTCAATCCTGGAACTGGGTAACTTGGCAATTATGTAACTTCCAGCTGCTTAACATGGGGGATTTCAAAGAGTTGTGTTATATATTTTGTTTGAAGGTTACCATGCCTGCCAGTACCATGCTAAAATGTGACTTGCTGACACAAAAACTCTTTACATAGCATGTCCAGTAGAGCTTTTGTATGCACATTAGCTTTTTAGCAAGTTCATGCTAGACGATTTTTAATGGGTTTTATTGCTCAGCCCCATAATCTGTTACAGTCAGACTGTGCTAATTTCTGAGAGAGGAAAAATAACAATTCTGAACAAAATGTTATGATTATCAGTTTGCTGAGTGCATCTCAATTTTGGTTTTCCATCAACAAGCAGGATTGAATGAAACACACAAGTCGGTGACATCATCCAATGGCACCAGAAGGGAACTGTTGCCCTAGTGCTCAACTTAGTGTAGCAATCTGAGCATGTGCAGCCCTTTATGGATGCAGTAGTCCACTCAGCCACTCTTTTGTTTCTTCCACTCTGCTGAATGGAAATGCAGTAAAGCTCTTCCCAAAATTTTATGTTATCTTTGACATTATTTTTCTTTTATTTATGTATGCAAGTATCCATATCAAACTTTGTTGAACCTTACTTTCTTTATAATGTCAACATTTTGCCCTTGTCTGTGCTGTGCTGTAAGTTTTCACACCAAGGACCTTCATCCTGTCTACCTCAGATGCCTGGGGCCCACTCATGACTCCGAGCCCTGTGTTTTTTGCATGATCATGTCTGTCGCCTACCGTAGTGATTGAGTTGCTGTACTACGTCACCACCATGACTGACTCGGAGTCTTTCCATTGCAGTAATGCAACTGACTGCAAAGGTTGTGAGGAAATCACCTGACAGCACATTTCTCTCTGTGCTGTTTGAGAGTGATACCTCCTTTCTATGCCATATCCTAGGTATACAGGAGCAGGATATAGGCTTGGTCCCTAGTTCCGTCAGTGCCTTGGAGTTCCAAAGTACCCATGTTATCCAAGTTTGTACTTCTGTTCTCTGTAAAACCGAACAGCTTGTTGTTCTGGTCATTTTGTTATAATGTAAACCGCGCTGATATCGAATAGTGCGGTATATAAGAAATTGTAATAAATAAATAAAGCCAGATATACCTTTCCCTTTTTAGAGTATGCAAGGTTCTATAGACAGGTTGTCTTCCTGGGAACCTGAATCAAGGCATATTGCACTCTCTGAGGACATCACGAGGGTGCAAAATTCCATCCCCTCTGTATCTCTTCCATCTCATTAGGACCTTTTGCGTAGGGTGTTTCATGGACTATTTTCTGTGCTTATTGCACAGTGCCATCTAGTTCTGTCAACAGTGACCTTCAGATCTCTGCATTCTAGTTGTCATAGAATCCACTTTTTAATGTGGAGCCTGTGCTGACTTCCATGATGAGCAATAATGCTCCACCTGCGCAACAGCATCTGGTTCAAGAGCATTAATGAGTGGATCTGCAATGAGTTTGCAAATTGTTAGAGCTCATGCAGGAGCAGTCTAGAAAGGAGTGTACCAACAGACAATCATTCTAATAGCTATGAGACTGTTGGACCACCTCATCGCTTTTTCAAGTGATGTTGAATATTAACCTGTACGGCCCAACAAGCTACAGCAATTTGTTCTTGTATATACTGTGCTATCCTAGTAAGTCCATTGATATGTAGTTAGAGCCACTGACAGACTCTTGCAGTTAAGGTGTTTATCATCAACAACATTCCCAAATACATAATTATATTAAGATTCAAATAAATAAATGCATATAGAGGGACAGAAATAGGATCTTCTCCTATATAATTGATTTGTGAAGTGTATTTTTTTGTGGACTTGGTGTTAGAAAGGTTAATCCATTTTCTTTTTTAGAATTCACCTTCCAGTATTCCTATGATGCTTCCAGATTCTTGATATTCTGTACTCAAGTACTTCTGAATCTTAAAAAAAAAACAAGTAAAAAAAGAAGGCATGTTATGACATGCATAGTCAACACTGAGAGTAACCTCATCTCCTTTGAAACTTTACTTTCTTCACGGGATAGTTTTTCTTTCCGGTCTGCTCACGCACCTCTACATTAACACACTGGGACCCTTTTACTAAAGTGTGTTGTGATTTGCACCTAATGCGCCAATAACATGCAAAACCATGGTGCATTATGTGCAACACCACTGATTTTAACAGTTGGGAGCATGGAAAGCATACTCCCGTCAGTTAACGCACAGCACTGTCCTGTAGTGAATGCTGCATTAGCTTGGGTGCATTTGCCTCTATCTATTGAAGTGGTGGTAATTGCACCCATGCTAATGACCACCTTCAGTTAGTGCAAGTCTGTTAACTGCAGGGTGCTCTTCCCATCTGCTCTCTGCCACAAATCTGCCCACTCACTCCCTTAGCGTGCCATGGAAAGTTAGAGCGGAAATCCGGCCTCAATAATTATCATTTCCCCGAGCTAGCTGTCAACGCTTAACCAAGCATGCCTTAAGCACACATCAAAACACACACTTACAGCTAGTGCCCTTTAGAAAAAAGACCCCTCCCTGACTTTTGTCAGTTGGCATCATAAGCTTAGGGGTATTTTTGCCATCTTGGCTGCATGAAGTCGTTTGCTGTTACAGGCAACCTTAGAACATAAGAACATAAGAAATGCCATACTGGGTCAGACCAAGGTCCATCAAGTCCAGTATCCTGTTTCTAACTGTGGCAGGTACTCAAAGTCCACAGCTTCCACAATGCTTGTCCTGGGTAAACAGTGGATTTCCTGGGTCCTTTTAATAATGGTTTATGGACCTTTCCTCCAGGAACCTTGTCCAAACCTTTTTTTAAACCCAGCTACACTAACAGCTTTTACTACAACCTCCAGTAACAAATTCCAGAGTTTGATTATGTGTTGAGTGAAAAACTATTTTCTTTTATTAGTCTTAAATGGGCTACATTGTAGCTTCATTGCGTGTCCTCTAGTCTTTCTACTTTTTGATTGCGTAAACAACCATTCTATATTAACCTGTTCCACTCCATTCATTAATTTATAGACTTCTATCATATCTCCACTCAGCGCCAAGTTAAAGAGCCCTAACCTTTTAATCCTTTCCTTATAGGGGTATCCTTCTATCCCATTTTGGTGGCTCTTCTCTGTACCTTTTCTAATTCTGCTATATCCTTTTTAAGATAAGGCGACCAGAATTGCACACAATATGCAAGGTGCAGTCACACCATGGAACGATATAGAGGCATTATAACCTTGTTTGCCCTGTTCTCCACTGCTTCCAGGTCACTAAACCCACTACCCTACTTAAGCAATTGATTGATTGATTTTATCTAATATACCACTTATCACAATTAAATTAAAGCATTTTACATTAAAATAACAATTATACCAGCAAATCGGCATATACCAAAACCATAATAAAACATGACTCACAGTATATTTGTTTGTTTAGCTGTACAAACCTTCTATCGACCGCCTGGCCAGAATGAACAAATGGATGATGAAATTCTCAAAGAAATCAAGGAAGCTAACAAACGTTACAGCGCAGTAATAATAATGGGTGATTAAAATTACCCTGGTATCGACTGGGTCAGTGTCACGGCAGGACATGCTAGGGAGATAAAGTTCCTAGATGAAATAAATGATTGCTTCTTGGAGCAGCTGGTTCATGAACTGACCAGAGGGGAAGCCATATCAGACCTAGTCCTTAGTGGAACACCAGATCTAGTGCAAAAGATAAGGGTGTTGGGACCACTTGGCAATAGTGATCATAGCATGATCACCTTTGATTTAATTAGTGGAGGAGGGATAGTAAGGAAATCCACAGTAGTACCTTTTAACTTCTGAAAGGGAGACTATGATAAAATGAGGAAAATAGTTAAGAAAAAACTAAAAGGAGCAGTTGCAAAGGTTAAAGACTTACATCAAGCTTGGGTGTTGTTGAAAAATACTATCTTGGCAGCCCAGACCAGCTGTATTCCACGCTTTAAGAAAAGTGGAAGGAAGTCCAAAAAACTGCCAGCATGGTTTAAAGGTGAGGTCAGAGAGGCTGTTGTTGCCAAAAAAGCATCTTTCAGGAAATGGAAAAAAGAGCCAAATGATGAAATCTGGAAACAGCACAAGAACTGGCAAGTCAAATGCAAGCAAAAACACGAAATAAAGACTTTTTCAAGTACATTCGTAGCAAAAAAACTGTGAGAGAGACAGTTGGTCCATTAGATAATAGAGGGGTTAAAGGGGCACTAAGAGGCGACAAGGCGATAGCGGAGAGACTGAATGAATTCTTTGCTTCGGTCTTTACTGAGAAAGATGTAGGGATGATACCCATGACTGAAGTGGTATTTAAAGGTGCTGAAGAATTAAAGGAAATATCGATACATCAGGAACATGTATTACAACTATTAGATAAACTGAAGAGTAGAAAATCACCTGGGCCGGATGGTATACATCCAAGGGTGTTAAAAGAACTGAAATATGAGATTGCAGACCTGCTATTAGTAATCTGTGAACTATCATTAAAATCATCTCTAATACCTGAAGATTAGAGGATCGCCAATGTAACACCAATTTTTAAAAAGGGTTCCAGGGTTGATCCGGGAAAACTACAGACCGGTGAGCCTGACGTCAGTACCGAGAAAAATGGTAGAAACCATCATAAAGAATATAATTACTCAGCATGTAGATAGTCATGGCCTAATGGGAGACAGCCAACATGGCTTTAGACAAGGAAGATCTTGTCTTACTAATCTGTTATGTTTTTTTGAAGGTGTGAATGAACAGGTGGACAAAGGTGAGTCTGTTGATATAGTGTATCTGGACTTTCAGAAAGCCTTTGACAAGGTCCCTCATCAGAGACTCTTGGCAAAACTAAAGAGTCATGGGATAGGAGGCAGTGTACTACTGTGGATCAGGAACTGGTTAAAAAATAGAAAGCAGAGGGTAGGGCTAAATGGCCAGTTTTCCCAATGGAGAAAGGTGAATAGTGGTGTACCCCAGGGATCTGTGCTGGGTCCGCTGCTTTTTGACATATTCATAAATGACCTGGAAAGTGGAATAACGAGTGAGGTTATAAAATTTGCAGATGACACAAAACTATTTAAAGTTGTTAAAACCCAAGAGGATTGTGGAAAATTGCAAGAGGATCTTGATAAATTGGAAGACTGGGCATCAAAATGACAGATGAAATTTAATGTGGACAAGTGCAAAGTTATGCAGCTAGGGAAGATCAACCCAAACTATGGTTACACGATGCAAGGTTCCACATTAGGAACCACCACCCAGGAAAAAGATTTAGGCGTCATTGTGGATAACATGTTAAAACCCTCCACCCAGTGTGCAGCGGCGGCCAAGAGAGCAAATAGAATGCTAGGTATCATAAGGAAAGGAATGGAAAATAAAACAAAAGATATTATAATGCCTCTATATCGTTCCATGGTGAGACCGCACCTTGAATATTGTGTGCAATTCTGGTCGCCGTATCTTAAAAAGGATATAGCGATATTAGAAAAGGTTCCGAGAAGAGCCACCAAAATGGTAAAGGGGATGGAAGGATGCTCCTATGTAGAAAGGCTAAAAAGGTTAGGGCTCTTTAACCTGGAAAAGAGACGGCTGAGGGGAGATTTGATAGAAGTCTATAAATTAATGAACAGAGTGGAACGGGTAAACGTAGATCGATTGTTTACGTTATCAGAATATAGAAAGACTAGGGGACATGCAATGAAGCTACAGGATAAACTATTAAGACTAATAAAAGAAAATATTTTTTCACTCAACGTGTAATCAAACTCTGGAATTTGTTACCGGAGGATGTAGTAAAGGCTGTTAGTGTAGCTGGGTTTAAAAAAGGTTTGGCAAGTTCCTGGAGGAAAGGTCCATAAACCATTATTAAGAAGGGACCCAGGATATCAATGCTTGACCCAGTGCAAGCATTGTGGAACCTGTGTCTATTGGGGGAACTGCTAGGTACGTATGACCTAGATTGGCCACTGTTGGAAACAGGATACTGGGCTTGATGGACCTTGGTCTTACCCAGTATGCATATCTTATGTTCTTATGTACTTATTTCCATTTCAGAGCAGTTGACAGACAATAAAATAATGGACAGAATAAAAAAGAGAGAGGAGAGATTAAAGATTACAATTTCCAATGGAAGTACAATCCCAAAAACATAGAATAAAATATAAGGTCAATGCTGATATCTCAAATCAAGCCCGAGGCCTGTCAATCTCCACAGTCACGATAGCAGGAATGACGAGTTTAGAAATGCTTATTCAAAGTAGAGAGTCTTAAATGTGCTTTTAAATTTGGAATAGGAGAGGGGTCACATGATGTATGGAGGAGAGTAGATATGAGTTGCTCACACACCGGGGTTCCCCTCCCTTCCCAACCCATATTAATGGCGTCTCACGAGACTTCTTCAACCCATTGGAGAGTGGAACCTCACCTTGAGTGTCCAGTCCAGCCAGTGGTGAGATTGCTGGTGTTTAGGCAATGAAATCAGTCTAGAGAAAGAAAGATAAACAGGGGCATGCAGCATCCAAGATGACAGAGGCTCCCTCCTTCCCGGGCTCTCCCAGACAATCTGCTGTAGTAGAGGAAGTCACCATGGTAGTCGTGAGGGCCTTAGCTGCTAAATTTGAGGAGGTGACTGGCAAGTTAGACCTCATCTAATGGAAGTGTAGGTGGCCCTTGATGAGGTCCTTCACTAGACAGCGAAGAAATCCTTGATGTATTACAAGCTTCAGCTCTTTCAGTAAGGAGACAAAGCGAGGAAACTTCAGGGCCTTTTACTAGGATTTGTATAGGGGGAAACTGGTTTCTTCTCCCAGGATGGAGACATATCTTTGGGATATTTCCCTACCTAGACTTACAGCACAGCAGGTGGCAGTGTTGGGGATGCCAATCACGGACAGGGAAGTGTTCTAGGGTATCAGTCAGGCACAGTGCTTTAAGGCACTGGGTCCCAATAGGTTTAATGTGGGAGTTTTTAAGTCATTGCAGGATTTGGTGGTGGCTCCTCTGGTTGACATGTACCATCATCACACGCAGAGTGGGTGTTTTTCCTGGGGAGATAATATGGTATATATTACGTTGATTCCTAAACCAGGCAAAGATCCTTTAGTTAATACTAAAAATATTCTTTAAAAAGATTTTCCCCCTTATTGTTTGAGTTGAACGTAATTTTTGATTGAGCATCAGTTCACGTTCAGAAAGTCACCAAATTTAGGTGAAAGATCCTTTTCTGGCAGATTTGTACCATCCAATTTAGCTCATTAATTTTCACTTGAAGCTCTTTGCTAACATATTAGCGGATTGGTTGGTGCCTCTTTTTCCAAGTCTAATGCAGGATTCCCAAGTAGGTTTTGTGCGAGGTAGATATGCCTCTTGCAATTTGCGGAAGATTGTTGCCTCCTAGAGTGGGTCCATGAGAAGCAAGTGCCATCTCTGTTTATCCATTCTGATGCTGAAAAGGCATTTGATAGGGTAGGTTGGGACTATCTTTTCCAGCTTTTCCCACACTATGGCCTAGGGACTCTTTTTGTGCAGATGATCCAGATGTTGTATGCTAACCCTATTGCAGTGGTGTTGGTTAATGGGACTCTTTCGGATGCCTTTGAGTTGGAGAGGAAAACATGACAGGGGTGCCCTCTTTCCCTGCTTTTGTTTGTTCTATCCTTGGACCTTTTCATTCGTAAACTTGTGGAGTGCAGGGAGGTGCCTGGGGTGTGTATGTGGGTGGTCAGAATTCAAGGTCTCTGTCTTTGCAGATGATCTCCTAGTGCATATTATTAAGCCACAGGTATTCTTACCATGTTTGCTGTCGAAGTTTACCCTTTTTGGCAGGCATGCCAGCCTTCAACTGAATAAGGATAAATCTGTGGCACTGGATGTTTTAGGGCAGCTAAGGGCTTTGTGGGGCAGACCTTTCCAGTTCACTGGGAGGATTGGGCCTTTAGGTATTTGGGGACAGGGCTGGCCCATCCATTGTGTGAGAATGTTGTTCGCACAGGGCCCCAAGCTTCAGGGGGCTCCGCGCCAACATCTTGCATTTGGCACCAGCAGACAGGGCAGGGCGGTTTTAGAGGGAGCCGGAGAGGCCCTGGCTCACCTCTGACAGCCACTGAAGTGGAGATTGCCTTTTTTCTTCACTTTAGCAGCTGTATTATAGTATAGGCCGCTGGCAGGCTGAGTGCGAGGAAACAGGAAGTTTCCTTTGACCTCTGGTGCTAGCCTGTCAGTTACGGCATCTGCAGGACTGGTTGGGGAATACTGAGGTATTTACACCCCGGACGCTGGAGGAAGACTTTGTATCCCCGTACAGTTTGCTGGCTGTGCTACCTATGGAGGGACGAGCGCTGCTGTCTCTGCTTCATAATAGTCTCCTGGTGGGGCCAGTGTAGAGGGTGTGGTGGTGTTTGTGCTCCCATTGGCATACTGCAGCTGTCTCTAGTTTTTTGCCTATCAGAGGTAACCCAGTTTCAGCCTGGTATGGAGAACCGTATGTTTTGTGACTGGGAAGATAAAGGAGTTTTTAGTTTGGGACATGTGATAGATTTGGATGGGCATATTAAGTCTTTTTCGGCCTTATGTACTGAGTTTACATTAAAGAGGACCTGAGTTTTTATGTACTTTCAGCTCATCCACTATGTTGGCTTCCTCTCTCCGGAATGCCTAGCTGCAGAGATTTCTGGATGTATCCTGCAATTCTTTGAGTGGGGGGATCAGGAGCATCTGTCTATCTTGCAGTTGTTTCGCAAGCTGGTGGCATGGGCTCCTCTATAGAGCAGTGGTTGGCAGTGGAATTGAGTTATTCTGTGGAAGTGGGGGCACAGAGGAGAGCTATTATGTGCATACCCATCTGGTGAAGTCTACATGATTGCAGGAACTTCAGTATCAAGTGATTTGCTGGGCCCAGTTCTCTCCCTTGTGGGCCCTTTGGAGTGGTATGGCTCAGAGTAGCAGCTGTCCATGCTGCAGTGTGCCTTCAGCTGACCTGGGTCATCTGTGGTGGAGGTATGGGTTTGTACAGCAGTACTGGAGATGGATCCAGAACTCTCTGGTGGGACAACTGGTGGAGTGGATTGGTGATTTGGTGGTGTGTTACCAGCTACCTTCCTCCCATCCCAAGGGGCACTGGGTGCAGCTGTTGGTGCATAAAACCTGTGTGGATAGGAAGCAACCCCTGCTGCAACATTGGAGAGTGGCGTCCGTCCTCTCATATTGGAAGTGGCAGAACTGCTTTCACCAACTGCTGATAATGGAACGTTTGGCATCCAGGGGTAACAAAGTAGCAGGGAAGCTTTTTAGCGCTCTGGGGTATCTATATAGATAATGCCTCTGGCTCGTAATGAGCTGTTGACACTTTAAGGGTTGCAGGGGCAGAAGGGGTGTCAACTGCTGGGAAAAGGCGTGTAAGCTTGAGGTGGGGGACCTTCTTAGAGGATTTAGGACTGCGTGATGTCTGGGAGTCTCTGCAGAGTAGGGTGTATGTACTTGGTGGGTGAGGGAAGGTGGGAAGAAGGAGGGGGATGGAGATGTTTGTTTTTGTTTTGTTTTTCTGAAAAAAACTAAAATTGTACTGGCTATACCATGTTTTTTTTATATTTTGAGGTGCTGTGTAAGGGTACCTACAGCACCTGGAGGTGTGTTTTGTGCTGCTTTAAAAAACTAAGATTACAAAAAAAAATTTGAAATAGGATGCAGTGAAAGCCTTATCAAAGAACAAAGCACCAGGCATTGATAGCATTCCCATAGAAGTATTACAGCAATCTGATGCAGCTGTTACCGTACTTACAAGGCTCTGCCAAGAAATATGGAAGACAACATCATGGCCAACTGACTGGAAAAGATCTGTGTTTATACCAATACTAAAGAAAGGTGATCCAACTGACTGTGGAAATTATCGCACAATCGCTCTGATCCCACATGCCAGCAAGATTCTACTACAGATTATTCAAAAGAGACTACAGCCATACCTGGAACAAGAACTACCTGAAGTGAAAGCAGGGTTCAGGAAAGGGCGAGGAACAAGAGACATCATTGCGGATGTGAGATGGATCCTTGAAAAGACTAAAGAATGCCAAAAGGATATCTATTTGTGCTTTATCGACTATAGCAAGGCATTTGACTGTGTAAACCATGAGAAACTGGGCCACATTAAGAAGCATGGGTATACCAGAACACCTGACCGTACTCTTGCACAATCTGTACATTGATCAAGAAGCAGCAGTTCAAACGGAACAAGGAGAAACAGAATGGTTTAAAATAAGCAAAGGTGTAAGACAAGGCTGCATACTTTCCCCCTACCTGTTTAATTTATATGCAGAACAAATCATCAGAGAAGCAGGATTGTATGAAGACAACAAGAGGTGTGAAGATTGGTGAAAGACTCATCAACAACCTTTGCTATGCTGATGATACCACATTACTGGCTGAAAGTGAAGATGATCTGAAACATTTGCTTCTCACAATCAAAGAACATAGTCTCAAAATGGGCCTGCACCTTAATGTAAAGAAGACAAAGATCATGACAGCTGGCATAATCAACAGGTTCATCGTTGAAGGAGAAGAAATTGAAATTGTGAACAACTTTAACCTGCTTGGATCAACTATCAATAAAGAAGCATCAAGCAGTCAAGAAATCAGTCGACGCATTGCTCTTGGCAGAATGGCTATGAAAGACCTAGATAAAATTCTCAAGAGCAGAGATTTCTCTCTCCATACAAAGATTCGACTTGTTCAAGCCATGGTATTTTCAATAACATCATATGGATGTGAAAGCTGGACAGCGAAAAAGATAGACAGGAAGAAAATTGATGCCTTTGAATTATGGTGCTGGCGGCGAATACTGTGCATACCATGGACTGCCCGAAGAACAAACCAGCTGGTACTAGAGGAGATAAAACCTAAGCTTTCTTTAGAAGCTCAGATGACAAGACTTCGACTTTCATACTTTGGACACATCATGCGAAGAGAGAGATCATTAGAGAAAGACGACATGCTTGGCAAGATAGAAGGTCAACGCAAAAGAGGAAGGCCAGCAATGAGATGGATTGATACAATAACAGCAGCTACAGGTACCAGTCTGTCAACAATGAGCCACCTGACTCAAGATCGAACACAATTTAGGATAGCTATCCAGAGGGTTGCCATGAGTCGACTCCGACTCGACGGCACTTAACAACGACAATCTAATACCATGGAGTAATGGTGCTGGAGCTGGATAATAAAAAGCATCCTGTTTGGTAATGTCAAGATGAACCCTAAAACTGGAAGGCTGTATGAACCTGTTTTATTGAAGAGATCAAAGATTCCTGCTTGGGACATATGGTTTTAGTAGATCAGAAAGATACAGAGGAAACCCTACATAAAACTCCTTGTATGCTGGAATCAAGATCTTAATTTTCACCCAGTAGGAGATAGGGAGTAACTCTGTCAAATTCCTTAAATGTGTTACTACCTTAATGGCTTTAGATTTAGTGAAGATTGTGGAAACCCACAATAAAGAGAACTGCAGTGGTCAGGATGACTAGCTACAAGTGCCTGCATTAGAGCAGTGATTCTCAGCCCAGTCCTTGAGGCACACCCATCCATTTGGATTTTCAGGATATCCACAATGAATATGCATGAGATAGATTTGCATGCACTGCTTAGTATGCAAAAATGTCTCATGCATATTCATTGTGGATTTCCTGAAAACCTGACTGGATTTCTGTACCTCGAGGACTGTATTGAGAACCACTGCATTAGTCAACAAGACTACCTGTCCCTTAGACCCTATTCCATTTCGTTGGTTACTTGAGCCTTCTCTCATCCTCTTGCCACTCATTCTGATTATGTTCAACTCTCGCCTATCCTCTGGTCTCTTCCCCTCCCCTGGAAGCACGCTGTCATACACCCAAGCCTTAAGAAACCCACCCTGGATCCCTCTGTTTTTGCGCACTGGTGTCCTGTCTCAAACATCCCTTTCCTCTTGAAGGTCATCGAGAAACTAGTTTTCACCCAGTTGTCATCACACATTGTTCCACCCATGCCCTCCACCCCCACCAATCTGGATTTAGCAAGGACACAGTACAGAAGCTGCCCTTCTTGCTTTCTTAAATGAACTGCATGTATCTCATGACCGCAGTGATGTTTCTCTTGCTGTCTCAATGGACCTTTCCTCAGCTTTTGATCTGGTTGACCATTCTACCCTCTTTTCATGCTTCTATGAATCTGGGATCCATGACACTGTTTTGTATTGGTTCTGCTCCTTTCTCACCGCTTGGATCTTTTCTGTCCATTCTGGCTCTGCTACCTCCGCAGCTGTTCCCCTTTTGTGCGATGTCCCACAAAGTTCTATTCTATCTCTTCTTTTCAATATCTTTCTAGCTCCCTTCACTCTCAACATCCAACAATACGCCATATCAGTATATTACTATCCTGACTAAATTATTTTCCTCTATCACACCAGCCCCATCACCCCTGTTTTGGCTCCACTGAATTCTTGCCTCTTCCATATCTCCTCCTGGCTCTCCACTAACTATTTACATCTCAATTCCTCCAAATTAACAGCCATTTGGTTCATATTCGGTGCCCCCAGTCCTCCTCTGATTCCTCTGCTTGGCGCTACCTTGTCCCCATGGTGTCCTCCCTTCGCTATCTACGTATCTTCCTTGATTCATCACTCTCCATTAACACTTTTCGTCCCATCTCCAGGAACAAGCAGGAATGAGTCTTCACATATGGGTATCGTCGGTACTGACGGAGCCTGCGCGGGAACGCTCCCCAGCGTCCAGTAAGAAAGCTTTTGGGAGCATCCCACCATGCCTGAGCGCTGCCTTCCCACCTTTCCCAACCGCCTCTCTCCAGTTCTTCTTTTCCGCGGAGCCAGCAGGTCGTGTTCCTGTCACCGCAGAAGAAGTTCTTTATTTTTTTCTTTATTTTTCTGTAGTCGCGTCTGCCTTCGACGTCAGACCGGTACCGCCGGTCTTTTCTTTTCTTTCTTCTTCTTCAAAAAAAAACAAAAAACCTTTTTTCTTTCAGCTGTGCATTTTCAGTTTGGGCCTTAGGCCTAGATATTTTCTCCTCATGGAGAAGCCCGCTTCCGGGTTCAAAAAGTGCACAAAATGTGGCGTTACTATTTCTGTCACCGACACCCATGATTGGTGTCTGAAATGTTTGGATCCTGACCATTCCATCACGGATTGTGTGTCCTGCACCATGATGTCTAAAAGGGGTCGGCAGAACCGAGCAGCCAAGCTCAGTACCCTGTTTTCCTCTGATGCAGCCTCGGTGGCATCGATGTCTTCCAGGGCTGCTTCTTCCTCCCATGGATCTCAGGTAACCAAACATAAATCTAGCCAGTCCTCGAAGGGCAAATCTCCCTCCAAGCATCGAGATGCCTCCGGGCTTGCTCTCGAGGACTCCGCTCCGGCAAAATTACCCCGGTGGGAAGTTCCGGCTTCCAAAGCATTATCTATGGGGTCACAGGTTGACATCGATGGCACGGCCTCGACTGATCACCTGTTGCCGTGTTCTGGGGTACCAGTGGCCTCCACTGGTACCGACATCCAGACTCTGGTGGCATCGATGGATCAGAAAATTCTGTCCATACAGCACACCCTTACGGCGTTTATGCAGGCTTCGACACCTTCGGTACCGCAACAATCTCTGTTGCCGGTACCGACTCCGGCATCGGCACCGTTCCCGGTGCCGGTACCGATTGCATCGACATCGGCTTCAGTGTCGGCTGCAACGGTACCCTATCCTACGATGCCCATCGGTACCGAACCGGTACCGCTTACTCCCGATGTCGATCCCACTCGGTACGCGTATCGGGCTTTACAGGAGCATCCAGACAGGCGATACTTCGATTCCTCCGAAGACTCTGATGAGTCGGAGGCTTCTGTTGATGTACCGGTGCTTCTTCCTCAGGAGTCTGATTCTCCAAAACGAAGAGGATTTGTCTTTTCAAGACTTCATTAGGGAAGTGGCTAGAGGCCTCTCCGTCACAGTGGCCTCTGAGTCAGAGCCTAGAGCCAAGCAATTAGATATTTTACAATATCCTAAGGCTCCTAAGGAAGCAGCTACCCTACCTATTCATGAGATTCTCTATGATCTCATGTTGGGCATGTGGGAGACTCCTCTCACCACCTCTCCTCATTCTCGCAGGTTAGACACCATGTACCGTGTCCCTCCCTGCCCTGGTTTTCATAAGACTCAGCTTCCTCACCACTCTATTGTGGTTGAGTCTGCTATGAAGAAAATAAAGAGTGCAAAGAGACACTCATCTAACCCTCCAGGACGTGAATGTAGGACTCTAGATGCTTTTGGCAGAAGGATTTTCCAGGCCAATATGCTTGCTGCCAGAATCAACTCCTAGTCCCACAGATGCTCCTTGTGGTCTTGGGCAAGCCACTTAACCCTCCATTGCCCATGTTCCCTGTAAGTATTAGTGTATGTGTCTCATATCCCCGCGTGTTAAATGTATCCCCCAATTGTGTTCTGACCGCTTTGATTGAAGGATAAGGCGGTATACAAAACTGTCTAAATAAATAAACTCCTATAGTCTCTATATGGGGATGTTTCTAAAAGAAGTCACAGATCATCTGCAGACTTTAGCTCCTTTTATTTCAGAAGATAAAAGGCAGGAATTTCTCACTTGGCTTAAACATGCCCAAGATGTTTCCAAATTCTCCAACCGTGCAGCCTTTGACTCTTTTGAGTGTGTAAGCAGAGCCACGGCTATTGCCATAGGTGCACGCAGAATTGCTTGGTTACAAGCCTCTGATTTGGAACTCTGGGTCCAAGATGAGTTGGGAAACCTTCCTTGTACAGGTGAAAACCTGTTTGGCAAGGATTGGCAAGCAAAGGCCACTCAGATGGATGCTGAGAACTCTGCGTTGGATCGACTTTCAAAGTCTACCTCTGCCCCTGTTAAGAAAAGATTGTTCAAAAAGACATATTTTTCTAAAAAGGGAAGATATTATCCTGCTCATGGGCAGACATCTTCTGCAGGTCGTTTTGCTGCAAAGTGTCAGCAACCACCTAAACAGGCCAAGTCAAAGGCTGCCAGGCCTACCACAGCCCAGCAGCCTCAACCTCCTCAGGGCCTTTGACTTGCAACTAGAGAACTTAGCCTTTCTAGCTCTGGGAAACCCAGAGCCCCTCACCATTCCAGGAAGGTTGGCTTACTGTGCTCCCAGATGGGAGCAAATCACAGCAGAGCAATGGACCCTCTCCATCATAAAGGAAGGGTACAAGCTTCACTTCTTAAACCTTCCTCCCCACACCATGGTGAAACAGTTCAATTCTCCAACATCTCTCCTCAACCTTCTAGGTCAGGAGATTGCTACCCTTCTTGCCAAAGGGGCAATAGAAGAAGTACCTCTTCTTCAACAGGGCTCAGGGTTCTACTCCCCTTATTTTCTTATCCCAAAGAAAATAGGGGGCCACAGACCCATATTAGACCTCAGAGAATTGAACAAGTTTCTATTCAAGGAGAAATTCAAAATAATTTTTCTAGGGGCTCTGCTTCCATACCTTCAGAGTCAGGATTGGCTTTGTTCTCTAGATCTCAAGGATGCGTACACCCATGTCCTCATCCATCCTACACACAGAAGGTTCCTTCGGTTCCTTTTTCAAGGAAAGCACTACCAATACAGGGTGCTTCCTTTCGGTCTGGCCTCTGCACCAAGGGTGTTCACGAAATGCATGGCAGTAGTAGCTGCATTTCTCCGCACTCTAGGAATATTCGTATTCCCATATCTGGACGACAGGCTCATTCGAGCCCCATCCCAGTCAGAGGCCCAGAAATGTCTAACCTGCACAATGCGTATCCTTCAGTATTTGGGACTAGTAATAAACATCCCAAAATCCAATCTCACCCCTACTCAGTCCCTGGACTTCATAGGGGCCTTACTGGATACCACAACTGCAAGATCCTATCTTCCTCAGGCCCGTTGCCTACGTCTGATGCAGTTAGCCTCCCAGATTCAGTTAAAGTCCCAATTAACTGCTCGAAAGATGTTACAACTATTAGGCCACATGGCATCCACCGTGCATGTGGTTCCATATGCTCGCCTTCATATGAGGGCAGCTCAATGGACTTTGTCCACCCAATGGACTCAGGAATCAGGTTGCCTGTCAGACAAAATAGCAAACTCCAGTCGTCTATTTTGGTCTCTCCAGTGGTGGAAGTCCTCTCAAAACCTGTTACTGGGGTCTCCTTTTCAGCAACCGCTACCCCAAGCAACTCTCACAACAGATGCTTCTCCAAAGGGTTGGGGAGCTCATCTACAAGATCTCTCCACCCAGGGCATCTGGTCTCCACAGGAGACTTCTCTGCATATCAATCTGTTGGAACTCAGAGCAATATTCTTAGCTCTCAGAGTGTTCCATTCCCTGCTCAGCTACAGGACAGTCCTTATCCATACGGACAATCAAGTAGCCATGTTCTATGTAAACAAGCAGGGAGGGACTGGCTCTCTGTCACTTTGCAACAAAGCTTTGCGACTGTGGGCCTTCGCCAGAGAGCATCACATCCATCTTCTGGCAGTATATCTTCCAGGTATTCAAAACTCTTGGGCGGACAGACTCAGTCGAGTTCTGCTCCCACACGAGTGGTCCCTCCACATGGACCAGGTATCCAGGATTTTTTGAATTTGGGGAATCCCAGACATAGACCTCTTTGCAAGTCCGTGGAATGCCAAACTTCCCCGGTTCTGTTCCAGAATTCCGTGTCAGGGAGTTCAGGCCAAGGATGCCTTCCTCCTTCACTGGGGTCAAGACTTCCTTTATGCCTTTCCACCAATTCCCCTAATTCCCAAAACTCTATTCAAGCTTCAGAGAGATTGAGGGACCATGATCCTCATAGCACCACATTGGCCACGCCAAGTGTGGTACCCCCTACTTCTGCATCTCTCTCAAGCCCCTTCCCTGGACTTAGGCTCTGCACCAGACCTTCTGTCCCAGGAAGAGGGAACATTGTGGCACCCAAACCCCCAGTCACTCCATCTCAGGGCTTGGTTGCTGAGGGCCTAGACCTTCAAGATTTTCATCTCTCTCAACAAGTCAGAGATGTTATTCATGCCTCTAGGAAGCCTTCTACTCGACGTTCCTATGCTTTCAAATGGAAAAGATTCACCATTTGGTGTTCAGAGAAGGGTCTAAACCCTCTTGCAATACCTCTGAATTCTCTACTAGAGTATCTCCTGCATCTATCCCATGCAGGCCTGAAAACGAATTCAGTAAGAGTCCATTTGAGTGCTATTGCAGCGTCCCTCAAGCCACTCAATGGACAACCTATCTCCTCTCACCCTCTTATAGCAAGATTCATGAGAGGCCTTCTTTTAACTAAACCTCCCATTAGACCTCCTCCAGTGGCATGGGACTTAAACCTGGTTCTTGGCCAGCTTATGAAGCCACCCTTTGAACCTTTAGCCACCACCTCCTTGAAATTTCTTTCTTGGAAAGTTGTTTTTCTCATTGCAGTCACCTCAGCACGCCGCATCAGTGAGTTGCAAGCTTTGGTGGCTAATCCACCTTATACAAGGTTCCATCATGATAAGGTAGTCCTCAGGACCAATCCACACTTTATGCCTAAAGTGGTCTCGCCTTTTCATCTGAATCAGGAGGTATATTTACCTGTCTTTTTTCCAGGACCTCATGCATCAAATGCAGAGAGGAATCTTCATACCTTGGATTGTAAGAGAGCTCTCGCTTTCTACTTACAAAAGAACACAGCAACATAGAAAGTCTTTTCAACTTTTTGTTGCTTTTGATCCTTCTCATTTAGGACTTCCAGTCTCTAAGAGAACACTGTCCAGCTGGATTGCTCAGTGTATTTCTTTCGCCTACCAGAGTAAGAACATTTCTCTGGAGGGCCATGTCACAGCTCACAAATTGAGAGCCATGGCAGCCTCAATGGCTCATCTGAACTCGGTGTCCATCGACCAGATCTGTCGAGCGGCCACCTGGGCCTCGGTTCACACCTTCACAGCCCATTAATGTTTGGACAAGGACTCCCGCCGGGATGCTTCGTTTGGTCAGGCTGTCCTCAAACACCTGTTCCATTCCTAATCAACTCCTACCCACCTACCCTGGTTGGATGCCAGAGATCCATGGGGGGGAGGTGAAGCCCTCTGCAAGGGCACACAACCATGGGGTCTCTCCCTGGCATCTGCAGCTAGGGAGTCCCCATATGTAAAGACTCATTCCTGCTTGTTCCTGGAGATAGCACAGTTACTTACCTGTAACAGGTGATCTCTGGGAACAGCAGGAATAAGTCTTCACAACCCACCCACCTCCCCTAGGAGTTGTATCTCTCTATCTATCTTTCCTTTCCTCTCTCTCTCTTTGTCTCAGCTTTAAAACTCTAACTGGAGAGAGGCGGTTGGGAAAGGCGGGAAGGCAGCGCACAGGCGCGGTGGGATGCTTCCAAAAGCTTTCTTACTGGACGCTGGGGAGCGTTCCCGCACAGGCTTCGTCGGTACCGACGATACCCATATGTGAAGACTTATTCCTGCTGTTCCCAGAGATCACCTGTTACAGGTAAGTAACTGTGCTTTATCCACCATTCCTTTTATTCACTACACCGGATTCGAGCAGTTCGGCCGTTTCTATCCACTTCTTCTCTAACTACACTTGTCTTATCCTTGGTTATCACTAGACTTGATTTCTGCAATGTCACCCTGGCAGCCTCCACCAATACCAACTAATACTGCCGCCTGTATTATCACCCATGCCAACCCATCAGACCATGTCATCCCTCTCCTTATACGTCTCCACTGGCTCCCTCTTCAGTTCAGAATCCACCATAAGTTCCTAATAGTGATCCTTCACACTTCTACTCCTCAATATCTGGCTGATCTTATCCATCTCCACATCCCCCATCGTAAGCTCCGATCCATCCATGCTAACCACCTGTTTCTACCATCAGCCTCACAAACTCATCTAGAATTCACCTGTACCTCTGCTTTCTTTTTCCTTGGCCCTGCCCTCTACACTCCATCTAGACCCAACATACCAAAGATTTAAATCACAGTTAAAAACTCATCTCTTCCACCTGGCTTTTTGATCTCCACTAATCTGTTCCTCATTGACCCCTTCCTCTGTCGCTTCCTACCCTCTTTTTCTCTCTCGGCTTTGCTGATATGATTGTCTTTCGTCTGTCCTGTCGATATATGGCGTTCCTTTCTTTTTTTCTGACCTATGCAGCATTGTTATTACCATTATAAACTGCCCTGATGCTGTTGCTTGGGCGGTATATCAAATGAATGAATAAAGAATGAGTGGATAGATTGAATTCTTCATAGAGCGAGGAAGCATGTTTTTGGAAAGTGCCGCAATCTGAGGTTTAAAAGTTAATTAGGCGTTCAGATTGCAGCCAAGGATTTTCAGAGTAGAAGCCAGAGGTACTTGCCCTTGAATAGTAGGGGCTACAGAATAATCAAAGTCACATCAAAGGTGGATAAAATGTTGAGAAAATAGGTTTTCAACACCTATTTTCATAGTTACTAATATTTTCGGATCATGACTGCGAATTGCACAGTGAAGGTTCAGCATACCAAAAACCCAATTTCTTGTTATAGTCAAGTGAATTTGAGACAGAGAAAGAAGTTGCAACAAAGACAACTAAGAAGAATGTAACTGATGAACTGGAGCGTAATAAATTAATTTACAAGAGAAATATTAAGGAAGCCCCACAAAAAGTGTTTTATGCACCAGGCAAATTATTTTGAATGAGATCCTAGCAGAGATCGGAAGCCATTATTATTTTTCTTCAGTGCTGTCCCCAGTGTAATTTCTGAACAGCATTTTCTGCTTGGAGGATTGATGACAGGCCTTATAACTTCCACTCTCACAGTGCCTCTCAGGGCTTGTTTTGTGTTCTGGAACTTCATGTACAGGACTTTACTGGTTAATGTCTTCAATGCTCTAGAGCAGGGGTCACCAACCTGCGGCCCGCGAGGCTCTACCCCGGTGCGGCCCGCCAAGGATTTATTTACACGATGGGGAGCGAGGAGGAGCTTACCTTCCTGTTCCCTGCAGGTCTCGTCATCCGTCCAGTGGACCTTACCTTCCCCCTCCCTGCAGGTCTCGTGGATCAGTTCACCTAAACTGAAGTTGGGAGGCACCTGAGAGCAGGGAGCTGCAATATTTATTACAAAGGAGTAAATCAAGATTTGAGGACCTGGTTGCAGCAGTTTTGCCTTCATCACTTTTAAAATACAGGTTAGAGCTGATTTGATAATCATTATAATTCATGGTGTAATTATTCCCGTGAGCATTGTTTTTTTTCGCGGGGGCGGGGAGAAGGGGGGTGCGGCCCGCGGCCCTCTGGAGGTTGGTGACCCCTGCTCTAGAGTATCATTAGCTTTAGGGAATATTCAGATTCTCCTTCCTATCTCTCTCTTTTATTCTTGTAATTCTACCAGATCTTAAATTATATCAGTGCATAGTTAAGTTCCTTTCCCTATATTATCCCTGAGTATCATCAAATTATTCCTCGCTCTTATGCTTCATCATTGCCACTATTCCAGATCAAACTTGGTGCCTTGCACACTATCGTCCCTTTGGGTTTTAATCGATAATATTTTATATTATCTGTTCTTTGCCCCCTTGCAACTCAACACTGCATTTTTCATACAGTTAATCATGCATCACTATGCTCTATTGGTAACTGAATCCAACAGCCGGCATTAGTTCCACTCAAGAAACAGCTGGCAATCAGACTCCCCTCTGTTCAGGCACATGCAGATAGAAACTGTCTACATTATTTCCTTCCAAAAGGCTTATTGTATAAATCCATAAATTCCTACAGCCCATCACAGTTTTTTCCCCTGATGCATCCTCCTAAAAGCTCTTCTCGAAAACGGAGTCCACTTCCTTTCCCAGAGGTGAAGGACTTGCCCTGTCTTCTATTTTTCTGCAAAAAACAAAAAAGAAACATGCTTTCATCCTGCATGGTGACTCATTAATCCCATCAGCTGTGCTACTTGCATACATATTCCATAAACTCTTATAAGGCCTGATATTTTTTTATAGGCCATGTCAATCTAGTCCCGCTATATATACTGCTGAGGTTCCCTCTTGATTCCTTCGTGGTACGTGCAATTACTGTATATAAGGTGCCACGTGGTATGTGGTACCTTATATACAGTTTAAATGCAGTCTTTTGCTTGTTTCTGTGCTCACAGTTTGGCCTAACTCTTAAACTCTCATTAGGCATGGAGATGCACACTCCATGTTCGCAAATATGACTTCCATAGGACATTCCTTGCTTGGAAGTGACTGGAAAGAGAAGATTTCTATATGAAAATATTAATGCTTCACCTTCCAACATCTGTCTCTGTTCTCATTCTGTCACCTGCCTCAGGAAGTTCCTTCTCAGTCGTAACACTTCTCCGTAGTGCCGGCTCCACGCACCAACACCACATGTCTTCTTCCACACTTGACCTCTTTAGTATTCCTTATACACAGATTCCACAATCTCTATTTCCTCTTCGTTGGTTTCCAAGGCTTATTTAGAATAGTCATCTTCCTTTCAAGAATCCTTCCACTAGTCCTGCATATGGTTTGGGGAAAAAGGTTCTCTCTGTGCTTTGAGGATCTAATAAAGTGGCTCCATTCTAGGGAGCAACTTAATGCAGGTCCTTCAACAGATGTTGGACATGAATTTCACTCACCCATTTTACGTGACCATTTGGAGGTGAAGCACAGTTAGTAAGAGCAGACAATTCCCTGACTCTGAAGGGTTTAGAAAGTTAGTAGTGCTTGTAGAATGAAGGGCTAAATATTTGCCCAAACAACAAAGAGCAGTTTTGGGCCTTGAACCTTCAGTCCCCTGGTTGTCCACGCACTGGTAGAATGCTGAGGTAATATGGAGCCTGCAGGAGGAAGGACAAGAGGTCGTGTGGAACATGAGATGTAATAGCAGTGAGGTGCTGCCAGGTGAGCAAGTGGCGCATGAGATGGTTAAACCACTAAAAGGGTAATTTTGTAAGGGGTGCATACTTGGTGCAGTAACGAACATACCCACTTTGCCAGTATTTTAGTCATTAAGGCACATATGTGGTCAGTTACACACATTAATGGCCTCTTATAAAATACCAACCAGCTTAAAAGTACATATGTTCAGTGGGCATGTAAATACATGGGCGGAGTTTGGGCAGAGGATGGGTGGAATCCCCAGGTACATATGTAGATTGTAAAACACTAGAATTTGTGTGCATACTAGAAACATTTAGGCATGGGCAATTTACACCAGCTGGTCTGAGTGTCTGAACCTTAATTTATGACGTGATTCCTGCCATTGATGCTAGTACTTTATAAAGACAAGGGGGCTCCTACCCATGGCGCCCTGTTATACAGTTCCCTTTAAATGTTCTTTGGTTGCTGGTTTGTACCTGTCCAAACTACTCCTCTTCATTTACTCAAGGAAAATGACCCTTCTTTGCTGCACTGCCTTCTAAAAACAAAACAAAACCCCAATGAATGTATAATTCAATCCAGCCTTTATCACCTAGTCGTTCACTTTTCCTCCCATTTTATTGTATTTCTTACCAAATTCCCTAAAGATATTTCTTTGACAACACTCAACAGTTCATTATTTAGTCCAGACAGCAGCACATTCTCCATTCTGTTTGGGGAATAGCCTCAAAAGAACTGGAATGGAGTTGCCCACTAGGCCCATACCTCACCACTTTTATTGCCCCGCAGAGCATCTGCAACTACAGATCTGGGATGACCGATGCTCCTATTTCGCTTCTTATTCTTCTCTTTCATCTAGCTAGAATTGCCATTTCACAATAAACAACAGTTCTACCGAGTTTCCTAGTATTCTGTGGCTCATTATGTCAGCTATGACTTAGTCGACTCTGAAGTTGAGATGAGTACTATCATTACCCTACTTCTATTTTATTAGCTACCTTTTCTCTTAGAAGCTGTTTTGCTAACAGGTCTGCAAGCTACTTAAACAATCCCCTCTCCATATTTTTACACTGCATGATTACTTCGTCCAGACCTCAGTACACAACAATTCTGATAACCGTCTAGTACTGGCTGGTTTTTCTCTTTGGACTTGAAATTCTCACATTTTGTGACATGTTTATTAAACATGGATAGCTTACTGCGTGTTGAGCCCCAAATTTAAATTTTTTAAATTTAATGTTTATTCGGTTTTTATGTAACAGACATATACCTTCTTCCGCTACACCACATAACATTATACATTATAAACATTCTCCTCTTCCCCCAATGCATAAAGAGCATTAACTACAACATTAAGTACAAACATTTACCAAATTATACTTCATAGCATACACTCCTGACAGCTTTTCAAAGTACAAAAACTTGTCCAGCTTAGTTGCCGTCGTTTAAAAATATTTCACAAAATTTAAATATTCTTTTTGCTCTTATTTCTTGCCCAACATTTTTTGTTTGGAGACACTTTTGTGGTTGTGGCTTATTTTTTTGTTTTTTTTGCTATACTTCTGATAAATTGCAATCTTACACTTCACCGCTGTAGCACACATCCACACCAATTCGCCTTTGGTGCCACAGCACCCCTCCCCCCCCATTAAGCTCCTTGACCACCCCTCCCACTCCTGCCCAAAACCTATTATATGTGGACACGATCACTACATATGTATATAATCATCTACTACCCCACATCCCTTCCAGCAAATAGTGCGAAACCCAGGCACCACCTTATTCATTTTAACTGGGGTCAAACCCATCCATACAAAACTCTCTCCTCATTCTCCACAATTTGACTAGAAACCTAGCCCCAAAATTTAGCGTGGATGTGGTGCTTCATGCACATTAAAAAATGGAGGCGTGCCCGGCATGTCCCCATATAGGTAGCACAGGCTCCACGCCAGCCCTGCGCTCAGCAATTTGCCACAATTGAGGCGGTGGTAAGCTAAGAGCAACATAGTCAGATAGCGTGCGTTAAAGACACCTATGTTAATCGCAGTATGCATGCTCCACCCCTGAATCGCCTAGTCTCTGGTTAGTGTGAGACTTTTAGCATGCCTGCATTTTTGGCGCATGGTAAAGGTTGCCATGGCATGTTTGGCACACATTAACTCCATAACCGTTAGCACACTTTAGTAAAAATGCCCTTCTGCATCTGCAGGCTGCACCTAGAATAAAATTGATGCGCAAGTTTTGAGCAGCTCACTTGCGTGCTTTATTGAATCCTGCTTTTCGATGGAGAAAGTGATATTACAGGTGTTGTCCTTAGCAGGATTGCTAAAGCACAGTCAGCCCCACCCCACCTCCCTGAGAGCTGCTTATATGCTTCAGCTTTGGGAACAAAGTGAAGAACTGAGAGAGACCACCGTGCATGCAGTTCTGTCCCAGTGCCATTGGGTGATGTACCTCATTTGTTTGTGCCCATTACATAAGAACATAAGATATGCCATACTGGGTCAGACCAAGGTCCCTCAAGCCCAGTATCCTTTTTCCAACAGTGGCCAATCTAGGTCGTACGTACCTAGCAGTTTCCCAAAAGACACAGGTTCCGCAATGCTTGTACTAGGTCAAGCATTGATATCCTGGGTCCC
This sequence comes from Ichthyophis bannanicus, assembly GCA_033557465.1. Taxonomy (NCBI): domain Eukaryota; kingdom Metazoa; phylum Chordata; class Amphibia; order Gymnophiona; family Ichthyophiidae; genus Ichthyophis; species Ichthyophis bannanicus. The sequence continues at coordinate 241,080,900 of CM066040.1, read as the reverse complement.
TTCTTAATAATGGTCTATGGACCTTTCCTCCAGGAACTTGTCCAAACCTTTTTTAAACCCAGCTACACTAACAGCATTTACTACATCCTCTGGTAACAAATTCCAGAGTTTGATTACACGTTGAGTGAAGAAATATTTTCTTTTATTAGTCTTAAATAGTTTACCCTGTAGCTTCATTGCATGTCCCCTAGTTTTTCTATATTCTGATAACGTAAACAATCGATCTACGTTTACCGTTCCACTCCGTTCATTAATTTATAGACTTCTATCATATCTCCCCTCAGCCGTCTCTTTTCCAGGTTAAAAAGCCCTAACCTTTTTAGCCTTTCTTCATAGGAGTATCCTTCCATCCCCTTTACCATTTTGGTGGCTCTTCTCTGAACCTTTTCTAATAACGCTATATGCTTTTTAAGATACGGCGACCAGAATTGCACACAATATTCAAGTTGCGGTCTCACCATGGAACGGTATAGAGGCATTATAATATCTTTTGTTTTATTTTCCATTCCTTTCCTTATGATACCTAGCATTCTATTTGCTCTCCTGGCTGCTGCTGCACACTGGGTCGAGGGTTTTAACATGTTATCCACAATGACGCCTAAATCTTTTTCCTGGGTGGTGGTTCCTAATGTGGAACCTTGCATTGTGTAACCATAGTTTGGGTTGTTCTTCCCTAGGTGCATAACTTTGCACTTGTCCACATTAAATTTCATCTGCCATTTTGATGCCTAGTCTTCCAGTTTATCGAGATCCTCTTGCAATTTTCCACAATCCTCTTGGGTTTTAACAACTTTAAATAGTTTTGTGTCATCTGCAAATTTGATAACCTCACTCGTTATTCCACTTGGAATAATGAGTGGTTGGGGCAAGGTACTTCAGGCCGGAAGGTCGGGGGTTCAAATCCCACTAGAGGACAGCAACCTTGGGCCGGAAGGACTGGGGTTTCTAGTCCCACAGATGCTCCTTGTGGCCTTGGGCAAGCCACTTAACCCTCCATTGCCCATGTTCCCTGTAAGTATTAGTGTATGTGTTTCATATCCCTGCGTGTTAAATGTATCCCCCAATTGTGTTGTGACCGCTTTGATTGAAGGATAAGGCGGTATACAAAAAACTGTCTAAATAAATAAAATAAATAAAACTTTCCAGGTCATTTATGAATATGTCAAAAAGCAGCGGACCCAGAACAGATCCCTGTGGTACACCACTATTCACCTTTCTCCATTGGGAAAATTGGCCATTTAGCCCAACCCTCTGCTTTCTATCTTTTAACCAGTTCCTGATCCACAGTAGTACACTGCCTCCTATCCCATGACTCTTTAGTTTTGCCAAAAGTCTCTGATGAGGGACCTTGTCAAAGGATTTCTGAAAGTCTAGATACACTATATCAACCGACTCACCTTTGTCTACCTGTTTATTCATTTATGTAAACAGCACTGAGAATGAATAGCGCGGTATATAAGAATAAATAAATAAATAAGATCTTCCTTGTCTAAAGCCATGTTGGCTGTCTCCCATTAGACCATGACTATCTACATGCTGAGTAATTTTATTCTTTATGATGGTTTCTATCATTTTTCCCGGTACTGACGTGAGGCTCACCGGTCTGTAGTTTCCCGGATCACCCCTGGAACCCTTTTTAAAAATTGGTGTTACATTGGCGATCCTCCAATCTTCAGGTATTAGAGATGATTTTAATGATAGTTCACAGATTACTAATAGCAGGTCTGCAATCTCATATTTCAGTTCTTTCAACACCCTTGGATGTATACCATCCGGCCCAGGTGATTTGCTACTCTTCAGTTTATCTAATAGTTGTAATACATCTTCCCGATGTATCGATATTTCCTTCAATTCTTCCGCACCTTTAAATACCACTTCAGTCATGGGTAGCATCCCTAAATCTTCCTCAGTAAAGACCGAAGCAAAGAATTCATTCAGTCTCTCCGCTATCGCCTTGTCACCTCTTAGTGCCCCTTTAACTCCTCTATCATCTAATGGCCCAACTGAGTCTCTCACGGGTTTTTTGCTACAAATGTACTTGAAAAAATCTTTATTTCTCGTTTTTGCTTCCGCAGCAAGCTTCTTCTCAAATTCTCCCTTTGCCTGCTTTATCAATGCCTTGCATTTGACCTGCCAGTGCTTGTGCTGTTTCCTGGTTTCGTCGTTTGGCTCTTTTTTTCCATTTCCTGAAAGATGCTTTATTGGCAACAACAGCCTCTCTGACCTCACCTTTAAACCATGCTGGCAGTTTTTTGGACTTCCTTCCACTTTTCTTAAGGCGTGGAATACAGCTGGTCTGGGCTTCCAAGATAGTATTTTTCAACAACACCCAAGCTTGATGTAAGTCTTTAACCTTTGCAACTGCTGCTTTTAGTTTTTTCTTAACTATTTTCCTCATTTTATCATAGTCTCCCTTTCGAAAGTTAAAAGGTAGTACTGTGGATTTTCTTACTATCCCTCCTCCACTAATTAAATCAAAGGCGATCATGCTATGATCACTTTGCCAAGTGGCCCCAACACCCTTATCTCTTGCACTAGATCTGGTGTTCCACTAAGGACTAGGTCTAATATGGCTTCCCCTCTGGTCGGTTCATGTACCAGCTGCTCCAAGAAACAGTCATTTATGTCATCTAGGAACTTTATTTCCCTAGCGTGTCCTGCCGTGACACTGACCCAGTCGATACCGGGGTAATTGAAATCACCCATTATTACTACTCTGCTGTGACTTTTGTTAGCTTCCTTGATTTCTTTGAGCATTTCATCATCCATTTGTTCATTCTGGCCAGGCAGTCGATAGTACACCCCCACTGCTATCGCCTTCCCCTTTTTACATGGAATTTCAATCCATAGAGATTCTACAGCAAATTTAGTTTTCTGCAAAACTTTAACCCTTTCTGACTCAATGCCCTCTCTAACATAGAGTGCAACCCCGCCACCAATTTGATCAGCTCTATCATTACGATATAGTTTGTACCCAGGTATCACAGTGTCCCACTGGTTGTCCTCCTTCCACCATGTCTCTGATATTCCAATCATATCTAACCTCTAATTTAGTGCTATATAGTCAAACTCTCCCATCTTATTTTTTAGACTTCTAGCATTTGCATACAAGCATTTTAGAGACTGTATTTTATTCATATTAATTTGGCTATTGGTAGACATGGGTAATTTGGGATCTTTAAGCTCTGTCTGCTCCATACTCGAGGGCATTTGGGCTACTTTACTCTTTTTTGGAACCTCTCTGCTTTTGGTAGTATCCTTCAAGGATACATTCTCCCGAACCATCTGCAACACTGCTTTTCAATATAGACTCTTCATATGCTGTACTGACAGTGGTGCAATTATAGGGGTCAACTTCATTGTTCTATTTATCTGAAGGATTGAGCCCTGTAATAGCGTTTCTTCTTAATGACTTTAATCTTATCTTTTATTGGAAGGCTGGATGTCCAAATGGCTGTTGAAATTTATTATGGATAATGAAAAGTTATGCATCTAGGAAAGAACAATCCAAACTATAGTTACACAATGCAAGGTTCCACATTAGGAACCACCATGCAGGACAAAGATTTAGGCATCATCGTGGATAGTACAATGAAACCCTCCACCCAGTGTGCAGCAGCAGCCAAGATAGCAAATAGAATGCTAGGAATCATGAAGAAACGAATGGACAATAAAACAAAAGATATTATAATGCCTCTCTATCGTTCCATGGTGCAACCGCACCATGAATATTGTGTGCAATTCTGGTCAACATATCTTATTTATTTGCAATTTTATTTGCAAATCTCTTATATACCGCCACTTCCCAAGATCAGTGGCGGTTTACATTAAACAACAAATACATAAAACATTGCTATGGTAAGCAGTTACATCGAACAGTGTTTAAACTATATACAGGTATATTGAACAGTGTTCAAAACTATATACAGGTAGTTAATATCAAGTACTAAGAACAGAAATCAGTACTATATATAGATAGATTTGATTAATATTTGAAACTATTTACATATATATATTGAGGTTTTATCAATGGGTTTCTATTGGAAGTAGTTTTGCAAGTATTAGGGCGAGCATATTATGGAGATCTAGGATAGCATTGCAATAATTATAGGGAACGTTCATAGATCTAAGGAGGATGAGAGGTCTTAGCCAGTTCTTTATCTGTGTTGGAATAATATTGCGTGAACAAGTAGGTTTTTAGATCTTTTCTGAATTGTTTCAGGTCTTTTATTTCTTATAAAGGATATAGCAGAATTAGAAAAGGTACAGAGAAGAGCCACTAAAATGGTAAAGGGGATGGAAGGATACCTTTGTGAGGGAGAGGCTTAAAAAATTAGAGCTCTTCAACTTGGAAAAGAGATGGCTGAGGGGGTGATATGATATAAATTAATGAATGGAGTAGACTGTGTAAACGTAGCTAGGTTGTTTACTCCATCAAAAAGTAAAAAGATTAGGGGGACACAAAATGAAGCTACAATGTAACCCATTTAAGAGTAATACCCTGTTTCCCCGAAAGTAAGACCTATCCTGAAAATAAGCCCTAGCACGTTTTCCTGTGCTTACCGTAATATAAGCCCTACCCTGAAAATAAGACCTAGTGCAGATCATGGAGGAGGGCTGCCTGTGTGTGTTCTTGAGGTAGGGGAATGCATTTTTAGATAAATAGGCATTGTTCCTTTTGGTCCCCATGCATTCATTTCAACCCTTTGTCCAGGTTCTAGGAAGCGTATTTCTGATACCGTAGATCAGTTTCATAAATCCTCCCGGAGAAACTCTTGGCATGCAAAACATACCTTCACTAGGCAGGAAAACAGCCCTCCGAGAGTTAGAGATACAAAAGAGAAGCTGAGGCCGGGAAGGAAGGAGCCAAAACGCAATGGAAGAGACGGCAGGGCTGAAAGGTCGGATCGGGAGCTCAGCTGCGCTCCGGGAAAGAGGTTTTGCAATGCAGCCACCCTGTCAAGGCGCGCAGAAGGGAAGAAGCGCACAGAGCTCGGCCCAAAATTGCCCGCCAGCTTCGCTATACTCACCTCGGCGGTGCTGCTGTCCCCGACCGTCCCAGGAAGAGGGAGCCTGAAGTTTGCAGCGAGCACGGTCCTGGGCCAGGAAATCCCTCCCTTCATACTGTGCTGTTCATGTCCATTATGAGGGAGGATTTCTCGGTTAGGAATTCATGATCAGCATTGATCGAAACAAATCCACCTTGCTGATAAAAGTTACAAATGTTACGCTACACCTACCTTCGGGAACAGAAGATAAGAGGGGAGATGATACATTACCAGGAATTGTTTGTCAAGTTTGGGTATTCACTGTTTGTTTCATCGTATAATTGGAAAATCTAATAAAGTTTAAGTAAAAAAAAAAATAAGCCCTATCCCGAAAATAAGCCCTAGTGCATCTTTTGGAGCAAAAATTAATTTAAGACCCGGTCTTATTTTCGGGGAAACACGGGTAAGAGAAAATATTTTTTCCCTCAACATGTAACCAAACCCTAGAATTCGATGTAGTAAAATCTAATAGTGTAGCTAGGTTTAAAAAGGTTTGGACAAGTTCCTAGAGAAAAGATCCATGAGGACCCAGGAAATCCACTGCTTACCCTGGGACAAGCATTGTGGAACCTGTGTGACTTTTTGAGAACCTGTCAGGTACTTGTGACCTGGATTGGCCACGGTTGTAAACAGGATAGTGGGCTTGATGGACCTTGTTCTGACCCAGTATGGCATTTCTTATGTTCTTATTTTCTCAATTTAGCAATTTTATCAGATTGTACTCAAAATTCTTTAGAATATTGTAATCATGTTTTTATTTGCTAGAGTCCATTTTTTTAATTCATATAAAACTTTTAAGTCCCAATCTAAAGAATTATTTGTCTGACACTCATACCAATACTTTATATTATTGGTATATAGAGGGACAAAGTGGACAGCGTATTGGCATAAGAATGTCAGACAAATAATTTGAGCATGTTTTATCCAAGTTAACCAGCTAAAATACTTTGAAAATGCCCCCCCCCCCCAAAAAAAAATGTCAAGATTTAGCAAGCCAAGCTTTTTGACAACAGAGAAGGTTCAAACTCATGGAGAGGTTAGTGGAAACTTGCACTGATTTGGATAATTTTCTCAGAGGGTGATTTTCCATTCAGTATTCCTCTTATATCGCTACTAATTCTTTTCCTAGCCTTTTCCTGGTTGCTGAAAGGTTGTGTTAGATTTATTTTTATGCCTTGTGCATCCTGTAAATTAAGATAATCATGGGACAGATGGATTAAGGGACTGCTCCTTTTTATATCTGTGGAAAATGTTTTAATGATGTTGACAGACATATTCCATATTTTTAGCAAGTGTTCTAGTGCCATCTACTGGCATTCAGATATGTTTTCACGCTCTAATTTCTTTTTTGTATGGAGTTTAGAATATACTAAGATACATTTTTCAGTAAATATAGAGTGATTCTCTGACAACAAGCAGGATGAATCAGCCACATAAGTGGGGGGACATCATCCAGTGGTATTGAGACAAAGTAGGTGTCACATAACCCCCACCCTTAGAATGAATTAGCTTCTAAGTATGCAATGCCATTGCTATGTATTACAGCCCAGTGCTGGTAACTCAGTTTTTGTTTTTCCATTGTGCCGACTGGACATGTCAGTAGATCTCGCTTCTGTGTGATGTACAATATTTTCATATTTTAATTTTCTTTTTTATGTTTACATTTCTTTATTGAGACAGAAATAATGCACATTCCGTAACACACCTAGGGGTATGTTTACTAAACCGCGCACACGTGCGCAGTGCACAAGAGCGGACGCTAATGATGCACTTAAGTGCTTTTAAGCGCTGCGCACGTATGCACGTCACATTAACGGGCCGGCGCACGTGTGCGGGGCGCTGATGTGCGATAGAGGCGGGAAAACGCTTACGGAGGGCAGAGGATGGCTCCCGAGGGGCGGGGGGACGGGGTCAATGGGTGGAGAGTGGGAGGGGAGAGGCTCCCCGCACAGGAGCAGGGCTGAATTCGGCATTAAAAATACCGCGAGTGAAACCCTCGCGTTAGAGCCGATTTAAAGGGAAGAGAAACCATTTCCGTCAGCAATGTACAGCAAAACCGGGGAAACCTGAAAAACGTGAGCAGTGTGATACATGTGCAAAGAACAAAACAGCAAATAAAACCTGAAAATGACCACAAAAAATTTCAAATAAATTATAATCCAGCTGGGAAACAGTGATATTAATGGGCAACCATAAAAAACACTCCCAGGAAAGCTCCAAAAAAAAAGAAATGATTTTTGGAAGGGTCTACGCTCCGTAGACTCGTTCAAAAATCACTGCATTTTAATGAAGCTTTCCTGGGAGTGTTTTTCATGTTGCCCATTGATATCACTGTTGCCCAGCTTGGTTTTGGTTTTTCCCCTTTTTTTGGAGGTCACTTTTTAGGTTTAATTGCACCCCTGTCCCCATACAAGGTAAACGAGCCCACAGTAAAATTGTGCAGAGCAGGGTGTCTGACTCATGCGGCCAGGTTTCCTATCTCCAGAGACTGCACTGTCTCTGTGGCCACAGTGTGGTGCAGCGGACACAGCCAGTGCCTGTAGGACCAGAGGGTCACAGGTTCAAACCCCAGCTGGGGCTCCTGCCAACCCAGTCCCCATAGTTTTACCCACCACTAAACAGTGATAGTACAGACACCCCTGTATGGCAGAGAACATAAGCATGGTTCCAACACCTATATTTTACCCTACACCGCACACAAACCATAACAATGGCCATTACCAACAGCCGAGTCCCCCAAATTCAGTCCTGGAGTGCCACAACTCAATCAGGTCATATTTCTTTTCCAGATAGGGACATGTCTGCATGTTGGCGGAAGGGTACAGGTGGTGGAGGGGGCAGTGGCTGCAAACCACAGCAGACAGTGGCCTAGGCCTGTGCAGGCTGGCACCGTCCACCGTAACAGACAGGCTCTGTCGGATGTACAGTCATGGACTCCCCAGGGAACACAGCATATCTGTGGCAACACGGTGGTGCAGTGCATACAGACAGCGTGTGCAGGAACAGAAGGTCACAGGTTCAAAGCCCAGCTGGGGCTACTGCCAATCCAGTCCACATATTTTTCCTTCAACTAAACCGTGATAGTAAGGAGAAACCTTTATTGCTGAGAACATACGCATGGTTCACACGCCTATATTTTACCACACCAAACACAGACACCATAAACAGCCGCATAACCCAGAGCAGAGTCTCCCAAATGCAGTCCTGGAGGGCCCCACACCATTCAGTATCCATGCTGCCTCTGCTAAAGATGCATGTGCTGCATATCTATGCACCACCCCCATGGTATGCTGATGTAGCTCATGCATATGAACAGTGGTTGGAACACCAGGACTGGAGTTGGGACACTCTGCCGTAAAGCAGCAGCCAACAGGGCCAGACCCCACCCCCCCCAGGCCCCATTGGCCAATGCCTCCTAGAGAGGCAGGACATTGGGCCCTGCCTGTATCCCCCAATACTAGCAGTTGCATACCTTAGCACTGCCACCCTACACCTGGGTATATGGTACACAGCTATCAAACGTTGCCCATGATAACTGGCAGATATCAATTCCTACGTTAAGCACATGTTGCTCATTGATCTCCACCATAACAATCATTGTGATGTCTGCGGTGTGCACTGCAGGTCTGGTCTCTGACAGTGTTTACCACCCTGGGGAGTGACCCCCAACAGTAGTGCGTACCATATCCATGCCTGTACTGTGCCCAGGACTGGTGTGGTGGGTATGGCTGATGGACTCCTCTATAGTAGCACAATGCTAGCATAGGTGTGTGGGTGGCTGTCTGCCTATCTAGTGTGTGGTGGCTGCAAACACCTTCCACAGCCCACACTGCCAGCAATGTTGCCAGTATTGGGCTGCCAATGTGCATAATGAGGAGCAAGGTACCATGGGTATAGGCCGGACAGGGTGGCCTGGCCAGGGTGCATCTGCACAAGGCATAGGGCACTGACTGGGACATATTAGTGCCTGGCCACCACCTACACAGACAGGGTGACCTCAGTATGTCCTGCTGAGAGATCACTCTCACCCTGACTGTGCAGTGACCACAGCATGGCTAGGCACCCCCATAGTGCTATATAGTATTTCTCTCATGTGATAGATATGGGTTTCCTTTTGGGGCCCAGTCACTGATGTAACTGCTTGCTGTGTATGCTGACATCCCAGTTGTGGGTGCACGCATCCCCACCGGGAACATGCACTGTGGACTAACTAGCACACTGTTTGCAGCTGGTATGTCTTGATGGAGCAGCTTGCGGGGTGCAGTGGCTGATGACTTGCTGTAGGAGAATATCAGATAGTGGAGGGGTGCAGCTCACCATATCCAGGCCTAATGTCTGTCTGCTATTGTGGTATGGATGTGTATAGAGCTGCATTGACTGCCCTCTGGGGTGTCTGTTCCTCAGCAGGACCCAGGTTGATGGTCCCCTCTACTACCACCTTTGCAGGGAGGTAGAATGTGGATCTATTGATAGGAGACCCTGTTTGCCACCCTCAGCCCTGGAGGAGGGGGGGTGGTGGTACATGGCCCACCTAGGGGTCCATAGGGGCTACACCTGACTGAAACAGACAACACCTGACTGAAACAGACAGAGATATCCAAAGTGTTTGTGCAGAAACTACCTATCTCACACATTAACACTGCTTTGGACCTCCGGCATGGCCTCTTTCAGCCATGGAAGGTGTTGTGGACCTGGTCCTGGGCGCTTCATTGCACCCTCAGGGTGAGCACAGTACCCACACAATGTGACGGTGTGTAGCTACTCTGTGCCAGTAAAACACATGGTCAGTACCCCCTACCAGGCCGAGGTGGTGTGTGGGTGCACATGGTCACTTCCCTCTACCGGGCCGAGGTGCTGTGGGGGTGCATTGCCCATCTTGTGTTAATCTGTGGACAGCTGATTTGCATGTGCAGTGCATCATGGGTATGGGTAGGCTAACCCTATCCTGGTGACCACAGCAGACTGTCTGTGTGGTGACGTGCATGCTCTCTGCAGCCAGCCAGGGGCTTGCTAGCAGCTATAGAGCTGTAGCCCAATGGTTACTGCACTGCCTCTGAAGCCAGAGGTCATGGGTTCAAACCCACAGTGGGGTTATTTGATAGGGTTGTCCAATGCATTATCTTTTTTTAATGTACATATTTTGTTGCCAACAAAAACACCCTCAGTGTACTGTACCCATAAGGTGCCTCTGAGGGTGCTTTATAGGGCACCCTATAGGGCACCTTATGGTGCCCGTCCATATAAGGTGCACTATACATTCTCCTGTGACGCAACCTATAGGGTGCCCTATAGGGGACATTTTAGGGTGCTGTGGCGGACAGTGCAATTTCTAATGTGCCCTATGGAGTGCCTTATAGGGTGCCTTAGACGGCACCTTCAATTACGGCACGTGAGGCCATGTTTGCTGGCAGCAATTAATAACATAAATATAAAGTGCTGCAGGACAAAATATGTACAATGCAAAGCTGATGCCACAGCCAGCCTTACGTATTAGGCACACTGGGGAGCAAACTCATGACCCCTGTATCAGCAGTCAGTGCCTTAACCATTGTGCTCCACTTCTGCTCCTCCTTGCCTGTCAGCGCACCTACGTATGCTTTTCATTCCTTAAACTGCACAGTGCTGCCATAAAAAACAGTACACTGACCTTGCGGTACCTCATACGGCACCCTCTAAAGCGCCCTATAAGCAACATTCTAGGGTGCCTTGGCTGACAGTGCACTTTAAAATGTGCCTTATAGGGCACCTGATGTTAACACGCTTTGGGAGTGCGTTTGCTAGTAGTGGTAATTAAAATATGACTAAAATGCCTCCTAAAGCAATCTTCCCCATAATATGTTATGTCTCAGCCAGCCTTGTTCATTGGGCACTTTGGGGGATTGAACCCCTGATCCCTGCAACATTGGTCAGTGTCTTAACCATTGTGCTGTGGTTCTGTTCCTGTGATTGCACATCAGCGCGCCGCCTTATGCCGCCCAGTATTAATATGCCGCCAAAAACATCAGCGCGCCGCCTTATGATGCCCAGTATTTCTGCGCCTCATAAATTACCGCCTCAGCCAGCCATCTTCATTGGGCACTGTGGGGGATCGAACCCCTGATCCCTGCACCGTTGGGCAGTGTCTTAACCATTGGGCTGTGGTTCAGTTCCTGTGCTTGCATATCAGCGAGCCACCATATGCCTCACAATATTAAAATGCCCCCAAAAACATTAGCGCGCCGCCTTATGCCGCCCATTATTAATATGCCTCCAAAAACATTAGCGTGCCGCCTTATGCTGCCCATTATTTCAATGCCTCCTAAATTAACGCCTCAGCCAGCTGTATTTATTGGGCTCTGTGGGGATCGAACCCCTGATCCCTGCACCATTGGTAGGTGCCTTAACCATTGTGCTGTGGCTCTGCTCTTCTGCTTGCCCATCAGCGTACCACATATGCCTCCCGCGCAGCCATCTGATGCGCTAAGGTGCGGGGCGCACAAGGGCGCCGCGCACCTTAGCGCATATTTAAATTCCGGCTTTTCTTTTTCAGGACGGAACGCCCACTCCTTATATGGCATCCGCACTCTACCGCGGCCCGCACTCTACCGGGGTTTTAGTAAACATACCCCCTAAAATTCATTATAAACAAACTGTAAACCAACAATTAAAAATAGTTTCATTTAGCTTCTTTAATTTTTACAATGTCAAATGAAAATGCGGACTTTCACAGGTGCCTGGCCTGAGAGAGAGAGGGATCTCTCAGGCAGACACAAGGTCAGTGTAATCTTTGTGAGCCAAACACATAATCGGGAAAACTGCTGCAAATTTGGCAGGATGTCTCCAAGGACCCCTAGGAGCAGAAGACATAGATTCATAAAGTGTTTTAGGCATGAGCATGGGGTTTTGTAAAATTAGATCATGTCTAAAAGTGCACATGGTGCAAGTCAGCACACACTTTTAGAGTAGGTGCATTCAGGAGAAAAGATTTTCAAATCATGGACTGTGGTGCAATTTACACATGTATTTTCTAAAATTTGCCTGTCTGCGCATAAAGTACATGCTAATATCTATGCCTGCTCTTTTAGCAGTCACAATGCCCATGCCTTCAATCTAGGTTCCATTTTTACAGAATTTGTGGTAGCATTTTATAAAGATGCATAGATGCCCTATGTGTCTTTATAAAATAAGCTAAAAATAGTCACTTTTCTGCCTTGATATAAAATTTCCCTACACTGGGGATCATGAAGACAGGATCACATCCTTTCTCTGTTGACAACCAACGTCAGATCTTGGGGACACAAGCTCAAAAGTTCCATACCACACACAGCAGAGCAATGGTGTAAAGAACTAAGCACAGAAAGCACCAAGATGCATGCAATGTCTAAAGGTGCCAAGATCAAGAGCTTGGTCAAAGGTACAATAACATAACATACAGCAATGGAGCCAGCTAAGTGCCACCAAGAGATGGGTGCAGAGCTTCAGTGCCAGGCTGTAGGCACACAGCAATAGTGCCAGAAGATAGGTACAAAACATAGCCCAAGGATACAGGTACCCACGTTTAACACCAAGAGGGCAACACAGATCATTGTCACCAAAGCACAGGTATAGAATTTCTATTCCAGCATAAAACTACTGAACCTGGAAGCGAGGTTCTCCCATTGCCACATGAAATGGTCAAAGGACAGATCATCTGTCACCATTTTCAGCTCAGTCCACTTCACCACCAACAGTATTCCTTTCAGAGGCTTATGATTCATTGCTATCACTGTCCAGAAGAGCCACCTGCCATTATGATGATGATCCAAAACTTCATGAGTTACAGAGATCACACTTGCACAAAGTACACATGCGATTCAGCAAGATCCAGTGGTCTCTTTATTTCTATAAGTCATTCAGAGTCCAGCTCGGATAAATCACCAGAAGTGCTCTCTGTGTAATCTCATGCGGAGCACTATCATTCAGGTAGATCCCCCAAAAAATTATCAAAATTGGAAGAAATCTCTAAAGATCTACTAGCTAGAAACATCCTAAATTCCTTCAAAAGCGGGTCCCTTTGTATTACAGCAGGAAGTTGAACCCAGAACAGAAGCACAAAAAGTAGTATTAAACATTCATATATACAGATTTCTATTAGAAAAATAGGATAGGATATGGCAGACCCCGGTAATGGGTCCAAGAGTTAGACCTCAAATACAGGATGGTATCAGCACCAGGCTTCAAGAAGATCCCCACCAATTAATGCTCATAGAACCAGTGATGAAAAAAGGTTGAAAGGTCTACAGACTACTCCAGCACTCCCCTGGATCAAGTATGTAGTAAAATCTTCCACAGTTCCATGCTCAGCTCAAGACTATCCGTGAACGAGTTACATGCATGATGCATTGTACTCTGCTTAGTTTAGAAAATATACAAAACATTTGTAATACCCTTTCATGAGTGACCAGGGACCATCTAAAAGGAATGTGGTAAACATCTGATTTGCTCTGCATTCGCTGCTTTGAGATCCTTTCAAGAAATTCTGCCATTGCAGTAGCAGTCAGAAAGCTCATTTGCTGAGGTCATCAGGTCTATGAGAAGATTTTCACCAGAAATTGACAGATGCTGCATGTACTGGAGACAGCATTTTTGGAGAAAAAATAGCAGGAATGGTAGGCATGATCAAAGATGACTGCTTCTTTGCAAAACTTAATAGCACCCAATAACTTCAAGAAAGTCACAGTTCCATTGATACAGACAAATATGCTGTTACCAGAGGAGACATGTCCATCGATATCCTCATCAAAGGCAATAAACCCAGCAACAGCAAAGAGAGACAAGATAACATAATGCATCAGCTCATAGCTCAGTCTGATCTTTTTGATTACAGTCCAAAGGATAGTCACATCTCCAACACAGTCCCAACATACTTTGCTTCTGGGAGAGCAATTACAAGGATTCACCAAAATATGGCTCCCCATCACCCAGACCACTGGTACTAAGAATAATGAAAAAAGAATACTGCTTACTGTTTACAATTATCCCACCAAATCACTTCTCCTCAAAAATAAACAGCTCTCATTCCCAGCACTGTCTCATACCAAAGAAATCAAGAGGATATGTCAGTCCTGGATCTGAGCAAATTCCTTTGGAAAGACAAAACTCAAGATGAATTCATTAGCAACTATTCTCTCCTTCCTAAACCATAAGATCATCTATGCTCACTAGACAAAAAGGATGCTTATTTGCATAGAGAGATTCATCCAAACCAGTCACTCTAATCACAACTCACTATACAGAGTATTTCCTTTCAGCCTTCTGGCACTCCCACGGGTTTTTACAAAGTGCCTAGATATAGTAGCAGCATATCTTTGCAGACAGGTTATTTGTCTTCCCCTATCTGGACAACTGACTGACAGCTGTGTATACTAAGTCAGAAGTAACTCTAGTTAGTCAATCCCTCATCCACATTCTAGAAAAGTTAGGATTTTTTGATAAATTATCCAAAGTCCAAACTTGATCCAACCAAAGTTGTATACTTTACATGAGAATTAGTGAACACAAGGAAGGCGAAATCTTTCTTACTACAAAAGAGAGTGTGAGAACTAAGCACTGAACTCAGAAAGCCAAAGAGGGTATCAGCAAGGACTTATATCAAGATGCTGAGGCACGTGGTGTCAATAGCCCATGTTGTTCCCTTTACCCATCTTTATATGAAGACAGATTAATGGGAGATGAAACTGTAATGGAATCGGTGTGCACCGCCTCTCACACAGGATTGTTCCTTCAACTTGCCTAATAAATTCCTTCCATTGATGAACATCCCAGTTTGTTGAAGGGCCTCCCTTTCCAGCATCTTCAGCATCAGTACATTTTTACTACAGATGCTTCGATCAAAGAATGAGATTCATATCTGGACTCTCAAAACATGCAAGGATACTGGTCAAGAAGAGAGAAACTATTTCATATCATTAATTAGATTTAAGATTGATCTACAGTACATTGAAGATGTTTGCATTTTATCTGTAGGACAAGACTTTTCTAGTGTAAACAGACAAGCAAGTAGCCATATATTACACCAAGAAACAAGGAAGCATAGGATCACTGTTGAACAGTAAGCCAGAATTTGGTACTAGGCAGTATCGAGAGGCAACTTCCTGAAAGCCATATATTTGCCTAAAATTCAGAACCAATTAGCAGAAAAAGTCATTTGGATCTTACAGCTGCACAAATGATTTTGGATATCATAGTTGCAAACGGGTGTTTTAAAAACGGGGAATGCACAAATAAAACTTTTGGCTTTGGACTTAATCAGGAACTCCTTTTCTGTTTTCAGAGCCAGAAACAGTATAAATCACTGGCAATAGACTGGGAGTAGCGCATCATACAGCATATGCATAGCCTCCATTCCCTCTAATCACCAAACCTTATTTAAGATAAAAAAAGAGAGCTCCATGATACTCTGCTAGAGTTGTTAGTGTAAGAACCTATAAGTCTGAGAATGTTTCCAAATCTAATTACTCGGGTACTGGGAACCTTACTACTGTACATCCCTTCCTCCGGTTGCTAACCCTGATGATTTGAATGCTGAATATTGATTTGTATCCTCCTGTAACCGCACTTCAAATACATCAGATATTGAGGCCAGGGCGTCTTCCACAATAAAGTCTTATGATTTTAAATGAAAAAGGTTCCTCCCTCTGGGAGCCATTCAGATGTTTTCTGGCTATTCCACTGAAATATCTCTTTCAGTTATCTCAAGAGGGACTTAAAACATCTTCAGTGAAAGTATACCTCTGTGTCATATCTGTTTACCATAACATGATTAATAATTCTCCTATCTTCTCAAGAGTCTTCTTTATACAAATCCACCTATTCTGAAGCCACCAGTACTATGGAATTTAAATGTAGTTCTAGGAGATTACATGTGCACATAAGTGAGTGAGAAGGTTCTTCGTCGCACTCCTGGGCCGCCCCGCTGTTTTACTTGTAAATCCTATGGAATAATCTAATAATTTGGGGGCATAAGCAGCCATCAGTGCAATAAAGTAAGTACTGGTGGTGAGAGCACTGGGGCTGCTGGAGGGGCCATGTACTCGGCAGCAAAAAAGAAAAAGGACACACAGTCCCGTGAGGCCAAGATGGCAGCCATTCCACGCGCCTGCAATACAACGGACTCTCCGGGGAAAGAGAGTGTGGATTCTAATCCTGAGGAGGTGGCACAGGAAGTAGTTAAGCTTCTGGAACCTAAATTTGATATTGTGATGAAGAAATTAGATGATATGGGAGAGACCTTTGCTGAGATGTCACGTAGAGTGGAGGAAGTGGAGCAGCAGGAGAAATGAAGTGCGTTGGAGGGTAATGAAGTGCAACATTGACGGAAGAGTGGCCTAGTGGTTGGGGCAAGGTACTTCAGGCCGGAAGGTCGGGGGTTCAAATCCCACTAGAGGACAGCAACCTTGGGCCGGAAGGACTGGGGTTTCTAGTCCCACAGGTGCTCCTTGTGGTCTTGGGCAAGCCACTTAACCCTCCATTGCCCATGTTCCCTGTAAGTATTAGTGTATGTGTCTCATATCCACTCGTGTTAAATGTATCCCCCAATTGTGTTGTGACCACTTTGATTGAAGGATAAGGTGGTATACAAAACTGTCTAAATAAATAAACATGAACGGGAGGCACAGAAGCAGCAAAAGCAGATTGAGGTGCTCATTATAAAGGTGGACGATTCAGAGAATAGGTCTTGGAGGAACATTCTGACCTTGTGGAGGTTCCAAAGGCCTGGATGGACCAACAGCTTCCAAGGATATTTGAAGAATGGCTGCCGAGAGAGCTAGGTCTGACAGACATCCAAGGGAAGATCAACGTGGAAAGAGCGCATAGACTGGGTCTGAGAGTGGATGACAGAGAGCACCCATGGCCGGTGTTGGCTGTATCCTCAATTTTCAGCACAAAGTTATACTGCTACAGGGCTACCGGAAACACCGCAACCTGCGCTTAGAGAATAAATCTATTTTAATGTTCCAGGACTATTCTGCTGCCCTCATGGCAAAAAGGAAAGAGTTCTCACCAGTATGCAATGAGTTAGTAAAAAAGGGTATACAATTTGCGCTGAGCTACCCTGCCACTTTAAGGATCTTTTACAAAGGCAAAACACACACCTTTGAACAGGCACCTGTGGCGAGGAAGTTCATAGCCACGTTGCAGCATGAGAAGGGACAGGCTAAGGATCAGCACTGAGCAGCATGAGTTGGCAAATAAGTGATAAGGCAGGCAAAGAGAGAATTTGAGAAGAAACTTGCTGTGGAAGCAAAAACGCATAATAAAGACTTTTTCAAGTACATTCATAGCAAAAAACCTGTGAGAGAATCAGTTGGTCCATTAGATGATAGAGGGGTAAAAGAGGCAGTAAGAGGGGACAAGGCTATAGCGGAGAGACAGAATGAATTCTTTGCTTTGGTCTTTACTGAGAAAGATGTAGGGATAATACCTATGACTGAAGTGGTATTTAAAGGTGGTACTGCAGAAGAATTGAAAGAAATATCGCTATACCGGGAAGATGTATTACAACTATTTGATAAATTGAAGAGTAGCAAATCACCTGGACCGGATGGTATACATCCAAGGGTGTTGAAAGAACTGAAATATGAGATTGCAGACCTGCTATTAGTAATCTGTGAACTATCATTAAAATCATCTGTAATACCTGAAGATTGGAGGATTGCCAATGTAACGCCAATTTTTAAAAAGGGTTCCAGGAGTGATCCGGGAAACTACAGACCAGAGAGCCTGACGTCAGTACCGGGAAAAATGGTAGAAACCATCATAAAGAACAAAATTACTCAGCATGTAGATAGTCATGGCCTAATGGGAGAAAGCCAACATGGCTTTAGTCAAAGAAGATCTTGTCTTACTAATCTGTTATGTTTTTTTGAAGGTGTTAATAAACAGGTAGACAAAGGTGAGTTGGTTGATATAGTGTATTTGGACTTTCAGAAAGCCTATGACAAAGTCCCTCATAAGAGACTTTTGGCAAAACTAAAGAGTCATGGGATAGGAGGCAGTGTACTATTGTGGATCAGGAACTGGTTAAAAGATAGAAAGCAAAGGGTAGGGCTAAATGGCCAGTTTTCCCAATGGAGAAAGGTGAATAATGGTGTACACCAGGGATCTGTGCTGGGTCTGCTGCTTTTTGACATATTCATAAATGACCTGGAAAAGGGAATAACGAGTGAGGTTATCAAATTTGCAGATGACACAAAACTATTTAAAGTTGTTAAAACCCATGAGGATTGTGGAAATTTGCAAGAGGGTCTTGATAAATTGGTAGACTGGGCATCAAAATGGCAGATGAAATTTAATGTGGACAAGTGCAAAGTTATGCACCAAGGGAAGAACAACCCAGACTATGGTTACACGATACAAGTTTCCACATTAGGAGCTACCACCCAGGAAAAAGATTTAGGCGTCATTGTGGATAATATGCTAAAACCCTCCGCCCAGTGTGCAGCGGCGGAAAGCAAATAGAATCCTAGGTATCATAAGGAAAGGAATGGAAAATAAAACAAAGGATATTATAATGCCTCTGTATCGTTCCATGGTGAGACCGCACCTTGAATATTGTGTGCAATTCTGGTCGCCGCATCTTACAAAGGATATAGCGTTATTAGAAAAGGTTCAGAGAAGAGCCACCAAAATGGTAAAGGGGATGGAAGGATACCCCTTTCAAGAAAGCCTAAAAAGGTTAGGGCTCTTTAACCTATAAAAGAGACGGCTGAGGGGAGATATGATAGAAGTCTATAAATTAATGAACGGAGTGGAACGGGTAAACGTAGATCGATTGTTTACATTATCAGAATATAGGAAGACTAGGGGACATGCAATGAAGCTACAGGGTAAATTATTTAAGACTAATAAGAGAAAATATTTTTTCACTCAACGTGTAATCAAACTCTGGAATTTGTTACTGGAGGATGTAGTAAAAGCTGTTAGTGTAGCTGGGTTTAAAAAGGTTTGGACAAGTTCTTGGAGGAAAGGTCCATAAACCATTATTAAAAACGGACCCAGGATATCACTGCTTGACCCTATACAAGCATTGTAGAACCTGTGTCTTTTGGGGGAAACTGTTAGGTACGTATGATCTAGATTGGCCACTGTTGGAAACAGGATACTGGGCTTGATGGACTTTGGTCTGACCCAGTATGGCATATCTTATGTTCTTATGTTCTTATGTACTGTGGAGGGCAAACGGCTTGTTAGTGATTCCCCGACCATGGGATTTAATGTGAGAACGCAGTCTATGAAGGACTGCTAGTCCATACCTCCCCATCAGGGGTGTGGCCCAGAAGTGTAGACTGGTGATCTACCCCAATGCCGGGGTTTTCGCTGTGGCAGAGTGGACTAATGGAGGTTGGGAGGAAGGTGGAGGGAGGGTCGGGTAAGGGGGATGGGATTGTATGTATGGTTACTTGTTTCTAGGATTGTGTGGGTTGCAATGGGCCCCACTGATGTTTTGGGGAGACTAGGGGGAGGGCTGTAAGAGGGATTCGAGGGGAGAAAGGCTTGGGGGGGATACGGCAAGGGAATGGGTGTGGGGGGAGAGGAGTACCATGGGGGGGGGGGGCCTGCAGCACAAAGATAGATGTTCCTCTACTGAAAACAATGAGTGTAGCTCCAGGGCTGAGGCTGGGCAGCTCCTGGAGGACTTTGTGGTGAGTAGTGAACCTAGAGATGGCCCCTTAGTACAACATGCTGCGTAATATTAAAATAGTCTCTTGGAATGTGGGTGGGATTGGCTCACCTGTTAAGCGCACCAAAGTATTGCAGGCCTTTAAGCATAAGGGAGCGCACATTGCGTTTCTGCAGGAGACACACTTGAGCCCCACAGAGCACGACAAATTGACGCGGGATTGGGTGATGAAAATTTATGGGGCATCATCGGGGCCCAGGAAGGCAGGGATTGCAATACTTATCAAAAAGGGCCTGCCACTGGAGGTGATCAAATGTGAAGCAGACCCATGGGGGAGATTTATCTTCCTGCAGGCAAAATTATATACGGAGCATCTATGGATAGGGAATGTCTACGCCCCAAATGAGTATGACCATAAGTTTTTCCAGGACCTACTACAGTTTGTCTTGAGAGCCTGCCCAAGAAAGCTGATCCTAGCAGGGGACTTCAATTGCCCCCATGACCCACTGCAAGATAGATCGGAGAAAGAGGGAGGAGTGGCTCAGTGGTTGGGACAGGTTGGGGGTTCAATTCCCGCATGGGGACAAGCAACCTCAGGCTGGAGGGACTGGGGTCTCTAGTCCCATGGCCACTCCTTGCAACCTTGAGCAAGCCACTTAACCCTCCATTGCCTCAGGTACACTTAGATTGTGAGCCCTTCGGGGACAAGGGAATAAAAAGTACCTGTTAGTATACATGTAAACGCACTGATTCTAAAGAGCGCGGTATAAAAAATAAATAAATTAATTAATTAATAAAGAGGATGCTAGGGCATGGTCCAAAAAGAGTATAGGCTATCTGTGCAGGATGGGAGGTCTAGTGGACATGTGGTGGACCCTCCACCCTGGGCCCGTGAGTAAACCCATCAGTCTAGGACACATTTGACGTGGTCTCGCATTGATTACATTCTGGTGAATGAGGGAGGGTTTGCGCAGGTCACCCAAGCAGGGATTGGGACTGTGATTGTTTCAGATCATGGTATGGTCTGGGTGGCATGGGAAGCTTGAGACGCGGCCAAAGCAGGTTAGAGACTCCCTGCATATTTATGGGAGGACAAGGATTTAAGAGCATTTCTTGAGAAACAGTGGAATGACAACCCTCCGTGTACCCCACTCCTATTTTGGGAAGCAGCAAGGCGGTTGTGCAGGGCGCTTTCATTGCTTATAACATTCAGAGATGCAAGCACTTGGATCGCAGTCTCTTACTGTTAGAACGTACCTTGCAATCACTGCAGAGGAGACACAGTAGGTCTCCAGGGGAGGGTATCCATCAAGAGTACCTTAAGGTACAAGCTGCCCTCAATGATTTGCTTCAAATGAGAGCCATTATGTCATTACAATACCATAAACACCAGCTTTACAAATTTGATAACAGGTCAGGAAGGCTATTGGCTCAAGTGATGAGGGACTGGGGGGGGGGGGGTCGCACTTTGTCCCAGTTCTCAGAGGCGAGGGAGTGTGATGGATGCATAACCATCTGCGCCATATCGCATCAATATTTCGGTCTTTTTATGCCAAATTGTACACAGAGGAGGTTAGTGATCATAGTGCAGGCTAGGATTTTTTGGATGCTCTGAACCTACTGAGGTTGTCAGAGGAGGCCTTGGAGATGTTAAACGCTCCCATCTCAAGTGCAGAAATTCAGAAAGTGATCAGACAAAGCAAACTCCATAAAGCGCCAGGCCCTGATGGCTTTGAGTCGGAGTACTATAAGATTCTTGAGGCCAGACTTACTCCCACACTAGTGCAGATGTATGTAACTGTACTCCAGGCAGGATGTTTCCCTAGAGATATGAGATGTTCCGATATCACTGTGATACCCATGACCCTCCCTCCTATAGGCCCATATCTTTGATTAATTTTGATATAAAACTCCTGGCCTCTGTCTTGGCAAATAGGCTGAATCCAATTCTACCCTCCCTAATTTGCTTGCAGCAGGTGGGCTTTGTTCAGGGGTGGGATGCCACTTGTAACATCTCGCAGCTAATTCTAGGGATGGAGTACTGCATGAAGGAAAGTGTCCCGCTCCTTCTGGTGAGTTTGGATGCAGAGAAGGCATTCGACAGAGTGGCTTGGCCATATTTGTAGAACACCCTGCGGGGCTTTGGCTTCTTGGGCACCTTTTTGGATTGGGTCTGGATACTTTACACCTCCCCACAGGCGAGGGTGGTGGTGAATGGTGTGTTTTCTGAACCATTCTCATTGGAACGGGGAGAAGGCAAGGCTGCCCTCTCTCGCCCTTGCGCTTTGTACTTTCCTTGCAGCCTCTCCTGAAAGCGCTCCAGGGGGAGGCTCAGGTAGTGGGCGTGAAGATGGGAATGGAGGAATTGAAGCTTAGTGCATTTGCAGACAATATGCTCCTCTGTATGAGAGACCCGCAGACATCCCTGCCTCGAGCACTTTATATAATCGCTCAGTTCGGAGGGTTCTCAGGGCTGAAGATAAATCATACTAAGTCGCTGGCACTGGATGTGAGGAGGGAAGGTGTGGAAGATGTGGGCTGGAACTTTCCCACTGACATGGGCCAAGGGCTGTATCCAATACTTGGGGATCCAACTCCCAGATGATCCCAAGAGGCTATATAAGTATAACATCCCAGGTATGCTGGAGGGATCTCGCGTGAACTTTCAGAAATGGACCACCCTTCCACTTTCTCTGCAAGGGCATATAGCCTTATTTACAATGGCAGAGTTGCCGAGTTGGCTGTATGTACTCTGCCTGTTGCAAATATGGTGTTAACTACTGTAAGGACTGGAAGTGTTTTGATAGAAGTCTCAGTCATTTTCTTTGGAGAGGCAGGCGTGCTCGCATCCCCTTAGGACCCTGATGAGGCACAGGGGGGAGGTGGGATTGGAGCTTCCCTCACTGCGTAATTACAATCTTAGGTGTATGGTGCGACATCTGCTTGGGCTGTTGGCAGTTGAGGGAGGAT
Source organism: Ichthyophis bannanicus (assembly GCA_033557465.1). NCBI lineage: Eukaryota > Metazoa > Chordata > Amphibia > Gymnophiona > Ichthyophiidae > Ichthyophis > Ichthyophis bannanicus. The sequence continues at coordinate 241,058,241 of CM066040.1, read as the reverse complement.
GCACCTAGATTGGCTACTTGCCCCCTACCATCGCCTGTATGTCTTGCATTCCGCCAGGCAGTGTCTGCCCGCGGTGCTGCGCGGAGGAGTGTACATGGGTGCCCTGCAGGTGGCATGGCGTACCTTCGGTCAACGCTTCTCTTGGAATTGGAGGTGCTCCCAGCTGCTCCCCCTAGTGGGCAACCCTGAGTTCCCCCCGGGATTTCCTCGCTGGTCCTCCAGAGTTGGGCCCAGAAAGGTATAGTTTGTATTGGGGATCTTTGTATGGTGGGGGGGGGGGGCAGCTTTCAAAATTTGGGTGTGCAATATCAGCTAGATAACAATGATTTTTTCTGTTACCTGCAAATAAGGCATTATATTAGTAGCCTGATTCATTGGGCCCTGAACTCGTCAACTCCTGGGGGCCGAGAGCCCTGCTTGCAGAGTTGGCTGAGGGGTGTGCCTGGGCTAAGGAGCTTTGGGATTTGGTTCGGCCTGTGTGTGACCACAGTTACTTGGTGCTATTGGCAAAGAGATGGGTTGCAGATGGCACGGACAAGGTGACTCCAGAGTGATTGCAAACTGTTCTCATCAGAATCACCTCTAGTTTAAAGTGGGTCTAACTGCAGGAACTTCAGTACAAATTTGTATGGAGGGCTTATACACATGACGTGTGCTTACAAAGGAGGCTTATGGAAGGATGATAAGTGTCGGTAGTAAGGGACAGCTGCAGGGACACTGGCCCATAAATTTTTGTATTGCCAGACTTGCAGAGCCTATGGCAGCAGATATGCACCAGATTGGGTGGGATACTGCGGGTCACTGTGACCCCCTCTGCAGAAGTGTCTCTCTTTCATAGCTGGGAGTCGGGGGGACACTTGGTAGTCTCTAAAAAAAAATTACTCTTTGAAAGAGGCTTCCTAATGGTAAAAAGGGTATTGCTACGTCACTGGGTTGAAGTAGGTCCTCCGGGAGTGGAGCAATGGGAGCAGACACTTATGGATTTGATGCGTATGAAGAGGCTAACAGCAAAACAACTTGGGGGGAAACATTGGGAGCATTTTTTAGGGCTATGGATGCCTCTCATAGATATGCTGTCCCAAGGATAAGGAGGGCATTACTGAACGTATGAAAGGTGACCCCCACCTGTGAAGCAGGCTAACTCAGAGCCATGTCAGAGCCACGTTAGAAACTGTACCAACTCACATATGGTAGAGGCTGATGGGGAAGGAGAAGGATTACTGCTGCTGGGTGGGGGGTGGGGGGTGTGGAGAAAGGGGTATAGGGGTAAGGGTAGGGTAAAGGAGGTTAGTATAGCGGCTGATTGGAGATTTAGTAATAGGGGTTTGGAGGAATTGCTGGGATTGGGGTTTTGTTATGGTTGTTTGCTACATTTTAAGTGCGCTCATTTGGGGACATGTTCTGGGAGATTGGTTGTTAAGGTTGGTCTGTGACCTGTTTATGTGCGAAAACCTAATAAAGAGGACTTGAAACTAAATGTAGTTCTAGCATAGATGATGAAGTCGCCCTTTGAATCTTTGCAGTGTGTCTCATGAGAGATGGCATCTTTTAAAACACACTTCAGTGATGAAGATTCAATGGATGAGAGACATTTCAATGATGAAGATTCAATGGATGAGACACATTTCAATGATGAAGATTCAATGGATGAGACACATTTCAATGATGAAGATTCAATGGATGAGACACATTTCAATGATGAAGATTCAATGGATGAGACACATTTCAGTGATGAAGATTCAATGGATGAGACACATTTCAATGATGAAGATTCAATGGATGAGACACATTTCAATGATGAAGATTCAATGGATGAGACACATTTCAATGATGAAGATTCAATGGATGAGACACATTTCAGTGATGAAGATTCAATGGATGAGACACATTTCAATGATGAAGATTCAATGGATGAGACACATTTCAATGATGAAGATTCAATGGATGAGACACATTTCAGCGATGAAGATTCAATGGATGAGACACATTTCAGCGATGAAGATTCAATGGATGAGACACATTTCAATGATGAAGATTCAATGGATGAGACACATTTCAATGATGAAGATTCAATGGGCTCAGAAGGTGGCTTCATCACCTATGCTAGAACGTCTGCTAGACAAGTCCGTGAACGGCAAGCACTAGTATCATATAAGCTGCATACACTCGTTTTTCCAGATAGGTAGTACTTGGGACACATCCCAAGTTTCTACCAAAAGTAATATAGGCCTTTCTCATCAACCCATCAGTGGTTCTGCCCATTTTTGCCATAAGCTGCAAGCTCATTTGGCGACGCTCTTCATACCTGGTATTGAAAAGAACCTTCATACGGAGAACAGAAAAACATTTTAAGACAGCCCAGATTAAATAGGTTCTCAAGCACCCATAGCAGCCATGACGCTTAATATGTATGAATCTTGTCATCCTGCGATCCAAATGTATTTTAAACATTTCTAAAATGGTATCTATTTGGTTAATGGAATGTATTTAGCTTTACTACAGATTAGCCAGCCTTTTAAATCAGGATAAAGTGCCTGAATATAACTTATCTTGCCTTCCACTGAAAAGCTGAATCCAAAATAAATAACTGCATGTTCCTCAAATCAGAGGCATGACAGCATCAGTGGCCCATTTACAATCAAGCTCTGTGGAGGATATCTGGAAAGCAGCAGGTTATAAAACCCACCTTGTTGGGGCATACCGTTACATTCCACTACTGCCCGGGTCATGCATCCAGAAGGATCCATGACTTTGGTCAATCGGTATTAAGAAATCTCTTTTCATTACTCGATCACAAAGATAAAAAAAGAACCCAACACAGCTTATTGCTCTGAACAGTTACGGAGGATCACATGTTTATATGAACTCCCTGTAACACAGGTTTGCACTTCAGTGCAACATCCCTGATACAACCTTTAGCTGGGGGAGGACCCCAACTGTGTGGCTAAATCGTCCTGCTTGTTGACAGAGAAAAGTGAAGTGGTTTACCTTTAATGGGGGTTCTCCATAGACATCAGGATAAATTAAACTCACAGTTCAGCCCATCTGTTCAACAGTTGGCTCCAAGCTGAATACCAGCTGAAGTCGTGGCGTAGGGGTGGCAACACGTGGAAATAACACATGCTGAGAAGCTTTTTCTAGTTAATTCTAAACGCTGAGACAACTACTCCAACTATTCCTACCTTTTTGAATAGTTATTCCTCTGTATATACAGTCAAACCTCGGTTTTCATGATTAATCCGTTCAAAAAAGTCTGACTAAAACCGAAACGGACTAAAACCGAAGCAAGATTTCCCATAAGAAATAATGTAAATTCAATTAATCCGTTCCAGACACCCAAAAATATTGACAAAAAATACATTTTATAGAGAATAACTATCTTTAAATGACTAATGAAATGGATAAATGAGCATGTAACATCACTTTTACCTTTATTGAAGACTTTTGTTGGCATATGGGACGCACTCCAGCCAGCTCCAGCTGCTCTCCCCTCTGGGGATCGAGCAATCACCACCAGCAGCGGAGGTGGGAACAGCCATCTTGGCCGTCTGCACAATCGGGGCTCCAGCCTGCCTTTTAACTTAGCAGCCATCACACCCAGTTACCAAGCTCACAGTGTCAGGAGAGGTAGTGCCAATGTCAGCAAAAGTAAGGGCACCAGAAAGAGGACAGTGCCCGAAGTCACACCAGCCTGTAGGGCAGCCACTCCTACACAGTGTCGGGAGAGGTGGAGAGGCAGTGTCAGCCAAGCAGCAGGCAGTTGAGAAACAGTGGGACAGAGAGTCTTAGGCTGCCTCCGGCCCCCCTAAGGTAGTCGCCTGACACAGGTGAGAGTCAGAGAACAGCGTGGGGCTGTGCCAGCAGGAGCCTGCAGCTGCAGACTGCAAGGTTTCAAGGAGAGGCCGCGTGTGCAGGCCTGCAGGACACCCAGAATCCAATCGGGAGGGCAGGGGCCCCGGCGGGAGACTGGGCCACCAAGGAGAAGCAGATTCGGAGCAGGCAATAGTGAGGGCTCAGCCCGCAGGCCCCACAGGAGCCTATCAGGCAGCTTTCTTCTGTGCCGGATACCGCGGCTGGCAGCAGCGTCAATCGGGGGAGAGTCTGGGGCAGGAAGCAGTTTCGGGCAGGCCACGCTGGAGCGTTGAACTCCTCGGCTCCCCAGAGGTCCCGCAGAATCGCTGGCTCACGCTAATCCATGGCAGGTAAGGGGGTGGGGGGGGGGGAAAAAAGATGTACGAAAACCGAGACAACGTACGAAAACCGAAACAAAATCTTGATGAAAAAAGTCAACGAAAACCGAATCGTACGAAAACCAGGGCATACGAAAACCGAGGTTTGACTGTAACTCTTTTCTTGTGGTGGCCCAACAGTTCACTTTGTTTTTTAGCTTCCAACTCAATCTGAACTGGGCACTGGTGGGCTACAGTACCATGAACCTTCATTTGCAACTACATGGGGGGGGTGGGGGGGGGGAGGAGGAGTTCCCTGTCTTACAAACCCACTCTTCCATCTAGCCTAACATTGCTATGGAAGGCCACTGACCAAGGCTCTCTGGAATCAAGTATGAATGCACCCCAGGTCTGGCCACTAGATGTCACCCTTGTGATGACTGGGATTCTCTCCCAGATCCTGCGTATACTGCTTTCACTATGTCCCTAACCCCAACAAAATGCAAGTTTAGAAATATAATCCAGACTGTCCACATGCACAGCACTTCCAAGGGACCATTAGTCCGGTCCCTTTTTACTCCCCATTTCTTGAGGCAGACTTGTTTCTCTTTTTTTTTTTCAGTTTTTCAACTTGAACAGCACTGTCTTGTTGACATAAGTAGGATGTTCGGTAACTAGTAGCTGCAAAACTCATATATTCAATAAATTGATTATGCTGGATTTACAAACTATTCTATTTCTTATTTTTCTAGACATGGAGATGACTTAATAGTAACACCATTTGCACAGGTAAGATATTGGGTATTCTCCTTCCTTTCGTTATGATGTGATTAAATGCTATAAAATGGTTTGTTTCTGAATGTTTTAAACTGTCATATTAAACAACTGTGTGGTGTATTTATACTTACTTTAGGTACTTGCAAGCTTACGCAGTGTGAGAAATAACTTCACATTACTGACAAATCTACATGGGGCGCCAAACAAGTAAGTTTTTGGTGGACTAATAAATTTACTCTGAAATCTAGTCATGTCCTTTGAAAACTTTGTTTTATAAAAGAAAAGCAATAGGTTCCTTCGGTGCAGTATATCATGGTTAATATTTGTCCAGCTACATGTCTATACACTATTCTGTCCTCTCTGACCATCCCCTACGTACCCCAACATTGTCAAGTCCTCCCTTCCCCCTTATGCGCTAAGTACGAATCCACACGCCACTCTGCCTTCTTTTACATTGCACCTGCTCTCTGGAACTGCCTCCCCTCCCAGCTTCACTTAGAGTCCTCATTCCCCAGGTTCAAGAGTCTCCACAAACCCACCTCTTCGTCCAAGCATATGTTATAGCCCTTCCCAGTGAAGTGCAGCTTCAAAAGAAGCCTCAGCCTTTGTTTTCTAGTTCCTTCATGATCTTTTTCTTTCCTGTTCTACTCTGGGAGAGCAGACAGAGATTCATCCAGTCCTCTTGTCTTCTCAAGTTCCTTTCCTTTTTCCTACATGTGTGATGTGTTGTTTTTATTGTAAACTGCTCTGTCTGCCTAGCAGAGGGCGGTATATCAAGCTCAAGTAAACCATAACCATTAGTATATGCCAAAGCTTTCTAAGATAATTCTTAGCAGGCTACTTGTACAACTTATATTATAGTTTTGCCTTGAGGCTGAGATTAATATCCTTGCTCTTGTGAAGGATGCCATGAGATCTTCAATGTTCACAAATTAATTAAAAATCTCGTCACAAAGACACCACCTTCCATAGCGTAATGGCTCCTAACACTTTGCTAAGATATTGGTTCAGCACTTATGAGCATCCCTATCTAAGCTGACACCTATTGCATCCATGTTTCTCGTTGCAAAAATGTAATGTGTGCCTTCAAGTCAGTCCTGACTCCTGGCGACCCAAAAGCTCCTGGGTTTTCTTGGCAGTGGAGGGTTAAGTGACTTGCCCAAGGCCACAAGGAGTGCTAGTGGGAATTGAGCCCTGGTTGCTTGGTTACCAAGCCAGTGTTCTAACCACTAGGCTACTCCTCCACTCCATGTTTCTTGTTACAAACCCTGAATAGGACATACGTAATCAGACCTGTCAATCTGATGAGGTCTCAGGGGCAGGGCCGGCCCGTCCATTGAGCAAGAATGTTTTTTGCACAGGGCCCCGCGTTTCAGGGGGCCCCGCGCAAAGAACATTCTGCTTTTTTTTTAAATTAAATTTTAAAAAAAAACCTGTCTCTGGCTGCTGCCGCGTCCGTCGCAGCAGCGGCAGAATGGCGTGTCCCGCGGGGCCCCTTCTCCTCGTCGAGCCCTCTGCAAGGGCTTTCAGATTCGCGAAGGGAGAGTGCTCCCTCGCGTCTCTGTAAAGCCCGCAGGGGCTAATGGGAAATTTCCCATCTGCCCCTTTAGACGCGAGGGGCTGATGGGAAATTTCCCATTAGCCCCTGCGGGCTTTACAGAGACGCGAGGGAGCACTCTCCCTTCGCGAATCTGAAAGCCCTTGCAGAGGGCTCGACGAGGAGAGGGGGCCCCGCGGGACACGCCATTCTGCCGCTGCTGCGACGGACGCGGCAGCGGCAGCAGCTAGAGCCAGGTTTTTTTTTTTTTTTTAAATTTGCCGAAAGGGAAGGGAAGGGAAGGGGGGGGGCTGATGGAGGCTGTCTGGAAATGTGCGAGGGGGAGGGGTTTGGACTGGAAATGGGGAAGGGGGGGGGTTAGGAATGGAAATGGGGGAGGGGGGGGTTAGGACTGGAAATGTGCAAGGGGGGGTTAGGACTGGAAATGTGCAGGGGGGGGTTAGGACTGGAAATGTGCAAGGGGGGGGGTTAGGACTGGAAATGTGCAAGGGGGGGGGTTAGGACAGGAAATGGGCTGGAGGGGGGGTTATGACGGGAAATGGGATAGGGGGGGTTAAGACTGCTAATGGGCTGGGGCTGATGGAGGCTGACTGGAAATGGGGTGAGGGGGGTTAGGACTGGAAATGGGCTGGGGGGGTTAGGACTGGAAATGGGCTAGGGGGGGTTAAGACTGCTAATGGGCTGGGGCTGATGGAGGCTGACTGGAAATGGGCTGGGGGGGTTTAGGACTGGAAATGGGCTGGGGGGGTTAAGACTGGTAATGGGCTGGGGGCTGATGGAGGCTGTCTGGAAATGGGGTGATGGGGGGGTTAGGACTGGAAATGGGCTGGGGGGGTTAAGACTGGTAATGGGCTGGGGGTTGATGGAGGCTGACTGGAAATGGGGTGATGGGGGGTTAGGACTTGAAATGGGCTGGGGGGGTTAAGACGTAATGGGCTGTGGGCTGATGGGGGCTGTCTGGAAATAGGGTGATGGGGGTTAGGATTGCTAATGGGCTATGGGGGGGGGTTAGGACTGCTAATGGGCTATGGGGGCGCTAGGACAGGAAAAGGGCTGATGGGGAGGGGTTAGGACTTGAGGTGGGCTGATGTGGTTAGGACTAGTAATGGGCTGTGGGCTGATGGGGGGGTTAGGACTGGCAATGGGCTATGGGGGGCTGACTGGAAATGGGCTGATGGGGTTAAGACTGGAAGTGGGCTGATGGGGGGTTAGGACTGGTAATGGGTTATAGGGGGGGCTTAAACTGAAAATGGGTTGATGGGGGGCTAGGACTGGTAATGGGTTGGGGGATTGCTATGACTGGAAATGGACTGAGTGGACGGGGAGGCTTGAACTTCAAATAGCTGATGGGGAGGGAGCTTGGAATGGAAATGGGCTGTGAGGGAAGGGAGCTAGAACTGAAAATGGGCTGATGGAGCAGCTAGGATAGGACTGGAAATGGGCTGTTGGGGGGAGCTAAGATTGGAAATGGGCTGTGGTGGGGGCTTGAATTGAAATGGACTCATGGAGGGGCTAGAACTGGAAGTAGGCTCATGGGGGGGCTTGGACTGGAATTGGGCTGAGTGGAGGGGAGCTAGGATTTGACATGGGCTGATGGTGGGGCTAGGAAATGACTAGAAATGGGCTGATGGGGGGGCTAGGATTGGAAATGAGCTGATGAAGGGACTCAGACTGAAAATGGATGGGGGAGCTAGGACTGGAAATGGGTTGATGGGGGGCTAGGACTGGAAATGGGCTGATGCAGGGACTAGAAGGGAATGGATGCTGGGTGAGAGTGGAACTAGAAGGGAGCTGATGTTGGGGGAGGATTAGAATGGGATGGGGCTGGGAGAGTAAAATGGAGAGGGGAAAAATATTTTGTGTGGGAGGGATGAAAAATCTACAATTGGCCGGGTATTGGGAGAGTAAGTGGGGATTGAGGATGGAGGGGTAAAATTTTTGTGGATGAAATAAGAATGAGGAAAGAGCAAAAGGATAAAGATTAGTATGTTAAAGCAGATGTAGAGAGAGAGGATGGAAAGAAAACTAGAAGAGAGAAGAAAGGACAAATGGACAGCAGACGATGGAGAGTTAGCAGAAAACATGAAGAAACCAGAAGAAAGTGGCTGGAGCAATTGCAACTGAAAAAAAATGCACAAAAGGTAGAAATATATCTCTTTATTTTGAATTTATTAACTGGAATATGAAAGCTCTGGGAAATGTGCATCATTAACGTCTGCGCTTTGTTTGGTACAAGAGGAAATTGATTTATAGTTTTATTTCTACAGTGTTGTTGTACATTCCAAGTTTGGCTTTTGGGGTTCCCAGTTTAATTATTGCCTTCCTGTTTCTAAATTGCGATTCCTTGTTTGGTGATGGTCTATGTTCTGCATGTGTAACTGAGCTGAGGTATTCTGTTTATGTAATTCCTATTTGACATTGCCACTTGTTCTCTTTCCCCAGTATTCTCTGAAATGTACTGGTTTAATATTTGCAGTGTTTCCTTTTGATAGGTAGGGTCTGGTGCTTTGTGAGTCCTGGTAATGCTGTCAGGATACAGCGGGTTTGCTATGGGTTCTAAATGGGCAGCGTTTGTAGTAGTTCCTAATGTGCCTGGCGGTTGGCACTGGATTATAGTAATGTAGAAATCTTTTAGTCTTTCTTTATCCATACACTCATTAAGAGACATGTTTACTAAAAGTTAGTGTATGGTAACATTATGCAAATATTTATGCAAATAAGGCCACTTATGCAAATGAGGCCCCGCACCGAGTCTCCGCACATGGCCCCGCACCCCCCTTGGGCCGCCCCTGCTCAGGGGATCAAAGCCTAAGATGGTATGGTTGCAGGCTTTTATATTTTCTGTTGTGAAATACCTAAACAAAATCACGTATATCAATAAACTAATCCTAGGATGAGTCACATTCTTGACAGTATCCTTGTATACACCTACTTAAAACTCTTACCAATCAAACCCATGTTACGTGGTCAAATATCCTGTCTCTGGAAGTCAACTAAAGCCCTGGCAACTTACATTGCACTCCCATAAATAACCCCAACAATTTATGTGTATTAAGAGAGCTCAGAACACTCTTCACTAAAGTTTCTCTGTTTTTTTTAATGTCTTGCTTTCATATGAGGCACTCCATGGGCCTCTCTCTCTCTCTCTCTGATCTTCCTTCTTGTTTTTTTCTCAGCTTGCTGTTTATCATGAAGCCTTTCACAAATCAAAGCTTATCTTTATTCTCTTAACCCAGGCTAAGGTTTTCATTAGATTTATATATCTGTAGATCTCTTTGCAGAAACAGAGCATCAGCCTATTACTTCTTCAGGGAAGCTGAGAGGAGACCAACAGCACGTATGGAGCCAGTGCCAATGAATCTAGAAGCTTTGGTTACTAACCATTACCGAGGAATTGGCTAACGTACCTATGCTACTGTCTTCTAATTGCTGTCCTCTGATTTTAATGAAATGAAAATGTTGTAATCTGCATTAACATAGGGAACCTTAGATCCACTGTGGATCACATAAACAATTATAGCAAAACAAATACAAGAGGGAATTTAAAATAAACAAATGTTCTACAAAGCAAAAGCTAGAAATAAAAGCACGATAAAAAACACAAAGCAGGACCTATAAATGACCAGGCATAAGTCATAACCTGTCATCAAAATAGCCACAAAAGAGGGGCCCCATCCCCCCCCCCCCTCCAAACTGATTCTGGGTATCAATCAACCTTCAAACATTAGGGGATGGCAGTACTAACAAATGATTCTGACTTGACTGCAAAGCTTGTGCAATGACAACTGCAACCATTGAACAAGATAACTAGGCATCGTCTCTCAAAACTCTGGATCCACCACCAGTGGGGTGCCTAAAGTAAGGGGGTAGCTCTGTCATATGCCTATATCCAGTAAATGCCCCGGCACAGCCAGAGAAACCTAATGATGCAGAGAGCGCCTAGGATACATTTTAAGCCCTAATCTGCACAACATTCCATCCATTCTGTCAGAGGTCATCTTCCAGGACTCCACCAGAACCAGCACATTTCAGCTTTACTGTAATGCATACAGCTCAAATCCCAAATCATGGTACCTAATTACTACTACTGCCGAACATTTGTATAGCGCTACAAGACGTACACAGTGCTGTACAGACACATGTAAGATGATGTGGTTGCAGGCTTTTATATTTTCTGTTGTGAAATACCTAAACAAAATCATGTATATCAATAAACTAATCCTAGGATGAGTCACATTCTTGACAATATCCTTGTATACTGTCATGGGCTGAATCCACTTAAAGCTCATACCAGTTGTTAAGGAAAGATACTGAACAAAATTGATGTCAAATTAACTCCTTGGAGACCCTGTTCACATTACCCCAGTGATTTGTTCACCCATTTTTACTCTCTCTAATTTATTAGACAGAAAGAAAACCACTACAAAATTATGCCCTAAATCTCCAAATTCAGCAACTGGGATAGTGACGTAGTATGATCCACTAAATTGAAAACAAATGAAAGATCTGTTTGCATAAAAGAAGCAGACCTTATGCAAAAGGCAAAAAACATCTAATAATGCCGTTAAAACTGTCTTGGCACTGAAACTTCTCTTAAACCCTAGCTGTGCAGAGTCAAATATATTCATCCAGGAAGTCCCAGAGTTGCACAGCAGTTTAGCCAAAAAATCAAGTTTGAAAATGGATAAAAACTGGCTCAAACTGATATAGCCAGTGATGATTGTTTTCTTTTGAACACTGGTACTGCTATAGCTGATTTTAATCTGTGGATAAACATCAGACAACAGAAATTTGTTGACAAAGTCTACCAAATCCACTATACCCTCTGACACCCTTACAAATACATTAGCATGGCTCCAACACTTGCCCTGTTTGCGAACTAGGGGTCGTAACCCTCATCACCTCCTCAAACCAGAACCAGTGCACCTATCCTTCTGGTGTCTGCTGCAAGTCCAAGGGGCCCTTTCATAGTTGATTCTTAGTCAGAATCAAATCTGTGTCCAAGGAATGTAGAACTAACTAGTTCAGGTCATAACATCAGTTCTGCTCCAACCACACTAATTGCTGATTTTGGAAAAGGAGCTATTGTAGTTCCAATATGTAGCACTAATCTAAAAACCAAATCTAAAAATATGGCCATATCTAAGTGTGCTTCTTGCCATACAGTCACTTGAAGTGATAAAATGGCATGTTTAAAGATTATTTATTTATTTAGACAGATTTGTATGCTCACCTTATCCTTCAATCAAGGTGGTCACGTCACATCACAAATGGAGGGTTACATTTAACATTAGGGTACGTGTAAACATTTAGACAGTAAAGTTACTTATCAGCATTTAGACAGTACAATTGAAGGTAACATTTAACATGAGGGTATTTAATAACGCGGTATGATAAACTTGTGTGTGTGGATAGGATGGGTGCGTGCTTAGTTGGCGGCAGAAGTAGTATTTCAGTATGGGTATGGGATGTTGCCTGGATGCTCATATGTTTCTATAAATAAAAACGTTTTGAGGTCTTTGTGGAAGTCTTTGAGGTCATCTAATGCCCTCAGGTTCGTTGGGAGGGAGTTCCATAGTGTGGATGCCAGTAGTTATGGTGCTCTTTTTGAAGTTGTTTGTTTGGTTTTGTGATAGCCTGCAGGTGTGCCGATCATGTTGTCATTATTGATTCTTCTTGGTCTGTTGCTGATATCCCTTGTTATAACATTTTGGAGTACGTCTGCTGAGAGATGGTGAATGACTTTGAAGATGATCATGATTGTTTTGTATTTAGCTCTTGCCACCATTGGGAGCCAGTGCAGTTGTTGTAGGACAGGAGTGATGTGCTCGGTCCTTGGTGTATCTGTAATGATGCGTGCTGTGGTGCTTTGTACCATCTGTAGTGGGTGGAGTGTCTGCTGAGGAAGGCCTTGATATAGTGAGTTTCCATAATCAAGCAGTGGTGTAATGAGTGCTTGGCACACTGTGCGGAAGTGGTCCTGACGGAGCATTGGTTTGATTTGTCTGATTGTTTTCAATCGTTGATAGGCCTTGTTTGCGGTTTTGGTGATGTGGGATTTCAGGTTCAGTGCTCTGTCTAGTGTGATGCCCAGATATTTAACTTCTTCTTTGACTACTATGTGTTTGTCTAAGATGCTGATAGTTTGTGGAGGTATGAAGGTGGGGTTCCTGGTGACGAACATTGCCTCAGTTTTATCGTAGTTGACCATTAAGTTGTTGGCTATGAGCCAGTCATTCATGTCTTCAAGGCATTTGGTTATTGTTGTGGTGTTTAGTGCTAGTAGGTTGATTGGAGCATACACCATGATGTCATCAGCATAAATGTGACTGTGACGTTTGTGGTGCTTGATGATGTTGCATATGGGCTGTATGTAGATGTTAAAGAGCATTGATGATAGAGCTGAGCCCTGAGGTATTCTCTACGTGACGGGGAATTGTGGTGATTTCTTTTGGTCACATTTGACTTGTTGCATTTGCCCTTCCAAGTATGATGTAAACCACTTCAGGATGTTCTTGCATAGTCTTATCTGTTGTAAGCATTGCAATAGCTTGGTGTGGGACACTGTGTTGAAGGCCGCCGAGATGTCCATGAACATTAGCAGGAAGCCGTTTTTTATGTTGTCTATGCCTCTTAGGAAATTGTCAAAGAGGAAGGTGAGTAGTGTTTCCACGCCGTGTTGGGGCTTAAATCCATGCTGATGTATGTCCAGTAGGGCATTTATGTCAATATGGTCCTGAAGTTGCCTTTGCACTGCCTTTTCCACGATTTTTGCAAGGAATGGCAGGCTGGAGATGGGACGGTATGATTTTGGTTCGGAGGGGCTCAGATTGCTACTTTTAAGTATTGGTCATATCATTGTGTGCTTTAGGGGTTGTGGCATGTATCCTTGTTGGAGTGAATCTTTGACGATTTTTTGAATGTGATGAGAGAGATCATAGTCCAAGGACGTTGCTGTCTACATCAAAACTGAAGTTACTTAACATTAAAATCCTTAGCCGTGCCACCGCCAGCGAAGTGAATAGCTTTCTCAATTTAATGCTGCTTAAAGCTACAGAAATGAATTTTGGAACAAATTAATGATCCACCTAATGTGTGCAGGTAGTATGCGCATAAGTTACCTCATCAAAACTACAAACACATATTTACACCTGCTCTTTCCTCCACATATAGTTATCCCAGAATTTTACATTCTTGCTTTTGAAAATGGAAATGTAAGTACATAAGTCTAAACCCTGCCACCACTCTGCCCCAGGAATTCCTCTGCTCGAGCAAGTGAAAATGTCAAATAGCATTATGAAGGCAATTTTCTAAGGGTTGCCTAGATTTATGGGTGTGTAAATCATGCTGTTTGGCGACTTACACTTCAGACCGATAGCATGTACTTTTACTTTGGCTATGCAGAGAAGTGAAGCTTAGGCAGAGGGCAAATTTATGGACATAAATTACAAAATACCATAAGTTATGTGCAATCAAAAATTTGTTGTTGTCGTTAAGTGCCGTCAAGTCTGTGTTGACTCATGGCGACCCTCTGGATAGTTGTCTTAAACTGTGTTCGATCTTCAGTCAGGTAGCTCATTGTTGACAGAGTGGCACGCATAGCTGTTGTTGTTGTATCGATCCATCTCATTGCTGGCCTTCCTCTTTTGCATTGGCCTTCTACCTTGTCAAGCATGATGTCTTTCTCTTATGATCTCTCTCTTCGCATGATGTGTCCAAAGTATGAAAGTAAAAGTCTTGTCATCTGAGCTTCTAAAGAAAGCCTAGATTTGATCTCCTCTAGTACCCACTGATTTGTTCTTTGAGCAGTCCATCCTATACACAGTATTTGTCACCAGCACCATAATTTAAAGGCATCGATTTTCTTCCTGCCTATCTTTTTCACTGTCGCATCCATATGATGTTATTGAAAATACCATCGAAAATGAAATAGTCACCAAAGTTACCCCATAGAATTTTAAACTTTTTGTCGGATAATGCCGAGGGAGGGGAGAACCATTACTCATCCACACCAGACGGCAATGTCCATTTTAATCAGCAAGGTTCAAAACGTTTTTTGTAAACATGACATATCACAATACTTATTACAAGCAGTGAGAATGTTCATCAATGAAGTCATAAACTACACGATGTGCACGTTTCGGGGAAAAAAAACCCCTGTATCAAGTGCTATAATACTGCCTCCATGATGTCCCAACTGTCATAAAAAGCAGCGGCTTCCTACGGTGGTTCTTCTAAAGGACAGCTGTATACAGGATTGGTTGAACTGTTAAATCGCTCAAAATTGAACCACCAATGAAAGGAGGGAACTCCCCATCATCATCAGAGAGACCCTACTCTCATTGGAGAAAATTAAAGCAGGCTAAACCAATCGATCTCCTGATTTAGACCAAGGTGCTGAACTGTGTTCAAAATGTAAATCCAGCGCTGTTCTAGCCACTGCAAGCGGGAGACATGATCACTGCCCCCCCCGAGGATCATATGGAACATGGTCAATAACACTCCAATGTAAATCATTAAAATGATGATGGTGTGAAATACAATGGTCCACTATAGGAGCCGAAAGTACTTGTAAACCCTGAAACCACTCCAGATAGCACAGAACACTGTGGCTCGCACTATAATGAAAGTTTCAAGAACCGAGCATATAGCTCCAATCCTATATCACTTACATTGGCTACCTATCTCACAGAGAGTCAAATTCAAGGGAATGCTAACCACTTTAAAGACCATAAACAACATTGCCCCAACATACCTCACCTCCCTAATCTAAGCTCAACAAGAAGTAGAAGGAATGATATGAGGAACCTTCTGTCCATCCCGACAGCTTCTAGAAATGCAAACCAATCAACAATTAACAGGGCCTTCTAATTATTCTCCCCCATTCTATGGAACTCTCTTCCAAACAGCCTTTGTGAAACAAAGGACCTAACCACTTTCAGAAAGAAACTCAAAACTCTATTATTCACTGAATCCTACCAATCCATAATGGATAAACCGGACCCAATCTAATGAACATTTAACAATTCTTACAACACTATCACACCTCTCCTTTACATAGGCCACCTTGATGTAATTTATCATGCTACATATCAATTCTACAGTGATACCTCAAACCTATAAATAGTTGGCCACTTGTTTCATTCTAACGGCCGAGTATGTATTAGTTTAAGTTAAGATTGTTATTGGGTTAACTATTCTATTCCTTGTTCATTGTAAACTACCCAGGCAGTGCACTTTGGTTCTCTATAAACTGCCTTGATTATGTGATAAACCGGTATATAAGGCAGACAAATAAATAAATACTTTCAGAAGGAGAACACCCTCTAGCTGGCCATGATTTTGAAGGGGTCAGCTGACTATCCTAATAACTCAGGGCACTGGAGGATCAAATCTACCTTTGCTCACATATCTTATAACATTTTCCAAGGGACACTACGTGTGTTGTTACTTTTTGAAAATGAACTGCAAGATTCATGAGTGCAAGAACAACAATGCGGCGTTGGTAGCGTATACATTTACGTGCAGATACTCCCGGCCAGTTTTATAAGCACTTACTTCTGCAGTAAAATGCTATTTTACCCACAGAAAAGATGTATTTACTTGTTTTTCTTGTCTATTTGTTTCATGCAATGACCCAGGAAACAGTTTGTCAAATGACCTCCTTAAGCAATAAGAGGCACATTCCAACATGTGCATCGAGGTCCCTGTGTGCCCGATCGGAATCAGGAGACACAGAGGTAGACCCAATTCCGATCCCATGGGGGCTATACGTGTCCTGCAGGATCAGAATTGGATCTAGGGTCTGTGCATGTAGGCTGGGACCTGATTCCGATCGGCTGTACGTACAGGCCCATGCCTGGCTAACTCAGTCAGACTCCTGAATGGAGCCGCAGTGCCATGGCATCCTGTTGCCAAAGCACCATTGCTCCATTCAGGAGCCGCGATCCCTGGCCGCTGCCACTCTTTCCTTTTCCCATAGCCCGCCCCCCCCCCCCCCCCCCCCGATCTGGCCTTCCATGGCCAGGGTCGGGCGGCAGGGAACTCCGCTCACTTCCTCACCTCACTTGAGCTGCCTGGGCCTGCTGTCCCCCGATATTCAGGGGGACATATTCTACCTCTGAGGTGGACTAAGTCCCCCATGCAGTCTTCTGAGCCCGGACATACAGGGCTGACTTCAGAATCAG
Source organism: Ichthyophis bannanicus (assembly GCA_033557465.1). Classification (NCBI taxonomy): domain Eukaryota; kingdom Metazoa; phylum Chordata; class Amphibia; order Gymnophiona; family Ichthyophiidae; genus Ichthyophis; species Ichthyophis bannanicus. The sequence continues at coordinate 241,041,550 of CM066040.1, read as the reverse complement.
TCCTGTACATCCAGGGTTGCAGACTGCCCTCTGCCTGCTTACCTCCGCCTCCGCAATGCCCCCTCCCGCTCCTATGTAAGCCTCCCTGTACAAACTCCTTGTTCATACAGGGAGGCTTTTGACAGGGCTGGTAGGGGGACGAATAGCGGGGATGGACGTCCCAAAAGGACATTCATCCCCGCTATTCACAGGACAGAATGGACCCCTAATTGTCTAAGACCTTTCCATAGGTAAAACAATGTTGGTTGTACAAAATATTAAAAAAAAAAAAATTGCCCTCCTTGTCTGTGGTTAAAGTTAATAAATAAAAACAAAAAAAGAGAGTAAGGTGATTCCTTTTTATTGGATTATCTTAATACATTTTTGGACCTGCTTTAGAAAGTTAAAACCCTTTTTCCTCAGGTTAGGGTAGTATGAGCAAAAAATGACAATACCAGATAGAGGAATCACAAAAGCATTCTAATGATAATCCGAAGGGGAAAAGGTATGGGGGGGGGGGGACAGTGGGAGAGATGGGCGGGGTTACACCTGCTGTGCCTTTATATGTGTAGTGTTCCCTGCAGTGAGAAGCTGCATTTCCAGGGGTGGGATTAAGGAGAGTCTTGCTCTTGCATGCATATGGGGGGTGGGGGGGGGGAGTGTTGTAAATGTTTTATTTTTTGCAGCATTCCAAACACATCTAAAACATGTGTGTTTTTATACAGACAGTATTCCTGTCATGTTTTGTTTTAGATTTTCAGAGCAGAGGTTGTTTGTTTTTGAGATGTTTTGTTTTAAGACAATTTGATGTCACCATCCCACATAGCAAGCATGTTCATCATTCAACCTACGACTTTGTAAAATTCCCAGAAATGGGACCACACCCTGTTGTACATATCTGCTTTTGTTTTACCATGTGCATGACGGCTTCCCCATCTTATCCATACCCAGAGCTTGAGCTCTCCTTACCTCCATCCAAAGCAGCACTATTGAATATTGGGCCCCATGCATTAGCTGAGAGACCAGTTTTTTGGTTGGTTCCCTTACTGAAACATTATCGCATACTCCCAGAAAGCACAGCTTGAGTGAAAATGGAATGTCATGCTCAACCAACCTTGACACTTCGGTGGTTCGCTCTCTCCAGAAATTACGAACATAGGGACTTGACCACCATATATGCAAGTATGTTCCTTCCAAGCCATACCCCCTTCATCATGTGTGAATGGCTCTTTTTGCAAAGAGAACCAGGTACAGTCAAACCTCAGTTTTCGTATGCCCCAGTTTTCATAAGCTTCAGTTTTCAACGACTTTTTTTGTTGCGATTTTGTCCCAGTTCTCGTACATCCGCTCAGTTTTCGTACAATTTAAAATGGTCCGTACCGGGGGGGGGGGGGGGGGGGGGGGGGGCGCACAGTACAGTATTTAACTTGTTTTTGAGATCCAGACCTCTTTGCTCTCAGCGATCCTGAGCTTGAAAATACAGTACTGTACTGTAGCAAGAATCAAGGAGTGAGAGTGTGGCTGGTCTGATGCTTCCGACGCTCAATTAGGGGACTCCCTGCTGATGGCAAAAACTTTGAGGGGTCTTTCAAACTTGCCAGTCCTGCTGCTGCTGAGCATTTTTTCCAGCTTGCAATCTGCTTTTGGGATAGAATCGGAAGCGGGGAGTCGGCGATCAGATTACAGTACAGTATCTGTGTGTGTGCTGTTCTGTGATGATCGGGTAGGTGAGAAAAGTGACAGGAGCTGTTCTGCTGCCTGGCTGAGACTTCAGGGGCCCGTGCTGCTGCAGCCATTGCCACATGGCTCTGGAACGCATGCTCAGCTCTGTGTTCCAGGTTGCCTGAGCAGGAAAGTGGTGTTTCCGGTGGCTGTGGCTGGCGCCTTTACTGAAGGCTTTTTTTTTTTTTTTTTTTTGTGGATCCTTCTTGTTTTTTTGTTTTTTGTTTTTTTAAATTCCTGTGCCCGATCTCCTCTCTGGGTGTCTGGCTGAAGATCTGCATCTTGATCATTGTGCCATGCGGCTGATCTCTCTCCCTTCTCCTAAGCAGTTTAACCGATCTGTCTGCCTAAAATACGTCTGGAGCACCATCTTGTGGCCAGAAGTGGGATTGTATTTTGATTCTCTTTCTGATTGACTGCAAATTGCTAAAAGTTCTCATTGTGCCTTGACACAGACTTTGAGGGGAGCGGTGATCTGAAAATGGTCCATACCAAACTCGTCCGCCTGCCCGCGTGACTCGGCCACTCATTTCCAGCACCCACACAAAGCATTCCATGTGTTCGTAACTCAGTCTGCCTTTGTTTCTCGTTGAGTGAGCGTCACCCCACGCATTCATTGAGTGCGACTGCTGAATAAGCCACCATGGCGCCAAAGAAAGTTCCAAGTGACAGCCCTTTGATGATAAAGAAGGAGAGAAACACGATAGAATTCAAGAAAGAACTTGTAGCAAAGTACAAAAGTGGCGTACGCGTTGCCGATCTCGCCAGGATGTACAGGAAGTCCGCATCAACGATCAGTTCCATCCTGGTGAAGAAAAATGAAATCAAGGAAGCTGATGTTGTGAAAGGGGTAAATGCGCTAACGAAACAGAGATCGCAAACAATCAAAAATGTTGAGAAGTTGTTGGTGTGGATCAACGAAAAACAGTTAGCGGGAGATAGTGTTTCGGAGGCGATAATTTGTGAAAAGGCAAGGCTGTTGCATGCGGATTGTCATGCAGCAGGAGCTGATGGAAGCAAAGATGCAAGAAAAGAAGCTGTTTTTCGCAATACAAAAGATGTGCACGGGATGCAATTCCTGCACAGAGCAGCTAGAGGGAGCAGGCATGCACTCACAGAGGCTGACTGGACACACCTAGCTAATCGACACCACCTGATAAGCAGCCCAGAAAGTTCAAACACAGGAGAGCTTTATAAGCAAGAGGCTGGAGACTGGAAAGGGGGTGGAGATAGAGGTGGACCGGAGAGAAGCACCAGGAGCAAAGCCATGCGAGAGAAATGGCTTGCCAGACCCAGAGACAGGCAATGCAAGCCATGCATGAACAGCAGAAGCCTATCCTACAAATGATGGAGGCATGGCTGGCCCAGCAGAAAGAGTCGATGGAGAGAGCCAACACTCAGCATGGACCGAACCCGGAACTGAGTAACCGTCTGGTAGGACAATGGACATGTGACACCTTGTCCATGGGAAAGTTAACTGCCACCGATGACGTGGACGATTTCATTGATTCTTTTGATAGAATTGCACAGTCGGCGAACTGGCCGAAAGAGCAATGAGCAATTCGCCTGGCAGCATCTCTCACAGGGGAGCCGCTGTCAGCATACAGGGCAATGCCCCCTGCTCTGGCCAATAATTATGAAGAGGTGGTCAAGGCCATCAGGGATCGCCTGGGCCTCACACCCTTTGTATACAATCGGTTATTACGAGCCACTCGTCTTAAGGTAGGTGAGACGCCTAAGGCTCTAGGACATAGAATAAGCAGTTTGACTACAAAATGGTTAAAACCTGACGAAAAAACAGTGAGTACTTTGATGGATCTGATAGTATTGGAACAATACATGTCAGCAGTTCCTAAAAGCGTGCAGAACTTCCTTATTTTGCAAAATTGTCACACCACTGCTGAAGCCATTGCGCTAACAGAGCGTTATTTGGAAGCAGAATTGGCCACCCAATCAAAGGTGGAAACTCCAAAGTTGGCAGTTGGTATGGAAAGGCAGAAATCAGAAAATCTCTCATGCTGGTCACATAAGGGTTTGAAAAATGTTACTGCTATGTTAAAGGAACCTTCTAAAAGATGTTTCTCGTGTGGGAAAAGGGGTCACTTAAAGAATGAGTGTTACGTGCGTACTGCTCTCATTGGGGAAAATATGAAAACAATACGTGAGGGGTTTCTCTTAAGTGTAAAGATACAAGGCATTGATGTCAAAGCACTTTTAGACTCTGGCGTAGATCAGACCATGATCTCCTACAAATTATGGTCTTTGATCAAGGAGCATGGTGAGTCTGTACCCGATCAGCCAGCAGGAAAAGTAAAAATAAAGTGCATACATGGGGCTGCCACACATTATCCGGTATACAAGCTATTTGTAAAAGGCTTAGGTATTGAAAAGGAAATGTTGATTGCTGTAATACCAAAACTTCCTCACGAGCTAGTGCTAGGTAGAGACTGGCCTCAGTTTAGAAGAGGTCTGGAAAAAGGCTTGTCTCCACAGGAAGTTTTTGTATCCACTTGCACCCCCTCTAAGGTCAGTGCCGTTCCCAGCCCACTATTGGGAAAGCCTAAAAAGACTGAGGCTAAAATTCAGGAAGAGTTCAAGAAGAAGTTTGTACTAAAGTTTTGTAAAACTTCCAAGCAAGCTCGTGCTCCCCTACGAGCATCTCCTCAGGCCGCAGGTTACGATCTATATAGTGCCAAAAACAAGGTCGTTCCTAAGCACGGATGAGCACTAATCAACACAGATATCCAGATAGAGCTACCGCAAGGGTGCTATGGTCGCATTGCTCCCCGGTCTGGCCTAGCCTCCAAGCACTTTATTGACGTAGGTGCTGGAGTGGTGGATCCAGACCACAGAGGTGTCCTTAAAGTCCTTTTGTTCAATTTTGCAAATGAAGACTTTAGTGTCAAAATAGGTGATCGCATTGCTCAATTGATATGTGGACGTGTTGGATTCCCAAGCCTGGAAGAAGTGCCTATGGTAACCCCCACAAGCCAGGAAACCGGAGGTTTCGGCTCAACAGGAAAAAGCGATATGGAAGGCTTTGTGGCAATCGGGGATGAACAGCCGGACGAAGATCTGGGCCCACGGTTGGATGAATGCAAAACTTCTCCTACACCACGGGTTAGTGATGAACTCTCCGTAACGCAGAGGCAAGAATTGGCCCATTTGCTAGAGGAGTACAAAGATGTGCTGACGCCTATCCCGGGGGAGACAGCTTTAGTAGCTCATGAAATCATCACACCTCCAGGAAAAATCATAAGGCAAAGGCCTTATCGTTTACCAGAGGTCAAAAGGCAAGAGGTTATAAACCAGGTATAGGAGATGCTACAAATGCGCATTATTGAAGAATCACACAGTCCTTGGTACAGTCCAATTGTTTTGGTACCTAAACCGGATGGTACCATGCGCTTTTGCATTGACTTTCGCCAAGTTAACGAAGTGTCCACCTTTGATGCATACCCAATGCCTCGGATAGAGGAACTGTTGGACAGGCTAGGTCAAGCGAAGATTCTCATGACCTTAGATATGACCAAAGGGTACTGGCAGGTGCCCCTGACAAGGGATGCTCGACCCAAAACAGCTTTTAGCACTCCCCTCAGGCTGTTCCAGTTCAGGAGGATGCCCTTCGGGTTACACGGGGCAGCCGCAACCTGCCAATGGCTAATGGACATAGTTTTGCGTCCCCACCAAAGCTACGCCACAGCCTATATGGACGATGTGGTCATTCATAGTGCTACATGGGATCAACACCTACTCCAGGTAGGAGCCATATTGAAAGCGATGAGACGAGCCGGACTAACGCTGAACCCTGAAAAGTGCATGTTCGCAGCCAAAGAGGTCAAGTATTTGGGCCACCTTGTAGGTCGGGGTACGGTACGCCCCTTAATAAACAAGGTGGAGAGTGTTAAAAATTTTCCTGTCCCTCAAAATAAAAAGCAGTTGAGGAGTTTTCTTGGGCTCATCGGCTATTACAGGTGCTTCATCCCCCATTTTGCAGATGAAAGCGCACTGTTCACGGAGATGTTAAGGAAAAACGCCCCGAATACACTACAGTGGTCCGAGGAGGCGGATGAGGCCTTCAAGAACCTGAAAGAAAGGTTATGTCGAGCCCCGATACTACGAGGCGTGGATTTTAGCCAACCATTTTTACTTCAGACAGATGCTTCGGAAACCTGCTTGGGCGCCGTTCTGTCCCAGGTGCAAGAAGGCGCTGAGCATCCTCTCATGTTCCTGAGTAGGAAGCTGTCATCAGCCAAAAGAAAGTATTCCACGATTGAAAGGGAATGCTTGGCAATCAAGTGGGCAGTTGAGTCCCTGAAATTCTATTTAACGGGAAGGAAATTCGTCCTTATCACCGATCATGCCCCACTAAAATGGTTGAGCCATATGCGAAATAACAACAGTGGCCTAACCAGGTGGTATATGGCATTGCAACCATATGACTACAGAGTAGAGCACAGAGCAGGAAAACTCCATTATAATGCGGATGCGATGTCCCAGATTACGTGCTGTAGGGAGGAAGAGGCCTCAGCCCGTAATATTTTAAGAAGGGGGATATGTCATGCAGCAGGAGCTGATGAAAGCAAAGATGCAAGAAAAGAAGCTGTTTTTCACAATATAAAAGATGTGCACGGGATGCAATTCCCGCACAGAACAGCTAGAGGGAGCAGGCGTGCACTCACAGAGGCTGACTGGACACACCTAGCTAATCGACACCACCTGATAAGCAGCCCAGAAAGCTCAAACACAGGAGAGCTTTATAAGCAAGAGGCTGGAGACTGGAAAGGGGGTGGGGATAGAGGTGGACCGGAGAGAAGCACCAGGAGCAAAGCCGTGCGAGAGAAATGCACCACGAGCAAGGGCCAAGAAGGAGGAAGCACCAGGAGCATTGAGCTAAGCCCTAGGAGTGAATTGGAAAGCAATGCTGAGCAAAGGAACAGTCACTTTGGGAAGCAGAGCAGTGCTGAAGGAAGAAGCCAGAAGTTAGGCTTGGACAGAGGCCTGCACTTACCGGAGGAACCAGTGACCAGACTGAAAGGTAACAAGAGCTTTCAGGGAAAAGACTGGCATGAGGATTGTATCTCTGGAGAACTGCTGGAAGGAGAAAGTTCCTGTTCTACATGCTGTTGGAAGCCAAGGTATGCTGATTCTGTTTTTAAGAGAAAAAGCTCACCTTATAAGTGCCCTTTTAAAAGCAATGCTCGTTTTACAAGAAAGGAAAGTAAACCTACCTTGTATAACCCAGATTGTAAAAGCACAAAGGTAGGCCATGCTCACTGGCGAACCTTAGAAGAACTCTACAAACACCCAGAGAATAAGAATAGCGACTGGCCAGTTCCAATAGCCAGAGAAACCCCAGATACAGAAAGGGATAACTCTGACTCAGAGCCGATGCAAGTGGAATTTGTGGAGCCTAGTCTTTTGTCTCAAGAGGAGATGGACTGTTCTCTATGCGTTACAAGCAGTATAGAATCACTGCTAGACTTGTAAATAATATATGCTAACTCCAGAGTGTTACTTGTATGCTAAAAGGAAGAAGAGTATTGAAATGGTTGAGTTACTCTAGGAAGCCTTAATTAATCCTTGTTACAACTGTGAAGCATAACAGTTTTTCTTTACCATGAGTTTGTTTCATTCCTGAAGTAAAGGACATTTTCCTCTATGTTGTGACCCACCTGAATCTTTTGCGTAAAGGGAAATAAAAGCCTATGTTATCCCTCTACTCTGCATTCACAATTTACTTCTTAATAGGAGTTGAACTACTAAGACCAGGCTGCACCTGGCTCTTAAAGGAACCTCCTCTCATACAAAAATATCTTTGTGTCCAACCTACCCCTATGACCACTGGCCACCAGGGGCGGTACGCGACAGGATCTCGCAAAGAAAATGCCTGGAACGAGTGCTGCTGTTAGTGGATTTAAGGCCAGCAGAGGCTGGTTCGACAAATTTAAGAAGCGAACTGGCATACACAGTGTGGTAAGGCATGGCGAGGCTGCAAGTTTAGAGAAACGTGGGGCTGAAGAATTCATTGATGAATTCAAGGAGTACGTAGAGGCTGAAGGATTCCTCCCCCAACAAGTCTTGAATTGTGATGAAACAGGCCTCTTTTGGAAGAAAATGCCAAAGAGGACCTACATCATGCAGGAGGAAAAGGCACTGCCAGGACACAAGCCTATGAAGGATAGGTTAACTCTTTTGTTGTGTGGTAACGCTAGTGGGGATTTCAAAGTGAAGCCTTTACTGGTGTATCACTCTGAAAATCCCAGAGTGTTCAAGAAAAACAATATCATCAAGAGTAAATTGTATGTGATGTGGAAGGCTAACAATAAGGCATGGGTCACGAGGCAAATTTTCATTGAGTGGGTCAATGAAGTGTTTGGCCCGAGTGTGAAGAAATACCTCCTGGAAAATCAATTGCCACTCAAGTGCCTCCTGATAATGGACAATGCTCCTGCTTATCCTCCAGGCTTGGAAGACCAATTATTGGAGGAGTTTAGTTTCATCACAGTGAAGTTCTTGCCCCCTAATACCACTCCTCTCATCCAGCCCATGGACCAGCAGGTCATTTCAAACTTCAAAAAACTCTACACCAAAGCATTGTTTCAAAGGTGCTTTGAAGTGACCTCAGACACTGAATTGACCCTAAGAGAGTTCTGGAGGAATCACTTCAATATCCTCAATTGTATAAGCCTTATAGATAAAGCTTGGCAAGGAGTAACTTCCAGGACGTTGAACTCTGCTTGGAGAAAATTGTGGCCAGAATGTGTCCTCGAGAAGAATTTTGAAGGGTCTGAGGCTGACCCTGACGACCCTACACCTGTTGTGCAATCTATTGTGTCTTTGGCGAAGTCCATGGGGTTGGATGTGAGTGGCCAGGATGTGGAAGAGTTGGTGGAGGACCACAGGGAAGAGCTAACCACTGAAGAGCTGCAAGACCTTCAACTGGAACAGCAACAGACGGCAGCTGAGGAAATTGCTTCAGAGGAGGAGGAAGAAGAGAGAGGAGAGAAGGTGCCTTCTTCAGTGATTAAGGACATGTGTGCAAATTGGAGTGAGTTGAAAGGTTTTGTGGAGAAATTTCACCCTAACAAAGCTGTTGCAAGCTGTGTCTGCAACATGTTCAATGACAATGCCTTGTTCCATTTTAGGCAAATCTTAAAGAGACGCCAGAAACAGACCTCTCTGGACAGATTTTTTGTACGACAGGGGTCCAGTGACACTCAAGCTGGTCCTAGTGCCAGTAAAAGACAAAGAAGGGAAGTAACCCCAGATAGGGCCTTGATACCCGAGGTCCTTATGGAGGGGGATTCCCCTTACAAACAATAACCTCTCCTCCTCCTCGCTGTCATCCATATGCCAACAAGAGTCTTCAATAAAGGTAAAAGTGATGTTAAATGTTCATTTATCCATTTCATTAGTCATTTATATTTATTTCTCATTGTTTTCTGTATGTAAAAATATAGTTATTCTCTATAAAATGTATTTTTGTGAATATTTTTGGGTGTCTGGAACGGATTAATTGGATTTACATTATTTCTTATGGGAAATATTGCTTCAGTTTTCATACACTTGGTTTTAGACCTTTTTGAATGGATTAATCATGAAAACCGAGGTTTGATTGTATCTATAAATTCCATTCAATAGCTGAATGAGAACCTCTGGCCTCTTAGCCCAGAATGAAATCTTTTGTGCACCCTTCCAAATTGTCACCCCACTTGTCTTCTGTGAAACTAATGCCCATATTGTTATTCCAACCTATTATTGGAGTGGAGGAGTGGCCTAGTGGTTGGAGCAAGGTACTTCAGGCCAGAAGGTCGGGGGTTCAAATCCCACTAGAGGACAGCAACCTTGGGCTGGAAGGTCTGGGGTTTCTAGTCTCATAGGTGCTCCTTGTGGTCTTGGGCAAGCCACTTAACCCTCCATAGCCCATGTTCCCTGTAAAATAGTTATCTCCAAGTTATAATGCCCTGTTCAATGTAATTTCAGTTTGTTCAATGTAAACCGCACTGATGCAGAATAGCACGGTATATAAGAGAATGTAAATAAATAAAATAAATTATTATGGCCGGCAATGACCCATTGTCTTTAATGTCTGACTGCATGCTTTTGATTTTTAAAAAATATGCACTCACTTTTCTTTGAAAAGCTACCCAAATTAGCAGGTGTAAATGGGTGTAGGTGCTTTTCCTAAGATAATTTTCAAAGTGGAAGTATGCACACAAGTTCACTTGGAAAACTGAAGTAAAGTCTGTAAATAGAAGTATCTATGGACTTTGAACTTTTCACCTGTGAAGGCTGTTAGAAAATCACCTCATTAGTCTTTATTATGGTCAAGTAGGTTTATTAAATCTGTGGATGAAGGCTCCTGTTTTGAATTAATCTGAAGCATCTATGAGTTGAGGCAATTTGATACAGCCAAGAAAAAAATCAGCCACACCCAGTTTTTGACCAAACTCAGAAATCTTGATCGGTGCTGTCTTGTAAATGAATAATCACTTGTCATCTAAGTACTGTAAGATTTCTATCAAGTGTTTTAATTTAAGTGGGAAAAGGTGCTTAAATGTCAGGAGCTCTTCTTACCTTCCGCCATCTGGGAAGTCGGGCACATTTGGACTACATTGTCTTGATAACTTTGCCAGCTCATATTTATAAAGCAAGATGGCCGACTTAAAAATAGGAGCTGAGCTGAGCTAAGTTAATTGGGGAAAATCCAGTCAACCTAGAAAATTCATATTTCTATCCAATCTGGTCTGGAACTAACTTGGAAAATTGTGAGTCAGGTCAGGATTGGTGCCCATGGGTATATATAAGGTATGTATACCGGGAATCTGTTTTACAGAACTTCATATACTGCCTTACATATAGTATATCAAGATGGTTCACAACTAACAAATACATGTAAAAATCAACACATTAAAAGGGCAAGGGATAGAAACAATGTTTGACAAATCTGAGAGAAGAGAAAGAGTAGCTAGAGAACAGGGAGGTTTTGGGGTAGACAGAAAAGAAAAAAGGGGAAAGGGAACAAAAAACCCTGCAAAACTATACCTGACTCCACACTGAAGCATCATCACATGCCAAAGGAAGAGAGAGGAAAAAATTACTAGTGATTAAGTGGTATCAAAGGCCAAAGTGAAATAGTGGCCCTTTAAGTCATCTTAGCTGGTTTCAGTGCATAATGAAGAGGGTGGAGCATTCCAGAATGAGGAGGCAAGAAAAAAGAAGGCAGGCCGTCAGGTAGACTCTAGGCAGGCGAATGTGCAACAAAATTTGCATCTGCTAGCTGTACCATCTTGGGCTTTGTTCTTGTGGGATCTCAGAAGCCAAGCTCAGCTATTGCCACTGATCCTTTGGGCCTCTCTCCCCTCCCCCCATCCTGCTATTGATCACCCCCATCTTTCCTTTTGTCACCTCCTGTCAACTTCTACTTCCATTGCCTCATCTTCCCTTTATCTCTTGCCTGCCTTTCAATCACCCCTTCCCTTCACAAAGATTTACCAGAAGCAGCATTTTCTTAAATAGACCATGAAATACAGTGAATATGAGTAGAATAGCATCTTATCAATTGCAGTACACACAATTTTAAAAGCAATTTAACCATGTACAAATAGGAGCCAATTTTCAGTAGCCCACATAACTATAATGCACAGTATATGTACACTTAAGTACCTCTTTGGGTGGGATGCATTAAAAAAATTAGCTAGCACTACGTCCACATGCTAAAACCCCCGTGTACATTGCATATTCATTGTGAGCTTTTGAAGGAGGGAGAGTACCACAAGTACTTTTGAAAAGCTAGTACATACTTTGCTTACTCCCGCACATTAAGCCTACTCCTGGGATTGCCTGCTCACAATCTAGCTGAAAGTACTCATCTTGCAAAAGCTCAGATATACTTTTCACCAGGCAGAGGAGGGCAGTTTTCAGACAGGCCAGTTCCCCCAGGTAGAAAGAAAGAAGAACGAAGTCAGATAAAGCCCTTACAGTCATAGTCTATGCAATCTGCCCATCACAGACTACTAAGCTCTTCAAGCCCTTCCTTTGCATCAATGATCCTCTGTGCCATTTACGTGGGTAAATTGTTTTGAAAATTGTTCTCCCCATATATAAAATTAAATTTTCAAGTCACATATCCCAGTGTTTAAATTGTCAATAAAGGGTGATTTCTACTTTTATATTTTTTCTTAGTCTCTGTTCTGTTTTTTGTGTTAGTGTTCTCCAGTTCTTTTCTGGTTCTCCTTTCCTTTGCTCCCTTCTTCATCTTTAATTCCCCTTCCATTTATCTCCCTTATTATCTCTTTCATATCACTTCTCACCATCATTTTCTCTTTTATCACCATCTCTTCATTTCTCTTCCTCTTCCGAATATTTCCTCTCATCGTTCCTCTCAATACTCCATTTTCCCCTCATTGCTTATCACCTTCCCACTCTCTCTCTCTCTCTCTCTCCCATGTCTGTCACTTGGTTTCCTGATCTCAGTCTCTGAATTCTTAAAGAAATTGTCTAATGTAATTGGAGTTCCCTCTATCAAAATAATATCCAGTAACTGGACTCTGAAAAATCTCTACTCATTTCTGTACTTTATATACCCTTTTACTGAAAACTGTCGTGTTTTAGATAAAACGATTCTACAGATGTGTATATAATAATCTATATCTATCCACAGCATTTGTAGATTGTATATAAATAACTGTAGAACTAATGGACTAGCTGATACCATAGTATTCCAGTTTAAGATAACTGTTCTAACCAAAGCATGCATGTTGCCTTAATATAAAAATTTTGAAATATGTAATTTGAAGTTAAACTATAATAGTTATTTTTCAATCCTTTGTTCTTCCACAGGAGGTCCCCAGTTACAAATCAGCCACAAGTGTCTCGACTCAATGTACAAGGTCTGTACCAAGCAATCGTTTCATAAAGTACATGTAATCTATATTGCATTTTCCATTCCTATAGGAATTTAGAAGCAGCTTACCAATTCTTACAGGCTAATTTGGGAAAGCACCTATGCACAGGTTACCTCCCTTCCAGATATGAGATGTCTGAATATTTCTCCAGCCTGTTTGTTCCATTTTATTTCTATAAAGCAAGCAGTAGCACAGTGTTTCTCAAGCAGGCCCTGGTGTACCCCCTAGTCAGTCTGGTTTCAGGATATCTTGGCCTCCAATGCATGCAGATCTGTTTCTTGCATATTCATTGTGGATATCCTGATAATCAATTTGGCTAGGGTGTACCCAGGACCGGCTTGAGAATCACTGCAGTACTATATCCATAATATCAAGATTTATCTCACATGTATATGGATTTTACACCTTCTCAACAATGCACAACCCATCTGTAACGTTATGTTTCATGCTCACTGCACTGAGATCATTTTAGTAAATCAGTGCTATCGTTATGGTTTGTACTTCTTGTCTGTCACTGCAGATAGTCAATTTCATGTCTGCCATCTTCCATTTTGCTTTTTGGTCTTAAATGCAACAATCTTTAATTGTAAGACTATACTATTTCAGGGCACAAAATTCAAATTCTTCTGATCACCACTGATTATCCTGCTCTCCTGATCATTTGTATTTATTTGCTTCACATTTATTTCTGTCTTGATGCTGCAGGTATCTACAGTACATCACCATCTAGTAGTAGTAATAGTAATAACCTTTGGAGCATTTCATGATGGACTAGGTTTATTTTATTTTTTATTTTATTTTATTTAGACAGTTTTGTATACCGCCTTATCCTTCAATCAAAGCGTTCACAACACAATTGGGGGATACATTTAACACGAGGGGATATGAGACACATACACTAATACTTACAGGGAATATGGGCAATGGAGGGTTAAGTGGCTTGCCCAAGACCACAAGGAGCACCTGTGGGACTAGAAACCCCAGTCCTTCCAGCCCAAGGTTGCTGTCCTCTAGTAGGATTTGAACCCCCGACCTTCCGGCCTGAAGTACCTTGCCCCAACCACTAGGCTACTCCTCCCCTGGAGGAGTAGTCAAATCCAGCTAGGGTTGCAAATTAATATAGTAAATATAATGATAAACAATTACATAAATACATAGATATTAATAAATAGTAATAAAAGCAAAGAGACAGGAAGATCTGTTTTTCTATTCAGGTTCTGAACAATGCTGAACCCTATGACCTCAGTGTCAAGTATATTTAATATTTCTGTCACCTAGAGCTAGGCCTTCAAGTTCTCTTTCCTAGATCTGTACAATTTTCACAGAAGGCTTTGAGTTATCGGGTAATCGCCTATAGGAGGACACCATTACAGATTTTATTCTTAAGTTTCAGCAGATATGCAACATCAGATCTTAAAAGAGAGAGAGAAATCCGTTAACAGGAAGAGTGTGTTTTTTACCACCTTTGAAAGTGGAGTTTCTTTGAGCATCATGTTTTTCCTCTACTGGGCAATGATACATAAGCCATTTTTTCTCCATTAGATTTTTTCATGCATTTTTTACAGCAATAATTCTGGTGCGGGTTCTGTTTCTATATTTACCTCCTCCCTATCAGCTCTGGATAGTACTCTCGGAGATGTGTCTCCTGTTGGCGGATACCCACCTCTATTTGCAAGCTTCTTTACTATTGGAATTCCACCTCCACTTTCTTCCCATGGCTTTCTTACAAGCTTAAGTATGAATCCTAACAATTCAAGCAATTTGTTTTTTAAACCATGTGGTTCCTTACCAATGTTTTTATAGCCTCTCTGTATCTGTCAAGTACTATTTTTCTTCAGGTGCTGTCCCAATTCTCCTTACCACTCTCACTAGACTTATCACGACTTCTCGAAAGACAACCTGCCCATTAGATCCTATATCTTCCTCCTGGATTTCTACTAGTTCATTGACCTTTCTCCCAAGGGTTCTCTCCATCATCAACAACAGCTTGAAATCTGGTATTTTCCCACTCCCCTGGAAAAAAGCTTTCGTTCGTCCCATTCTTAAAAATCCTTTCATGGTTTGAACTTTACCCATATGCTACCAGCCAGTCTCCAATCTTTCCTTTCTATTTGAGATCTTAGAAAAGTTTGTCTTTTCCCAGTTCAGCGATCATTTTGAAAAGGCCAATACATTTCATCCCCACTAATCTGGATTCTGCCCTGGATATAATTTTGACATCATTATCTTTTCCTTGCTCATTGAAATCCATGAATCTTTCGACAAAGACAATATTTCCTTGGCTGTCTCTCTTGACCTCTCCTCTGCTTTTGATCTGATTGATCATACTATTCTATATTCCCAGCTACAAGATATAGGTTTGCAAGGCACCGTACTCCATTTTATCCATTCCTTTCTTTCTGATTATTCCTATACTGTTCCTTTTGGATCCTTCACCTCTGCCATCTGTCCTCTTAGTTGTGGTGTCCCGCAGGGTTCTGTCTTTGTGCCCACTTCTTTTCATTATCTTCCTTGTACCGCTAACTCTCCTTATCCAACAGTTTGGAATCTCAGCATACTACTATGCCGATGATATCGTTCTGGTCCAACATACACATCCCATTTCCCCCAGTCTTACTTCTCTTAATGATTGCCTTGATCAGATTACTACCTGGCTGAAATCCAAGCACCTCAAACAATGCAAAGAAAATGTCTCCTGCTTGGCTAACTGGTTCTACCACAGTTACATTTCTCTCTCTGTTACTCAATGGGACTCCCATTTCATTAGCATCCTCTTTCAAATATCTTGGGGTCACATTGGATTCCATGATCATCTATTTATTTACTTAACAGTTGGGGGGGGGGGGGGTTTGTATACTGCCTTTAATCCAAGGCTGTTTACATTGAACAACAATACACTATCTCGAGATTTGTTTTATAATTAACAAGGGGTATATAACTTGGAATTAAATATGGGGGTTATAATTGTGTCAACGGTGGATGGGTGGTCATGGTATATACATTTAAGTAATGTCATTAAGTCCAAAGTGTTCTATGAGGAGGTACTTTTTTAACAGTTTCTTCATCTTGAGTAGTTTGAACAGATCTGATTGCTTCAGGTAGGGAGTTCCAAATCGTTGGGGCATATAGCGAGAAGGCTCTGTTGCTTGTTTACTGTGTACATTTGGTCTTGAATGGAGGGATGGCCAGAAGATTCTGGTTTGCTGATCTTCTGGATCTTGTTTTGGATGCCCTTAAGATTTGATCCTCAAGACAGGGAGTGGAGAGATTATGGAAGATTTTATGGATGGTGATTATGGTCTTGTGTTTAATCTGTTGGGCAATAGAGAGCCAGTGCAGACTTCTAAGGGTTGGAGTTATGTATTGACAACTTGATACGCCTGTTAGGATACTAGCGGCAGTGTTTTGCATTAGCTGGAGTGGGTATAATGCCTGTTTTGAAAGCCCTTGGTAGAGGATGTTGCCATAGTCGAGATGAGGTGTTACGATGGCTTGAAAAACGGATCTGAAATTGTTGTCTTGTAGGAGAAGGCATAGAGGTTTAAGGAGCCTAATTTTCCAATATGCTGTATTTGCTACATTCTTGATGTGCAAATGCATGGTGAGGTTGCTGTCAAGGGTTATACCAAGGTACTTGAATTCCCTTTTTATGTTGATTTCAGCGTTATGTAGTATGAGCTTATCTGGCGGATTGAAAGCTTGGTCTCTGAAGATTAGTAAAGCTTCAGTCTTGTTTTTATTCACTGCAAGATTTAGTTAGGCAAGTAGGTTTGTGACAGCAGTGAAGACGTCTGATATGATTGTGAAGCCCGGATTGAGTGTGTTGTTAGTGATATAGCGGAAGGGCTGTCGGGTAAGGTTTGCCTCTTTGTGGATGATTCCAAAATCTGCAATAGAGTAGACACCCAGGAAGGTGTAGATAACATGAGGAGGGATCTAGCTAAGCTTGAAGAATGGTCTAGAATTTGGCAGCTGGGATTTAATGTTAAAAAATGCAAGGTCATGAATTTGGGCTGCAGCAATCCAAGGGCGCAATATAGTATAGGGGGTGAAGTGCTTTTGTCCACTAAAGAAGAGCGGGACCTTAGCATGGTTGTGTCTGATGATCTTAAAGTAGCTAAACAGGTAGAAAAGATGACAGCAAAAGCTAGAAGGATGCTTGGGTGCATAGGGAGAGGAATGTCTAGCAGAAAAAAGGAGGTGATAGTGTCTCTGTATAAGTCTTTGATGCGACCTCATTTGGAATATTGTGTGCAATTCTGGAGACCGCACCTTCAAAAGGATATAAACAGGTGGAGTCAGTACAGAGGGTGGCTACTAAAATGGTTAGTGGTCTTCATTATAAAGCATATGAGGACAGACTTAAGGATCTTAATATGTACACCTTAGAGGAAAGGCGGGATAGAGGTGATATGATTGAGATGTTTAAATACCTTTGTGGCATAAATACACAGGGGGAGAGCCTCTTTCGATTGAAAGCAAGTTCTGCTATGAGGTGACATGAGATGAGGGTGAAAGGGGATAGATTCAGGAGTGATATGCGGCAATATTTCTTTACAGAAAGAGTGGTGGATACGTGGAATAGTCTCCCAGTAAAAGTGGTAGAGATGAGGACAGTATCTGTATTCAAAAAAGCATGGGGCAAACACAGAGGATCTCTGAAGAAAAAAAGGGGACTGTTGTAGTGGTTGATATGGAAGGACAGACTAGATAGGCCATGTGGTCTTTTTCTGTCGTCATTTTTCTATGTTTCTATATAGAAGTTGATGTCATCTGTGTAGAGGTAAAAGTGCATTTTATTTATTTATTTATTTTATTTTATGTTTTTTCTATACAGCGCTATTTGTCATCAGTGTGGTTCACAAGTAACAAAATTGCTCAGTGTAGGAGGTATACAATGAGCTTACAATAAACAGGGCATTTAACAGGGATAACAGGGATACCATGCGAACTATATACAATCGTCGGCCAAGATCGTAATTGCAGCCGGTATTATTTACAGGTTAAAGCAACAACATGATTATATATGGTGATTGCATGATTATATATGGTGATTGCATGATTGCATGTTCCATTATCTTAGTAGATTATAAATGGGCTGAATGTAGATGTTAAATAGTAAGCCAGATAGGGCCGAACCTTCGGAAATGCCTAGTCTTAAGTTAAATGGTTTGGAATTGATGGATTTGATTTTGACTTGCATGGTTCTGTCTGAGATCTAGGATAAGATCCAATTTAATGTGCTGTTGATCAGGCCTATGCTTCTGAGCCTGTCTAGCATAGTGTGATGTGATACCGAGTCAAATGCAGCACTGATATCTAGAAAGATCATCACAAACCCATGGTGAGATTTGTCTGGGCCTTTGATGAGCCAGTTGAAGAGAGCACTGGCATGGCAAACAAGAGACCAGGGTTTGATTCCCACTAGCACTCCTTGTGGTCTTGGGCAAGTCACTTAACCCTCCATTGCCTCAGAAAAATCCAAGTTATTAATGTCCCTGTTTAATATACATTGCCAAGTTTAAATTACAATGTAAAATCATGAACATAATCGCCAGCTTGAAAACCACCACCTCCCCACTCGACCCATGCCCAGCGGCCTGGATCAAGGGCATAAAACAGGAAGTTGCTCAATACATCACCCACTTAGTGAACCAGTCGCTTTGGCAGGGGCTAATGCCAACGCACCTCAAAAAATCCATCATACGACCCATCCTAAAGAACAAGAACCTCAACAAGGAAGACCCCACATCCTACCGCCCAGTATCAAGCATATCCTTCCTGGCCAAGATCATCGAAAAAGCAGTACAAATACAACTGCAAGTCCACATCGATGACAACAACGCCTTTGACGTCCACCAGTATGGTTTCCGACAACATCATGGTGTGGAGACCCTCCTCCTAGCCCTACTAGACAAACTAATCAAAGGTCTGGAAAACAGAAGCAAAATGTACATGCTCATTTTCATAGACATATCAGCTGCCTTTGATACAGTACATCACCCCACACTCCTAAACAGACTTGCTTCCATAGGTATTAGTGGTACCCCTCTGAAATGGTTCTCCTCCTACATAGCCAACAGAATGCAGCAAGTCCACTTCAACAACGAAAAGGCCACAGCATTCCCTCAAACACAAGGCATATCTCAAGGCTCAGCCCTGTCTTCACTCCTCTTCAACCTTTACCTATGACCAGTCTGTAAAACATTCCAGGACCACAAGATCAGTTATCACATCTATGCTGATGACCTAATGCTCTACACTCAACTTGATGCCGACAACCCAAATATCAGTCAACTGGAAAAATGCCTCAGCGAGCTCCAAATCTGGCTGCAACAGAATAACATGGCCATAAATCACAAAAAAACGGAAGTGATGTGCATTTCCAGAAAACCTGACTTCAACCCACCACCTACAGTCACCATGAACAATAACGTCTACGCCACAAAAAATGAAATAAAATATCTAGGCGTGACACTGGATTGCAACCTAAAGATGGAAAGGCATCTCCGAATTACCAATCGAGCCATTTTCCACAAAATAAAAGTCTTGCAACCACTATGTAGCATCATAGAGCACTCTGACTTTAGGACCGTTGCTCAAGCCCTCATCATTCCGCACCTGGACTACTGCAACGCCATACTACAAGGGTTGCCTAAGAAAACCCTCAACATCCTTCAAATGGCGCAAAATGTGGCAGCTAGATTGATCATGAGGAAAGGCCTAAAGGAGCATATCACACCAGTTCTAATGGACCTACATTGGCTCCCCATCACTGCACGCATACAATATAAAATTCTAATCACCACATTTAAGCTCATCCATAATATAGCACCCTCATATCTCAACACCCTTATCACTTCACAGCCAAATAACAGAAGCAGAAGAACCACACACCTCAATACCCTCATTGTCCCAGGTAGCCTGAGATCTGTCACTGCAAATACCAGCAACCGAGCGTTCTCATTTATAGCGCCACTGCTATGGAACCAACTACCATGCGAGCTGAGAGCAAACAGTGACTTGATGGACTTCAGAAAAAAGCTAAAGACGCATCTTTTCCAGACGCACTTCAATCCTACCTAACCTCTATGTTCCCACCCTAGTGAACCACCATGCACAAGGGAAGAACACTACGCTTCAGACACCAATAGAAATATGTAAATATGTATATACATGTGAAGTCACGGTCTTGTAATCAAGTGTACAACTGTAATCCGAGTGTTGTCCTGTACTTTTCCACTGAATCATTATATATGTTTATAATCCATGGCCTATACAACCATACTGTTATGTATAGAAAACCGCTGCTGATCGCTGGAAGTAGCGGGATAAGAGTGTACACTAAATAAATAAATAAATAAAAATAAATAAATAAATAAATAAACCACTTTGACTGAAATGATAAAGTGGTATAAACCCCCCCCCCCCCTGTTAAATAAATAAATACATGCCATGCTGAGGGCGGACGCCATGCTGTTGGGGGTCCAATGGAGCATGAGAATCAATATTGTCTTGAAGTTGTTGCTGTATAGTTATCTCAATTATTTTAGCCAGTGTCCCGATTAGAGTACTGCAACATTGTTTATGCTGCTTTTCCTAAATATGAATTAAAATGCCTACAAACTGACCAAAACTCTGCTGTAACACTATGAGCTCATGCCTTCAAATTTGACCCATTACACCTCTGTTCATCCATTTCCACTGACTAGCCATACAGTCATGCATTCAGTATAAAATCCTTACTATGGTCCACAAAATACTACACATGGCATGTCTTATTATTATTATTTCTTGTCATTCTTCATATCCCCCATTGCCTACTTCACTCTTCACTTCTCCCTGCATCATGGGCTTAAATGTGAAGCCACTCAACATTGTACCTTGTGTTTTCTCAGCCCCAGTCTATGGAAAACCTACCACAAGACCTTTATTTAGAATCTTCATGCACAAAATTCAAAACCCTCCTCAAAACTCACCTATTCAAAAAAGCCTTTGATTTCACCCTTCACTGATAAAATGCCTATCTCCTTTCTCAACATTGACATTCTTTCTATTCCCTACCTACTTATTTAATAACCCCTTGTCCTCTTTACTTTACTTTCTTTGTAAGGTATGATTGCTGCCATCTTCTTTAATCTACCACGGGACTATTTGCGACTATTACCACTGCTGTCAGTCTGCGAGAGGGGCGGCAGTGATGGCAATTAGCACCATTGGGGGGAACATGGGATAAGGTTTACCTTGGACGCTCTTCTCTTTGTGCTGGCCTTACTTCAACCGTATTTGACATTTTTAATTTTTCTCTCTTCATATGGTAAAGCAATTTGATATTAAATATTCATCCAATGGAGACCAAGCTGATCTACTTTTGTTTTACTTTCTAAGAAGCAAATCCCGACTCCTTTTCCACTAGAAAAGAACCAGAAGATATGCAAAATATCTTAAGAACGATGAAAAAGCTATCAGAAATGAGAACAAGTGAGGTGATCAAATTATTCAAAGTTGTTAAATCACAAGATGATTGTGAGAGATTATGAGAGGACCTTGAGAAACCGGGCATCCAAATAGGAGATGAAATTTAATGTGGACAAGTGCAAAGTGATACACTTAGGGAAGAATAACTCAAATATAGCTTCAAAGGAACGTAAGAACTGTCATACTGGGTCAGACCAAAGGGCCATCAAGCCCAGTATCCTGTTTCTAACCGTGGCCAATCCAGGTCACAAATACCTGGCATATCCCAAAAGTAGCCAGCTCTACGCTACTTATCCCCCTGGATGAGCAGTGGCTTTCTTTTGCGCTACATTGATAACTGTTTATGGACTTTTCCTCCAGACATTTCTCCAAACCGTTTTAATCTGACACTGCTTGCTTTTACCACAACCACTAACAATGAGTTCTTTGGACTAATTATACATAGAACAAAAAAAATATTGCCTCCTATCTGTTTTAACTATACTAATTTGTAGCATATCCTCTAGTCCTTGTATTTTTTGAAAGATTAAACAATCTATTCAGGACTACCCGTTCCACACCACTCAGGATTTTATAGACCTCATAGAAATGGAAGATTCCACATTAAATGCATTTAAAACCTCTGCTCAGTGTGCGGCAGCAGCCAAGAAAAAAGACAGAATGTTAGGAATTATTAGGAAAGGAATGGAGATTAAAATAGAGAATATCACGATGTCTCTATATCGCTCCATGGTTTGACCTCACCTTGGATACTGTGGTCACTGCATCTCAAAGAGAGATATAGTTCTTCTGCTTAGAAAAAAGAAATGGCTGAGGGGAGATAAGATAGAGGTTTATAAAATAATGAGTGGAATGGAACAGGTAAATTTGAATTGGTTGTTTACTCTTTTAAAAAGTACAAAAACTAGAAACATTAAGTTACTAAGTAGCATATTTAAAATAAATGAGAGAAAATATTTTTTGTTCAATGCATAATTAAGCTGTGGAAGATATGATAAAACCTGTTAGTGTAGCTGGATTTCTAATACTGTAGGTTTGGACAAATTCCCAGAGGAAAAGTCCATTATTAAAGTGGATAGGGTGAAATGCGCTGCTCATCCCTGGCATAAGTAGCATGAGCATGGAATTTGTCTACCTTCTGGGAATCTGACATGGATTGGCCACTGATGGACATAGGAGACTTGGCTTGATGGATTTTTGGTCTAACCCAGTATGGCAAATTTAATGCCAGTATGTTCTTTTCCTGAGCTAAAAGTGGCCTGAACCTGGGAGATAACTGCGATTTCAGAACACAGTCCTATGATTTGGCAGCAAAGTGATCTGCAAATTAAACTTCAACAATGCAGTCATTCAAGATTATTTTCTTGTAACAGATTATGTCAAGATTGAGTCGTCACGCCTATTGAACTATGTTACTTTTAGCTAATTTTATTTTGCTAGTAGTACTTCCTTCTCATCATTGAGGACTGTGGTTTCACACTGCTGTAGCATAGTTATGTTCATACCTATAAATCAAAATAACAGCCTTAGGCATTATCTTACCCAGAAATCTCATATACAAGCTAGGTAGCCTGGAGGTGGGTGCAGAGGTGGTGCACTGCATTAGAAACTGAGTGATGTTTATCCTCATACCTCTTTCTACTGGGCTTTGCTCTATGGGCTTTATGTGGCAGCTGATCGTGAAGGGGGAAACCATTGGTTGTCAGCGTGTCGTGGCAGGGAGGACAGAGTTCTCTGAGCAAGTCTACCTTGATGGAGATGTTTCTATCTTGGGTGGGAGGGACGGGGATTAAGAAGGTTAAAAAAGTTTTTTGTTTTAGGGAGTATTTTCTGCATCTGTATTGGACAGCTAGTTATAAAGGATGGAGCATTGTATCTGAAGTAGAGATTCATTTTGGATATGGTTGCTCATTCCTGGTATGGGGGATTGCATCATCTCTGTTCATTTTGCAAATGCTGGGAACTGTTTTTTATATAGCTGTTTGAATTGAGTGACCGCAGTAAATATAAAATGGTGAAGTTTAAAATAAGAAACTGATTGAAAGGCATCAGAGGATGGTAGTGGATAGATTTTTATTAAGAACGGTGTGTAGGGATCACTCCTGGCCCTGGCTATAGTTAAGATTTTTATGAGGGATATTTCAGAGGAGGAAAGGCATCTCATTGCAAAGGGCGTAAGATCTGTTACAGGATTTACTTCATAGAATGAAAGGGAAAATAAGGAGAGATCTAGAACAATTTGAGAAATGGTCAAGAATGTGCTATACAACTCAGATTTAGTCCAAAAATGCATTCATATTTGGGGAATAAACTCAGGGGAGAGGTATGTTTGTAAATAGGAGTCTAAATATAAGGTGCAGTAAGGTTTTGTAGTTAACACAGTGAAAAAGGAACTACTTCTTGTTAATTACATGGCAGGTAATGCGTGATGTAGTTCTTGTGGTGTTATGTTCTTAGGCCAGTGATTTAAAAATGGCCCAGCCATTGACCTTCCTGGTGATCTAAATTGCAAGGGATTAGGTCCAAACTCACACCATCCTCCAGTCCCTTGTGTAAAGACAGCCACCACCCCAGTCCCCCACCCCTCCCCTGGTATCTAGGAGGTAAGAGTATCTCTGGTTAGTCCTGCTCCCACTGTACATCAGGAATAACTCAGTAAGTGCCAGGAAATGCCAAAAGTGTGACAGATCTTGTCAGTAAAGAGAACCCAGGAATAACAAGCAGAAGACTCTACTAGGAATGGCACCCCTGGACCCAGAGATGGTTGGGTGTGATCTTCTGTCTGTTGTGCCCCCTTCCCTTTGGGTTAAGCCTTCCAGTGCTGATGGCCACTGGGTCTTGGCTACATGGGGCCAGAGGCTGGGATGGAGGGCTGGAAACCAGAGGAACCAAGCATGAAAACTGGGAGCAAGAGCACATGGGCACTCACTGAGCTGCCTCAGCACAGGAGCTAGCCCAGATTCCAGCAGGGGCTTATATTGGACCAAGGAGATTTCCACAGAGTGGTCAGGATTGGAAAAATCAAGACTGCAACCAAGAATCCAAAACACAATGCAATGTCGTAGAAGTGTAGGCCAAACTCTGCCAAAGAAGCTAAACAAGGACTAGGTTTAAATATAAAACAACCAGGAACATGATTGTGCCTGGAAAGAAATAGGCACAATCCAAAAATTGTCACTTCCAGAGTGAACTAGAATTATCAAGTTCAACAATCAAAAAATTGCTCCACTGATTCAGAGGCTCGGCTTAATATCATATACCATTTCATTCACAGGCATTAAGAGGAGAAAAAGGCCTCAAAATACAAGGGATTCAGCTAGAGCATGTAACAAGCCTCAAGCCTTTGCCTATTCCCATCACATCAATGGCCAGAAAAAACTCCCCTTTATTCAATTGCAAACTTAGAACAGTCATCCAAGATGTTGTTGCTTGGGGTTCACTTCTCTTCAAAAGAGGAAGCTTCTTTCATCAAATCCTCAATGTGTCTGTCAGAAAAACTCAAAATGTCCTGTCATGACGATTGACCCTCCATTGTAATGACACAATCCAAAAATTGTCACTTTCAGAGTGAACTAGAATTATCAAGTGCAGCAATCAAAAAATTACTCCACTGAGTCACAGGCTTGGCTTAATATCATATACTGTACCATTTCATTCACAGGCATTAAGAGGAGAAAAATGCCTCAGAATAAAAGGGATTCAGATAGAACAAGTAACTATGGAGCAAATGGCAGTGACCAGCATACCTGGTGGGACATACTGACCCCTGCTGATAGATGATCAGAGGTTCGCCTTGGCAACATTCCCTTAGGAAGTACGCAGTGGCATAAATTCTACCAAGTGGCCCCTGCAGACAGGGGGGCACCAAGGAAGAAGGGGGCCCATTTGCAGCTGTTCCTTTATCTTCTGAAGTGCCTTTCCCGCACTCTAGGGGCCCTTTCAAAATTGTTGCTTGGGGGCTCATAATTTGAATTTCTGCCACTGGCAGTAAGGTACCTTAGGCTGGTGGTAGAATATTATCGGGGTACTGGAGGGGTAGAGTGGATGTATTTGTTACCTGGGATCTGAAGTAAGGGAATTTGAGGGCAGTCAGGGTGGGAGATCTGTGGTTGTGGGGGACTCGGGGACTTAATAGCTCATATCACTTAGACCATGAGGGGAGGTTGCTGGCTAGGAGAGATGGAGGAGATTATTTTAAATCACCAGCCCCTTTTAAAAGATAGTGGACCCAAGTTGGGGTCTGCGGTCTTTGCATTAGTACAGCTGGGAACACACGATATTCTCAGCCACAGTAGTGCAAAGATTAGCCACAAGATTCACAAATCCACAGAGAATCCTTAGTACATTGTTGTTGTTGCCGTCGAGTCGGTGTCGACTCATGGTGACCCTCTGGATAGTTGTCCTAAATTGTACTCGGTCTTCAGTCAGGCGGCTCATTGCTGACAGAGTGGCACCCGTAGCTGCTGTTATTGTATCGATCCCTCTCATTGCTGGCCTTCCTCTTTTGCGTTGACCTTCTACCTTGCCAAGCAAGATGTCTTTCTCTAAAGATCTCTCTCTTCGCATGATGTGTCCAAAGTATGAAAGTCAAAGTCTTGTCATCTGAGCTTCTAAAGAAAGCTTAGGTTTGATCTCCTCTAGTACTGACTGGTTTGTTCTTCGAGCAGTCCATGGTATACACAGTATTTGTCATCAGCACCATAATTCAAAGGCATCAGTTTTCTTCCAGTCTATCTTTTTCACAGCTGCAACTTTAAAAGAAGCGCCTCCTGGCAAAGGCAGCACCTCCACTGCTCCAGAGCCCCGGTTGGAAGCACGGAAGAGAGCGGGAGGCTGAAACCCCTCCTGCTCTCTAACGCATGGCCAATCAGGGTCCAACAGCTGCAACTTTAAAAGAAGCGCCTCCAAGCTGACAAAGGCAGCACCTCCACTGTTCCAGAGCCCCGATCAGCGGCAAGGAAGAGAGCAGGAGGCTGAAACCCCTCCCGCTCTCCAACGCACGGCCAATCAGGGCCCAACAGCTGCAACTTTAAAAGAAGAGCCTCCCGGCGTGCCTGCACCTGAGGGCCTCGCCAGAGGGTCCTTTGGTGTGGCCCTTAGACAGAGAACGTAGGTGGAGAAAAAGAGAATAGCAGATTCCTAAGGAGAGGCCCTAAGATCCAAGACCAAATGAATGTAAGCACCTCAACAAGTCCGAGGAACCGGTTACCGCTTTCTCACCTATTGCGTCCTACAAACAACAGACCCAGTTGCACATCTCACTCCTTAGAGAGACAGTCCAGGTGACACCCCCGCTAAGAAATCTCAAAACTGTAAGTACCCCTCCTCCAAAATGAAATTCTACACAGCAAGAACCCCTCTCCCACCCTACCAAAACCCCTCTAAGAATAAAACATTAGCAAGGCCTCTGGGACCAAAGCCACCAGCCTACCAAATAATATACACCCTCCTCCTCATATGGATCCTACTCTCCTGACTCACAACAGCCACCCACTCCACATATATTCCTACAGCAAATATAAAACATCCTCCACTATACATCCCATGTAACCCCCAGATATGGCTGAAAGCACACTCACAGACGACCCCCCAGACTATTAAGGATACAACCCAATGCTTTCATCGATGGAAACCACACCCCACACTCTACGAGCTCTCCAATCAGTCTAGGTCTAATCAATGCAAGGTCCATCAGAAATAAGTCAAACACCATCACAGACCACTTGCACTATCACCAAACCAATATCCTATGCATCACAGAATCCTGGCTCAAATCCACTGACCAAGTCATCCTAACACAAATCACACCATGATCTCACACTGCCTTCAGCTGCCCCCACACCCACAAGAGAGGTGGCGGGTCCTAATCCTCACCCGTACCGATCTTAATTTCAAAATCTTAAGAGCTATAAGCCACAAACATTGAGACCTACTCACCATAGAAAACAGACACATAGCCATCTGCCTCACATACAGAGCACCCCATGCAGCCACAGATGAAACCTCCAACATAATCAAAGCAGTCTGCTCTGCTAACTCTCCACATAAGCCACTCATACTACTAGGAGATCTAAACCTCAACTCCACCTTGAACAGAGAAGAAGAGGCCTTTCTCAAAGCAATAGAATCCCTACAATTCTCCCAAATTACTAAGGGTCCCTCTCATCATTCTAGATCTACGCTTGACCTCATCTTTGCACCAAAGAACTTTCACAAGCAGGGAAACATAACAGCCCCTCACGCCTTTCCAGTACCCTGGTCTGATCACCATGCCATACATTTCAATATTCTTCTACCCCAATAAGAAAAGCCACAAAGAAAACCCTACCCTGAACAGCAATTCAAGGGCTTCCATAAGGATCAATTTCTCAAAGAAACTCTACCCAGCCTCTCACAGGACTTCAATGACCTAGACGAGGCAATCAACACTTGGAACACAACCATTAATGCAGCAGCAAAACCCCCACACCGTCACACTTCTGGAAGCAAAGAAGAAAGACCCAACTTCGCCCCATGATACTCGCCAACAATTAAAGTACAGAAACGCAAACTTTGCCAATTAGAACGTAAATGGAGACACAACCAGTCTCAAGCCACTCTCATTCAATACACAACCATGTAGAAGGAATACAACAACTTAATCAATAATCACAAAAGAGAATACCACACCAATCTCATCCTAAAATCCAGCAACAAACCTCAAGATCTATTCAAAATTGTTCACACCCTAACTAAAGACCAATCCAACAAAGTGGACTCTATTCACCCCCAAATCTTCACAGATTTTCTCATAAACAAACACAAACCACCTCTGAGGACCGCACAACCGGAAGTCCTCTCCACCTCAGATGTGGACATTTACAGCATACATAAATGGGGAGAATTTCACATTCCAACAACAGAACAAATTAACACTATCACTGCCTTAAACACCAGTAGAGCTCTCTCTGATCCATGCCCGGTTGTATGGATCAAATCGGTCAAGGGAAGAATATGTGAACTGCATCCATAAAATCATAAGTTCTTCACTAACTAAAGGATACATGCCTTCTACACTCAAACAAGCCACGATCCGACCAATACTAAAAAACACCTCAACTAACAACTCAGACCCTTCAAATTACTGCCCCATCTCCAGCCTCCCATTTCTATCCAAAATAATAGAAAAGACAGTGCAAAAACAACTCTAAGACCACATCGACCTGCATGCTCCACTGTATCCACACGAGCATGGATTTCGCCCTAATCACAGTGTGGAAACCCTCCTCATTCACCTCTTTGGCACACTACTAAGAGGGATTGACAATCTAAAGACTGATTTCCTTCTCACTTTTGTGGACATCTCCTCGGCCTTCGACACTGTATCTCACAGCACCCTACTACAATGCCTCTCCGACACTGGACTTCACGGTACAACCCTCAATTGGTTCATTTCCTACCTCAGTCACAGACAACAAAAGGTCAAAGTTGGTGCTAACACATCAGTCCCATTTCTCTCAACTTAAGGAGTTTCACAAGAATCTTCCCTGTCCGCCCTCGTTTTCAACATCTACTTACAGCCAATATGTAACATCTTCAAACAGCACAAGATCCACTATGCAATCTATGCAGACGATGACATGGTCTACTCCCCGATCCACCTCAACTCACCTGACTACTCAAACATTACCAACAGCCTCATGGAAATGAGCAAATGGCTAGCGTCCAATAACCTCCAAGTCAACTTTAAGAAATCAGAGGCACTATTCATTACACGGGACCCTTCATTCTCCCCCCCCCCCTTCATCTATATCCATAGAGGGCACTATAATAGCAAAAAAGGAGGAAGTATGATATTTAGGTATCACCATTGACCGCTTCCTAAACTTACAAGCACACATTAACAGAACCGCCAAAAACGTATTCCATAAGCTTGCAGTTATCAGAAGACTAAAGCCCCTCATCAGTCAGGACCACTTTTGCACAGTATGTCAAACACTCATAACCCCTATTTTGGATTACTGCAACTCCCTCTTCCATGGTCTCCCAATCCAAACCATCCGGCCTTTACAACAGGCCCAGAACACTGCTGCCCGCATCATAAAAGGATCGCCAATTTTGAACACATATCCCCCTTACATTGACTTCCAGTCTCCTTAAGAACTACATACAAAACCACTCTCACAATATTCAAGACAAGAAACAAATTGTCAGCCGTAACCCTACAAGACCTGTTTTGTACAATCTCGAACTACAGACCGAAGAGACTGAACCAATTCCTAGCTCCTACACAAAGGCAAATAACTCTACCACGAAGAGAGCCCTCTTCTTAGCTGCTCCCGCCGTCTGGAACAATTTGCCATAAAAAATAAGAACCACTAAAGATTTAAAGGACTTTCAAAAACATCTTAAGACCTTTCTCTTCATCAATCACTTTAAAGACAACACCTAGTCCTGCCACCTCACTGCTCAAACCTGAATTACAGTTAACCCAGTTCACTATGTTGCTATGTAAATAGGTTCTGCCTCCAGGCACCTCCCGCATGCCACCCCTACCTGAATTGTTCATTGAGTTCTCTGTAACACTACTGAGTTTTATGTGAACCGCTTTGATTTTATGAGAAGGCTGTATAAAAATTCTGTTAAATAAATAAATAAATAAATAAACTTTCGCATACCTATGCCTTTATTGAAAATAACATGGCTTGAACAAGTTGGATCTTTGTATGAAGAGAGACATCTCTGCTCTTGAGAATCTTGTCTAGGTCCTTCATAGCCATTCTGCCAAGAGCAATGCGTCATCTGATTTCTTGACTGCTTGTTGCTTCTTTATTGATAGTTGATCCAAGTAGGTTAAAGTTGTCCACTATTTCAATTTCTTCTCCATCAAAGATGAACTTATTGATTTTCGTAGTTGTAAGTATCTTTGTCTTCTTTACATTAAGGTGCAGACCCATTTTAAGACTGTTCCTTGATCTTGAGAAGCAAATGTTTCAGATCATCTTCACTTTCAGCTAGTAATGTGGTATCATCAGCATAGCGAAGCTTGCTGATGAGTCTCCCACCAATCTTCACATCTCGGTTGTCTTCATACAGTCCTGCTTTTCTGATGATTTGTTCTGCATAAAAATTAAACAGGTAGGGCCCGAGTCTATTCACGACGTAGATCTCCTTTACATGTCCGGGTTGACCCGGACATACAAAGGAGATCGCAATTCTGATCCTGCGGGGCACGTCCAGCCCCACGAGATCAGAATCTTGAACAGCACTGTATGTGCAGGCCAAGACTGCGATTCAGTCCCGGCCTGCACATATAGCGCTAGCCCAGCTAACTCAGTCAGGGCTTTTAAATGAAGCTGCGGCGCCATGGCGTCCTGTTGCCATGGCACTGCGATTCCATTTAAAAGCTGCAATGCCGGCCACTGCCCCAAAAAGTTAATTCCCTGCAGCCTGACCCTGGATCCAGCCTCCTAAGGCCAGGGTCAGGCTGCAGGGGATTAATTTTGTCCCCCCCCCCAGTCCTTTCCGCACCCCAAATCGGGGAAAAAAAAACGTCCAGGGAGGTT
This sequence comes from Ichthyophis bannanicus, assembly GCA_033557465.1. Classification (NCBI taxonomy): domain Eukaryota; kingdom Metazoa; phylum Chordata; class Amphibia; order Gymnophiona; family Ichthyophiidae; genus Ichthyophis; species Ichthyophis bannanicus. The sequence goes on along the minus strand of CM066040.1, from coordinate 241,010,916 downwards.
AACCTCCCTGACCAATTCGCCTGAACGTACAGGGCCGACATTAGAATCGGTCCTGTACGTCTAGGGTCGGCGACCACCTACTGCCTGCCCACTCTCCGCCCTTGGGCAGCCTCTTCCCCGCACAACTGGCAGGGAAGTTATTCGGGGGCCTGCAGTCACACAAATAGCAGGGATGGACCTCTATTCGTGGTCCGGAATAACCCCCGTAGGCGGAAAGTATGCAGCCTTGTCATATACCTTTGCTGATTTTAAACAATTTTGTTTCTCCTTGTTCCATTCAAACTGTTGCTTTTTGATCAATGTAAAGGTTGTGCAAGAGAACAATCAGGTGTTCTGGTATACCCATATTCCTTAATGTGGCCCAGAGTTTCTCATGGTTTACACAATCAAAAACCTTGCTGTAGTCAATAAAACACATATAGATATCCTTTTGGTATTCTTTAGTCTTTTCAAGGATCCATCTCACATCCGCAATGATGTTTCTCGTTCTTTGCCCCATCCTGAATCCTGCTTGCACTTCAGGTAATTCGCGCTCCAAGTATGGTTGTAGTCTCTGCTGAATAATCTTCAGTAGAATCTTGCTGGCATGTCCACAGTCAGTTGGATCATCTTTCTTTAGTATTGGAATAAACACAGATCTTTTCCAGTCAGTTGGCCATGATGTTGTCTTCCAAATTTCCTGGCAGAGCCTTGTAAGTATAGTAACAGCTGCATCAGATTGCTGTGATAAGGCTTTCAATGCTGCTTCAACTTCTTCTTTCACCACCAATGGTTCCGGATCATAAGGTATAGGTTGAAACAGCTGTTGGTTCACTTGATCTTTATCATACAATAACTGTATATTCTTTCCAGCTTTTCTTGATCTTCTCGTCATCATTCAACATGGATCCTTGAGCATCTTGTAACATTCCAATTCGAGACTGGAATTTTTTCTTCAACTCTCATAGCATTTGGAAAGCCGATCTTCTTCCTCTAATAGTTTCTACTTCTGTTTCCTTGCATGCGTCATTGTAGTACTTCTCCTTGTCCTGTCTTGCTGCACGTTGGAAATCTCTGTTGAGTTCTGCAGTTGCCTCTTTCTCCTCTGGCTTTAGTTTCTCTGCGTTTCTGAGCAATTTTCAGAGTTTCTTCGGTTATCCATTTTGGCCGGTTTTGCTTTTTCACCTTTTCTAGAGATTTCTCACTTTCTTCAAGCACAACCTTCTTGATGTCATCCCATAACTCTTCTGGAACTCTGTCATTTGTATCTAAAGCAGCAAATCAATTTTGCAGGCAGTCTTTAAATTCTGGTGGTATATTCTCAAGGTCATATTTTGCTACAGTCATGAGTGGCTTGCTCTTTTTCAACTTTAGCTTGAGTTTGCGTACTAGTAGTTGGTGATCTATATCACGGTCTGCTCCAGGTTTTGTCTTTGTTGATGTTATAGAGCTTTTCTATCATTGATTTCCACAGATGTAGTCAATTTGATTTTTGTACAGTCCATTGGGTGAAGTCCATGTGTACAGTCGCCACTTGTGTTGATGGAAGAAGGTGTTTGAGAAGAATAGATCGTTGGTCTTGCAGAATTCTATCAGTCTTTCTCCAGCTTCATTTCTGTTGCCAAGTCCATATTTTCCAACTACTTTGTCGTCTTCTTTGTTGCCAACTGTTGCGTTCCAGTCACCCATGACTATCAGGTTATCCTGTTTGCATGTTCTGTCAATTTCAGCTTGTACTTGTTCATAGAACTCATCAATGTCATCCTCTTCTGCAGCTGTTCTTGGGGCATATACTTGAATTATAGTTGTGTTGATAGGCATTCCTTGTAGATAATTAGAAATTAAGCATTCACTGATTGCATTATATTTTATTACAGTTCTTGCAAGTTTCTTCTTAATTACTGTATAAATGCAACACCATTTCTTCTTTGTCTTTCATTTCCAGCATAGTAGACCATGTGATCATCAGATGCAAAGTGCCCGAGGTCAATCCATTTCAGTTCGTTGACACCTAACAGATCGAGTTGTACACATTCCATTTCCTTCTTGACCACTTCCAACTTCCCTTGGTTTATGCTTTGTATGTTCCATGTCCCAATATATAAGACGTCTTTGCAGTTTCTGACTCTCATTTCATGCGCAGCTACATCAGCAGTCAGACATCCCACGGGCTTTGATCCAACCACATCATAAATGCTGGCTTTAGTCTGAAAAGTCTTCATCTCCTCCCAGGCAGCCAGTTGAGTGTCTTCCAACATGGGGGGTCTCATCTTCCAGCACTATAGTGCAATTTGTTTTGTTGTGATTATCCATTGGGTTTTCGTGGCAAGATACGGAAGTAGATTGCCAGGCCTTTCCTCCGTGCAGTTTATGTTTAGTGTTGTTGCCGTTGTCACCAAAATAAGATCCTCCACCGCCAGCACCGTCCCATTCTGCTGCTGCCCATATGGGTGGTTTGTCTTGGTCTGGCACCTCAGCTGAGACCTGTCCATCTTGGGAGACCCTGCCAGTAGTTAAGTTACCGATAGCTTAGCCCTCAGCATCACTGATGTACACAAGCTCTCACAGCACGACAAGCTGCAAACCAAGTGAGGGCCTTAGTACCTAGGGACCATGATTTGTTATAGACTGCAGAGTCACAGAACTGGGATAAAATATTTTTGAATGTGTGCAGTACATACACTGTAGCAACAAACTTAAAAATAAATGCTTGCCTACGATAAATGACTGTTTTAACCTTATGCTAAAAGAAGAGCTTTCTGTTCCTTACTGCACCCGCTGGGTTTTAGGCAGGCAGCAACATGCCACACCAAATGTGACAGGCAGGCTCACTTCAACATGTCCAACTTATTTTCTGAGCTTTACCTGTTCAGAAATGTTTGAGAGTGTTCATACAGAAAATCATTTCCACTGTACTGCAGCCCAAACTAAAGCACAGTACTGTAAATGGGAAGAAATATTTTTCAGCATAAAGGAGCTAATTTGATAACAGAGCAACTATGGGAAGTCCCAAAAGCTTCTTTTTTAAATAAAGGCAACTTAGGCGCTTATGTGCCTGTATAAATTAGGCTCATACAGTGATGGCCAGTAGCACAGAAGGGTTCTTGCACAAAGTTGTAGCTGCGCTGAAGGTCTGAACATGTGCCTGCTCATGTACACACGTTGGGCAGGCTATGCACCGTGGCAACGCATAGCCTGCCTGCCGACCCTTTTAACCCGGATTTTCCACAGCGGGATAGGAAAAATCTCGCATATCTTTAAAGCGCAGAGGGCTATGTGAGTAGTATTGAAAATCGCTGCTACCCATGTAGCCCCTTCTTCTACCCCCGCCCCCGCTCCAGCCTGGAACACCCTTAATATGCCCCGATGCACTACCCATGTAGGTGCCCTTCAAAAATCCTGGATAAGGCCTTTACAAGGGTAACTAAGGAAGTTACCCCTCTAAAGGCCTTCGAATACCGGGCCCGTAGTTTATAAAGTGCATGTGTTCATTGCAACCCTGTCCTAGCAACGCCCAAACTAGTGCCCTCAAGAATACCAATGCAGAGATTGCATAAAAGTAGACACCGTCACACAACACACCTACTTTTTATGCATGTAGATCTATGCGCAACTTCAGAAGAATCTGTCCCTGCTTATAAAACATGCTTTAAATATAGAATAACCGTTATGAAATTATCCATAAAGAGAGTAATTTGCTGTGTTTTACATGAAGAAAAGGGGCATTAATAAAACTGTCCTCCAGATTTACATACATTTATGCACATACAGCTCTCGTCAGGGCTGAGGCTGGAGAGGGGAGTGTTTGTGCGCTTGTTTTATAATGTAGATAGCACGTAGAGGGAGGCTTTAAGACATCCAGCTCTGGATATGGACAATTCTCACTGTATTACTATAAACTACGTATTACTATAAACTACGTATAACAGCGTGCGGGAGTGCATGTAGATTTGCCTCCGTTCACAATGAAAGAAGCGATTTCACAAATCTACATGTGGGAAAACTGAGTGTCACCAGCTCAGCAGCTTCCATGTGAAAGTGCCCGCATTTCTACATGGACAACACGGTTTGGCAAGTTCCACGTGCACGTGCTGACACTTTCATGTGTATCTGGGCCATTTTAGAAACTTGCACATACGTGTCTCATTAGTTAAGTAGAGAGCCTGCAATTTTAGACCTGTCACATTTTCGAAAGGGAAATTCACAATGGGGATCAAGGAAAATAGCTTCCTTAATCCCTTGTGTAAAGTCCTAGCCAAAAGAAGCACCCTTTCAAAATCAATACACGCCCCTGAGGAGCTGTAAAACCCAACCGAGAGATTTGTGGCCATATAAGTGGTAATACTTGTGTAGATTTTTGGCCCACCCAGCCATGCCCGAATCACCTCAGAATTTCTACATGATCTGGATTGCCACATGTAAGCAACAGCTCTCTAAAATTGCATTACACATGTATTCCAGTCTGCGCATGTAAATGCTGCCAGGTGCACGCAGAGGTGCCTCTAAAGTAGCCCCCATAGTGGGTATGCACCTAAATTAAACCAGGAAATTTGTTTCTGCCAAATAGCAGACCTAAATATATGTGCACCTAAATTCCTCGGGTTAATTTTAAAAGCAGACATATGTGCATACTTTCATTATCAGAATTCACAAGTACCCACACAGGGAAATGTATGCATCTGTATATACTGTAGAACTGCCCCTATTGGACCCGATTCTGCCCCACTAGCCACCTGAACCCTATGCCGCCTCCGGGCTCCTTTGCATGCACAGAGTCTGTTTGTTGCAGGGGGATGGGGTGGAGAGTAGGCGGAGTGTGGGCGGGACCGACCCCCGGATGTACAAAGCCAATTCCTCGGAGGTGGAATAAGCGCTTGCCGCCCCTCCGGACCAGCCAGCCAGCCCCGCAGCAGTGATGGCGGAGAATAGGTTGAGTCCCTGCCACCCGATCCAGGCCTCAGTTGCCCTCATCGGGAACAGGCGGTTGGGAAACAGGGGCTCCAAGGCAGGTTGTGTTGCGGGGATGATGTCCCATGGTGATGCAGGAGCATGCTGGGCCATCTCCCAGGTCCTGATCCTGCAACTGTGGTGCAGAATTGGGTCCTAACCAGCCCATCTGTTTGGGGCTGCCCAGACATGCCCCTACTGGAATCAGACTCATAGGGGCTTGTTTACAAAGCCGCGGTAGCGGTTCGCGGTCGTTATCGGAGCCGCGGCCCCATTGAAATCAATGGCGTCGCGGCTCCAATAACGATCGCGAACCGCTACCGCAGCTTTGTAAACAAGCCCCATAGTGTTTTGTGGTACCTTAAAATGAAATATACAGAAAGACTACTACTACTAATAGTAGTTAAACCCTGGGGAGAGGGGTTTAGTGACATCTTATGAACATTTTATTAATATGCTTTGGGGAGGGCAATTTTCAAAGGCTTTTCTATGGGTAAAGTGCGTGTTGTAGGATTTTAACGTGCATTATTATTTATTTTTTATTTTTATTTATTAACATTTTTTATATACCGCACTATTCGATATCAGCGCGGTTTACATGGAACAAGAAACTTCAGACAAGTTACATTTATCTGTTCATTACATATAACAGGGAAGTTAACCTGGATAACAGGAGCAACTATATACAGAAAACAGCAATAAGAACAACTATATACATAGTGTAGAGTAGTGTAGTGTGCGGTTGAGGAAAGATTAGGTGGTCAGAAGGTAATTATTGATATTTGGGTGTAACTGTGTGTAAATTGGGTGTAACATACATTAAATCACAATTAACTGCATTAATTGTGATTTAATGTATGCTGTTGCCATAGCACAGCTTAGTAAATAGACCTCTCTGTTTTCAAGCTCTGGATCTTGATCTATGGGACTGAAATGAGGGCAGCAAGCTCTAATTCCACAGCCATGACAACTGCTGCAGAACTTGCCTTCTGAGTAGAATTTGCCTTTGGCCACAGAATTACAGGAATCCGCCAGCTTGTATTGTCATTGCTCACCTGTGCTGATCTGGCCTCCTTCCTTTGGCTACTTCTCTCACTGATACTGCCCTCCAGCATGCTCTTTCTTACTCTCTGCTGAGCCTCTTGTGTCTCACTTCTCTCCCCCCCCCCCCCCCCATCCCTTTTCCAACACTGCAGGTCTCTGGAAGCTGGCTGACTTGTAACTTGTTACTTCCTCCCACTGGGTAAACTTGCTCCCACTTGCCCTGTCCTTAGGCCTCCAGTGGTTCACTTGGTCCTTCGACCTCTTGACCTCTGGTTGATCCTTTCCACATTCTCATTCCCTGAGCCTCCAATGACTTGCATATTCCTCCCCACCTGTTCTTGCCAGTTAATTTCCTCACACCCCTTACTTCTGGCAGCTCTGTCGCTTGCTGTTTCACACCTACTACTACCAGGGCGTCCACCTAACTCATTCTTTTCCTCTATCCCACATTGGGCTTCCAATTTATTCCTGCTCTCTTCTGCACTTTCTTCTAGGCCTTTGTTCTCCTTTAACTTTCACAAGTGTTGCTACCTTCCTGCTGCTGCCTCAGTGATTCACAATAAAAATAGATATTGGCTATAGGAAGAATGTAACAGCAGTGGGTGAGAGGGAGGGATTGAAGAGACAGGAAAGGCTTCAGTGTAGCAGAGAGAATGGGGTGGTATGCAACTGAGAAAGGGGGGACTAGTAGGAACTTGAGAGCTAGATGAGAGGTCTGGCATTCTGTGGAGAGAACAAATTGAGAAAGGACAGAGGAGGAGATGATCATAGGTAGGGCCAGCCTGACTCCTAGTATAATTCTTTGAATACAATCAGCCACAACACAACCACTAGGCAAACTAAGTGGTTGCCTAGAGCGGCAGCTTCTGGTGGGGGCTGCAAAGAGCAAGGCATTAAAAGTTAAACAAAAGATTCTTAAATTTAAGAGGCATAAGGTTGGAGGTTTGCCAAGAACGCCAATGCCTTGAACCATCTCTTGGGCCGGCCCTTACTAAAGAGAGAGTACAGAATAAAAGGGTAAAAGGATAGCTTGAGGAAGAAGCTTCTTTGAGAAGGGGTGAGAGAAGCTATTGACAGAGGACCAAAGAAAAGAACTGAGGCATAAAAAGCAGAATGAAAAGTAAAAGAGGGTGATACGAAATGGAGAAGGCAAATGAAAAAAATGTAAAACTATTCCAACTCAACCAAGAGAAGAGGAAAAAACATTTGAAAGACAGACTTTATGTACATTTATGGAAAGCGCTACTGATTTTTTTTTAACTAGTGCCACAGGATTTAACCCAGAGCAACTGCAGAAAACTAGAGGCCTTGCTTGCAACCTTCTGATCCTCAGTGAGGCCTCTACCAGCACATCAAACGAGTAGTTCCCAAAGCTAAGGGTCCGATTTACTAGGAATTTTCTCCCATTTGGGGCAAATCAAAGCTTTTTATGCGAGTTAAAAAAACAAAACAAAAGCCTTTTGATCATTGCCCCTCCTTCCCCACAAACATTTGCAAGAAAAAGTGTCATACACCATTCATGAGGGAAAAGAGCGCGCGGAGACAGTGTGTACACCATTCATGAGGGAAAAGAGCGCGCGGAGACAATGTGTACACCATGAGGGAAAAGAGCGCGTGGAGACAGTATGTACACCATTCATCGGAAGAATCAAAAGAAATATCAATAAACCGGGAAGATGTATTACAACTATTTGATAAATTAAGAGTAGCAAATTACCTGGAGCGGATGGATGGTATACATCTGAGGGTATTGAAAGAACTGAAACATGAGTTTGCAGATGTACTATTAGTAATCTGTGAACTATGCTTAAAATCATCTGTAATACCTGAAGATTGGCGAATGACCAATGTAACACCAATTTTTAAAAAGGTTTCTAGGGGTGATCCGGGAAGATAAAGACTAGAGAACCTGATGTCAGTACTGGGCAAAATGGTAGAAACCATTATAAAGAACAAAATTACTGAACATATAGATAGTTATGTTTTAATGGGCGAAAACCAACATGCTTTAGCCAAGAAAGGTCTTGTCTTACTAATCTGTTATATTTTTTGAAGGTGTGAATAAACAGGTAGATAAAGGTGAGAAGGTTGATATAGTGTATCTGGATTTTCAGAAAGCCTTTGACAAGGCCCTCGAGAGACTCTTGGCAAAATTAAAAAGTCATGGGATAGGAGGCAGTGTCCTATTGTGGATTAGGAACAGATAAAAAATAGAAAGCAGAGGATAAGGCTAATTGGCCAATTTTCCCAATGAAGAAGGGTGAATAATGGAGTACCCCAGGAATCTGTGCTGGGTCCGCTGCTTTTTAACATACAGTATTTGTAAATGACCTGGAAATGGGAATAACAAGTGAGGTAATCAGATTTGCAGATGACACAAAATTATTCAAAGTTGTTAAAAAAACCAAGAGAATTGTGAAAAATTGCAAGAAGACCTCGATAAATTGGAAGACTGGATGTTCAATTGGCAGATGAAATTTAATGTGGACAAATGCAAAGTTATGCACCTAGGAAAGAACAACCCAAACCATGATTACATGATGCAAGGTTCCATGATGCAGCGGCGACCAAGAAGGCAAATAGAATGCTAGGAATCATAAGGAAAGGAATGGAGAATAAAATAAAGGATATTATAATGTCTCTATATCATTCCATGATGCGACCGCACCTCAAATATTGTGTGCAGTTCTGGTCACCGAATCTTAAAAAGAATAATAGCGGAATTAGAAAAGGTACAGAGAAGAGCCACCAAAATGGTAAAGGGGATGGAAGGATATCCCTATGAGAAGAAGCTTAAAAAGTTAGGGCTCTTCAATCTGGAAAAGAGACAGCTGAGGGGAGATAGAGGTCTATAAATTAATGAATGGAGTGGAATAGGTAAATGTAGATCGATTACACCATCAAAAAATAGAAAGACTAGGGGACATGCAATGAAGCTATAATGTAACCCATTTAAGACTAATAAGAGAAAATATTTTTTCACTCAACATGTAATCAAACTCTGGAATTCGTTATCAGAGAATGTAGTCAAAGCTGTTAGTGTAGCCGGGTTTAAAAAAGGTTTGGACACGTTACTGGAGGAAAAATCCATAAACCATTATTAAAGAGGACTCGGGAAAACCATTGTTTGCTCCAGTACAAGCATTGTGGAACCTGTGTCTTTTTGGGAAACTGCTAGGTACTTGTGGCCTGTATTGGCCACTGTTGGAAACAGGATTTTGGGCTTGATGGACCTTGTTCTGACCCAGTATGGCAGATCTTATGATCTTAGATTTATTTTTATTTGCTGCTGTTTGAATTTGAAGGAAGTACGTGTGACTTGTGTAGCACACTAAAGATGATAGTTCAGTTGGCTTAAAAGTCATATTAATTTAAGTAATTCAAAGCAGATATGAAATACACATATGCAATGAATAAGTTTTGCAGGTAAGGAAAGAATGACTGTTCCCTTTAATCTTTTGCTTGTATTTTGAAAGATTGGAGAACTTATTAAAAGTTGCTCAACACAGTTCTCACAAAGCCCAACTTTGCCAGTAACACCCTGACTAAAGCTGAATAACAAGTCATGCTGCACTTTCAGCATACCCATGTACAGAAAATGACGTGCGCTGATAAGGTTGGAAGGAATCATCTGAACATGAGTGGAAGGGAAGGTGACATTGATGCACAGAGAAAATTTCCCTCAGCTGACTGATAAACATGTTTATATCAAGTCAGTCTTAAATGCTAACACATTTTTTGTCTTATCCTTATCTGAGTGCAACTACCAGGCATTTAATAGCTTTGGATCATAGCAGTGAGACCCAGCATGGCTAATATTTTTCTGCATGTGGCATGGGTGTAACAAAGAAGGAGCAAGGTCTGTTTTGTCTAGAGTTCTCATGGAACTCCTTTGAGTTCTTCTGTCTTTCTTTTATGACTGTATAAACCATGACCTCCAGTGAGCGCACAGAGCATGGAATTCCAGCAAAGATCAATAGAGGAAAATATTAACCATATGGGCGGGGATGATGGCAGTAACAAGAAAACAGTATTTTATGTTTATTAGTCACTAATTGCTCCCGAGAGGCTGTGTTTCTATTATAGGGTGCCTAGAGGAGTGGGATGTTTCTATCATTGGAGGTGATTAAGAGCAAGAGCAAGTGAGAGAAACCATTTTTGGGATAATCTAGATACCATGAACGCTGCCTGAAGGAGGAAGAATGAACAAGATCTCGAGATTCCTTCCATTACTAGTTTAGTATGATTCTGTGCAAACACCAGCTAAAATATTTCTGATCACCTTGAGATTTGACGACTGAATATAAAACAAATGCTAGCATTGTTTTAAAAAGAGGCAAAAACGAAAGGAGTGCACACAAATAAGCCTCAAATTTCCATCAAGCAGCGTGCTGCAGTCTGTTTGGACATATGTGATCGTTGGAAAGCAAGTTATTCTCCTTGTCGTAACGCTGGGGCATGTGCTTCTGGAGATGCAATAAAACGCCGTAGTTTGAAGTACAGGGATGTTACATAACTTCTGCTACCAATGACTATCAGCACCTCCACTATATCCCTCTATCACTGTCCGGTTTATATACTAAAAGGCAGTAGTGTTGTTGTCCATACTTAATTTAAATTAACACAAGAATCATCTGATGTTAATATACAACTGACATAATTTGCATGTATATTGGTAAAAATTCATAAATGAACACAAAAACCAAACATAAGGCGAAGCCTTTTCATTGGGCTAACGTAATACATGTCTTGAGTGATACCCCGCCCCCCAAAATGAAGCTTATGAAAATGCCATCTTTAGGAATGTGTAATTTTAGCCATACATAGAGGAGAGTTTTCAAAATGATTTCCTTATTGCTAAACACCATAAATTTACCCTCCGGAAGAGCAATTTTGTAAGTGACCTAAGTGTGTGGAATGGCATGGGCGGTTACAAGATTGCCCCAGCTCAGACATGCATAGAAGTAGGTATTCAGAGTACATCGCACCTATTTCATGCACTATGGGATAGGTTTACTAAAGGACGATACCCGGTTACGCAAGGTTTAGCATGGGCTCCAATGCCAAGAATCCTGTGCTACCCAGGTTGTGTGCAATGGGGCCGGGACTGGGCAGGCCATGGGCAGAACAGAGGTGTTGGCAGTAGGGTGTGGCTAGCATAGGTGTTAATAGCCTGAGCTAAGCACGCTGCTGTCCTTAGCACAAATGTACTTAAAGCCACCTCCTTGGATGGCGTTAAGTGTGCCCGCATGCTGGCTTGCATGGTGCGGTGTCTTGGGCCTGAGCTAATTGCAGGGGGATGGACACACACGCCCCCTGAAGTTAGCATGGGCCCCTTGCGCTGGTAACGTGGTCCACACGTGTTACCACAACAGGCCTTAGTAAACATGCCTCTATATGCATAGGCATGCCTGGGAGTAGAGAATGGGATAGAGCGGGTCTTGGATCAGTACTTATGCACGCATTGTATACAATACAAGCAGATGCACTAATTTCTGCTGGAGTAGGTGTGACTTTGTGCAAGAGCTTTCAGGTAGGCAATTTGATAAGGTGCATAGGCTTATTATGATGCATTTGTATGACAGGTACAACGTGTGCACCTATGGCTCTTCCTTACCTAGGCAACCTGTTCTAAAGTTACCCTCCCTATGGGCAGGGGCTCATATTCATATCACTGCCGTTTAACATTATTTGTGATTTAAAGGAAGGTTTAACTTCTTGGTGATTAAAAAAGTCATAAAAACTACATTATAATGAACTCAAACTTAGAGCATAAAAGCATGCAAAACTTGTTTTATTGACAGCAATCAGTTTTTAAAATTAACTCCTTACTAATGCAATTCATTGTATTCCATAGGGTTATTCCCAACCCACTGAAGAGTATAGGAATAGAAATTTCAAGACCTGCAGTAAACCATATAAAAAAAAATTTCTGACCCTTCAATTGGCAGTTTAAAAATTAAGAACCGATTGTTAATGCGCATTAAATGCCCACGACCCTTTTGTTTCTATGGGGGCAATGGCAGATAATACGCATTAATTTCATTAACACAGGTTAATCTCTGTAAACACGCCCCTTAGAAAATTCCTCCTGGCTGACTGGTTTTGTACTTACAGACTTTACTTGTGGTTTCCAAGGTGTAAAATCTACTCAGAGGGAGTTCAAAATTCCCCCCTCCCCCAGTTACTTTCCTTTCCTTGCTCCACCGCTGGCTACATCTCTTTCTGGCGCATTGCTTCACAATGTAGACACTTTTAGCTGAATGGGGAGTAATAATATGCGTAAAACTGTTCATAGCAGAAGTACTCTGAATATAAACTGGCGAGCAACCCCCCCAGTTTATTTTTGCTAGATGCCACTGACAATTGTTGTAAAATGTATCTATTGTCAATGTTCAGATTCTTTCTATAATTTTCCTTTGACTTTACTCTTTATGCACCCCAATGTTTTTGCTTGACTGGACCCCCTGTTAGCCCTCAAAACGTTCAGAGATCCCCAGTTCATTCCCACTACTCTTTCCGGACCCCCCTCTCCCTTAGTACCAAGCCTGACCTCACTATCTCCATTCTGTTTCCTGTCTCTCTCTCCCTCCCTCCAGCCAGTTCCCTCCAGTCTCTCCCTCTCTCACTCCCCACCGCTAGTCAGTCCCTTCCATTCCCTCTTTTCCTCACAGCACAATCTCTACCAGTGTACTGCAGACATTTCCATTAACTACTAATGGATATACCATGCTAAAGACAATGGTGCATGGGGTATATTTGTTATCCCTAAATAAGTAGTTTGGTATTCACTTTTTTATCATAAATTATTGTCAAATATTCCGTACTAAAACAGAGGTTGCACAAAAGCGGGAAGCTTTATCTCTGGCAGAATCATTGCCTAACATTCTTGAACATGCCCTCAGCTTTGGTTTTCATCTCTGATAAATGTTTCACACCAGGATATGCAGACTGATTTTGAAACTTATTTTCTGTCCTGCCTTTTTGGATCAATGAAAATACAGTAGTTTAGTACAGAGAAGGCATTTGCATTGTGTTTGCTCACCAGTAAACTTAGGTGTTCAAGTTGCTGTCTACTACCAGTGGATGTAATACTTTGAATCAAAGATTTATCATCCTGAATTGACGTCAGTTTGGCAGGAAGCAGAATGCTCAAGTCTTTGTTTACTTGTCATTGATGGAGTGACTTATATCCTGTTATGAAAAGTGTAAAAAACTTGGAAATGAACTAGTGTGAATTAATTCGTTACCTTCAGCAAAACAACTTCAACATGATTTTTACTTTAATGCTGAGCGTGATAGCCCTCTTCACATAAATATCCTGAAGTGGATAATGTTATTTCTTCTTTTTTTAACAGCATTTGATATTCCACCTTTTATTTAAAAACGAATATCAGTGCCATTACAAATTACAACGTTGTAACAGCAGAAATACAAATAAAATATCGAAACATCAATAAAAAGACAACTCAGAATCCAAGCGTAAATAACCAGCAAACTAAAATACAAAGGATCCCCTTATACTGAAGGCCAGCTACGTGGTTAACGTGCGTTTTAGCAAGCAGCAATGGCCCGTGGTGCACAGGCATGACAACTGCCCCCTGTCTTTGTCTTTTTTTGTGTTACCGTAATCAAGAAAACAAAGGATTGCTATGGTGTGATAACCAGTAGCGCACTGGCGCAAGTTCTAAAATTTTACTGAGGGCCCTTCATTATCACAGTGGCACCCCTTCATGCGGCAGCCCTCTACCCGTGCGGAAGCAGCAGCGGCGGAAAACTTATTTTACCATCTTTGCTGCGCTGCCTCTGCTTTTATAAATTTGATGTATGCCCAGCGGCTTTTCCCTACCAGGCCATCGTCTCACAATGTGGCTGTCATCACAAGACTTCAGCCCAGCAGGGAACAGCTGCCGAGCCTACGGCAAAGACGATAAAGGGAGTTTACTGCACTGCCTTACCACCACCGTGTGGGCCCACTTTCTGCCCGGGCCCCACTGCATTGTAGGGGCTGCTTGGGTAGAATTTATAGCACTACATTAGCGGTATGTCAAATTCTTGCAAATAAATAAACTACCTGTGACTAAAACACACATGAATTGCTCATTGCGCAAAGGAGAATGGGCAAGATGTAGGCATAGAGAAAACATTACAGTTAGCATGGTGGTACATATTACACACAATAAATGTGGTAATTAGCACGGTGCACATACTGATCCCTCAGTGGGTGGCGTTAGGTGCGCCCACATTAACTGTACTATGTGTTTAGGGTATGCATCCATGTGGTGACTGCCAGGAACAAGCTGATGACACCCCCAACAGTTACTATGGAGGCTTTGAACTTAACACACATTATTTTTCACACTAAATGCACATTAAGTGCCAAAAAGCATAACAGACTTTAGTAAAAGGGCTCCAAAATCCATCATTTGTTCCCCTATCCGGCCTCACCCCCCTAATATTACTGCTATATATACTGGAAATAGAATTTGATATGAGACAAAAAATTAATGCAGTGTGATTTCAGGGGCATAAAAATTAGCCAACCATTATTTTTACAAAACAATTGAACTCTTTAGCAATATAATTGTAGGCTTAGTCGTTTTCTACTGCAGCCAGAAGAGGAAGAGATAGATATCCTGTGTTTTGTCCTGAGTATCAGCGTGAATAACTCTGTGCAAAGAGGATAAGAATGGCAGATTCTTCCTGTTGTTTTGTTATGATGGCAAATTATTGGAACAAACCAAACTGTTTTATGAATTAAATTAAGAGTTTAAAAGGTAAAAAAACAAATTGTATGTAATTGTCTTGTATACATTATAATATGCTGTGAAGGGCTGAATATTGTATCTTCAGTTCTAATGATAAAAAGATTAAAAATGAACATGCTAATAAGAGCCAAGTCCAGACAGCTGGAAACAGAGTCAGAGCTATTGTTCATTAACATCATAATTACTCATTCCATAGACAAAGGTGCAGTCACACTTTTATTAGCTCATCTCTTATGGCATGAACAATATAGCAGACACTTTATTTTAACTACTCTTTGTATGAACATCCTTTACTACAACATATATGAGTCTTATCAGACTCAGTTTGTTATCGTGAATCACATTTCTTGAAACCGCATTTTTCTTTCAGAATAGGATGAAATCAGTGGAAAAATAAATGCTATCATGCTAGAGAAGATTAACACATGAAATGGCATGGGTTCCAGAGGAAGAGAATGATTAGCTTGGCCATTTATTTATTTATTTATTTAACAGTTTCTTATATACCGCCCCTTCCAGAGATCAGGGGCGGTTCACATCGAACAAAAATCAATATACTTCTGTATATTTTACATGGAACTTGTGTTAACTATGTACACGTTTAGTTACATTGAACATGTTTTGAACATTAACTAGAATAACACTATTCAAACTATGTACAGGTCATCACAACATAATTGAGTTACCGGTATTATTTACAATAGAGATATAGCCATTTGTTTGTGTAAATCTTTGTCTGTAGGGTAAGGCAGAGTAGAGTAAGTGTCTTTCTTATGTTTAATCATTTGTTCTGTCTTGAGAACTGTGAATGTGTTTCTGTGATTGTATCGGAGAGGTTTTTTGTTGGTAGGGGATCTCAAAGTATTTTGTGAAAAGGTATGTTTTTAGTTCTTTTTTGAATTGGTGAAGGTCTTTTATTTTGCGGAGGGTTAAAGGGATTTCGTTCCAGAGGGTAGGGGCAGCAAAGGAGAAGGCTCTATCACTTGTCGTTGCTCTGGTCCTTCTGAAATTAGTTTTTATGTTGAGGGAGTGGGTTGCGTTCTGTCTTCGTGTTCTAGTTTCTGATGGGGTTTGTAATAGGGTAGATAGTTGGGAGGGAGAGATGTTATTGAGGAGTTTAAAGGTAGTAAGGAGGATTTTATATTTTATTCGGCTGCTTATGGGGAGCCAATGAAGATCTAGTAGTATTGGGGTCACGTGGTCTGTTAGCTTAGCTTTTGTGACCATCTTGGCACATATGTTTTGTGCTCTTTGGAGGAGGTATATGCTTTTTAGTGGTAGGCCATTTAGAATGCTATTGCAGTAGTCAAAGTGGGGGGTGATGAGGGAGTTGACCACTGATCTAAAGTCATGTGTGTTGAGTAGGGGTCTCAGGTGTTGTATTGTCTTGAGTTTATAGAATATCGTTTTTACTGTATGTTTTATGTGTGGGATCATGGTGAGTGAATGGTCCAGAATTATTCCAAGGTATTTTACCTCCTTTTTAATAGGTATTGGTGTGTTATTTATTGTGATTGTGGTAGGGTAGTTGTGGTCCATGTCAGGTTTTCTCGTTATGAACATTGCTTCAGTCTTTTTGAGATTGATGCTTAGGTGGTTGTTTTCAAGCCATATGGTGGTCTCATTCATGCATTGGAGTAGTCTATCGTATTTGGGGTTGTTGGTGTTTATGGGGATGGCGAGCATGATATCGTCCGCGTATATGAAATGGTTAATTTCATACTTCTTGAATATGTCTGTAATTGGTTGGAGGTATAAATTGAAGAGGAGGGCAGAGAGTGCCGATCCCTGAGGGATACCCTGGCCTTGAGGGAAGGTTTCTGATGTTTCTTTGCCTAATTGTATCTGTATGAGTCTGTTTGAAATGTATGATTTGAACCATTCAAGGACGGTTCCTCCTATTTTTAGGTTTTCAAGTCTGTTGATGAGTGTTTTGTGATTAATGCTGTCAAATGCAGCAGATAGGTCTATGAAGAGGAGGAGGAAACCTTTGCTATTTTCATTAGTACCACGGATGAGGAGGTCTGTCAAGGCGATTAGGAGGGTTTCCACTCCATGGAAGGGGCGGAATCCGAATTGATGCGCATCAAGAAGTTTTTGCTCATCTATGTATTCCTGTAGTTGGAGTTGTATAGTTTTTTCTATTATTTTAGCGATTAGCGGTATGCTGGCAATTGGTCTGTAGGAGTTGGGGTCCTTTGGGTCAAGTTTATTGTTTTTTATTATGGGACGGATCGAGGAGAGCTTTAGGGTGTTGGGCATGGTTCCTTGTGTGAGGGATTGGTTTACTATGTATTGGATGTTTTCTGCAAGGGATTCCTTAGTATACTTGATCCATGACACCGGGCATGGGTCAAGCGGGGAAGTTGTAGTGTTGATCATTGTTATGATGTTGAGGATGTGTTTACGATCAACTTTGTGGAATGTTGTCCATTCATAGTTACTGGTCTGTGTATATTCTATCGTGATGGTTGGGGAGCAAGATTTTACCTTTAGCTTTTCAGCAAAGTGTGCTGCTAAGGTTTGGACGTTTATAATGTCCTGGTTCGGTTCTGGGTTATGTGTTTTTGTTAGTGTTTTGACGATTAAGAAGAGTTCTCTTGGTCGGTTGAGAGCAAGATTTATTAGATTGGAATAGTAATCTCTTTTTGAGTTGTTGATTGTTTCTTTGTATTTATTAAGTAAGTTTATATATTTGGTTTTGTTATCATGTGATTTGGTGTTTCTCCAGGTTTTTTCTTGTTTACGTAGTTGTCTTTTTAGTAGGGCAATGTTTTTCGTGAACCATTTTTGTGATTCTTTCTTTTTCTTCTGGGATGTTTGAGTGGAGGTAGCTGCTTCTTGGATTGTTTGGTTCCAGTTCTCTATCGTTAGGTCGATGTCAGATAGGCTTGTAGTGAGCTTAGGTAGTACCTTGTCAAGGAATGTGTCATTGTCAAAGCGGGTAAAACGTGAGCGGTGAGCTGTTGCGTTTGGGGACTGTGATGGTACTTGTGTTAGTAGATGAAAGGTTATCAGATGGTGGTCAGACCAAGGTACCTCTGAAGTTGTTGGGGGAGATTGTAGTTGATGTAGGTTGAAGGGGGAAGGGAGGAAAATGAGGTCTAGTGAGTTTCCTTTATTATGTGTGGGGGTATTGATTATCTGGTTATATCCCATTTGGGTCATTGAGTCTATGAAGTTGTTTTTTTGTGATTGGTTTAAGGATGGGAGGTTAAGGTCACCTAGTATTATAAGAGGTTTTCTCTGGGATGCTGCGCATGCTAGTTCAAGGATAGGAGAAAGATTTTTGTGATCTGCTGATGGTGGTCTATAGATTAGGGAGAATGCTAGTGTTCTGTTTTCGATGTTTATTATGTCCATGCCTTCAACATTGTTTGAGTTTGTTAGGGTGTATTGTAAGTCTTTCTTGGTGAGTATAAGTGTGCCACCTCCTCTTTTTATGTCACGGTGGCAGTTGAAAATATCATATTGTGATATGTTGAGTTGGTTTAATAATATTGTGTCTGTGGATGTTAGCCATGTTTCCGTGATGAAAAAGCCTCCATGGGTTAACTTCAGTCAGTACTGTACTAAAGTTTCAATGGGACCAGTTGACCCATTTGCTATCTAGCCAAATAAGAATAAACAGCTGGGTTCTTTACTCCCTTTACTGGTGGAAGGTGTGTAATAAACTGATACAGAAATTTCTATTCCAAAAGCCTCAGAAGCATGTAGCATTAGTTATTTATTTATTTAAAAAGCTTATATGCCGCCTTGTTGGCAAAAAGTCGTCCAAAGTACTTTACCTAAAATAGTGAAATAACATTCTAAAAAACTATAAAATACAATACTATAACTAAGGATGCATCTACTGTAGGATGGGGATCCCCTGTGCTATCTCTTTGAACTCAGGGAGCTTGGATGAGAGCAGGGAAATCAGATCAAATCAGCTTCTGAGGCCTAAGAGCAGTCTTCAGGCCTCTCAGAGCTTTTGTCAGTATGCTATCAAGAAATAGAATATTAATCCAGGTGGACAACCAAATAGCGATGCTTTTTTCTGTATAAACAAGTAAAGATCTGGATTTTACATCCTGTGCAAAGAAACTTTGAAGACCTAGGCTGTCTTTCAAAGGATGCACCTTATAGCAATCTACCTTGCGGGAGCATAAAATGTGATTGCAGATTCTCTCAACCATGCCTGGAACCTCATGAATGGTCCTTGAACCAGGGCAGAGCAGATAGTATCACCCTGCGAGAGGACAAGAGGATATCCCATTCTGCTCATATCCAGGACTTTACAAAAGATAATGTAGAACATGGTCCCTGTAATCCTCATAGCCCTGACCTGGCATCATCAAATTTGGTTTCCTTGTGTATATCGACTATGAGTCAAGACACCAATTCATCTTATAGGGATTTCCTTCGCTGATATTGCAAGATCAAAGGAAGAGTCTGCACCTGATTCTGAACACTTATTTATAGGATATTTCCATCTCTCTCAGGAAATGGAGAATACCTTAATAATTTCTAAAAGACAATCTGCAACAAAATCTTACAGCTTTAATCAAAAGATATCCTTTGTCTGCAATACAAAGAAAAATGTGATCCTTTTGCCTGCTCATTGAAGTGGAGGAGTAGCCTAGTGGTTAGAGCAACTGCCTAGTACCCAAAACATCAAGGGCTTGATTCCCACTGATGCTGCTTGTGACCTTGGGCAAGTCACTTAAGCCTTGGAAGAAAAGGCCTGGCCGGTTATACAGTGCCAAGAAAACACAGAGACTGCTAGGTCTCCAGGCGTCAGCACTGACATGACTGCACTTTAAAAAAAAAAAAAAGCAACCTGCTCGCCGTGAAATTGGCTTCACTGTCTATTTGACCGTTCATCTGAGTGCAATAGAAATGTACCATTCTCAAAGAGATGGGAACCATGTATCACTGTGGCATGGGGGAAGGGCATGGTGGAGGTGTGTCCAAGATCTCTTTGTGGTTCTGGTTCACTTCAAGAAACATCTGTTGGAATCTGTGCAATAAGCAGACCTGCAAGACCTAGCTTTGAAAATTCTCTTAGTACCAGTAATGTCAGTTCAGAGAGTAAGCAAAAGAGTGAGCTTCAAGTACTTATCTCTTATTCTCCATAATGCAACAGTCCTGCAACACCCTAAGTTTTACCAAAAGTGTTTCACATCTGTCAATCCATAGTGCTTCCCTCTTTCTTTCCAAGGTCTCATACATAAAAAGGCTACTTTTATAAGGATCCACCTAGATTCACATGCAAACAACGTGCGTAACCCCCCAGTATTTGTCTTTTATGCGCGCAAGTGAGTTGGTATAAAATACCAAAAAGCATGAAAGTGCATACATAGTTTGCACATGGGTGGTGTGAGCAACTGTGAAAATAGATAATACAATTATTTAATTCATGTGCATAATTGCAAAAAGTTATTTACACTAGCCCTACTTAGGCACTTACCCCCTATTTCATGAAGTCAAGTGCCCGCATACTTGATTTTATAAAATAGGTATAAAGTACAAGATAAATAGTCACATTAACTAGACTCCAGTCTATAAGATTACCAGTTGAATAGGCCCTGAATAAACTGGTCTATAACAGGGTGCAAGCTTACGACATCAAAAGGACACAGTCGCATCACCAGTCCATTCAACTCTGCATATCCTTAAATCCTAATTGACTAGAAACTACAATATTATGCTAGTAGTCAGCATATTTTATAACTGAAGCCTACCAAGATTGCAATTAACAATCTAATCTGTTGCCCATCTCTGCTCAGTTTTCATTGAAGACATTTGTAAACCTGTATCATAGTCATCCATTCACACATTGTATCTCATTACTCTCTTGATGACAAAAATGTGAAGTAGCATTTTAGAAGGGATGTCTAGGAAAAATCTGGGACGTCCAGAGCAGAACGTCCAAAAACTGGGGGAGTGTCAATCATTCCTTCTGAAATTGCGCTCTCCTCACGCCAATAAACGAATGTCCCAGTAATCAGTTCTGGAGACAGGCCTGGCACAGATAGCAAGGCTTGCATGGGTTTAGGCCATTTGACAAATGTTGATGTCCGCACAGTACACACCTGCAGAACTGAATATTTGGATGCCCCAAGGATGTTTGTTATTAGACTAGCACATTCTGCCTTGCCATTTCATCTACTCAGAAGTGCGTCGGAAGGCCATTAATATGTTTGGAGTATGTATTTACGAGCAGGTTTCTTTGGCCTGGTAATATTAACTGCTGCAATGTAAGCACATTTTGCTCCTTCCCTCGAAGCATTGCATCCATGAAATGAGCACTTACTGCACCTGATTCGTGGTCAGAGCAGGTATAGGCATGGATGCCTCAACAACCCGGACTTGACATGCTTATTCCATTCTGAAATTCAGCCATAACATGCAAATCTCTTGTTCTGCCCAGCCCACCACATCCCCATGCTATCTGATTGTTCTCACAGTGGGGACGTCTAGAAACATGACGGCAGAAAAAGATCACATGGCCTATGTAGTCAGCCTTTCCATCAACTACAGTAGTGCCCTATTTTCCTTTAGAGATCCTCTGTGTTCCATGCTTTTTCGAATTCAGATACTGTCCTTGTCTCTACCACCTCCCCTGGGAGACTATTTCACTCATCTACAACTCTTACCTTAAAGAAATATTTCCACCTATTACTCCTGAGTCTATCCGCTTTCACCCTGTTTATCTTTATCTTTATTTGTGAGGTTTGATATACCGCCCATGCCAGAGCGTCAGGGCGGTGTACAATAAAAAAATGTATATTGGCCATGAAAATTAAAGCCAGAAAGGAACGCCATCAGCAAATAGGACAGGGATAGATAAAGCAGACTGAAACAAAGAACAGGGACAGAACCAGAGGTTAAACTATTTTAGACAAAGACAAAGCAACATGGAGGGGAAGGAATGGGGTGGCCTGGTTGTAGGGGTACTATGTTATGAGGGGTGGGGGGCACAGCTAGGGGAGGCGAGGCCATCGGCAGGAACAGGGAGATCGTAGGCCTGGTAGAAGAGGTGTGTTTTGAGAAAAGCTTTAAAATGGGGGGGGGGGGGGGAAGATGATTCGCTGCGAAGAGAGTGTGGGAGTGAGTTCCAAAGGGCGGGGCTTAGGAAGAAAAACACAGAATGACAGATGTGTTCGAGGTGGGCCAGAGAAGGGGAGGGGAGGAAAAGACAGTTACCATGTGCAGAACGAAGGAGACACGGGGCTGGTTGGAGGTGAATAGTGTCAGCCAGGTACTGTGGAGTGCTGGTGTGCAGAGCCCTATGTGTAAGAATGAGACGTTTATAAATGAATCTAACCTTGATCGGAAGCCAGTGAAGCGAGAGAAGGCATCCTATGTCCCTCATAGCAGAGCTTGCTTTCAAGGTTATCAAAGCAGTTTACATTTAACTAAACAATTATACATGGAGCCAGTAAAGAGACAACTATGATACATCAAAAAATTGCAATTATTTACATTTAAGAGTTGAGGGTTGACATTTGGGGTAGGGGTTAATAAGATGAAGTTTGTTTACAGTTCAACTGTGGGTAGTATGTGGGTGATAGTGAGGATGATAATGAGTGGCATGGATACTTAGAGGTGTGAGTGAGTTGTTGGACCATAATTTGCAAAAAGAAATTGAGTTTTAAACTTTTTCCTGAAGTCAGAGGTGTCATCAATTGATCTTAGTTCATATAGAATGGCAAAGTTGTCATTCACAGGAGGAGAGTCATCTGAACTAAGTTTTTTTCTGGAATGGCAAAGTTGTCTATTTTGAGTACATCAGGTGGATTATAGGTGGAATCTCTCATGATGGTAAGGACCTCTGATTTATTGTAGTTAATTGTCAAGCAAGATATTATGGGGGAATAGTCTGATTGTCCAGATACGAATGGAGAGTAGATCATCAGGTCATCTGCATAGAGGTGATATGTAAGTTATGTCCTTGTATATTTTTGCAGACTGGTTGTATATATAATTTAAATAGAAGGGATAGGAGTGAGGATTCCTGAGGTATACCTTGCTGTAGTTTAATTGGTCTTTATCCTGACTTGACACAGACAATCTGTTAGGTAGGAACAGAGCCATGGGAGGAATGTGTCATTGATTCCAGTCTCCATCAGTCGAGTTATGAGCATGGTATGGTTTAGTGAGTCAAACGCGGCTGCTATATCTATGAAGATAAAACCGTGTTTGGAATTCTCAATTCCTTTGAGTAGTGTGTGTGTTAAGAAGGATAATAAGGCTTCTACCCCATGATTTTGTCTGAACCCATGTTGTTAAAGATCTAAAGGAGGTATTGTAATTGTAGCTGTACGTGTTTTTTTCTCTTAACTTTGCTAGAAAGGGAATGCTGGAAATAGGCCGGTAGGAGGAGGTTAAGTTGGGGTCAGGCATGTTGCTTTTTAGTTAGGGTCTGATGGAGATGTTTTTTTAAGATGGGAGGGATGTTACCCTGTGATAGTGATTAGTGATAGATTTATTATTCTACAGAGTATGGGCGTGATTTCTTGTCTAGCCATCTTTATCCATGAGGTGGGGCAAGAGTCAAGTGGAGAGGTAGTAGCGGTCAAATTATTCAAGATTTGACTGCAGTGATCTTCTGAGATTAGGTGGAAAGAAATCCAGATGATTGGGTTATTTATGTTGCTCTTTGGTGTAGGGTCTAGTGTTGAGTTGTCATTTGTACAGATGAGTTTATTCTGCAGATATGTCGGAAGACCTCTGGAAGTAGTGTTGCATTATCTTGGTTCGATGGAGATTGTGTGAGTGATTTTACTATCTCGAACAGCTCTCTGGGGCAGTAGAAATTTCATGATGGTGTTCGTGTGGTATTCCAATCTATGACTGAAGATTAGCTTGTTGTATTCTCTCTGCTTTGTTGTATACTCTTGCAGGTAAAGTGGGTCTCCAGTGTCTTTCTAGCTGTCTTAGTATGAGTTTAGCTCGCTTTATCTCAGATGAGTACCATGGTGCCTTATTCGGTCGTGAAGATGTTGTTTTTTGAGGGACAAGCGCCATTGGTGTAATGGTATCATTTCAATTTTTTTTATTATTGCTGTAAGATTAGTTGAGATGGTGTCTAGTTTTGGTAGGATGTAACAGAGTACAGTATCTTTATAAAATCCCCTGAAGTGGCATTGGTTGGATGCATGTTGCAGTTTACCCCAGTGGGTAAATGTGATCATTCGATGATCTGACCAAGATAATGGTATTATCTGGTAAGGAATGCGAGTGGTAATAGAGTAAAGACTGTTGGGAACAAATACGAGATCTAGGGTGTTTCTACATACATGCATTGGTCCTGCTAGGATTTGGGTGAGGTCCATCATGTTTAAGGCATCTAGAAAAGAAATGGCTTGTGCTGTTGGGGCCAAGTTCAAGTTGAAGCCTCTGAGCAGTTTACCTTTGCTAGAGTAGGTGCAGGCCAGCTCTAGTATAGATGAGAGGTCATCAGAGTCAGCATTTGGGGATCTGTATATCAGGCATTTTGTCATTTGTGTGTTTTCATTAGTAGGATGTTTAGAGTGTGGGATGATTGTGTGGTGATTGGTTTGAGATTCAGTCGCTTGATTGAGACAATGAGTTCTCCTCCACTCTTACGATGATGTCTGGAACAATTCTGAATGTCATTGTTAAGGAGGTGAGTTGATTTAATAAGACATTATCAGTGTCAGTTAGCTAGGATTCTGTGATGCATATTATATCAACTATTTCCAGGAACAAGCAGGAATGTAGTCTTCACATATGGGTATTGTCGGTACCGACGGAGCCTGCATGGGAACGCTCCCCAGCGTCCAATAGGAAAGTTTTTGGGAGCATCCCACAGCGCCTGCGTGCTGCCTTCCTGCCTTTCCAACTCTCCCTCATCAGTTCTTCGTTTTCCACGGAGCTGACAGGACATATCCCTGTCGCCGCAGAAAATCTATTCTTACTTTTTTGGTTTTGTGGTCGTGTCTGCCTTCATTCGACGCCTACCGGTACCGCCGGTTCTCTTTTCTTTCTTTAAAAAACAAAACAAAACAAAACTAGCTTCAACAATCTTTTCTTTAGGAGCCTTTCCCCTCCCGGGGTTAGGTGCCATTTTGGGCACTAGGCCCATTTTTCCAAAGGCATGGAAAAACCAGCTAGTGGTTTTAAAAAATGTTCTAAATGTGGCGGTACCATATCCGTCACCGACACCCATGAATGGTGTCTTAAATGTTTAGGTCCTGACCATTCTCCATTGGAGTGTCTCTCCTGCAGAAAGATGACCAAAAGGGGCCTGCAGAACAGAGCTGCAAAACTCGGTACCCTTTTTGCCGCTGACACGATGTCCATTGCATTGACGTCTTCCAGGGCTTCATCTTCCTTCCACAGATCTCAGGTAACTAAACCTAAGTCTTTTAAGACTGGCCGGTCCTCGAAAGGTAGATCTCTTTCCAAGCATCAAGATGCCATTGGCGTTGCCCTCGAGGATAGTTCACCGGCAAAACAGCCCCGGCGGGAGACCTCGGTCTCCAAAGCATTAACGGGGCTCCAGAATGTTCCAGAGGCTTCAACCTCTGCAGAACTACTGGTGCCATGTTCTGGGGTCATAGCCGCTTCCATCAGTACCAACACCCAGACATCGGCAGGAATGATCAATCAGAGATTCCTTGCTCTCGAATGCAGTCTAGTGGCTCTCTTAACAGCTTTGGTACCACTAAGACCGCTACAGACAGTTCCACAGGTATCGGTACCGACACCGATGCCGATACCGAGGGCACCTGCCTTGGCAGGTATGCTTTTGCCCATGCCGAGCCTCGAGTCTATCTCAGGTATCGAAGGGCCGGTACCGAGACACCCCAATACTGACTTGGAGCGGTACCGGTACCAAGCGTTGCACGAACACTGGTCACCGAGATACTTCGAATCATCCGATTCCGATGATTCTGATGACTCTGCCAGTACTAGAGCAATCCCTCCCGGAGGATCCATCTCCTTCTCCTCAACGCAGAATGTCTCCTCCAAAGGACATGTCCTTCCAGGATTTCATACATGATGTAGCTCGAGGTCTAGCAATCACGGTGACTCCAGAAAAGGAACCCAGGGCAGAAGAATTAGAAATTCTTCAATACCCTAAAGCTCCTAAAGAGGTGGCTACCCTGCCCATTCATAGGATCTTGCAAGATCTTATGTTCAGAATGTGGGAAAACCCCTTTAACGGTGTCTCCACACTCTCGACGACTCAAAACTATGTATCAAGTTCCAAGCTCTCCTGGTTTTCAGAAGACTGTTACCACACCATTCTATGGTAATGGAATCGGCAATGCATAGGATTAAGAGTGCTAAGACGCATTCATCTAATCCTCCGGGCTGGGAGTCGAGGCTCCATGTTGGCAGCCAGGATCAGCTCTTACATCTCTATATGGGAATTTACCTCAAGGAAGTTACAGGAGACTTGGAGCTTATGAGCCCTCTTCTTCCTGAGGACAAAAGAGGGGATTTTCTTACTCTGGTCAAACATGCCCAGGATGTCTCTAAATTTGTGAACCGTGCATCTTTCGATTGCTTTGAATGTATTAACAGAAATTCTGCTATTTCAGTCGGTGCACGTCGTATTGCCTGGCTCCAGGCATCGGACTTAGAACAATGGGTGCAAGAGAAACTGGGAAATATTCCTTGCACAAGAGAAAATCTCTTTGTCAAGAATTGGCAGGACAAGGCAAATCAGCTTGAATCTGAAAATACTACCTTGAATAGACTATCTAAGTCTACAGCCAACCCAGCAAAGAAAAAGTCAACCAAAAAAATCTTTTTCAATAAGAAAAAGAAGTTTTACCCATCCTATGTCCATCATACTCACTGTCCAGGTCATGTTCCTCAAAAGGGGCCACAACAGAACAGACAGCAGAGAAAGCCACAAGTTCCAAGAACTCAATCGGCTCCACAAGTTCAGCCTCCTCAATGGCTTTGACTCCTTCCTAGAGAACTTAGTCTTTCTGCCCCTGAAAGGTCCAGAACCCCTCACCATTCCAGGAAGGTTATGCCATTTTGCCAACAGATGGCAACAAATAACATCAGAAAAGTGGACTTTGTCAATTGTACGAGAGGGGTACAGACTCCATTTCCACAGCCTGCCTCCTCCTACAATCATAAAACAGTTCAATTCTCAGATCCCTGTCACCAATCTCTTGGGTCAGGAGGTCACATCACTTCTTGCTCATGGAGCAATAGAAGAAGTACCCATACCCCAACAGGGTGCGGGGTTTTACCCCTCCCTATTTTCTCATTCCCAAGAAAACAGGGGGATACAGGCCTATTCTGGACCTCAGAGAATTAAACAAATATCTGTTCTGAGAAAAATTCAAAATGATTTCCCTCGGAACACTCCTGCCATACCTTCAGAATCAGGATTGGCTATGTTCTCTAGATCTAAAGGATGCATATACTCATATTCTCATCCACACAGATCACAGTAAGTTTCTTTGATTCCTTTTCCAGGGAAGACACTTCCAATACAGGGTTCTTCCTTTCGGGCTAGCTTCTACCCCAAGAGTCTTCACAAAATGCATGGCAGTAGTAGCAGCATTTCTGAGAACTCTAGGAATATTTGTCTTCCCCTACTTAGACAACTGGCTCATTTGAGCATCGACAGCTCCAGAAGCCAGCTTCGCTCTTTCTCGCACAATGCAAATTCTTCGCTACTTGGGATTGGTAATAAACCTCCCAAAGTCTCAACTCACCCCTTTTCAGTCCCTGGAGTTCATAGGGGCTCGTCTAGATACCAGACAGTCAAGGGCTTTCCTACCACAGCTCCGCTGTCTTCATATGGTGCAGCTGGCATCCCAAGCAGCTATGAAAGTCTTCCTGACTGCTTGGGAAATGCTTTAGCTCCTGGGGCCTATGGCATCCACTGTCCATGTGGTTCCCTATGCTTGCCTTCACATGCAAGCAGCCCAGTGGACCCTCTCCTCTCAGTGGACACAAGCCTAGGGTCGCCTGTCGGACAAAATAAGAAACTCCACATGTCTCATTTCATCCCTTCAATGGTGGCAATCTCTGGAAAACCTTCTAGTAGGCTCTCCTTTCCAGCAGCCTCTTTTCCAGGCCACTCTAACAACGGATGCGTCTAAGTTGGATTGGGGAGCTCACTTGCATGATCTCTCTACTCAGGATCTCTAGACCACACAGGAGGCTTGTCTTCACATAAACCTCCTAGAACTCAGAGCCATTTTCCATGCTCTTC
Source organism: Ichthyophis bannanicus (assembly GCA_033557465.1). NCBI lineage: Eukaryota > Metazoa > Chordata > Amphibia > Gymnophiona > Ichthyophiidae > Ichthyophis > Ichthyophis bannanicus. Next base: position 240,982,974 of record CM066040.1, on the reverse strand, counting down.
GAGTATTCCAGGCCCAGCTCAGCTACAAGGCAGTTCAGGTCCAGACCGACAATCAAGTAGCCATGTTCTATGTGAACAAGCAGTGTGGAACGGGCTCTCTGTCGTTATGCAATGAAGCTTTGCGACTGTGGGCCCTCACCAGAGAGCTTCAAATCCACCTCCTAGTGGTATATCTTCAGGTCATTCAAAACCTTTGGGCAGACAAACTCAGTCGAATACTGCTGCCACATGAATGGTCTCTTCTCTTAGACCAGATTGCTCGACTGTTTCGAATCTGGGGAACCCCAGATATAGACCTCTTTGCAAGTCCACAAAATGCCAAACTTCCCCGGTTCTGTTCCAGAATTCCAGCTCAAAACTGTCAGGCAAGAGATGCTTTCCTCCTCCACTGGGGGCAGGACTTCCTCTATGCCTTCCCACCTATTCCCCTCATTCCCAAGACAATTTTCAAGCTTCAGAGAGACAGAGGACGTATGATACTCATAGTTCCACGTTGGTCACAGCAAACGTGGTATCCTCTGCTTCTACATCTCTCTCAAGCCATGCCACTGGAGTTGGAATATGCTCCAGATCTTCTTTCCCAGGAGAATGGGACGCTATTGCACCCGAATCCCCAGTCCCTACATCTCAGGGCCTGGTTGCTGAAAGCCTAGAGCTTCCAGATATCAACCTTTCTCAACAAGTAAAGGATATCCTGGTGGCCTCCAGAAAACCCTCCACAAGGCGATCATACGCCTTCAAGTGGAAAAGGTTCTCTGTATGGTGTTCTCAAAGGGGGCTTCACCCCCTTTCAGTGCCTCTGGAATTGCTACTGGAGTATCTCCTCCATTTATCAAATTCTGGTCTTAAAACCAATTCAGTAAGGGTCCGTCTTAGTGCCATTGCAGCTTCTTGCAAGCCTTTGGATGGACAACCTATTTCCTCTCATCCACTTGTAGCAAGATTTATGAGAGATCTACTCTTAACAAAACCTCCCATTAAGCCGCCGCCGGTGGCATGGGATCTCAATCTTGTTCTTGGGCAGCTTATCAAAACCGCCCTTTGAACCCTTAGCCACTACAGACCTGAAGTTTCTTTCCTGGAAAGTCATCTTCCTAGTTGCTCTCACTTCTGCAAGACGCATCAGTGAGTTGCCAGCCTTAGTGGCTGATCCTCCTTATTCAAGATTTCACCATGATAAGGTAGTTCTTAGGACTCATCCTCACTTCATGCCAAAGGTGGTTTCGCCTTTTCATTTAAACCAATCGGTTTACCTTCCTGCATTCTTTCCTAGGCCTCATGCCTCTAGTGCAGAAAGGAACCTTCATACCATGGATTGTAAAAGAGCCTTGGCTTTTTACCTTCAAAGAACTGAGCAACACAGAAAATCTTCACAGCTTTTCGTTGCTTTTGATTCTAGTCATTTGGGACATCCAGTTTCCAAAAGAACTCTCTCTAAATGGATTGCGAATTGCATATTCTTTGCATACGAGAGTAAGGGACTTTCTCTCAAAGGCCACGTCACAGCTCACAATGTGAGAGCAATGGCAACCTCCATAGCTAATCTTTGTTCTGTGTCCATTGACAACATCTGTAGAGCAGCCACCTAGGCTTCAGTACACACCTTTACAGCCCATTATTGTTTAGACAAGGACTCCCATCAGGATACCTCGTTTGGACAGGCTGTTCTACAGCATCTCTTTCTGACTTAGTACAACTCCTACCCACCGTCCCAGGGGTTTTTGATGCCAGTGATCCATGGGAGGAAGAATGACCCATCTCACCAGAGATTTGCAGCTTGCTAGCGTCATCCTCCTGGCATCTCTCAGCTGGGGAGTCCCCATATGTGAAGACTACATTCCTGCTTGTTCCTGGAGATAGCGTAGTTACTCACCTGTTTACAGGTGATCTCCAGGAACAGCAGGAATTAAGTCTTCACAACACACCCACCTCCCCTAGGAGTTCTCTCTTTCTCTCTCTCTCTCTCTCTCTCTCTTTCTCTCCTTCTCTCCTTTTGTCTCAGCTATAAACTCAACTGATGAGGGAGAGTTGGAAAGGCGGGAAGGCAGCACACAGGCGCTGTGGGATGCTCCCAAAAGCTTTCCTATTGGACGCTGGGGAGCATTCCTGCGCAGGCTCCATTGGTACTGATGAAACCCATATGTGAAGACTTAATTCCTGCTGTTCCAAGAGATCACCTGTTACAGGTGAGTAACTATGCTTTCTGGTCCTGCACATAGTCTGATATAATATGGATCTTGTTGCGGACAGAGTGGGCATTGACGACTGCATTTGATGTGATGTGGTTGCTGTGAACTTATTTGAGGGGGAATTGGAGTGATTGGAGTGTAGATGGGTAAAAGGCGCTGTGGTCTCCTATAAGTATGGATATGGTGGAAATTTATTTATTTATTTGAACAGTTTTTCTATACCACCCCTTCCAACGAACAGGGGCAGTTTACATCAAACAACAAAAAACAAAAAGTTACAGAGAACACATTGTAACTACGTATGATACATTTAAACTATATACGTACCAGTTAACCACATATGCCGTAGTATAGAGGAAGCTGGTTATTTTAACCAAGTACATGGTAGCCAGACAGAGAGTAAGAGTTAGAGGGAGATTGATGGATGCTAGGGAGGGGATATATTAGTTGGGGAGGGAGTAATGTGTGGTATGTGTGTAAGTGGTGTTGTCCATGAAGTTGTAGTAGTGTTCAGAGAATAGTAATATTTTTAATTCCTTATGAAATGTCTGCAGATCTTTGATTGATCTGATGGGAAATGTAGTTAGAGAATGCCTCTCTGTGTAGAATTAGAATCAGGCTGTTCCATAGTTGTGTTGATCTGGATGAGCTTATTAAGGTGAGTGCAAGGAGAATTATTGTTCCGCTGATGAGCCACTTCATGTTTCTAACTGTTTGGATGCCTTGTGGCTTGCTCCTTAAATGAAGTTATATAATACCTTAATATTGTATTCATATTGGTCTCCTGTTGCTTGCTAGGTGTAGCAAGAGTTCTTGTATATGTTGTGTCTTGTTGAACTTCTGCATTTAAATGGGCTTCACAAAAGGGCCCTTCAGTGTTGCTAGCAGACATTGTTTTGTGTAGTGGTGTTTCCTTTTAAGTATCTCGAGCTCACTAAGTGATGATGCCCCTGGTGGTTGGAGCTCAGCATTGTGATGCAGAATTCTTGCTAGCCTATGTTCCCGTTGATGGCGAGAGTTCTGTGCTGCGATCTAAGTGATTGGATACAGGTGTTGTGTGTGTTGAAGCCGGAGAGTCTAAGTGCTCTTATGAGATTATGTTGGTTTGTCACTGCTGAAGTCTTGTTCTTGACGGTGTGATTTATATGGGAGTTTGAGGACTTGTTTCGTTTTTGTCTTTATTTCCTGTATGGAGGTTGTAATTCTCCTTCTGGTAATGACAATATTCAGTCAAGCTGAGGATGGGTTGATGCATAGGCATTCTTGGGACAGCTGTTGGGGCAGAGCAGTAGTAGTGATGCATGCACGTATTTATAAAATATGAGAGTACTATGGCTTCACCACCCTGAATGAGCCTGATCTCAAAAGCTAAGCAGGGTTAGGCCTGACTAGTACTTGGATCAGGGCTGGCACCAGAGTTGGTTCAAGGTGCTAGCGACCTAGGAAAACTTTAAGGTTTACAACTACCTGCCTATCAAAATCTGTTATTTAGCTTTGAATGCCCTGTCCTTTGCCTCCCCTCAGAAGCTGATACCCTGGACAACTGCCTAGTTTGCTTAGTGGTGACCAGCCCTGGCTTTGATAGGTGACCTCCTTGGAATACCAGGTGGTGTAGACTTACTGTGCGGAAGAAAGACCTGGCAATCTACTTCTGGTTGCACCTTGCCAAGAAAACCCACAGTGAGTCAATGGCACACAGACATAAACATGCTTTGGAGCAGATCTAAATGTGTGTGTCAGTATATACCCTTTATTGGGGGGAAGGTGCTGGTTGTGGGAATCTATTTTATAAAGGCACATTGTCAGTAACTAATACTATCTCATCGAGGGACGGTTCAAGGCAATCTGCTGCCTGAGGCGAGGGATGAGATGGTGCCCCCCCCCCCCACCCCGGGGGAGGTTTTCTCAAAACTGCAGTCAGGGTCTGAACCAAATCCAAAAGTTGATTAGATAATGTGGAGAAAATAAAAAGATGTTCGCACACCACAGAACTAAAATAGAGAGCAAAAACCACTGCACAGTTTATAACACCAAATTAAATAACTCATTTTTATTTTGTTGCTTTGTTGGTTGTTGCTTTTTCTTTTTGAACATATATTTTGCATTCACAGAACCCCCCTCCCTTCCCCTCCCCCCCCCCCCAACAATGGGTGCACAGCGGAACTAGGACATACACCCACAAAACACAATATCAAATTTTAAAAAAATCTGATTCTGGCCATCTCACTAACAAAATTCTCCAGTACCAGGCATATTATGAACCAATACAAAACCCTACAGAAGTCACTGATGATCTACAAGGCCAAATCAACCATATCATACCAGCATAAACTTCCAAAACTCATACAACAATGGGCCTAACCAGATAAAAGCAGCACTATAAATATTGTAGCAGGCCCTAGAACATCCATACACCGATTGAAAAGCTAAACAAGTCATATTACTACAATATTAGTCCCTTCATACAAACGTCATATTAACAGAACTCCTGCACTTAGTCACACACTCAGAACACAGACCCTTGCCAAATACAGAATAAGTGAGGATAACTTAAAGTGAAAATAAAAATATGTAGACAAAAATTAAACTGAAAGTCCAAGAAGACAGACGATGCATGCAATGCAGTACCAAAGAAATAAGAGACTCATTTCCCTGTACTGTGTAAAATATAAAAATAGTGCAAAGTCCAATCACTCATTTGAAAATAAAATTATTTTTCTACCTTTGTTGTCTGACCATTATATACTCTGATCATGCTGGTCCCGATCTGAAGCTTCTGCTTTCTTCTGTCTTCTCTTAGCTCTCTTTCTATGGTCTTGACTCCATCTGCCATTTCTTGTCTCTCCTTTTGTTTTCCTCACTTCCTTCCATCTCGGATTTTAATTTTTTTTCTTTCCTCCTTTCTTCCATTTATTTCTCTCTCTCTCTCTGGCCACCCAAATTTCACTACTCCTTACTATCCATTTTTCAATCTCCCTCGTTTTTATGCCATCTACCTACCGCTTTTCAACCTTCACCCCTAGTCCTGCCATTCCCCAGCTCTTCTTCCCCTCTGTGTTGTCCAGGATTTGTCCTCCTGTCTCCCCCCCCCCCCCCATTGTCCAGCATGTCTCCCTGCTTCCTCCAGCATGTCTTCCTGTCCCTTTCCCCTGTTATCCAGTATTTGTCCCTCTGTCTCCCCCCCCCCCCCCAGTGTTGTCCAGCATTTGTCCTCTTGTCTCTCTCTCCATTGCCCAGTATTTGTCTTCCTGCCCTGCTTCCATGTTGTCCAGCATTTTCCCCCTCTCCCCCTTTGTCCAGCATTTGTCCCCTGTCTCTCCCCTTTGTCTAACACTTTCCCCCTGTCTCTCCCCTTTGTCCACTATGTCCCCCTGTCTTCCCCTTTGTCCAGCATGTCCCCCTGTCTTCCCCTTTGTCCAGCCTCCCTGTCTCTCCTCTTTGTCTAGCACTTGCTCCCTATCTCCCCTCTTTGTCCAGCACTTGCCCTTCTGTCTCTCCCCTTTGTCCAGCACTTGTCCCCCTGTCTCACCCATTGTCCAGCATTTTTCCCCGTCTTCCCCTTTGTCCAGCATTTTTCCCCCTGTCTCTCCCCTTTGTCCAGAATTTATCCCCTGTCTCTCCCCTTTGTCTAGCACTTGCCCCCTATCTCTAGTATGTCCCCCTGTCTCCCCCTTTGTCCAGCATTTTTCCCCCTCTCTCCACCCTTTGTCCAGCACTTGCCTCCCGGTCTCTCCCCTTTGTCTAGCACTTGTTCCCCTGTCTCTCCCCTTTGTCTAGCACTTGCCCCCTATCTCTAGTATGTCCCCCTGTCTCCCCCTTTGTCCAGCATTTTTCCCCCTATCTCCACCCTTTGTCTAGCACTTGCCCCCTATCTCGCCCCCTTTGTCCAGGATGTCCCCCTGTCTCCCCTTTGTCCAGAATTTTTCCCCCTATCTCCACCCTTTGTCCAGCACTTGCCTCCCTGTCTCTCCCCTTTGTCTAGCACTTGTTCCCCTGTCTCCTCCTTTGTCCAGTATGTCCCCCTGTCTCCCGCTTTGTCCAGCATTTTCCCCCTATCTCCACCCTTTGTCTAGCACTTGCCCCCTATCTCTCCCCCTTTGTCCAGTATGTCCCCCTGTCTCCCCCTTTGTCCAGCATTTTTCCCCCATCTCCACCCTTTGTCCAGCACTTGCCTCCCGGTCTCTCCCCTTTGTCTAGCACTTGTTCCCCTGTCTCCTCCTTTGTCCAGTATGTCCCCCTGTCTCCCTCTTTGTCCAGCATTTTTCCCCGTCTCCCCTTTGCCTTCCTGTGTAGGAAATCAGAGACAGGCCAGTGGCTGCATAATGTAAAATTAAACGAGAACCGGAGCACCGCCCCCATCAGAGGGCCACCTCAGGTGGCCTAATGGAAGAACCGTCCCTGATCTCATCTGTTTCTTCAGTTGTTTGTAATCCCGTGTCTATCTCAATGAGTACCTACTGCTAAAGGAGAAAGTTAGAAGAGTAGTGAGATCTTTCTTTAAATTATGACTATTGAAAAGTTTGCAATCTGTCTTGGCTATGATCTATTCTGCAGTCTTTTGTAGATCTGGCTTTATCAATGCCATTTATTTAGGTTTGCCAGTTGGTCAGCTTCGAGAATGTTGCTGCCAGATTAATCGTTGGCTGCAGGATTCATGAACATATTGCACCAGTTATTTATGCTTTGCATTGGTTGCCTATTGCGAAACTCATTAAATTCAAGATTTGCTTGTTGGTTTTTAAGGCCCTTAGGGATTTTCTGCATTCTCCTGCTTATTAGTAGAAGTAGTAGTAGTAGTTTCCAGGAGAAGATCAAGGCGAGTTAAATTCAGGTACAGTATGTATTTCCTGTCCCCAAAGGGCTCACATTCTAAGGGTATGCTTACTAAACGTTAATGCGTGTTAAGTGCTTCAATGGTCCATAGAAATGAATGGGCAGTGGAAGCACTTAATCTTTAGTAAACATGCCCCTAAGTTTGTACCTGAGGCAGTGGAGGGTTAAGTGGCTTGCCCAAGGCCACAAGGATTGCCAGTGGTATTTGAACCCAGCTTCAGATTTGTTTGTTATCCCCTCTTTAAGACATGCAAGATTGCCAGTGACTTATTCAATGATGTTTTCAATAACGGGGCACTGTTTATGAACCCTTTCCTTTGCCTTGTGACTTGTGATCCAAGATCAGAATGTTGCAATTAAGAAAGAAGTTAGAGGCTTTCTTGTTTTAGGAACCTTGGGATTCTAGATGCAGTAATTTATGTAATAATTATGAATGTATGTTTGCCACATAGAAAGGGCCAATGTTTCAGGTTATAAATGTGTTATAAATAAATGCATTAAAAGATGTTCTATTATGAAATCAGGACACCAAGTTAAAGGAATAACTGAGAAATTCCAGAATGATCGTGGTGGTCTGAGTCAGAAAGGAATTTTTTTCATCATTTGGAATTAGCCTGTCTTTGGATTACTATGTAGAGAAAATGGTTGGGCAATCAGGAACTGAACCTCAAACTGTATAACTTTGGGTGGTTCTTTGTTTTCTTATTGTGGTCATTTTTGTTGTACAAGTTATTTTTGAGAAGGTAAGATAGTTGATAAAGTTTGGTGGTTATTGAATGTACACTTAACCCTGTATGTTTTGAAACCTGCATTCAAATCTCACCTTGGTGCACTAGGTACACCCATTCTAACAGCAACATTTGCGGTTAGTGTGCACCAATGACACCCGCCTTAGCTGCAATGTGCCATCAAGGCCCCACATTTCACCCCTTATTTGCCCATTCAGTGCCCCATCTTGTGGTCGACGGTTAGAATGGGGCTTTACCCACACTGCCCCATGCTAACATTCTGTGCGGCTCTGTTAGTGTGCGGTAACCTCATTGTAACCATTCACACACTTTGGCAAACATGCCCCTTAATGTGCAATATAATACTTTTTAGCTTGTGCACAATAAAATACTTTCCCAATACCATGCCCACACTGAGAGTAATATTATAACAGGTTACCTAGGTAGGAAGTCCAAGTAAGTGTCTTCATATTCATGCTTGCCTCCTTCCAGTCAGCCATAACACTCACCAAGCAAAGCTACTATGTCCATCTAACTCTCTTGCCTCTGACCTCTGCTGTCTCTTCTCTACTCTCAATTCTCTCCTCAAGGCATCTCCACCTCCAACCCCTCCTTCTCTTTCTGCCGAAACCCTAGCCGACCATTTCCATAACAAGTCCACAAGATTACACTCCAATTCCTCACTAGATCAGCTTTGTCCCTTCTTCTCCCTCTTCAGTACCAACCTTTCCCCTCAATCTCTGTCACCCTTTCTTCCTTTTCTAAGATCTCCGAAGAGGAAACCTCTCATCTTCCTTCCTCCTCTAAACATAATACCTGTTCTTCTGATCCTATCCCCACCCATCTCCCTAACGCCATCTCATCTATTTTCAACCTATCGCTCTCCACTGCAACTGTTCCTGCAGCCTTCAAGCATGCTGTGGTCACACTTCTCCTCAAGAAACCTTCACTTGACCCTACTTTTCCTTCTAATTATCAATCCATCTCCCTTCTTCCCTTCATTTCTAAACTTCTTGAACGTGTAGTTCTCCACTGTTGCCTTGAGTTTCTCTCCTCTCAAGCTCTACTTGATCCATTTCAAACTGGCTTTTGTCCTTTACATTCTACTGAGATAGCTCTTGCCAAAGTCTCCAGCGACTTGCTCCTAGCTAAATCCAAGTGCCTTTACTCAGTCCTCATTCTTCTTAACCTTTCTGCTGTTTGTGACACTGTTGACCACCACCTTCTCCTTTACACATGGTCCTCATTTGGTTTTAGGGACTCTGCCCTGTTCTGGTTCTCTTCTTATCTCCCCCGTCACTCTTTCAGTGTTTGTTCTGGTGGTTTCTCCTCTACTGCTATCCCACTCTCAGTTGGTATACCCCAAGGGTCCGTTCTGAGCCCTCTCCTTTTCTCTCTCTATACCCAGTCGCTTGGTGCTCTGATCTCCTCCCACGGTTTTCAGTATCATTTTTATGCTGATCTATCTACACCTGATATTTCTCTGACATTCCAGGCTTGCATAGCTGCCTGGATGTCTCACCACTGTTTGAAATTGAACATGGTCAATACCAAACTTCTTATTTTTTTTCCCCTAGACCCTCCTCCCCTTCCTCCTTTACTCTTCTTCTTTCTGTTTCCTCAGCCCGCAACTTTGGGGTCATCTTTGACTCCTCCCTCTCCTTCTCTATACATATCCAGTGGAGGAGAAGTAAAAGCTGTTAGTGTAGCTGGATTTAAAAAAGGTTTGGACAAGTACCTAGAGTAAAGATCCATAATCCATTATTAAAGAGGACCTGGGAAATCCACTGCTTGCCCCAATATAAGCATTGTGGAACCTGTTTGTCTTTTTGGGAAACTGCTGGGCACTAGTGACCTGGACTGGCCAATGTTCGAAACAGGATACTGGGCTTGATGGACCTTGGCCTGACCCAGTATGGCATTTCTTATATTCTTATAGCTACACCTGTCATTGCTTTCTCTATAACATTAACAAAATTTGCCCCTTCCTTTCTGAACACACTATAAAAATACTTATCCACTCTAGTCACCTCCCATCTTGACTATTGCAACCTCCTTTTTGCTGGTCTCCTCTACTATTACTACTACCCCTGAGCATTTGTATAGCGCTATAAGACGTACGCAGTGCTGCACAGACATATAAAAGACAGTCCCGGCTCATCAGAGCTTATAATCTAGTCAAGACAGACAACACAGAAGGTGTAGACAGGGATAAAACAAGAGAGGAATGGTAAAGAAGCACAAGGAGATCAGGTGATCTTTCGCCAGCCCTGTTATACTTATTTAACCCCGCTTCTCAAGTCACTTCATTGGCTCTCCTTCCGTTTCCGTATCCAATTCAAATGTTTCCTTCTGAGCTATAAATGTATCCATTCTATTCAGGGGCGGCCCAAGGGGGGTGCGGGGCCATGTGCGGAGACTCGGTGCGGGGCCTCATTTGCATAAGTGGCCTCATTTGCATAAATATTTGCATAATGTTACCATACACTAACTTTTAGTAAACATGTCTCTTAATGAGTGTATGGATAAAGAAAGACTAAAAGATTTCTACATTACTATAATCCAGTGCCAACCGCCAGGCACATTAGGAACTACTACAAACGCTGCCCATTTAGAACCCATAGCAAACCCGCTGTATCCTGACAGCATTACCAGGACTCACAAAGCACCATACCCTAACTATCAAAAGGAAACACTGCAAATATTAAACCAATACATTTCAGAGAATACTGGGGAAAGAGAACAAGTGGCAATGTCAAATAGGAATTACATAAACAGAATACCTCAGCTCAGTTACACATGCAGAACATAGACCATCACCAAACAAGGAATCGCAATTTAGAAACAGGAAGGCAATAATTTAAACTGGGAACCCCAAAAGCCAAACTTGGAATGTACAACAACACTGTAGAAATAAAACTATAAATCAATTTCCTCTTGTACCAAACAAAGTGCAGACGTTAATGATGCACATTTCCCAGAACTTTCATATTCCAGTTAATAAATTCAAAATAAAGTGATATATTTCTACCTTTTGTGCATTTTTTTCAGTTGCAATTGCTCCAGCCACTTTCTTCTGGTTTCTTCATGTTTTCTGCTAACTCTCCATCGTCTGCTGTCCATTTGTCCTTTCTTCTCTTCTAGTTTTCTTTCCATCCTCTCTCTCTACATCTGCTTTAACATACTAATCTTTATCCTTTTGCTCTTTCCTCATTCTTATTTCATCCACACAAATTTTACCCCTCCATCCTCAATCCCCACTTACTCTCCCAATACCCGGCCAATTGTAGATTTTTCATCCCTCCCACACAAAATATTTTTCCCCTCTCCATTTTACTCTCCCAGCCCCATCCCATTCTAATCCTCCCCCAACATCAGCTCCCTTCTAGTTCCAGTCTCACCCAGCATCCATTCCCTTCTAGTCCCTGCATCAGCCCATTTCCAGTCCTAGCCCCCCATCAACCCATTTCCAGTCCTAGCTCCCCCATCCATTTTCAGTCTGAGTCCCTTCATCAGCTCATTTCCAATCCTAGCCCCCCATCAGCCCATTTCTAGTCATTTCCTAGCCCCACCATCAGCCCATGTCAAATCCTAGCTCCCCTCCACTCAGCCAAATTCCAGTCCAAGCCCCCCCATGAGCCTACTTCCAGTTCTAGCCCCTCCATGAGTCCATTTCAATTCAAGCCCCCACCACAGCCCATTTCCAATCTTAGCTCCCCCCAACAGCCCATTTCCAGTCCTATCCTAGCTGCTCCATCAGCCCATTTTCAGTTCTAGCTCCCTTCCCTCACAGCCCATTTCCATTCCAAGCTCCCTCCCCATCAGCTATTTGCAGTTCAAGCCTCCCCGTCCACTCAGTCCATTTCCAGTCATAGCAATCCCCCAACCCATTACCAGTCCTAGCCCCCCATCAACCCATTTTCAGTTTAAGCCCCCCCCTATAACCCATTACCAGTCCTAACCCCCCATCAGCCCACTTCCAGTCTTAACCCCATCAGCCCATTTCCAGTCAGCCCCCCATAGCCCATTGCCAGTCCTAACCCCCCCCCATCAGCCCACAGCCCATTACTAGTCCTAACCACATCAGCCCACCTCAAGTCCTAACCCCTCCCCATCAGCCCCTTTTCCTGTCCTAGCGCCCCCATAGCCCATTAGCAGTCCTAACCCCCCCCCCATAGCCCATTAGCAATCCTAACCCCCATCACCCTATTTCCAGACAGCCCCCATCAGCCCACAGCCCATTACCAGTCTTAACCCCCCCCAGCCCATTTCCAGTCCTAACCCCCCATCACCCCATTTCCAGTCAGCCTCCATCAACCCCCAGCCCATTACCAGTCTTAACCCCCCCAGCCCATTTCCAGTCAGCCTCCATCAGCCCCAGCCCATTAGCAGTCTTAACCCCCCCCAGCCCATTTCCAGTCCTAACCCCTCCCCAGCCCATTTCCAGTCAGCCTCCATCAGCCCCAGCCCATTTCCAGTCCTAACCCCCCTCCAGCCCATTTCCAGTCCTAACCCCCCCCCCAGCCCATTTCAAGTCAGCCTCCATCAGTCCCAGCCCATTTCCAGTCCTAACCCCCCCCCCTCCACATTTCCATTCCTAACCCCCCCCCTTGCACATTTCCAGTCCTAACCCCCCCCCTTGCACATTTCCAGTCCTAACCCCCCCTTGCACATTTCCAGTCCTAACCCCCCCCCTGCACATTTCCAGTCCTAACCCCCCCCCTTGCACATTTCCAGTCCTAACCCCCCCCCTTGCACATTTCCAGTCCTACCCCCCCCTCACCCCATTTCCAGACAGCCTCCATCAGCCCCCCCCCCTTCCCTTCCCTTCCCTTCCCTTCCGGCAAATTTAAAAACAAAAACCTGGCTCTAGCTGCTGCCGCGTCCGTCGCAGCAGCGGCAGAATGGCGTGTCCCGCGGGGCCCCCTCTCCACGTCGAGCCCTCTGCAAGGGCTTTCAGATTCGCGAAGGGAGAGTGCTCCCTCGCGTCTCTGTAAAGCCCGCAGGGGCTAATGGGAAATTTCCCATCAGCCCCTCGCGTCTAAAGGGGCTGATGGGAAATTTCCCATTAGCCCCTGCGGGCTTTACAGAGACGCGAGGGAGCACAACTCTCCCTTCGCGAATCTGAAAGCCCTTGCAGAGGGCTCGAAGAGGAGAAGGGGCCCCGCGGGACACGCCATTCTGCCGCTGCTGCGACGGACGCGGCAGCGGCAGCAGCTAGAGCCAGGTTTTTGTTTTTAAATGTAATAAAAAAAAAAGCAGAATGTTCTTTGCGCGGGGCCCCCTGAAACGCGGGGCCCTGTGCAAAAAACATTCTTGCTCAATGGACGGGCCGGCCCTGATTCTATTGCTCCTCACTACCTTTCCTCTCTGCTCTCTTCCTAGACCCCTCCTTGTGAATTCTGCTCTTCCACTGGCCTGCTTCTCTCTATGGCTTTTTCTTCCACTGGCCTGCTTCTCTCTATGCCTTTTTCTTCCACTGGCCTGCTTCTCTCTATGGCTTTTTCTTCCACTGGCCTGCTTCTCTCTATGGCTTTTTCTTCCACTGCCAACTCCAGACTTTGATCCTTTCACCCTGATGTTCCTTATGCCTGGAACAAACTACTCGAGTCTGTATGTCAGGCTTCATGTCTTCCCTTTTTCAAATCCATGCTAAACGCTCACCTCTTTGAGGCCGCTTTTGGTTCCTGATCCCTTGTTTTCCTTTGGTCTTCATACCTTTCCCTATTTGTACCCTCATTCTCATCTATTGTATTGTCTGTCTTGATTAGATTGTAAGCTCTGATGAGCAGGGATCATCTTTTTTATGTGTGTCTGTGCAGTGCCTTGTAGCGCTATATAAGTGATTAATAGTAATAGTAGTAGTGGTAGTACTAGTAGTTTGGAACTATTTATAAAGCCACATAAGTGCCTATGTGTCATTATAAAATAGCCTTTTAAAACCTACAGCAATCGTGAGTAAATATATCCGCATATATCTGCCTCGGGTGCTGCGTGTATTTTATAAAATACTTCTCCACGCTGCCCTTGCTCCACTCAAACTCCTCCCCCTCTCGTGCCCAACAAAATAGACACATTCTCTGCATCTACTTTAGATGTAACTAACTCTTGTGGTTATTTTATAAAAGCCACTTTTCACAGGAAAAAAAGAGTTTATAAAATTAGCCCCGCTGCTAGCGTGCATAGTAGCATAAACAATTATCTATATTATCTTAACAGCTGATCAGACTAATTAGCATGTGGCTATTAAACTGAGCATGATCTCAAGTCTTTGTTCCCTTCTTACAAAACTGTGTGAAATAAGTCTGGCACACATGTCTGCTTGTCGCTCTTGATAGCACAGACAGTGAGACAGGTTGGGCCATCGATGTCATGGTCTGAGCATTCTTGTGCCTCACATGCTATCAGCATCTGGGGACCAGGTCTGGGAAATACTAGTACAGATGTTCAGCCAACATGAGAAATATAAAAAAAAAATCATCAGTGCACGCCTGTGAGCAGGCAGGTGGGGGGCTTGGTTTGTATGGCGCCCTCGCCCCCCACATCCAAAAAGGCATTCCACTTCCCATGTTTGAGGGCAGAAGTGGGAAAGCATTTGGACCCCAGGAGAGGAAATGAAAGGATAGAGGACTGCCAGAAGAGATAAAATCAGATCAAAAGCACATGCCTTGGAGGTTTGCCAAGTAGGAAAAGGAAAGCGCAGTCTGCCAGAGACCCAAATGCTAATTCTTCTACTATTGCTTCACTTTTGGCAAAAAAAAAGGATTTTGTGTGCTTTATCCTAGGCCTCTTTTGATGCGAGTAACAGAACCGGGGTAGACAGAGAGATCTTCAGAATGACATTACGTTGTGCTACTTCTGGATCACTGACTGGCCCAGAAACTTGTTTTTCAGCAGCCAGTACATTCACGGCTGTCAATCTGTATTGCGTTCTCATTGCTGGGTCCTGGTTTAGTAGACTTCATAGTGTTGTTGGAGAACTTTGCCTCATATCCAGGAAGACCAATATAAGTTAGTGTTCCTTCCATGCAGGGAGAGAGCTTCACTGGGGGGTCATACACTTGGGGCTTGATATTCAGTGGAAGCGGCTAGTACAGTTACAGAGCCTAGCTGCCACCGCTGACCACCAAACCCAGATATTCAATGCCAGGGTCATATCCTGCTACTGGCATTGAATATCCGGGTCAGCTGTGGAAACGAAGCAATATTCAGTCGCTGCCCGGTAGCCTCGGCTGCAAAGATTAGGCCAGCTTTTTCTGTACATTTCTTTCACCACTGAGGGATAAACGGACGGTGGCTGAATATCGCTGTTGACCGATTATCCCCAGGTACCACCAACGGAACGCCCCGATGCTAACCGGTTAGCATGCTAACCATGTTCCCTGTAAAATAGTTATCTCCAAGTTATAATGCCCTGTTCAATGTAATTTCAGTTTGTTCAATGTAAACCGCACTGATGCAGAATAGCGCGGTATATAAGAGAATGTAAATAAATAAATAAATAAAATAAATTAGGGCAGATAGTGGCAGTACTTATGGATATTCAGCGGCACTAACCGTGGTTCACAGAAAACCATGATTGGGATGTAACTATACCTGGCTATACTTTATTCAGAAAGGACAGGGTAGGAAGAAGGGGAGGAGGAGTGGCACTATATGTAAAAACTACTATTAAAGCTTTGGAATTACTGAGCTTAAAAGGGAGAGAGGAGGCATTGTGGGTTAAACTAGAAAGAGGGAAAGAGAAATCTATTTGCATTGGTGTGATATACAGACCTCCCTCACAAGAGGAAGAGGTGGACAGAGAGTTAATTGAAGACATACGCAGCATTGCTAGGAAAGGGGAAGTGCTACTGATAGGAGATTTCAATATGCCAGATGTTGATTGGCACATTCCTGCTGCAGTATCATCTAGAAGTAAGGAGATCCTGGATTCTCTACAGGGAGAACTATTCAGGCAATTGGTAACAGACCCAACACGTGAAGGGGCCATACTGGACTTGGTGCTTACCAATGGTGAAAGTGTTTTTGATGTTGTAGTGGGAGATCATTTTGCATCCAGTGATCACCAGAAGGTGTGGTTCAGTATTAGGACTAGGGCTGTTAGAATCCATTCAAAGGTGAGGATCTTAGACTTTAGGAAGACTAACTTTGCGAAGATGGGCCAATACCTCAGGGAGTCGTTAGTGGGATAGGAACAGCTGGGGGAGGTAGAAAAACAGTGGGCAAAACTGAAAGGGGATATTTTAAGGGCAACCAACCTTTTTGTTAAAATGGTAAATAAAAGGAAAAGGAGACCGCTATGGTTTTCGAAAGAAGTAGCTGAAAAAGTGAAGAAAAAGAGGGAGGCCTTCATGAAATACAAGAGATCACAGAGAGAGGAAGACAGGCATCTGTATTTGGAAAAACTTAGAGAAGCTAGCAAAGTAGTCAAGAAGGCAAAGATTCAAAATGAGGAGGAAATAGCCAATGTAATAAAATGGGGGGATAAGACATTTTTCAGATATAGTAGTGAGAAGAGGAAGGGCAAAAGTGGTATTGTCAGACTCAAGGGTGCAGGGGAGGAATATGTAGAAGCTGATGAGGATAAAGCGGAATTGCTTAACAAATATTTTTGTTCTGTGTTCACAGATGAAGAACCAGGAGCAGGACCTCAGAAAACACCCACAAATAGGAACAGAAGCGAGGGACATCTTGAACAATTTTCAGAAGACTGTGTTCGTGAGAAACTAGCTCAACTTAAAGTAGACAAAGCGATGGGACCAGATGGGATACACCCTAGAATACTGAGGGAACTTGGGGACATTCTAGCAACTCCACTGACTGACCTTTTCAATGCCTCGTTGGAGTCGGGAGTGGTTCCAAAGGACTGGAGAGAGGCTCATGTGGTGCCTTTACACAAAAGCGGAAGTAAGGATGTGGTTGAAAACTATAGGCTGGTTAGTTTAACTTCGGTGGTGAATAAATGATTGGAAACGCTGCTGAAAGAGAAAATAGTGAGGTTTTTGGAGTCCAGCAGATTACAAGATCCGAGGCAGCATGGATTCACCAGAGGCAGGTCTTGTCAGACAAATCTGATTGATTTCTTTTACTGGGTGACCAGGGAGTTGGACCAAGGGAGAGCTCTAGATGTGGTGTATTTAGATTTCAGTAAAGCCTTTGACACTGTTCCTCACAGGCGACTTATAAACAAACTGAGCACCCTAGGGATGGAACCTAAAGTTACTGCTTGGGTTAGAAATTGGTTGGGTGGGAGGCGACAAAGAGTACAAGTAAATGGAGCTCACTCTGAGGAGAAGGATGTTATCAGTGGTGTGCCCCAGGGATCTGTCCTTGGTCCGATTCTTTTTAACATCTTTGTTAGTGATATAGCAGAAGGGCTGTCGGGTAAGGTTTGCCTCTTTGCGGATGATACCAAAATCTGCAATAGTGTAGACACCCAGGAAGGTGTAGATAACATGAGAAGGGATCTGGCTAAGCTTGAAGAATGGTCTAGAATTTGGCAGCTGGGATTTAATGTTAAAAAATGTAAGGTCATGCATTTGGGCTGCAGCAATCCAAGGGAGCAATATAGTATAGGGGGTGAAGTACTTTTGTCCACTAAAGAGGAGCGGGACCAAGGTGTGGTTGTCTGATGATCTTAAAGTAGCTAAACAGGTAGAAAAGGCGACGGCAAAAGCTAGAAGGATGCTTGGGTGCATACGGAGAGGAATGGCTAGCATAAAAAAGAGGCGATAGTGCCTCTGTATAAGTCTTTGGTGCAACCTCATTTGGAGTATAGTGTGCAATTCTGGAGACCGCATCTTCAAAAGGATGTGAAGAGGATGGAGTCGGTGCAGAGGGTGGCTACTAAAATAATTAGTGGTCTAAATTATAAAGCATATGAGGACAGACTGAAGGATCTTAATATGTACACATTAGAGGAAAGGCGGGATAGAGGTGATAGGATTGAGATGTTTAAATACCTCCATGGCATAAATGTTCAGGGAGAGAGCCTCTTTCAATTGAAAGCAAGTTCTGCTACAAGGGGACATGGGATGAGGGTGAAGGGAGATCGATTCAGGAGTGATATGTGGAAATATTTCTTTATTTCTTTCTTTATTTATTTATTTATTTAACTATTTCTTTTATACCGCCCCTTCCAGAGATCAACGGCGGTTTACATATAACAGGTTAACAGTCTTGTACACAGTTTGTATACATTTTACATAGAACAATAGAATTCAACTATTTACATTGAACAGTAATATAAACTTTGTAGGTATTAAAGGAAAAACAAAAAGCAGAAACATCTTTTAGGTATTAAAGCAAGAACTTTGTAGGTATTAAAACAAACACATCTAACTTTTTACAAATGTATATTTACAGTGTGTGGTGTGTGTGTTGTGTGGGTCAGATATTGGTGTTGGTGTTGGAATTTAGTTCCTTTTTATGTCGTCTTGGGGCGTGTGTGTGGAGGGAGGGGGCAGGCTTGTGTTTACATTGTTTGGATTAAGGGAGTTTCTGCATGGAAAGAGTGGTGGATTCATGGAATAGTCTCCCAGTGGAGATGGTAGAGATGAGGACAGGAACTGAATTCAAAAAAGCATGGGACAAACACAGAGGATCTCTAGAGGTAAAAAGGGGACTGTTGTAGTTGTTGATATAGAAGGACAGACTAGATAGGCCATGTGGTCTTTTTCTGTCATCATATTTCTATGTTTCTATGTTTCTAATATCCCGCTTAGGGGCATTTAAGCCATGTAAATGCTTTTGACTATCGGGCACTCGATTTATTATTTTTCCCAGTTTGAGAGAGCAAGATATGAGATTCAGTGAAGGTAGATTTACATGACCTTGCATGGTCTGATCATATGTTGCAGCATTTCAGAATGCAGATGATTGCTTCTGGAGAGGTGTTTTTCTTGACATTTCCTAAGAAATGTATAATGAAGTATTCAAAAAATGTGTATTTTTTTTCTTTGATCTTAAATAATTTGAAGTTTTTCATCATAGTAAGGAAGGCTGTGCTGCTACTCCTTTGTCTAGTCTGGATGTGACCTGTGCTTTAACATAGTGACATAGTATATGACAGCAGATAAAGACCAGTATGGTTCATTAGTGTGCCCAGCAAGATAGTTAGAGTGCTTGTACCCGCCCGAATTTCTGACGTTGCTTTTAAGTTTACCTGCTTGTAGATTCATTTTATGCCCTCTAGTTTTTCCCCTTCTTTGAAAAATGTTTCTTTGTTCATTAATACCCTTTAAGTATTTAAAAATCTGTATCATATCTCCCCTGTCCCTCTGTACATATTTAGGTCTTCAAGTCTCTTCTCATAAATCTTCTAGCACAGGCTCCAAATCACTTTGGTCACCTTCCTCTAAACCATTTCAAGTCTGTTTAAATCCTTTGAGAGATATGGTCTCCTAAACCTAACAAGTGCTGTGGATTGTGTTGGAAAAAGAAGATGGCACTGTCATCCATACTGGCTAGTCTACAGATCTCCAAATCAAACCGAAGAAATTGATAGCGACTTGATTATTGATATTGCAAAGATAGCCATGAAGGGGGAAGTGATCATATTGGGTGACTTCAATCTACCCAATGTGGATTGGAGTATTACTTCTGCAAATCTGGAAAGAAGTAAAAACATTGTAGATGTCTTCCAAGATGCACCACTTAGACAACTGGTGATGGAACTGACCAGGGAAAGCTCGATGCTGGATTTAATACTCACCAATGGAGATAGCGTGTCGAATATCTGGGTGGGTGCCCATATTAGCAGCAGCGATCATCACACAGTGTGGTTTAAGATAAAAGCCAAAGCGGAGTCCAGTCACAGCAAGCTCAAAGTCCTAGACTTCAAAAATGCTGACTTCATTAAAATGGTCAAGTGCCTGAAGGAGGAGTTGGCAGGATGGGAGGGGATAAGGGAAGTGGAATTGCAGTAGGCTAAACTAAAGAAGGCAATAAAAGGGACAACAGATACATATGTGAGGAAAGTAAATAAAAACAAGAGGAAAAAGAAACCTATTTGGTTCTCCAAAGAAGTGGCTGCACAAATAAAGGCAAAAAACACAGCTTTTACAAAATTCAGAAGTTTGCAAACACAGAAAAGAATACAGGATAAAACTAAAAGAGACAAAAAGAGAAATAAGGATAACAAAATCCAAGGCAGAAGAAAAGATGGCTAAAGATGTGAAGCAGGGCGACAAAACGTTTTTCAGGTATATTCGGGAGAGGAGAAAAATCAGAGGTAGAATTGCAGGACTCAAAAGTGCTGGGAACAGATTTGGGAAAAGTGACATTGAAAAATCAAAAATGCTAAACAAATACTTCTGTTCTGTTTTTACTAAAGAAAATCCTGGAGAAGATCCACCTGTGATTGACAAGTATACAAATGAGAATGGAGTAGATCAGGGGTGGGCAATTCCGTTCCTGGAAGGCCGCAGACCAGTCAGGTTTTCATGATGTCTCTAATGAATATTCATGAGATCTATTTGCATCCACTGCCTTCCATTCACAGAAGATGATGTGTTAGAACAACTTGCAAAACTGAAAGTGGACAAGGCCATGGGACCGGATGAGATACATCGCAGGATACTGAAAGAACTCTGAGAGGTTCTTGCAGGGCCATTAAAGGATGTTTTTCAATAAATACTTGGAGACAGGAGAAGTTCGACAGGACTGAAGGAGGATTGATGTGGTACCTCTTCACAAAGGTTGTAATAGGGAAGAAGAGACAAACTACAGGGCAGTAAGCCTTACCTTGGTGGCAGGAAAAGTAATGGGGGTGCTCCTGAAAGAACGAATAGTGGACTTTCTCAAAACCAACAGGTTCCATGATCTGAGGCAACATGGTTTTTACCAAAAGACGATTTTGTCAAACAAATCTGATTGAGTTCTTTGACTGGGTGACCTGAGAACTTGATCAAGGGCATGTGATGGATGTGATCTACCTAGATTTCAGCAACGCCTTTGCTACTGTTCCTTATAGGAGGCTTATCAATAAACTTAAATAGCTTGGGGATGAGTCTCAAGGTGGTGAGCTGGATCAGAAATTGGTTGACTGACAGATGACAGAAGGACGGAACTCACTGGGATGAAAGGAAAGTGATTAGCAGTGTGCCCCAGTGTTTGGTCCTGGGATCGGTACTGTTCAATGTATTTGTGAGCGATATTGCTGAAGGACAGAATGGAAAAGTCTGTCTTTTTGCAGATGACACGAAAATTTGCAACAGAATGGACTCCCCGGAGGAAGTGGATAAAATGAGGAAAGATCTACAAAAGCTGAAAGAATGGTCTAATGCTTGGCAGTTAAGATTTAATGTGAATGAGTGCAGTGTCATGCACTTTTTTAAATTTATTTATTTATTTACATTCTCTTATATACCGCGCTATTCTGCATCAGTGCGGTTTACATTGAACAAACTGAAATTACATTGAACAGGGCATTATAACTTGGAGATTTCACTATTTCACAGGGAACATGGGCTATGGAGGGTTAAGTGGCTTGCCCAAGACCACAAGGAGCACCTGTGGGACTAGAAACCCCAGTCCTTCCGGCCCAAGGTTGCTGTCCTCTAGTGGGATTTGAACCCCCGTCCTTCCGGCCTGAAGTACTGTGCCCCAACCACTAGGCCACTCCTCCACTAGGCCACTTGGGAAACAGAAGCCCAAGGGAATTGTACGCGATGGAGGGCGAGAAGTTGGTATGCACGGATCAGGAGAAGTATCCCGGAATGATTGTTTCTGAGGATCTCAAGGCGGTGGCAAAAGCCAGAAGGATGCTGGGTTCCATACAGAGAGGAATTACCAGCAGAAAGAAAGCAGTACTCATACAAGTCGCTGGTGAGGCCTCACTTGGAATATTGTGTTAAGTTTTGGAGACCATATCTCGCAAAGGATATTAAAAGACTGGAAACAGTTCAGAGGAAGGAGACCAAAATGATTTGGGGCCTGCGTCAGAAGATGTATGAGAAGAGACTTGAAGACCTAAATATGTACACTCTGGAGGAGAGGAGGGAGAGGGGAGATATGATTCAGACTTTTAAATACTTAGAGTATTAATGAACAAACAAGCCTCTTCCAAAGACGGGGAAGCTGTAAAACTAGAGGGCATAACATGAAGCTGCAACGTAGGAAATACTTTTTCACTGCAAGGGTATTCAATGCTTGGAATGCCCTCCGGATGGAAGTGGTGGGGCAAATACAATTACGGGATTCAAAGTGGCATGGGACAGGTACAGTGGATCCCTTTATAGCAACAGGATAAAATCAAAATAAACATATATCTCAGCAAATAGGGGTGACCTATACAGAGCAGTGGGTACACCCCTCAATAAAGCATGGGGAGGGGTGACCTGTACGAAGTGTCAGAGGCACCTACTCTTACCGCCTTGCTGGGCAGACTAGGTGAACCATACTGGTCTTTATCTGCCTCATATATTATGTTACTATGTCATCTGAGCTTCTCATGAAAGCTTAGGTTTGATCTCCTCTAGTACTGACTGGTTTGTTCTTCAGGCAATCCGTGGGTTACACCATATTCGTCATCAGCATCATAATTCAAAGGCATCAATTTTCTTCCTGTCTATCTTTTTCACTGTCCAACTTTTGCATCCATATGATGTTATTGAAAATACCATGGCTTGAATGAGTTGAATCTTTGTACGGAAAGAGACATCTCTGCTCTTGAGAATCTTGTGTAGGTCCTTCATAGCCATTCTGCCAAGAGCAATGCGTCATCTGATTTCTTGACTGCTTGTTATTTCTTTATTGATTGTTGATCCAAGTAGGTTAAAGTTGTCCACTATTTCAATTTCTTCTCCATCAACAATGAATTTATTGATTTTGCTAGTTGTCAGGATCTTTGTCTTCTTTACATTAAGGAGCAGGCCTGTTTTAAGAATATGTTCCTTGATCTTGAGAAGCAAATGTTTCAAATCATCCTACCTAACTAACCGTTGGCAACAAGTAAGAATTGAGGAAAGAACATCAGAACCATTTCTGCAAGATCAAGGGGTACCACAAGGATCCTCTCTTTCAGCACTAATGTTTAACATATACATGCAACCTATTTGTGACCTCATCCGTTCCTTTAATGTTACCTGCCTAGCATATGCAGACGACATTCTCCTATACATGCCATTCTCCATCAACCATCCTGATTTTACACCTTTGATAAAATGCTTCGAATCAGTAGAAGACTGGCTCCTATCACAGAACCTAAGAATCAACCACAGCAAGACTGATGTTATGTTTATCACAAAGGACCAAAACTTCACACCTCCCACTACCTTAAAGATAAAGGACAAGGAATTGACAGTAAAACCTACGATACGATACCTAGGTATTACCCTTGACCAGCGTCTTAATATGAAAACCCACATAAAAAACATAACAAAACTAATATATCACATGATACGCACACTACGCCACTTACGACCTTTACTGGAACCCACAGACTTCAGAACCGTCTACCAAGCCTTGTTGATGCCTCACCTCGACTTCGCAAATGCAATTCTACATGGTCTCCCGCAATCAACTTTACATCCTCTCCAACTGGCGATGAACACCGCTGCCAGAGTGCTCGAAGGAATATCAAAGACAGACCACATAACTCCAATTCTAAAAAGACTCCACTGGTTACCAACCAATGCAAGAATTCACTACAAGATACTAATCACTACTTTCAAAGCCTTAAACAATCAAGCACCCTCAACGGTCGCCAACCTCTTACACACGCAGACCCTCAATAGATCCAGAAGATCAACTGCTATAAATACATTAACAATCCCAAGACAAACAGTCAGATACACTAAGGAAACATCTAAAAGAGCCTTCAGCATTCACGCCCCAACAGCTTGGAATGCCCTCCCACCAGAACTAAGAGCCATAACCAGCCTAACACAATTCAGAAAAAGTCTCAAACACCACCTCTTCTTAAGCTATTTTCCAATTTAATTTTGCACAAGAGAAATATTACATCCATACTCAGGCCAAGACAACCTCAACTGTGAATAATGCGTATAGACTATTGTATATAGTTATATAGTGAACATAGTTTCCCTTTATTACCAAGTTCTAAATTCCTGTTACTTGTAAAATGCACTACAGTTTTCTGTATGTATATGTTTGGTTCCATGTAAACCGCGCTGATGACAATAGTGCGGTATATAAGAGATGTTAAATAAATAATAAATAAATCTTCACTTTCAGCCACTAATGTATCATCAGCATAGCAAAGGTTGTTGATGAGTCTCCCACCAATGTTCAAAATATTACAAGGAAAAGGTGGGAACATTATCATCAACAAATTTCCATTGCAAAACAAGCAATATAACTAAATCAGGCCTGAAAAAAGTTTTTCTCCGAAAGACAGCTCAAAGACATAATTAAATCTCTAAGCACGTCAACTTCTGCTCTCGACCCTTGCCCAGCCACATGGATACGTCTGACTAGCGACAGTCTCACTCCTCATATGCTAAATCTAATAAACTCCTCATTAGATCAAGGCTATATTCCAGCAGAATTAAAAAAGGCCTCTATCCGTCCCCTCTTCAAAGGCAAGAATTTGGATAAATCAGAACCAAGCTCTTACAGGCCTATTTAAAGTCTGTCATTTATGGCAAAAATCCTAGAAAAGGCAGCTCAACTCCAGCTACAAAATCATGTAGACCACTTTGCACAGCTTGATCCATATCAGCACGGATTTAGAATCGGTCATGGAGTTGAAACACTCCTCATGGCATTAACAGACAAGCTTCTAAAAGGAATCGAAAAACCTAATTCTGGTTTCATCTTAATTTTTCTCGACTTAACAGCAGCATACGACTCCATATCACGTGATTACCTCATACTCAGATTACAAGAAATCGGCCTCAAAGACAAAGTTCTGTCATGGTTCAAATCCTAACTTTCAAACCGAACCACCCAAGTAAAGATGGATAATAACACATCAAGCTCATTCTACCAAAGGAAAGGCGTACCCCACGGTTCTGCTTTGTCAGCGCTCCTTTTCAACCTTTATATCCAACCCATCTGCAACATTATAAAGAGTCATGGCATTGACTACAACCTGTACGCGGATGACATCATGCTTTTCACCCAAATCAACACCAAATAACAAACTAAAAAATATAAAGGAATATTTCAATAACATTAGCACATGGCTTAAAGAACACAATCTTCAAATAAATTTGAATAAAACAGAAATCCTTTTGATCACAAAGGACAACTCTTTCACTCCACCAGAAACTATGAAGATAAAAGATGCAAGCATCCAAATCAAAAAAGAAGTTAGATATTTGGACATTACACAGATCATCAGCTTAACTTGACCAAGCATATGAGCAACCTAACAAAAACTATCTATGCAAAGCTAAAAATGCTTCAACATCTAAGACCTCTGCTCTCAGCAAATGATTTCAGAACAGCAGTCCAGGCTATAATCTTCCCACACTTCGATTTCTGTAATGCCATTTTAATGGGCCTTCCAAAGCAAAGCATCCGCCGCCTTCAACTAGCTCAAAATATAGCGGCTAGAGCAGGGGTGGGCAAACTTTTTGACTCGAGGGCCGCAATGGGTTCATATATTGGACCCGGGGGCCGGACCAAAAGTAGATGGACGGTGTGTATGTGTGAATTAACATAAAGTAAATTTAAATTTGTAACATTAAATGTTTAGATTAATTTAAGGTAGAAAAGCATAAAAAGAGTTATTTTACAAAACTTCTATGCAATGTATTTCTTTCATAAAATAGTACCTTCAATTTTAGTGGGAACAGTGTTGTTGGTCTCCCTTTTTTGTTAAGGCATCAAAGTCAGGAGATAGCTTTGTTGTTGCAATTCGCAGAATAGATCTGAGGTGTTGGTCAGTTAACTTGGATCTGTGATGGGATTTATTGATGTTCATGACGCTGAACGTCTGCTCACACACGTAGATCGAGCCAAACAAGGCCAGAATCTTCTGTGCCATCCCCCGGAGGCCTGCTGAAATCAACAATTATTCAGTGGTCTGCAATGTGTTATTTCGGTATTAGCATAAAGCAATTGTTACATAACTTGGCATGTGAGTGCTGGTGAATGAAAAATTGAACAGTAACAGAAAAAGATAGCATTGGATAGACATAGAAAATCCCTAGTTATGAAGAGGTAGGAAAAGTCAGAAATCAACTGAACTCTATGGCATTGCACCAGGAATGAAAACTCAGCAGATTAGATGGGCCTTATTGTCTATCTGTCTTCATATTTTATGTTTTGGGGTGTCAACATTAATTATTTCTTTGAGCCACAATAAAAAAAAGATTCACTTTACAGAAGATGGTATATAAGATTTCTTTTAAAGCAATGCACATTGCACATCTGAATAATCCATTGTCAATGCACACAGTTTTTTGCTTTCTCTGTAACCCTTCACTGCCCTCTCTCCCACATGCTTTTGTTCCTACTGCCCTCCTCCAAAACACACGTTCGCTTTCTTGCTTTGACCTCTCTTCTGCCTCGTGCATAATCGCTTGCTCTTCTGTGTGTCCCCTGCCTTGCTTACGTTTTGGCTCTCCTCTCACTCCAAGGTACCATTTTCTCCTCCCCTCCCTATTTATGCTCCCCAGCAAAATGCCAGCCAATGCAACATCAGAATCAGAAAACATTTTTTGTTCTGTACAAAATGCAAACATGTAAGAGCCCCCCTTATACTCCCCCCGCCTCTTTATTTCTCCACCACCCAATCCCTGCTCCCCAACCCTCAGACTAATCCGTGAGGCCTCACTTTCTCCTCATACGAATCTTTTTCTCTCCCCTATCAGAGCATCCCCCCCCCAAAAAAAATAGTGCATGTATTATACATGCACACACTTACTGATGATGTCAGCAGCACAACACTTCTCTTCTAGCACCTGTTTCGGTCTTCAGGCCACAGCAGTCAGCCTGTAAGAGGGAGGGCGGCAGGGCAGAGTAATTCTCTGCCTCCGCCGTTAGTGGCACTGGCACCTGGCTGCATACTCAGGACACCCACCGCCCAGACCATTCCCGTACACGCCCTCCATGTACCTACAGATATGACCTCTGTCGCATGGTGGCCATACGCTGCTCCCTCTTCGGTAGGCTGAGGGTTCTCTCCTCTGCAAGCAAGTAAATTAGCTAGCGCTCCGCGGGCCGGATTAAAAGCTCCGCCGGGCCGTATACGGCCCGCGGGCCGTAGTTTGCCCATTCCTGGGCTAGAGTAATATCACAAACCTCTATCAAAGAGCACATTAACCCAATATTAAAGCAGCTACACTGGCTACCATTTGAAAGCAGAATAAATTTCAAAGCACTCCACACTATATTCATATCCCTCCAAACAGAACCTGCCCATCTGCCTGAAAGAGTTTATTCAAATCACTCCGGAAAACAGACCACGTAGAAGTAACAATAGAAATTCTCTTGAGCTACATGCTGATTTCAGAAACTGCAATGCAACTACATCCAAGAGAGCCTTCTCCCTTTATGCCCCTCTATTATGGAACTCACTTCCTTCAGTTATAAGAAACACTAAGGATCCTAAAGCCTTCCGTAAACTGCTAAAAACATTCCTGTTCAAGGAGCACTTTGGTGAACCAGTCACCTAGTGACAATTCTACATGTAAAACTACAGTCCTCACACTTTTCAAGATGCTTTCAAGTTCATTCTATCTAATTTATATATATGCTTAGCTCTCTGTACATAGTTATTACCTAAATCAGCTGTTGTTGATTTAAGTTAATTCGTCCCTTTTCCCCTTTCACTCCCTGTTAAGATGTTACATATATTTTTGTTTAATGTAATGTTCAATCCTTGAGTTCTCTGTAAACTGCTTTGATTGATGAAAAGCCGTAAATAAGCACTAATAAATAAATAAATCTCTGTTGTCTTCATACAGTCCTGCTTCTCTGATGATTTGTTCTGCATATAAATTAAACAGGTAGGGGGAAAGTATGCAACCTTATCGTACACGTATGTTGATTTTAAACAATTCTGTTTTTCCTTGTTCTGTTCAAACTGTTGCTTCTTGATCCATGTAAGAGAATGATCAGGTGTTCCTGTATACCCATGCTTCTTAATGTATCCCAGAGTTTCTCATGGTTTACATAGTCAAAAGCCTCGATGTAGTCAATAAAATACATATAGATATCCTTTAGGTATTCTTTAGTCTTTTCAGGGATCCATCTCACATCTGTGATGATGTTGCTCATTCCTCGCCCATTCCTGAACCCTGCTTGTACGTCAGGCAGTTCTCGTTCCAGGGTTGTAGTCTCTGCTGAGAGAGCTAGAATAACCTAATGGAAGGTTAGATATAACTTAGCAAAACTAAAGAGTCATGGGATAGGAGGCAGTGTACTACTGTGGATCAAGAACTGGTTAAAAGATAGAAAGCAGAGGGTTGGGCTAAATGGCCAATTTTCCCAATGGAGAAAGGTGAATAGTGCTGTACCCCAGGGATCTCTGCTGGGTCTGCTGCTTTTTGACATATTCATAATTGACCTGGAAAGTGGAATAACGAGTGAGGTTATCAAATTTGCAAATGACACAAAACTATTTAAAGTTGTTAAAACCCAAGAGGATTGTGGAAAATTGCAAGAGGATCTTGATAAATTGGAAGACTGGGCATCAAAATGGCAGATAAAATTTAATGTGGACAAGTGCAAAGTTATGCACCTAGGGAAGAACAACCCAAACTATGGTTACACAATGCAAGGTTCCACATTAGGAACCACCACCCAGGAAAAAGATTTAGGCGTCATTGTGCATAACATGTTAAAACCCTCGGCCCAGTGTGCAGCGGCAGCCAAGAGAGCAAATAGAATGCTAGGTATCATAAGGAAAGGAATGAAAAATAAAACAAAAGATATTATAATGCCTCTATATCGTTCCATGGTGAGACCGCACCTTGAATATTGTGTGCAATTCTGGTCGCCGTATCTTAAAAAGGATATAGAGTTATTAGAAAAGGTTCAGAGAAGAGCCACCAAAATGGTAAAGGGGATGGAAGGATACTCCTATGAGGAAAGGCTAGAAAGGTTAGGGCTCTTTAACTTGGAAAAGAGACGGCTGAGGGGAAATATGATAGAAGTCTATAAATTAGTGAATGGAGTGGAACGGGTAAATGTAGATCGATTGTTTACATTATCAGAATATAGAAAGACTAGGGGACATGCAATGAAGCTACAGGGTAAACTATTTAAGACTAATAAAAGAAAATATTTTTTTCACTCAACGTGTAATCAAACTCTGAAATTTGTTACCGGAGGATGTAGTAAAGGCTGTTAGTGTAGCTGGATTTAAAAAAGGTTTGGACAAGTTCCTGGAGGAAAGGTCCATAAACCATTATTAAGAAGGGACCCAGGATATCAATGCTTGACCCAGTACAAGCATTGCGTAACCTGTGTCTTTTGGGGAAACTGCTAGGTACGTATGACCTAGATTGGCCACTGTTGGAAACAGGATACTGGGCTTGATGGACCTTGGTCTGACCCAGTATGGCATATCTTATGTTCTTATGGAATCCCAGAAATCTGGTGGAAGGAGGGATAACTAGTGGGACACTGTGATTCCAAGATACAAATTATATTGCAATGACAGGGTAGATCAAATTGGTGGAGGGGTGGCACTACATGTTCAAAAGGGCGTTGAATCAAACACTATTAAAGTTCTGCAGGAAACAAAATGCATGTAAAATGGAGGGAAGGGAATGGCAGTGAAGGTATTCTACCATCCACCTTGCCAGAATGAGCAGATGGATGGCATGCTAACAGAAATTAGGGAAGCTAACAAAGTTTACAACACAATAATAATGAATGATTTCAACTACCAGAGTATCGATAGGGTGAATTTCACATCAGAACATGCTAGAGAGATACATTTTTAAATAAAATAAATGACTGCTTCATGGAGCAGCTGGTTCAGGAACTGACATGAACTATTTTAGACCTATTCCTTAGTGGATTGGGTACATGAGGTAACGGTGTTGGGGCCACTTGTCAATAATGATCTTAACATGATCATGTTTGATTTAATAAATAGTTAAGAAAAAACTAAGAGAAGCAACTTCAAAGGTTAAGAGTTTACATCAGACCTGGGTGTCGTTTAAAAATATTATCTTAGAAACCCAGAGATGTATTCCACATTTAAGAAAGGTTGAAGGGAAGCCAAAAGACTGTTGGAATGGTTTAAAGGTGAGGTCAGAGAGGTTGTTATAGCCTGTGGTAAAGAAGCCTATCCTGACTTAGGGGAAAGGGAAAAAGGCAAAGAGTTCACCCTAGTAAAAGGGCCCCTTTTGCAAGGTAAGGGGAACAAAGCCACAACCTCACCTAGGAACCAGAAAACCCCCCAGCTGGAACAGGTTTCATGTTTCCCCTAGTGAAATAAGGGAGAGTGAATACAGACCTAAGGTCCAAGACCCTTACGTCAGTAAGCTCCCTGATTACTCAGGTGCCAAAAGGCAGAGTGATCTCCATCACCTGGGAAGAGAGGAGGTGGGGCTAGAACCCTGGAGATATAAGCCTATGCTAGATTATAGCAGGGGAGAAGGCGAAAGAGGAGAAAGAGAGGGTGGAAGAAACACCAGAAGCAAGGGCTGAGGCAAAGGCAAGAAGAGGAGAAAGAGAGAGAGAAGCTGATACAAGCCGAGGCACAGGTACGAGCCTAAGAAGCCTGAGTAATGCTGAGCAGAGCAGGAGAAGCCTGACTAATGCTGGGCAGTGCAGAGGTGCAGGAGACACTCTCAGCTCTAACAAGAGGCTGTCAGCTGAGCCCGGTGAGCCAGAAGGAGAGTCAGAATCTATGCAGCTAGGAGAGCCTGATGCTGAGCTGAATGAGGAAGAAACCCTCATGGATTGCTCTTTGTGCCAAGCCTTAGCCACAGAAGGGTTGAAGGAAAGCCAGCCCTGAGAGAAAACCCTCCAGAGAAAGGTAACCATAAGAAGCAGGTAGATGGATTGAAAGTTCCCACATGGTGAAGAGGGGAAGTTTTACTAAGACGTAAGAACAAGCTGGAGTTGTGAATTGTGCTTGTTAACCACCTGCTACCTGTGAGGTGAGACGGCAAGAAGCCAAATTAACTGTGAGGAAAAAGCTTTCCTTTTGCTCTTGAATTTTCCTGAGAAACCTGAATAGAACTTTGCTTGCACGTTGAAAGTTTGTTTCTGTTTGGAGTTTTGTTTTTTGCTTGTAAATTGGAAAACAGCCTGGAAAGGTTTGAGACTGGAAAAGAAGGCAAACTGCCACAGAAGAAAGCCTGTTTTGGTGTTTTTTGCTTTAACCAGCAAGGCTAAAGGAAGCTGGTAGCCTTGCTGTTAAAAGGCTATGTTTTTCTGAGCTGACGAATACTGTAAGCTGTCACTTTGGTTTTGGGTTTTGTTTTGCTTATAACCTGTTGTACTATGAAGAAGCCTGGAGAAGTATGCCTCAATGTGGTATTTATGAACCTTTTTTGTGCTCAATAAATTTCTGTCATTGCCTTACCCAAGGAGCCCGACTACAGCTTTCTACCTGAAGCCCATATTTATCGCAATTAAACTACATTTCCCAAAAAACATTGCGGGGAAATAGTCAGTTAAGGCTGAAAGGGGAAAGTTCCTTATACAACCACGTCCCTCTAAGCTGGAGGCGAGTGGTGAGGGCGTGACAAGCCAAAAAATTTCATTCAGAAAATGGAAAAGATCACGGAATTCAGGAGAGGCATCACGGGATCCAAGATGGCTGCCTGACCTGCCGACTCCATGAGCTGTTTTCTGGTATGCCTAAGAGGAAAGAGAAATTAAGGGTGAATCCCCTCCAGCCATCGCAGACCCTTCCATCTATTACCTCAGTGACTGGGCCGATGGATTCTTTTGTTTGGCTTCATAGAGAATACTGGGGAGAAACCAGAGGAAACCTGCTTGTGTCGATGCTGGGACTGGGTATTCTGGCATCTTCCTCAGGGTGCAATCTTACTCCAGATCTACAGCTCCCTCCTGTGTTGCTTGCAGACTTTCTGAACTTGAGTTCACTTGGGTCCGCAGGATCCGAAGTGGAGATAGCTGCGTCTCCAGTGAGAGGGAGTGTACTCAAGTTTATTTATTTTATTTATTTTATTTATTTATTTTCTCTTATATACCGCGCTATTCTGCATCAGTGCGGTTTACATTGAACAAACTGAAATTACATTGAACAGGGTGTTATAACTTGGAGATAACTATTTTACAGGGAACATGGGCTATGGAGGATTAAGTGGCTTGCCCAAGACCACAAGGAGCACCTGTGGGACTAGAAACCCCAGTCCTTCCGGCCCAAGGTTGCTGTCCTCTAGTGGGATTTGAACCCCCGACCTTCCGGCCTGAAGTACCTTGCCCCAACCACTAGGCTACTCCTCCAGCAAACAAATCCCTGCCTGGGTCAGTGTCTGCGGCTGCAGGTATGGA
The DNA here is from genome assembly GCA_033557465.1 of Ichthyophis bannanicus. Taxonomy (NCBI): domain Eukaryota; kingdom Metazoa; phylum Chordata; class Amphibia; order Gymnophiona; family Ichthyophiidae; genus Ichthyophis; species Ichthyophis bannanicus. The sequence goes on along the minus strand of CM066040.1, from coordinate 240,950,822 downwards.
TTGAAGAGCAGGGTTGGGCAACTCTCGAGATCTCTCATCTTCGCCAGGGGAGCCTGGAAGTCTGGCAAGTTTGGCTAAAACCCAGACTGAGCAGTATGTTATGGCCCCTTTCTTTCTTGAACATCCAGACTCTATTTGGATGGCCTTAACAAGACTGGGTGAGTGTTTGGTCTCCTAAATAAATACTACTTTGCAGCTTATTCGCTTATAATGATGGGGCTGTTAGGAAATATCAAGAGACTGTGGCTGCTATAAAATCGCCAGTGAATAATATTGATAAGAAGGTTGTACAGATGGAGGAGCAACTTACTACTGTGTTTAAGGACCTGACTGGTCATAAATATATAGATGAGCCACTGGAAAATCAACTTAAGGCTACTAATTAGCGAATATTGAACTTCCCTCGTTCTTCTATTGTCTCAGGATGGGATATGCTCAAGTCTTATCTCTTGGAAACTGTGAGACTCCCGCTGGAGTCACATCCCCCGCTTTCCAAGATCTATTATATACCATCAGGGAAAAAAGATATGGGTTTGGATGTGAAAACTCCTACAGGGACTGGTGCTATGGATTTCTTGAATGTCTCTGAACTGTTGGATACTTCTCTTTCTGATACAATTGTTTGTGCAAGTTTATTAATATCGTGGGCATTAGTCTCTGACTGAGAATAGCTGCTTAGAATGTATTTTAAAAAGAGAGCCAAACGACGAAACCTGGAAACAGCACAAGCACTGGCAAGTCAAATGCAAGGCATTGATAAGGCAGGCAAAGGGAGAATTTGAGAAGAAGCTTGCTGAGGAAGCAAAAACGCAAAGTAAAGACCTTTTCAAGTACATTTGTAACAAAAAACCTGTGAGAGAGTCAGTTGGTAAATTAGATGATAAAGGGGTTAAAGGAGCACTAAGAGGCGACAAGGCGATAGCGGAGAGACTGAATGAATTCTTTGCTTCAGTCTTTACTGAGGAAGATGTAGGGATGTTACCCATGACTGAAGTGGTATTTAAAGGTGCGGAAGAATTGAAGGAAATATCGATACATCGGGAAGATGTATTACAACTATTAGATAAACTGAAGAGTAGCAAATCACCTGGGCAAGATGGTATACATCCAAGGGTGTTGAAAGAACTGAAATACAAGATTGCAGACCTGCTATTAGTAATCTGTGAACTATCATTAAAATCATCTCTAATACCTGAAGATTGGAGGATCGCCAATGTAACACCAATTTTTAAAAAAGGTTCCAGGGGTGATCCGGTAAACTAGACCGGTGAGCCTGACATCAGTACCGGGAAAAATGGTAGAAACCATCATAAAGAATAACATTACTCAGCATGTAGATAGTCATGACCTAAGGGGAGACAGCCAACATGGCTTTAGACAAGGAAGATCTTGTCTTACTAATCTGTTATGTTTTTTTGAAGGAGTGAATAATCAGGTGGACAAAGGTGAGTCGGTTGATATTGTGTATCTGGACTTTCAGAAAGCCTTTGACAAGGTCCCTCATGAGAGACTTTTGGCAAAACTAAAGAGTCATGGGATAGGAGGCAGTGTACTATTGTGGATCAGGAACTGGTTAAAAGATAGAAAGCAGAGGGTAGGGCTAAATGGCCAATTTTCCCAATGGAGAAAGGTGAATAGTGGTGTACCCCAGGGATCTGTGCTGGGTCCGCTGCTTTTTGACATATTCATAAATGACCTGGAAAGTGGAATAACGAGTGAGGTTATCAAATTTGCAGATGACACAAAACTATTTAAAGTTGTTAAAACCCAAGAGGATTGTGGAAAATTGCAAGAGGATCTTGATAAATTGGAAGACTGGGCATCAAAATGGCAGATGAAATTTAATGTGGACAAGTGCAAGGTTATGCACCTAGGGAAGAACAACCCAAACTATGGTTACACGATGCAAAGTTCCACATTAGGAGCCACCACCCAGGAAAAAGATTTAGGCGTCATTGTGGATACCATGTTAAAACCCTCGGCCCAGTGTGCTGCGGCGGCCAAGAGAGCAAATAGAATGCTAGGTAAGATAAGGAAAGGAATGGAAAATAAAACAAAAGATATTATAATGCCTCTATATCGTTCCATGGTGAGACCGCATCTTGAATATTGTGTGCATTTCTGGTCGCCGTATCTTAAAAAGGATATAGCGATTTTAGAAAAGGTTCAGAGAAGAGCCACCAAAATGGTAAAGGGGATGGAAGGATACTCCTATGAAGAAAGGCTAAAAAGGTTAGGGCTCTTTAACCTGGAAAAGAGACGGCTGAGGGGAGATATGATAGAAGTCTATAAATTAATGAACGGAGTGGAACGGGTAAACGTAGATCGATTGTTTACCTTATCAGAATATAGAAAGACTAGGGGACATGCAATGAAGCTACAGGGTAAACTATTTAAGACTAATAAAAGAAAATATTTTTTCACTCAACGTGTAATCAAACTCTAGAATTTGTTACCAGAGGATGTAGTAAAGGCTGTTAATGTAGCTGGGTTTAAAAAAGGTTTGGACAAGTTCCTGGAGGAAAGGTCCATAAACCATTATTAAGAAGGGACCCAGGATATCAATGCTTGAACCAATACAAGCATTGTGGAACCTTTGTCCCTTGTGGAAACTGCTAGGTACATATGACCTAGATTGGCCACTGTTGGAAACAGAATACTGGGCTTGATGGACCTTGGTCTGACCCAGTATGGCATATCTTATGTTCTTATGTTCTTATGAGCTATTGCGTTCAAAGGCATGTCTGTTCGTATATTTCCTGACTTAGCACGAGACACTCAGAGAAGGAGGGACTTTTTGATCCTAAGGCCTGGGATGATTCAGTTGGGAGGTTTGCTTTTCCTTAAATTTCCATGCAAGTGCATGGTCAAATTGCATTCTGTTTCCTATATTTTCTACAACCTCTCTAATTTAACCACCTTTATTAGTCTCGCCTGATTGCTGTCTCCTAATAGGGGGATGTTTTATTGATGTCCCTTATATAAATGTAGTAAGGCCTGCTGTTTGGCAGATTCCGTTTATCCTTTCAAGTGATGTATAGTTTATTTCTTTTTCCCGGTTTTGGATTCTATTCAGTGTGAGGCTATGGGCATGGGTAATTTGTTTTCTTTGTTTTTATTTCCTGTATTTAATTGTGGAATTTTCTCCTCTTGCCTTTCTTTTCCTTTTCAACTGTTATTGCATGGATAGGTTGTTTGATAAATTGCATAAATAAAAAAATTTATAAAATGGAAAAAGGAGCCAAATGACAAAAACAGGAAATAGAACCACTGGCAAGTTAGATGCAAGGTATTGATAAGGCAACCAAAGAGAGAATTTGAAAAGAAGCTTGCCATGGAAACAAAAATGCAAAATAAAAACTTTCAAGTACATTCTTAGTATAAAAAATAAATAAAAACATCTGTGAGAGTTTCAGTTGGACCATTAGATGATAGAGGGGTAAAAGGGGGCAGTAAGGAGAGGGCAAGACCATAACAGAGAGACTGAATGAATTCTTTGCTTCGGTCTTTACTGAATAAAATGTAGGGACATTATCCATGCCAGAAATGGTATTTAAAGGTGATGTATCAGAGGAACTGAAACAAAACTTGATAAACCAGTAAGATGAAATTCTGTAATTTTATAAACTAAAGAGCAGCAAATCACTTGGATCAGATGGCATATATCCCAGGGTGATGAAAGAAATAAAAAGTAAAATTGCATATCTGTTATTAGAACTTGGTAAACTAAGATTAAAATTGTCTTTAGTACCTGAAAATTGGAGAGTGGACAACATAGCACTGATTTTTAAAGAGGATTCCAGGGGTGATCCAGGAAACTACAGACTGGTGAGCCTGATGTCAGTGCCAACTCATTATAAAAAACAAAATTACTGAACATATAATCATGCCTTAATGGGAAAAATCTAACCTGGATTTATCCCAAGAAAGTCTTGTCTCACTAATTTGTTATATTTATTTGAAGATGTGAGTAAACAGGTAGATAAAGGTGAGCCAGTTGATAGTGTATCTGGATTTTCAGAAAAGCTTTGACAAGGTCTAAAATTCATAAGTCATGGGATAGGAGGGAAGTACACTGGGCTAAATGGCCAGTTTTCTTAACAGAGAAAAGTGAATATTGGAGTACCCCAGGGATGTTTGCTGGGCCCATTGCTTTTTAATATTTTCATAAATGACCTGGAAATGGGAACAACGAGTGAGGTAATCAAATCTGCAAATGACACAAAGTTATTAAATCAGAAAAAGATTGTTACAAATTGCAAGAGAACCTTGAGAAACTGGAAGATTGCATCATGCCTTTAGCAGATGAAATTTACTGTGAACAAGTGCAAAGTTGTATTAATTCTACTTCTTCAGGAAGTGGTCAATGCTCGTTAAGAGCCATTCAGCGTAATGCACTCATTTACTAAATATGATGGCAGTGATCCCAGAGTTCTATTTAGCACATATAAAATGTTTATTCACTAATTTCAATGACTGAGCAGTGCGACTTGGCTGATAGAATATTCCTTTTTACCCAGATTCAGTCTTTGAAGCTATCAATATACTGTCAAGATGTGCCTTCAATGACCAGAAGACGCCAACTTTCTCCAGACCTGCCTGCAGGTTTCTCAAATCAGCCTCAGGGGCTCGGCATTTCTACAAGACAAAACATACATTGGCATAAAAAATGGGAAAGGACTCCACTCTTCAGCCTTAAAAATACCCATTCATACATGCTGTACTATGAACAATGAGCATGTTCTCTCAAACCTGGACACACAGCTTTGCAGCCTTCAAAAATCATTTAAAACATGACGTGAAAGTTCTCTAGGCTGAATAGCAATTTAAATGTTCCAGCCAAAGATGCATTTTTTTGCTCTCAATCTTTCCAATGCTTCTTGGGTTAATGTACAGACGGATAAGGAGTATCGATCAAAGTACAACACTGATTGTAATTCAGTGTTTGTCGTGTATATTATACGATGCCTTTGCTAAAGTATATGTTAGCAAGACCACACGAAAGTTTAAAACTCACCTGACTGATCATAACTGTTTGGGCCATAAAGTTGAAACGGCTCCAATAGGTAGCACATTTTCTCACGTGCATGCACACTTTTTCGGAATCAAGATGGAGAGTTATCGATGTACCTGAATCACAATGGGGAGGGAGTGGAGGGCTCTGTTATCATATAAAGAACAGTATTGGATCTTCCATTTACAAATTGAAAAGCTGCTAGGTTTAAATGATGCATTCCAGTGGTATACTGTCATTTAGAACCTGTGACTTTAAGATAGGACCTGCTCCATACATCACATATTCTTTTTTTTTTTAACAGTAGGTGGCTTGGATACCCCTGGAACATTAAAATTGCTATTCAGCATAGAGAACATTTGCACCATGTTTTGAATGATTTTTGAAGGCTGCAATGCTGTGTATCCAGGTTTAAGAGAATTTGCTCATTGTTCATAGCGGAGCATCTATGAATTGGTATTTTTTATGCCAATGTGTGTTTTGTCTTATGGAAACGGCAAGCCCCTGAGACAGAGTTGCAAAACCTGCAGGCAGGTAAGGAGAAAGTTGGCATCTTCTGGCCATTGAAGGCACATCTTGACAGCATATTGATAAACTGAGTGAATCTGGGTGAAAAGGAATATTCTATCAGCTACAGTAAGTAGCACTGCTCAATCTTTGAAATTAGCGAATTAAAGAGAATTTTGTCTGTGCTAAATAGCACTCTGGGATCACTATCATCATGTTTAGTAAATGAGTGCATTGCACTGAATGAAGCTCTTAATGAGCATTGGCCACTGGGCGGCATGTCCTGAAGAAGAATTAATACAATTTGATGGTAACATTGTAGTTAAGGATGGACCCATAATAAGCTTTTGTGTTACCCGACTCATTTTTAACAAAAGTAAAGAAAAAGGACAAAAAGAAAGTAAATATTAATAAAAGATGGGCAGTATGAGTGAAATAGAACTGGAATGAAAAGGGGAGCAGTGGGTGAAATACTGTTAGCAGAAAAGAGAGGCCTTTGGAGAAGTCCCCTCCCCCCCCCCCATGGCTCTATTCTGATGGCTCTTCCACTCTTATATATAAAATTTCTAAAAACCTTTTCAGGTACTATCCCTAATAAGAGGAGGTTTTGACATGCTGTGCTTATTTTTTAACATAAGGTCAGTTTTATTAAACCATTCTGTCACAAACCTTAACATGCATTAAAAGATCATTGAGATGGGTTAAAATCTCTAATGTAACTTAGAAAATAAAAATTCTCTTGGTCATGGTCTGAACTGGAGAAGGGCTGATATGGTACCTCTCCACAAAAGTGGTAATAGGGAAGAAATGGCAAACTGCAGGCCAGTAAGCCTTACCTTGCTGGCAGTAAAAGTAATGGAGCTGCTCCCGAAAGAGCGAATAGTGTACTTTCTTGAAACCAACAGGTTGCATGATCTGAGGCAATATGGTTTTACCAAAGGACGTTCTTGCCAAACAAATCTGATTGAGTTCTTTGACTGGGTGACCATAGAACTAGATCAAGGGCATGCGTTGGATGTGAGCTACCTAGATTTCAGCAAAGCCTTTGATACTGTTCCTCATAGGAGGCTTATCAATAAACTCAACAGCTTGGGGTTGGGTTCCAAGATGGTGAACTGGATCAGAAATTGGTTGACTGACAGATGACAGAAGGTAATGGTAAACGGTACTCACTCGGATGAAAGGAAGGTGATTTAGCGGTGTGCCTCAAGGTTCAGTCCTGTGGCTGGTACTGTTCAATGTATTTGTGAGTGATATTGCTGAAGGACTGAATGGAAAAGTCTGTCTTTTTGCAGATGATATGAAAATTTGCAACAGAGAGGACTCTCCTGAGGGAGTGGCTAACATGAGGAAAGATCTACAAAAGCTGAAAGAATGGTCTAATACCTGACAGTTAAGATTTAATGTGAAGAAGTGCAGTGTCATGCACTTGGGAAGCAGAAGTCCAAGGGAATTGTATCTATGGGGCAAGAGGTTGGTGTGCACGGACCAGGAGAATGATCTCAGAGTGATTGTTTCTGAGGATCTCAAGGTGGCAAAACAGAGTGACAAGGCAGTGGCAAAAGCCAGAAGGATGCTGGGTTGCATACAGAGAGGAATTACCAGCAGAAAGGAAGAGGTACTAATGCCACTGTACAAGTCACTCGTGAGGCCTCACTTGGAATACTGTGTTTAGTTTTAGAGACCATATTTAGCAAAGGATATAAAAAGACTGGAAAGGGTTCAGAGAAATGTGACCAAAATGATTTGGAGCCTGTATCAGAAGACGTACGGGAAAAGACTTGAAGCCCTAAATATGTACACTCTGGAGTAGAAAAGGGACAGGGGAGATATAGTAATATAGTATATGATGGCAGATAAAGACCAGTATGGTCCATCTAGTCTTCCCAGCAAGGCGGCAAGAGTAGGTGCATCTGCCGTTCCATGTAGGTCACTCCTCCCCATGCCTTTGTTTAGGGGTGTATCCATTGTTCCGTGTAGGTCACCCTTATTGGTTGAGATATAAGAAATAGTTATGTTTATTTTTATTTTATCCTGTTGCTATAAAGGGATACGCTGTGTCTGTCCCATGCCATTTTGAATTCAGACCTCTAAATGCTTAAAGAGTATTAATGAACAAGCAAACCTCTTCCAAAGATGGAGAAGCTGAAAAACTAGAGGGCATAAAATGAAGCCGCAAGGGGGTAAACTGAAAGGCAACGTCAGGAAATATTTTTTCACTGAAAGGGTAATGGATGCATGGAATGCCGTCACAATGGAAGTGGTGGGGGCAAACACAGTGACAGATTTCAAAATGGCATGGGACAGACACAGTGGATCCCTTTATAGCAACAGGATAAAATCTCAATAAACATAACTATCTCTTATATATCAAGAAATAAGGGTGGTCTAAAGGGAGTGGTGGGTACACCCCTAAACAAAGGCATGCGAGGGGTGACCTGCACGGAGTGGCTGGTGCAACTAATCTTGCCGCTTTGCTGGGCAAACTAGATGGACCACGCTGGTCTTTATCTGCCATCATATACTATGTTATATTATTATATATTACATAAATGAGCTGCAGGCGTAGGTTGTGCTAATGAGTTTATTGGCACTTTAGCATAGCTTGCCATGTATAAGGCAATAGTAACCCACAGTCCAAGAACTCTAGTTAGCTATTTCAGCCTGAGATAAGGGCTGATGCGACCCAGTAAGTGAACTAGGTGGCCACCTAGAGCTGCATCATTCTCAGGGTGGCCCATTGCTACTGCCACCTCTCTCCAGGACCAGCAGTTGCAGCAATGCCATTTAAACCACAACGCAGTGCTCCCCCTAACTCTCCAGTGCTTCGCTGCTGTCCCTGCTCTCTCTGACCTGCTGCTTTTGCCCCCTTTGACAAAGTCTGCATCAAAGGGGACAAAAGAGACCATTAAAAGGCAGTAGGAACAGCAGCTCAGCACCAGAGAGTTTGGGTAAGTGCTCCGCTGCTGTTTAAATGGCATCACCGCCACTGCAGATACTGGGTAGGGTAATGGGGGTAGAACCAGGGAGGGTGTCAGGATTGCAACAGCTGTGGATGAGATGCTAATGCACGCCAAATCTAAGCCCTGGCACTTCTCCTGCCACGTATCGATAAAGGGGGCTGTAAACGTACATGTTTATTTTTCAGCTAATTAGGGTTTCTTTAAGACTACAAAAATTGGTAGCTCTCGGTGTTTTGTGCCATAGGTACTATGGCTGGGTGCCCCTTTTGGTGGAATCAAACAGCTTCTTTTGGGTTACTTAGGAGGTATCAGCACAAAATATGCGGAAAACTGAGTAGAGGGTAAAAAACAATCAGGGGAGAGTGAGAGAGTACAAGGAGAAACCGTGTTTTTCCAATAAACACCTACTTCAGTTTTTTGCATTGGAGGTGTTTTATTTATATTTATTAGTTAAAACCTAAAATCAGAAGCGCTAGTTATGTCCTCCTTTCCTGCAATTTTGATTTGACTTTTGTAAAATTACCTAGAGATGTCTTTGGAATTCATACATCAGGAAGAAGACCAACCATATATTAATGATACCTAGCCATCATAATTAATAATAGAAATGCTTGCAGGATCACAGGTACATTTGACGAGATGATCTCCACATGGAACACGAGCCTGGATGCCATCGTCCATCTTCCACCCACTAATAAGTTACCGGGAAGAAGACAGAATGCTCCATGGTATTCCCCCGAGCTCCGGACGTCACTTCTCCACCTTAGAAAGCTGGAGAGACATTGGCGTCGCTCACAGACAACCGAGAACCATGATTTATACCATACTCATCTAGGAAGGCGCCATGCAGCAGTTTCAGTGAGAATGAAGCAATTCAATGCAGAGATATTGCAGCGCTCCCTAAATAAACCGCACAAGCTTTTTAACCTAATCAAATCTCTAACGAAAGATCCTTCCCCTACTCAACCAAGCCTTCCTAACCCACAGGAATGCGCCAACTACCTGCAGGCCAAGACAAGCCAGACCGGTGAGACCACAAACCTTTTTCCCTTGCAGGGGGCACACTACAGAACCCCCCATTGCCTTCCTGGACTCCGGCCACGAAGGACACCCATGACATCATCACCACCTTCTCGGCCCCAACCAAGAAAGGCATCCAAGACATCATCACAGCCATAAACACCACCACAGCTCCAAACGACCCTTGCCCAGCATTTTGGGTAAAATCACTGCGTGTTGACCTCAGCCCTTTCCTGGCCAAACTCATAGAACTATCATTTTCGACTGGGATCTTCCCTCAAAGCCTGAAGCAAACAGCTATCAGACCTCTGCTAAAGAACAAGTTAGACCCAGCTAAGGTGGACTCCTATAGGCCAATCTCAAGCATCCCTCTTTTGGCAAAAATTATTGAGAAGGTCATCCAACGGCATCTTCATCATCACCTTGAGACAAACGCACCCCTCGACCCATGCTAGCATGGATTCAGGGAGTCTCATGGCGTTGAGACCCTGTTCACCACTCTTTTCAGATCGTTAACCATTGGCTTGGACAACATCAAACAAAGGTTTGCCCTGATCTTCATGGACATCGCTGCAGCCTTTGACTCTGTCAGCCACGAGATACTCCTAACACGCCTCAAGGAGAAGGGCATCCGCGGTACAGCGCTTACCTAGTGTAAGTCGTACTTAACAGATGGCAGCATGTCCGAACCGGCTCCTCTACTTCCAAACCTTTCCTGCAAGAGAAAGGCGTGCCACAGGGATCATCACTCTCAGCCCTACTGTTCAATGTATACATGCAGCCCATTTGCGAGTTCATCCGTTCTTTCAATATCAACTGCTTGGTCTACGCCGACGATGTTCTGCTTTACATGCCTATCTCAACTGAACATCCTGATCTCTCACCACTGACAACCTGTTTTGATGCTGTTACTGATTGGCTACATCAGCAGAGGCTCAGAATAAATTTCAAGAAAACAGATGTCCTCTTCATCATCAGGAACCCAGCATTCACTCCGCCCACCGCTCTGAATGTACGAGATGCAGAGCTCCTCAGCAAACTCACAGTACAGTACCTAGGGGTCACAATAGACCAACAGCTTAGCATGAAAGCCCAGATAAACAACATGGTCAAAGCGGTCTACCACAAAATAAGGACGCTCCATCACCTACGACAGCTGCTGGAGCCAGATGACTTCCGGACAGTCTATCAAGCCCTAGTAATCCCACATTTTGACTATGCTAACGTTATACTACACAGACTCCCGAAGAGCTCGCTGAATCCTCTTCAGCTTGCGATGAATGCAGCCGCCAGAAGTTTGCATGGAGCCTCCAGGAGAGAACACATAACCCCAATATTGAAACATCTGCACTGGCTACCGGTCCACTGCAAACTCTCCTTTAAAGTCTTATTAATGACCTTGAAGGCCATCAACAAGTGCTCCTCCACATCCCTCATGGACCTCATCCAGCCCACCCCCCTTAACAGAGCTAGGATATCAGCCACCGCCAACACCCTGGTACTCCTGAAGGCGATCACGAAATGCTCACAGTCGACTAGAAATAGAGCCTTCATGCTATATGCACCCACATGCTGGAACGCCCTGCCACCCTCTGCACTGACTCCATCCTGTTCACATCCTTTTGAAGGTGCGGTCTCCAGAATTGCACACTATACTCCAAATGAGGTCGCACCAAAGACTTATACAAAGGCACTATCACCTCTTTTTTCTGCTAGCCATTCCTCTCCAAATGCATCCAAGCATCCTTCTAGCTTTTGCCGTTGCATTTTCTACCTGTTTAGCTACTTTAAGATCATCAGACACAACCACGCCTAGGTCCCACTCTTCTTTAGTGGACAAAAGTACTTCACCCCCTATACTATATTGCTACCTTTGATTGCTGCAGCCCAAATGCATGACCTTACATTTTTTAACATTAAATCCCAGCTGCCAAATTCTAGACCATTCTTCAAGCTTAGCTAGATCCCTCCTCATGTTATCTACACCTTCCTGAGTGTCTACTCTATTGCAGATTTTGGTATCATCCGCAAAGAGGCAAACCTTACCCGACAGCCCTTCCGCTATATCACTAACAAAGATGTTAAAAATAATCGGACCAAGGACAGATCCCTGGGGCACGCCACTGGTAACATCCTTCTCCTCAGAGTGAGCTCCATTTACTTGTACTCTTTGTCGCCTCCCACCCAACCAATTTCTAACCCAAAAAATAACTTTAGGGTCCATCCCTAGGGTGCTCAGTTTGTTTATAAGTCGCCTGTGAGGAACAGTGTCAAAGGCTTTACTGAAATCTAAATACACCACATCTAGGGCTCTCCCTCGGTCCAACTCCCTGGTCACTGGTCACCCAGTCAAAGAAATCAATCAGATTTGTCTGACAAGACCTGACTCTGGTGAATCTATGCTGCCTCAGATCCTGTAATCCGCTGGACTCCAGAAACCTCACTATTTTCTCTTTCAGCAGCGTTTCCAATAATTTACTCACCACCGAAGTTAAACTAACCAGCCTGTAGTTTTCAACCACATCCTTACTTCCGTTTTTGTGTAAAGGCACCACATGAGCCTCTCTCCTGTCCTTTGGCACCACTCCCAACTCCAACGAGGTATTGAAAAGGTGGAGCTGCTAGAACGTCCCCAAGTTCCCTCAGTATTCTCTGGTGTATCCCATCCAGTCCCATCTCTTTGTCTACTTTAAGTTGAGCTAGTTTTTCACGAACACAGTCTTCTGAAAATTGTTCAAGATGTCCCTCGCTTCTTTTCCTGTTTGTGGGTGTTTTCTGAGGTCCTGCTCCTGGTTCTTCATCTGTGAACACAGAACAGAAATATTTGTTAAGCAATTCTGCTTTATCCTTATCAGCTTCTACATATTCCTCCCCTGCACCCTTGAGACTGACAATACCACTTTAGCCCTTCCTCTTCTCACTAATATATCTGAAAAATGTCTTATCCCCCCATTTTATTGCATTGGCTATTTCCTTCTCCTTTTGAATCTTTGCCTTCCTGACTACTTTGCTAACTTCTCTAAGTTTTTCCAAATACAGATGCCTATCTTCCTCTCTCTCTGATCTCTTGTATTTCATGAAGGCCCCCTCTTTTTCTTCACTTTTTCAACTACTTCTTTTGAAAGCCATAGTGGTCTCCTTTTCCTTTTACCTTTATTTACCATTTTAACAAAAAGGTTGGTTGCCCTTAAAATATCCCCTTTCAGTTTTGCCCACTGTTTTTCTACATCCCCCAGCTGTTCCCATCCCATTAAGGACTCCCTGAGGTATTGGCCCATCTTGGCAAAGTTAGTCTTCCTAAAGTTTAAGATCCTTACCTTTGAATGGATTCTAACAGCCCTAGTCCTAATACTGAACCACACCTTCTGGTGATCACTGGATGCAAAATGATCTCCCACTACAACATCAGAAACACTTTCACCATTGGTAAGCACCAAGTCCAGTATGGCCCCTTCACGTGTGGGGTCTGTTACCAATTGCCTGAATAGTTCTCCCTGTAGAGAATCCAGGATCTCCTTACCTCTAGATGATACTGCAGCAGGAATGTGCCAATCAACATCTGGCATATTGAAATCTCCTATCAGTAGCACTTCCCCTTTCCTAGCAATACTGCGTATGTCTTCAATTAACTCTCTGTCCACCTTTTCCTCTTGTGAGGGAGGTCTGTATATCACACCAATGCAAATAGATTTCTCTTTCCCTCTTTCTAGTTTAACCCACAATGCCTCCTCTCTCCCTTTTAAGCTCTGTAATTCCAAAGCTTCAATATTATTTTTTACATATAGTGCCACTCCTCCTCCCCTTCTTCCTACCCTGTCCTTTCTGAATAAAGTATAGCCAGGTCTAGTTACATCCCAATCATGGTTTTCTGTGAACAATGTTTCTGTAACTGCCACTAAATCCAAGTCAGCCACTCCCACCAAAGCTTCAACATCAGGGATCTTATTTCCCATGCTACGGGCATTTATACACACTGCTTTCCATATGTTACCCCTGTTACCCATTTCCATAAAGGTATTTAATGTATAACCTACCTGGGGGCTTTCCTCACCCATCCCCAACTAATCTAGTTTAAAGCCCTCTTCAGTAGATTAGCCAGTCTACTACCGAAGACGCGTTGACCTTTCTTGGACAGGTGGATGCCATCTCTGTTCTGCAACCCTTGGAACAGCATCCCATGGTCTAGGAAACCAAATTGCTCTCGATGACACCATCCAGCAGCCATGCATTCATCTCCAGGATGCGAGCCTCTCTGCCTTGGCCTTTACCCTCAACAGGGACATTGCCAGGACATGATTATTACAAAATGCTTGATCTCCCTACCTGCCTTACTACAGGAACTGAACCCACACCCCATATAAAGATTATTTTTTTGTCAGATCGCTCACCATGAAAAGAAACATTTCTTCTCTCGAAGTGAGCCCTCCTTTTAATCAATTTAAAGAGACCGAATACCCAGTCAGAAACCAGACTAAACAACACTTGTTGCTGTCCACAACTTGTATTAAAAATGGATTCCCCAAGCTTTTGTTTGACGGGATTCTCTACTTCGTCATTAATTACTCTTCCTTATCAAGCAAAAACAAGGAAAAGAGTCACTTAGCTGAATCCATATTGTGGAGGACCTTCATATTCCTCCTTTAATTCTTCTCTGAAGATACACCTCCAATATGTTCCATCTCCAAAGACCTTGGAATTCCTGTCTACAGTTGGCAATGTTAGTTTTCTGCTCATGGAACTGTCAAGAACCTCCCAGGATGTGGTGAGAAGAGGAAAATTAATTCAAAAGGTCTTTGAAGGTTTGGGTGAATTGTTAGAAAATCACCACGTACAACATCCAAAGAGCTTAAAGTTGACCTGGAACAATCTGGAGTGGTGGTTTCAACCCACACCATAGGCCGCACACTAAATAAAGAAGGACTTAATGAGTAAAGGCCAAGGGAGACCCTACTGCTCAAAGACCGACATAAAAAGGCATGCCTGATCTTTGCCCAAACCCACCTTGAGAAATCACAATCCTTCTGGGAAAATGTTCTGTGGACAGATGAAACCAAACGTGAACTCTCTGGCAATGCAGACCAGGGATACATTTACAGGCGAAGAAATTACTGCTACTGTTCAGCACTTATAAAGCGCCACGCACGCAGCGCTGTACAGCTAACCTACAAGAAGAGGTAGCCAACATACAAGAAACAGTCCCTGCCCATTAGAGTCATGCTCATCGGGGCTTACAATCTAATCAGAGCAGTACAGAGCATTAATGAAATGAAGCTAATAAGGAAAAAAAAACACCCTTCCTACAGTTAAATATGGTGGAGATTCCATAATATTGTGTGCCTCTTTTGCTGCCTCGGGAACTGGAGGTCTGGAATGTATTAAAGGAATCATGAAGTCAGAGGACTACAAAGGTATTTTGGAGTGAAATGTGATATCTAGTGTCAGAAAACTAGGTCTGGGTCGAAGGCCATGGGTCCTCCAGTAGGACAATGACCCAAAACATGCCATCCAAAAGTACAAAAGAATGGTTAAAAATGAACAAATGGATTGTTTTAAACTGGCCAGCAATGAGTCCTGATCTCAGTCTAATCAAGAACCTTTGGAAAGAGCTGAAATCTGCCATTAGTAAAAAGGCATCCTTGGAACATTCATGAGCTGGAACAAATCACAGTTGCAGAGTGGAAGAAACTACCAGCAGACAGATGTATGAAACTTATAGATGGCTACAAGAAATATTTGGAGGCTGTCATCCCTGCCAAGGGTTGTGCAAACAAATATTAGTGAAGGAGCCATCAATTCTGTCCATATCGTATTTTGGGTTTTTTTCTCAAAAATTGCTATGTCTAAGTTGTGCAGACATCTTTTTTTGTTGTATACCTTTGAACATACTATTAAAATATTATGATGTGTCACAGTTAGAATATTTCCAATTATTTCTCAAGATATTGTAAACAACATACTTAAAATGCAAGGATGCCAGTAATGTTGACCACAATTATACTCTTGCTTAGAGTTGTACATGCTACTCCGTGCAAGTTGTCCCACTCCCCCAATACCCCTTTTGAATATGAAAGTTATTTGTTTTGCTTTAGTGAAAATGCTCTTGTTATATAGGGATCCTCTGTGTTTATCCCATGCCTTTCTGAATTTTTTTTTGTCCCCACAAGCTTCATTTAGGGGGCATTCCAGACATCTGCACCCCTTCCATGAAAAACTGTCTCCTGATGTTTCTTCTGAGTTTACCGCCTTATGTCCTCTAGTTCTGTAGCTTCCCCATCTTTGGAAGATGTTTGCTTACTCATATTTCTCCTTTCCCTTCCGTCCTCCAAGTTATACATATTGAGGTCTTCAGGTCTCTTCACATGTGTCTTCTGGTGCAGACCCCATACCATTTTGGCCGCTTTCCTCTGAATGGTTTTGAATCATTTTTATATCCTTAGTGGGATATGATCTTCAACACTGACATATTACCCCAAGGGAGGCCTCCCCAGTGAGGGGTACAGGGGCATTTCACCTCTTTCTTTCTGCTGGTTATGCTCCTGTCTGTGCAGCCTAGTATCCTTCTGGCTTTGCCCACCACCTTGTCACACTGTTTTACTGTGAACATCACATTTTGATGACTCCAAAGGAAAGGAGCAGTTTTCAGACCACCTTTTTAACTTTGTAAAACTGCCCTTCATGTAATTGTAAGGCGCTTAGCAATATCAGAAAAAGAAATCAATAAAAATTTAATAGGGTAACATAGGGTCATGTTTACTAAAGCATGCAACCCGGGTAGTACCGGTATTGCTGCAACGCTAAGAACTAGTCGTATCTGGTTCCACACTAATAATCTCCTGATATCCTTGCAGCTCTCAGCATAAGTACCACGGGTGCAACTAACGCCACCATGGCCGGTTTAGCACAGTGACATATGGTAACTGCAGGAGGATGGATGCACCCGCCCGCCCTGCAGTTAGCTCGCAGCCCTGCACTCATAACATGGCCCACATGCACGTTACCAGCACTGGGACTTAGTAAATGCGTCCCTTAATATTTCTTTATTTTTCTGGTCCTTCTAGATTCCTTAATGATTATTTAGCCAATAATATTATTTAGCTGCCAAGTCTTTTTATGATACCTCTGTTTGAAAAAAACTCACATCTCTATTTTGCAAAGAATTTGAATATGAAGAATAAATTCTATCACTGAAAAGAAGCCAGCAGAATCCATTGCATAGTTTCACGTTCATTTGAGTTACACAGCCCTGAAGCTAGAATTGTGCAGCCCTATAAGTATTTCAGTTATGCCATTGACGTCAGAAGTCATTAAACCAAGGACCGGCTCTCCCAAGAGACTCACTGAATACAGTTTTGACTTTCAGTAATTTCTTTCCTCATTCTATTTTTCTGCTTAGAAACATCCTCATATTTGACATTTCTTTACTTGATTCAGGGGATTTTGGAGAAATTTCTTTCTGTAACTTCCTTTTAGTAACAAGAAGGAAATAAAGTTTATCCCTTTATACCCAATTAAAAAAAAACAATCATATTTTCTTTTGAACCAGCCAGCGTTGGAACAGATGATGCTTATTTAAATAAATGTGTATTTCCTTTAGTCCCAGTTCATATTTCAGCAGACACATCTTTTCTGGAATTGTGCAGATATTTTCTTAAATGTTTCTGAAGCTCCGAATCAAGATGGAGGTTTACATAGGAAGAAAGGGTTTTACCTACTGTCTGAAAATCACCTTTCATCACTGTTGCTAAGTCTCTGCATTGGTTCAACGACATAAATACTTTTGAGTGTATTGAGGGGAAGCGTTTCCAAGGGCAGGTTTAGGCGAAGGAAGGAAAGGTATGTGTGTAGATTGCATTTTCAACTCTATGCACATAATTTTCCAAAAATGCATCTACCCATAGATAAGACAGGTGCAAGTGGCCATGCGTACTTTGTATCCAGAGCAAGTTTCACAGCGAAAGCACATACATATTTTCAGTTTGGAAAGTGGTGCAAAGCCTGCAGCTAAAAAGTATACCTGGTCTTTGTCCCCGTGCAGTTTGAAAATTGCCTCGTGGAAGATAATTTTATAACCGGACGACGACTCAAAGCATGTCTAATGAATTTAAATTAAGCCTGTTTTATAAAGACCAGTAGGCACCTACTTGTTTTTATAAAATACTATGGCTCGATATTCGGCAGCAGCGGTTAAAACAGCTAGCTGCCGTCACTGAATTTTAGACCCAGCAGCCCCGGCATGGAATATCCAGGTTGCCGATATTCAGTCGCTGCTCGTTTGGCTTCAGTGGTGAAATTTAGGCCAGCCTTTACTGTGCCTGGCTTTTGCCGGGATGTGATAACCATGCAGCACTCAATATTGCCACTGCCCAGTTACCACCAGGTGCTGCCCCTGGAACGCTCCGATGCTAACCGGCTAGCATTAGGGGAGGCACTGGCAGCACCCACGGATCTTCAGTGGCACTAACCATGTTAGTGCCGCTGAATATACCGGCTAAGGGAATTAATTCCTTTCAATATCAGGCCTTACTAGTGTAAATGGCAGAGAATGCGCTACTGGTGTAAATGACCATGCCTACTTTTTGCAGATGTGTGAAAATTAGCTTATTTTAAAACCAACAAGCATACTTACTCAGAGCACCCTACACTCCACCCTGTGCACACTGTTGTACAGTGGCATGCAGCGGAAAGGGGTTTTGTTTAAAGACAGAACAAGCAACAGTCAAGAAAACAGTGCCAGCTTTACTCTATCCCAGCTCTTAAACCTTCACAGCCTGGTTCTCACAGCCCTTCCTCCAGCCCCAGTTAATGCTCCTACAGTCACATGGCTTGCCTGGAAAGGACCTCTGGCTCCATGAGCCTCTCTCCCTCCTGCAGCCGTTTTAAGGTCTCCCTGGGAGCCACGCCCTCCCATCCTTGAACTCTGAGCTGCAGGCTCTCTTAAAGGATCCTGTTGATAATCCTTCTGGAGAGGGATGGGCAGTACTCTATAGACCCCATCACACATACCCACAGTGAAAGTAAACGCCATGCAATTAATGCTCAAACTTGTACATTGGTTGGTATTTAGAAGGGGTTGCTAATGTGCATATGTAGCCACGTATGTGCAGAAGTGACTAAAATACCAGCATTTCCACGCATTGTTAACATCTATAAAGTCAGCACCTTATAAAATTACCCTCTTAATGGTTCCTGCCATTGCATCTATGCATGACTTTTTACAATGGCTGGAATTTTATAACAGTGCTGAAACTTCCTGGTGGAATAGATTTCCGAATGGGCTGCAAATGCATTCAGAGCTGGTTACTTTTTGGAAGGCATTAAAGATCTTCCTACTTCCTCATTGATTTTGCAGGTTGGGCTTAGGCTTGGCGGGTATTTAGTCTGGGGTGGTGGTTAGGCCTGAGGGTAGAAGTTCTGCATAATTGAGTTGTTTTTATTCTTTTTATTTGTTCACCGCCTTGAATGCTTTTGCATATGTGGTATAGAAATGTTTGAAAATAAATAAATAAATAGGCCATTTATGTGCGTATGTGGCCACATAGCTGCGAAAATGACATCATAAAATTATTGCTGGTATTAAGTTAAAAAGTTCACAAGAATCAGCTTCCAAACACCCTGTCTAAATTAGGTAAAGCTGTAAAGCTCAAGGGCTTTTAAGCTTAATGTGTAAAGGGAACCTCAGATACTTATGGAACCACATTTGAATAATTTATACTTCTTGAATATAATCATTGGTCCCTAGAAGTCCAATCAGTTTTTAGATTTTTTGATATTGTGCATAAAAATTAAAGTGTTACTTCCTGCATCAGCTTTGCAAAAGTGCCTCCATGCCGAATCCGATGTAACTCCGTGTTTCATCATCAACTGCGTCTTGGCTGAGCCAAGAGATGCTGACCTCCAGGACAAGCACACCTCCTACAAAGCTGTTTTTGAAGGAAACAGACAACTGTTGTCTGAACTGAAAAATCTTTGCCCTCTGTGCTGATGATTCCCAAAGCTATTGGTGGACCAACAAAACTGGCAGTGGATGCAAATGTTCTTTTAAATGTCCTCTGGAGTATCAAGGCAAACTTTTATTTGCATCACTGTCCCAAAAGATATTAAAGGAGCATCCATAATAATAATACTTTTTCAATAATATACTTCTAGGGCTGAGGTATGTAGTACAGCAATGTTATAAATGGTCCATGTATGTCCATTTTCTGAAACGGGTGACCGTCACTCCAAAATCATATACAGTAAAATTAATCCCTAATCCCTGTGCAAGCTTTTTCAGAAACCATCAAGAGCCATTCAACACTTCTAAGGGCACAGAAAATGCAGTTTAACACCAGAGCGGCTCAGAAAAACCTCCAGTGATGACCCCACTTACCACCATATTAGCACTTGGCCTCATCTCACTTCTCACACTTACATCATTAACCTTTACCCCTGCATACATATCAGTCATCCATTCACATCCTCCCATCATAACTCCCCAACTTTCAAAGAAGCTAACCCAGACACACATATTTATTTATTTTATTTTATTTATTTAACATTTTCTTCTATACCGCCCCTTCCAGAGATCAGGGGCAGTTTACATTAAACAGTGAACAGAACATTTGTATACATCTGTATACATTTACAAGGAACATTATGTTTTTAACTATTTACAAGTGTAATTACAAGGAACATATTTTTGAACGTTAACTAGAACAGTGCTTATCAAACTATGTACAGGTTATAATAACATGGAGCATAACATAGTTGATTACCAGTGGTTATTTATAGTAGTGATATAGCCGACAGTTTGAGTAGATCTTTTGCATGTTGTGTGAAATGTTTTGCATGTTGTGTGAGATATGTAAGGTTTATTGAGTTAGTCGTTTGTTCTGTCTTGGGTACTGTGGATGTGTTTCTGTGATTGTTTTGGAGAGGTTTTTTGTTGATGTGGGATCTCAAAGTGTTTTGTAAAGAGGTAGGTTTTTAGTTCCTTTTTGAATTGATGAAGGTCTTTTATCATGCGTAGTGTTAATGGTATTTCATTCCAGAGGGTGGGGGCAGCAAAGGAGAAAGCTCTATCGCTTGTTGTCGCTTTAGTTTTTCTGAAATTTGTTTTTATCATATATTTTTTATCATATCACATCATTCACATCAAAATCCAAGTACCCACAAATATATCTCCACCACTAAAACGTTTAAGGGAAGTCTCCTCTCTGAAATGCGCCATTCTCAATGCCCAGTCCGCAAGAAACAAGATATAGCTTCTAACAGATCTTCTAACTGACAACAACATTGATATCCTCAACATAACAGAATCCTGGTTCAGGGAGACATACTCTATCCTATTAAACCAACTCACCCCACATGACTACCATATTTTTAGCTCCCCAAGGACTCACTGCTGTGTGGTGGTGGCATCTGCATTCTAGCAAGAAAACACCTCAACTTCCACACCCTCTCAAAAACATCTGATAATGGTTTTGACACACTGACAATAACGAATAGCAGCATAACCATCCTCATCGCCTACCGATCCCCTAATGCTGACCCCAATCAATTGGACACAATTCTAGAAGCTATATGCAACAATAACTCACAGAAAGACTTCCTCATGCTGCTAGGTGACCTCAGTCTTGCATCCCTAGCACCAAACAAAGCAAAATCCTTCCTGGAAGCTATGGAATCCCTGGACTATGCTCAAATCATCAGTCAGCCCACCCACAACAAAGGGAACACCCTCGACATGATCTTCATGCTACCAAACATACTCAATGAACACCCAAAAACGTCTCCCATCACCGTCGATGTCCCCTGGACTGATCACAAGATAGTCCCAATTAACATACCAAACAACATGCATAACAAACAACACATCTCGGAACACACCCCACACAGGTTCCACAAACTGGAAAAAGACGACTTTCTTGCAATTATCCTACCAAACCTACGAGACACCCCCGAAGACCTAAACTCCATAATATAAAGCTGGAAGAAGACCATATCTGAAATAGCAATGAAACCACTCACCTCTAATCACTGGACAAGACCAAAAATCAGCAACCTGGTATATGCCTTAACTAAAGGACATGAAGCACAATCTACGATTTGCAGAGAAAAATGGAGAAACACTAGATCAAGTGACAGTCTAAACACTTAGAAATTCAAATTACAGGAATACCAGGCAGCTACAACTCGAGCAAAGAGAAACTACCATAAAAGGTTGATCCAAAGCTCCCTCAATCACCCCCGAGAGTTCTTCGAAATAGTTAAATCACTAAGTAAGGACATAACACAGCTAACAGTAAAAGAAAACCCCCTCACCCCACATATTATGGCAGACCACTTCCAGACACTAACCTCATCTCATAACAATGGCACAAACATGTACAACAGATCAGCAAAATACAGACTTATCTCATTCAGAAATATCACACCTGACTACTTAGATAAAATCATAAGCATCAACACAACCGGACAGGAACTTACCCTAAGAATACTAAACAATCACCCAGCTATCTCTGCAACAAGGATACATACTACCAAAACTCAAAATATCCTTCATCCACTCTGTAAGAAAAGGGACACCAAATTATATCAACCAACCAACCTCCTATAGACCCATAGCCAGGCTCCCTTTCATGGCTAAAATACTAGAAAAAAATAATCTAACAACAACTCCAGAATCATATAGAAATGCACTACCCACTCGATGACTAACAATACGGATTCAGATCATACCATGGAGTGGAATCTCTAATGACCACCCTACTATACAATCTCATCAAGGCACTGACAAACCTAACACTGGCGTCATACTCATTTTCTTAGACATAAAAGCAGCATTTGACTCCATACCACACACCTAATCATCCAGCGGCTGCAAATACTTGGCCTAACAAACACTCCCCTCACCTGGTTCAAGTCCTACCTAATAGACCGTCAGCTGCAAGTAAGAACAGGCTCCATCAAATCCACCCCATACACTCAAGCCCAAGGAAGTCCCACAAGGATCCATCCTCTCTTCCTTAATATTTAACATCTTTCTCCAACCAATTTGCACAGTCATCAAAGCATTCAACATCTTATTTCTCGTCTGTGCTGATGATGTTATGATCTACACATCCATCAACACATCCAAACCGGATATCACACCTATAACAAAATGCTTCTCCTCCTTCAGAGAATGGCTCAGCAGACATAACATGGCCATAAACATCAAGAAGACAAAAACCCTCTACGTTACCAGAGATAATAACTTCAAACCACCAAACTCCATAAATCTTGATGGACCCAAATTCAAGTTAAACATGAAGTACGGTACCTAGGAGTTACCTTGGATCAACGCCTCTCCTTCACAGGACACATATGGAACATTACAAAAAGCATTTACTTCAAACTCAAAACAATCAAATACCTCAAACCTCTTCTGACCCACCATGACTTTCGTTCAGTCCTCCAAGCAACTATCCACACTTTGACTACTATAGTATCATCTTTCAAGGTCTACCAAAAGTTGCTATCTACCTGCTCAAACTTGCACTCAACACAACAGCACAAACTCTCTTCATTTCACAAAAAACAGAGCAAATAACCCCCCTGTTCAAACTACTACACTAGCTGCCAATTGGCCAATTTTCCCAATGAAGAAGGGTGAATAGTAGAGTACCCCAAGGATCTGTGCTGGGTCCATTGCTTTTTACATATTCATAAATAACCTGGAAAAGGGAATAACGAGTGAGGTTATCAAATTTGCAGATGACACAAAACTATTTAAAGTTGTTAAAACCCAAGAGGATTGTGCAAAATTGCAAGAGGATCTTGATAAATTGGAAGACTGGGCATCAAAATGGCAGATAAAATTTAATGTGGACAAGTGCAAAGTTATGCACCTAGGGAAGAACAACCCAAACTATGGTTACACAAATTAGGAACCACCACCCAGGTTACACAAATTAGGAACCACCACCCAGGAAAAAGATTTAGGCATCATTGTGGATAACATGTTAAAACCCTCCGCCCAGTGTGCAGCGGTGGCTAAGAGAGCAAATAGAATGCTAGGTATCATAAAGAAAGGAATGGAAAATAAAAAAGGATATTATAATGCCTCTGTATCGTTCCATGCTGTGACCGCACCTTGAATATTGTGTGCAATTTTGGTCGCCGTATCTTAAAAAGGATATAGCGTTATTAGAAAAGGTTCAGAGAAGAGCCACCAAAATGGTAAAGGGGATGGAAGGATACCCCTATGAAGAAAGGCTAAAACGGTTAGGGCTCTTTAACTGGAAATGAGACGGCTGAGGGGATATATGATAGAAGTCTATAAATTAATGAACGGAGTGGAACGGGTAAACGTAGATCGATTGTTTACATCATCAGAATATAGAAAGATTAGGGGACATGCAATGAAGCTACAGGGTAAACCATTCAAGACAAATAAGAGAAAATATTTTTTCACTCAACGTGTAATCAAACTCTGGAATTTGTTACTGGAGGATGTAGTAATGGCTGTTAGTGTAGCTGGGTTTAAAAAAGGTTTGGACAAGTTCCTAGAGGAAAGGTCCATAAACCATTATTAAAAAGGGACCCAGGATATCACTGCTTGACCCAATACAAGCATTGTGGAACCTGTGTCTTTTGGGGAAACTGCTAGCTACGTATGACCTAGATTGGCCACTGTTGGAAACAGGATACTGGGCTTGATGGACCTTGGTCTGACCCAGTATGGCATATCTTATGTTCTTATGTTGATGGCGTAAAGAATCGATTTACTTTATCCATTCCACTCTATTCAATTTATAGACCTCTATCATATCTCCCCTTGGCCATCTCTTTTCCAGAACCCTAAGAACCCTAAGGGGTCTATTTTGTCCTGCAAATAGCAGGGATGGATGCCCCGTTGGGGTGACCATCACCGCTATTCGCTCCCTTCTATTCCTGGCAGAAGCCTCCCTGTACGAACAAGGAGTTTGTAGGGGGAGACTTAGTCGAGGGTGGGAGGGAGTGTTGCAGAGGCGGAGCAAGGTCAGGGCATGGGCAGTCTGCCCTGTACATCCGGGGTCGGCAAACTGGACGGGGGATGGCAGGCCCGGCGGCGTCAAAAAGGTGAGGAGTGCAGGGGATTCCCCGCAGCCCGACTCTGGCCATGGAAGACCAGATCGGGGGTCGGTCTGCAGAGAAAGAAGAATGTGGTTGGCAACCGGGGATTGTGGCTCCTGAATGGAGCTGCAGTGCCATGGCAACAGGATGCCATGGCACTGCGGCTCCATTCAGGAGCCTGACTGAGTTAGCCAGGCAGGGGCCTGTATGTGGAGGCCATTTGGTATTGGGTCCCGGCTTGCATTTACAGACCTTAAACCTGATTCTGATCCCGCCGAGCATATCTAGCCCCCATGGGATCAGAATTGGGTCTGTCGCTGTGCATCCCATTCTGATTGGATGCACAGGGGCCTGGACATACTCTATGGAATGTGCCTCTAACCTTTTAAGCCTCTCCTCATAAGGGTATTCTTCTATCCTCTTTAACATTTTGGTGGCTCTTCTCCGTAACTTTTCTAATTCCGCTATATCCTTTTTAAGATAAGGTGACCAGAATTGCACACAATATTCAAGGTGCGCTCACACCATGGAACAATGCAGAGTCATTATAATATCCTTTGTTTTTTTCTTCATTCATTTCCTTATGATTCCTAGTATTCTATTTGCCTTCTTGGCCGCCGCTGCACACTGGGCAAAGGGCAGAGTGGCCTAGTGGTTGGGGCAAGTTACCTTGGGCAGTCAGGGGTTTGAATTCCGCTAGAGGACACCAACCTTGGGCTGGAAGGACTAGGATTTCTAGTCTCACAGGTGTTCCTTGTGGCTTTGGGCAAGCCACTTAATCCGCCATTGCCTCAGGTACAAATAACAGATTGTGAGCTCTTCAGGGACAAGGGAAAAATATATATACAGTACTTGAATGTACGCCGCTTTGACTGGCAGAAAAGCGGTATATAAGCCTAGTTAAATAAATAAATAAATGATCCATGATGATACCTAAATCTTTTTCCTGAGTGGTGGTTCCTAATGTGGAACCTTGCATCATGTAACTATAGTTTGGGTTGTTCTTTCCTAGTTGCATAACTTTGCATTATCCACATTAAATTTCATCTACCATTCAAACGTTCAGTCTTCCAATTTATCAAGGTCCAGATATACTATATCAACTGGCTCATCTTTGTCTACCTGTTTATTAACACCTTCAAAACAATATAAGATTAGTAAGACAAGATCTTCCTTGGCTAAATCCATGTTGGCTTTCTCCCATTAAATTATGACTATCCACATGTTCAGTAATTTTGTTCTTTATTTTATTTTTATTTATTTAGCAGGTTTTGTATACTGCCTTCTCCTACAATTAAAGCAGTTTACATGGCAAACAGATTACATAGCAAGTTGGGTATATAGATCAAGTGGGGTAGGAGGACATGCGGGGGGTTCCTAGTAATAACCTTTTACAAATAGGCATATATACATACCTCTTTGTTCAACAAACCAGAACACATCCCACCCACCAACACACCCGTCCCCTGATCTGACCACCACATCATCACACTTGCCAATACCCCTCTCACAGTACATCTACCCCCACGCAATCAGGCCTTGATATCAAGAAGATTCACCATGTTCGATGAGCCCTCCTTCCTACAAAAAACACTGCCAACCCTCAAAGACATCCCACTCAAAATAAGCCTGAATGCATGATTGATAAATAGAACACTGTCATATCCAATGCAGCCACAGCACCCCCATGAGCTCTGACCTCAAAGCAATGACACTCCGTGCCCAGGTACTCCACCGAACTCCGTGACCAAAAACGTGCACTCTGGTGAGTTGAGTGCCGATGGAGGAAATCCAAAGACCCCGTGCTGAAGACCACGTATCTGGACCCTCTTAAAGCATATTGCAATGGTACCATTAAATTAAAACACGAATACCACAGCAACACACTCCGAGCACTCAACAAACCCAGAGAGCTCTTCAATCTGGTGAAATCCCTCACCAGGGACCCCACTCAACCATAACAGGACAATGCTCTGAACCCACAGGACATGGCGGACTAAAAGCCAAGCACAGCTCAACCACTCATGTCGTGCTCCACACACCTACAATAGACAATGCTCTCAATGGAAACCATGGACCACATTCAGAAGCGTGACACCCGAAGAACTTGACACCATCATCACGCAACTCAACACAACCACCTCTCCAGTTGACCCCTGTCCGGAACACTTCCATTCTGTATGCCAAGCCTCCATCACCTCCATCCTTGACTACTGAAACTCTATTTACCAGGGGCTCCCCAAATCCACCATCCTTCCATTACAACTCGCCCAAAACACTGCCGCATGCACCATCATCTCCATTGGCTTCCAATAGCTTCCAGAACCAAGTACAAGGTCCTTACCATCATACACAAGGCCCACTACCACATCACCTCCATGCAACTTCAGACGCTGATCAGCAGCCTCAAGACCACGAAGGCTGAGTACCCAAAATCTACTCATCCTACATTCACAGATTTGCAAGAACACTCAACCTGCTCACCAAAAAGCCTTCACGCTATATGCTCCCAGCCTCTGGAATGCCTTATCCCCCACACTACAGGGTATACAATCTTATCAGGCCTTCAGAAAGAACCTTGAAGACTTACCTCTTTGAAGATCACTTCGACACTGATCAGCCATTGGACCCACAGCAGGACAACCTCCATTTAGCACACAACATTCGTCCTACCCCACCCCCATAGGCGCCTTTCCATGAGCAGCCCTCCCTCATGCCCTCTTCCCCTAACAAACCCCTCCTAATTACCACACTAGCAACAAACCCTCATTATTTCGATGCTCAATGCAATGTTCTCAACACTGCTGCACTATCTCACGCGCACCGCCGCTGTTAAAATCTTGATGTTGTGATGTAACTTATCTTTGCACTTGTTGACTGTACATCATTTTGACTGGTAGAAAACCAGGTTAAAGAAATGAATAATTACAAGGTGATGTTTTGTATTATGGGAGGTGTTTTGTCAGGGGGAGTGTTAAGGAGGAAGGGCGAGTTGTACATTAAGTGATGGCTCCACAATGTTCTGTGAAGAGGTAGGTTTTGAGCTTCTTCCTGAAGTCCTTGGCATCAGGGATGGCTCTTAGGTCATCTCAAAGGGAATTCCAGAGGGCTGTTGCCACTAGGGACAGTGCAATACTTGATGTGTATTGGGTGGTTTTAGGGTAGGTGTTAGGTGTCTTGATAGTGTCCATTATGTTCCATCATCTGGGTCTTGTGCTTGTGTTAGTGTTAGTGTTGACTGGCAGACTGTTCTGACGTGGTCTTGACTAAGGAGGGGTTTGAGGAGGAGTCTTTTTTTTAGTACCATCAAGTGAGTTTGGACTCCAGGTGACCCAGCTGCCTCTGGGTTTTCTTGGCAATGTCTCACCTGAAATAGATTGCCAGGCCTATTCAAGTCAAGACCACATCAGAATAGTCTGCCAGGCAGTAATCACATCCATGCTGGATTATTGCAACACCCTATTTCTTGGACTGCCAAAACCGACTGACTATTCAGCCCCTTCAGATAGCGCAAAACACTGTTGCCCGCATTATCACCAAATAATCAAAACACCAACATATCACTTCACTCCTAAGCCAACTGGCACTGGCTCCCGATAGCCTCCAGAATCAAATTCAAAACAGCTCTCAACATATACAAGACTCAGCACAACCTGAGCCCTGACATTCTCAAGAGCCTAGTCAACACTAACAAAGCACAAAACCCAGACGACAGAACACAATGGACATTATCCAGAAACCTAGCATCTACCCTAAAACCACCCAATCCACCTCAAGTAGAGCACTGTCCCTAGCAGCACTAACCCTCTGTAACTTCCTTCCAGATGAACTTCATGATGGCCATTGTTATCTACATGTTTTTACACCTCCAAAAAATCTAGGGCCCGATATTATTTTGGGATAGTTATGCGCTGCTGTGGCGCACAGCCATCACTGCCAAACTTTAACCTCAGATATGCAATGCCAGGGTCATATGCAGCCCCGGCATTGACTATCCGGGGTCACCGCACAGCCCATAAGCCCAGCGATATTGAGCCACTGTGCAGTTAGATTCATTGGTAACGTTAGACCAGCTTTTGTTGTGCTTATTTTTTACCCACGGGTGATAACCGGGCAGCGATGCAATATCACTGCTGCTTGGCTAACGACTGGTTCCACCCCTGGAATGTCCATGACACGCCCGATGCTAAGCAGTTAGCATCAGAGCATGTAGCAGCATTAATTGCGTATATTCAGCGGGACTAACCGTGTTAGTGCTGCTGAATATCCAATTCAGCGGCATTTACATGGTTTAAAGGTCTATAAACCATGTAAATGCCTTTAAATATCGGGCCCCTAATTTCTAAGGAAAAAATTGCCTTTGCTGAATCAATGCTGACTCATTCCCATTAAGTTATGTCTATCTAAAGCTCAGTAGTTTTGTTTTTTATTATAGCTTCAACCATTTTGCCTGGCATCAATGTCAGACTTATCGGATCACCCCACAATCCTTTTTCAAAAATTGGCTTTACATGGGCCACCTCACAGTCTTTAGATATTGTGGCCGTTTTGAATGATATATTACAAATGACTAGTAATAGGCTTAATAGGCTAGTAATTTCATATTTGAATTCTTTCAGAACTCTGCAGTGAATATCATCCTGTCCTGGTGATATGTTGACTTGAATTTTTCAGTTTGATCTATTACATCCTTTAGATTTAAAGCTGTGGGGATAGTGGGGATTAAGAAATTGACCAAAGATTGAGGTCAGTGGGGACAAGGAGATTGGATGAGTGGTTTGAATAGGGCTGTGAGACCAAGTGCAGAAATATAGGGAGGGGAGAAGGTTTGAAGGATCTGGAGGGTTTGGGGGTAGTTGAAAAGGACAGAGTGCTATGGAGTGGATGAGAGTCATAGGAAAGGGACAGGTCTTCCTTGAAGCAGGTGAAAGTCGGTAGAAATTGGAGAAGCGAAAGGGGACATGGAAGCCTGAATGGTGGTAAGACATAAGACAGGGCCTGGATGTGGAGAGATGGTAAGTGTTAAGGAATGAGCTGGGGCTGGTAAAGGGATGAGAAGCAGAATATGCTAAATGAGATTGGGGAGGAGATGAATTCAGAGGGAGGAAATGGCGGACTAGAGAATGGGTGAAAGACGGAGGGGGTAGGATGCTGGCAAGGAAATGAGACAGTTGTGGAATGGAAGGACTAGGGAAGTAAGATTAGGAAATGGAAAGCTGATAAGTAGGTGAACAGTGAAAAGAAGAAGACTGAAGCTTGAGGGAAGAAGAAAGAGGAATGGAATGAGGCCACAGTTAGGTAAAAGGCAAATGAGAGAAATAGAAGGATCAGTGTCAGAGAAAGATGTACTGAAGGAGAGGATGAAGAAGACAGGGAGTGTGAAGAAACAGAAAATGGAAATGGGATCTTGGAAAAGGACTTAGAAGAAAACCAGCAAGAGGAAGCAGAAAAAAGAGACTGAGACCAACCCAGCTGAAAATAAAAGATGATCAGACAAGAAAGGTACAAAAGAGTGTTTGTTTTTAGAGAATAAAATATGTCAGCTTTGAAAATGTGTGTTTCTTATAGTTATTACAGGTGGAAATACATGTCCATCTTTCTTTATTCCATGTTTCACAGCTTGGTGTCTGATTTGGCGTTTGCCATTTCTTTGGTAATTTCTTATTCTTTAATTGATGATGGTCTGTGCTTTCCATGTGCAGCCGAGATAAGGAATTCTATTAACTTGTAGATTCTCTCTAGGAATCTGTAGTAGTTCAACTTGTTCTCTTTTACAACTGGGGGTTACTGGTGTTCTAGAATACTTGCAGTGCTAATTTTCCATAGGTAAAGTTGGTGCAATTTGAGTTCTTGGTGCGGTAGTCGGGTGTCCATTTGCACGTTTTTGTGTTTTGATGCTCAGTGTCTAACTTTGGAGAGGGTTAGTGGTGTTGTCACTAACATGAGACTAGAATTTGAATAAAACTTTTGTGTATGTTGAGATGTGAAATGTCTTACTTCTGCTCCTCATATTCAAAGGCAATTAGAAGTTTGCTGGCAAATGCGTAATTAGCCTAATTGTGTTTTCAAAAAATATGCAAATATCAGGTAAGTTACACGTTTAGATTAGGTCTGCGGTATATCAGGCCTAGCCTAATATATAATACACCATCACTCTCTGTATATTCAGCATGCAATCTATATGGATAGTGCACAGAAAGGGTGGCATTTAACAAGCCAGTGGGCTGCAAGATCGGACCCAAGGTGGGGGCACAAAATGGCTCAAAATGCTGCAACCCCTTGAGGCGGCCCTGAAGAGGCCCATCAGATGGAAATCTGTCTCATGCATATTCGTCATGGTGATCCTGAAAACCTGACGGCAGTGTGTGCCTGCAAGAGAGCATCGATAAGCACACATTTGATTTATGTTTACAACCTGCGCAGCAATTGACCGTGGTAACTTGGAATTATTTTTCTCTCTCCCCTTTAAATACCCCTGGTTACTTCACCTTGTATCATAACCTCTATATTAGGATATTCTAACTTCCACATTTCACCAATATATTTTGAAGATATCTTACTTTGGACCACGTGTTCCTAAGTGACTGTCTGCTTTCCCCTAGGTTCTAGTTTAAAAGCTGCTTTATCTCCTTTTTCAAGATTAGTGGCACTAAATCCTTCCTCCTTGCACCAGTGTCTCATTCGCATATTGAGAGTCCAGAGCTCTGCTTGTCTCTTGGTTCCTAAAAATGGAACGACCTGTCCAAATGGTCCATCCATGCAACTGCTAAATTCTACAGTCCCTCACCCACAGAGATCCTTTGTGCTAGCCCCATGCTTGAGTTCAATTAATGATGATCCTCATTCTTCTAGCGCAAGAACTATGTCTGAGGCAGTTGACCCTCATCATCTTCTAGTTCTTGGTCCTGAGAGTGGTCAGACATCACCATTGATGCTCAGAAGTACTTCTTCCCCCACAAGGATCATAACTAATCAAAGTTTACTCTAAAGAAAGCTTTGGTTCTTCCACTTTTCATACAAAAAGAACAAGAGAGGCATATTCAAAGCATTTTAGCTAGTTAGCAACTGCACTGGACACTGTTCTCCCTACCACAGTGTTGGCTCCCACCACTGAATATAGCATTAGTGACATTTGCAAATATAGACTCCTAGAAAATATAGGGAGCCTAGGGTATGACTTCTAAGATCCCACCAGCCCCTGAATTCCCCCTCAACTAGAGTTGAAAAACTAGGTGGAAGCCTTTAGTCTAAAGGATCCATCATCCCAGTCAATGACAGAGAAGGCCCGAAGGGAGGATTCCTCACTCTGTCTTTCTTTTTCCATAAGAAAGGAAAATGCTCACCAGTTGTAGAGGAAAAAAACTGGGGTGATAATAACTCTAGAAGCCCTTCGTGCCAGCATCCATTTGGTGTAAGCATCTGGGTAGTATCCCCTAATATATATTTTCATTGGAAATTACCTCTAATTAAGAAACAAGTGTGGCATATTTAGATTGCGGCAGATTGTAAATGAGGCCCTTGTGTAGTCGATTCAGAACTTACCCCAAAAAGCCCTGGTTCTTCTGACCTGTGAGATTTTCACCTCTGCATGTTTGTACTTTATGTAAATGTTTATTCTGTAGTGTACCGTGCTCCCAATTTTGTAAGGCATCCTGATTGGGATACCAACTTAAAACTGAATTAAATAAATAAAATCAAAGAAAGAACAGCTTGCACAAGCTCAGACTGGCGTGAGAGCAGTTGTAGTCAAATACGGTAATTATACAGGAGTACGTGAAAATGAAACAGAGGTGTTTCCCCTTCATGCCTTTTTCCAAGAAGCGGACAATGTTCACTTGTTTACTGCTGGCATGAGTGGCTGTGTTTATAATACACCCTAGTAAGAAAAAACATATGCCATATCAAATTCATCCAAATATTCAGTATCCTTTCGGAGCAGTTTCTCGAAATGAGTAAGTTTTGCACATATCATGGCAGTCATGAACTTCACTTCTAAGCTCCAGGGTATGTGGAGTATGAGCTCTGTCTCTCAAATTTACTGCTAACGTGTCTGTGTAAGTAAAGTTGTTATTACTCCAGTGTAACAAAGTAATATTCGAGTATGTATAGTGCATGCAGAGAAAAAGGCTGGGAATACAGAGAATAATAGCCATAGTTGTAATATAATATAGCATACTATAGTGACATGTAATATTAATATCTCCAGGAATAAGCAGGAATGCAGTCCTCATATATGTGTATTATCGGTACCGACGGAGCCATGCGGGAACACTCCCCAGCATCCAATTGGAAAGATTTTGGGAGTACTCCACTGTGTCTGCGTGTCTGCCTTCCCACCTTACTCATCCTCTCCTCAGTTCTTTATTTTCTGCGGAGCCAGCAGGTTGTTTTCTTCCCGTCACCGCCGAAAAACGTTCTTTTTTTATTTTTTATCTGTGCTTTGCCTTTCCGTTGACGCCAGTACCTTCCCTGATACCAGCCTCGTCATTTTCTTTCTTTTTCTAAATTTTCTTTTTCTTTTATTTTTTAATTTTCTAATAGGTGGTTTCACTGCCAATTTAGGCCTCAGCTTATTTTTCTTCCCACTATGGAGAAACACTCCAGTGGGTTTAAAAAATGTACCAAGTGCTCTGGCACTATCTCAATCACCAATAAACATGACTGGTGTTTAAAATGTTTGGGCGCTGACCATCTATCAAAAGAATGTTTTTTGTGCCAACAAATGACTAAATGAGGCCTAATGAACAGGGCCAATAAGTGTGATTCTCTGTTCGCCCCAAACTCAATTTCCGTTACTTCTGCATCGTCGAGAATGTCTGCCTCCTCCTTGGTTCTCGAGTCTCTTCAAAGTCCCAAACATAAGTCTAAAACAAAAGCATCGTCATTGAAATCTGATACCGATCATCGAGGTAAGTCCCTACATAGAAATTCATCGAGAGGTGCATCCAATGCTGACCGGCCTACCAAACACCCCAGTGGGAGAACCAACAGCACTACCAAGGGGCTACAGGAAGCTCCCAAGGCTTCAACCTCTGGAAAGTTACTGGTACCATGCTTGGGGACGATGGCTCAAAGCCGCAAATGTGATTCCACCCAAGCATCGGTCTCCTCCTTTGATCAGCATATTCTCGCTATCAAGAGCAGCTTGTTAGCACTCCTGGCAGCCTCGGTACCAGTGGTATCAACAGCTCCAGCAACACAAGCACCGGTTCTCACCTCGAGACCACTATCTCATATCTATTTTGGGAGTGGACTCTAAATCAGGAGATGGTCTCCTGGATCTTCCATCTACTGTATGGGGGACCACCAAAATAGATCTGTTTATCACACAGGAGAATGCATGACTGCTGCTGTTCTGCTCAAGGCTTCCCTCCCTTCACAGTCAGGCGCCAGATGCCTTCCTTCTCTATTGGGGCAGGGACCTGCTTTTTGCATTCCCACCTCCCCCCCCCCCTAATACTCAAAACTCTATTCAAGATGCAGGCTGACAGGGGATCCATGATTCTAATAGCCCCTTACTGACCCCACCAGCCATGGTTTCCTCTGCTGCTTCGTCTAGCACAGACTCCACCCCTCAGCTTGGGGCATGCGCCTAACCTCTTTCAGGAATATGGGATGCTTCTCCATCCCAATCCACAAGCCTCTCTGTCTCTTGGCGTGGCTGCTTAGAGCATAATGAGTTTGATGACCTCGATCTTTCTCAACAGGTCAAGGATATTTTACTTGCATCACGCAAACCATCTACCAGACGTTCTTATGCCTTCAAATGGCGACTTCACCCTCTGGTGTACCCCGATATACAGTGGCCCTTCTGCCTGCCTGGTGGAATTTCTTTTACTGTATTTTCTCCACTTATCCACAATAGGGCTTAAGACTAAATTGGTTCATGTGGGGTCTTCTGCTGTCCAATCCACCGATTAGACCTCCACCAGTGGCGTAGGACCTTAATGTGGTCCTAGTGTAGCTTCTAAAGCCTCTCTGAGCCTTTAGCTACCACTTCTCTGAAATTCTTCTCTTGGAAGGTCATCTTCCTCATTGCCCTCACCTCTGCTCACCCTGTCAGTGAGCTGTAGGCCTTAGTGTCGGATCCTCCATACACTTGCTTCCACCATGACAAAGTGGTTCTCCGAACCCATCCACACTTCCTTCCGAAGGTGGTTTCAGTTTTTCATAGTAATCAATCTGTGATGCTCCTGGTCTTCTTTCCCAGACCTCATGCCTCCAGAGCTGAAGCAGCGCTACACACACTAGATTGCAAACATAGTCTGACTTTCTACTTGGACAGAACCAAGAATTTCAAGAAATCCTCTCAATTATTTGTCTCCTTTAATCCAAGTCACCTTGGATGTCCAGTGTCAAAACACACCCTATCCAACTGGATTATGGACTGCATTTCCTTTGGCTATGCTCACGCCACTGCACACAACCTCTGACAACCTTCCTTCTGTCTCTATCAAAGAAATCGGTGGGCAACTACCTGGTCCTCCAGTCACACCTTTGCTGCTCACTACTGCCTGAACAAGGACTCCCTTTGGGATGCTGTCTTTGGTCAGGTGATCCTTCAGCATCTTTTTGGGACTTAATCGCAACTCCTACCCTCCATCCTTGACTCTTCTGACACCAGACTCCTCTAGCCATGCTCTTGCAAGCTGTAATAGAGTCCGATGGGGCCACTCTATATCTATACCCTCTGGCTCCATCCTCTAGCTTCACGGTTTTCTGCTTAGTCTGGTGCCTGGGAGCTAGTGAGTCATATATGTGAAGATTGCTTCCTATAATACTGCACTCTCCTCTGTTCTGGATACTCTCGCTCCACCCATGCCACTTCCTGTGAAGCGCACTATATCCCAGCCCTGGTGTTCATCCACTACCAGCTATCTACATTCCAGTGCCTGTTCAGCTGAGCATGCTTTGCTCAAATCTCGCTCCCTTGCAGACTTTCTACACTTCAAATTCATGTTTGTCTCTTTACAGTCAGTCATAGCACTCACCAAACACGACTATTATTTATTTATTTATTTATTTAACAGTATTTCTAAACCACCTTATCTTAATAATCAAGGCGGTATCACAGCAAACAATCAGGTAAAGTGTGTGTGTTATACATGCAGTGAGGGTGAAATTTAGTTGAGTGTGTGTTGTATTGTGTGCTAGATTGGTTTGAGCTATATACAAGGTGGTCTATATACAGTGGTGCTAAAAACTTTTCTTACATCCATTGTTACATCCATCTGACTAACTCTTTTGCCTCTGAACCTCACCGTCTCTTTACTACTCTCAACTCTCTCCTCAAGGTGCCTTCACCTCCGACCCCTGCCCTCCCTTTCTGCCCAAACCCTGGCTATTTCCATGACAAAATCCACAAGATTACCCTCCAGTTCCCCACAAAGTCAGCTACTTCTCCTCCTCCCCCTCTTCACTCCCAACTTCCCCCCTCTACCTCTCCTACCCTCTCTTCCTTTTCTATGATCTCTGAGGAGAAAACTGCACACTTTCTTTCCTCCTCCAGACCCACTGCCTACTCTTCTGATCCTATTCCCACCCATCTTTTAAGCCCCATCTTCTCCACTGTTATCCCTTCCATCTCTTATATTCTCAACCTATTGCTCTCCACTGCAACTGTGCCTGCAGCCTTTAAGCATGCTCCTCAAGAAACCCTCACTTGATCCTACCTGTCCTAACTATCAACCTATCTCCCTCCTCTCCTTAGTTTTTAAACTACTTGAACGTGCAATTCGCCGCCATTGCCTTGACTTTCTCTCCTCTCATGCACTACTGGATCCTTTACAATCTGGCTTTCTACTGAAATGGCTCTTGCCAAAGTCTCCAGTGACTTGTTCCTGGCAAAATCCAAGGGCCTTTACTCAGTTCTCATCCTTCTTGAACTCTCTGCTGCTTTTGACACTGTTGACCACAACCTTCTCCTTGATACCCTGTCCTCACTTGGTTTTAAGAGTTCTGTACTTTCCTGGTTCTCCTTTTATTTCTCCCATCTGTATTTCAGTGTTTGTTCTGGTGGATCCTCCTCTGTTGCTATCCCGCTCTTAGTTGGTGTACCCCAAGGATCTGTCTTGGGTCCGCTCCTTTTCTCTCTCTATACCCAGTCCCTTGGTGTGCTCATCTCTTCCCATGGCTTTCAGTACCATCTTTATGCTGATGACTCCCAGATCTAACTCTGTACACCTGAAATCTCTCCAGCAATCCAGACACAGATCTCTGCCTGCCTTTCTGACATTACTGCTTGGATGTCTACTGCTGCTTGAAATTGAGCATGGCCAAAACTGAGCTGCTTATTTTTCCCCCTAAAACCTCCTCCTCTTCCTCCTTTCTCAGACTCTGTGGATAACTCTCTACTCTTCCCTGTTTCCTCTGCTCGCAACCTTGGGGTCATCTTTGACTCCTCTCTCCCTTCTCCACACACATCCATCTGATAACAAAGACCTGCCGTTTCTTTCACTAGAATATCAACAAAATCCACCCATTTCTTTCTGAACACACTACTAAGACACTTATTCACTCTTTAATCACCCCCCGTCTTGACTATTGTAACCTATTCCTTGCTGGTCTACCGCTGAATCATCTCTCTCCCCTTCAATCTGTTCAACACTCTGCTGTGCGGCTAATCTTCCTCCAGCCTTGTCATGCTCATATTACCCCTCTTCTCAAGTCACTTTATCGGCTCCCTATCCATTTCCGCATCCAGTTCAAACTTCTCCTACTGACCTATAAGTGCATTCACTCTGCAGCTCCTCCCTACAGCCCTCTCCAGAAACTCCACTCTTCTGGCAAACTGCTTTTATCTGTGTCCTTCTCTTCTGTTGCTAACTGCAGACTTCACTCTTTTCACCTTGCTGCTTCTTATGCCTGGAACAAACTACCGGAGTCCGTACGTCAGGCTCCTTCTCTGGCCCTTTTCAGATACAGCCTGAAAACTCGCCTCTTCACTGCCGCTTTTGGATCTCCTTTGTGTTTCCTTAGCATTCCCCCTAGATGTATCCCTGTCTACACTTACTGTGTTGTCTGTCTTGACTAGATTGTAAGATCTGATGTGCAGCGCTGCATACATCTTGTAGTGCTATACAAATGCTCAGTAGTAGTAGTAGTAGCTGCTTGTTCTTGGAGGAAGCGTTGTTACTCACCTGTAACAGGTGATCTCCGGGAACAGCAGGAATAGTCTTTACAATCCACCCTCCACCCCTAGGTTTGTAAGGTATACTTTTTTCCTCTTTCTCTCAGCTACAAGGCTAAGGCAGGAAGGCGGACGCGCAGGCGCAGTGGAGTTCATTCACACCAGACACAGCTGCTGACAATAATTTAGTTGTGCTCTTGGGTAAAGCCAATAAGATATTTATTTATGGGGTTATTTCTCCCAACACAGATATGCTTGGTAGCACATAAATTAGGTTACTTGCTTTCAGTGTTAACTTGGAAAAACAAAGTTAAAATCAGGAAAACAACAAATGAAAAGCCACAAAGCAAGAAACAAACTGTTCTTTTCAGGTTAACTTCTGATTACTTCCCACATAGATACAGAAGTGATTCTCTCCTAGCTCACAAGCAATTAGGTAAGGCTTAATTGCTAGCAGTTACCAGCTGAAACCCCTTAGCTGGCTTGCCTTCCACTGTGTGGGTCAAATCCTGCTTCAGGAGCTTTTCTGAGTAGATTAAAGAACAAATTTGTATTTCTTTGTGATGGTTGCTGTACTTTATAACAGAAAGTTACCAACGGAGTTTAGATAGAGAGCAGTCCATATAAACAGGATCCTCATCTGCTATTATTCCCCCTTGTTCAACAAGCATGGGTTCAATAGCATGGATTGGCACAGATGAATCTCTCAATGGAGCATTTTCAGGAGAATACTTGTTTCCCTGCTGTCTTTCAAGGTTATAGCTAGGGCATAGATCAGTGTTCATACCTGAGCTTCCATTGCTGCTAGAGTTCCTCTCTATATAGCCTGGCCAGTATGTAGTCCAGTTCTTATGTCCAGCCTTCCAATCCAGATCCCTGGACACTGGATCTCTCTTCACATACCTTCTGGCACAGGTCTTAGGGTCCCTTCCACGTGCAGCCGTCTCCCTCACAGGTAGCCTCTGGTGATTCCTAGCTCTGCAGCACCATTCCTCTGGCTTTCCCCAGTCCAATGGTGTATACTGTCCCTTGGAATAACTCCCAGTATACGTACTGCTTTGGACTCTTCTAGACCTCTCAAAGGCTTTTCTCTTCCTTCTTCCAAAGGGTCTCTTTCCCTCTCTGTCCGTCCGGTTTGGCTTCTGCTTCTGATGATCCTTCAGATGAAACTGATGATCAAACTCAAGCTGATTCTCAGGATACTGAGGACAATTCTCTGGATATCCAAGGTGATCATGAAGATGGTCATCTGTAGAATAAACTCTACTCTTAATCTGCTTAGGTGAGCGCTCCTCCCTAACACAGTGCAGCTGTGCTGAATCAGGCCTTGCCCTTTGAGATGAGTGTTCCATCCTAGCACAGCGCAGCTGTGCTGAATCAAGCCCTGCCCTTTGCCATGAGTGCTTGGGGATTACCTCATAGCCCTTTTGATTGAACACACGTTTTCTCACTTCAGCTCCTCTCATGGCTGTTGGAAACCTGGTGCATTCTGGGACTGGTAGTCTTTTATGGCAAAATTCTGTTTTCTCATTTCTACCAGCACTGACAGGTTGCTTGTTCAGAGACACTTCACCTTTTCTATAGCCCCTTCCTGAGCTATGATAAGCTTCCTTATCACAAGGCTCCATTGGTACCAACGATACCCATACATGAAGACTGATTCCTGCTGTTCCCGGAGATCACCTCTTACAGATGACTAACAGCACTATACTGTCAACAGTCAAAAATCTAGAATTTCAATAGCACTTTCTTTATCTTTTTTCAGGTTACATAAAACTTGCAGATCTATTTTTAATTAATTAATTTTTTTATTACATTTTAACAATACACTCCAGAAACAAATCTGAATAAGAATCAGAATGCACAAGAGAAGTAACACCGTAACATCTCAGCAAGAAAAAGAAAAAAAAATAATCCCTGGAATAGACCACAACCCCCTTCCCCCCCCCCCCCAACAATAAGATCCAAGAAAAAAAAAATCAAAAACTAGGTACAACATACCATCATATAAAAAAAAAGAGAAATCATAGGAGCAGTGATATTATTATATGGCAGCTGATATGGGACTCACACACCCCCACCCCCGACCTTCCCTAATTTGCAGAAATTGTAATAATTGTAGGGACTCAAAAAACAAATAATTTTTAGCTTGATAATTAACCACACATTTACACGGCTATCTTAACTTAAATTGTGCTCCCAGGGAGATCGTTCTCTGGCACAAAGCCAGAAAAGCCCTTCTTCGTTTCTGGGTATCCCTAGCAAGATCAGGAAAAATTTTTATTTTTGAGCCCATAAATGGAGATACAGACATTTTACAGAAATATAATTTAAGTACAGTGTTCCTGTCCAATTCAAAGGCAAAATTAACCAACAAAGTGTCCCGACTCGTCACCTCCTCTAAAGAGCTCTCAAGAAATTCTGAAATATCCATTTGAGGAGGAACAATTTCTATAGCAGAGCCCTGCTGTTCACCAACCTCCAATGAGGATATAGTCACATACTGAGCTCTTACAACCGGCGGTAATGAATCTGAAGGCATCTGCAAGACATCAATAAAGTACTTACGGACCAAGTCCAAAGGTGCCATCAATGGAGACCGAGGGAAATTCAGAAATCTCAAGTTGTTCCTCCTTAACTGATTGTCTAGAAACTCTACTTTCCTTGCCTGAATTAGTCGGTCCTTTGAATTAACAGCACCGAAGGACTGCAGCCTCACCTTGGACTCAACTTGGGAAATTCTAGTAGCGTGAATTGCCACCTCCGATACCGTCGAAGAACATTGGACTTTCATCTCAGATAACTCATGTGAAACAGCCCCCACAAAAGGTAGAAGGGACTGCTGAAGGGCAGAGATAGCTTCCCACAAGCTATCTAAAGTAACAAGCGCAGGTTTCACCACACTCCCAGGAAGCCGAATTGCCATAGTACTGGGGGAGCCACTTGCAAACTGCTCCACCCCAGCATTGCTGCCGGTGGGAGACTCCTCCACTCAACCCCGACACCAAAAGACGCTGACTGACTCTTCGGGGAAGCACCCTCTGCAGCTGCCTTTATCTCCTGACCCGGAGGATCTCCGCTACACTGCCCCTCCCCGAAGCAGCAACCGGGTTGAGCTGGGGACGCTTGAATGGTGCTAAGAGAAACCCCTTCTATGCTCAGGTCCGCCTGCAGATTTGGCGGATCTCTCGAGGCCAAACTACCCGAGGAGGTACAAAAGCCAGCAATTGACAACTGCACCAGCTGATTCGCCAGAGAAGAGGTACTGGAGGGTTTCTGTGAATGTTTCCTCTTTCTCCCCATTAGGATGCAAATGCAGGCACTGGGTTCAGACCTTCAAACTCGGCGTCCTACTCCAACGCCATCTTGGATCATCATATGTGATCTATTTTTAATTTAAACTCATTTATTTATTGAATATTTTTTACTTATTTGCATAAGATATAAACTAATTTAAACATTTATAATGAATTAGTTGTTTCTTTATAATATGTTAATGTTTTGTAGAAACATGATGGCAGAAGAAGACCATATGGCCTATCCAGTCTGCCCTTTAATACCAACTACTATAGTTCCTTTTCTTCCTTTAGAGATCTTCTGTGTTCGGTCCCATGCTTTCTTGAATTCAGATACTGTCTTGGTCTCTACTACCTCACTGGTATCTACCACTCTTTCTGTAAAGAAATATTTCTGCATATTTCTCCTGAGTCTGTCCCCTTTCACCTTCATCCTATGCCCCCTCATTGCAGACTTTTCTTTCAATTGAAAAAGGTTTTCCTGTGCATTTAAACCACAGAGGTATTTAAATGTCTCTATCATATCTCCCCTCTCCTGTCTTTCCTCCACAGTATACACATTGAGATCTTTAAGTCTGTCCCCGTATGCCTTATGATAAAGTCCACTGACCATTTTGGTAGCCATCCTCTGCACAGAGTCCATCCTGTATATATCCTTTTGAAAGTGTGATCTCCAGAATTGCACACAATACTCCAAATGAGGTTACCAAAGCATCCTTCAGGCTTTTACTGTCACCTTTTCTACCTGTTTAGCCACGTTAAGATTATCAGAAACAATCATGCCCAAGTCAAGTGCATCTTTTGTGGACAGAAGTACTTCACCCCATATACTGTACCGCTCCCTTGGATTTTTGCAGCCCAAATGCATGACCCTGTATTTTTTAGCATTAAATCTTAGCTGCCAAATTCTTGACCATTCTTTAAGTTTAGCAAGATCACTTCTCATGTTATCTACTCCTTCCTGGGAGTCTGCTCAATTGAAGATTTTGGTATCATCTGCAAAGAAGCAAACTCTGGAATTCATTACTGGAGGACTGTTGTAGTTGATATGGAAGGACAGACTAGATAGGCCATGTGGTCTTTTTCTGTCTTCATATTTCTATGTTTCTATGATGTAGAAAAAGCTGTTAGTGTAGCTGGGTTTAAGAAAAGGTTTTGACTAGTTCCTGGAGGAAAGGTCCATAAACCATTATTAAAGAGGACCCGGGAAATCCAATGCTTGCACCAATACAAGCATTGTGGAACATGTGTCTTTTTGGAAAACTGCTAGGTACTTGTGACCTGGATTGACTACTGTTGGAAACCGGATACTGGGCTTGATGGACCTTGGTCTGACCCAATATAGCATTTCTTATGTTCTTATGTTTTTAACCTTACCCAACAGTCCTTCTGCAATATCACTAACAAAAATATTAAAAAGAATTGGACCAAGGAGAGATCTCTGTGCTTACACCCTCTTCCTCAGAGTAAGCTCCATTTTCCTGTACCCTTTGTCGCCTCCCACTCAAACAATTTCTAACCCAGTCAGTCACTTTAGTGTCTATTTCTAGGCGGCTCAATTTATTTATAAATCAACTGTGTGGAACAGTGTCAAAGACTTTACTGAAATCTAAGTACACCACATCTAGGGCTTTCCCTTGGTCCAACTCTCTGGTCGCCCAGTCAAAGAAAGAAATTAGATTTGTCTGACAAGACCTGCTGCGAGTAGCTGTCTTGGATCATGCAATCCATTGGACTCCAGAAACCTCACTATCCTCTGTTGTTGCAGCGTTTCCATTGATTTACTCATCACAGAAGTCATACTAACCGGTCTGTAGTTCTCAATCTCATCCTTACTTCCACTTTTGTGTAAAGGGACCACATGTGCCTTTCTCCAGTCCTCTGGGATCACTCCAGACTCTAAAGAAACATTGAAAAGGTCAGCGGAGCCATTAGAACTTCCCCAAGATCTTTAAAAACTCTGGGATATATCCCATCCAGCCTCATCGCTTTGTCTACTTTTAATTTAGTTAGTTCATCACAGCCTTCTGAAAATCGTTCAGAATCCCATTCAT
Organism: Ichthyophis bannanicus; assembly: GCA_033557465.1. Taxonomy (NCBI): domain Eukaryota; kingdom Metazoa; phylum Chordata; class Amphibia; order Gymnophiona; family Ichthyophiidae; genus Ichthyophis; species Ichthyophis bannanicus. The sequence continues at coordinate 240,907,761 of CM066040.1, read as the reverse complement.
TACATTGTGGATGTTTTCTGCAGTCCTGCTCCTAGCCCTTCATCTGTGAACACAGAATAAAAATATTCTTCACCCATCCTCAACGGTTCTAGTTTAAAGCCCTCTTTAGTAGGTAAGCCAGTCTGTTGTGGAAGACACTTTGAGCCTTCTTGAATAGGTGAACACAATCTCTGCTCAGCAGCCCATGGAAAATCGTCTCAAGGTCCAGGAAACCAAAATGCTCTCAATGACACCATCCATGAACCCATGCATTCAACTCCAGGATGCGAGTTTCTCTGTCTCGGCCTTTACCCTCAACAGAGAGGATTGAAGAGAACACCACTTGCACATCTATCTGCTTCACCCTCTCTCCCGCAGCCATAGTCATGCCTTATATGCTTGGAGGGATACCTAGCAGTATCATTTGTGCTGACATGGATGAGCATGAGAACACAAAATTACCCCTTTTGCAATACAGTTACAATTCACTAGACAATGCATCAAAAAAAGTTAGCAATTAAAACTGAAAGAAGCCCCCTTTAAGAGCTCTCAGGCAGAGAATTTATATTCAAGTGCCACAGAAGTACCTCGCTTGCAATGGAGACCCTGTAGGAATGGCCAATATGTTAATGTTCAAAATATAGGAAGTAGAGCTCATTACAATACCAGTAACAAGTATTGTATTTTCTATCATTCTGTGGGGTGAGTGTCATTCAATTTCATCATTGCCCAACTCTCAAATAATACTTTCTCACTTTAGTTCACATGGACATAAAATGACTTCATACATTTTATTTTATTTCAAGTCATTTTTATTAAGTTTCTCAAATACGTACAGGAGTGGCAGAATAAATACAAACCTCAAAGTCTCCAATCATTGATGCACGAGAAAACAGAGAACCACACAAGCAAGAGATACCAACAGTTCCCACACAACAAACGCTCAACAAAAACACCTTCTCCCCACCCTTCCCCTCCCTTCCCCTCCCCTCCCTGCTCCCTCCTCCCCCCTCTCTCCCAGTCCCCAACCTCCACTCCCCCACCCCCTCCCCCCCCCCCAATAATTGCAGTCCATGAACTCCATATCCCAGCTCCGCAGCTAGTATCATGCATACACGCAAGGTCACATGTACTCCGCAGCACACATCTTCTCCACTAGGAACCTCCAGTCCCCCCGGGGTCCTCAACTATGCAAGGAGTGCTCCGTAATCCCGCTCCAAATATTAGCACACTCCACCTGTTGTTTGGCCCCCAGTAGTTTGGCTGTACGCAACTCATGGCTCCGCAAAAGAAGGAGAGCCCGACACCACTCCTCCAGGCTCGGGGGGTGGGTTTCCAGCCAATGCTTCAATATGCATTGTTTCGCAATTAGAAAGCCTCTAGTATAAAGCTTGCAAGTAGGCCCACTACTACTACTACTACTAGGGGCAGCATGGGCGACTTCTCCCGCATTGGCTCCAGCACCCAGAAGTCCCCCAGACGAATCCTCAGGCGTACCCTCAGGCAACCCCCGAGAGGAGGCAGCAAACAACCCAAATAAACACCATTCAGACGTGAGGTCCCCACCCAGAGGCCTAGAAGCTTGTAACTTCCCAAAGATCTCCTTCCAGAACTGGGCGATCAAGGCACAGCTCCAAAAACGATGGGAGAGGGTCCCCTGGTGAGTCTCACACAACTGACAGACATCTGTCGAGAGCAGCCCCATCTTGAACGCCCAAGTGTTGGGTACATACGCCCTCCACAAGAGCTTATATTGTAGTTCTTGTAGTTTAACTGATTCCGAGAGGAGCTTTACCTGCTGAAAAGCAGTGTGGAGAGCCTCTACCGTAAGGGACAGATTATCTTTGCTATTCCACTGCTGAACAAGTTGCCTCATCGGGGCCCAAGCCCCCCCCGGATAACACGCTTCGCGCCAGGTCCGTAATGAGAGTTTGCTATCGACATCGGCGATGAGGTCCCACATCCCGTTATCCCGAAACTGAAAGCCCCTAGTCCGTTGCATCGCGCTAACATAATGGCGCACTTGCAGATAAAAATAAAACGAGTGAGGCGCAAGTTGATATCTGCGCACCAGGGCTTGGAAGGAGTCCATCTCCTCCTGAGACTGCATCCGTAGTTGACCCAGATGTCCCACCGCCGCTGCAGCCCAGCTCCCGGGAAGACCTCCCCCGCATCCAGGCGCAAAGTCCGCATTATCACGCAGGGGCAAGCAGTCGGTAACACACCAAGGCGCTCCTCGCTTCTGACACAAAAAACGCCACGCCTGTCTCAACGCACCCAAATAAATCGACCGTCGCCAGAAGGGCGGCAGACTTGCAGAGCCACTATGTAACAAGTAGGCCGGGTGGTGAGGCGTGGAAACGCTATCAACCAACCCCCGCGGCAAAAACCCCCTCCCCACCCCTGATTAAATTCCGCAAGGGTCCCAACAAGGCCAAGAAATTATAATCCCGAATTGAAAACAACCCGAGCCCCCCCTCCTCTCTATTACTCATCAAAACAGTTACCGGAATCCTCGATCTCTTACCTTTCCATAGAAACTGCTTAACATATCGCTGGAACAAAAGCACATCGCGGCGCAACAGCCAAATAGGCAAGTGTCGCAGGAGGTACATCCACTTAGGCACCTCCATCATCTGAAACAAAGCAAGACGTCCCATTAGCGAGAGAGGGAGATCTTTCCATTTATGCAAGGTATCGGCCATCCGGTGTAACATAGGACGGATATTAACAGTATATAAGTCGGAAATCTGGGCCGGTATCTGAATCCCCAGATAGCGGAATTCGCCGGGCGCCCAACGGAGAGGAAAGGTCCCCCGCCATTGTCGTTGCGCTCGGCCCCCACATCTAACGCCACACACTTATTCAAATTGATCCGGAGCCCCGAAAAGGACCCGAAACGATGAATCACTCCCAGGGCACGTTCGAGAGAAGGTTGGGGGTCGCAGAGACACAGAAGCATATCATCAGCGAACGCACTAACCTTGATGCCCCCCTGCGGCCATTCAACTCCCCGTATCCCCACCTCCGCTATAAGTACCCGGAGTAAAGGTTCTAACTGCAGCACAAAGAGCAGAGGGGATAAGGGGCATCCCTGGCGCGTGCCTCTGCGGAGCTCAAAAGGTACAGAACAGGTTCCCCCACTCGTCACACAGGCCAGGGGACCCGCGTATAACGCTGCTACCCAAGAGAGAAATTCTCCCTCAAAACCAAACTTCCTGAGAACTTCAAACATGTAAGACCACGACACTCTATCAAAGGCTTTCTCAGCGTCGAGGCTCACCAAGAGCAAAGGCGTTTCTTGATACAGGCATTGCTCCATGCCCAGCAGCACTTTACTAATATTAGCGAAGGCCCCTCGCCCTTTAACAAAACCCGATTGGTGGTCACCGACCAGGCGGGGCAAAATCCCTTGCAACCGGGCCGCCAAGACCGAGGCCACCAATTTCATGTCATAATTGATTAAAGATATGGGACGATAGGATGCCGGATCCTCCGGATCCCGGCCTTCCTTGGGAATGATGGTTATTGCCGCTGTGCGCATGTCCCTTGGATATAAGCCACGCTCTTGCGCTTCGTGGTACACTGCCATCAAAGTAGGCGTTATGGGGGACATCAGGATCTTATAAAATTCCACTCCATATCCATCCGGCCCCGGAGCCTTGTGAACTTTCCCTCTCTTTATCACTGTCTGAATTTCCTCACAGGTGATCCTCGCATTTAGGACCTGAAGGTCCGCCGCCGTCAAGTGTGGCAGCGGCACCGTCGCCAAGAACTCACTCTCGTGGGCTCTATTCTCCCCCTCGGGCGTATATAGCTCTTGGTAGTAGGCACTAAACACCTGCACAATCTGCTTCAAGTCAGTCTGAATCACCCCCTGCTTATCTCGCACACGTGTCACCCCCTGGACGCCGCCTTTGCGTTTAACGAGACGCGCCAACAGGCGCCCCGTCCGGTCGCCAAACCGAAACAGTTGATGGCGATAGTACTGCAAAGATTGAACGGCGCGCTCATGGAGCACCTCATTAAGAGCTCTCTGCACTGCTAAGTAAGGCGCAATCCACCGTGGACGCGCCATAGCCGCGCGCTTGGCCTCTTGCAGTTGTCGCGAGAGATCCAAGAGCCGCGCATTCAGCCGTTTCCTCTCCTTTGCCACATACGCTATAATATGGCCCCGTAGCACTGCTTTCCCTGCCTCCCAGAAGGTCATCGCGCCCACCTCCCCAGTATCATTCAAGCGGAGATACTCCTCCCAATGACGGGTCAAATAGGCACGAAAATCCTCGTTTTTCCAAAGGTGTCCCGGGAATGCCCAACGCGTCCCCCCCGGAGACCCTCCCCTCCAATCCAGCACCAGTCGAGCATGATCAGAGACTACTATGGGTTCGATCTCCACTCTAAGAACCCTCCCCAAGCTCTCTCTCGAAATCAAGATGTAATCAATCCGAGACCAGGTTTGATGCGCTCTCGACAGATGTGTGTAATCCCTCTCAACCCCATGTAAGGTTCTCCATGAGTCAATTAAGTCCCCTGAGTGACATAGATACCCCACCCCTTTTTTACTCCATGCTCCACTAGGGCCGCCAACAGCAGATTTATCTAAGGCCGGGTCATGCGGGCAATTAAAGTCTCCCGCCAAAATTATAGGTATCTTAGGGGCCCCTAAGATTTTCCTCAGCAACAGCTGGAAAAAACCGTGATCATACGTATTAGGGGCATATATATTGCCCAGAAATAATTCCTGTCCCTGGATTTTGGCATGTAAGAAGAGAAATCGCCCATTGGGATCTACCTCCTCATTAATCAGTTCCACTGCTAGGCCTCGTTTCACCAAAATCGCCACTCCGCGTTTCTTTACATTCGTGGAAGCAGCAAATACGCGTCCCACCCAATCTTTCTGCAATTTAGAGTGTTCCACCGCACTTAAATGTGTTTCTTGCAGCAATGCAATTTGCGTATGCCCTCTCTTTAAAGCCTGCAGCATCTTCGTCCTTTTGACAGGAGTATTCAACCCTCCCACATTCCAGGAGACCAGACGTAGATCATTACTCATTCTCCCCAATCAACAATCGCAGCCACAAAGCAGACCACCAAGCATACCACGGTTCCGGGTCGCCCAGCCTCAACCCAGAACAACAGAGCAACCCACTCAGTCTCCGAGGGAGCCTGCATCTTAGGAGTGAAAGCTGCATCCTGCACCACCACATAGACCTCATGGAGTCACGGTTTCGTTCATCCACTGCACTTCTGACCCTCCCCCCTACCCATCCCTCCCAACCCCCCCCCCACACCCTCCCCATCTCGTCCCTCAACTCTCCCTCCCAAACAATCCCCTTGTTACCCATTACCCACTGTAACATCTGCACCTTCCCCAAATCAGACTGTACACTCCCCATAAAACACAGGTCTGCCACCCCCAGTTACTTCACTGAGGTGCGACCTCCCACGTGGTGCATCAGGGCCACCCCACCCCCCTCCTCTCCATCTCCCTGTTGTTACCCCCCCCCCCTCCCGGAGCACCCTAAATCTCAGTAACAGGCATCATAATGAAAGAGCAAAAAAAAAAAAAAAAAACCAACAGAACGTCTAACCAAGTTCAACCCACCATATGGGGGTCAGAAAATTAAAGACAGAAGGAGGCACTACAAACACAATCAGACTGAAAAGCCCCGACCTCCGTGCCAAGAGGCACCAGAGACTAACGTGATGTCAGTGCTTGTCTGGGGGCTACGAACCACTGCCTGGTCCATAGCCAGCCGTAGGTCCAACCGCTGGCCAGAGCGCGGTTCAGCCGTCATTAGTGCGTCCAGTAGGCGCAAACCAGTTGTCCGGGTTCTCAGCTTCCGCTCCCAAAATGGTTGGCTAGTCACGGGCAGTCGACATTCACTTCAGCAGGCAGATGCTGAGCGAGAAACTTTTTCGCCGCCGCGGCCTGCTCGAATGTGTGGTTCTGGCCCTGTAGGGTGACCCGAAGTATTGCCGGATAGGCCAAAGTGAAACGGACTTTCCGCTGGTAAAGCTGCGAGCAGAGTGGAGAGAATTCCCGCCGCTTGGCTGCAACCGCCGCCGAGTAATCTTGGAAGATTAAAATCCGCTTATTGTCCAGGGTGATGTCGCCACGCTTGCGGTATGCTTGTAATATGCACCATTTATGCTGAAAATTCAGCACTCGCAGTATCACCACTCGTGGCCTCTCTGCTACTTCCCTGCGCATTCCCAGCCTGTGCGCTCTCTCAATCTTAAAGGTACCTTGGAGGTCTGAGAGGCCCAGCACCTCAGGCAGCCAGGTCTCCAGGTATGGCACCAGCTCCCGGTCCGATTTGTCCTCACTCAGGCCCACGAGGCGCAGGTTATTCCTGCGAGATCGGTTTTCAAGATCTTCAAGTTTACTTTGAATCTCAGCCAGGGCCGTGTGCTGTTTTTCAAACTCCCGGTCCCTGCGGCTCTCACCCTCCTCCACTCCAGTAACGCGGTGTTCTAATTCCTCCACGCGTTTGCCCACCTCATTCAGGGCTTCCTCCATACCATCAAGTTTATGCATTAGACGGTCAAACTTTGGCTCTAGGAGTCGAACCACCACTTTCGCCAGTTCTTCCGAGGTGGATTCAGTGTTCTCCGCGCTGGGTGAGGCGGGTGAGGCAGGTTGGATCGTCGACGTGGCAGAGGGCCCCGCTTTGAGCGACTTTTCGCGCTCTTTTCTCGCCGGCAAAGGCATCGCCTGCGCTGATTTTCAAGTGCTGTATAGGACCCGGGTAAGAGTAGGCAAACCGCACCAGGTAGAGAGAGGTGGGGGTCCCCGAAATTCAGATTAATATAGCAGATTCAGCGGTGAGTTGGCCCCGGAGCAAGAGAGACACGTCCTCTCTCACTCACGCATCGCCGGAAGTCCATGACTTCATACATTTTAAAGTAACATCATAAATATACTGTATCATGGTTTACATATCTTAACCCTGGGAATACCGATGGGGTCAAAAGTGACCCCATTGCAAGTTTCACAACACATATCTCGGAAACTAGTTGTTCAAGAATGCAATCTTTCTATGACTTTTCACATGTCAATATTCTCTTTATATTGCGCCATGAGAGGAATAATTTTCATCCGCTAGGTGACGCTAGTGATGAATTGCAGCACAGAGTACCAGTGGGGTCATTTTTGACCCCAGTTGCTTACGTCCAGTTTGGATCATGATTCAATTTGCAGTTTTGTGAATTTTTTGATCTGACAAAGGTATTTATCATTAATTATGTATCATTTATTTTTTGTACTCTTATTTTATGAAAATTACACATTTTCTGTAATATACGTTCTCTCATTATTTCTGATGAAATCTAAAGGCTTTCAGCTCGTTCATCACGATTATTGTACACCTATAGTAAAACTGCTTTGCGTTTTATTCAACTTTATATTTGTTTATTTATTTTAGGTTATTGTTTATGATGTCAAAACGAAAGTATTCAGCTGCCCAAGTAAGAGAAATATTGCAACAAGATGCTGACAGTGACGGCTCTGAGTCGTCTAATGATGCAGTATATTCAGCAAGCGAAGAAGCATATCAGCCAAGTTTATGTTTATGTTTATGTTTATTGATTTGATTGACCGCCCTTCAAAATAGCAGAGCGGTTTACAATGATAATAAAATATTACAGTAACAGCAAGGCACAAGGCCGGAAAAGTAGAAAGAAAGTTACAATTACTTTGTAGAGAGAAAATGGGAGAGCAGGTTGATATCGAAGGGTATAGGAAAAAAGGTTAGGGGTGAGAGGAGGGAGGGCCAAAGGCAAGGGAGAAAAGGTGAGTCTTTAGATCCAGCTTGAAGGTAGGGTGAAGATGTTCCAGGCGGAGGGCGGTGGGAAGGGAGTTCCAGAGGGCAGGGCCTAGAAAAAAAAAAGCTGAGGAACGGGTAGAGTGCAGGTGGGCTAGGGAGGGAGGGGGTAGTGTGAGACGGTTGAGATGAAAGGAACGGGGAGTGTGTCTGGGAGTGTGAAAGTGGATGAGGTCAGCCAGGTATTGAGGAGTGGAGGTGTGAAGTGCTTTATGAACAAGGGTGAGTAGTTTGAACTGAATGCGGAAGGAAATTGGTAACCAGTGAAGGCGGAAAAGAAGGGGGGTGACGTGGTCTCTGGGGGAGGAGTGGGACACGAGTCGAGCGGCTGTATTTTGGATTCGTTGAAGACGTGACAGTTGGAGCTTGGTGAGACCAGTGAAAATGGAATTGGCGAAGTCAATGCGAGAAATAACCAGTGATAGAAGCAGAGTAGTAAGAGCAGAGGGAGAAAGAAAAGGACGAATTGCCCGGATCTGACGGAGGTAGTAGAAAGAGGTTTTGGAGATATGGGAAATGTGGGCTGAAAAGGAAAGGTCAGAATCGAAAAGTACACCAAGATAACGAAAAGTAGGAACAAGAGAGATAGGTGAACCAGAGAAAGAGGGGGCCAGAGAGGGGGGCTGATGACCGTGGGAAAACGAAATAGCAGTAGTTTTGGAGGTGTTGAGATGGAGGCAGTTATTAGTTAACCAATCGGAGACAGCAGTTAGACACAGGTTTAGGGGGGCAAGATCAGGACAAACAGGGGAGGTGTGATAGAGAAGAAGAATGTCATCTGCATAAAAGAAGGCCGTGATCCCAAACTGTTGTATCAACAAGGTGAGAGGAGTCAGAAAGAGGTTGAAGAGCAAAGGTGTGAGAACGGAGCCCTGTGGGACTCCGCAGGGAAGGGGAAAGGGTCTGAGGGGGAAACGGATGGAGAGGAGGAAAGGACTGCAGCAGATCTAGAAGAAAGAAAAGAGTGGAACCATCGATATACAGTGCTACAGAGGCCAGCTTCACGTAGACGAGACAGAAGAAGGGAGTGATCAACCAAGTCAAAGGCGGCAGAAAGATCGAGAGCTACCGCCACCGAGATATCACCTCGATCGTGTGCAGTGTACAGAGAGTTGGTGAAGGCAAGAAGAATAGTTTCTACACTGTGCCCAGGACGGAAGCCAGACTGACGAGGGTGAAGAAAATTAACAGAATCCAAATGGTGAGAAAGCTGTGCGAAGACAATCTTTTCCAGAATTTTTCCAGATTAGAGACTGGGCGGTAGTTGGCAGGGTCCAGGGGATCAAGAGAAGGTTTTTTAAGAATCGGGCGGATAAGTGCGTGCTTCCAGGAGGTGGGGAAAGTGCCCGTGGAAAGACTAGAGTTCAGCATGGCTAGAAGATATGGAAGGAAAGACAGAGAAGGAAGGAGCAACCAGGAGGAAGGGATAGGGTCAAGAGGGCAGAAGGTCTTGTTGGATGAGGAGATGAGGTGGTGAAGCTCAGCTGTGGTAGTTAAGGAGAAGGAGGACCAGGTGTGAGACAGTTGGGAGGGGGGAGGCAACAGGGGGCGGGGAGGAGATTGGTGGGGGGAGAGTAGGTAGGGAGGCTCTTAAGGTAGAAACTTTGTTACTGAAGGTGGAAGCAAGAAGGGAAGGGGGGGAGTGGGATGTGCGGGCACAGCAGAGGAGGTAGGAAGAAGGGAAGTGAGGAATCTAAGGGTAGAGTAGAGATGCCGGGTCTGGTTAGGGGCGTTGGCAATGGCAGCAGAAAAGTAAGAGGACTTGGCAAGGTGAACCTCGGATCGATACTGAGAGTGGCAGGCTTTGAAAATAGATAGGGTGGTTGGAGAGGGGGACTTACGCCATAGCCTTTCAGCTCTCCATAGTTGGGAGCGGAGGAGGAATAGACCAGTATGATACCAGGGCTGGGAAGGGCGGCGTGAGGCTGGGCGTGGGTGAAGAGGAGCAATGCGATCGAGGGCGGCAGAGAGAGAGGAGGACCAGGTAGATGCTTGAGAGTTAGGGGATAAGGAAAGGAAGTCGGAAGGCAGTAAGTCTGTGGCAGGAGGCAACTGCTGGGCAGTGGAAAGAGAGAAGAGTGCGGGATAGACATGGAGGGAGAGAAGAGGAGGGTGGGGGAACTGGAGCTGGGGCCGCAGGATGAGAGCAAAAGACTGTCAGGCAGAGATGGTCTGGCGATAAATCTGATGATGACAGTCATGATTCAGATGGTGACAGCAGTTGGTCGCCAAGTGAATGTGAGACTGATGTTGAGCCGGTAACATCGCCTGCAGCAAAGAGTCAAGTTACAGGTTGAGGCAAAGGTCGAGGCTGTGCTGGATGGGGAAGAAGGCAGGAGTCCTCAGTGTCAGTATCATCTGTGGGGAATCTTAGTTGTGGTCGTAGAGTAGCTAAGAGGTCATCAGCTATAAGCACAAATGTTGCCATTGAAGCCTATGTATCTAAGGATGCCACATCATGAAACAGGAAACCTATAAAGCAAGCTGCTGGAAGATACGCCAGAGCTAATGTCATGCCCATACAACAAGGTCCTACGAGGTATGCCGTATGAAATGTTGATTGCCCTCTTGCAGCATTCCACTTGCTCATGAGGAAGAACTTATTGAATGAAATCATGATGTGGACAAGCAAACAAGGAAGACACATTTATGACGACACCTGGAAAGATTTGACAGACGGAGAATTTCAACGTTTTCTTGGACTTCTGATCCTCTCAGGCGTGTACAAGTCACGAAATTAATTCATAGTTCAGTTGTGGAACCTTGAAGATGGTCGTTCTGTTTTCGGCAAAAATATGGCCCGTAACCGTTTTCAGCAAATTTCTTGTGCTCTCAGATTTGATGATGCAACCAACAGACATGAACAACGAGGCATGGATAAGCTTGCTCTAATCAGACACGTTTTTGATACCTGGGAAGCAACTCTAAGTGATGCCTTTGTTCCTGGTGAAAATGTTACCCTGGATGAGCAACTGCTTACATTTCCTGGTCGTGTTCCGTTCAGACAATATATTCCCAGTAAACCTGGGAAATATGGCATAAAGCTATGGATGTTGTGTGACAGTGCAACGTCATATATTCTGCGTCTTCAAGTATATACAGGAAGGGAACTTGGACAAAACAGGGAACAGAATCAGGGTGAAAGGGTTGTGCTGCAACTCACTGAAGGATTGACGCGATCTGGCAGAAATGTTACTGTTGACAATTTCTTCTGCAGTTTATCCCTGTCACGGAAATTGCTAGAAAAACAAATGACACTTTTGGGGACAATTCAAAAGAACAGAAAAGAATTACCTCCAGAATTTGTAACAGCAAAGGGCCGAGAGGTATTCACTTCACAGTTTGCCTTTCATGATGACACCACTCTGGTTTCCTATTGCCCGAAGAAAGGAAAAGTGGTTGTTCTTCTGAGCAGTTTGCATGATCAAGAAGTAGATAACATACATCCAGACAAAAAAACATGCATGATCTTGGACTATAATTCTAGTAAAGGTGGAGTAGATACGGCAGATCAAATGTTACACACGTATACCACAAAACGAATGACAAGATGCTGGCCAGTGACAATCTTCTACAACATGTTGGACATCAGTGCTTTGAACGCCTTCATTGTTTGGATGTCACTAAATCCAGAATGGCAGTCCAAGTCAAAGCACAGATGTCGTCTATTGCTCTTGGAATTAGGAAAGCAGCTGCTTCAGAGTAATTGCAGCGAGACTTCTTCCAGCATTGAAGAAGCCACTGATGCTGTTTGCAATGTCGGGATCCCAAAGAAAAGGGCAAGGTGTCACTGCTGTTCCAGAGAAAAAGACAAGAAAAGCAACATAGTTTGCACCTCCTGCAAGCGCAATGTTTGCAAAGAACATTCAGAAATTGTCTGTCTCATGCAAATGACTGTAGTACTTTACTGTGTTCATCAAGTGCATGCAAAAACTGCTTTCATGGCATCTCTTCATGTAATTTTATGATAAAGCATTAAATTTCAAAACATTTAACCTTCATATAATAAATAATTAATTTGGAATAATATTTTGTCTGTTTAGTTAAAAATTTTCATGGTTAACAATTAAAATTTGTCGTGGGGTCATTTATGACCCCAACGGTATTCAGTGTGTGCAAAAAATCTCGGTAATTCCAGGGTTAAACAACGTCCGAAGTTTTACTCAATCCCACTTACGGCATATCCGATATTGCTTTTCCTTAGTAATATATACGTGCCATTCAAATCTGGCCACCCAGTTTCATCCCTCACCAGGTCTTTCTTAGGGAAAGCAAACGGCACATAAAGGTGCACTTCACTTCATCATACCACGGGTTGATAGAAAATACCCATTACTGGTATGATAATGAGCCCTATTCATTTTATTTTCAAACTAGTAAATTTTCAGAGGGGCCAATTTAGGAGCATAAAAAAGTTAAGAGAATAAATCTTTTGAGTATCGAACCCTACAAAATTACAAATTTAAAAAAATGGGTATACACGTTTTTTATACAACATGAAAAAAGATAAGAAAGATTAAAATTCTATGTTTTTGATTGGTGGTGTTGGGATTTTTCGTGGGCTATAAGTTATGATCTGTTTGTGAACATATTAATATACTGTTCATACATTTAGGGCAAATAAGTAAAGGAGTCTTTGCACCAATTGCTAAGTCTTTGTTCCTCACAGTGAAGAGCATATGGATAGAACTGAACACAGAGAAGACTGAACCAATTTGTTGTGACACTTCCTTCCAGGGGTTAACAAAATGGTATAGCTCATGGACTAGTTAATTTGACCATAAAGAGATTCTAATTATGATATGAGAAAGGCTTAGAGTGAGACAGGGAAGGGGTTTGCATCCTGTCTTTTTGTGGTAGGTAGAGGCAACAATTCATTGGCCACTTCCAGGATTCATCAACAAGAAAAACAAAAAGTGCCCAAGAAGGAACATAGGCATCAGAATGTGATGAGACACATGGGTCCTGGACCCACCAAAATTTTGATGACATCTGTAGAGAGATGCTTTGATCGCAGCACATTCCTGTCTGCTTGCAGGAGATCAGACCCCACGAAGCAGGGTGGAAAGCTGCCACAATCATGGCAAAGATGACTCCTGTCTGCCTGCAGGAGATTCCTGCAGGCAGACAGCAGGAGCAGTGGCCTTCCCCTCTTGCCCTTGGGAATCTGATCTCCCGTAGGCAGACAGAAGAAATCTGCCATAATCACAGCAATTCCCTTCTGTTCTGCTCACAGGAGATGGGATCCCCATGGGCAGAATAGGAGGGAAAGTCACAGTGGGCTTGGGGCAGAGTTAGGGAAGAGCTTGGGGTAGCGCCAAGATAGAGCTTACCCCCCCCCCCCCCCCCAGCAGAGCGGCATTCCGCAGCCCCTGAGGAAGATGCCTGCCTCTGGTACTGAGTCCTGTTGTAGTAGAGGACCATGCATAAAAGTCCCTATCGTAATGTTGCTGCTGACCTTTTACTTGTTGAAGCCATATCTAGAAGAGCCCAATCATGAAAGTGGAGAGTTAAAAAGGAGAGAGCTACCTAACTGGTGCTTAATCTAGGAATCTAGAAGGCGAGGGAGAAAAGGGTTTATAAAAGACAAATTTGAACATTGGCACGTTAGGTACCAAAAAGGATCCCAGAGGGATCCCAAAGTCTAAGGAGTGTGCCAGAAGTTTTGGAAGAAAAGATCTAACCGCTGTTCTGCTTTGTTGCACTTGTCTCTTGTGAAACTGCTTTGGAACCTGTTGCTATTGACTATTTACTAAGAAGAAAATAATTCTGTAAATAATTCTATTGTGGAACATCCTATTTTTATCAAGAGTATTTCCTTAAACTAGAATTGTTCCTCTTGAGCCTTGAAGCAGAAAATCACATTCCCCATTAGAGAAACTATGCTGGGTCTTATAGATAGTCCACAGGACTGAGACCTGAAACTAAATGAGCCTTTAAATAAATATAAATGCTCCCATAAGAGTTGCCTACACAAAAATCGCCCCTAACATGAGTCTGAGAGCATTGGAAATATCAACGCAGAGAAGAATTATGGAGACAACTTAGATTCTCCTCTGAAACAGTCTCCAAACTCTCAGATTATATAACTGAAATGCATGTGGGTGTTGGGTTTTCTGAAATCAAGAATAAATAGGCAATCTGTCCAGGCAGACACAAAGTCCGCAAGTGGATGTTGCGCCAGTTGTCAAGTGGAAAGCACACATATACTTTTCCTTTGAAGCTTGCCCAGAATAAAGTACCCACAGACTTACTTCTTCTGTATGTATTTTCTCTATGAATTATTTTATTTATTCACATTTTTCTACCATCTCCCATGCAAAACGCGAGACAGTTTGCAACATAATCGGAACAGTAAAATAATACAGTATATGTCATAAACCGACAGATCTTCCCTTGCTATCTTTCTCTCCATCCCATATATTAAAATCAAAATTAGCCCAATAATCATGCCCAGCTCAGTATCTCTGTACCCTAATCTCTTGCTAGATCCTCCATCTGGTGACTCAGATCAGTAAAACATCTTGAGAAAAAGCCATGTTAGTAGATTATCTTATCAAACTCAACCAACAGTCAACCAATCAGCATTCACTTCTGAATTGCATCATGCCTGCTTCCTGACCTTTCAAACAATCAGCATTTACTTCTGAATTGCATCATGCCTGCTTCCTGACCTTTCAAACAATCAGCATTTACTTCTGAAGTCAAGTCCTGACTTAGACATGCCCCGGCCACCCATGTTTTGCCTATTTTGATAACATCACAAGAAATGGTAATCAGCCACACCCCAAAATATCATAGAAATGTTCATAACCATGTCTACATGATGCTGTATTCAAGATGGCTGCTTATATGGGGGCCCAAAAGGGCCTGTTAGTCATCTTTGTCTGTCACAGTGATGATGTTACAGGAAGTCATCATCCATGTGACTGGAAGTATGTCACAGGAAAATGGTGGCTCCCATGCAGGGTCCTGTCTCCCTTGTTGCTTATTCTTCTGTACATAAATCTTGGCACTGCAGTCAAATGACTTTCACAGTTTGATGGTATAAAGACTATCCCAGGGAGGTAGCAAAGAAGGCCAACAATGCTTTGGCCACAACAAACAAAATTATATAAAATATCTAGGAGTTACTGTAAAATATTCTATAGTCTGTTTCCTGAAAGTATGGATGTGGTTCAGAAAAGTCCCTGAGCCATGATTCTCTCCATGACCTGCTGATATTTTCCTGAGTGGTACGTGTGAGACTGGTTTACTCTTTTTTTCCTTGATAACTTTAATTAGTCCCATCCTCATTGTCATGAAATATTTTGTACACAAAGTAAGCCATTGCTGCCATGTTCCTTCCTCAAGCCACAAATCTTCAGTGACTGTTTACCATGCATACAGGAGGTTGACAGATACTATCAAGCACAGTATATCCATTGTGTGGCTGGTACGTGCTTACCAGCACCAGCCAAAAGATGTTTACATTAATCAAGCAAAAAAGGAGACCCTTTAGCATAGTCAGTCAAACAAAATAATTACAGTTTAATTACCGCTGCTGGTATTTTCTTTCAGTCAATTGTTATTTTAAAATCTCATCAACATATAAATGTTACCCACCCTTGGTGACTGAACAGAGCAGCCTATTAACATTTTTCTTTATTTAAAATCCTTATAATCCACCCATCATACATTCTAAGCACAGCATTCATAGTAGAGCAGTGTCTTCTCTTCGGTTTTCATTCTTCAAAATGTTGACTAGTGAGCCACAATTTACAGAAATCATTTAGCAAAATCATAGATTTGTGTTTAATGGAGTCCAGGCAATTTGTTAATGCGCTGTGTATAAAATTAGCAGACTAAAATGTCACTATTTTTAAAACACAGATTAAACACGCAGTAAGTCAATAGTAGCATTATGCATTAGTTGAAAGCAAAATGGTAAAGATGAATGATATTTCCTATTTTGTTTCATATCATTTTTGAATGAAAACCAAAGAAAAAGCCTCAAAATTGCATCACTTCCTGTCTATCGTTAATAGCATGCACTATTGCATAATAGGGCACACAATGGTATAATAGGGCACGCTGTAGCTCAATAGTGTGCATTATTTTCCATAGCATGCACTATTGTTCAAAAGCGTGCACTGTTTATGACGGGAAGTGATGACATTGAAATGGAACAAAACAAAACAAACAATTCTGCAAATGACACAGGAAACAGAACAAAATGAAAATATTTTGGCCCTGCACACCCCTATGGGGTCATTCCGACCTGCAAATAGCATGGATGGACGTCCCGCTATTCCTGCTCCTTCCCGCTGGCGGCTAACATCCCCGCCGGTTGTACGGGGAAGATAGATGGGGCGGGGAAGGGGTGGATCGGGGGCGGAGTTAGGGAGTGTGGTGGGCAGTCATCAGCCCTGGACGTACAGGGCGGATTCTAATGTTGGCTCTGTATGTCCGGGGCCAGCAACCTGCACGGGGAATTTATTCCACCTCCAAGGTGGAATAACTTCCCTAGTTGCCAGGGTCGGCGGGCTGGGGCCAGAAAGCATCAGGAGAGGACAATGAGCATTCCCCGCAGCCCAACCCTGGCCTTGGGAGGCTGGTTTGGGGGTTAGGCTGCGGGGAATGATGTGCAGGATCTGGGATCGCGGCTTTACAATGGAGCCACGATGCCATGACAACCAGACGCCATGGCGCCACGGCTCCACTGTAAAGCCCAGACTGAGTTAGTTGGGCATGGCCTGCACGTACAGGCCGGGCTGAATCACAGTTCCGGCCTGCACATTCAGGCCTGATCACAATTTTGATCACACGGGGCTAGACATGCCCCGCGGTATCAGAATCGTGACGTGCTCTCTACGTCCGGTACAGACTGTGCATACAGAGTGCTTGTACGAAAAGAGTGGCATAGTGGTTTACAGCAGAAAATGACTAATCAGCCTATCCAGTATATCCAGTTATTCTTGTCCACACTGCTTGGGATACATCCCAGCTAGCAGCCATAAGGTGGATTGGATTTAGCGCACACATTTCTCAGCTCAAGGGAAGTTGCATTCAGGTATCATAGGTACTTTCCTGTCCCCAGAGAGCTTACAATCTAATTTTGTACCTGTAGCAATGAAGAATTAAACGCACTGCTCTAACCATTAGGCTACTTCTCTGCATGTACTGCCAGAAATCATTCCTTATCCAAAACAGTTTTTGCTGTATTCTTTCATTATAATTCATCTTTTTGGATCACTAAGGAAATGGAGATGAGCAGGACCAGTTGGTTGTCAACATAGAAAAAAGAAGTCAGGTTGTCATCAGATTTGGTGTAGTGAGTGTTTACTTGTGCAAGAATGATTTAAGAGGGAAACTTCATCAGATGGAAATTATTTGGAATCTGTGAGAGTAACAACGTCCCCCTTTCCACCTCTACCTCACCCCATTTGTGGAGATCTTTACAGGCAAAGAAGTATAACAAGAAGGTTGTTGGTACAGATGAGAACCCTTCTGCTTCTCTTAAGGAGGTCTGAAGAGTAGAATTATGGCAACAACTTAGATTCTCCGCTGAAACAGTCTCCAAATTTTCAGATTGTATAACTGAAGGATGTCATACAGTTGTTTAGGAATACTGTGTCCTTGGAAATTGTTTATAGTGCTTTGATTAAGGGTAATTCCATTTTACAGGGTAAGATGAAATGTTTGATATAGTATTCTAGTCTCATAACATAGATGTTCCTCTTTTGACCTACCTAAGCTGGGGCATCCATGTACTACTACTACTAAGCATTTATAAAGCGCTACCAGGCGCACGCAGCGCTGTACAATGAAAACACAAAAAGACAGTCCCTGCTCAAAAGAGCTTACCATCTAAAAAGACAAAGCATCAGTTTGGGGACATCCACATTTGTAGAATGGCCTACACCGATGCATATACCCGACCTTGCTATCTGTACGGGACTCGTTTCCAGAACGGTAACTGGGACATTCATTTTTTAGGGTGGAGACAGGCAATTTCAGAAGGCACGGCTGCCACTCCCCTGGTTTTTGGACATTCTGCTCTGGACGTCCCAGATTCTTCCTAGACATCACTTCTAAAATGCCACTTCATAAAAATATTTTCTTTTACTACCCAAGGAATAGTCAACCAGATATCATCAGATAAAACCAAATGTGAAACTCCGGAGTCGAGGAGTAGTTTATTGGTTAGAATAGCAAGCTGAGAACTGGCTCAGATTCCATTGGTGCTGCTTAAGGAAGCTTGTCTCCTTGGGCAAGTCAGCTCACACTTCATTGTCTCAAGCCCAAACGTTGGGCCACATGTAATGATGTGTGTTAACCAGTTAATGCACATCAGCTGAAGTTAAGTGCATAGAGAGTAATTTTATAAAGGCATTTTTCATGCGCATATGCCATTCTACATGCGATAAATGCTTCTTATCAAATTTGACACGTGCAAGTACAGTATGTGCAATGACAAGAACGCACATACTTTGTGACCAGTGTAGGCATATACACATGTACTTTATAAAATACATGCTTTTGCGTGTATTATATGCATATACATATACGCCTGCTCTTGAGTAAGTGCTAATGTATATGGGTTCATTTTATCCACAATTTATGCAGGGTTAGCCCAGAGCATTCACTAAAAGATAAGAAGAAAATCAAGACAAAGCAGAACCCCAAAATCCCAGCAAAACAGCATCATGAGGAAAAGGTGGTGATTAACAGTGTCAAAAGCAGCAGATAGTTCTAGAAGGATGAAGATTGGGTAAAGGCCCTTGGACCTGTTCCTGGTCATATTCAAGGGTTTTCAGTACCATTTTTATGTTGATGACTTTCCGATACAGGGCCGGCTCGTCCATTGAGCAAGAATGTTTTTTGCACAGGGCCCCGCGTTTCAGGGGGCCCCACGCAAAGAACATTCTGCTTTTTTCAAAATTAAATTAAAAAAAAAAAACGCTGGCTGCTACCGCTGCCGCTGCCGCCGCCACAGCAGCAGCAGAATGGACTGTCCCGCGGGGCCCCCTCTGCCCGGCTGAATCCCTCCCTCCCTCCGTGACGGCTGAGCCTCTCCGTGCCGGCTTTGAGAGTCGCGAAGGGAGAGTGTCTCCCTCGCGTCTCTGTTAAGCCTGCAGGGGCAGATTGAGAAATTTCCCATCAGCCCCTGCGGGCTTAACAGAGACGCGAGGGAGACACTCTCCCTTTGCGACTCTCAAAGCCGGCACGGAGGGGCTCAGCCGTCGTGGAGGGAGGGAGGGATTCAGCCGGGCAGAGGGGACGCCGCGGGACAGTCCATTCTGCTGCTGCTGCAGCGGCCGCGGCAGCAGCCTGGGTTTTTTTTTTTTTCTTTAATTTTCCTTGCGCCGATGGGGGGAGGGGGTTAGGACTGGTAATGGGCTATTGGGGGGCTAGGACTGGAAATGGGCTGGGGGGGTTAAGACTGGAGGTGGGCTGATGGGGTTAGGACTGGTAATGGGCTGTGGGCTGATGGGGGGTTAGGACTGGTAATGGGCTATGGGGGGGTTAAGACTGGTAATGGGCTGTGGGCTGATGGGGCTGTCTAGAAATGGGCTATGGGGGGGCTAGGACTGGAAATGGGCTGGGGGGCTTAAGACTGGAGGTGGGCTGATGGGGTTAGGACTGGTAATGGGCTGTGGGCTGATGGGGGGTTAGGACTGGTAATGGGCTATGGGGGGGTTAGGACTGATAATGGGCTATGGGGGGGCTAGGACAGGAAATGGGCTGATGGGGAGGGGTTACCACTTGAGGAGGGCTGATCGGGTTAGGACTGGTAATGGGCTGTGGGCTGGTGGGGGGGGGTTAGAACTGGTAATGGGCTATGGGGAGGTTAAGACTGGTAATGGGCTGTGGGCTGATGGGGGCTTTCTGGTAATGGGCTATGGGGGGGTTAGGACTGATAATGGGCTATGGGAGGGCTAGGACAGGAAATGGGCTGATGGGGAGGGGTTAGGACTTGAGGTGGGCTGATGGGGTTAGGACTGGTAATAGGCTGTGGGCTGATGGGGGAGGGGGGTTAGGACTGGCAATGGGCTATGGGGGCTGACTGGAAATGGGTTGATGGGGTTAGGACTGGAAGTGGGCTGATGGGGGGTTAGGACTGGTAATGGGTTATAGGGGGGGCTTAAACTGAAAATGGGGTGATAGGGGGTTAGGACTGGAAGTGGGTTGATGGGGGGGCTAGGACTGGTATTGGGTTGGGGGGGTTGCTAGGACTGGAAATGGGCTGATGGGTGGCTAGGACTGGAAATGGGCTGATGCAGGGACTAGAAGGGAATGGATGCTGGGTGAGGCTGGAACTAGAAGGGAGCTGATGTTGGGGGAGGAATAGAATGGGATGGGACTGGAAGAGTAAAATGGAGAAGGGAAAAATATTTTGTGTGGGAGGGATAAAAAATCTACAATTGGCCGGGTATTGGGAGAGTAAGTGGGGATTGAGGATGGAGGGGTAAAATTTGATGGATGAAATAGGAATGAGGAAAGAGCAAAAGGAGAAAGATTAGTATGTTAAAGCAGATGTAGAGAGAGAATGGAAAAAAACTAGAAGAGAAGAAAGGACAAATGGACAGCAGACGATGGAGAGTTAGCAGAAGACACGAAGAAACCAGAAGAAAGTGGCTGGAGCAATTGCAGCTGAAAAAAAATGCACAAAAGGTAGAAAAATATCTCTTTATTTTGAATTTATTAATTGGAATATGTCAGCTCTGGTAAATGTGCATCATTAACGTCGGCGCTTTGTTTAGTACAAGAGCAAATTAATATATAGTTTTATTTCTACAGTGTTGTACATTCCAAGTTTGGCTTTTGGGATTCCCAGTTTAATTATTGTCTTCCTGTTTCTAAATTGTGATTACTTGTTTGGTGATGGTCTATGTTCTGCATGTGTAACTGAGCTGAGGTGTTCTGTTTATATAATTCCTATTTGACATTGCCACTTGTTCTCTTTCCGCAGTAGGTCATGTTTTCTTGTTCTCTGAAATGTATTGGTTTAATATTTGCAGTGTTGCCTTTTGATTGGTAGAGTATGGTGCTTTGTGAGTCCTGGTAGTGCTGTTAGGATACGGCGGGTTTGCTATGGGTTCTAAATGGGCAGTGTTTGTAGTAGTTCCTAATGTGTCTGGCAGTTGGCACTGGATTATAGTAATGTAGAAATCTTTTAGTCTTTCTTTATCCATACACTCATTAAGAGGCACGTTTACGAAAAGTTAGTATATGTTAACATTATGCAAATATTTATGCAAATGAGGCCACTTATGCAAATGAGGCCCCGCACCCAGTCTCCGCACATGGCCCCGCACCCCCCTTGGGCCGCCCCTGTTCAGATATACCTCTAAACCAGAAATCTCTCCAGGAAATCAGGCCCAAATGTTAGCCTGCTTCTCTGACATTGCTGCATGGATGTCACACTACCATCTGAAAGTGAACATGGCTAAGACTGCACTTCCTATCTGTCCCCCTAAACTCATCTCTCCCCTTCCTCCGTTCTCTATTTCTATAGATAACACTGTCATCCTCCCTGTCTCCTTGGCTCGTAACCTTCGGGTCTTCTTTGACTCCTCTCTCTCTCTCTTTCTCTGAATGTATCCAGCTGACAGCTAAAACCTGTCATTTCTTTCATTATAATGCATCCCTTCCTTTGAGTGCATTGCCAAAACCCTTATCTATGGACTCATCACCTCCCACCATCCTACTCCTTGCTGGTCTCCCACTGAACCATCTCTCTTCCCTTCAATCTATTCAAAACTCAGCTCCATATGCTGTGTTCATATAACTCCTCTTTTCAAGTCATTTCATTGGCTCCCCTATCCATTTCAACATAGAGTTCAAACGTCCCCTATTGACCTACAAGTGCATGCACTCTGCAGCTCCTCATGATCTGTGCCCTTCTCTTCCACCACCAACTCCAGACTCCATTCCTTCCACCGCCAACTCCAGACTCCATTCATTCCACCTTGCTGAGCCATATGTTTAGAACAGACTTCCTGAATCAGTTTGCCGATGTCTGTCTCTGGTCCTGTACAAATCCAGACTAAAATCCCACCTTTGCGAAGCTCCTTCATGATCCTGACCCTGCTCGTTTTTAATCATTTCCCTTTAAGAAATACCTTAGTTAAATCTCTCTGTCTTGAACAGATTGTATGTGTACAGCGCTGTGTATGCCTGGTAGCACTATGCAAATAAGAAATAGGTTTTATAAAGACGTATAGGCAGCTTTATAAATTAGGCTACACATAGGCACCTTCTTGCCTTCTCAGTGTAGGCAACCTGTTATAAAATTATGCTCATAAGGCCTGATATTCAGCTGCGGCGGCAGCTAGCACTGTTAAAGCGGCTAGCCATCATCGCTGAACTTTAGACCCAGATATTCAGTGCTGGGGCCTTATCCAACCTCCAACACTGAAAATACAGGTCAGCCAGATAGTGGTGAAGCCAACCAGGCCATGGTGATATTGAGTCGCTGAACAGTTAGCTTCAGCGCTGAAAGTTAGGCCACCCTTTCAAGTGCCTAACTTTTGCCGCTTGACACTAACTGGGTAGTGGCTCAATATTGCCACTGCCTGGTTATTGCTGGGTGCCACCTTTGGCATGCTAACCATGTTAATCGCTTTGACTATCCTCTCATAGTTAATAAATAGGTCTCAATGAGGATAATGTGCCTTGCATTATTTAATACACATTAGTGCACGTTAACTACCTGAATGTATCCTACCTTGAGCTACCATTGAAAAGATGTAAGCTAAATCCATATCCATACTTATCATATCTGATAGTAGTCACAGATAAAGATAAAAAATTAACAAAGACAGTGCAGGGCTCTGTGGGACTCTGAATATAAAGCTATGAGATAGAGAACAGTATTTATTCAGGGTCACTGACTGAATGTGATTTGTCGAGAATGGCCTAAGTCACTGGATGTCTTTACTCGTAAAACAGAACGTTACAGGGGAGGAAGTGACGTCACCTGGGAGATGGCGGCTTGAATTTGGAGCTCCCGTTAGCGGCCAGCCTTCCCCCCCCCCCCCACAGCCTACCACTAGAGTGCAAAGGGTTTGGGAAGAGCCCGAGATGTCGGTCAGCAAAAAATTAACAAAATTCCAGTCCACCTACGCCCTGAAAAATGAGCGCGCGGGCCGGGAGGGCCCCGAGCGCGTGGCTTCTGATGATGAGATGGAGGAAGAATTGGAGCGAGCCGACGACAACTGCACTCGTGGTGACATATGGGGCTGGATGCGCTCCCTTAAACGGGATATTGGTGGCCTGCGCAGTGAGTTGAAAGAGACATTGGTATCTATTAAAAATGATATCCGAGATTTAGGCAACAGGGTTGAAACCCTCGAGGAGCAAACGGAAAAGCATGCGGAGAAGGAGACGGAATTGGAGGCCCTCCTGCAGCAGTACCAGATGGAGGAAGGACTATTAAAAGACAAACTCGAAGATCTGGAGAATCGCTCTCAGCGAAATAATTTGCGAGTGCGGGGCCTTCCAGAGACCGCGGAGTTTAGTGATGCGGCGGCGATAGTGAAGCGAGTGTGCGGCTTCCTATTACAACGTGGCGACGACGAGGAGGGGAGTGAAGTGGCAG
Source organism: Ichthyophis bannanicus (assembly GCA_033557465.1). NCBI lineage: Eukaryota > Metazoa > Chordata > Amphibia > Gymnophiona > Ichthyophiidae > Ichthyophis > Ichthyophis bannanicus. Next base: position 240,884,370 of record CM066040.1, on the reverse strand, counting down.
TGGAGAGAGCGCACAGGGCCTTGGGCCCTGCCCATAGGGGTTTGCCGTGGGACATCGTGGCATGCCTAGGCTCTTATGCAACAAAGGAGAAGGTGATGAAGGTGGCGGCGGCCCAACGGCGTTTCCAATGGGAGGGCCAGACAGTTGAGGTGTTTCACGATCTCTCCGCTGCAACACTACAGAGACGAAGGGAGTTGAAGCCTGTAACCACCTATCTACAGACCGAGCATAAGCGCTATCGGTGGCTGTTCCCCTTTGTTCTACTGATGGATGTTAATGGCAGAGACTTTCGGGCGCATACTGTGGAAGAGGCCTGGGCTATTCTGAAAAGGGAGGGGGCCCCAAGGCTCCCGGAGCTGAGTATGACCCAAGACCGTGGAGCTGGCAAGGAGAGGCGATCGGTTTGGGAGAGAGTTCCAGTGAGGGGGCAGCGGCTGCGGCGGAGAACCGGCGCAACAGAGTCAACTGAGCACCAGGAGGAGCACTCTGGCGGGGCTTCCAATGGCACCGGGTGAAGGACTGTCTCCGCACTTCAGGACATGACTAGTTGCTAATGGTTATAGCCTGTCCTAAGGGACTCATTGTTAATGTTGGCTGTAGGAGTGGTGGAAGGAATTGGGGAGGGGGGACTGGAGTAGCTGGATCTGGGGGAGAGCTTATGCTGACTGTATAAATATGTTTATCATGGTTCTATGTCATAGTTTGGGGGAATGTTAGCGAAATCCTTTGGCTGGGGGAGGGAACACTGGGTTGGGGGAGGCTGGGGTGAGTGGGGGTATGTCCTGGGGAGCGTCACTTCCTCGGAGGAGGTCGGATTGGCGGTCCGTAGTATGGGGGGGGGAGAGGAGGGGTTGGGGGGCAGGGGAGGGGGGATAGGAAAATGGGCTTGGATGGGCTATGTTTCGAGAGGGGGCGGGGTGTACACTGGTTATGGCAGCAGGACTGATAGTGGGGAGTCTTAATGTACGGGGCTTGAATTCACCGCGTAAGCGGAGGTTGCTGTGGAAGGAGCTGCGGTCCCGAAAGTGGGATGTGGCCTTCTTACAGGAAACTCATTTGCGCCAGGAGGATGAGCGGCTGATGTGCTTGGGGGTTTACCAGGGCTATTATGCAGCGGAGGGGGGTGTCGGAAAAAGGTGGGCATTGCGATTCTGGTGGGGCGGGGGGTTCCCCTTGTAGTTGATCAAGTCTATCAGAAGGCGGATGGGAGAGCTGTGGTGGTGGGAGGGGGAACTGGGGGGGGGGGAGAAGGTGACTTTGATCTCAGTGTATGGACCGAACTCCGGACGGAGGGAATTTTGGAGAGAATTGGGTTTGTGGTTGGGGGGGGCGGATTCAGGGGAAGGTGTTGTTGGGTGGGGACTGTAATATTGAGCTGGACGATAGGCAAGGGAGGGCGGGGGGCGGGGGTGGGGACGAAAAGATCCTGAGACAGTGGATGAAGGGGTTGGGAGTGGAAGATCTTTGGAGGATGGCCAATCCCTCTACTAGGGATTTCACCTTTTTTTTCGGCTTCGGCTGTGCATGGCTCTTATAGCCGCATAGATTATGTGATGGGTGATAACTACTGGTGGGAGCGGCTGGGGAGGGCTGCCATTGGCCCGGTGACTTGGTCGGACCATGCCCCTGTGCGGGTCTTGTTTGGGGGACCTGGCGATAGCGGGAAAAGAACATTTTGGAGGTTGAATGATTATTTGTTGCGGGAGAGGGGAGCCGCGCAGATGCTTCAGAAGGTGATTGAGGACTACTTAGACCTTAATGACAATGCTGAAGTATCAACGGGTATTCTCTGGGACGGGCTCAAGGCGGTGCTGCGGGGCCATCTGGTCCAGATGAGGGCTCAGCGGAAGCGGAGAAGAGAGGCGGAGGAGCGTCGTCTTTTGGGGCAGTTGACCGAGTTGGAGCAGACCCATAAGAACAGGGGGGGGCGGCGGTTACAGAGCCAGGTTGAGGAGGTGCGTAAGCAGTTGAATGCTCTCCAGTTGGAGAGGATTTCTGGACAGATGGATAGGGTGGGGCAACAGTATTATGAATTCGATAATAAGTCCGGTCGGTTGCTGGCCACTAAGCTACGGTCTCAGAGGCAGAAGCGCAATGTGGTTAAAATCAAAGGCCCCGGGGACCAGTTGTTTTATAAGGCGGGAGATATCCGGAATGGTTTTAAAGATTACTACCAGCAGCTGTATACAGCGGACCCCCCGGGGGAGGGGGTGGACATTCAGAGCTATTTGCATAATGATGGCCGGGGGAGTGCTCAGCTGGGGGACCATGAGGGTGAAGAGTTGGAAGCCGATATCACTCTTGAGGAGGTGCAGGGGGCGATCAGGGCCTTTGTCCCCGGGAAGGCCCCGGGTTTGGACGGATTCTCAGGGTCGTTTTACAAGGTGATGTCGGGAAAGGTGGCCCCCTTGTTGGTACGCGTGTTCAACGTGGTATTGAGTGGGGAGACCCTACCACCCTCTATGAGTCAAGCGGCTATAACGGTGATTCCTAAACCCGGTCGCGACCCAGCAATGTGTGGGTCGTACCGCCCTATTTCCCTGCTGAATACTGATGTTAAGATTTTGGCTAAAGTCTTAGCCCTGCGGCTGGGTCCGCTTATGCCCAATCTGGTTTTATTGTAGGGCGGCAGCCAGCTGACGGGGTCTGGAGGGTGCTCCAGCTTGGCTGGCTCGCGAGGCAGGAAAAGCAACAAGCTATGTTCCTTTCCATTGATGCTGAGAAAGCGTTTGATAGGGTTAGTTTTTCCTTTTTGCATGAGGTGTTGGCTTATGTGGGGTTGGGTCCCCGGTTTCGTGCATGGATTCGAGCTTTGTATGCCGCACCGGTAGCGGCGGTGAATGTCAATGGAGGTATTTCTGATTTTTTTCCTTTGGGAAGGGGGACCCGGCAGGGGTGCCCACTTTCCCCATTGCTGTTCGCCTTGGTTATGGAACCTTTGGCAGCTAAGATACGGGCACGTGTAGATATCCCGGGGATAGTGGTTGGCTCTGAGCAACATAAGATGGCTCTCTTTGCCGATGATGTGCTCTTCAACTTGACCCAGCCAATAGTTTCGGTTCCAATATTGATGGGAGAGCTTCATGCGTATGGGAATATTTCGGGGTTTAAGGTAAATTGGGATAAGACGGAAGCTATGTCCCTTACATTAGAGGCGCGAGTAATTGAAAGTTTGCGCACCTCATTCCCCTTTAAGTGGGCGTCGAGGTCCATTAAATACTTGGGAGTACGCGTTACAGCTCATCTGATGGGATTATACCGAGCTAACTATCCGGCATTGTTTGGACAATTGCGGAAAGACATCTCCCAATGGAGAGCGGTCGAGCTCTCTTGGCTGGGAAGAGTGGCGGTTTTGAAGATGAACCTTCTTCTGCGGCTGTTATATTTGTTCCAGACACTTCCTGTGGGGATCCCTTCGCGGGAGATACGGACTCTACAGAATCAGATATTTGCATTTGTGTGGGGGGGGCGTAGACCGAGGGTGAGTAGACGAGTCATGTATGCGGCCCGGGAGGCGGGAGGGTTAGGGGTTCCTGAGCTGGCCAGATACTACAAGGCTGCCCAGTTGAGACAGGTGTTTGAATGGCAGGAGGTGGGAGGGGTAGCTAAGAGGTTTCGGGAGATTGAACAGTACTGGGCGGAGGGGCTTCAATTGAAGTACTTGCCCTGGATATTTAGTAAATTGCCTCCAGGGAGATGAAGGGCTAATCCCTTCCTGTGGCATCTAGTGATGCAATGGCGGAAGGCGCGGAGGCGCTGGGTGTCGATCGGGGGGGGGGGGTTCAATTTTGACCCCGGTACGGGCAACTAGTGCGTTCATACCGGGCAGGGAGGGAGTGTTTCGTCGGTGGGAGAGTAAGGGGTTAGATTCCTTTGGGAAGTTCATTAGTGGGGGGCAGTTGATTCCCTTTCCAGACCTTCGGGTGCGCTATCAGCTACGGGGGGGTGATTTCTTTCCCTACCTTCAGGTGAAACATTTTTTGACACAACGCTTGATTCGGGAGGTCTGGGAGGGGACTCCGGACTCAGGAGTGGTGATGTGGCAGAGTTGGGAGGGGTCTAGGGGTTTGATCTCCCATTTGTATCGGGAATTGGGGAGGGGGGGAGACGGGAAGTTCCCCCACCAGGAGCAATGGGAACATGACCTGGGAAGAGAATTGGAGCTTCTAGACTGGCGGAAGGTCCACCTGGGCATCGGGCGTCAGGCGCTCTCGGTGGCTATTCGGGAAAGTCCTATAAGCTTCTTTACCGGTGGTATTACACTCCAGAGCGGCTCCATCGGATGTTTCCCGGATCCTCCGACCAGTGCTGGCGGGGTTGTGGGGAGCGAGGGACCTTTGTGCACATGTGGTGGACTTGCCCTAAGGTGCGAATTTATTGGGCCATGTTGTGGGGACAGCTGCAGTCTATTCTGGGGCTGTCCGCGGCAGTGGATATGGGGTTTGGGTTGTTGGGGATTCAGCCGGGTGGGGTGCCCCGTGGGTTGGAATGACCGGTTCGTGCTGGTCTGCAGGCGGCTAGGAGTGAAATAGCCAGGGCCTGGAAACAACCTCAGTTGCCGGGCTTAGCAGCCTGGACAACCCGGCTTTGACGAATTGCGTTGATGGAACAATTGACAGCAATTCGCCGACAGGCAGAAGAGAGGTTTCAGGACCAGTGGCGCCCATTATTGCTCTATTTGAAGGGATGTGTGCCCATTGGGAGTTAGTTTACGAGAGATGGGGGGCGGGGGGGATTCTGGGAGGTGGGGAGAGGGAGGGGAGGGGGGATGGGAAGGGGGGTTGGGGGGGAGGTTGGGAGGCCAGGGAGGTGGGGGGGGGGAATTGACAGGGGTACTGGGGGGCAATGGGGGACAAGTCCAGAGAATGGTCCCCTTTGTGGAGCAGGAATTGTGCGGGAGATAGCCATGGATCTGCTTTTCTCTATGTTGTGGATGTTTGACTGTTTATATTGCGCGCTTACAGGCGTGCTAATTGGTTTAACATTTTTGTGTGAATATTTGCTTGTTGTTGTTGGGGGGGGGAAACAAAAACCTTTAATAAAAAGAAATTTAAAAAAACCCCAGAACGTTACCACTTCAACAATATAGAGTGGTCAGTGCAATCAAAGATGGAACTCAAGTCCAACAGGACCAGAAAGTGTGGTTGGTGATGGTTGCAGAGTGCATTGAATTAACTAACAGAGCTGTTAAAGCTGTCTCCCTGCTTTGCCGTCCCATAAACTGATTTGCCTTGGACCGAGTCTGTTTCATAATAATACATTAATAATAACCAGTAATAACACATTTGATTGTGTTTCTATCACTGTTGTCTAGCAGCCCCACCACCATTATTCCTTGCACCAGGTCCTGCTACCAGTAAAGGCCAGATCTAATATAATTTCTTTCTCTTCAGTTTCAGGACCAATTGCAACATGAAACAGTCAATTATGATGCCTGTTGAGAAATTTACCATCCATATTGGCTAAATTAAAACTCCCATTTTTTATGATGTTACCAATTTGTTAGCCTTCCTAAGTTTGGTTAGCATTTCACTGTCGGGCTCTTCGTCCTGTCCAGGTTGATGATAGTATACCCCCCAGCACTATGCTCCTCCTCATCCCACGTGGAATTTCAATCCATAAATTATCCACATTGAATTGTTTCCTACAAAACTTTTATTCTGTTTTAACTCTATGCTAACCTTAACTTATAGTACTACTCCTCCACCAATTTGATCACCCTATCATTTTGACATGATTTGTATCCCAGTATCAGAGTGTTCCATTGATTATCATCCTTCCACCAGGTGTCTGAGATGCCTATTGGAGGTAATTTTATAAAGTCATTAATTTGCAGATTTGGTAGTTTACATGCATCAATGGCCTCTTACAAACTACCATCAAGCGTACACGTATGTTCTTTGGTATGAAGGTGCATGCTTTACCGCTTGGCGTAGCAAAGGACATGATCTGGGTGTAGTTAAACATGTACACACATTGATTATAAAATGTCTTAATTTACGCATCGCCTTGCAAACTTTGTATGCCATCATTGCACCTGATATAGAGGTGTAAATGCCTTCACCTTAATAAAGGTCTGATCTCTTCCACTTACCCTAGTATTTCATCAAGAAAAGTGCCTACTTGTCTTTATAAAACAGGTTTAAGATAGGCACGTTTTCGGTCCTTGTTATAAAATTTCTCTGATGGGAGGTAATTTTATAAAGTCCTCCGTTGTGCATTTGTGGGCATATATGCACATAAATGAGATCTTTGGGCTTAAAAGTATAGTTTGGCATGAAGGTGATCGCTTTGCCAGTAGGGATAGCCAGAAGTGTGGTCTGGGCAGATCATGGGCAGAGTTTGCACGTGCATATACGGATTATAAAATACCGTACTTTATGAGTGTACATGTGTAAACTATACATGAGCGTTTATGCCTGCTCGCGAGCAAGTGTAAGTGATTGCGCCTACATTCAAGATGACATCACTGCCACCTATGCTAGTAGTTTATAAAGACAAGCAGGTATTTACATGTATTTATAAAAAGTACATGTAGGTGCTCCTGTAGATGCCTACCCATTGTACCCTGTTATAAAATCACCCTTCACACATCTAACTCTATATTTACTGCTATGCATTCAAGCTCTTCAGTCTTATTTTTTGATTTCTGACATTTGCACCGAGGTTGGCAGACTGTTGTACTATGTCCCTGAAGCTGTCCTCTGGATACATCTGTCTGCTTTAGCTCCTCTTAGTCTGCTGCTCTAGCTTCCAGAGATCACACTGGCTCTCTATCCTGGAGCTTGTTGCAGTGAGTATACACAAATAACTAGGGCTGCTGATTTTAGGTTTTTATTTATTTATTTATTTTATTTTATTTACATTCTCTTATATACCGCGCTATTCTGCATCAGTGCGGTTTACATTGAACAAACTGAAATTACATTGAACAGGGCATTATAACTTGGAGATAACTATTTTACAGGAAACATGGGCTATGGAGGGTTAAGTGGCTTGCCCAAGACCACAAGGAGCACCTGTGGGACTAGAAACCCCAGTCCTTCCGGCCCAAGGTTGCTGTCCTCTAGTGGGATTTGAACCCCCAACCTTCCGGCCTGAAATACCTTGCCCAAACCACTAGGCCACTCCTCCACTCCTAACCAATAAACACCAAAAGCATATTGCTGATGCAAAAAAAAGGGGGTTTGCTGGAAGAACATAAAAAAAAAGTCCCTGTGTACTATATTACCCTTTCTCTTACTGGTCTGTATCCTCCACTCGTTTTTTTGTTCTTCCTCTGTGCTGATAAAACTTGTGACACAATTGTATGTATTTGATTTGTATCCTCAAAACCCCCTTATTAGCTTAGCTGGCGAATAAACACCTGAATTTAGAATTTCTAAACACTTAAAGAATAGAAGCTATACTTATAACCTCTCACCAGCTCGGCAATAATCATATATGTGACATATACTGTAAAAAAACGTAGGAGATCAATCACACGACAAAGGGGTGGAAGGGGACCATGGACAAAAATGTCCTTTATTAAAATAAAGCCCAACTCGGCCAAGTTTCAGCTGTTATAGCCTTCATCATAGAAACATAAAAACATGACGACAGAAAAAGACCACATGACCTATCAAGTCTGTCCTTCCATATCAACCAGAACAGTCCCCTTTTTTCCTTTAGAGATCCTCTGTGTTTGTCCCATGCTTCTTTGAATTCAGATACTGTCCTCATCTCTACCACCTCCACTGGGAGACTATTCCATAGATCCACCACTCTTTCCATAAAGAAATATTTCTACATATCACTCCTGAATCCATCCCTTTTCACACTCATCCCATGTCCCCTCGTAGTAGATCTTGCTTTCAATTGAAAGAGGCTCTCCTCCTGTACATTTACGCCACGGAGGTATTTCAACATCTCAATCATATCACCTCTACCCTGCCTTTCCTCTAAGGTGTACATATTAAGATCCTTAAGTCTGTCCTCATCTGCTTTATAATGAAGACCACTAACCATTTTGGTAGCCACCCTCTGTACCAACGCCAGCCTGTTTATATCCTTTTGAAGGTGCGGTCTCCAGAATTGCACACAATACTCCAAATGAGGTTGCACCAAAGACTTATACAGGGGCACTATCACCTCCTTTCTTCTGCTGGCCATTCCTCTCCCTATGCATCCAAGAATCCTTCTAGCTTTTGCCGTCATCTTTTCTAACCGTTTAGGTACTTTAAGATCATCAGACACAATCACGCCTAGGTCCCACTCTTCTTTAGTGGACAAAAGATGGATTCTTACAGGCCCATATCGAGCATTCCGCTCCTAGCTAAAATCATCGAAAAAACGGTCCAACAGCAATTAACCCATCACATTGAAAACAACGCGCCCCTTGATTATTGTCAGCATGGATTCAGAGTGTCCCATGGAGTGGATACCCTTCTGACTACATTATTCAACTCCCTTACCATCGGGCTTGATAACATCAGGAAGGGTTTCGCCCTTATCTTTCTGGACATCGCAGCCGCCTTTGACTCGGTGGACCACAAGATACTCCTATCTCGCCTCGCTGAGAAGGGCATCCATGGCAACGCTCTAGCATGGTGCGCCTCATACCTGAGTAACAGATGGCAACATGTCCGCTCCGGCTCCTCATTATCAGACTCTTTCCCACTAGAAAAAGGCATTCCGCAAGGTTCATCCCTCTCAGCCCTATTATTCAATATCTATATGCAGCCCATCTGCAACCTTATTCGGTCCTTTAACATCAACTGCCTAGTATATGCTGATGATGTCCTAATGTTCACCCCAATAGACACAGATCATCCAAACCTCGATCAGCTCTCCTCTTGCTTTAATGCCGTCACAGACTGGCTACACAACCAAATGCTCAGGATAAACCTAAAAAAGACAGAAGTCTTATTCATTGGAAGAGACCAGTCATTCACTCCCCCCTCATCAATCAAGGTGAACAACGCAGAACTCATCGCCAAGACAACGATCAAATACTTAGGAGTAACACTTGATCAGCACCTTGACATGCATGCTCATATAGACAATACCATCAGGACAATCTACCATAAACTACGGACACTACGCCTCATAAAGAACACTCTTGAACCAAATTAATTCAGAACAGTCTTCCAGGCCATAATCATGCCCCACTTCGATTACGCCAATTCCATCCTACTTGGCCTCCCAAAGAGCTCAATAAACCCCTTGCAGCTGGCGATGAACACCGCAGCTAGAACCCTCTACGGAGCATCCCGCGGAGACCATATCACCCCCATTCTGAAGAGCCTTCACTGGCTCCCCGTCCAATACAGGATCACATTTAAGATCCTAACCATGACCTTCAAAGCAATCAACTGTATCACCGCAACTACCCTGACAGATCTGATTCAACTTACTCCAAACAACAGATTAAGAAGAACCACATCCTGCAATACCATCCTCCTTCCAAAAGCCATCACTAAATGCAACGAATCCACTAGAAAGCGTGCCTTTGCCCTGTTTGCCCCTTCATGCTGGAACTCCCTCGCAACAGAAATCCGGTCCATAAACAACCTCCCCCAGTTCAGAAAAGCCCTCAAACAGCACCTATTTATTCAACACTTTGGTAACTCCGACAGCATCACCTAGACAGTATCACATGACCCTATAGCCTATCAATTCAACGCTGCCTAACCAATCCCCAATGATAACTCTCCACCTCATCCAACTATCCCCTTTAGGGCCTGTATCATAAACTCAGATATGATGCAATCCCCTTTTGTATATAATGTACAAAGTTCTCCTGTTATCCTTGTTAAAATCTCCCTATTGCATATTATGTATAAAGTTCACCTGTTATCCATGTTAAATTCCCTGTTCTATGTAAGTTCAATGTACGGCTGTTCCTCATTGTACAAACCTGTTCCTTGTAAACCGCGCTGATGCCGAATAGTGTGGTATAGAAAAGCGTTAAATAAATAAATAAATAAATAAATAAAAAGTACTTCACCCCTTATACTACAGTATATAGCTCCCTTGGATTGCTGCAGCTTAAAAGCATGACCTTGCATTTTTTAACATTAAATCTCAGCTGCCAAATTCTAAACCATTCTTCAAGCTTAGCTAGATCCCTCCTCATGTTATCTACACCTTCCTGGGTGTCTACTCTATTGCAGATTTTGTTATCATCCACAAAAAAGGCAAACCTAACCTGACAGCCCTTCTGCTGTATCACTAACAAAGATGTTAAAAAGAATCAGACCAAGGACAGATTTCTGGGGCACACAACTGGTAACCACCTCCTCCTCAGAGTGAGCTCCATTTACTTGTACTCTTTGTCGCCTCCCACCCAACCAATTTCGAAATCAAGCAGTAACTTTAGGGTCCATCCCTAGGGTGCTCAGTTTGTTTATAAGTCGCCTGTGAGGAAAAGGCTTTACTGAAATCTAAATACACCACATCTAGGGCTCTCCTTCGGTCCAACTCTGGTCACCCAATCAAAGAAATCAATCAGATTTGTCTGAGAAGACCTTCCTCTGGTGAATCCATGCTGCCTCGGATCCTGAAATCCGCTGGACTCCAGAAACCTCACTATTTTCTCTTTCAGCAGCACTTCCAATAATTTCCTCGCCACCGAAGTTAAACTAACCGGCCTGTAGTTTTCAACCACATCCTTACTTCCGCTTTTGTGTAAAGGGACCACATGTGCCTCTCTCCAGTCCTTTGGCACCACTCCCGACTCCAATGAGGCATTGAAAAGGTCAGTCAATGGAGTTGCTTTAACATCCCCAAGTTCTCTCAGTATTCTCTGGTGTATCCCATCCGGTTCCATTGCTTTGCCTACTTTAAGTTTAGCTAATTTCTCATGAACACAGTCTTCTGAAAATTGTTCAACATGCCCCTCGCTTCTTTTTCTGTTTGTGGGTGTTTTCTGATGTCCTGCTCCTGGTTCTTCATCTGTGAACACAGAACAGAAATATTTGTTAAGCAATTCCTCTTTATCCTCTTCAGCTTCTACATATTCCTCCCCTTCACCCTTGAGTCTGATAATGCCACTTTTGCCCTTCCTCTTTTCACTAATATATCTGAAAAATGACTTATCCCCCCATTTTACTGCATTGGCTATTTCCTCCTCTTTTTGACTCTTTACTTTCCTGACTACTTTGCTAACTTCTCAAGTTTTTTCAAATATAGATGCCTGTCTTCCTCTCTCTGTGATCTCTTGTATTTCATGAAGGCCTCCCTCTTTTTCTTCACTTTTTCAGCTACTTCTTTTGAAAACGCATAGCGGTCTCATTTTCCTTTTACCTTTATTTACAATTTTAACATAAAGGTTGGTTGCCCTTAAAATATCCCCTTTCAGTTGTGCCCACTGTTTTTCTACATCCCCAGCTGTTCCCATTCTGCTAACGACTCCCTGAGGTATTGACCCATCTTGGCAAAGTTAGCTTTCCTAAAGTCTAAGACCCTCGCTTTTGAATGGATTTTAACAGCCCTAGTCCTAATACTGAACTACACCATCTGGTGATCACTGGATGCAAAATGATCTCCCACTATAACATCAGAAACACTTTCACCATTGGTAAGCACCAAGTCCACTATGGCCCCTTCACGTGTGGTTTCTGTCACCAGTTGCCTGAATAGTTCTCCCTGTAGAGAGTCCAGGATCTCCTTACTTCTAGATGCTATTGCAGCAGGAATGTGCCAATCAACATCTGGCATATTGAAATCCCCTATCATTAGCACTTCCCCTTTCCTAGCAATGCTGCGTATGTCTTCAATTAACTCTCCGTCCACCTCTTCCTCCAATGCAAATAGATTTCTCTTTCCCTCTGTCTAGTTTAACCCACAGTGCCTCCTCTGTCCCTTTTAAGCTCCTTAGTTCCAAAGCTTTAATATTATTTTTTACATTTAGTGCCACTCCTCCTCCCTTTCTTCCTACCCTGTCTTTTCTGAATAAAGTATAGCCTGGTATAGTTACATCCCAGTCATGGTTTTCTGTGTACCATGTTTCTGTAACTGCCACTAAATCCAAGTCAGCCCCTCCCATTAAAGCTTCAACATCTGGGATCTTATTTCCCATGCTACGGGCATTTATACACACTGCTTTCCCTATGTTGTTCCTTTTACCCATTTCCACAAAGGTATTTAATGTTTCACTTACCTGGGGGTTTTCACTTATCTGGGGGCTTTCTTCACCCATCCCCAGCGAATCTAGTTTAAATTCCAGGGGTCTAAAATATGATACAAACCTATAAATACATTAATTAAATGAATTATAAAAAGGTTTATAACATACTTAAAGGAAGCACTTATAAATAATAACAACAACATACCAGATTTATGATATTGTTAAGTATCTCAGGAGCAAAGGCTCAAAAAAGTGTAAAGCAGTACAAGAAGACAGTAAAACCACATATAAGGCAAAATTAATAATTGAAAAGGCAAAAAATAATCAAGTAAGAACAATGAAACTTCATATGTAAGACGTAAAGGGAGGGGGGAGAGGGGGGAGAAAGGAAAATCCTTAAAAAAGGCAATCCCTTATGAAAAAATCAGACCAATAGATATGCTGACTGTATATGATATAAAGTACTACTCCAAGTACAAACCATTTTATCTTAACAAAGATGAGAATTCATGTATAAAAAAATGAAAATTTATATATAAAAATAACTTGGACTCAATAATAGAGGGATAAAAAAAAGTCACAATATTGTTTATAAAAATGTGTGTTGCTGTTCTCTACAAAAGTCTCTAACACAATAGTGATGAAGAGCATATTTAGAGCAACGTTAACAAGCATATATAAGACTTCATACAATAAGAAATAAAAACATTAAAGACAATATAAGTACTATATTATAGGGCAAGAACTAATTTAAAATGCTAAAGGCTGCGATATATATAGCTATTTAAATCAAAGTGAGAGGACCATAAGGAATAAAAGCAGCAATAGTAAACTAAACACAATAGTAAACTAAACACCTTACCAGCACAAATCAGATCAGTACCAAATTTGAGTCAGTTCAGAAAGTCACTGAAACATTTCCTCTTCCTTAAATATCTCAATGACAGCTCAGAACATAACCTCCAGGTGAATAGCAGGAGTGGCCAAACAGACAGACCATCACAACAGGCCAACTACACAATGTAAATACAAACAGTTCCATATACTATTGCACCACCTTTGTATATAGTTAACTATGATATCTCTTGTCAGATAACACACCTTTGTATATAGTTTCCCCTATTTCCCAAGTTTATATCTCCTGTTAAATGTAATTGACCAGACATATGTAAATTGTCGGATGTTTTTTGTTCAGTGTAAACCGCGCTGATGTCTAATAGTGCGGTATATAAGAATTGTTAATAAATAAATAAATAAATAAATAAAGGACTCTGATCATCACAGTGGACTAATGCAAGAAAGCCAAGGTGTGAAAATTGATGGAAAACTCATCAACAGCCTTCGCTATGCTGACAAGAACACGTTACTGGCTGAAAATGAAGGCAATCTAAAACATCTGCTTATCAAGATCAAGCAGCATAGTCTTAAAATGGGCCTGACAACTGGCAAAATCAATAATTTTCATCCTTGATGGAGAAGAAATAGAAAGAGCAGACAACTTCAACCTGCTTGAATCCATAATCGGTAATGAAACAACAAGCAGTCAAGAAATCCGATGACACTTTGCTCTTGACAGAACAGCTATGAAGGGCCTAGACAAGATTTTCAAGTACAGAGATGTATTTCTGCATACAAAGATTTGATTTGTCCAAGCCATGGTATTTTCAATAACGTCTATGTTGGCTATGAAGAAGCAAGACAATAAAATCAATGCTTTTAAATTATGGTTCTAGCAAAGAATGCTGCATATACTATGGACTGCCCAGAAAACAAATCAATCTGTAGTGGAGGAGTTCAAAATTAAATTTTCTTTGGAGAGTGAAATGACAAGACTTCTACTTTCATATTTTGGACATATTATGCAAACAGAGAGATCATTAGAGAAATACTCGATTGGCAAGATTGAAAGTTGATGCAAAGGAGGAAGACCAGCAATACAATGGATGGATACAACAGCAGCGGCTATGGATGCATTTGGGCTTCAAAAATCCAAGGATGTGGTAAAGTATAGGGAGTGAAGTACTTCTGTCCATGAAAGAAGAGTGGAACTTGGGGGTGATTGATTCTGATGATCTTGAGGTGGCACAACAGGAAGAAAAGGCAATGGTAAAAGCCAGAAGGATGCTTGCATGCATTGGGAGAGGAATATCCAGCAAGAAGAAGGCAGTGATAGTGCCTCTGAATAAGTCTTTGGTGAGACCTCATTTGGAGTATTGTGTGCAATTTTAGAGACCGCACCCTCAAAAGAATATAAACAGGATGGAGTTGGTGCAGAGGGTGGTTACCAAAATGATCAGTGGTCTTCGTCATAAGGCATATGGAGACAAACTTAAAAAGATCTCAATATGTATACTTTGTAAGAAAAGCGGGAGAAGAGCAAATGATAGAGATGCTTAAATACCTCTGTGGCATAAATGCAAAGCAGGAGGCCTCTTTGAATTGAAAGAAAACTCTGCAAAAAGGGGGCATATGATAAAGTTGGCTCTTAAACTTAGAAAAGAGACAGTTAAGGGGAGATATGATAGAGGTCTATAATGAATGGAGTGGAACAGGTAATCATAGATAGGTTGTTTACTCTATCAAATAGTAGAAAGACTAGGGGACATGCAATGAAGCTACAATATAACCAATTTAAGAGCAATAAGAGAAAATATTTTTCACTCAACCCGTAATTAAACTCGAATTTGTTACCAAAAGATGTAGTAAAAGCTGTTAATGTAGCTGGGCTTAAAAAAGGTTTGGACAAGTTTCTGGAGGAAAGGTCCATAAACCATTATTAAAGAGGATCTGGGAAATCCACTGCTTAGCCCAGGAAAAGCAATGTGGAACATATGTACAGTTGTGGTCAATATTATTGGCGCCGTTGCAGTTCAACACCTTTATGTCTAACATCTCCTAAAAAAAGTGTCCAGTGACATGACTTTGGAATACATGCACACATATTTGACACATAAAAAAACCACATTAAGCAAGACCCAATTAAAAAAGGAAATAGTAGAAAATAGTATAAAACAGAGACATTGCCAGGACATGATTATTTAAACAATCCAAAAACCTCCTTTAACAATCCACAATAAAATCCCCATCATAGGTACCAATTTTTTTTTTTTTAGTGCCATCAAATCAGTATTGACTCATAGCGACCCAGCTATCTCGGTTTTCTTGGCAATGTATCACCAGAAGTAGATTGCCAGCCTTTTCTTCTGAAGCAATGGAGGATAAAGTTACTTGCCCAAGGTCACAAGGAGTGCCAGTGGGAATCAAACCCTTGATCTTCTGGGTATTAGGCAGTTGCTTTAACCACTAGGCTACTCCTCCACTCCTAGGCACCAAATTACCATGAGTATATTTTTTGTTGGACCATTTGCCGTGAGAGAAACTCTCCTTTAGCAAACACTCCTTTTATTCTTTATTAAGAGCCAATCACAGCTCAAAAGTATTAAAGATAATAGTAAAAAACTGAGGGGAGCTGCACAATGCAACCCCCCTGGTATACCTTATATACCAGCTGAGGCAACAAAAACACAGATGTCAGGAGCCGCAATCTCAGAGGCAGCACAGCTGTATGAAATAGGCTGAACTCTCCTTCGAAAGCCTTTCAAAGAAAACGCCGCTGCCATCCCACAGGCTCAACAAAACAAAACTGCCATTGCCTGTATCAGCTTGGCCAGTAGTCCACACCATTAAATCATACCTCTGCATAGCACCATGTTTCAAGCCGCTACTCATTTCATGGCCTTTCTTCAGGTGATTCAGGAACAATTCAATTAGATGCTGATGCTCCATTCAGGGGAAATTAGTTTGACATCAAACAGTCCAACGACAGCCAATCAAAAGTCGTAAAACTAATCTTATCCAAGTGAGTTACAAGAGACTCCACCAATCATTTTCAAGATTTAAGCCAAAAGGTGTAACCATGTATAATTTAAAAATCCATTGTTGTTCCAAGCTTTGTAAGCAAGCCCATCGATCGCCCCTCCGTGCATTTATGGGGACAGAATCAATAATCCTCCACTTCAAATCTTGAAAAGAATGTTCTTGAGCAATACAATGGGATACTATTGGTGCTGATAATACCTTAGTATTCAATTGCGATCGATGTTCCTGTAGCCAGGTTTTCATGAGGCAAGATGTCATCCCCACATACTTCAATGAACACAGACAAATAATCATATACACTACAAAAGATGTCAAACATGTGGTTCTATGATGTGTCCTAAAAGAGAGCAAGATCCACCCATTCCACACCAGAAATAGTGAGAGGGCAAAACTCACAACCTCCATACACATAGTGGCCCTTAAGAGCAATTGAATGGTCAGAAGGTAAAAGATGGGAATCCACTGAACCCAGAGTACGCACTACAAAGTCTGCTATATTTCGTCCACGTTGATAAGCAATCATAATAACTACTTGTAAATCTTGTAAATAGATATATGTAATAGTTCAAAATATGTAAATAGTTCGATTGTTATTTAACAAATTTTACCATATTTAGTCCATTCATGTTTAATGTATTTAGCAAAATTGTACCTAGTTAACTAATGTTCCATGTAAAACAGACTTGTAAATCTGTTCATTCTTTGTTCATTGTAAACCGCACCTGATCTGTGGAAGGTAGCGGTATATAAGCAACTGTTAAATAAAATAAATAAATAAAAATAACAGTCCTCTGAAAACAGGCATGAACTCCCAAAACATGCAAATGTTTCCTTATAATTTTTGCAACTTAAACAGTATTGTGCATCTACGGTAAAATTCCTACAATGGACGGGGAATCTTGGCCTGATTCATTATGGAATGAAGGCTGCCACCATTCCGAATGGTTAAACTGGACTCTCTTATATGCTGTGTGAATGTTGGGTAGCCCCGTGCCCATAATCGCTGAGAGAGCGCCCGAGCATGTTTATAAAATTCAGCCAGTGTAATACACAAATGATGGATACTTAAAAATTGTCCCAATGGAAGACCACGACATAGAGCTTGGATGATAACTATGATGCTGAAGCAGTGTATTTCTTTGAACCAATTTTCTATAAAGAGTAGTGTATATCAGCATGCTTGTATACTGTAATGTCCAAAAAAATAATATAATGGTGAAATGTAGGAACAAACTGGATATTAGATTTCAGTGAGTTAATCCATTCAAAAAAACTGGTGCCACTGTTGATTAGTACCAGACCACAGAAAAAATACATCATCCAAAAAGCGTACCCACAAAGATATGTATTGGAAACAAGGAGAAGGATAAATTAAGGACTCCCCATAATGTGCCTTATATAAAGTAGCTATTGACGGTGCCACTGTAGCATCCATAGGAACCCCAAAAATCTGTAAATAATATTGAGACTCATACATAAAATAACTACATTCCAAAACTAACCACAAAAGTGACCAAATGAACTTACTTGGAAGTCGGGTAGGTAAAGACTACCCATATGAAGAAATAATATCAAGTGCTTTCTGCTGTTTTATATTGGTATATAAAGAGGTTGCATCCATAGTTGCCAAAACAACTTGATACGACTGCAATGTAATCTGTTGAATTAAAGAAATAAAATTAAAATAATCCTTTATATAAGACCGAGTTCCAGTAGTCTATGGCTGCAAAAAATAATCACAGAACTGCGACAAAGGTTCCAAAATAGAATTCCGACATGATACTGTGGGGCGTCCCAGAGGAGCATCCAACGATTTATGCATCTTTGGTACCATATACAGAATAGGAGTACTTGGATTTTTATAAAACAAAAATTCAAATTCCTTCTTGGTAATCCAACCATTATCAGCCACATCCTGCAGTTGACAGTGGATATCCTTGGCTAAATCTGCAGTGGAGTCAGCCGGTAAAAGCTTATAATAACGAGTGTCATTGAAATGAGTCCTGATGGCTTCAATGATGGCTATGGAGCAGTAAGAAAAATTAAATCACCATGCCACAAAATGAGAGGGGAAAACCAAGGCAACCACAGCATTGACTGTGAGTGAGGAACAGCTGTAGTAGTAAGCCAGGGGCCCCTTGTAGCTGCTGCAGGGCCCAGGGCAGCTTCTCTGTTTGCCCCCTCCCCCCTAATTCTAGCCCTGACTGTATTAAGTACACATATTGCTTATGGTGTTGAAGATGCTTTTGTAATATTCCTCAGTTCATTTGCAGCATTATTCTTCTGTGCAATCAGCTAGGCGTCCGCTACTGAATACTTTACCGGTGCCCCGCTCTATCAAAGGCTAAGCAGCATACCACATCTACAAGGGCTTTTTCCTTTTATGCCCCCACATTGTGGGATTTATCCGTGTTTCAGAGGAAATTAAAACCTCATTTATTTTTTCAGGCATATGAAATGTAAGATGCAGGGCTTTTTTTGATGAGGTGTGTGGCGGTATGGAATACCAGCACCTTTTTCATTGCCTGCTAAAATTGACCCATGATCCTCATGTATTAATGAACGAGCCCTGTATATGAGTACAGGTGCTTTTTTCCTAGAACAAATGCACTGGTAAGAAGTATTATTTTATTAGGATTTTAATTGTGATTTTGTGTACAATATGGTATATGCTGCTGTTGTATTTAATATTCCTCGCTTTGGACTGTACTGATAGGGCAGGTTATAAATTTGTTAAATAAAATAAAACTATAGTAAAACCAAACAGAAGACACGTAAAAACTACTGTGAAGCCTTTGATAAATCAGTCCTAGGCTCTCCTTCATAACTCACATAAGACTTTTGGCATGAATTAAAGGGAAGCTAGATTTGTTTAGTAAAACAAGAGGAGTAGTAGGCTCCTGGGCTGGAAAAGCTGTGTACTCATGGAGACGTCTAAACAGAACTTCTCTTTGATTGTACTAGTATCAATGAGACCTCATTTAGTATCTCTTTTAAAATTCACCCTGAAGACTGTGGGGGAGGGCGGGAGCGGGATAGAGGGGTGTGAGTAAGCACCAAGGTGTGTTTTCTGTAAACAAGTTACTTATGAATACTGCAAACACAGGAAAGGGGAATTCGTAAAGCTTTAGTTTCAGATTCTAGGAAAGAATCGGACCTTGAAACAAGGTTTGGTCAGTTTCAATGGGTTAGAAGTTAGATCAGTGCTGCACGGGACCCCTCGATGACTAACAGCAGCAGGAGGAGGAGGAGCCAGCCTGGGAGGAAATGCTTGTATTTACGTCTGTTAGGAAAGCACACTTATGCAAATGAAGCTGTCAGACTTGGCCCCTCCCAGCAGCTGCCTTTCTGAGGAAGTTCTTTCTGACACTGCAGACATCCCGTCTTCAAAGCTGGCTGGAAAACAAACCGGGCAGCATTCACTGAAAGGAAAGGGGCCTTGCTGCTGGAGAGTGCTCACCAAGTAGAGAACCCATGATGAAGGAGCACTGCAGCACCTACGGCACCCTTTGCACGGACTCTGCCATGGACAGCCTGCAGCAGCTGAAGCCTGATTACATGTCTGTGTGTTTGTTTGCAGAGGAGTCTTACCAAAAACTAGCAATGGAAACTCTGGAGGAATTAGACTGGTGCTTAGACCAGCTGGAAACCATTCAGACATATCGGTCTGTCAGCGAGATGGCATCCAATAAGGTAAGCCGCCACAGCGCCTTCTCAAATCACAGAATGTCACGTTAATGGAAACTGCCTGTCAAAAAATCGAACACCAATGGGATTTGCTATTATTTTATCGACATATTTAAGCTATTAGAAATGTATCCTCACAGACCATAACTAAAACCAGAAATGCTTGCTTTCATGTGCAGAATAATTATTCAACAGCTAGTTAGCTTCTGTGTGAATATTAATATAGAAAATATTTCTCTGGTATATCTCTAATATTCTCCCAGGATGATTTTACATGTCCATAAAATGAACAATTAAGATATTTTCTATTCCATAAGTTGCCACATTGCTTCTTGAGCTTTAATCAAATACTATGAAAAGTTTGTACATTCTAATAATGCAGGGGGATTCTTTTTCTTACGAACAAAACTGTAGGTTTAAAAATGTATCATGAACACTTTTTTTTATTTAGCGACGTGTTTACTAAACTTTAGTAGCAGTTAGCGCAGGGTTTACCACATGCTAAGTACACTGTATTATTAACGTGGGGCAGCGTGGTCAAAATCCCACCTAACTGCTTACGCAACTGTGAGTGAGTGGGCTAATGGCGGAGAAGGAGTATTGATGACACATCGCAGTTAGTAAGTGGTGAAAATTGTATCTGTGTTAGGTGTGCTTGCTGCTTAGCGCAGTGAGGTGCGTGCTGGTTAGCGCAGTGAGGTGAGTGTCCCTACAGTAACTGCAGTGGGACAAGCCAGGCACGCCCCCATCAATTAGCGTAGATCTACACCACCCCTTGCGCTAATTTTTCTGACTCAATGCATAATAGACTGCCAGATGTTAGTAAACGTGCCCCTTAATGATCAATGGATTCACCTAAACACTCTTTTAGCAAAGCTACAGTAGAACTAACCTATCTCTCTGCAAAAATTAAAGCAAATTAAATTTTCCCCGTAAGTGTGTAGGAAGAAAGTGCCCTCCAATATGTGTATACAATTAATTTTAGTAAAATAAAATTTTCTTCATAATTTGGAATGTGCATCCTGAAAATTGTAGTGCTACCACTGTAGTTTCCGTAAACTGTAATTAGCACCACTGACATCAATAGAGGCTCAGCGGATTGCCATGGCAAAACCACAGGACTATTGTCATCCTGTACTAGTCAGAAATGTACTTCTCCCTATCCCAGGAGATACACCAGCACTCCCCTCCATTGAGTCTACCGAGAACGTTTTATAGTGTCTATCTCTAAGGCCTCAGTGAGACTCAGAAAGCAACCAAGATTGTAGCACCTGAAAAAAAGCAGAAAAGTGACAGTAGAATTTATTTTTTATTAGCTATCTTTGTTTCTCTAAGAGTGTCTTAATATTTGTAATAAAAATAGGGCCTCTATATAGCTGTATCTGGCTTAGCTGGGTGCTTGGCTATTTGTTCGCTTTTTAAAATAAATTATGGGCCCGACATTCAGTGCCGGTGGCTAGTGCTGCCATATCCGGGCCCCAGCATTGAATATCCGGGTTGCCTGGATTGCGATAAAGCCAACAGCGATGTTCAGCCACTGCCCAGTTAGCTTCAGTGGCAAATGTTAGACCAGCCTTGCAGTGCCCGACTTTAGCCACATTGAGATAGCCAGGCCGCGGCTCGGTTATCGCTAGGTGCTGCCCGGAAATGCCTCAGTGCTAACTGATTAGCATCAGCGTATGCAGCGACAGCGCCCCCCCCATGGCTATTCAGTGCACTAACCGTGTCAGTGCTGCTGAATATTCCAGATAAGACAATTAACTTGGTTAGAAGGTCTGCTAACCATGTCACTCCCTTTGAATATCGAGCCCTATGTTTTTTATTGAATTTCAACATTCACTGTTACAGCAATAATGCAATGTGTGCCTTCGAGTCAGTCCTGACTCCTGGCGACCCAGAAGCTCCTGGGTTTTCTTGGGAATGTCACCGGAAGTAGATTGCCAGGCTTTTCTTCAGAGGCAATGGAGGGTTAAGTGACTTGCCCAAGGCCACAAGGAGTGCTAGTGGGAATCGAACCCTGGTTGCTTGGTTTACAGCAATAAAGCCCACTTATAAGCCTTAAAATGTCTCCCCCCCCCCCCAAACTGGTTCCTACTAGTTGCTTGTTTAATATAAGGCCATGTCTTGTTGAAGCCTTCACTTCTGAAGATATCTGTGATAATAAAAATAGGAATTTAATCATAGTGGAATGGCTTGGCTAGAAGGGTCATGAGCAAGGGAGAGGTGTGCTGCTGTTGTATTTATGGGCAGTGGTGGTTGATCTCACAGTATTTCTGTTTCACTTGACAAAACAATATTTGAAAAAAAAAACAAATAATGCTAAAATGCCAAAAATGATAGTGCCATATATAGTTCTCCTTATGGCAAAATAATTTTATATAAAGGAGTAACACATCTTGAACTTTTATAAGAGTATTGGTGATATCAGTTATTTATGTGAAGGGTAATTGTGTAAGAGAACGCTTATGTCAAAACTAGAAAATGTGCCAATTTTAAATCTATTGTATAAAGGCATCAATGTGATTTTATAAACTAGGCATCTAGAACCAGCAGCTGTAGCAAATAAATACCCTTGCAGAAATGTACACCTACTCCTACAAAGTGTGAATGTGTGTGTGTGTGCGTGCTCGACGTGCGTACATGCCTACGATATAAAATACTTGCATCCGTCACAACTCCAGCTCTGCCACTGGGAATACTTATACAGTACGTGGCATGCATATTTACATGTGCAGATTCAGCTGGGCAGGTTTATAAGTGCCCCTTTGGTGCATGTAAAACATGGTTTGCATGCAGGAAATATTTTATAAAATTATGCCCTAAAAGTGCAGTTTTCAGGTCATTTAGACAGACAAATGGTGGCCATCTGAAAAGCGCTCTCCCCTTGATGCGTCTGAAAATGTGGATGGTGCTCTGTAATGCATGTAGTTTTGACCTCATTGAGAGGGGACATCCCCGGGAGCGTGTTTGGGGTGACAATGGAAAACAGCATGCGCAAATTGCCTTTTCAAATCTACACGCGTTATTTTCCATGAAGCAGTCACCTGCATTTAAAAGAGATGCAAAGGTCTGCAGATACTCCTAGCAAAGGTATGCACCTACTGTCTCTTTTAAACTTAAAGCAAAATCAGCATGTAAAAAATACTCAAGGACTTAGTCACAGTGCAAATGAGAAGTGTAGAAGTCCACCTAGAAGGGATCTCTAAATGTTCTAAAGTAAAGCCATGTATGGAAAAGTTTCCGTCAGGTATACCTCAACATTAATTCCTTAATAGCAAATCAGACAGATGTTTTGAAAACAGGATGCTTTGGCTATACGGTATAGAGGAGGGACGGAAAGAAAAACAGTATAAAAAGGAAGAAGACAAATAGACTCGGTATGATCCACAGCACAATAACGCTATAAACAGTGACCTACCTTCCTGACCTCTACTATTGCTAAGTTCCTGGCCCTGTGTCACCCCAGCCAAACTACGTCATTTCTGAATGATAGTAGGCCTGGCACAGCTGTCAAAAATGTGACTCAGATTTCCTGTCTCCATCCTGACTTACTTAGAAAATACAGAGTTGCAACAACAGGGATGACGCGAGAGAAAGAGAAGGAGAGAAAGGAAAAAGAGATTACTGTAGTCAGAGAGAGTGAGTGCTAAAGACAAAGAAGGACAAAGAAACCATTTTTTTCCAGAATCATTGCTTCAAAATGTACTAAAACAGTCAGCCAACTTTTTTCTGGGGAAAATCCATGTAATGATTACCATTTTTATATAGCGCTGATAGTGTATTTAATATGAGGGTAGTTGGTAAGTTCTCTGTTAATTATTGTATCTTTTTTTTATAGACTGACTTTTAGATCATTAAGGCTTCATTTTCTCTTGTTTTCTCATTCAAGTGGTGGGAACTACTGTGAAACAGATCATTTGAATTGTCCATGTCTTTGCCCTACCAAATTTCAACCTGCCACCAAGATTTGTGAGTCGCCTTAGGGCCATGGGAAGAAAAGGGGGCCCCCTGCAGCACTTACTAATGTCCATTGGTACGTGTTAAGCTTTAGTAAACATGGCCTTAATGTTCTGTCTTGCTAAAACACATACTGTAGAGGCCAATTCCAAGTTGTGCGTGACCGGGCCGTCCGGATATCCAGACTTTCGGACGGCCCAGGGATGCACCCGATTCTGCTCCTGCAGGGGTTAGACATCACCGTGGGAGCAGAATTGCGGCATAGAAGCTAGACATCTGGGATGTGCCCCGATTCAGGCACCCCGGACGTCTAGCCAACTACCTGGCTAGCTCAGACAGGCTCCTAAATGGAACCGCAGTGCCATGGCACCGTGGCTCCATTCATGAGCTGTGATCCCCAGCCAACGAAAATAAACCTCTTTCCCCGCAGTCCAAACCCCAATCTGGCCTTCCATGGCCAGGGTCAGGCTGTGGGGAACCCCCTCACCTCTTTGCTGTCGTCTTGTTCCGTGGTCCCCCCCTGATGTCCAGGGGGACATTTTCCACCTCTGAGGTGGAATAAGTCTCCCATCTACAGGGCCGGACCCGCTAAACGAGGATCAAAATGGCCCCCAAAGGCTTTTATGAGGGAAGAGACTCCTGGTCTCTCAGATAATGGCAGATTGTCACAGTTCTTTAAGTAATAACGTAGTGTTCATTGGCACATGGCTTGATGATTTCTTAAGCATTTTGGGGCCAGTAATCAAATTGCCTTTGTTGATGCAAACCCCTTATTCATGTTCTGGAATGACCCCCAGACTGTTTTCCTAAAAGTAAACTAGTAAAAAAAGTGTACGTTCATGTGGAAATTTTGAGTGTTCATCAAATCAGTGCAGCAAACCTTTCTTAAAAGAAAATGAGCAGAGATAGCCCAAATCTGCTTCAGATCTACCAGTAGATAACTTGGACTCAAGGAATCCACTTCAGATTTCGGCAGATCCACTTCAATTTTTCACCCGAGCCAGTAAAAAAAACAAATCTGAGGAACGTCTCCAGTAGATCTGGAGAAGATCCAAAACTTCTCTCAAACTTGAGCCAGAAACATAGAAACATAGAAACATGACGACAGAAAAAGACCACATGGCCTATCTAGTCTGTCCTTCCATAACAACTACAACAGTCCACTTTTTGCCTTTAGAGATCCTCTGTGTTGGTCCCATGCTTTCTTGAATTCAGTTACTGTCCTCATCTCTACCACCTCCACTGGGAGACTATTCCATGGATCCACTACTCTTTCCGTAAAGAAATATTTCCGCATATCACTCCTGAATCTATCTCCCTTCACCCTCATCCCATGTCCCCTCGTAGCAGAACTTGCTTTCAATTGAAAGAGGCTCTCTCCCTGAACATTTATGCCACGGAGGTATTTAAACATCTCAATCATATCACCTCTATCCCGCCTTTCCTCTAAGGTGTACATATTAAGATCCTTAAGTCTGTCCTCATATGCTTTATAATGAAGCCCATTAATCATTTTGGTAGCAACCCTCTGCACCGACTCCATCCTGTTCACATCCTTTTGAAGGTGCGGTCTCCAGAATTGCACACCATACTCCAAATGAGGTCGCACCAAAGACTTATACAGAGGCATTATCACCTCCTTTTTTCTGCTAGCCATTCCTCTCCGTATGCACCCAAGCATCCTTCTAGCTTTTGCTGTCGCCTTTTCCACCTGTTTAGCTACTTTAAGATCATCAGACACAACCACGCCTAGGTCCCGCTCTTCTTTAGTGGACAAAAGTACTTCACCTCCTATACTGTATTGCTCCCTTGGATTGCTGCAGCCCAAATGCATGACCTTACATTTTTTAACATTAAATCCCAGCTGCCAAATTCTAGACCATTCTTCAAGCTTAGCTAGATCCCTCCTCATGTTATCTACCCCTTCCTGGGTGTCTACTCTATTGCAGATTTTGGTATCATCCGCAAAGAGGCAAACCTTACCCGACAGCCCTTCCGCTATATCACTAACAAAGATGTTAAAAAGAATTGGACCAAGGACAGATCCCTGGGGCACACCACTGGTAACATCCTTCTCCTCAGAGTGAGCTCCATTTACTTGTACTCTTTGTCGCCTCCCACCCAACCAATTTCTAACCCAAGCAGTAACTTTAGGGTCCATCCCTAGGGTGCTCAGTTTATTTATAAGTCGCCTTTGAGGAACAGTGTCAAAGGCTTTACGGAAATCTAAATACACCACATCTAGAGCTCTCCCTCGGTCCAACTCCCTGGTCACCCAGTCAAAAAAAATCAATCAGATTTGTCTGACAAGACCTGCCTCTGGTGAATCCATGCTGCCTCGGATCCTGTAATCCGCTGGATGATATTGTTTAAATTGTTTACTCATCTTAAGTGGAGAGTGCATGTAAGATGTATATAAAGCCCTGTTTAAAACAAAAAAAATTGGGGGTCAATATTTAACAGGGGTCAGTGTTTCATTTTTTAAACACCAGATGCCACGTTAAATAAAATTCATCTATTCAGTGCTGGTATTGGGATAGCGGCCAGCTGAATATCTGCATTCAGCGCCGACAACTAGCACGTTCTGGAGAGCGATGATATTCAGCCCACTATCTGGCTAGCTACTGCTATCTGTCCTAACTTTTACCTGGATAGTTACCTACTTAGCCGATGAATATTGCTACTAACCAGATAATCTAGAACTCCATCCAAGCTGCTGCTAACACAACCTGGATAGTGCTGAGGCAATCAGAGGAACTAAGCAACACTATACAGATAGTGCCGCTGAATATCTCACTGGCTGGTACTTTTCTGATTAGCCAGTGCTGTGCTTTGGAATATCAGCCCCTTGGAATGAATTTTTACTACAACGGCACCTAGCTCAAAAGTAACCATTAACCTAAGAAAAAAACAGTCAGTTGAGGTATAGGCATCATAGACATAGGGACCCCTTTACTAAAGGTTAACACATGTTAATGAAGTCAGCACGCGTTAAGTGCCGCTGCACCCATAGAAATAAAGGGCTGTGGGCGTTCAATGCACATTAGCCTCATTGAGACATGTTAAAACCTTTATTAAAGGGTCCCATAGTATTTGGCTCCTGTTTGAAATATGAACATTAACACTGCTAGCTGAATGCCCTTAAAACTCCATCTACGCAACTCAGAGCTGGAAGTTAAAAAAGAAATCAAATATTTAGGAATCATCCTAGATCAATCCCTTTCCATGGTCCCCCACATTAAAGCTACCGCAAAGATTATATACCTCAAACTAAAAATACTACAGTACTCCGACCCTTACTAGACAGCCAAGACTTTAGATCAGTCCTTCAAGCACTGATAACACCCCCACCTTGACTACTGCAACAGTATTCTGTATGGCCTACCCAAGAACACCATCCATCAACTCCAGTTAGCTCAAAACCTAGCCGCACGCATTATACACAAAGCTCGCTACTCGGACCACATCACGCCGCTCCTCCAGTCCCGCCACTGGCTGCCCATTGCTACAAGGGCCAAATTTAAATACCTCATAATTACCTTCAAATTGAATAATAAAATTGCACCATCCTTCCTCCTTAGCCTACCCAATAACTCAAGAACCAGGAGGGTCTGCTCCCAGAATACACTAGCAATCCCAACCCATATCCGCAATGCCAACAAAACCAGTAGCAATAGAGCCTTCACTTACGTTGCCCCTTCTATTTGCAACTCATTACCCGACAACCTAAGAGCCATCAAAGACCTCCAAACTTTCCGGAAAGAGCTCAAAACCCACCTATTAGTACTATGGACCCTCTACCAATAGCATTCTGCCCCAAACATCCCACCCCCTTTGACAGCCACTGCTCCTCCATCCCCTCCCTTTTATGCGCCAACACATATGCTATACAATTTCTGCTTATTGTACATAGTTATGCAAATTGTTAATCTGTACAACCACGTTTAGTCCTGTAAATAAATTTTCCAGTGTTGTAATGTAAAGTTCCAGTTATGTTACTACTACTACTACTACTGAGCATTTGTATAGCGCTACAAGTCATATGCAGCGCTGCACAGACAGGTAAGAGACAGTCCCTGCCCATCATGTTCTCTGTAAACCGCCACTGATCTTTGGATGTGGCGATATATAAGTTCTAATAAATAAATATAACTTTCTTTAAAAGCCATAAGCCATTCCCATGAATGTCTGCACTTCCAGCAGGAGCACATAGTCGACTGTGAACTAGCCATCTGGAAGGTAAACAAAAGTAAAGCAAAAATTAAATAAATTAATATTCTCTCCAATTTACTTGTTTCACAATTAGGCACACATAAAGATAAGCAACATTTTTTAAAATTTTATTTTGTGAATATGTCCATGAATATTATGCTTAATTTGTATGTTGCTGAAAATATTCACCATAACCTTTAAATTTCCTTAATCAGTCTTCAAGGCAAAATAAAAGTGCTTCCCATGTGAACATGTTCCCAGATTTCTGGCTAGTTGTGTAGAGGAGATGGGCCCCAGCAAACCTGGGTGAAAAGGGTCCTCCATACAGAAAAACTGTGTTCCTCCCCTTGTAAAACTGCTTTCTCTCTCTGTCCTAGATTTGCCCTGCCCTCCTTCTACATTCCCTCCCCATTATCATCTCCTTTTGTCATATTTCCTCATCTTCCTCCTCTTCTGTGGCTTCTCTGACGTCATTCTGTTTTCTGAGGTGGCACCATCTCGTTATCTACTGTGGGTTTACCGGAGGAGGAGAGGCTACGAGAGGAGTTTGAAGCAGAAGCCAGCTCACTGCACCATGCACAATTAACTGACTGTCACTGGCACTGAGCTAAGTCTGTAGGAGCAGTAACTTTCCTGGGCAGGAAGAGTAGAGGTTAGTCAGGACTGAGCAACAGGGATTCCAGCTTTGCCCCTCCCATCCTGCATTGAAGTACATGTGGGCTTCTCCTCTGCCCACTATGTCTAGCCGCAAAACCAAAACACAGGGTTCTCGTAGTAAATGAAATCTTTGTAGTTTGTGATATCTTTTTAACGGTCAGCAAAAGAAAAGGAAACCTCCGTATATGTGGCGGTAGGGCCATGAGAAGGAAGTGTTTATATTTAATCGGAATAGCCACAATAAAGGTTATTAGAAGAAGTCCAGCAGAAATTGGAATTAGCAGGTGCAAATCTTGGAGATAAGGTGATGTCTTATCAAAGCCGACATCAAGAGATAGAGAATCCATAATGAGTAATTTAATTTTCTTATTTTTCTGCAGAAATCACACTTAAAATAACACTGCCATTCTGGACGTGTATTTTTGCCTGCCATGTATAGAAAGCTTTTCTTGTCTTTTTGTTTATCTTTTTAAGATTTATGAACCACGTTTGTGGACATTAACCCAAGGTGGTGTACAACAGATGCAACCTGACCTAGACAACTTTCATGGTAGTAACAGCTTGACAATAGTAAAATGGCGAAATGCCAGCATCATACACAATTAGAACAGTGAGGTTAACTTTGAAATAGGCAAATTAAGTCATAGCAATAGCAATAATATGGTACAGTGAACATATGCATTAAAACTGCAAAACAGAACAAAACTAATGCAATGTAGCACAATATAAATGAAAGACTTTCTGTGTGTCTGTATGCTTTTTTCTTTTGCGATTGCAATTGGCAGGAACTTGCCTACAGGTACATGCACAGATTGTGGATGAAGGTTATGCTCATGATCAAGAATTCCAGATATTATGCCCATTTCTAAAAGAGGCATTTCACATTCTTTCCTGGGGTAGGGAGGGCGGAGAGCCGGAGCTTTTCTCCTGTTCCTTTAAGCTTCCAACTCAGTGGGAACCAGCCCTGGGAGCTGGTGCCGTGAGTTTTCCTTTGCAACAATCTGAGGATTTGTTCCTTATTTTATATCAGCTGGAAAAGCCCAATTATCATAGTGACAGTCCTAGAATCCCACAGTCCAGCTGGCCTGGTCACTAGGGGGTAATTTTATAAGGGGTGCCTAAAATGTCTGCGCATGTTTACACACGTAAATCATAGTATTTTAGTGGTTTATACACATAAAGGATCACTTACACACATAATGTAGTTGGTTGCTATTCTAAAAGTGTATTTTCACTGTGGATGAGCACAGGGTAGAGTTTGGGCAGAATTCAAGTTACGCACAGGTTATCAAATGCTGTAACTTATACGCATAAACATTCTTGTAAAATCTATTTATACCAGCCCTGGGACTCACTTAAGTGCTTGTGCTTTTTTCACCGCTTGTGCCTCTGTTTTATATAGTATGCGTTTTCTGTACTTTATAAAATGTGCATGCTAAAATGCTCATATCTGAGCAACTCTTATAAATATTACCTTTCGCGTGTCACCATTGCATAATGACTGATGCCCCCACCAAGAGTTCTTAATACTGCCACCTCAGCAAAAGACGTGACCTAAGTATCAAACCTATGTCCTATGCCTGGCAGGGGGGCACTGTTGCCACTAAGTCATAAGACCAGTCCCCCAGACTGGTATTTCCCTCTAGGCACACTGGGTTGAAGGAGGTGACCTCCCTTCTTCTGTCCCAGCATTGCTTTTTGAGTGGCTCTGCTCTGTCGGACCTGCCCCAGAATTAGGACTTAAAAAATAATTGTTGCCGGCCTCCCCTATGGCTTCTCCTGTGCCTTTAAGGGGACAAGTGCAATAGGATGCCATCAGCACTCATGAAAGCACCTCTTCAGAGGGAGAAACATCCTCAGAGGGAAATAGCTCCTACTCCTGTAAATTCAGCCTGATGCCACCCCCTCCCCCACACATCCACACAGACCGTATGTTCCATTGTGCTGCTCACAAGTCAGACAGACCAGGCAGCACTTAAGATAAATGCTTTCTACAACATGAAGGACTGCGGTGTGCACCCAGCCAAAATAAAGCACTTAAATTCATTGTTTAAAGCGTCTTATCCTTAAGCAAGATAAGCAGAACCTAGGACTGCCAAGTGGCTCCAGATGTGCCCGTCAGGCTTGATCCAGTCCTGCGTTTACCCCATTGCACGCAGGGACTTTTAGTTTTGATATCTCTATTGCACGCCATAAGAAAAGCAAAACTACAAGTCCCTGCATGCAACGGGGTAATCCCAGGACTGGATCAAGCCTGTCGGGCTCATCTGGAGTCAGTTGGCAACCCTAGTAGAGCCATGCCTTTAATTTCAGGAGATACACAGTAAGCCAAAGAACACAGTAGAGAGGTGGCAGAAATGTAA
Organism: Ichthyophis bannanicus; assembly: GCA_033557465.1. Taxonomy (NCBI): domain Eukaryota; kingdom Metazoa; phylum Chordata; class Amphibia; order Gymnophiona; family Ichthyophiidae; genus Ichthyophis; species Ichthyophis bannanicus. The sequence continues at coordinate 240,853,506 of CM066040.1, read as the reverse complement.
ACACAGAAGGGTTAGCAGCTTGGGGCAATTTGTCAGATTCTGTCTGGCCCTGTGACAAAAGGCTATGTGCCTGTCTGCACTGCTTCTGAATCAGAAGTGCGATGCTGCCAGCGGCAAGTTTTGTCCACTTCTACACGGTATTTCCTTTAACTGGTGCCAGACTGTTCGGTCTTTTCTTCATCACTGTAACTTCCTTTGTTTGCTATACCTCTGAAGAGCAGAGACCCTCGCAAAGAAAGGCTTGTTGAATTATTCAGCAGTTGGCAAGACAAAGAAACCTCTCGTCCTTTTGTCTTCCAAGTGGCGATGAAGCCTGTAACTCCGCACATCAGTTCCTGATTAGTATTTTCGGTGCTCCTTGCTAACCATCTTTTTTAACTTGCAAGCCTTGTTATTGCAAGAAAGATTCTGAAAATGTTAAGCACATGGTAAAATTCAGCCGCTCCCACAATCCAATCTGATGCCTTCAGCTGTCATGGGAAGAAGGGTTTCGTAATTCACTGGACATCTCTTTTTTGGGGGAATACCCCAAATTTTATACAGTAATTTTTGAAAGTATTTTTTTGCATAGATATGTCTATATGCACACACGAAACGTCTCGCATAAAATTACTCCATATGTAAGACTATGCGCAGAATTAAATTAATTAATTTAGCTATGAACCGTTAACAGAGGTGGAAGACACAAGCAATGTTTTTAGCATTCAGACCTTTATTGCATTAACGAATTCTGTTGATATTAAGCAAATAAGCACAAAGTATGTAAAGACTTTTAAAAGATGATTTTCAGCAGGTTTTACCTGTATGCATAGGTATTTACAGTACCCGAGCAGATTGCCATTGTTTAAAACTGTGCCCATTGGGGTAGCTGACGCTCCAGGCTTTCACAGCACATACCCTTTTAGCCTGATTACAACGAGGTGTTCCTAGGGGGCTGGGTGGGCCGGGGAGGGAAACAAGGCACATAGATATGCTGTTCAAAATACATGGGCGGTTTTACTACTGTAGGCTGGTGGGAGAAATAGGAAGTGCACTTTTTATATGCATAACTTGTAGGCACTTTTCAGAGGGAACCTGTTGTCTTTGAAAATTATTGACAAGCCCTGTGAACTTTGCAACAACACAGGCTATGGAAAACTGCTCCGAAAATGTACAAGGTGGTTTGTAACAATTCATAACCAGCTGTGGAAAAAGTATACTGGCATAAAATGGGCCCTGTGACAGATAGCATGTGCCAAGCATTAGTGGATGCAAGACTGAGTTTGCCCTGCTGAATATGAGGCTTATTTGGGCAGAGAGCTCCTACAGAAGTTTCCACGCTGACTCTTGCGATGGATAACAAAATATGCACAAGCTAGCTCATACAAAAATAATTATATAATAAAATATTATTGAATTGCCCTATTATAGTCATCTAGGAGCACACTATGGGCTTAACAGTCAGAATAAAATAAGGCCATTCCTAAAAGTATGAACGGTGTGAGCCAATGCGGACTTGTAGAGTAGGTGTGCTCAGGGGAGGAGTTTCGGTGGAGCATGATCGGAGTTGCAATCTACCTGCATATTTTATTTAAAATGCACCTCTGCGCACACAGGATGTAGTAACATTTGTGCCTGCTTGAGGGAAAGCATAATGTCCCCCATCTTTAATCCAGGTGCCATTTCTGCAGGATTATATAAAGTAACATAGGTGCCTTCTTCACTTTCCAAACCTAGATGTCCTGTTACAAAATTACCCTCGTTAAGGCTTTCCATTTCCTTCAAACTGTGAAGCAAGCTGATCTATAGCAACAGTAAACGTGCTCTTTTTGCATGGGGAAAATCCACAGCTACCTAAATTAAAAGAGGCATACAACATAACCCTAGTAGCAGTACTTAAAATGCTTTAGTTTTGTTAGAGTTCTCTAAGTATACTGTGTGTTGGTAGGTTTTGTGAAATGAATACTTGCATTCTCGCTCCCTTTCCCCCTGATGGTAGCTAGCGGTAGGATTTGGGATAGGCAAGAAGATGCCAAAATAGAAAGAAATTATTTTTGCTAAGATTGATTGCTTTTGAAGAAAGGAGCGGTGGTTGTGATGCAGGCAAGGGCGCGGACTGTCTGCAGCTCTTTCTTAGAGCTCACTGGGATGTCTGTGTACGTGCATTACTATGCAGCTTGCAGTAGGTTTGACGTCATGAGCTACCCACAGCAACCACAAAAACACAGTTGCACATGAACCACCAAAGTGCTTTGAATTAGGACTCTGTAAACTCATGCACATATGGTGGTTGCTTAGTCTCTCAGTCGCTCCGTTTGTCTTGCTTGTTTTAAGGAGTGCATGGTTCATAATAGTCATCTGTGTATATTGTTTCCTTTTTGAGGACAAAAAGATTGAACTAAAAGAAAAAGAAAGTAATGCACGGTCAAGAGATGGATCTCTCTGATTGCAATGGAGATGTTTATGTTCTATACATGTCTGCTTTCCCCTCTAATATCGTTAAAGAGAAGGAATTCTTGTATGGAACTCTCCTGATTGATTACTGTAGAGTGCAAAAGATAGACCTCATGTTATTTTCAAGCTGCCCTCCAAGGCCATAGGAGAAGGCAGCAGAATGTATTTTTGTTTGTTTCAATAGAGCAAAAGTAACCGTCTCTAAGCACTATGAGGTTGATATTCAGAACAGTTAACTAGTTGGCCAACAGGAGGCTGACCGGCTAAGGTTGCCGACCACAATATTCAGCAGCACCATGCGGTTCATGCAGGGCAGTCCAGGGACAGAGCAAGGGCGATGTTGGTACTATCTCGATAAGTGCCGACATTTATCTGGTTCGCAGATTTTCAGTTGGCACCTATGGGGACAACTTCTGCTGCATAAAATGCCGGCCTAACTTGCAATCTGCTTAAGTGTCAACAGAAAATCCATGTCCAGATAGCACTGTTCAGCCCCTAGCTTGATATACTGCTGCTGACAATCCCACCAATATTTAAGCGCCATGGCTAAGCGCCGTGCTGTTTGAATATCATCCTGTTTGAATAGTTGCCCCTGCATCTGTAACCCAGCAGTGTACTCATCTACCTTTTCCATTTATGACAAAGATTGAAAGCACATTCTGCCTTCTTTCTATTTGTCTTTTTAAACTGGGGGAGGTGGGGGGGAGGGGGGGCTGGAGGCAAGAGGATTGATTGTCATTTTCTTTTTCTTGATCGTTTCATCTGCATTTCACTGTCACCTTAACTATGGCTTGTTCTGTCTGTAGTGACTTTCGATTGGAAACATAGTAACTTGGCAACTAGTAACTCTGGTAACCCGGAGGCCCTCCTCGCCTCCATCACCAGTCTTAGCATCCCACCATAATATTCCCCCACAAATTCACAAACAACTGTAGTTGGTACAAACATTTGGTCGCAGCTTTATTTACACCTGTAACAACCGGCCCAACACGGGCCTGAATATACAGCCATCCAACATAACCCAGCCCCCACACCCCATTGCCGGAGGATGCCCCCCCACCCGCCATCGTAGTAGCAAGGCGGAGCATCCTCCTCCCCCCCAAACCCCTCCGCCTGCCTCGCCCTATTAGTAGCAAAGGCCGGCTCCCACCCCCCCGCTACCGGGCCGAGACCCCCAACCGGGCTGTCTCGCCCCAACCCCGAGGAGCACTTCGCCCCCACTGCTCGTAAACCAGTTCAAGCCCGCGCCGCTCCTGCGAGCGCTGGCTCTGTCCCCCCGCCCCGCCAGCTGCAACATTTCGAAACCACCTCCATAATGGGTGGGAGGGCGGGAACGCGTCCGATTCCCGAGGAGCCGCGGCAGAAGGAGACGGCCACGCGGCTCCTCGCAGACACTGCACCGCCCCCCCTCTTCAGCCCGCGGCCAATGAAATCGCTCCGACATCATGACGGAGCGATTTCGAATGCCGCGAGCATGGCCTCCTCTCACTCACCCCCCCCCCCCGCCCCCCCGTCACATGCTGGAGGCCGAGGCCGGGCCCGGGCCCAGGTTACTGACGGCCGCGGGACCCGGCCCGCGGCCTCGAGCATTAACTCTGGTAACCCGGAGGCCCTCCTCGCCTCCATCACCAGTCTTAGCATCCCACCATAATATTCCCCCACAAATTCACAAACAACTGTAGTTGGTACAAACATTTGGTCGCAGCTTTATTTACACCTGTAACAACCGGCCCAACACGGGCCTGAATATACAGCCATCCAACATAACCCAGCCCCCACACCCCATTGCCGGAGGATGCCCCCCCACCCGCCATCGTAGTAGCAAGGCGGAGCATCCTCCTCCCCCCACACCCCCTCCGCCTGCCTCGCCCTATTAGTAGCAAAGGCCGGCTCCCACCCCCCCGCTACCGGGCCGAGACCCCCAACCGGGCTGTCTCGCCCCAACCCCGAGGAGCACTTCGCCCCCACTGCTCGTAAACCAGTTCAAGCCCGCGCCGCTCCTGCGAGCGCTGGCTCTGTACCCCGCCACCGGTGCGAGGTATTCACTATCCTCGCACCGCCCCCCCCATAAAGCTGCGACCAATCAATTCCAGTGCTTCCTGCCCATCATTAAGCCATAAGTCCTGTCCAACCGGGGACAAGTGAACTACAGTCCAGCACACAGGGGGTCCGCCCCAGGACGCCGGACCTGCCCCCCCCCATCCGGCCTGCTGCAACCAACAGCCAAGCCCTGTCGATCTGCGCTAGCCCTCTCAACCACCGTCGCTGAGGCAGGCAGGCCGACCGCGTGATGAAGTCCGACCAGACGATGGCACGTCTGGCCACTGTGGCCACTGCTCCTGCAGCACACCAAGGCCCCCTGCACCGCTCGAATGAGCTGCCGGCACGTCCCACCGGAGAGATCGTGCCCACCCAGATGTTTCCAAAAACAAATCCCACGGGCCGCTGTCGCCGCTCCGCACGCTCCCGAATCCCTGGAAGGAGCTGCCGCTGACGCTTGTCCCACTCGCCCAGCCAAACCGACTGGGAATAGCCGGACACCACGCCCAGGTGCGGACCCAGCGGTCGATTCCAGGCTCTGCGCTCCGCCCAGATGATCGGCGGGCCCGTGCCTTACCCCCTGTAGACCCCCCCCGCAGTACACCTGAAAAAGGAAACACAGCATTAGCACCCCCCCACCACCACCCCACCCCCCCACACAACTTGTCCATGCCCCTGTAGGCCCCCCCTGCTGTACACCGGAAAAGAAACACAGCATTAGCACCCCCCCCCACCCCCCCCAGCGGCCCAAATCACAACTGGTCCAGGCGCACTTAGCCTGCGTCGGCCCCCGGATCGCCAACACCCGGTCCGAGAACCCACCTCAACCCCCGACCAGCTGCAGCCGCGCCCGTCGCCGCCCCTGTCCGGAAAGAAGGGAGACGCATACTCTCGTCCATCCAAGCCCAGCCGCCGCCAGGCCAGGCGGAGCACCACCGAGAATGGAAACTGGAGAACCACACCAGTCCGGGTGACAGAAGAAACCTCCAGCCAGAACCGGTCGCTGACGCCCATGAGACGCCAAGTTCCGCGCCGGACGGGATCCCAGACCCGGTATTGCCCACCGCAGCACACACCGCCCCCGGCCCCAACGGGTCGGTCTTCGCATGGGACACAAATATCCGCACTCGTGCCTCCCGTAGGCCTCATGAATCACGGGACGGCGCCAATCCGGGACCATTGGCCGCGCTCGCGCCCACCCAGCCAATAGCCGCCTCACCACATAAGGGCACCCGGACTGCCCCAGCCCGCCGCCCTGCCGAAACAAGGAGGAACCGGCCACCGCCGCCTGCACCACCGACCGGGACCGCCAGACTCTCTGGCCCACGCTATCAAGGAAAAAACCGCCGGAACATCCCCCACTCCACCGCCTCTCCAGCCCATTCCCCACAGGACCGCAACAAGAAGATCCTTGCACACGATACAGCTCGACAGCAATAGCATACTGATCACCCCGCACCGAGCGAGCCCGAGCCGGAATAATGAGACGAAGACGGGCCAGCACAAACAGACACATCAACGCCGCCACCCGCGGGCACTTGGACGGATGCCGATGGATGACTTGCACCACCGCGGCGGCGTCGCACCAGAAAACCACCCGCCGGACCCGCACTGTTTAGGCCATACCCAGAAGACCACCATAATGGGGAACAATGCCAGGAACGCCACGGTCCGCGTCAACCCCTGCGCCGTCCAGGATGCCGGCCACGGCGCCGCCCCCGTAAACCCGGGCAGTACCATCACATACCCCACCTACCGGCCGCCGCCGACAACAATTCCAAGTCACGGTGGGATAATACCACAGGCCGCAACACCGCGCAGCCCATATACCCCCCAAAAAGCATCCCACCCCCGCCAGTAGGCGCGCATCCCCAACGTCACCCGGATACAATGATGCCCCTAGCACACACTGGCCGTCGCGAAGGATAGCCGCCACGCCAACGGCCTCCCCTTGGCAAGGACTCGACCAGCAAAATTCGAGTGGCCGACCAGCCTCCGAAGATCGTAGCGTCACCTTCGAGGTGGAGCCGACCTCGCCCAACAACCGCCGCCGCCGCTCTACTCCACTGAGGCGATCTCGATCCCCAAGAACGAACGACATGTCACCGGCCCCACTGTCTTCCCACTGCCAAAGGGAGGCCCACTCCTCTGCTAGGCCCCAGGAAACGCCCCAGGAAGGAGCCGCCAGCTGCGGACCGCGCGGGCCCCACGAACAACAGTGTCGAGATACCGCACGGTACCCGGCCCCCCGACCCCCGCACCAATATCCAGTGCAAAACGAGCCGATGGCCGCGAAGTAAACACGGGAGATCGCCCCAACCCTTAGCAATAATACCGAGCCCAAAACGAACTCCCCAGCCAGAGGGAGGCAGGAGGTTGAACCGGCCAAGGCCGAGCGGCGAATCCAATGCCCGACTCCGCCAGCCAAGCCCATTCCTACATTGGCGCACCAGCTCCTAGGCCGCAGCGGAGGAGGAATAGCGCACTGAGCACAGTTCCCGCGGGATGGGGCCGTGCACCGAGGCCCCAAGGGGCAAGACAGATCGTGTATCCGCCGATACGCCCCGGCTCCTCCTTCAGGAGAACCCACAGCGGAGACACCATAGCCAGCGCACCGGGCAGCCAGTCAAATGACCCTGCGACCCCAGCCCAGCGAGCACTCCTCCGCGATCATCGCGTGGGCCACCTCCGCCCGCAACCTCACCGAGCTAGCCTTCCCCCCCCCCCCCCACCACATCCCGGACTTCCTCCTGAACTGGGATAGGAAAGCCTTCGGAAAACTCCCCGCCCCCAACATATCCCCCGCCGCACCGAGCCTGATACCCTAACACCGAAGGGGGGGTAGGCGCCAGCCCCCCCCGCTACCCTCTACACCTACCCGCCACCGGCGCCCCCTGAACTGTCCGTCGACGACCCTTAACGGCCACGTGACCGGCACCGCCAAGCAAGCAGGCGCGCCGATAATTGTAGTCCGGAAAGGGGCAGCTCGCATCGGTCCCCGGGCCCGCTGGCTAACAGGACTGAAAGGCCCGCAAAGCTACATCGCCCGATGCCCTAACCGGACCGTCCCCCCCCCCACCCCACCCCACCCCACCCCACCATTCCTGGCCGACCTTTGCATCCGACGCTTAACCTCCTACATTCCCCTCGACAATAGCCGAATGCCCCACCCAATCCCGAAACTCCCCACACCGTACAGGCACCCTACACGTGCCATTCACGAAACAAAGCCCCAGGTTCAGTTTTCGAAGGCGTGCCAGGACACCTTACGCACCCCCCGCCTACTCATCCTCCTTCCGTTCCTCGCGACTCTCCCCCGAGCGTCTCCCCCTCCGAGGCGCCGGAAAATATCGACGTGACGCCGCTCTACGATCCGCTACAACAACTTGCGCAGGACCCCCTTCCACAACGCCGCATACCACACCGCCGAGGACCCCCGCACTTGCCCGCGGCCCGACCGCGGAGGCCGCCGAGGAAGTAGCCGATGACCCCGACGACGAAGACAACGCACTCCGCCTACGATGCTACCGGTGCAGTCACGACGCTTAGGCTTTACGTACCCGCGGCGCACCCACCCGACGACCACCACCCCCCAACCGGATTCCCGGTACACTCACCTAGCGCCGCCGGCGCCGCTGATCCCTGCACTACCGAGGTGGACCCCGCCAGCTCCACCGAGGTCAGATCGGCCTGGCACCAGCTCGGCGACATCTCCGTCGAGCCGACTCCCACACCGCCTGCTGCCGCCCTTGCACTCCGGGGAACCTGCAGAGGAGAGAAAAACCAACACACGGGGAAGGAGGAGAACCAACACACGGGGAAGGAGGTGCACCAACCCCCGGAGAAGCCATCCCCTGAGGCCCCCCCCCGAGGACCCCAACCCCCCGGCCGCCCAGCCCGCCGCTCCCTAGGGAAGCAGCCCTCCGCCTCCCTGGAAACCGGCCCCCCCACCCCTCCCCCCCCCATGAGCCCACACCCATCAACTGCCCCGACACCGGGGACCAGGCCGCCCATTCCCCACCATGCAAACCCGGCCTCCCCAGCCCCTGCGACACAGGCCCCTAGGCTCCCGTGCCGCCCGGCGCACAGGCCAGCCCCCCGCAGGGCAAACGCCCGTGACCTGAACCCCCCCCACCCATCCGTTCCCCCCCCCAGCCCATCAAATCCCCCCCTCCAGCCCCTCCAGCACCCCCCCTGCAGCCCATCCGCTCCCCCCGTCCCCTACCAGCCCCCGGCACCATGATCCCTAATGCAATGCCCCCGTCCGCAACACCCCCTCACCCAACCCCCCCCCTCCACCCCCTCAGTCTCCCCCGCCCCCAGGCCCCCCACCCCCAGCCAGGAGGCCCACCGCCCCCCCGGACCCCGCAACCTGGCTGCTGAAGCCGGTAGAGACCCCCGCTTCCCCAGCCCCTGTCCCATGCTTCCCCACCCCCTACCTGCCCCCCCCTCCGCAAACTCCCACTGCCTGCTCCGGCCCCCAATGCGGAACCCACTCCCCGTGACCCCCTCGAGCTCCCCCCCAGCCCGTCCAGCCGAAACCCCCTTTCTGTTGGCTCCCTCTGGCCGTGCCCTGCTGCCCCCTCCGGTAGGCAGAGTGCTCCCGCCCCGATCGATCCCTGCTTAGTAGCTGCCTGCCAAGTTGCCGGAAGCTGCCACCAACCCCCAAAGAAAAGAAAATTGCTCCCGCCGGAAAAGCCCGCCGCACAGCGCGCCCCCCGACGAAATCGCCCCATGAGCACCCCCCGAGAAATTAATATGCCTCCTGAAGCACTAATGCCTAGAATAACCCCCCCGATCACCCCACTCACCGGACCAGCCGTAACGCGTCCGATTCCCGAGGAGCCGCGGCAGAAGGAGACGGCCACGCGGCTCCTCGCAGACACTGCACCGCCCCCCCTCTTCAGCCCGCGGCCAATGAAATCGCTCCGACATCATGACGGAGCGATTTCGAATGCCGGGAGCTTGGCCTCCTCACCCACACCCCCCCCCCCCCGCCCCCCCGTCACATGCTGGAGGCCGAGGCCGGGCCCGGGCCCAGGTTACTGACGGCCGCGGGACCCGGCCCGCGGCCTCGAGCATTAGCCATTCTTTCACTTATATTCCAAAGCAGATCCTGTTCCCATCATACACGTCTTAAAAGGCCTTTGCTTACAAAGATGAGCAGATTTTACAAGATGCACAAAGCTGCAGCTCTCCACTGTCTATTTATCCTCTTTCCACCCATTTTTGGGTGCTAAGGGATTGGTGATCATGACCCTACGACGCCACATACAGAACTTGGCCAGGCCCAGATTTAGGCTTAGACAACATAGGCAATTTGCCTAGGGCTCCACATTTTGAAACCACCAAATTCCTGGGTTAAAGAGAAGCCTGATCCCACATGCTTTAGGACTGTGCTTTGTGATTTCTGGGGGAGAACATCCCCTCCCCACTGCTCTCTGGGCCTATCTATGGGCAGAAATGTCTTAAGTCCGGTTCTGCACCTGGGCTTCCCCTGTAGTCCGTTATCCAGGTGCTCTCCTGACCCTGCATAGTTTCTGAGATCTCACAACGTTAATGCTCTCCCAGGTCCATAGAAGGTCTGCTTTCCATGGCCTCAGTACATTTATTTTAGCACTACCTCATCCAAATTTGTTGTTTTGTTTTTCATAACCTGTACATGCCTCGGATTTCAGCAGAAACGGGCTTTGTGTTTCTCAGTTGCAGTGATTGCCACTTGCCACACGTTTTTAGAGTCAAGTCCATGTTAGATGATTTCACCTTTTGAGGTTTTCATGTTGAACTTCAGTCAGTAAAGATTTTTTTCCCCTAAGCATGTAATGGTTTTCAGTCTTAGGGCCTTATTGACTCAAAGCCAAATTTGCAGATTTGCTTTCTCTATTTCCAAGCACTTGATGTATTCTCTTGTTTATGGTATCCACCCTATCTGCCTTATCAGGATGAATCTGTTACACGTGAATTAAACAGGAGCACATGTTGCTTGTCATGTGAAGGCACGTACTGTTGATTTGTTCCCCATCCTCACAATGTATGCATAAATAGAATTCTTTCCAGTGGGAGTCCTCTTGCCCTTGCTGCGAGTCTGTCCTGAGAAAGACCCACTCCATTTCCATTGTTTTGTTTTCTGTAGTTTGACCAGATTATTCCTTACATTATTGCTGAATTTCCATTTTCTAACCAAAATAGTTTTTCTTTTGGTTTTTTTTCTCCTTGTTTCGGTTTCAGAGTGAAAGTCCCAGTTTCTCCACGATTGCAACATCCTAATCTTCATAGAACTGTAAAAGCATAGTTGTGTCACAATATTTATGCTTAGTATTGAGGGCATTATGAGAGAGCTATTTATTTATTTAACTGTATTTATATCCCGCTTTTCACCGGGTCAAAGCAGCGTTACATATAAGGGTGGGGGAATCAAGTATTAGGGTGGGGCCATCACCAGGTAGGTAACATTGATGATTCCAACATAGGATAGACTTTAGACATGGACAGTACAGTGTAGTTGTCACTCAGAGGGACATGGAGAGTTCAGGGGTAGTTGCATTTTTTGGTGGAGGTTGTCTTGAAATATTCTTGGAATAGGATGGTTTTCAGCTGTTTTCTGAATGATAGGAGGTCGTTATTGTTTCTGAGGTGGTTTGGTAAGGAGTTCCATAAGGATTGCGTAGAGTTCGAAGGCTCGGTTGCATGTCTTTTGAGAGCTTTTGGTTCTTTTGTGAGGGATGTTGAGGTAGTTGTTGGAGGTCTGTCTGGTTGTTCTTCCATGGGTCGGGCGGGTCAGCAGGGTGTGGAGCTGGTTGTTCTGTGCTTGGTGGATGGCTTTGTGGGTGAGTAGGATGGACTTGTATTTAGTTCTAGCTTCGAGGGGAAGTATGTGGAGGTTTCTTAGGATTGGGGTGATGTGGTCGCTTTTCTTCGCTCTCTGAATAATTCTTGCTGTGGTGTTCAAGGCAGTTTGGAGGGGGTTAGTCTGTGTAGCTGGGAGTCCATGGTAGATTATGTTGCAGTAGTCCAGATGTGGGAGAGTCATAGCTTGCATTACTGTCCTGAAGTCTTGAGATTCGAGGAGAGGTCTGAGCCGCTGCGCTGTTTTCACTTTATGGAATATATCTCCTGTGGTTTTGGTGATTTGTTGCTTGAGGGTTAGAGCTTGGTCAATGATAATACCTAGGTATCTTATTTGTGGTTGTATTTGGATGCATGTGGTTCCTATGTTGAGGTGTGTAGGTGGTGTGAAGTCTGGGTCTTTTGTTACTATGAGGGCTTCAGTTTCTTTATGTTTATGGATAGGTGGTTTTCTTGTAGCCAGTGGGACACTTTGGAGAAGCATGCTGAGAGGTGTGTATTTGTTGGGTTTGCGGTCGTAATTGGGGCGTAGAGCATGATATCGTCAGCATAGATATGAAAGTTGATGTTGTGTGTACAGAGTGGTTGTAGGTAACTGAACAGAGTGTAACTGAACAGAGTGGTTGTAGGTAGATGTTGAAGAGCATGGCTGATACCGTGGATCCTTGGGGTAGCTAGAAAACAAAATGATTTTATTCCTGATAGTCATGTGGATCCTCACAAGATATTTGCAAGCGAAAGTCATAGATGAGCAACAGAAAATTAAGACATGTGATACAATTCAGTTATCAGAGAGTATGAACACAGTTTCAAACACACTAGCCTAGTGGCTTAGTGACCAAAGAGACCAGCGTTCAAATCACACCGACACTCCTTGTGGTCTTGAGCAAGTCACTTAACCCTTCATTGCCTCGTGTACAAATTTAGATTGTAAACCCTCTAGGAAAAGTGAAATGACTACTGTGCTCGATCGTAACTCTCTTTGAACTATTACTGGAAAAGTGTGAGCTAGATACTAATAAATAAATTGTTAGTAGAATGTTGTTATCCCTACTACACTGGTTTTGACTTGCTATTCCAGTCTATATTAGTAAACTTTAAGCAAAGAGTTTAGCCTTGAGGAAATGTTATATACTTCTAGAATGCTGTGGAAGCTTCCCGCATGCTTCTTATAGATAGAAGCATATGTTACTTTTCTATGATCCAAGAGCTCTGGTTACAGTACAGGACCTGATGTATTTTAGTAACTAATGTTTCATAAGTGAGAAACATTAGTCAAATATGTGTGTGCATGCAAGAATAAAGTATATAACATGCAACATCTTTTCTTCACGTTAAAAATAAATATATATTTTGATTTACCACACATATGAATATACTGTATCCTCACCACTGCAACAGTCCTTGAGCACTAACTTTTTAAATTCTTTATATTCTAGACACACAGGATAGGTGTAGAGTAAATGCAAAATTGCATTGTAAATAAATTGGAGACTTCTATTATATTATAAAGGCATACCATTTCATCTTTAACCTTTTAAAGTGCTGAATTTTCTTTGCTCATGTTTTGGATAAATATGGTATTTAAAATAGATCTTTCGTAGGGTGATGAAACGGGTCAGTCTGGTGTTGTGCAGTATCATGCAGAAGACCCAGTTCAGTTTCTGGGCCCAGTTTTTGCTTCCCAAGCTGGCTGGATGTCTGCTTGGTCATGGCGAAGCATGCAGCGCCCCCGAAGGACTCAATGGGGATTCCGAGGGGTTGGAATTAGACTGTAGGCACACTGAGTTCTAGAGGCATCTGCAGTTTGACTTCCAACGAAGGACTCTTCATTGCAATAGGGAGGATAATTAAAAAAGAAATAGATAAAGAACCCGAATACTTGCAAATGAAAAGTTATGTCACCGTATCCCACTGAAGGCTTGTTCTAATTGAGCTGGAAGTCCAAAGGAATAGGAGAAAAGAGCTGGGACAAATATTCGATTAATAAAAACTAAGTCTGTAATCCCAACCAAAAGAAGCAGAAAACTTGTGAACGGGTGTGTGTCATTTGCCATATATTCAAGAGATAATGTGACATTTTTTCCCAAAATAAGGGCTATAGAAGTTGTCACTTTTCATTGCTATTGTTTCCTATGGAAAAACTTGCTCCTCTTTGTCATGGGCTGATGCTCATTTTATGACACATGTGTGCCTTTGAGTCAATGCTGACTCCTGACAACCCAGCAGCTCCTGGGTTTTCTTGGCAGTGTGACCAAAAGTAGATTACCAGGCCTTTCTTCTCAGGCAATGGAGGGTTAAGTGACTTGCCCAAGGCCACAAGGAGTGCTAGTGGGAAACAAACGCTGGTCTCTTGGTTACTAAGTCAGTGCTGGAACCACTATGCCACTCTTCCACTATGACACTTAGGGGTCCATTTATAAAGGGCATCTACAGTCGAGCACTGTGCCGAACACCTAGGCGCCTGTTGTTCTTGATTCTCAGTGGCATTATATGTGCAGTGGGATTTAAATATTTCACCTTTGTATAATACTATGCATTCAGTGAGGAGAGCAGGTTTGAGGTGTTCTAGGGATGGGACACCTAGGGGGTCTTTTACTAAAGGGCAGTAAGGGGTTGCACCTAATGCACCAATAGTGCTGAAACTATGATGCATTATGTGCAACATCACCATATTAACTGTCAGGGGTGCTGGTCGTTTCCCCAGCAGTTAACACAGAGCACTTTCATCTAATGCAGGTTGCATTGGCACAGATGCACTTAACTCCACCCATGAAGGTGCCGTTAGGTGTGGTGCCAACTGAGCACTAAGTGCGCTGAGCTCATCATACCCACTCTCTTCTCCTAACCTGCACACTCATGACCCTAACAAGGGGTGGAACAGTTAGCGTGGGAATCATCCCATGCTAACTATCATAGAATCCTTTCGTAAAAGACCCCTCCCTAGTTTAGATGTCTAGGGGCTGATTTTCGACACCTAGACTATGCATTTGGCATAGGTGCTAGAAAACAAAGTCTAATCTGGAGCGCTTAGCCAAATGCATAGTCTAAATATATTAGGTGCCTGTTTTCAGACTTTTGTGCATACCCAAGTACTTATATTCAGTGGTGCTTAGCGAACAGATATTCTGGAGGGGATATTCAGCAGTGGGGGCTAGTGCTTGTAAAGCGGTTAGCCATCGGCGCTGAAGTTTAACCCCAGATATTCAATGCCGGCGCTATATCCGGCCACTGACTTTGAATATCCAGGTTGGCCGCGGAATATGGAAACTAGTCAGACAGTGGCGATATTGAGTCACTGCCCGGTTAGCTTCCACAGCTAAAGTAAGGCCACATTTCTGCAAACTGTGCAAGTGCCTTGCAATATCCCCCCTCTGAGTTTCGGCCTAAGTTGAAACATCTTATTTAGACATTTCAATTTCTGCCCCAGATGTCCTATTGACAAATATTTATTTCACCATAATAACATTAAAAACAATCTTCAAAACAATAGCACGGTTAAAATGTAACCCAACATTCCCAACACCACAGTATAAATACAACGGAAAAATAAGACCCATAAAGACAGTAAACAAATAAGACATAACATATGAGTTTGCACGATGCTGCCGTCATGCAAGTGGAGGTAGCACTTACCGGGGAAACCGAAGGGCTGAGGCTGCATTTAATACTTCTGCCAGCATGCACACAGATAGGCACACTCACCTGGCCACAAGCGAGAGCACTGGGCACCCTTTTCAATCAAGGTGGACAATAGCAGCTGCATTTCCTATGGAGCAGGTGTTAAGTGAACAGTGGCTACTTCAGACCTTTGTTAAGCCAGTATTGTGCATATGTCCATACTACGTGTGAATACAGCCAAAACACACTCCATTGGATCATATTAGAAAACGATTAGAGCACAGAGAATTTGTACATATAACTAAAATTTGCGCATATTTGAGACATATATGAATAGAACTGACTGTATACCATATGCATGAGTTTCACCAAGCATTCACAGTTAACAAACAGCACTTTTTCAGGACCATAGAGTGTTTCTTTCAAAAATGTGAACATTAGCGTTATTGTAGCCTTCTCTGGGAGATTAATTTAGCTAAAAGTTAATTACAGAGAATTTCACATAACACTGCTCACTGATCTGTACAAAGAGCACAATGTGTCTTTCTCCTTCAGCCACCACAGACAAATAGCACAAACCATTCATGAGGAAAGAAACTGTATCTCCAACAGCTTCCAACATCAAGTGAAATTCAAGCTGAAAAGAAGTCTATGCAAATAATCCATTTACATATAGGACCAGGTTGTTGCTTATGTACATTACCATATGAGTGCACGCTAAAGTGCATTTCTTACTGCAGGTCCTGTTTGATGCAAAGGGACTTCTTCCCTAATAATGCATGTTAACAGCATTAATGCATGTAACATGGTAGCGTACTTTAGTAAATTAAGCCCTCTTTGTAATACAATGGATAGTGCGTAGGCGCTGAAATCATCCCTGTGTTTCAGACGGTGTCTTCAGTAATATACAACCTTTTCAAATCCAATTTATTCTTCTAGAAAATAAGCTACCCACATTTATGAGCAAAGCAATATTGTAATTCTCTTGCTGCAAAGCCATATGTAAGAACTTTGCATTAACCTATTATTCATGGTTTAGAGTCATTCTTTATACATTTATTGCCTTGCACTAAACCATTGAAGCATGATTGAACCCCGCTCATTTCATCTTTAAAAAAGATGATGCTCTAAAGCAGAGCATGTGTGTGTATCATATGCCTCAACTGAGCTATCATCATTTACATCAGGAGTCACATGAGTTTATTTCTTTAATTAGTTACAGTTAAGTAGTAGATTGTGAACCAGGGAAGCCTGGGTTTGAATCCTGTCTCTCCCACTCTGCTCCTTGTGACCTTGGACAAGTCACTTTACCCTCTATTGCCTCAGGTACAAACTAGATTATAAACCTATTTGAGCAGGAATATAGCCCTTGCACCTGACTATGTAACTCACCTTGATCTTGGATTTGGCTGTTAGATTTATTACTCTCCTTTTTCCAAATCCAAGTGTACTTTGTGTGCCTATCTGTGGAAACACTGGAAGAAATATTCTTTTAGCTAGGGCCGGTGTTAGACATGTAAAGGCCCTGAGCAGAAACTGATGGGAGGGCCCCAAAGCCTGCCTGCAGGTTATACCTCCTTCAGACTGAGGCAGGCTGCCCCTACCCCTCTGGTATGTAGACCCCCAAGGCAATTGCCCTGTTTGCTAGTCCCCAATGCTGGCCATGCTATTAGATGTTTATCTTAATTGATTTTCACATTTCTCATTGTTTCTCAATCCTAAACCTAGAAAGTCTAATTTAAAAGGTTTTTAAACCCTTTACATTTGATCACAAAAATTATGGGCTCTCTAGGGTATGTGGTTATGTCATGTATGTTATGAGCATTCCTCCTTAGTTCTGCACTTGTCCCCTGTCTGTTGTGTTTGTCTTGACTAGATTATTAGCTCTATAGATCAGATATATTCTCTAATGTATATGTACAGAACTCTGTGTGCCTTGTAGGGTTATACAAGTGATGAGAAGTAGTATCATTGATTTAGAGTTTTAGCCATCTAAAGATAAAGGTAACCCAAACGCCCTTAAGTACAGAGCAGACAGAGCGTAAAGATTCCAAATTACCCCTGTCTACCGATAACCAGATTAATATGAATAAAGTTCAACCTCCAAAATGCTTGGATGGAAGTGTTTGAAGTCTAAAAAATAAGTTTGGAGAGTTAGAATATATAGCACTAAATGAGAGGTTAGATATGATTGGTATCTCATAGACCTGGTGGAAGGAGGAGAACCAATGGGACGCTGTGATACCTGGGTACAAATTATATCGCAATGATAGAGTAGATCAAATTGGTGGCGAGGTTGCACTGTATGTTAGAGAGGGCGTTGAGTCACACAGGATTAACGTTTTGCAGGAAACAAAATACACTGTAGAATTTCTATGGATCGAAATTCCATGTAAAAAAGGGAAGGCAATGGCAGTGGGGGGTGTACTATTAACCTTCTAAAGACTGATGACTCCCAAATCTACCTCTCTACACCCAATATCTCTCTGGCAACCCAGTCCAAGATCTCTGCCTGTCTCGGACATCGCTGCCTGGATGTCTCATCGCCGATTGAAACTGAGCATGACCAAGACTGAACTCCTTATCTTTCCACCCAACTCCTCCCCCCCCCCCACTTCCCCCTCTCTCAGTCCATGTGGATGGATCTACTGTCCTTCCTGTTCCCTCGGCCCGCAATCTAGGGGGTCATCTTCGACACCTCTCTCTCCTTCTCCACTCATATCCAGCTTGTAGCTAAGTCCTGTCGCTTTTTCCTCTACAACAAGATCCGCCCCCTCCTCTCTGAACACAGTACCAAAATGCTTATCCACTCCTTAATCTCCTCTCGCCTCGATTACTGCAACCTACTCATCGCTGGTCTCCCCGTGAACCATCTCCTTCCCCTTCAATCTATACAAAATCACGCTGCTCGACTAATCTTCCGCCAGCCTCGTCATCCCCACATTACTCCTCTCCTTAAGTCACTTCACTGGCTCCCTGTCCAATTCCGCATCCAATTCAAGCTTCTCCTGCTGACCTACAAATGCATTCACTCTATGGCCCCTCAATACCTCCTATCTCTTATTTCTCCCTACGTCCCCACTCGAAATTTGCGCTCCGCTAACAAATCGCTTCTTTCAATGCCTTTCACCCGCACCGCGAACTCCCGACTGCGCCCCTTTCACCTTGCTGCACCACACGCCTGGAACAGCCTACTGGCATCTGTGCATCAGGCGTCCTCCCTGGCCCTCTTCAAATCCAGGTTGAAGACCCACCTCTTCACCGTCGCATTCAGATCCTGACTTCCATTCTCATCTTACCCCATCCCCCATTAACGTTTATGACCTTACCCCCGTTAACATTTATGACCAAACTATAG
Source organism: Ichthyophis bannanicus (assembly GCA_033557465.1). Taxonomy (NCBI): domain Eukaryota; kingdom Metazoa; phylum Chordata; class Amphibia; order Gymnophiona; family Ichthyophiidae; genus Ichthyophis; species Ichthyophis bannanicus. The sequence goes on along the minus strand of CM066040.1, from coordinate 240,835,208 downwards.
ACCAACTGTACCAAACTATACCACACCGTACTGCAGAATTGACTATTGCTCTGTACTGTTCTAACTAGATTGTAAGCTCCGATGAGCATGACTCTGATGGGCAGGGACCGTCCCTTGTATGTTAGCTACCTTTTATAGGTTGCTGTGCAGCGCTGCGTGCGTGGTGCTCTAAAAGTACTAAATAGTAGTAGTAGTAATTCTGATCCTGTGGGGGCTAAACGTGCCCGCGGGTTCAGAATTGGATCTACCAGCCTGGATGTGCAGGCCAGGCCTTGATTCTGATTGTCTGCATGCCCAGCAGATCCCTGGCTAACTCAGCCAGGCTCCATAATGGAGTCACAGTGCCCATGGTATTTCATTCCCATGGCACCGCGGCTCCGTAACAGAGTCATGATCCCCAGCCACTGACCTAAATTGTTCTTTCCCCACAGCCCGACTCCAGATCCGGCCTCCATTGGTCAGGGTCGGACTGCAGGGTACCCCCTGCACCCCCTCATCATTTTGTCCTGGCCCGGCAGTGCAGTTCCGCGGCGTCCAGGGGGACTTATTCCACCTCTGAAATGGAATACGTCCCCTGCCTACATGGCCAACCCCAGACATACAGGGTCAATCTCAGAATCAGCCCTGTACGTCCGGGGTCACAACCTGCCCATGTCCCGCCCTCGCTCCGCTTCCAGACCGCTCCTCCCGACTCCTGTACAGCAGCACTGTTTGTACAGGGAGCCTTTGCACCAGGAGCGGCAGGGGGACAAATAATGGGGATGTACGTCCAGGCAGGACGTACATCCCCACTATCTGTGGCGCAGAATGACCCCCATAGTGTATGTTGCTACTATGAGAAATCTAATGAAACGTGCCAGGAAAACTATGATGCCTGTGTACTAAAGAGTGTTGAGACATTTTAATTATAATAAAGTTGCATAGGCCCCTAGAGAGAAAAGGAAGCTCATCTCTTGTATTTGTGTTCCTCATGGCCAAAATATTTCCCGCTGTTGCATGAGAATATGTTGCTAATTTACTTCTCCACATATTTCACTGGATAGGCAATCTGTAGCACAAAACATCTCATGCATTTAATATTTTCTCCCACTTTTTTTTTCACTCGGTATAGTTGAGTACTGCATCAGAGAAAACAATACATGCCGAGTTTCCACACTCATAGGCACTGCATGCAATGGATTGATTTAAGCCATCTTTAGTTGCTTGTTGATTTCAAGGGCTAAATTTAGAAATGATGCAGGTATTATCCCCAGTCCCATGGACTTTATTGATTTATGGCTGAGTCTGTCTTCAAGTGTCATGGGTGTGCACTGTGCAGTGAGAAAAGGTTTTGGGAGGGAGAGATCAGAAGCTTTGCAAAATAGTTGGCTATTTCCATGTTGTGCCCAAGGTTCATGTGAACTCAGTGCTGTTGTGGCACATGTGAGTGAATCAGACTGGTTAAACAACTAGTAGGCTGACATGAGCCTGCCAAACACATGGCTCTAAAACCAGACAGCGAAGAAATCACTAGATTGCGCCATTAAGGATCATAGATCTAGTTGCTAATGTATAGAACTCTTTGCATTAAGTCATGTGCTCGTATGTAATACTTTGCATCTTCAGTCCCTGGTTTATTCCTAACATAAAAATTCTGCAGCAATTTCAGAGAGAGGTATCTGGGGAATCACTGCACTAGTAACATGGCAGGGCAGCTATGAATCATAGCTTTCCAGAAACGGAGAGCATTTCTTGCTGCCAAATGTTTTTGACGATATTATTGAAGGATGTTTTTTATAATGGAAAAAAGTCTGTGCACAGGACCTCTCATCACTTATAGTTGAAAGGTTAAGATGATCTTGCACTGCTAATGCATCCCTTTTGAAAGATAATTAGTTGCTGCTTCTGTTCTCAATAGCGGTGCCATGACCATAAGCAGTAGAAAGTGGTGCTATGTGAGGATGAAAGGCAGGGCAGGGGTTAGGAAGTAGCATTAAAAAGCACGACACTCTTTGGGTGGAAAGCTCCTGTATACATGAGCTGAATGCTTACTAGCTTTGCCCCACTTTTGAGTCAGTGAGGGGTAGAGTACCATTATGGTTTCCTCTGTCATCCGTATATAAAATAATGTCTTTCACTAGATAACATGCATACAGTGAATGTTCAAAAAACATTGTTTGCTAAAGCAATTTGGAAAGAAGTGGGAGTTCTAGAAACATGTTGGAAATTTTGAAGGAACACCCCTGTCGATGAGTAATATCATCCGAAGGGATGCCTTGTGGCAGGGAAAGCTCTTCGTCACTGGATCCTGTTGCCATGGTAACGTGCTGTCCTTGCGATTGGCTATGCTTGAACTCGCTCCTTCGGTGGGGGGCTTATACTGCAGAGGTAGGCTTCCCATGCAGACATGCTTTCCAGCACAAATCGGGAAAAGCAGATGATGTCATCCTAAACCAAAAATGAATTATTACCAGCAGACTGGAAGAGACAATTGTTTTAGCAATATACATTCCCTTTATAGTAGAGGATCCAAAACTGTATCCTTGGCATCCAAATAGTAATAAAACTGACCACAGATGGTCTCTATTTGCTTTAAATTCTGCCATTTGCATTCTAAAAATTAGATTTTTTTTTCTAATATTCCCCATATCTTAAGAAACTGCTGCTAAGGCAAGGTGACCGTGACATTTAAGCTAAAACCATGAAAAATCCTCTTCTTTGCACATAAGAACGTGTATTGGATTTAGAATTTTTCAGTGTAATTAAATATGCAGCATTTCCAGATTAACATACATATTCGTGCAAATAGAAGGTTCACCTATAACAACGAACACATTTGTAATAAATTATAGACTTTGTGAAAGAATCTATATTAGCACGTCTATGGTATTTGTGTTTGCAAATATATAGGACATGCATGTTTAGATTCCTAGGAAATAAATCACTGTGCAGCTAGTTTAGAAAAGGTTAATACTTTAAAATATATAAGACCAAAACGCAAAGTTTATATTAAAAAGCTCTAAAACGAATGTCTTTTAAAATATATGCCTGTCCTACCATAGAAAAGTATAATTATTAAGCCGTTTCTTGAAGGCATTCTCAGGGTTAAAATGGCCTCATTTTGATTGGGAGGGTCCCTACCGTGTGCCTTTCATTTAATTGTGCATAGGTTTTCCTCCATTTTAAGCTTCCTATTCAAAGGATGCACAGCCTGGCAATCCCCCCCCCCCCCCCAAGAATAGTCATCTGAGCAAGACTAATCTGAGGCAGGGACTCCGTAAGCTAGCTGAGCTACGAGGCTATTCGTAATTCATAACCGCTTCAAGCCAGTTCACTTCATACACCTGGATGGATTTTGGTTCTTCGTGCAAATCGTTGATTTCATTATTTTGTTCAGCAAGCAAATAAGCATGCATGAAGCTCTGCAGTGAAGATGGAAGGGGGAGCTTGTTTTATCCCACATTAGGCAATCTCAGGCTTTGTGCAGACCATGGATATTATAGCTGTTAATCATTTTAGCACTGCAAAAACTGGGATTTCCTCATTTTTTGTGTAATTCCTCTGCCTGATCTGTGCATTCTTTGTAAGCGAGTTTTGGCAGTGGGGTAGAGAATTCCAAAATGCCTGAAGCAAACTATTTGTTATCCGTGTCTTGGGGTTATATCAAGGTGGGTTAATTTATGTTAAGACAAAATTATTAAACTGTGCTTATATGTCACATATATAATTAGTCAGTGTATTGTTTAACTATGTATGTAGGTATCTGAAAGACCTACACTATGGTTTCCAGTCTTAAGCAATCTGTCTTGCATTAGCATAATGTAGCCTAGCACAAATGTGCTGAAACAATCTATGCCTCTGTACCTTCAGGACTAGTCTTTGTATGAAATGCTTTGGTAGAATACAAGGTTTACCAATAATAATTACATAAAACTTGTAATAGCAAAAGGTGATTAAATTATGCAGAGTGAAGTAGTAATCCAGTCATATAGTTCCTATCTTCATTTTCTATAAATATATGTTTCATACCTTATATATATATATATATAGATAAATATATATGAATATTAAGTAGTTCATAAAGGAAAATAGAATCTTGTTTCATAGATCATTGTCACATACTATTAGAAAGTATTCTATATCAAAAGCTTGTTGTCTTATCAGAAGATAAAAGCTGGGTTTAAATTTAATTTACTGAGTGATACTTTTGGGAATGTCAATAGAAACCATTTCTGAAAGATTTGAAAATTGTACTTTATTGCAACGTTAAAGATATAATCTGCTACATGTCACTATTCTTACACTCTAAAATGTCAGCTTGTTTAATTCTGGATAGCAATCGGCATGTAATGAACTTAAAAATTTCTACCATTTGCATCTCTAATATATTTACATGGCTGTGTTTTAACTTCCAACAGTTCAAGAGAATGCTGAACCGAGAGCTGACCCACCTCTCGGAGATGAGCCGGTCAGGGAACCAGGTGTCTGAATACATTTCCAACACCTTCTTAGGTAAGACTGCCTGCTCCGAGTTCTAACATCTCCCAGCAGTATGATTTCATGAGGAGAAAATAGCCTGTATGAAAATGCTCCTGTACTCTGTTGTTGCAGTCATTCGCCAGTAGGGTTCTTCCATTTTTGGTAACTGACCTAGATAGATTTATTTCAAATGCAACAGCAAAGAATTCAATGGAGTATGTTTATTAAGCTGCATTTGCTGTTCACGTGGCGATAACGTGGGAAAAGCGCATCATGGTAACAGCTAGCACGGACCAAATGCAGATAGCACAGGGATTTCCTGCGCTATCTGCAGACCATGCATTAGTCGAGTGAGTGGACAGTGGGTATGCTTGTTAACAGACTCTTACCACAAGCATTGTCAGAGCATGGTAACCAATCGTTATGCAGACACTGCGGGTGTAGCTAATGCCGCCTCAGTGGGTGGTGTTAGCTGCACCCATGACACCGCCGCCGCCGCACTACGTTTTCTGCTTCTTTATAGTGTTATCTGCTGTGCATACCCCCGAATATTGCAGCTAACACGGCACTATTTGCACTAATTTGCAACATTAGCTGCAAAAGCCTAACCTGACTTAATAGACATGCTCCAAATGCATCTCCTCAAGATTTTATTCATTCTGAGGTGGGGAGGGAATCGGTATTCAGTCTCTTCTTGTGTGTTCCATATATTTGCAGTGTATTTTATTATGGTATTATCGTTATTTTGGCCCAGTAATTTCTTCTCTTTCTTTGGGCTTCCATCTCAATTGGAAATGGCGTCTGCAGGGACTATGTTGGCGTGTGGCCTTCATTCACAGTTACCTGAGGGGTTTTCTCTATTTTTAGCTTTCTCAGTCTAGTCCAGCCATTGCAATGACAGCCACAGATTGTGGCTTTCTCTGGAAACCGCATGGGTCTAGATTTATTAAAGCACGCTAATGTCTTAGCACATGCTAATGTTAACAGACATTAGTAGTAAATAGATCCCATTGCATAAAGTTTTTATCCTGGTTAATTTCCCTGTTATATGTAAACTCATGCCTGCCTATTGCTGTTCGTGAGTAGTTTTGTTCACTGTAAACCGCGCTGATGATAAAGAGTGCGGTATAAAAGAACTGTTAAATAAATAAAATAAATAAATAAATAAATAAATAAAATGGGACTTGCAGTAAGTAACATGTTAGAACATTTAGTATATCCAGCTCTGGGTCCTTCTATTAAGCAGCCCTGCTCAGCCCGGCCCAGCCCAAGCAATAGAAGCCAAGTTCAGAAACAGAACATGCATGGCAGCTTCTTGCTATAATGCACAGCCATTATGAAGGTAATTTCACACAGACTGTTGACCTTTGTTAGGAAATGAAGAATCCCCATATGATCATGATCATGGGGGACTCTTTTACTAAAGTGCACTAAGCAGTTAATGCACATTTTTGCATGTGGTAACTGCCTGCTCGGGCCCATGGTAACCATCACCACCGTGGCATCACAGTTACCTCATGCCAATTTGCGTGCTGCCAGTTGCGTGCTGGGGTGGTGAGTCGGTGGAGTAGGGGAGGAGACTGAGCATATTGCAGTTAGCACAGGGGGACATATTGTGCACAGCAGGGATGCCACAATGCCGTTTTCTTCAAGGAGGCCAATCTCCACCCCTAGGCCTGCCGAACCGCATGCAGCTGCGATCACCGGCCTTACCCTCCCATCTACCCATGAGGATCTGATCACTCGTGGGCAGACAGGACGGAAGGCCCGGTGATCGCAGCACTCTTCTGTCTACAGGATATGGGATCCCCATGGGTAGAAGTAGGGGAAGGCAGAGATCGCAGCAGCAGCAGCAGCATTTTGGTGGGGCCAGGGCCCATGTGGCCCAACACTGTCCCACGCCTCTAGTGCACTGCCAATTTTGCCATTAGTGTGGGTGCATCTAACACCTCTACAATAGATGGAGTAAGTGTGCTGTGCGTTATCTGCCAGGAACATGCTGGTCACGCTCCCAACAGCTACCACAGAGGCTTTGCACTTAACGCAAAAACCTAATGCACTTTAGTATGGGGCCCTTTGATTGGTTGGTAATTTACTAACGCTCTAACGTTTTTTCACAGATTTCTTACAGTATTTGATCTAGTTGTTCACATGTGTTTCAAGTAAAGCAATTGCCTGTTGCTGACAAACATTTTCCAACATTATAATAAATTCCCCATGTTTTAGGTAAAAAAAAAAAGTTTACTAAGCAAATAGTTTTATCATTATGTAACCTTGCAGTGAACGTGAATGGGAGCAGATGAGCACAGTCCTATTGCCCCCATCACAGAAGACAATAAAAGCAAGATGCTCAGTCAGGAATTAACACCAAAGATACTGAAGCATCACTGGCTATCAAAAAATCAATTTCCCTCCTGCTTAATTTGCAGAGCAATCTGCTCGATATATTAAATTGGGCCCGATTGGCATTGGTGATATTTGCAGTTGTACATGGATGGATTTTAGCACAAGCTCACAGTCCATTTTCTTGGTGTAGATACTGGTCTTGCTAGAATGCTAGGAGAAAACATATTTTTAAGAGCGTTATTGAAAGGCAAGTAATGAAATCTCTTTCTAAAGATAGATCTTTTTTTTTTAATTCAGGAGGATTCACTGTTGTGCTGTGGTGTTTTATAGCAATAACGACAATTTAAAGACATCCTGTCCTGTACTCCTAAACTGTTGGTCTCTTATTGTTTTAGGAAACGAACACATTTGTGATTACGAAACATTTTTGCAAAATTATTTTGTTTGCAAACTGTTTACCATAGACTTCAATGAAAGACTTTCTAATGAAAGCTAGAACATAGCAAAATTCAGCAGTGCATCTCATGTGGCCAATTTGTTTAAAAAAAAACAGGGGGGGGGAATGGGAGTGCAAATGCAGGGAGAATGATTTCAACATGCTTTCACCTGCTCCAGCCATACAATTTGCCATTTAAAAAGAATCCGTGATAGCAGGCACAGTGGGCTGAATTTTAACACAATGAGAAACCCCCTATTTGCATCTTTCTATTTAGGTGTGAATATTTTCACATACCGATTTAGTTGGTATTTATGAAATCATTAGGACTTATGTTACAGATGAGTTGGTTACAAAGCGGTTGCTTTCTGCTGGTCCTTTAATTTCTGATGCAGTGGGAGTGCATTTTCTCAGAAAGAGCTCAGAGAGGGAAGCCCAATAATTGCTCCTTTGGTGGTGATTGTATCCAGGAAAACCGCCATTAATATCAATCTGCTTCTGAATTAAAGCTCTGCCCTTAACTGCACAGCTGCAGACACGGAACTAGTTCAGTCCAAATGCTTGATATTCCAAAAGCTATAATTAAGCGAAGGAGAAGGTATCCCACAGGAGAAGCCCATATGTGCTGGCGCACAAACGATTGCTATGGCCTGGCTTTACTTCTGTTCACTATATGGCTGCCATTAATACATCTATCTTAGTCCCTCTTCGGCCTGGTCCCCCGCCAATAAAGATCCCAAAAATGTTACTTTACTAATCACAAAATAATGTAGGTCTCTACTTACTAAGGTGTTTTTACCCACGCCTCTCCTAGAGGCACATTTGGCCCATTCAGGTTTTCAGGATGACCACAAGATGTATGTGCAAATCGAGTTCATGTGTATTTGTTGCAGATATCATGAAAACCAGACTAGCTAGGGGCTACTCCAAGCTCGGCTTGAGAAACACTGTCCCAGAATCATGGCACTCCATATTTCAGGAACAGCTTCTGCTGCCCTCCTAATGACTAATTTGGTAATCGCAGGGCTGTACCAAGGGCTGTGTAGGTGGTGGGGCCACTCAGGGTGCAAGCCCAGAAGGAGGCACTGAGATCATCTCTGGACTTCAAGGAAGCTCAAAAACAGCAAGTTACTGAATGGAGGTGGGGCGCCAGATCTGTCAGTCACACAGGGTGAATTTCTAGCTTGGTACGGTTCTTGATATTGCTGAGCTTACGAAGTCTGCAGTGTTGACAGCCCTGTTCCATGCTTATGTAGTTGAGCTGAGGAATCTTGCACAGTATTGCAGTGTTCCTTAATTGAATAGGCTATTCCCGTCTCAGCATGCAGCTGGCCAGGTCCTTTCATTTATTTCCATACCATCAGTCTTTTCAATACCAATTATTGCCCCCAAAACAATTAGCACCCCTGTGCCTGATTCTCATGTGTACATGCTCCAATGGTAACCAATATGATATGGTCACCTGCCGTGCACAGTGGTAGTTCAGGGCTCTGGGGAATTGAGTTGCCTGTTCTCCTTTCATTATTTTGTTACTCCTTCTTTGCTATTTCGTAAAATGTGTTCATCCGCTCATTCTTTGACAGCTAGTCAAACCAATTCAGCATCCAAGAAGGAGACCCAGTCTCTTAATTTCCAATTGTTCATTAAAATAAGAAGACACTCCATATTTAAAAGAGAAAACAGACCCCCCCCCCTTATCCTTTGTCATGTTGCTTTACTCTTGAGAAAATATTATATCTGTCCAATGTGTAAACCAGCTTCTGAATGAGAAGATCAAAACCAGAATCCAACAAAATGAAATTAAGAAAATCAAAAAGTTAATTAAAATGTACCTCATTATGATAAATGGTTAATACTGTGTAATCAATATACTCAATACATTTTTCTTTCCAGACAAGCAGAATGATGTGGAGATCCCATCTCCAACACAGAAGGACAGAGAAAAAAAGAAAAAACAGCAGCTCATGACACAAATCAGTGGCGTGAAAAAGTTAATGCACAGCTCAAGCTTAAACAACACATGCATCTCACGATTTGGAGTAAAAACAGAGAAAGAAGATCTTCTTTCCAAGGTATGTATGATCCAGGATCTGACCATATAGATATATATATGTATATACACACACACATACACCTAAAGGTCCTGCCTCTACTTCCAGTCACACTGCCAAGAAAACTCAGGAGTTGCTGGGTCACCAGGAGTCAGCGCTGACTTGAAGGCATGCCACACACTCGTGTATATGTGTGTGTTGGTGTGCTAGCAAGTCAATGCATATACCTCATTGTGTTGTATATATTCACGTGATACAGACATGGAATTGTGACACCAAAAAGTGATTTTATTTTTGCATGTTCTCGTATTGGTTCATGTATAATAAAGGGAGGTCTTCTGCAAATCTCTGTACTGGCAGAAGGTGGGTGCCTAGGGGTTCAGTTTCGGAAACTACGTTTTCTCTGTTTCTTGACCAGCGAGAAAACAAAACCATCTGAGCCTGCACTTTAGATTTTGGAAATATATCAAATTCTATGGCCTTATTTTTAATTGCAGTCTTCTGTGATTTATACAATTTAGCAGGCTAGTTGCAAAGGTGCACTAACATTAACTCATGCTATAGTAACTAGGTCCCATTGAATAGCATGGGGCTTGCAATACAATAACGGTCATTAACATTAAAGCGCTTTAGTAACTAGACCCCTTAGTCCTTTTTGTTCTTGGCAAAACATACTCTATGTGCAGTAATCTATCTGTGCATTTCTCAGCATCTATTAATAAAGCAGCATGTGGCACGTATTTGTTTGATTCTTAAAAATTCAAAATTGTTGGGACAATTACCCTCACATTGCACATCGATCATAATATGAATAAAGTGAAATATATGCAATAACCTGTTGTAAGGTGTGCAAAACATATTTGAAGCTATGGTTTGCTTGTAGCAACCTGTATTGTTTTATGGTGTAGTTTATATCAATGTTGCTTTCGTAATCAGTCTGAGGATCTTTCTAGAGAATTGTGGAATATTAAGCATCAGAAATGAAAAGAAATAATGTTCATGTCAGTGCACCATTAATTTGTATGTGTTTCTTGCTTGTAGGAGCTGGAAGATCTCAATAAATGGGGTCTAAATATTTTCAAGGTCGCAGCCTATTCGTGCAACAGGCCTCTCACGTGTATCATGTTTGCTATATTTCAGGTTAGTGTTGACCCTAGATATGGTTCATTTTGGATTTCTGAAGTGAAAGATTCTTATCTCACTTCATATATTCCTTTGATACATTTTGGCAGCATTCATTTAATGTACGCTAAATTGAATTAACACGCACTAAGTCAAATAGGGGGTCATTTTATATGGAGCGCGCAGGACGGTATGTGTGTGACGCATGCGAAAGTCCCTATTTTAAAAGACTTATGCATATGAATGGACACTTATATGTATACTTTAGTCAGGCACTATTCCGTAAGCGCATGCGTAATTCCCATCGCGCGTACCTACAGATGGGGTGTGCACAGGGGCAGAGCTTTGGTGGCGCATAGGTGGGGCTTATAACTCATGTGCTTCAAGCCTGCCTGCATGCTTCACTTTATAGACTAGGCCCCCAATACGCGCACAGCGACGCTCTTTGCCTGCACGCAATATTATAGATTTACTCTCTTAGTAGGCATTAAAAATTTGCAGCGTGTGTTCATAAGCATATGAAGCAAACTGAACCAACGCCTGATAACCAGGGAAAAAAGCCTAGATGAACCAAAAAACATATTGAAAATGTTGTCCAGTGCTTATCCCTAGTACACGCTTTTGATTGCGCAACTTAACTGTATGTGTTCTCCAACATCTGGCTGATCATAGCCTTCTGCATTTTGTTAAACAGGAGAGAGATTTATTAAAAACTTTCAAAATCTCAGCTGACACCCTTATAACCTACATGATGACTTTGGAAGACCACTACCATCCAGACGTTGCCTACCACAATAGCCTTCATGCTGCCGATGTTGCCCAGTCAACCCATGTTCTGCTGTCTACTCCCGCATTAGATGTGAGTTCAGCTATATTTCATTGTCACATTCTTACTACTTTGCATTTCAAGTAGCTTGTGCTGTGACCACTGGTCATGAGAGCCTCCATCAGACTAATGTAAGAATTACTTAAAGATGATGATGGTGTTTGAGTTTTCAGGACACACATTGGTCACTGGCTTGCCTGTTGTTTTTCAACCTCCCAACAATCCTGTTTCCTTTAATAGGAAGATGGCTACTAAAGTGCTTTCTGTGAATCTAATAAACCCATTTATATATGAAGAACGTTATTCTTGTTAGAAGACTGGATTGAAAAAGTCCCATTTTAGCAGGATTTCTAATGTTTCCTGCTCCATTTGCAAAAAGATCATTTTTTTAAAACAATCCATTTTGGGGCGTGTTTACTAAAGAGTGCATGTGCACATTTGGGGCATAAATCTAGCATGGAGGCCCATGCTCCGTCGTCCTACCATTTTAGCACATTGCAAATGCATGGCGCCACACTAACCAGCATGCAGGTGCACTTAATGCCACCCATTGAGGTGGTGGTAAGTGCACTCGCGCTAACAGCAACATTCACAGTTAGCACAATCTGAAACGCCCGCACTAATTGTGTTGCGCTGTCAATACCCATGTTCCACCTCTATTCCGCCTGGTCCCTGCCCAGTTGCACGCTACTCACTTAGCACTTCCTGCATGCTAAATCCTACGCTAAAGGTTAGTGGGATTTAGCAAACATGTCCCACTATTAAATAATTTGCTTGGCACTTAAGGAAAAATATCAAGAACCCCTCCTCTCTTTTCATTCTAATTTTCTGTTTCATTTCTGAGCATGATAGTGTTGAAGGTTTTTGTCCTGGTATTTTATCTATAGCTTTGCACTTTTTTCTAGTGTAGATTTTCTTTGTGCAAAAGTGCTATTGAAGAAAATTTCACAAATGTTGCATCGTGCATTAAAATGGCAAATACATGTTTGCAGAATGCAAAATTAAGCAAAGCAACTCATTAACTATTAACATGGAGCAAAACCACACACAAAATTGCCTTTGCAAAGCCTTTCTTGCAAAAGACTTATATACACCGCAAAAGGGTATAATTAAAGTTTTATATAAAGTTCACAGCAAAACCTGGAGTGCTGTTTTTGTACCAGAGTGAAAGAGTAGCCTAGCCACTAAAGTAGCAGGCTAAGAGCCAGGGAACTCGGGTAGAAACTTGAGACTAGATTTAGCAAAAGGCATTACCATATACTGGCTTGCATTAGCATGTGTGCAACTGTCCACAGATCCCACTGTATAGAATGAGCCCCATTCACTAGTTAACCGCATGAGCACACTATAGTAAATCTACTCTATCTGAATTTAACTCTCCCTGAGCTACCGAGGAAAAGGCATGAGCCAAATGTAAATTAATAATTTGGATGCAAATCCTGGCATGAGAATAATGTATGGATAATCACAAATAATGCATAAAATGTGGCAGATAGTAGATCACCCTCTATTTCAGAGCTCCCACAGGCCCTAAGAAGCCAGACACTGGAAGGCAAGCTCCATTTATTGTGGTTCTATCTCCAATCTTTTTTGAATTAATTTTCCTGTTATATTCAGCTCTGATAATGATCATCATTGCAGCACCCTGATTTATTTAGTTTTATAATTGTAGGAATGGCTTAGTAGTAGCAAAGGCCCTGGGGTGATATGAGGCCAGGGGCAGTTGTGTTAGCTAGGGGAAGGCAGAGATGGCAGCCCAAATACCCTATCTAGCTTGCTGCACTTGGCTGCTCTTCTGCTTTTTATAACATGCCCAGCAAAGGACCCCTTAGAGTGCAGGACTAGGGATAGTTGCCCCATTCACCAATTTACCATCCTCTAAGGGAGAGTTTTCCCCTAAAGAGAAAGATGATCTAGAAATAAGACCCAAAGAGGAAATAATAAAACTGTGAAGCAGACTTGAAAAATCTAGCTAATAATGAGGCTTTAAAATCTCACCCCCTACTGTTAGAGACAATTCCTTAGAAATGGGATGACAACCACAGGTGCAGTAACTGTGGAGACCAAGGAGGGCCAAGTGAATTCATGGAAGAGCATCCACAAGTACAAACACAAAACTGCATTGAAGTGTATGGTGTGTTGGAAGGTAATCTTCCTCTATGGCTAATTTTCTTCCATTTTCCTTAAAGGCGGTTTTCACAGATCTGGAGATCTTGGCAGCGATATTTGCGGCAGCAATTCATGATGTGGATCATCCCGGGGTCTCCAACCAGTTTCTTATTAACACTAGTAAGTCTTACGTTCTGTGTTTATTGGGCACAAAAAGAAATGTTAGGATTGATAACCTCCATAAACTGACTAAGGCTTTGTAGTGCTGAAAATTGTTAGATGAAATCAAAATCCATTATCACAGCAGAATAGAGCATTGTCTAGCAAATAAGCAAAGCTTTTTCTGGCTGAATTCTATTTATTTAGCCATACATAAAGAAAAACAATAGATAGAATGCATGCGGAATGTTTCAGTGTTCTAACTGGCTTTTATGAGCGTGAGTCATTGCACCAGCTTATTTTCTCCCTTCGTCTTTCAGATTCTGAGCTGGCTCTGATGTACAATGACGAGTCTGTGCTGGAAAACCACCACCTCGCTGTGGGTTTCAAACTGCTGCAAGAGGAACACTGCGACATCTTTCAGAATCTCACCAAGAAGCAGCGTCAGAGTCTCAGGAAAATGGTGATAGACATGGTGAGACTTCTGTGACCTGCATGCTCTACCGACCCCTCCACCATTACTCAGCAGGCCGGTATGCTAGCTGTTACCCTCCTGCTAAATGTATCATTTGTTCTACCCAGGTGTTGGCAACGGACATGTCGAAACATATGAGCTTGCTGGCAGACCTGAAGACTATGGTGGAAACCAAAAAAGTAACAAGTTCTGGTGTTCTTCTTCTGGATAATTATACAGATCGAATACAGGTACGAATTCCGATGTAGTTTTGTATTACATTGTAGGGGTGTTTGCTGTTCGATTGCTCATTTATGGAGAGGTACGCAGAGCTGTATAGAGGCACAACAGCTTTCTATGAGCACAAATAGGCTGTTACCTAATTGCCAGGGGGTATACACATGCTAAGGTATACACTAGGGTCACATGCTTTTGGTCAGTGTATGTGTAGATGTTCCTGAGGGCGGATAATAGCCAGAGTTGGGACGGAATCGCACTTGTTCATGGATTTTGTTTTGTTTTTTATACTGTAAAATACATGCACTGCACAGATTGTTTCCAGCATTGCACCCCTGTCTTGCAACAAGCGTAACTTTGTGCAGAAGCTTCCAGGTGCATGTATCTTCTTTATGAAATAGGAATATTAGGGCTGGCCCCAGAGTTGGTTCAAGGCATTGGTGCCCTAGGCAAACCTTAAGTCTCACATTCTCCCCTAGTTGTCAAAATCTGTTGTTTAGCTTTGAATGCCCTGTTCTTTGCTGCCCCCCCCCCCCACACACACACTAATAGTAGCTGCCGCCCTAGGCGACTGCCTAGTTTATCTGATGGTTGAGCCAGCCCTGCACAAAATATACTCCTATGTGCCTTTCCTGCCTTTGTGCCCGTTTTTAAAATTGCCCCCAAAATAGGCAGACCCTATTCCTTAGAATTTACACTCTAGTCAAGACAGAGATTGGACACACAGAGAAATAAAGAAATATAGTACTGAAGCTATGCTTGGAAAGAATTAAACCAGGTGGATAAGAGGTTAGATTTATAGAGGAAGGTGCCATAGTACTATACCCCAACTGCTCATCGTTTTAAGTCAGCTTATAGTAATTCTCTGTAATTTGAAATAATCCACTAGAAACAAAAGGGATATGATTTACACATAGAGGTACTGATGTGCGTTAATGATCATTATTAGTAACTGGGACCCATTGCAGTGACATAATTTACTCATAGAGTTACTAATATGCGCTAATGTTGATTATTAGTAACTAGGACCCACTTCAGGGAGATGATTTACACAAAGAGTTACTCAGTGCATTTCTCCTTAGAAAAAAGGGTGCCAGCACTCTTATGCGGGGCTCTTTCATTTTCATGGGGACCATGAGTCAGTTTTAGCTGGCAATGAAAAAGGTGCCAGTGACCCATACCGCTGTATACCCCCTCAAAAAAAGCCCTGGAGTTACTGATGTGCTACCCTATTAACACTGTTAATGCATGCTATTAGTAACTAGGACCCATTGCAGGGAGATGATCTACACATAGACTTACTGATGTGCTACCATGTTAACGCCATTTATGCACATTGTTAGTAACTAAGACCCACTGTATAAAATCGGGCCAGTGGCAAAATACTGTATGTTTAACATGCGCTAATCTAGTAAAGCGCATTAGTAGCTTTTGCCCTTACAACTTCAACGATGAGTTAATAGCAGGAGTTCAGTTGAGAGCAGGACCATTTTATTGGATTTCTAAACTGCAAGACTTTTGAGTATTACCCCACACCCAATCTACCTAAGAAAAACAGGACATGGGGTGGGTGAACTCTTGGTGAGGTCCATTAGTGAAGCAGCACAGGAAGGTTCACGCTGCTGCATCAATTCTATGTATAAAAACAGCACTTTATTTTCCAGTGCTATTAGGGAAACAAAATAAACTAATTCATATAGTTTTATTAAATCAATTTTGTGCACGCTTTATATCCCTTACATGCAATGGAAACACAGAAGCATGAGCCAATGGAAGGGCCACTTTATGCAGTGGGTCATAACGTTTCCCCTATGTTGCGCAATAGTCAGTAGGGCCCAAAGTGTGACTTTCCTATTTTAATCTGTTTGTTTGTTTGCTTGTAAATATCCGTCCGACTCTTTAAGACATGTTATCATTATCATAATTCATAGTTCCCTTTTAAGAAAACATTCCTTATCATTGCTTATAAAGTACAAGCTGTTTACGAGAGATTGGTATGAAGTGTTAGAAAAGCTTGGCTACCACTGGCAAAGATAAGTGGGTTTTTTATAGGCTCTGCCCTATTAACAAAGTGGTGCAGATAAAACGCAGTCGATTAAGTAGGCAGCTTAGCAAAGAAATTAGTCCTTGCAAAAATTGCTGTATCTTTGTTTTCTACTTTAAATAACACTAATAACACTGCACATTTTTAATGACAGGTTCTTCGCAACATGGTGCATTGTGCAGACTTGAGTAACCCAACAAAATCCCTGGAATTGTACCGGCAGTGGACAGACAGGATTATGGAGGAATTTTTCCAACAGGGAGACAAAGAGAGAGAGAGAGGCATGGAAATCAGTCCAATGTGTGACAAACATACGGCGTCCGTAGAGAAGTCACAGGTACTGTATATTTTGAAGATTTTAATCTGAGGTGAAGCAGCATCTATCAGTTTAGTGGGTAATATAACAGGCGCTTGCACCTCCATCCTCGTCCTACCCACTCCAGTGAACACAACGTATACTCCCTCACAATGTGGCCAAAAATGAATGGCCGCAGCTGTATTCCAAACTTATAACACTTCAACTTTGTAACTATATACAAACATAACATGTCCTGGATCGGCATCACCCCAATGGAAAAACACTTCAGTCACTTAGCATTACAACCTCTGCTCCCCCACACTCCACAGCCGCACTCGGCCACCTGACCAGTCGGTGCCAAACTAGCCGTGATGAGGTCACAGTAATCCTGTGTCATTCTTCCCCTTCCCGCCCTGTCCCACACAACCAGTGGTGCTACAATGCCATGCCACTAGCTCACGGTGGTGTCGCGTGCAAGCCTTCATACCCCCCTCTCTTTCCCAAAACTAATAAATCCCCTCTGACAGATCCCATAGACCCTGCCAGCTGTGAGCAACCCCCCCCCCTCCTTCTCCACATAGGCGGTGAGCGGGATGGTAACTGCACTTTCTGTACCTGTCACCCCCAGAACTATCCACCAAAATGCCAACCACCCACTCAACCCCCTCTCTTTATTCCTCCTACCTTTCCTGGCCAATCTCATGCCAGCACCACCCTTCCAAGCTTCATCCCGCCCATTCCTCCCCAAACGTCCGCTTCCACTTTCCCTCACCTCACTCCACTCCACCCCCCATTACTAAGGGTGGCTCAGCCATGTTATGATATTCCCCCTAACTTGAGGTGTGGGGTGGCACTGTTTATAACCGCACACATGTATTAAACGTGCATGCATACTTTTCACTGTGCGGGTTTCGTCGCATTTTCAAAATCAAAACTTTAACTTACATTCACACCTGCTCATTTACACACATATTCTGAGTATCTTTTATGCGGTACACATGTATTCTAAAAAGTATGCACATAAATCCAAATCCCTTCTCAACGCCAGCCTGGAGAATACCTCCAGGCAAACGTCTGTACACATGCAACTTTCTGCACATGCTAGGTGTGCAATTTTATCACACTCTTATTTCCTTGGGTACGGCATTATTTGACGCTCAGAAGTGCTTTAGAAATTGACTCTCTAAGGGGTATGTCTACTAAAGAGCGAAAGTCTTTTGCAGCTAACACGGGGTGATAACTGCAAAAGGCCTGCGATATCTGCAAGGGGCATTCCCAGTGTTTCCCCTGCAGATACCGTGGAGGACAAGCTGGCTTTGTGGGGGGGAGGGGGGGGAGTGAGTGCTTCACCAGTGCAGCTATTACCACCCATTCAGGTAGCAGTAGCTGCATCAGCAAAGCCTGCAGATCGGAGCAGCTACCGCGTGTGGCAATTGCACTCAGCACCCACTCACCGCGCTTTCCCGCCTTTGTCAGCCGATACCGTGGAAAGTGCATACTTCATGGAAATGCTCCACGAGGCCTCCACTTTCCTTGCTTTACCTGCTACCACCGGGTGGTATTTCCACATTAACCCTGTGTTAGCATCTAAGGCGCTTTAGTCGACAGACCCCCTAAGTGTGCTGAATGGCTAATGTGCTTTAAACTTACATTTAAGCTGTTATGGGGTCTATTTACTAAGCTGTTTTGGGTGTTTAACTCACCTTTTGACGCTTATTATCTATCAATGTGTTGTGTTAACTTTTTTTGACTACCGTATTAACTGCGATGTTAAACACATAACATAGGAATTTCAATTAGGAGGTGGGAAATGCGTCTTGCATTTAATGTGGATGACGCTAACTAGTCTGTGTTACAGCGCAATAACAGCTAGTGCCCGTTAATGTGGTATGGTTCACATCACCTGCAGAGGTGCAGGTAACTACATTCTGCATTAGTGGCCATGCTGTTAATGCATGGTAGTGACCATTGAGGCTTGGTAATGGCACAGCTGCCTTTTCCAAAGTGCCGGGAATGACCCTGACAGTTACGGAAATGTTTTTGCAGTTACCATGGGTAAACGTTTGTTATTTATGTGTGTTAAATGTAAAATCGTAGCTTGCACTTTAGTGTATAGATCCCTGTGTAAGTCCAGGTTTAATCATCATCATTACACTATGCAACAACTGAATGGCCCCTGCAGGAAAGTCCTACAAATCCACTGCAAAAGTGGTCTGGCAGTAAAAGGATGCTTTCATAGCTGCTTAAATGTGATGAGTGGTATATAATTAAACATTATTATACAATAGGAGTTGGTGATTTAAGCAGATTGTTAGTACTCCTTTCTTCATTACTCCTGCTGATCTTTTCAACTATCTTCCTTCCACAGACACTTGCTTGCAACACAACAAAATACTCATAATCTTGATGGCATATCATAATAGCAGCATGGCACTTCAAGGGGTGTGGGCAACACTCAACTTGTACTCCCTTCGGAAACTTTCTATGTTTCTTGTGCTAAGATAGTTTCCGAAGGGAGTACAAGTTGAGTGTTGCCACACCCCTTGAAGTGCCATGCTGCTATTATGATATGCCATCAAGATTATGAGTATTTTGTTGTGTTGCAAGCAAGTGTCTGTGGAAGGAAGATAGTTGAAAAGATCAGCAGGAGTAATGAATATTTTGGAACTAAAAAGTCAACTGGTCTTTAGAGGTATTTATATACAAGGCATGTTGAATGCGTAGACCACTCAGAACATAAGATTGTTGTGCAGTTAATACATTAATAGATCAGTTAAGTCCACATCATCGAGGTCAACATCTGCCATTTTGTGACCCTGCTGGATTAAGAGTGTAAAAACAATGTCTTCTGTGAGTCTGTATCTGGTTATTAGTCATTGCTTCAATATGTTTGCTGTTTTTGAAGCATCTTTATTGTTAATGGAAAATCAGCTGTATATTCAATGTTCTGTTTTCCAGGTTGGATTTATTGATTACATCGTTCATCCACTTTGGGAAACATGGGCAGATCTAGTACAACCTGATGCCCAAGACATTCTAGATACATTGGAAGACAATAGGAACTGGTACCAGAGTATGATACCTCAAAGCCCATCACCTCTCTTGGATGAACAAGACAAAGATTGCCAAGGCTTTACAGAAAAATTCCAGTTTGAACTAACACTTGAGGAAGAAGATTCTGAAGGGTCCAATAAGGAAGGAGAACAGATCAGTTATTATAGTAATACAAAGACACTTTGTGTGATAGACCCAGGAAATGAGGCTTTGCAAGATGCTGCGATAGAAATAGTTACAGAAGATGCATCACCGGTGGACACATAATGCATCTGTGCTGGTGAATTTCAGTGCATTAATGAACATGCAGGCTGTCTCTTAGAGCAAGCCTGCCATATAGATCTTAGATCCCTGTCTAGCGCTGATTTTAAGGGTCTTTCCATCTACTTGAGAGTGAAAACAGGGTTACAGATCATAAAGTGAATGATTGCTCAGGAAATTATCAGATGACTTTCATTGTATTTAAGCCTTGTTTCAGCTAAAATGTTGCGTTCTGGAACCAGCTTGAATTGTTACTGAACAGCTTGAAAGTGAATGACACAAAACTGAGAGATTTTATATGAGAAGATTTTGGAACTCAAAACCAGTTTGAACAACTGGTTAATAGCTATACATTCGAAACCTATCCACCTGTTCACCTGTCTGTGGACATGTGTGCCTTTTTTGAAAACACCATCTTGTTTATTCAGAGCCTAATAACTATACAAAGTTTAGTAGAAAACTTAACAAAAGATATTTAAAAATTGATGTATACTTTTTGATTCTTTCTTAAAAAGAAATAGTCTTCCTTCTTTCGTAGGCAATATCCGTCACTATATTGCAGTTAATCCGTTGCAGGTTTCACAGGTTCATTAAAAGGGAAAAAGCAACACTTTGCATTTCCTTCCATTTTAATGCTTATGTCGAACTTACATTTGTAAAGCATTTCATGCAAGTTCATGTTTTACTTGTTTGCTCGTTACAGGGAACGGTATTTTCCCTCATATTTGTTCTGCACAACAAAGTTTAGGAGAGGTAGTTAGGTGATCCTAGCACGTACACTACATGAGACATGAAGCATTATGAGGCAGTGTGTGATGTGATGTGTGTTTAGATTTCCCCTGAACAATTCCTTAACTTGCTGAAAGTCGCACGCTCAGACCTCCAATCTCTATCGTTTTTACTTGACATAGATTCTATGGTTTAGCTGCATCACCTTCCTCTTGCGCTGCCTTGAACGATAACACGTCCATTACTGTTTATAACAGTGTATTTATTATCTAATGTATATAATGCAATGTTTTCTAAGTTATTAATATATAAATATATATATATATATATATATATATATATAAACATACATATATATATATATGAATTAACATTACCTGTCATCGGTGGTGTTGATTTTGTAGAAAACTCTGGGTAAGAGTTGCCTTTTTCTTGTAACCTTTTGTATTGAGTAAAATAAAAGAACCTGAACAGTAACTCAGAGACATACGGAACCCATCCGGGACATTTAGGCAATTTTAACCCAAAGGCGGTTACTTTCCAGTTAAGAGTTGTTAATGACCGCATCTTTTGGTTAAAACTAAGCTAGTTTGTTCATCTACTTGAAACTACTGAATCTGTAGGGAAAAAAAAAATTTGAAGGTCACCCGATACTGGTGTCATGTCCCAATATATCTAAAATCCAGTGTGAATTTCTATAACAAAATGTGAACTGATGTACTGTAATTCTTGTGCTAATGTGAAGCTTCTTCTGACAAAAGTTATTAGGAATCCTAAAAGTATCAGTCTCAGTTTGTAAAATATGTTTAAAAATCTTTTGGTCCAGCTTGTTACTAAATAGTTGATCAAATTAGCACAGTTGTGCATGACCAATGGGTTTGTATGTCTGTTGAACAATGCATTGTTCCAGGTGGATATTTTATTGTTTTCAAGAGTTTTAACACAATATATGTTATAGTATTGTATTTTGTGTTCAAATGCATTCTTAAGAGATTTTTATATGAAGTGAATAAATCAAAGCATGACTAGATTGTTACTGGCATAATAGCTTGTGTTTTTTTAATGTTTATCCATTTACAATTACATAAACCATGTTATTTGCCTATTTCTGATAATAATAAGTCACACCATTAGCCAAAAAAAATATTAACAAACAAAACAAATTGAAAAGTATGTTCCCCCATTTTCCGAATCAGGCATGTGGGGGGTTCATATGTGTGTTTCATAGCAAATGTTGGGGGCAGCGTCAAGGGTTGTGTTTGTGTTTCTCGAAGAGTATGAGAATATGTGTGTGTGTGTCTGTCACGGGGAGTGTCAGGGGCTGTGTGCATGCAAGTAGGTGCATGTGTGTCTCATAAGACTTCAAATCCACGAGATTCAGCCCAATCTACCTGCCCCGCACAACTCCACCATTCAAACAGCCAATCATGGTGAGGGAAGCCCAAACTGTGGTATTAGCAAGTTTGATTGAGCATGCACAAACAAAGGTGTACGAACCAACAATTTCTCTGCTACCTAAACCTTTGACAACAGGCACTATGCCTTAGTGAAACACATCCATAAAAGGCAATAAAGCACAATTACTTACCTGTAACAGGTGATCTCTGGGAACAGCAGGAATAAGTCTTCACATATGGGTACGTCGGTACCGACGGAGCCAGTACGGGAATGCTCCCCAGCATCCAGGAAAGAAAGCTTTTGGGAGCATCCCACGCGCATGCGCGCTGCCTTCCCGCCCTTTACTTCCCTCTCATCAGTTGGGTTTGTAGCTGAGACCGAAGGAGGGAAGTAGACAAATTAGAGAGAAAAAGAGAGAGAGAGAGAGAGAGAGAGAGCAGCTCCTAGGGGAGGTGGGTGGGTTGTGAAGACTTATTCCTGCTGTTCCCAGAGATCACCTGTTACAGGTAAGTAACTGTGCTATCTCCAGGAACAAGCAGGAATGAGTCTTCACATATGGGGACTCCCAAGCTAAGATGCCTGGAGGAGGCCCCAGCATGTTGCAATGTAAGATGGGCCATGCTTATCCCTCAAACCTCAGGCATCCAAGGGATGGAGGGTAGGAGTTGAACTAGAAAAGAAAAAGGGATTCTGTGGAACAGCTTGACTAAACAAGGTATCCAGAGGGGAGACATTGTGTAAATCATAAATATTAGAAAAAATATTGGGTCCCAATTTTCTAATGTGGATCTCACTCAAAAATATTGCAAAAATACTTGTTGAGGGTAATATGGGTCTGTAGTTGAGAGCCAGTACATTGTCCTCAAAGAAATTCCCTCAATGTGAAGTAGAGGGAAAAAAATAAGTTTTGCAATACAGGAAGAGATGAGAAGCCTTAATGGCCAGAACTAACCGCAGAAGAAATTACTGGGGGAGTTCAATGAGGTTGGACTTTGGAGAAATAGCTAAAGCTGCTGTAAAGTCCAAAAAATTGAACTTCTTGTCCTTGGAGCAGAATAAGGTCCTAGGAAAGAGTGGAGATACTCTGACTTGTTTGGAGGAAAAAGGTAGAAATACCCTTTGCAGAAAAAAGAGGGTAGGTCTCTAAGACCCCCTTTATTCCAAAGAAAGACAAAGACATTTGTACTAGGCGTTGAGCCTCCAATTTCTTGAAGATCAGTAAAGTTTTTCATAAGTGATGTCACTTATGATAATGACCTTACATGTAGAGCTTCAGATGTGAGGTAACCTAAAATGTAATAGAAGGTATTTCCTCATTTACCATAGAAATTGGTAGTCCATTGAGTGTTATGGTATGCTGGGGCAGCATTAATATGGACAGTAAACCAATATTTCAAAGTCAGATGTTGTATAGAGATTGACCCAATGACAAGAAGGATTACGACCTACTTGAGAATATTGATGGAGAATCTCTGTTTGGTTAAATATGGAAGAACTAATAGAAAACGTTTAGTGGAAACTGGTATTATGTTCTTCACTTACAGGGATAGGACTAGACTTCTTGAAAAGATCTAGCCCCTGAATAATCAGTTCTCGAGACGTACGTGAATGAGTGCAGAGGAGATCCTTAGGGGTATGTTTACTAAACTGCGTTAGTGCGATTCGCATTAGGAGCCGCGGTAGAGACAGAAACCCCAAATAAGGACATGGGCGGTACATCGTTTCCGAGAACGCGCATTACAAGACGCCATAAATGAACGAGCGCTACAGGGCACGTTACAGCGCGTTAATCTTAAGAAGGCACACAGGCATACAAGCACAGCAACAGAGCTGTAGCACAATGGTTACAACACTGACTGATGGTACAGGGGTCATGGGTTCGATTCCCCAGTGAGCCTAATGTATAAGGCTGGCTGAGGCAGCACCCTTTACATTTAAGTAGTGATTGTTGAGGCATTTGACGTGTATTTTAATTAGTGCTGCCAGCAAACACCCTCACGGTGGCATAACCTAAGGTGCCGCATAAGGCACCCCATAACGCACTCCATAGGGCACATTATAAAGTGTACTGTCTGCCAAGGCACCCTATAATGTCCCCTATGGGACACCTTATAAGGCTGTGAACAAAGCCCTGGCTGGCGGCAGAAGGACTGCACATGACCACACAAACTGGCTGCTGTGGTTACCAGGATAGGGTTAACCCACCCGCACCCATGATGCACTGCACATGCAAATCAGCAGTCGAGAGATGGGCACAAGATTGGGTATGCACCCCCACAGCACCTCGGCCTGGTAGGGGGAACAGACCGTGTGTGGCACTGCCACAGAGTAGCCACAGACAGTCACATTGTGCGGGTACTGGGCCCACCCTGAGGTTGAGGTGGGGCACCCAGCACCAGGTCCACAGCACCTTTCATGGCTGAAATACGCCATGCTGCAGGTCCCCATCAGTGTGTGATAGGTAGTTCAGTTAGACACACCTAGGATACATCTGTGTCCTGCTGTATGTCTCGGTCATGTCTAGTCCCTATGGGCGATGCTGCACTCAGAATAGTGCATATCCTGTGTTGGTGCCATCGTTACCCGCTCTAGGTGAAGGGGGAGGGGGTGTATGGACCCATAGGCAGATTATGTACCACCACACAACCCACCCTCTGGGGCTCAGGGTGGGAAACAGGATCACCCACCAATAGATCCACAGTCTACCTCCCTGCAATGGCAGCAGTAGAGGGGACCAGCAACCTCAGTCCTGCTGGGGAACAGACAGAGCGGTACACATCCATAACGCAATAGCAGACAGATGGCAGGCCTGGAAATGCTCAGCTGCCCCCCACCATTATCTGACATTCTCCAGCAGCAAGCCTCCAGCCGCTGCACCCTGCAAGGTGTTCCAGCAAGACACATACTAGCTGTAGACAGTCCGCCAGCTAGTCCATAGTGCATGGTCCTGGAGGAAATGCATGTACCCAGAACGGGGATGTCAGCATACACACCAAGCAGATAAGTCAGTGATTGGGCCCCAAAAGGAAACCCATAAATATCACATGAGAGAAATGCTATATAGCACTATGGGGGAACCTAGCCATGCCATGGTCACTGCTCAGTCAGGGTGAGAGTGACCTCCCAGCAGGACATGCTATGGCCACCCTGTCCATGCAGGTGGTGGCCAGGCACTACAATGTCCGAGCCATTGCCCTATGCCGTGTGCAGATGCATCCAGGCCAGGCCACCCTATCGAGGCTATTCCCACGGTACCTTGCTCCTCATTATGCACATTGGCAGGCCAATACTGGCAACAGTGCTAGCAGTGTGGGCTGTGGAGGGTGTTGGCAGCCACCACACACTGGATAGACAGACCACACTCCCCACACCTATGCCAGCATTGTGCAACTATAGAGGTGTTGGGCAGCCCAGGCCACCACACCAGTCCTGGGCACAGTGCAGGCATGGCTATGGTACGCAATACTGTAGGAGTTACTCCCCAGGTTGGTAAACACTGTCAGACACAAGACCTGTAGCACACTCCACAGACATCAGAAAGGTTGCTATGATGCAGCTCACTCAGAACAGTGTACTTAACCTAGGAATTGCTATCTGCCAGTACTCATAGCAACCTTTTGATAGATGTGTACCATATTCCCCGGTTTAGGGTGGCATTACTAAGGTTTGCAAGTGCTAGTATTGGGAGATGCACGCAGAGCCCAAAGTCCTGCCTCTCCAGGAGGCTTTGGATAATGGGGCCTGTGGGTGCGGGTGTGTCTGCCACTGTTGGCTGCTGCTTTACGGCAGAGGTTCCCAACTCCAGTCCTGCGGTGCCAAACACTGTTTGGGTTTTCATGCTGTCCCTCATGAACATGCATGAGATACATCTGCATACCATGGGGGTGGCGCATAGAAATGCAGCACAGGCATCTTTATCAGAGGCAGCATGGAACCGGAATGGTGTTTGTCCCTCCAGGACTGCATTTGGGAGGTTCTGCTCTAGGTAATGTGCATGTATATGGTGTCTGTGCTCTGTAGGGTAAACTGTAGGTGTCTTGGGCATTTTTATGTCATCTGCAATAAAGGTTCTGTCTGTATTAGCACGTTGTAGTAGTGGGCAAAATATGGGGACTGGGTTGGCAGGAACCACAGCTGGGACTTGAACCTGTGACCCTCTGCTTCTGAATACACTGGTTTTGTGCACTGCACCACCTTGTTGTCACAGAGTCAGTACATTCCTTGGTGATACCATGACTGTTCGTCAGACAGGGCCCGTCTGTTGCAGTACACGGCACCCACCTACACAGGGCTAGGCCACGGTCTGCTCTGGGCAGCTGCCACTGCCCCCTCCACCACCAGTATCCCTGAGCCACCATGCTGACATGCCCTTCTTCTGGTGGTGCTGGTGGTGCGCAGTCTCAGGCCATCCAGTGTGCAGGTAGGCGGCTGCCTATGGTGCGGATTCTGGGGTAGAGATGCCTGCATAGGTGTCCACGCTTCCCCCCAGCACCGCCTGCCAATGTTCCGTGCCCTTGGGGGTAGCTGCTGGGTACTATCCCCTGTGACACTGTGGGAAACACAGTCGTGCCCATGTTGGGCCTTCAGCAGTTGCTGTCTGGCTGCTCTGCTGCTTTAGCATTCATATGGGCCACCTAGGCATCGCCCTAGTCCGCACTGTGGCCAAGCTGCACCACAGCATGTGCCGCCTGCGGCCCTCTGTATCCCCTTCTCCGGCATCTGTCCAGTTGCTGTTCCGACATGCCCGCCCTGATATTGCGGGACATGTGCACGCCATACGAACCTTGTCCGATGGTGGGGAAAAACCTGAGCAGCGCTATATCACTGTGGGCTCATTCACCTTGTATGGGGGCGGAGTATAGACCCTTCCACGATTTATATCTGTTCTGTGGAGCTTACTCGGGGGGGGGGGGGGTTGATGTTTCTCATTGCTACCACTATTGGCCAGCTTGGTTATGGTCTTTTTCCAGTTTGTTGGGGTCATTTTCAGTGTTTATGTGCCCTTTTGTTCTGTGCACATGTATCACACTTATCACTTTTTTTAGGATTCCCTGCCTGGGCTGTACATTGCTGACACTGAAATGGTTTCTCTCTCCTGTAATGTGCATTTAACGGCAGGTTTTCATTCGCGCTGGAATTGAGCTCTTCAGATCAGCTCGTTAGTGTGAAGGGAGCCTCTCCCTGCCCACTCTCCGCCCATTGACCCCTTCTCTCCGCCCTCTCTCCACCTTCTGTGGTGTTTTACCGCACCGCGGGAGTTTACAATCGTTAACTACGGTTAACACGCGTTATGTAACGTTAACGATCGTAAGCGCGTCATAATGCGCGTTATGATGCGCTTACGATCGTTAATGTTACATAACGCGCGTTATTTACGATTACCGCAGTTTAGTAAACATACCCCTTAGTCTTAAGACAGCAAGTCTGGATCCTTCTACAACTTCAAATAGTAGCTGGAGAAAAAGACGCAATATAAGGGGATACCATGTTTGCCTCTCTATGAGGGCAATATGAGTATCATGCGTTCTTTGTTCATTATAAGCTACCATGAAGTATAGGAAAATAGAAGGAAAGTAGTGAATAAGGACCAACTGCAGTGAAAAAAATGCAGACCAACTGCAGTGAAAAAAATGCATCCCTGTTGTGGAAGTTCCAGTGAGATGTGGAACGAACCAGGGAATTGTGCAATTTTCTACGCTTTCACGTGGTCTAAACCCTGATTACTTTTTCTTAAAAGGAAATTTTAAGGAATATGGTAAGAGTAGGAAAAAACCAGTCATGTAGGAGCATGACTGGCAGAATCTACCAGCTGAAGCCCTTCTTAACCATCTGGAAGTTACCTACTAGGAGTAGCTCTGAAGCTCTCTGGCAAAGGCCCACGGTTGCAGAGCTTTGTTGTATAATTGCAGAGAGCATGCTGTAGGTTGCTTAGATCTGGCTGTTGAATTGCCAGTGTGCAACCTAATCTATTCTGTTGGAGCCAAAGAGAATTGAAGATGGCTAAGAATAGTAGACAGGCCTGATGCCTGCAACAATAAATAGTCCAAATGGGTTCTGGACCACTTTTGGAATTATCTGTTATTAAGGCAGCATAAAAAGTTAGGTCCTATAGATTGGAGAGGACCGACAGGCATAATTTGGAGTAGTGATACCCAATTTCTGTCTGAAAAACTGCCTTAAAAAAGTATCTGAGAAGGTTAGCTCAAAGATACACAGAGAAGAAGATGAACCGCAAAGGGGGAGAAAAGACTCTGTATGGAAACTGCTTACTGGAGTAGGTATTGAAGAAAATCCTATGGCTTAGAGAATAAGCCCTCCAGTTGATTAGTAGTACTCTTAGAGACTGAATGTCTGGGCTAAGAGGGATAGAAAGTAATACAGAGTTGAGAAGACTTACAGTTTGGTAAGTCCTTGAAGAGATAGGATCCCCTTGCAGTTAAAAGTATGAGATATACTCGTACAGTAAACTGACAAGGTGAAGGGTATAGGTCACCTTGTTGTTAGTTGTCAGTGCTCCTTTTGTTTTAAAAGGAGAAACCTGTTATCTCTGGTGTATGATAGTCCTTAAAAGCTCTTAGAGCTAAAAGGATAGATTTCTCTTGTAGCAAGAGATTCATGCCCAGAGTCGAGGACTGAGTCAATATATGACTGATATCTCAGCAAGGATGAGATGAATTTTAGATGCTTCTGTTGAAAAGAAGTAGGCTCAAAAGTTCTAAACCTTACACAGAAAGTGAATGAAACATCAGAAACCCTGCGACTGCTGGGTTTGCTGAGCCTGTTGAGGTTTTGATTTTCTTAGCCTGGTGTGATGTTGCCCATCTTTGGGAACATCTGCATAATGGGTAGAAGATGGATACAACTTTTTTCCCCTAGTGGGATAAAGCTTTTTAGGAGATTTTTTATTAGCTGGGATAGAGGAAGGTTTTGACAATCCTCTGAAAGTAATATCATCAGTGTTTAACTGGTTAGCTTGAAGTAAGCATCCTTGTTAAAGAGATTTTCACCAGTACAAGGAGTATTTCCCAGCCTTTCTTGTACCCATGTGTCCAAGTCTGAAGCTTGGAGCCAGGCCATGCGTCGTGCTCCTATGGCTATAGCAGAAGTTCAGCTAATAGACTCAAAACAGTCCAGGGAAGCACAATTAAGGAACCTAGAGATATTTTGAGCATGATTGACTAGTAAGAAATAGTCTGCTTTTTTATGCTCTTGAAAAGAAGGGTTCAAAAGCTTTAAGCTGTTTGTAACCTCTTCAAGAGATAATCCCATATAGAAAATATATGAGATAATTCTTGCTGAAAGCATGGATGCCTGGAAGCATCGACGCCCAAAGGCATCTAAAGTTCTAGACTCATGACCTGGCGGATAAGAAGAGTGCTTTTTTTGCACTCTTAATATGCCTCATTGCTGATTCTACAACAATAGAATAATAAGGAAGTTGAGTCTTTTGAAAACCTGGAGAAGGTGGCACCTTGTAAATGGAGTCAAGTGTCTTAGAATGTGGTGATACCGTTAAAGGAGTTTCCCCACATTCTTAAAAGGAGATCTTGTAAGATCTGATGCAAAGGAAGCATGATGACCTCCTTTGGAATACAGGGGGATTGCAGGGTCTCTGAATCCCCTGGCAAGGACTCTTTACCAGGTATAGAAATGGCAAGTAACTTTGCCATATCAAGCAAAAAAGCTTGAAAAGAAATCTCCCCTGAGGAGGATCCTCTAAAATGAGGGGTAAAGGCTAGATTTGTGGAAAAATCAGCCTTGGTACCGATGGATTCATCGCAGTCATCAGAATCGGAAGACTTGAAAGGATGAAGCATCGGATTTTCTTTAAAGCGATGTCTTCGATACCCGAAGTCGATACCGAGACGAGTCGGTACCAAATCCTCCATGCTAGAAATGGATTCCAGGCTCGGCATCGAAGGAAGCGAGTCTGTCGAAGCAAGCATGGACGGTACCAACACCGATGCCGATGTCGGTATCAGTACCAAAGCCGATACCGATACAGGAGGGGAACGGTCTGCAGCAACTCCAGCGGTACCGAGGTAACTGAGAGCGCTGGACTACGTTCATCAGTGAGGAGTATTTCATCCATCACCATAGCCGATGCCGGGGTGTCGGTACCGCCCGAAGCGGCCACAACCACCGAGCATGGCCCAGGTATGTTCTCCGAGGTAGGAACCCCGGGAACAACCTGAAACCCCGTTAATGCTTTGGAGCCCGAAGACTCCCGCTGGGGCTTTATTGCCAAGATGTCCTCGAGGGCAAGGCCGGAGCCATCTTGATACTGGAAAGGAGATCTACCACTCGAGGACTGGATAGTCTTTACAGACTTTTGTTTGGTTACCTGATCCTGTGGAGATATTCTAGCTGGTGACATCGAGAGCGATGTGAACCAGGTATCGAGTTGTGCTGGATTCTGAAGATTTCTTCTGTTTGAAGTCCAGCAGGAAAGACACTCCAGTGAGCAGTGGTCAAGACCCAAACATTTAAGACACCAAGTATGGGTGTCTGAAAAAATATTTGTACCGCCACACTTAGAACATTTTTTAAGGATAGTGGCTGGCTTTTTCATAACAGAAAAAATAGAGGCCCAGTGGCCTAGCAAACCGTCAGACACTTAAAAAGGGAAAAATTTCTGAAGAAAGAAGAAATTCTTCAGAAAAAAGAAAGAAAAGCACCGGCAGTACTGGTGGCGTCGGGGGAAGGCAGAACAATTTTCTGCGGTGACAGGAATACGTCCTGCCGGCTCCGCGGAAAATGGAAAACTGATGAGAGGGAAGTAAATGGGCGGGAAGGCAGCGCGCATGCGTGTGGGATGCTCCCAAAAGCTTTCTTTCCTGGACGCTGGGGAGCGTTCCCGCGCAGGCTCCGTCGGTACCGACGTACCCATATGTGAAGACTCATTCCTGCTTGTTCCTGGAGATAGAATATACCTACAGTATCTACTATTACTACTATTAATTGGTTATATAGTAGTATTAGTAGATACTGTAGGTATGTTCTTTATTGTCTTTTTAGGTGTGTTTCGCTAAGGCAGTATCTCTGTAAAGTCCTGTTATGGGGCAAAACAGATGATAACCTGAAGGGGAAAAAATGAATAATGTCCTCCAATATACTAATCCAGCAAAAGGGCAAGAAGGAACCTAACTACAAACAATGAAAGCCACAGCATGGTTTTTGGTATCAATCCCAGTTGATAGAGGGGCTCCCCTTCTGGACGTCTGTTTATAATGTAGGAAAAAGGCCAGCTGGAATGCCTCATAAATGCATACTTTACATTCCTGTACTTGATTTTTATTTTATTTATTTCAAAACATTTCTATACTGTTGTATGCAGCAACATTCAAGACGGTGTACAGCAATAATTACAGCACACACACACACGTCACAATAAGCAGAACTGTCTGCCTTCCTACCACTACCCATCAATACCTGCTCTACTCCTGCCTTGTCTACAGTAGCTATTTAACTTGGGAACAAACATATTTCAGAGATCTTCTACAGGTCATCAAATCCTGCTCTTTCTTCAACCTTTCATGGAGTTTATTCCACCAAGTGGAGCCTGACATGGCCAATAAATGTCCTTGACTTGACTTCAACGCCCTGCCTAGCTGGTACCAGACTAACAGATCTTGCAAATAATAATCTTACAAGGAAATTTTTAGAAAGAACAAGGCCTCAGGATGTAAAACACAGGAACACATAAGTAGAAATTGTTACCTTCTTTTCTGTGTGGCCCTAGAAATATCGGGGGAAAAACATAATCTTAAGATTATAAAATAAATCATGCTGCTACTTAGTCTAATCTCGGAAACAAATACTGGTCAACCTCAAACACAAATGAAATGATCATTGTAGCATCTGAGACTACTTCCTTAGAGGACACTAATATTGCTTCAAGTTCAAACTATCAGTAGTAACTTGCAATGTATTGTATCCATCTAAACCCTGGCTACAGGTGGCAAAGAGTCTGATGGCAATTTCAAAATCTCCACTATATATTTTCTTAATATCTCCCTAGCAGTTATTAATCACTGATGAAAATTAATAAATCTCAAATTCTTTCTTCCACCCACATTCTCGAGATTTTCTAGTTTTCTATGAAAAAAGTATTATGATAAATAAGCACACCTTCCTCCTGTACCAGGCTTTCTATTTTAAATCTATCACTTTGAATCTTGACTTTAAGGTCTCAATTTCATTTACACGTTGTGTCACTTCTGTAGCATTATTAGAAACCTGACACAAATTTGTTAAGCTACCAACAATGGGCCTAACTCAAACCTTCAATCACAGTCCAAATGGTGGGCTTCACCTTGAAGTAATTCATCAAAGGTACTGACCCCTCCTTAGATAGAGACCTCTTAGCAGGGCCTGGTGGGACTGCAGTGCTGCTTCCAGCTGCCAAATCCTCTCCTGCTGCTATGCCAGAGGAAACCCCCCCACTGCCACCATGGAAGTTATGGCAATGTCAGACACCAAAAGCTTCTTTCCACCACTGGTAAGTACTCGTTAGATTTAGAAGTTGCCTATGGTCCTTGGGATTAAGGGTGACATCCGTGGCTGAAGAGGTTGCCGATCCTCCCTCCACTGGACACTTCCAATGGCCAACTCATGGGATCTGCATGTAAAGCGGCAGTGTGGCAAACAAAAATGTTCAAAGGAGAAGATGGCAGATTGAAGTGAGCTTTGTGTGGCACTGGTTTTTTTTTCCTCTACTTAAGATATGGGCAGAAGGAAGGCTAAAGGGCTTAAGAAACCCTCCTTTAACCCAGCAGCCCCTTCAGCTTCTTCTTTTCGGGTGGTTGGACCGCTCGATTCCTTTGTGACACCGCTACAGCAGTCGGGAGATTCGGCGGTGCGAGTCCTTCTGTCCTTTCCCCGGAGCTGGGTAGCTCGCCGGGAGGTTCGGGACCGTAGATCTCACCACCAGTGCAGTGGCATCCTCCCAAGGATCCTTTCTTGAGGAGGAGTCTGGTGCAGCAGCAGGAGGTGCCCTCTTCTGATCTGGTGGAGGGTGCTGAGAGCAGAGGGTCGGCTGTACTGCGGAATGGTGGAGTACTCAGACCAGCTCTCTCTTCAAGTTCAGAGGTTCCTGCTTTGAGGAGGTCTTTCGGCAAGTCGGCAGACACCTTCTCTGCGGCTGGGGCACTGGGAATGGAGCGGCGAACACCAGAGGACAGCATTGGACAGGCACAAACTTTATCTTTTTCCTTTGAAAGACCTGTTGAGTTTACTCTTGAGTCTATTTGGTCTGCTATAGTCAAGCTAGGGGAATTGTTTGCTCCCCAGGTGTCGGCTCTAGTGGCCTAGTCTCAGGTACATACAAGCCTACTTCAGCAACATACTCTGGAAGTATCAGCTTTACAATCATCTGTGACAGAATTACAACAGAAAGTTTCCAGTTGTGAAGATGGCACCTTATCCTATCAGAAAGATGCGTTGGCTTTAAAGTGCGGATTGAAATGTTGGAAAATGCTTCAAGATATTCTAATCTCTGTCTTATAAATTTTCCAAAAGTTTTTGGTTTTTCTGCTAAAGAGATCTTTAGGAAATATTTATTGGAAGTTTTAGATGTTCCGATTGATTCCCATCCCCCTATGGTTAAGTTTTATATTATCTTCCTGTGGGTAAAAAAGTTCTTGGTGGTGGATTAATTGATGGAGTAAGACAAAGTGAGTCATTAGATGTATCAGCTATTCTGGAATCCTCAACTGATTTTGTTTCTCCTTCTACTTTGATTGCAACGTTTGCTCTTTCCTCTGATAGAGATTGGTTTCTATGTATGTTTTTTAGGAAGCGTAGTGCACAGTTTTCATGGGTTATTGTTTCGTGTTTTCCAGATTTACCTAAAGAAACCCAAAAGCGTAGGAAAGAATTTCTGTTACTTCGTCCAGGGGTTTTGTTGTTGGGAGGCTTATTCTTTTTGAAATTTCCTTGCAAATGTATGGTCAGGTTGAATGCTGAGTCATATTTTCTTTGAGCCTTCACAGTTGCCTGTTTTTTTGAGTGCCCGCCGCCCCTCCGAGGTGGCCCCGATACACTGCCATTAGGCCATCAGGACGATTGTTGGCTCACATCAGGTTTATCTTCTCAGATTTGTGTTTTCCTTAAATGATGTTATTGGATCTCCCTTTCTTGTGGTGGGCTATAATAGGAGCGGGGATATGTTTTCTTTATACACTGTTTATTATTTCATAATATTGATTGCATCAATGTTGTTGATTTTCCCTCCCTGCTCCCTAGTTTCTGTGCAAGTATGTATATGCTTGGATTTATTGTAAAATGATAAAGTTTAAATAACAAAAATGTTCAAAGGAGCAGAACAAGGAGAGGAGTTTACACTTCTAGTCCAGACACAGGTCTTATCCTTCCTCTTCACCATAACATAGCAAAACAGGAGATAAAGAAAACGCTGTAGAGCTCAGGAGCTACACATTCTGCCATTGTTTCACCCTGGTTATTTCATTCTTAAAACTCTGGCAGTTACGAGTATAAAATACTAGCACTGGGAAAAAAACTTAAAGCTGGTTATTTGGTGTAATGCATACACACATTTATTTAGCAAATGTTCTTCCAAAGAACATACATCACATGATATCATCTCTCTTGGATAGATTTATCTGACTATAGCTCCAAAACAGAAAGGGCTCGATTCCGTTCTGGACGTGCCAGCTCTCTGTGCGCCTGGTTGGAACATCTAGCCCCGTGGGACCTGAATCGCATCCAGACCTGTACGTGCCGGCCGGGACCCTGATTCTGGTTGGCCTGCACATACAGGCCTTCCCCGGCTAACTCAGTCAGGGCTCCTGAACGGTGCCATGGTGTCTGGTCGCCATGACACTAGGGCTCCACTCAGGAGCCGCAATCCCTGGCCACCGGACTGAAATCTTCATTCCCTGCAGCCTGACCCCTGATTTGGCCTCCCAAGGCCAGAGTCGGGTGGCAGGGAATCTCCTCTGCGCCCCAGGCCTGCCATCCCCTGCCGACTAGGGGAATTAATTTCACCTCAGAGGGAGTCCATCCCCGCTATTCGCGCCTCGGAATGAAGCTGTTCTGATTTTGCCAGTGTCTTCCCATTTAAAATACTATGGTACTTTCATTGTTAAATCTAGAATAATAATTTCATACCGGTGCAAATAAATAAGTAATCTACCTCTGTGTTTCTTTTTTTAAAAAGGATTTTTTTTATAGGCTTATAATTGCATTTATTACATTCTTCACCCTATCATCAATATGCACTCAAGGTGAGCCAAACAAGTAATTTTAAGTGCTATAGTGCCTCCTATCTTGCTGTTTGTCCAGTCACCCCATACCTTCATGCTTATCATTAAGGTGCAGCCAGAACATTGCTGCATTGTGGCTTCAGGACATCTGCCGGCCTTCTCTACACCGCTGCTTCACCCTGCCATTTCCTCATTGGGCTTCTTTATGCCCCTGATTACATGACTCTAAGAACCACTTGGAGCAAAACGATTTGGCCAATCAGAAGCCGAAGAGGCCAAAGATTTCAAAATCTGCCTGAGCTTTTGAATTCAGTTAAAAATGGAGAAAAGAGGAGAAGTGAAAGGACTGCCTGTGCCTCTACCCAATTCGGTGTGCTGCCACCCTGTAGAGATCTCACTGTAAGCTAGAAAGTGAAAGATAAGTAGATGGCTTAGGACAGTGGTTCCCAAACCTGTCCTGAGGGCTCCCAGGCCAGTCAGGTTTTCAGGATATCCACTATGAATATTCATGAGAGAGATTTGCATACCCTGCCCTGAATTCAAAGAAGCATGGGACAAACACAAAGGATCTCTAAAGGAAAAAAGGGGACTGTTGTAGTGGATGATATGGGGGGACAGACCAGATAGGCCATGTGGTCTTTTTCTGTTGTCATGTTTCTATGTTATGTAAATCTGTCTCATGCATAGTCATTGTGGATATCTTAAAAACCCGACTAACTGGGGAGTGACCAGGACAGGTATGGAAACCATTGGCTTAGGATGAGACTAACTATATCTTGCTAGGAATTACACTGCCATTTTTCTGCATAGTCTTTGAAGTTGCCAAGAATTGCCATCAGGCCCCTGTGATATGTACTGTATTTGGAGCACTGTTTGCTACAGCCTAAATGTGAAGGATAAAGGTCCTATGAAGCAGTATGTCTAACATTATTGTATGACTAATTTTTCACATACAGACACACAAGGAAAGAAATTTATGATGGGCTCTTGTAACAAATTTGTGAGTCATCATACTTTACTGCAGTGGCATCGTTACCTTAAAGATACAGTTATTCACCTGCATCATACATGAACCTGTAGATTACAATTAAACCCAAGTTCTATGTTTCCTCTTTTTAACTCCCCCCACTCCTATCACCATATCACATGAGCAGAAGAATTCCTTTGCATATCCCAATGTAATCTTGCACATGTTTCATTACTGTCTGTAGTCCTAAGAAAACCTGGGGACAATGATATATTTACATTACTGGGCCCAGTTATTAGTGTAAGTATAGATATTTGAGGGTTATAGTGAGCTCACAGATAATTTAAATATATATTGAACTTGATGCCATTAAATATATGATGATATATTCTTTGAGAAGGTAGATTTTAGATAGGATATGGAGAGGAGAATTTAGATATCCAGGATGGGATATTAAAAATTCTCACAGTATTTTACAAAAGGCTTTGCCAGATGCAGAGCCTCTTGCAAAATATGTGCAAGGATGTGCAGGGCTGCATGTCAATCCATCAGGAACAGTGATTTTAAAAAGCTGCATGGGGTAAACAAAGTATGTTGCAATAGCCCACATGTGCGCAAGCAGCTTTTTAAAATCACTGCTCCTTATAAATACACATCCCCCACTCCTGCAGCACCAGTCACCCCCAGACCCCCCTCAAAGCACCTGAACCCTCCATCATCCTTTCTCCCCTCCAATTATCTGATCCTCCACATTCCAGCACAAAAAACACCCCACATGACTTCCCCGAAGACAGCCCCCCTGAAGATTTTCCTACATGACCCCACTCATCCCTGATCCCATCCATGGCCTTATCAGAGGTCTCTGGTGTCAAGCAGGAGCAGTCCCCAGTTGCACCTGCTTTTCATGGTCTCAGCTTCAAAATGGTGCCCATGACCCCTAGTGGTAATCTTGCGGTATTCCTCTAGGGGTCAACTGCCTAAAGTCCTTATTCTTTGATTCCCAGGTCCTTGGGTAAGACCCAAATTAAGTCAAAACCAGTCAACGCTGGCTGTGATGTTCCACACATGGAGACATAATAATGTCAATAATAATAATAATTTTCACTCTGAATTGATAGTGAATAATCATCATTATTATCATTATTATTAGCCTTCAAATCAGAGCTAAAATTCTTTGTTTTGTGGCTGGCACGTACATAATCCTGTTAGAATTCACAGATCAATTATTGACATATAACTTAAGAAAATAGGACTGTTACTATCTATTTGCAGGCCATTTTTCGACGTATCAGTGAAATTAATTCACTTATGGTCATGAAGGCTTTTGTAAAGAGCAGCACTTTGAGACACACAGCTGTAGAAACCCCTTGTATGTTTTATACAGCTACAATAGGTTACTATAAAGTTTGATTACAGAGTGATGGGAGGCAGAAAGGAAGGAAGGAGAAAAATCCAGAATATTGCATATGAACGTCTTAGAATGCTTTTTCTTTAGTGCTGCCTTTCCCTAGGGCTTTATCTGGCTGTTACTTAGCTATCTGCGCAGGGAAAATTAGAGGAAATATAGCAAGATGATGGGATTGCTGAGGGGAGCAATTAATGTTCGGGATTAAAACTAGGGCAAGGGGATGAGAGAATGAAGTTGCAAACACTCATTTTTCTACTGTTGGATTTGAGTCTCTTCATCTGTCAGCAGATTTTCCAATCGGGATCACATTAGAAGTTTCGGGACACACCATATGGTGGTCAGTGTTAACTACAGACATGCACTTTGTGTAATTTGCAATATTTTTAACATATATGTATTTGTTTATTATATGTGATGTATACACAAGACGGCAAGGTGATTTATAATAAAGAAAAACAGAAACAAATCAGAAATACTGCAGGGGGAAACATACATCTCGTTCACACTAGTGAAACAGGAAGCCTAAGAATAAGGACACAGAGACATAGAAACATGACAGCAGAAAAAGATCACATGGCCTATCTAGTCTGCCCTTCCATATCAACCACTACAACAGTCCCCTTTGTTCCTTTAGAAGATCCTCTGTGTTGGTCCCATGCTTTTTTGAATTCAGACACTGTCCTCATCTCTACCACCTCCACTGGGAGACTATTCCACACATCTACCACTCTTTCCATAAAGAAATATTTCCGCATCTCACTCCTGAATCTATCCCCTTTCACCCTCATCCCATGTCCCCTCCTGGTATAGCTTGCTTTCAATTGAAAGAGGCTCTCCTGCGCATTTCTGCTTCTGAGGTATTGAAACGTCTCTATCATTTATTTATTTATTTTATTTATTTACATTCTCTTATATACCGCGCTATTCTGCATCAGTGCGGTTTACATTGAACAAACTGAAATTACATTGAACAGGGCATTATAACTTGGAAACAACTATTTTACAGGGAACATGGGCTATGGAGGGTTAAGTGGCTTGCCCAAGACCACAAGGAGCACCTGTGGGACTAGAAACCCCAGTCCTTCCGGCCCAAGGTTGCTGTCCTCTAGTGGGATTTGAACCCCCGACCTTCCAGCCTGAAGTACCTTGCCCCAACCACTAGGCCACTCCTCCACTCCATATCACCTCTGTCCTGCCTTTCCTCTAAAGTATACATATTAAGATCCTTAAGTCTGTCCTCATATGCTTTATAATGAAGACCACTAACCATTTTAGTAGGCACCCTTTCTACCGACTCCAAACTGTTTCTATCCTTTTGAAGATGCAGTCTCCAAAAGTGTGCACAATACTCCAAATAAGGTCACACCAAAGACTTATACAAAGGCACTATCACCTCCTTTCTTCACATACCACAACAGGGAGATTAAAGGGCACATCCTATAGATCTCCCTCTGCAAGCTTTCACCATTGCACCCTCCTGCAAGCTTTCACCATTGATCCAGGAAGCCTGCACCAACAATCTCTTGCAGTAGATGGTTTATCCTCCTAGGTGGAGCAAACTGGAAAAAACTACCTAAGTCTGTATGTCAGGTGACTTCTCTGGCCCTTTTCAAATCCAGGCTAAAAACTCAACTCTTCACTGCTGTTTTCAGATCTTGACTCACCTGATCGCCTTTGTGTTTCCTTACCATTTCCCCTAGACGTATCCCGTGTTTACAGCTACTGTGTTGTCTGTCTTGACCAGATTGTAAGCTCTGATATGTAGGGACTGTCTCTTACATGTGTCTGTGCAGCACTGCATATCGCTATACAAATGCTCAGTAGTAGTAGTACTAGGTGACCTCAACCTACCCACCATTCCTCTAAACAACCCAAATCTTTTATTGATGCCATGGAAGTCCTCCAACTAGAACAGATATTCTCAGACTCACCACAAATCAGGGAAGGGACTTTAGACCTCATCTTCAACCTTACCAACTGGCCGAACCAACATCTCTCCTCCAGAATTCAAAACTCTCCAATACCATGGTCAAATATCAACTTGATCACATTTCTCTTACCTCAACCTTCCAACACAATGTATTCTATTTCATCACCACATCATCCATGCAGATTTTTCCATTTCGAGAGACTCATTCCTTTAGGAAATCCTCCCGCTGACCCACTCAGACCCAACTGACCTCGACTTTCTAATCTCCACATGGAACAACCATATATCATCATATGCGACTACACCAGACAAGACAAGCCCCATCAAAGGACATCACCTTGTTCCATGGTACACACCTGAACTAAAGAAGCTCAAAGGCAAGCTCCGATAGCTAGAATGTAAATGGCCCAGAGACCCAGCCCACCACTCTGCATAC
This sequence comes from Ichthyophis bannanicus, assembly GCA_033557465.1. NCBI lineage: Eukaryota > Metazoa > Chordata > Amphibia > Gymnophiona > Ichthyophiidae > Ichthyophis > Ichthyophis bannanicus. The sequence goes on along the minus strand of CM066040.1, from coordinate 240,795,259 downwards.
TCCACTTCTCAAAAAGAATACTGCATATTTACCTATGTGCAAAAAAAGGAATACCATACCAAGTTGATCTGTTCTTCACTAAATCAACCCAGAGAGCTAGTCAATATAGCATGAAACCTACTAAAAAATCCCACCTCCAAAAAGACTGATACCACATTATCTCCAGCTGACTTGGCTCAACACTCAATCTAAGCTTGCCAACATTGCAACCAGCAACCCGACACCTTCCTTGTTTAGCATCTCTCCTGAGGGCACATGGTCAACCTTTTCTACCATTTCAATCGAACAACTGGAAAACATCATTACAAACCTTAACACTACTGCTTCTCCCCTCGACCCTTGCCTGGTTTCCTGGATTAAACTCACTAAGCATGAGCTTTCTCCAATTCTGCAAATTATAGTCCGTCCATTCTTATCCCTAGGCTACATGCCTAAGAGTCTTAAACATGCCACCATCATACCATTATTAAAAAAAAAAACCTCTGCTGACACAAGCTCTCCATCGTCCTACAAACCCATTTCTAGCATTCCATTTGTGGCAAATATTATTGAAAAAAACAGTACAGATACAGATGCAGGACTTCATCAATGCTCATGCTCCTCTTGATCACCAGCAACACGGATTAAGACCACTGCACAATGTCGAAACTTTATTAACCTCCCTCGTTAACACCCTAATCAAAGGCACTGAGAAGATTATAAAAGGCTTCTTTTTTTTTTTTTAATGCTTTATTTTCGTTTTATAACAACAAAGGAAAGGAAGACATACAGCTAAAAGACAAATACATACATAGAATGTGATACATACACCAAAGTAAACCCCTACCACCCCCCTCCCCCCTGCTTCTTCTCTAGAAACTAATCATTCCCGAAAACGGGCGTGTACTGACATTATTGTGGTACAAAACCTAACGGTGATCTGAAACATGATGAGTATACATTAAACAGACATGTCGGAGCAATGGGCAGAGTGTACATAATCATTGAGCATCTGCCATTTAGACAAGCGAGAGTGAGTTTGGATATGGGGAATAGCTCTCCGAGATATCTGCTCATATTTACTATATAAGCAGACGAGGTTCCACCATTCATTGGCAGTAATTCGAGAGCTATCCTTCCAATTCCTCGTGATTAAACATATGGCTATACCCAGCATGAAATCAAGGAGAAAGCGACCCTTCTTAGGAAGAGAGGGGACCTCCGCCACTGAGCGGAGTCCCACAATCTTCCAAGAAAGAGGCTCGTGGAGGTGTAAGATAGATTGAATACGACCCCAGACCCGCCCCCAGTAAACCTGCAGTTGAGGACATTCATAAAGAACATGAGCGAGGGTTCCCACAGCAGTATGGCAAGACCAACACTGGTCCCTAGCAGTTGTGTTCCATTTGGCTATTCTTTCTGGAGTATAAAAGCATCTATGTGCAAAAAAGAAGAGAGTTTGGGTTACAGAGGCAGATCTGGAAACCCGCACCACTTTGCTCCAGAAAACGCTCCATTGCACAGGGGTTAAAGTGGTTTGCAGTTCGCGTTCCCAGGCTTGTTGAGCTCTACAAGTAGCAGTATCGGTACCCTGACATAATAATTTATAAAAGTTAGAGGCTACCCCATGTGTACTACTAATAGAGTGAATTAGTTCTAATAGCCCGTCCTCAGTAGGGGCAGAGGGCGGCAGGATTTGAGCACTTTTGAGGCAGTGTTGAAGCTGCATCAATTGAAAGTAATGTTTCGCTGGTAACGCAAATTCCTTTTGTAAATCAGAAAAGGTCTTCCAACGAGCTGCAGAGAAGAGTTGTTGGGGTGTCCAGATCCCCCTAGAGTACCAGGGTTTCCATGCAATCGTTTTATTTAGGACTTGAATTCTGGGGTTATTCCACAGCGGGAGTCCGTCCTGAGGACATACGTTTGGACCCAGTGACAGAATGAGAGTGTTAAAGGCCGCAAGAGTATCGACAATCATTGGGGGATGGCGTGTGTCTACTTGATGGGACATGCCGGGGAGATGGATCAACGGAATTGGGCTACTTAGCTCCTCTTCAATGTCAAGCCAAACTGGTCTGTTGTCTGTTGAGGCAGCTAGCCATCGGGCACCTTGTTTAAGTAGGAAGGCTTGATGATATCTAAGAAAATCAGGAAAGCGGGTACCCCCTAGTTCCTTCGCAGACTGTAGTTTTTGTTTAGCTACTCTTGGTGGTTTTCCCTGCCAGAGATAACGGACGAGAAGGCCCTCTATGTCTTTGTAGGTGTGTAGCGGGAGGAAGCAGGGCAGCATTTCTAAAATATAGTTCACTTTGGGGACTATCATCATTTTGATGGTTTCTAGGCGGCCCCACCATGTAAGGGATAAGGGAGACCACCGATTTGTGAGCTCACGGACTTTGGAGACTACCTCCTTGGCATTAAAGCTAATAGTGTCTTCTAAAGGAGAGCAGTAGTGGACGCCAAGATATTTCACCATGCGGGATTGCCAAAGGAAAGGAAAGGCCTGCATGTCAGCCTCATGTACCCAGCGGTTCAGTGGGAATGCTACGGATTTGGTCCAGTTTATTTTATAGCCCGATAATTGCGAGTATCCATCAATCAGGTCCAAGACAGCCGGGACCGAATCAAGGGATACAAAGAGCATAAGGTCATCTGCATATGCAGAGAGTTTAATCTCTCTGTGACTGAAGGGGACACCTCGAATACGTGCGGACTGTCTAATAAGGAGGGCGAGGGGTTCAAGAGCTAGATCAAAGAGCATTGGTGATAGGGGGCAACCTTGACGCGTGCCTCTTTGAAGATTAAAAGGCCGAGACTTAATGGCATTTACACAAATACTGGCAACGGGTTGAGAATACATGACTTGGAGGTATCGGAGGAAGCCCTCCCCAAAGCCATACCATCGGAGAACTGCAAATAAGAAGGGCCATTCCAGGCGATCAAAGGCTTTTTCAGCATCTAGGGAAAGACCCACCCATGGGTGGTCTAAATTGGCAGCACTGGATAGCACATGGCACAAGGTCCGAGCATTGTCAGCGGTGGAGCGGCCGGGTATAAAACCACATTGGTCGGGATGGACTAAGGTGGCCATCCTGTCAGATAGCCGGGTGGCCAAGATCGTTGCAAAGATCTTATAATCGGCATTAAGTAGGGAGATTGGACGGTAGTTGGCGGTTAGCAGCGGGTCTCTGCCTTCTTTCTCAAAAACTACCACATTAGCTGCAGAAAAGGATCCCAAAGAGGATGTATCTACCGCAAGGGCAGTAAAGTAAAGTTTTAAGTAGGGAACTAAATCTGCACTGAACGTTCTGTAGAATTCTGTCGGGAGACCATCAGGCCCAGCGGCTCGACCCGAGGCTGTTCGTTTTAGGGCAGAATGGATCTCTGAAGTAGAGAAGGGTTCATCCAGCGCATCCCTATCAGCTTCAGAAAGGGTCGGCCGCTGAATACCAGAAAACAAGCGCTCGAAGGTCTCGGATGAGAACTCACATTCAGATTGATATAGACGGGTATAGAAATCCCGAAAAAGTTCTACGATATCGGAGTCTGTGGTCAGTATGCCCCCTCCCTGTGGGGCGCGAAGGGCCGCTACGCGTTTGGCTTCTTTTTGACCTTTCAAGGCATTGGCTAAAAGTCGACCGGCTCGGTTGCTTTCACGGTAGTATGTCCCTTGCTGAAGTGCAATACTCTGAGAAGCTGCAGTTGAGAGGATTGCATTATATTGAAAACGGAGACGCTGTAAGCGAACTAAGACGCATGGATCAGTACGTGAAGTTAGAACTCGTTCGCCTGCTTTGATTTGTTGGTCTAGTATAAGGAGCTGCTGTTTGCGTTGTTTCCGCAGGCGAATTTGATAACTAGTGATCGTTGCACGAATGGCCGCTTTAAAACCCTCCCACCAAGCCCAATTTGCAGTGTCCTGGGGTAGATTAAAGTGAAAGTAGTCCTGTATGGCTGCTCGAATTTCTAACTGGAACTCTGGTTGAGTTAATAGGGCTCTATCAAAGAACCAGGCCCCCGAATTCCCATGGGGCGCAGTGGTGTGTAATTGAAAAGAAATAGCAGCGTGATCTGAGATATGTTGGGAGTGAATCTTTGCAGTGTCTACCTGAGGAACTAACAGTTTTGATATTAGAAAGAAATCTATGCGAGACTGGGATTTATGACGGGAAGAGAAGAAGGTAAAGTCAAGCTCATTGGGGTGTAGTAACCTCCATAGATCGACTAAAGCAAGATCTTTGATCATAGAGGTAAGCGTAGTGTGACTCTTGGGGGGACCACTCGTCCTAGGCGGCTGTTTGTCAATCAGGGGATCAAGAACTAAATTGAAATCCCCCCCAATTATCAATGAAGTATTAGCAGAGGCCTGCGCAACCTGAGCAATGGTAGCAAAAAAGGCAGGGTCATCTACATTAGGAGCATAAAGGCATATACATGTAACTTCAAGGTTACCTATCTTGAGGTGAGCCCTGGACCATCTGCCTGCTGTATCTGAGCTAGTCGCAATAATAGTAGCATGCAGAGATTTCCTAACCAGTATGGCAACCCCACATTTCTTAGAAACAGCTGGGGAATAGGCGGCCACCATGTAAGGTTTAACATTGAGTTTAAGAGTTTCCTTCGAATTTAAATGCGTTTCTTGGAGGAAAATCAGGTCCGCAGCTTCATGACTTAGATAGCTCAGGATTTTCTTCCGTTTTATCGGGTTATTGATGCCTTTTACGTTCAATAATAAAATCTTACATGGTGCCATCAATCGGTAATAGACATTTTAGGTAAGGGCGCTTGAAAACATACAACATAAGCAGAATCTGTACAGCAATGACATAATCACCGAGTATGCTGGCTAATACACCCCATATTGAAAAGCATGTACCAAAGTAACTTAGAGAAGAAGCAAAACCCCCAATGAATATGGCGACCATATGTCTGCGGGAGGAGGCCCTAGAGAGGAGGATAAAGACATGAAAAAAAAAGAAAAGAAACACCAGAGTCCATAATTAACACTGTCTCTGATATTCATCGAAGCTACTCTGGGTAGATGGAGTCGGGTCACAAATCTCATCAAAATAAGGCAACAAACCGCCCTCGACAGACTCTTTGCTGAACCGTGGCAAATCCAAAATGGTGGGTACAGCGGATATGAGAACACTGGAAGGAACACTCTGGAAGTCAGCGCATCAAGTCGGCTTCTTTAGCATCCAAAAACTCCGCTAGCAAATCAGGGTCCTCAAATGTTCTTGTCTGATTGTGTAGCGTGACTCGGAGCTTGGCCGGGTACATCAGGCCATAGCGTGCTTGTAATTGTTGAAGCCTCGGCCGGAATTCCAAAAAGCGCTTTCGGCGATCAACCGTGGGTTTAGCCAAGTCAGGATAGAAGGAGATCTTGTGGCTCTCAAACTCCATATGGCCCTTTGCCCGAGAGGCGCTGAGAATTTGCTCCACATGTTGATATCTCAAAAGTCGAAAGATGATAGGCCGCGGGGTCTTCCTGTTGAGCGTTATGTTTGTGGGTACACGATGAGCGCGATCGATCTCCAATTCTTTGGTAAAGGTGATTTGGAGCAGAGAAGGGAGGATTTTATATAGAAACTCCTTCATGTCTCCCGATTCCGCTCCCTCCGGTATGCCCACTAGTCGTAGGTTGTTGCGGCGCGCTCTATTATTGCCATCTTCCACTTCTTTCTGCAAGGCCCGCACCTGACGTTCAACTTTGTCGAGTTTGGACAGCCGGACCGCATGGGAGTCTAATATGCTCCCCATTTTGTCCTGACGCGAGGAGAGCCCCTCTAGCCTGCCTTGCAATACACCAAGGTCTTCCCGCAGCGCTCGGAGTGCTTCCCCGTTTGACTGCACGAGGTCTTTAACCCCTCTGATCTCTGCGAGGATCTCCTGCTGCATTTCGGGGCCCTCGCGTAGAGCCAGCCCCTTCTGCGGGGACGGGGGTTCAGTTTTGGAGCGTTTGCCGTGAGAAGCCGCTGGAGATCCAAATTCCAGGCGCGTAGGTTTGGTCCCCGCCATCTCACCAATGTGCCCCGGTAAGATCAGAGCATAAATTCAAGAATGTCCGGTGTTAATTCAGGATTCTGAGTAGGCCTCTCGGGAGCCTCAGCGTTATGCGACCATCCCGCTGGACATCAGGCTCCGCCCCCTAAAAGGCTTCTTACTTATCTTCCTTGACATCATTGCAGCATTCGATTCAATTAATCACGGCTCCACTCAATCGGTCTGAACCAAAACACACTACAGTGGTTCCAATCTTACTTCTAAGACCGTTATCAACAAGTAAAAGTAGGTCCCTACCAACTCGCTCCCTTAAAAACAGCACTGAGTTCTGCTACTAGGCTCTGCACTGTCCTCACTATTATTTAACATATTCATCCAGCCTCTGTGTTCCATAATGGAGATCCACAACATTCATTATCATGTCTGTGTTGACGACATCTTAATATATACTCAATTCTTCACCGAAAATCCAGAGTATTCACGATCAGAAGATACTTTGAATCCATTTCACAATGGCTGTACCACCACAACTTGGCTATAAATCCCAACAAAACAGAGGTACTTAGATAACTAGGAACTTAGCATTCTCTCCCCCTCCCAACATCAGCCTGGCTAACATAGCTCTTACATAGCTCTTTAAGTCAAAGAACAAGTCAAATACTTGGGCATAATTATCGATCAGAGACTGAGCTTTCACTCCCAGATCAAGCAAGTTACAAAATCAGCCTACTTCAAAATGAAAGCAGTCCAGAACTTCCACCCCCTGCTTGAACAAAGTGATTTTAGAGATGTATGCCAGGCACTTATCACCCCTATCCTCAATTATGGAAACATTTAACAAGGTCTTCCAAAGTCCACATTACTCCTGCTATAACTCGCACAAAACACTGACACTAAAATTATTTCAGGTGCTCCTAGATGATCCCGTAGCACTCCTGTCTTAAAGCAGCTCCATCGGCTGCCCATCCTCATGAGGATCAGATACAAATCCTCCCTAAATACATTCAAAATCCTCCACAGCCTCTCACTGGACAGCCTTCAACCACTCATACTGACACCCCCAACAACAGAACCAGGAGAAAATCTAACCAAATCCCCTGGAAGCTTGATTCGCCTACATTACCACAAACAGAGCCTTCTCTCTGTATGTGCCTGCTTTGTGCAATGCCCTTCCCTTGGACATAAGAACATCAACAACCATAAATGAATTCCGTCGCAGACTGAAAACTCACCTATTCACTGAATATTTTGGCTCCAAAACTTAACTGCACCCCCTGTTCATAACACAGATAAACTGTATGTGCTTTATGTCATCATGACCTCGATAGCTCTGATCCATTTAGATGTTAACTCATCCTCTCCTTCACCCCCACTTTCATCTTCTAATCTCGTTCCTTTCATCTGACAAACCTCAATCCTCTCTCAAACTATGTTCTCATGTGGGTATAATTATACCACAATCAACTACTGTTCACATGTTGCTATGAGTTATACCTTGTTCAAGCTCTCATCATGTTCTATGTAAACTACTAAACCTATGTTACCTCTTACCTGTATACCGCTGTGGCTTGTAGATACAGCAGTATATAAAATTTGCTAAATAAATAAATATTTGCTAAGGTTCATGCATGTTAGGGGCTGAAAGTTAGTGCAGGCACTCATGCTGTCGGGGGCCTGTGCATCCCTCCCCCATGGTTAGAGCAATGTTACTGTGTCACACTGGCATACAGGTGCACTTAACACTGCCCATTGATATCCCAAAGTATTTGTTTAGCATTTTCGCTTTTTCAATGTCACTTTGCATGAATCTGTCCTCGGCACGTTTGAATCTTGCAATTCCACGTCTGATCTTCCTTTTCTCCCGAATATACCTGAAAAACGTTTTGTCTCCGCGCTTCACATCTTTAGCCATCATTTCTTCCTCCTTTGATTTTGCTATCCTTATTTCTCTCTTTGTAAATTTTAGCTTTATCCTGTATTCTTTTCTGTGTTCCTCTGTTTGCGATCTTCTGAATTTTGTGAATGCTGTGTTTCCCCTATCTAGCGCTTAGGACATGTGACGGCACCTTTTACAAATGACATGCAAGTGCAATCTGGGACATCCAAGCCAGAACGTCCAAAAACAAGTAGGCACCTCCATGTTCAGGTATGATGTCACAAACGTGGATGTGCCCGATATGGACGTCTGTGGGGTCATCTACATAACCATTGCCAGAATAGTATTCAAGAGCAGGGACATCTAAGAATAACCTAATGGTTAGAGTAGTGAGCTAGGTCGGGGAAGCCAAGTTCAAATCCCACTGCTGCTATCATTGCGATTGGGAGGAGTACTAGGGATGGTGGGGCGGCATCTTCTGTTCATGCTCCGGATGTTTTATGGCCAAACCCCCAAGCGCTTTTCTGATGCCTATTCCTGCCTGGAACAGGTCTAAACTTGGAAGGAGTCGCAGATGTCCCTGCCATTTCTGAAATCGGGTGGAATGTCTAAGTCCAGACACATCGCTCCAGACACGCCTCTGCCACGCCCCTTGCCAACTTGGATGTCCCTGCAGCAGAGACATCCTAAAAAGCCATGTATAAAATGGCTCTGGGAATACCACTGTGATATGGACATCCACATTCACATTTTCGGATGTCCAACACATCTAAATGACCCTCCAAGTCACCAAAAGAAGAGGCTAAAGGAGCTTCTGAGCAAAAGGAAGGAGTATCAGTGGATAGTTTGGACTTGTCAAACTATTTGGAGAAATCAATTATTGATCATTGTAGAGATCATGTGCTGCGGCTATTTTTTACAAAAAAGAAAAAGGGTTTTTTTTATTTCTTGTCTCAAAAATGTGGTTGCCACCCTCACCTGTGTCATGAAATGCAGGATAGAAGAAAAAAGATTCTTAAACTCCGTCAAGAGGTTTTAACTCTTGGGGGTTATTTCTTTTTGAGATATCCCTGTAAATGTCTAGTAATTTTGTCAAATGTGAGATACATATTTTTTTGACACTAAAAATTTGGAGCTACCTATGGAATCCAGAGGTTGAATGTGTTGTATTGAACTGATTTCTGTTTAGCTGCATTTATAATTATGATTGATGATCATGTGACTGGGGACTGATGTGTATCTCTCTCTTTATCCTTTTCCTTATTTTAACTATGTGTTAGGTTTATTTCATTGCTTCTCCCTTTCTTTATATTTATTGAGTTGTGTAGAGTATTGCCTTTTGTTATATTGGATGATATTCTTAACATTTTTGTTTATATTTGGTTTGCACTTTTCTTGTACAATCTTTGTGTAAAACTGAAAATGCTACAAAAATTGTTTAAAAAGAGGCAAAATAGTGTGTTATTTTACTGGACGACATGTTAATATACCTCAACTACCATTGCCTCCTAATGAGATGCAAATGTATGCAAAACACAACATTATGACACAAGTTATGTTGTTCCTAGAAAAATAATTCCAGCTCAAAACTGGCATTATTTTTCCACTGGGAACATTGGGCCATTAACACATGGCTCGATGCTCCTGGGTGCCACCCTTAAAGGGGCCTACCTAGGGCTGGCGCAAGGAGATGAGGTGCCCTAGGTGAACCTCATCACTTGCGCCCCCTCTCCCCTCTGGCACTGACCCATTGCCACAAACGCTGCCACTCCTTTCCGGGACATTCAGCGGCAGCAGTGGCCACAGCCCTATGGCACTGAAGTTTAAAGGTAAGTGCCAAGGGACTGTTTGCTTCTGCCTCCTCCAGTGCCCAATGCTGGCTTCCTTTGCAAATAGGAAGTCGGCATCAGGTGGTCCAAGTGGGTGGAAGTAAACAGCCCCACTGCAATGAAGCTTAAAGGTAAGTGCCACAGGGTTGTTTGTGGCCATTGCTGCCACTGTTTTGTCTTGAGGGGGCGACAATGGGTGCCCAGGAGGACCTGCGCTGTAGGCAACTGCCTAGCTTGCCTAATGGTAGCGCCAACCCTTGGTCTACTTTTCCCTTCCCACCAACAACAAAGACGCACCACCCTGCAAACGTCCGCTCACCCCATCAAAGACAAAGTACAAGGATCCTCTTCCAAAGACTCCCACCTCTGACACCCAACTGCCAATTACCAATTCCTACATCACTCAGAGGCAACCCTGGGCCTACCTTACCATATCCATGGTGGTCTAGGGGAGTTCAGTAGAAGCACTTCCCTCTCGCTCTTCCAGGGCCAGTGCTGGGTTCAAAATGGTGCCTATGACCCGAAGCGGTAGCCTCATGGTACTACTGCTAGGGGTTAAGCTGCCATATAAAGGCAAAAAACTACCCTAGGGATCATAGGTGCCATTTTGAACCCAGCACCAGCCCCAGCAGGGGCATGAGGGAATTACTCCAGTCAGGATCCTCCTAAACCACAATGGATATATTAAGGTAGGCCCTGGGTGGCCTTTGGGGGAAATTGGTAATGGAGATTCTGGGGGTTGAGGAGTCTTTGAGAGGGGGGGGCCTTGCACTTTGTCTTTGGACGATGGAGGATCAGTAGCAGGGTGCTCAGTAGTGTGGCATCTTTGCTTTTGGGTGGGAGGGAAGAGGAACCCCCAGACCGTGGTTTTTTTGCCACTTTGGCCCTTTTAAGAATGTTTCCCCAGGAGCATCGGGCCACATGTTAGTGGCCTGAGTCCAGGGGAGCAGAATAACACAGTTTGTGGGGTTGGTTGCAAGCTGTTTTATTCATTTACAACAGGAGCTAATAACCTGTGCAGAGTTGCCAAATTAACAGTTCCAGGAGTGAGATTTTAAGTCAGTCCTGGATTTCTGATATGTCATCCTCACGCATTATGGGACCTGCAGCACTGATTCCAATGGGTACAATTGAGGACTACAAATACAATACTGCATCACAATGCAAAGTTAATGCCAGAAATGACAAAAAAAAAACCTCACTCCTGAACTGGGTAAACTGGCAACTCTCTGTGGTACTGTTACTGCAAGTTACTGGCTCCTGTGGTTAGTTAAGCTGCAGTAAAATGGAACTAGCTCTCTTAATGTCAAAATAAAAGGAGAGAAAACCATTCACCAGAATATATGCCTACAGCATTGCAAACATTGCCTGTATCTATAGATGCCAACTCTGTGGGAGCAGTGGGTGCTTGAGCAAACTCCTTCACTGTGTATAGAGAGGAGTAATTTCTGTTGAGTTCAGCACCCCCAGTTGTTTTGAGAAGTTGGCTCCTATGTCTGTAAACATGCTGCCCGTTGTCTGGTGACCCCATATCACTCCAGAACGTCATAAGGAAAAGGCCACCACTACCTATCTAAGGCCTTGTCTAGGGTGATTATTATCAGGCCTATCAAATATTTCTTTTTGGCCATTTACAAAATATTGAATATACTTGTAGGGTTAGATGTAGACAACTGACGTTTAACAAACCCAGCCTTGTCCATATGAACCCGATCTGACATTATGCTCACCATCCTCTCTTGCTGGACCTTTGCCAACATTTATATCATAGATACAGTAAATGCTGGTGTGAATTATGCAACAGATGGTCCATCTTTTGTTATGTATCAAAGTAATAGCAGCATCCACTAAATCTCCTGATGAAGGCCCAGGAGTTCCTTAGTGATTGAAGAAGCCATATTCATCAAAAACATTTTTAGAGCTCTAGTTCAGGGCCATTAGGACTTGGGCATTTACCCCTAGGGAGGGCCTTAACAGCTGCTTGAACGTCTAGCCATGATATAGGAACAGACAGACTTGCTGTTTCTTCTTCTATAGTCACGGAAAAGGGCAATAGGTTCAAAAATTGCTTTATAGTTGCTATGTGTGATTTTCTTGTATTATTGTAGAGGGAAACAAAAAGCTCCCTAAACAACTTCCCAATCCCAGAAGATCTGTAAATTGTGGCTTCTGCCTGATCTCTGACCCCATCTATTACCATACCCTTTGCCCTCTTCCCAATTGCTCTAGCTAGGATGGAAGCAGCCTTATTCCCATGTTCAGAGAATTTGTAACTATGACCATTAAATGCCTGTTCTTTGTGACTTGTTTCAAGAGCTTTTAATTCTGCTCTAACTTTATCCAATTTAGTCCATTTATTTATTTATCAGGTTTTTAATACTGCTTATCATTTCAGTCAAAGCAGTTTACATTGTAACTTAAACTTGGTAATGCACATTACTACAACTACTACTAGTACTATTAACAGGGACATTGATAACTTGGAATTTTCTGAGGCAACGGAGGGTTAAGTGGAGGCTACACCTCCACTCCAGTGTTTTTAAATCCTTCAACTTAGCCAGTAGCTCTAATTGTTTGGCCCTCCTGACTTTCTGTAACTAATGTACTCTATGCTTTTGTCCCAGCAGAGAGTGGGTCTGATGCTGATTTAATTCAGGGACTGCTTCCTTAACTAACTTCTGAAATTTGTGCCCAAGTGGGAGTTCTGCTATCAGATTCCTCAAAGTCTGAAATGCAACTATTAAGAATGCCACTCCTAACTCTGAGTGTGACCAAATTTAATGAGTACATGAAAAAATCTATTCTGCTCTATATCCTGAATAATATGTATAGTCTTGACAAGCTAGATGATGTAGTATCTGTACATTGTGGAGCCCATAGGTTTGTATCGTATCTCTTATGTCTTGAGACTAAAACATTTGTTTTAGCTGGTATTTGGATTGTAGAAGCTTACCAACATGAAGGAGACATGCTACAGACTGGAATCCATTATCATGTTGCCCACCTGGATTTGAGGAAGACTTGTCGAGTACTAGGGACAAGTCTTTACTGATCACTATACCTACTCTGATGGATATGATTCTTGGATGGCGCTGTATAAAGAACGTGTACAAATGTGTATGAACACTTTTGTTGCCACTTCACCCCTTGACAATAGGCACTTTCGCCTTAGCAAAATGCACCTAAAAAAGGCAGTAGAACCCAAGTCTTGGGTGCATCCTGCAACCCAAGAGCTAAGACAAGTCATAGAGTGTATAAGGAGAGAGGAGCTTAGTCCCAAGCAGGTGAGCGTGGACTATTGTCTATGGGAGAGTCCATGAATCGCATTGAGAGGAGAGGAGTAAGGGAGAAAGAGAGACTACTAAAGTCCCAATGAAAGACTGGCTGCAAAGAGGAGAAAGGAACCAAAGAGGAGCAAGAATCGATGAGAGAGGAGAAGGGAGGAGGGTTCAGTGCCCTTCCTGCAAAGGACACCGCTTGAGAGAAGTTCCAGAGAGATCACCAAAGGCCGTGAGCAAGTCTGAGGATTTCTGCCATCATCCGACGTTGTTTTTTGTGGCTGATTATTTTCATTGCCCTTCTTTTAGAAATTTATACTCGCCTGGGGAGTACCTATTCAAGTTACTACGGGATTCCCATGTTGTGTTTTACTGTTTCGGTTGCCTTAGCCATGTCAAGAAGTGAGTGAGGTGTCAGGCATGTCCCATGTATGCTGTACATGGGAACAGAAGAGGGTGGCGGAGTGGCGCATACCCCAGAAATTCTTGTTCTGTACCCAGCTTCTGGGGTCATACTTGGCCTAACTAATCAGAGGACACCTATTAATGAAAACCCAGATATTCAAAAGACATCTAAATATTTTCACTGACTCTCCTCTCTGAATTTCCCCAGGCAAATAAAGGGAAAATCCAATGCTCGGGCTCTACCTGACACATTCCTCTGCTGCGATGCAGCTACAGCTTAAGCTAAAGGCTAGACTGGGAATGGAACAGACACTTTATTCTGAAGTACTGTGAGTCCTGATCATGTAGCACTTGAAACGGTAGAGAAAAAGCCTGAGAGCAAATGTGAGCCTCCACCAGCAGATAATGTAATTTTGCCAACACTGTGCAGATATTCTCTCTCCAACCTCCCCTAGTCAACAGATGAGCCGCTGCATTCTGTCATTTGTAACTTTTTTATCTGCTTCCTGGGTAAACTCAGGAAAAAAGTATTGCAATAATCCTACTGCCATTTTAATATTGAATGAATGCTCGAAAAAAGGGCAAAAAGGCATGACTGTCTTAAATAAAAATAATACCTGCATAAAATTGTAACAATCTGCCTTTTCATAATCAATACACTAACTGACATCATTCCTAACACAGGATATTTGAAGCCCTAGCCTAGGCAATTCTTCAGCCAAGCACCTCCCCCCAAAGCGACCAACATCTGCTTTCTCTTTTCCTTCCCCTTTTCCCAACAGGTGTTCAGCATTTGACCTCTTCTTCCCCGCCCTACACGCTAGGCCTCCTCCCACCTTCAGTCTCTTTGAAGGCATGGGTTTGAATCCCACTGCTACCAGTGACACACAGCTCTTTAAGAGTAGACTTTCACAGAGTCTCTCATTGGGCCAGTCCTAGAAGGTCTCCATTGCAAGTAAGGTAAATCTGTGACTCTAGATACAAATTCTCTGCCTGAGAGTTCTTAAAGGGAGTTATTTTTATTTTCAATAGATAACTTTTTCTGTTCCTGTGTAGCTGTATTACAGAAGGGGATTTTTTGCAGCTATTTTTTTTCTCTGCTCTAATCTTCAGGTTCAAGGAGGAAGGCAAACTGTTTGAAGTCATTGCACTCCTCAGTCTTTCCTTCCCCTTCTCCTGCTTATTTCCTTCTTTCTCCTCCTCCACCTTGTCGTCCCTTCCTATTTGACAGCTTGACCCCTATCTGTGCTTAGCATGTCGCGAGAAGGCTTAAGGGGCGCATTTCGGCTGTCTGCCGTCGCCTGCCACGGCCACTTTTTCTTCTCTCAGTGGCGGCAGGCAACGGCAGACATCTGAAATGTGCCCCTTAAGTCTTCTCGCAGCATGCTAAGCACATCTGTCCCTCCCTGCTCTGACACGGGAGGGACAGATCTGCTTAGTAAGCTAGCAACTTACATAGCGGGCACACCTCTTCTCTCCCGCCGTGGGGGAGAGGGGGTGCGTGCCCACTGTGCAAGTAGCACAGGGTGCGATTCAACATCGGTATGGCCCTGGCTGCGTGCGTAGGTGAGCTACACATTTAAAAGCCACTATTTACACATGAGGATGCTTTTAAAATAACCCACATGAAGGCCAATTCCAAAAATGTGCATGTCCAGCAGCGGACACATCCAAATGGAAACGTGCAGGAGTAGAACCCAATTTCACACACACGGGGATAGACGCAGCCATGTGTACTGAATCGCCCACATAGATGTGCTAGGCACAGCCTGCATACAGCACTATGTTGTACAAAAGCAGATACAGGCCGACAAAGGCTTTGTACATCCTAGTGCTCACCGTATTCTGAAAAGATGTACATCTGTGACCCTGCCTGTCTCTGTGCTATACTAACCATTAAAACGTTAAGCTATGAAACTGCTGTAGGCATGCATAGTGCTCTTATGAGGCTGAATGACAATGACAGTTGGCGATACCTATAGGTGGATTCAAGTTAGACAATAGAAACTAGTCTGTGGCATGGCCCAGACCACTACAAAGCAATTGCAGTGCACAGTAATGTAGCAGGAAAACAGGTAGAGAGTGCACCTACTGGCACAAGATGCAGGGCAGCACTACATTCATGGCAGTAGATGATCTCCCGATGTATGCACGTTGTGAACATCTCAGGAACATGACTGTACAATGCTAAGTAAGGACATGATCCCAGCAGAACAGCCCCCCCCCCCCCATAGCAAATTACCCAAAAATGTAGCCTGCACTACTACAGGGCCATTGGAATGACGGCAATCAGCAGTGCAAGCACCATACAGACATGCCCAGAGGCACCATCGTCGCTCCCTACAACTGTTCATATTTGTGGAGACCAATGCTGGCGCACCTGGGATTGGCACTTTGCACTGTTGCACGCCCTCCGTTTGAGGTCCTCTGAGTAGTGACAGGGAAGTGAGTGTGGGAACGTCCTGTTCACTCCTGCCTATCTGCACTGGCACCTGGTGATGCTGCAGACAGCCGTATGGTCCAGGTATCTGACAGGCATACCTTCATCCCCCCTCCCCCGGATATGTGGATGAGCAATATAGACCCCTCCCCCATACATCCCTTCAGTTACACACACTCTTACTTGCAGTCCCACAGAAACAGCCATCTGCCTAAAGAATGCTCTGCACCGAATGTCTTAGCTGATGGAAAGGAAACCATAGCAATCAGTACTTCCAACCCAGCATCATACCTGCTCACTACAGTTCTCTTTGGCTACTTTACGTACACGATAACTACAATAGTGGACCCCTAACAGATACAGAGCTGCAGAAAGCCCAAACAGCCCTTCCAGTATATCAGTCACAAGGGTCACACCCCATATGTGCATTGCACATCATAGGTCCACATATGTAAACAACCGCAACAGAGACCTGTGCGCAAGATATGTGTCATATTGCCACAGGTGTAACACATCCCCAATATAGTGTTCCAGTAAGATTTACATATGATCTTATCTGTATCAGGGGACTGTACACATTGCATAGAGCATATTGTACAAATCCACTGTGTGGAGCCAACACTTCAGCTGGCTGGGTGCTGCACATAGCACCGATGGCTGGGCTTACAGTTTCACATGGGGTGCTAGGATTACATCAGTGGTTTCATTTCCAGGACATGGGTGTTATTAGGGAGCCCTAGCTGTGCCCCTTTAGCTCACATAGCAAATGCCAGCATAGCCGGATTGAGCACCAGTGCTCCACTGCATACGTTTGTGGGGTGTTTATTTCTGCTGCTTTGACTTACATCCTCCCTCCCCTCTGCTTTTTGTTCCATAACACTGCATGCTGTGGTTTTCCAGGCTGCAGACACACCAGTGCACAGTGTAGGTTAGTCATCCATTCACCACTATTGGCTGCATTAAGGTGCAGAGCTGGAAAGTTTCTCCGCATTTCAGCAGGTATAACCTAGACGTCTGCGGGGGCAAACTGTGGACGAACATGGGTGTGACCAGAATATGCTTTATATGTCTCCATGGTTTGCCATGCCCCCGTTTTGCCCCTTCCCATCCACGTTCTGCCATCCCCATTTATGTGCCGTGTACATGCAGGGCCGCAAAGGTTCGGAATACGGTTCTGGATGTTTTTGCGAGATACATATCTATCCCACATGAACAAGCCGCTTATTCATGGTTCAGAATGACCCCCATAGTGTACAAGAGGTTAAGCAGTTTTGTATTTCGCTTGTTATCAAAGTTTCAGTATCAGTGAGATATATGTTGATACTAGGATTTTCTTCTTGAATCCTTCAAGGTTCACTTCTTTTCTCCTTTTCAACCTATAACTCGCCTACTTTTTATCAGGAAACAGTTATTACGGGAATAAATACATGCAAGCAATGCAGAACTGGTATGTGACAGAAATAATGCTCTGAATCCATAGGCATCCTCCTGGCATCTAAACAAGGTGCTATGTGCAGATGGTCGGCAGACAAATGTGAAAAAAAGGGGTCTTTAATCTTTGGGAAAACCACCACAGTTGTGATGAGAGGTCCTATCTGACCGCCGGCATGGCATATCTAGGGTAGCCAGATAGCGAGTTAGCTAACTTCAGCTGCTTTAGGATAACTGGCTAGTGGCTGATTATCGCTGCCGGCTGGTTATCCTCGGGTGCTACCTCGGCTCTGTGCCAGAACACCCTGATGCTAGCCGAATAGCGCTGGGGTGCTTAGAGGCCGAAACTGGGGACATTCAATGGCACTAATCACATTAGTGCTACATAATATCCCACTGAGTGGCATTTAGGAGGTTTGCAAGTCTGCAAGCCACCTAAATGCCTTTGAGCATGCGCCTGTGATCTTTACTGCACTCTATTTATCTTCAGCAGCGAAACACGGTCTGGAAAAGATTTAGCCAGCCACACAACACCCTTTTCATCTCAGACTTGAGCCTTCACATTTATCATGTTTGGATCTGTTTAGCCACAGCACGAAAAGCAGGCCTGAAGGAAGGTGGGGGTGACTCGTGCGGGCAAAGCTAGGGATTCTCCGGCAGCCTGATTAGTCACGATAGCATCCACGTGAGCACCTGAGGCCTAAACCGCTATTGCTAAGCCTTTTCCTCAGTTACAAGCATAGCATGAGAATTTACCTTCATTCCAGGAAATGAAACCAAGGCTAGTGCGATTTACTATGCTGCCATCAGGACCGGATGAAAGCATGAAAGCATGGAAATATTCTCATAGCAGTTCTAGTTAACAACTAAAAGAGAAAAGATCAACAATAAAAGGATTAAAGTGACAGTCCCTGTTGGACTTTTCCCAAAATGCAAGGTCTGCACTTTTCTTAGACCTCACTTTTTTCTTAGCTGCCTCAGACGTCTGTCTCCAGCACTTTGTTTTTCACTTTTTGGGAGTTAACGGGACGCTGCTGCTCTTCTGATCATGCTCTCTCTTTGCAGTTATCCTGCCTCTGCCAATATTTCTCATCCCTTTGCATTGCATTCACATGTCTGATGCGGCAGAACAGCCTCTGCTTTCAACATACCTAAATCCATAATGGTGGGAGTGACTAACCAACGTGCGCATGAAACATTTCACACAGGTTAGAAGATCAAATTAAAATGTAATGGGCTTCATAGTTTTAGGTGACACATTCGAATAAAATGCAGCATTCACTAGAGGCAGGTCAAGTCGTTGGACAAGTTTGACAAAAGGTTCCTACGCTTCAGTGCACAAACTCAAACCGTTCTTAGAAATGAGTAATTCTCACAAACAACAAGATACTGAGGAGTCGAAGGAAGCCCCCAAGATGCAAAGGAACCAGTTCCCTTCATATAGGGATGTGCATGGACAAAAACAATTTGGTTTGCATTGGGATTCTCTGAATTTTTACTGATTTTCGGATGCTTTTAGGCATGTTTTCTTGAACTGATAGTGCCTATTGGGAAGGGTTCATCTGTCTGTCTAGCTCTCTGTATGTCTGTCCGTGCGTCTGTTTGTGCATGTGCAAAGAACCAGAGCATATGTTTAGGCAGAGTAGGGCAGCAAAGGGTGCTGGCAGGACTCTCTACGTCCTCCCAGGAAGAAGAGCAGAGGTGCGGCATTCCCCAGGTTACACTGGCAAGAAGAGTGAGGCACGATGACGTCCCCAGCTCTCTCTGGCATAGGGCTACCAGATGTTTGGAGAGCAAATCTGGGACACCTGGGCTGGGCAGGGAGGAGCAGGGGTCCTCCCTCTTCGGGCAGCTTTTCCCCATATACTTCAAAATGAACAGTCTAAGTAGCGTTCGGTCATTTCAAAAGTTTTAAAAACACAGCACTAGCCCTTTTTGAGTTATACGCATGCTTCAACTTCATAATATATAGATAGATAAATATTCCATATTTCTAAAATCCCACCTTGTTTTTCAGAAAAGTTAATAGTGCATTATCTCCTACCAGGATCGAGAGGACTGTATTAGAGGGGTGTGCAGGAGAAGCAATGTTCTTTGCCTCTGCCCCTACTGAAATTGGGGACAGGAGGAGTTATTTATTTATTTTATTTATTTATTTAATGTCTTTTCTATACTGCGTTCTTTAGAATCAGTGCGGTTTACAGAGTTACAGCCCATCGAGTCTGGGACACTACCTCAAGATCACAGACAATCCCAAAAATCAGGGACATCTGGTAACTTACTCCAGCAGAGTGAGAATGAGCAGGCAAAGGGATGGAACCTAAGGGAGTGAGCGAGAGAGGGGTGGAGCCAACGCCGTACCTAGCCCTGTGTGAGCGGTGCAGCTGCACAGGGGGCAAAGAAATAGGGGCACATTTGCATGCAGGTCTGATCCCTCCCCCCTCTGATATATGCTCGCATCAGAGGAGGAGGGACCAGACCAGCCATCCAAGTGCAGAGTTGTTTGTTTACTAAAATTGGATGTCCACTCTGCTGCTGCCACCACCTCCGCCAAGGAACCAAGAAAAGCTCCAGGAGGGCAAGGGCAGGCAGCTGGACATGGAGGTGTGGGGTAAGGCAAGATGTTGGACATGGGGCAAATGGTAAACCTGTGATTGGGAGAAGGGGTGTGTGCCAGATGGGCAAGTCGCACAGGGCGCAATTAAGGCTTGGTACAGCCTTGGGTGGAGCCTAAGGGAAGGGGTAGGGTTAGAGGAGGAAAGAAGAGGTGTGGAGCATAAGGTAAGGGGCACAGTTAGAGGAGAAGGGGAGAAGAGACAGTAAATGCATTAAGGGACGAAGGGAGGAAGGCGTGAAAGACCATGGTAGAGAAAGGAGAGAGAGTGAAAGGTTGGGTAGCAGGGGAGGGAGAGTGAATGTGTGGGTAGAAGGAAAAGAGAGAGGGTAGTGAAGCATAAGAAAGGTAAAGAGTGCATGAGGGTAGGAGGAACAACGAGTGGATGCATAAGGACCTGGGAAAGTGCACACACCCAGACCTCCATCACACACGCACATACATAGCCCCTCAGTATACACATGCATACAACCCCTGCCACACACATGCATTTATGTACACATAGAAATCCCAACACATGCAACCTATGACACCATGTGTGCACACACATATACACAGCCCCCCCCCAACACGTGCACACACACAGCCCTGACAAACATGCACATGCAGAGCCTCTCTGGTAAAGGCATGCACACATATTCACATGAATGCACAAAGCCTCTGGGCACATACGCGTGCACATACATGCATGCACATAGAGTCCCCAACACACACATGTATGCACACATACAAAGAGAGTAACATATACATGCACAGAGTACCCAATTCTGTCCTGCACGTACATCTCCTTTGAACATCTGAGCTGACCTGGACATACAAAGGAGATCGCAATTCTGATCCTGCGGGATCAGAATCGCGAACAGGCATGTACGTGCAGCCCAGGACTCCGATTCAGTCCCGGCCTGCATGTACAGCCACAGCCCAGATAACTCACCCAGGGCTTTTGAATGGAGTCGCGGTGCCATGGCATCATGTTGCCATGGCACCGCGGCTCCATTTAAAAGCCGCAATGCCGGCCACCTGCAAATGAAGTTAATTCCCCACAGCCTGATCTCCAATCCAGCTTCCTAAGGCCAGGATCCAGGCTGTGGGAAATTAACTCTGCCCCCCCCCCCCCCAGCCCCTTCCACTTAAAAAAACACGACCAGGGGAGTTATTCCACCTTGGAGGTGGAATAACTTCCCCGGTCATTTCGCCGGCCCTGGACATCCAGGACTGGTGACCGCCCACTGCCCACCCACTCTCCACCCCTAAGCCACCTCTTCCCCACCCCCCAACTAACTTCCCTGCACAGCCGCGGGGAAGTTAGTCAGGGGCTGCCACCGGCACGAATAGCGGGGATAGACATCCCAAAGGGACGTCCATCCTCGCTATTCGTGTCTCAGAATAACCCCCATACTGTATATAGAGCCCCTGACATATACACATACATATATATTCATTATATACATACACACAGCCCCCAACTCACACTTCCAACACTCAGACCCATGAGACTCACACTCATGATGCATATATTCACATACACACACACAGACACACACTGCCAGCACACACACCTCTGACACACACACTCATGATATACACAATAGCAGCCCTGACACACTACAAACACCCATACACCCTGCCACAGCACACTATGGTCCCCCACACACCAATGACCCAAACTGCCAATATACACACACCCTCTGACATCCCACCCTCACCTCTCCACAACAAATGTTTCCTGTAAAAATAGATATGCACATCAAGGCATACGTCATCATATGGTGTTAAATGATGTTCCTGCATATCTGTGCAATCAGTAGGGCAGATCGATTAGCCATTGCCAAGTCAGCAGTTGTACTGATTCACAGATACGCCCCTCACATGCACCATCACTCACTATGCACACTTTACCATGGCTGTTTCAATTAAGTCCCCCATAGAGACATACCTGAATCTGTGAATGGGGAAATGCGCCATTATGTAGATTTTATAAGAGGCACACCAAAAGTTACAAGTTATTTATGTGCATAAGTCCCTATTTTTCATGCGCACATTGTGAGAGTAATTTTATAAGGGGCACCTAATTTACGCCTTATGGTAGGCACCTACTTAGGTACTATTTTATTTGTGGAAAAAGGGCAGCAACTTTAATTCATGAATAGATCCACCTAAGCTATTACCCTGTTTTGCAATTATCCAGATCCTCCCAGCACTTTTATCTTGCTAGGAAGAAAATTGTGCCCCACCCATTTCTTAGTATCATTTGGGTGAAGTCCAGGTAACCACATTCTACAGGCAAAGCATTGACGCCATAGAGGAACAGAGAATTAATCAGAGGAAAGTTAATCGAGAGAAAGAATGGGCGTGTGTGCATGCACAATGCACCTAATTCTAATATCCAGTAGCTAATTTATAACAATATGTGAAAAGCTTGTAACGCCTGCTTTCAAAAAAGAATGGCTGATGCAGGTTTTTCCAACAAACATAGTAGATAAATGAACATATACAATCCTGTTCTTCAACAAATACCAATTCTTCTCCCTGGCTTTTACCTGACCACTCAATCCTGTTCCTATTCTTGCCTTCTATAGCTGACCAATGCATGTTTAAATTCCCTTACTGTAATGGCCTCCGTCACTTATGCCCGTAAGCTGGTCCAGGCCTAGTTGTTTTCTCCTTTTGTTCTTAAAATACTCTTCCAACACTCGGGCCCATATTATTTTGTAATAATCCAAAACAAAAACATAAAACTTAATATGCAACTATGTGATAAGGTGGAATGCACACAGCCGTTCTAAACAACTCTAAAAATCAGTCATGAATATCACCAGGTAATTTCATTACCCTGGTAAAACTATGGAGCTCACTAGGGGCCTCTCTTTTTGCTACAGCAAACAAAAGCCGCCGGAGTTTATTCAACCATACATGAAGCCTGATTTAGTATATGGCACCTAGGTAAGAAATGGGCGATCTAAGTCAGGCCACTTTCAATTTCCTGAGCATATCATAAAAGGATCACGGAATACAGAGCCTTTGTAAAATACCTATAAGGATGCTGGGAATACACATGTTGGATGTCCAGTGTTAACAACCATTTTACAAAGAAACTCCTTTGAGGAAAGAGCGGCATCATGCGGTGTTTTCAATGGGTAATTGCCAGATCTTACAAAACTGAATATCCAAGAAAAGCCAGTTAAGGAGCTGAGTGAAAAAAAACTCTATTTTTATTTTTATGATACTAATCACCAGACAAGTAAACGCAACTTCTCCCTCAATCACTAATGCAAAACATAGGTCCAAACAAGCAGTAAACCGGCCTATGCACCTGTCTTGGAACAGATGTAAACTACATAGGGATTATAGACCTGTAAACACCGCATACACCTTCTAAAATGACTCCCATAGTGTATTTGTAGGTTTTTTTTTTATATCTACCTCCCAAATCCCCCTCCCTTGAATCGATCCTACACACTGTAGCTCCAGGGTACAAACGACAATGTTGGTTGCTCTTGACTATAACTGCTGTCAGGCTTTTTTCTGGTTCATTACAGAGAACAGTTCAGAATAATTAAATAGAAATGAATGCCAGATGCATGAGAATACTTCAGCAGAATGAAAAGAGAAAAGCAGGGTGGAAGTAAAATATGACATACATGAAAATCCAAAACAGTTCAAGAGTCCCAGCTGAGCTTGGGTAACCCAACTTGACAGGATACTCAAAATATGTTCTAGAGAAAAGTAGGTTCTATGACATAGAAAGGACAAAAGAACTGAGACAGCAAGATGCCCTAGAAGGTTATTAACATGCAGAAATGGATTATTTCTATAACCTTTAACTACAGGTGCTAGGCTTAATCATTTCTCCTATGTTATTTGCAGGAATTCCCTCTCGTTTTCCTTTATCCTGGCCAGATTGGTTTTCAGGGCTGAATTCCTCTTCGAGATTTCTACCAGGAAAACACTGTTCACTCCTCTCGTCTCCTTTTCCTGCAGACCAGGTTAGCACTTCAGGGCCTATCCCACAGAAGGCCTCTGTGACACTGACCCATTATTACAGTGTTGTAACTTTAGTTAGCTTCCCTGATATCTTTTAGCATTTCAACATCCATCTGTTCATTCTGGCCAGGTGGTCAGTAGTACACCCCCACTGCCATTGCCTTCCCCTTTTTACATGGGATTTCTATCCATACAGTTTCTACAGTCTATTTTGTTTCCTGCAAAACTTTAATCCTATGTGACTCAACGCCCTCTCTAACATAGAGTGCAACCCCTCCACCAATTTGAGCTACTCTATCATTGCGATATTGTTTGTACCCAGGTATCACAGTGTCCCATTGGTCGTCCTCCTTCCACCAGGTCTCTGAGATGCCAGTCATATCTAATCTTTCATTTAGTGCTATATATTCTAACTCTCACGTCTTATCTTTTAGACTTCTAGCATTTGCATTCAGGCATTTTAGCGGTTGTCTTTTATTGGAGTGGAGGAGTGGCCTAGTGGTTGGGGCAAGGTACTTCAGGCCGGAAGGTCAGGGGTTCAAATCCCACTAGAGGACAGCAACCTTGGGCCGGAAGGACTGGGGTTTCTAGTCCCACAGGTGCTCACAGTAAATTCCCTTCTCACAATCCACATTTAGGTCAAGATGCCCCCTCTTTTCCAAATTCAAAATATTTTGCCATTAAGAAGTAACTATTGAATCCAACTCAGCAGCCAGCATAGTTGAAAATGGCGGAGCAGTGGTTGGTAAAGCATTAACATGAGATTGAAACAAACTGAAGGTGTGTCAGTCGCAGAACTGTCAGAGAACACCATTTAACACACACCCGGTCACAAACAATATCACAGTGTCAGAAGCTCTGTGTATGTGTGTCATGGAGATAACAGGGTGCCGTGTGCATATGTCTGTGTGTGACATGGGGAATGTTAGGGAGTTTTGTGTGTGTGTCTGTCTTTCTTTATCATGACCCCCTGCCTAGGCTTCCTCCATTCTCTCTCTCTCTCTCTCTCACATAACTTCCCCCCCCCCCAGCTTTCTCCCAGTCAGTCCCTCTCTCTTTCATAACCAGCCTTTCCTCACTCTCTCTGTCTCCCCCTCACTCATTGTCTCTCTCACTCTCTATCGTAACCCCCATCCCCAGGATTCATCCAGTCCCTCTTTCACCCATTCTTCTCCCCAACTGTTAAATCAGTCAGGGCCTAGTAGCAGCAGTTTAAGTTTAAATTTAAAACACAGAGGAGAACTTTCTGGTTACATTTCATGCCCAGCAGAGAGCTTGTAGTTTAAATTTAATAGTCACTCAGGGCCTAGTAACAGCAAAGTACTTTTAGTTTAAATTTAAAACACAGAAGAGAGCTTTCTGGTTACATTTGGAACCCAGCAGAGAGCTTGTAGTCTAAATTTAATAGTCACTCAGGGCCTAGCATCAGCAAAGTACTTTTAGCTTAAATTTAAAACACAGAAGAGAGCTTTCTGGTTAAATTTAGAACCCAGCAGAAAACTTGTAGTTTAAATTTCATAAGAAGTTAGAGCCTAGCAGCAGCTAAGAGCTATACTTTAAATCAAATCAGAATATAGCTTACCTCAGCAGCACAAGACAGGGTACTGTGTAGCAGCCCTCTTTTAATAAGTGTTATTTCCTTCCCTCCCCTGGGATAATCGTAGCTTTATAGGTACTTACACATCTTACAAGACAGGAGGTGCTCTCAGGTGAAGCTCATTACCCAAATCAGTCATACACTAAGGACCTGAGATTAGTTAAGCTTCAGGTGAACAAGGTATATTACACGTATTAGGTACAGTTTTATTAGTATAAATATCCATAGCAACCCTTAGTAAGTAAAGAACTTAGATCTAAACACAAACTTAAAACTAAGATGCAGACAGCAGTCCAGCAGCGGGATGGGGGCTTTCCAGTCTTTTGCATTGAGTGTCACATGTATGATTTTCTCCCAGTTGGTGAGAGGTCTTACGTGTGCACTAGGTGCAAGGAGCTCTTTGCTCTCAGGGAACGAGTCCGTTCTCTAGAGGCTAAAGTAGCAGACTTGGAAAGCATAAGACAGACAGAGAGGTACATAGACGAGACCTACAGGGATATAGTCCTGAAGTCCCACCTCCAGTCTGGCAGCATCCCTGTTGCCATGGAGGAGAGGTCACATGACAGGAGAGCATCACCCTGGTGTGGCAGGAAGTGATCCTGTAACTAGGACCTGTCCTCCAGGTGATGTAAAACCCTCTCGCACCGAGGAAGTTTCTTCAGGGCCATGTGCCCATGAGGGAAGGGTTAGGACAGCCGTTATAGTTGGTGATTCGATCATTAGGCATGTAGATAGCTGGGTGGCTGGTGGACGTGAGGATCGCCTGGTAACATGCCTGCCTGGTCCGAAGGTAGCGGACCTCACACGCCACCTAGATAAGGTCTTAGATAGTGCTGGGGAGGAGTCTGCTCTCTTGGTACATGTCGGTACCAATGACATAGGAAAATGTGGTAAGGAGGTTCTGGAGGCTAAATTTAGGCTTTTAGGTAGGAAGTTGAAATCCAGAACTTCCAGGGTAGCATTCTCTGAAAAGCTTCCTGTTCCACGCGCAGGACCCAAAAGGCAGGCAGAGCTCCGGAGTCTCAATGCGTGGATGAGACAATGGTGCAGAGATGAGGGTTTTGGATTTGTTAGGAACTGGGGAACATTCTGGGGAAAGGAGGGGCTCTTCCGAAGGGATGGGCTTCACCTTAACCGGGATGGAACCAGGCTGCTGGCATTAACCTTTAAAAAGGAGATAGAGCAGCTTTTAAACTAGATATTAGGGGAAAGCCGACAGTCACCCAAGAGCAGATGGTTCGGAAGAATGTATCTTTGAAGGATACTACCAAAAGCAGAGAGGTTCCACAAAAGAGTAAAGTAGCCCAAATGCCCTCACGTATGGAGCAGACAGAGCTTAAAGATCCTAAATTACCCATGTCTAACAATTGCCAAATGAATATGAATAAAATACATTCTCTAAAATGCTTGTATTCAAATGCTAGAAGTCTAAAAAATAAGATGGGAGAGTTAGAATATATAGCACTAAATGAAAGGTTAGATATCATTGGAATATCAGAGACATGGTGGAAGGAGGACAACCAGTGGAACACTATGATACCTGGGTACAAACTATATCGTAATGATAGAGCTGATCAAATTGGTGGAGGGGTTGCTCTCTATGTTAGAGAGGGCATTGAGTCAGAAAGGATTAAAGTTTTGCAGGAAACAAAATCTGCTGTAGAATCAATATGGATTGAAATTCCATGTAAAAGGGGGAAGGCAATGGCAGTGGGGGTGTACTATTGAGCGCCTGGCCAGAATGACCAAATGGATGATGAAATGCTCAAAGAAATCAAGGAAGCTAACAAAAGTTACTGCACAGTAATAATAATGGGTGATTTCAACTACCCCGGTATCAACTGGGTCGGTGTCACGGCAGGACATGCTAGGGAGATAAAGTTCCTAGATGAAATAAATGACTGCTTCTTGGAGCAGCTGGTTCATGAACCGACCAGAGGGGAAGCCATATTAGACCTAATCCTTAGTGGAACACCAGATCTAGTGCAAAAGATAAGGTTGTTGGGGCCACTTGGCAATAGTGATCATAGCATGATCGCCTTTGATTTAATTAGTGGAGGAGGGATAGTAAGGAAATCCACAGTAGTACCTTTTAACTTTCGAAAGGGAGTCTATGATAAAATGAGGAAAACAGTTAAGAAAAAACTAAAAGGAGCAGTTGCAAAGGTTAAAGACGTACATCAGGCTTGGCTGTTGTTGAAAAATACTATCTTGGAAGCCCAGACCAGCTGTATTCCATGCTTTAAGAAAAGTGGAAGGAAGTCCAAAAAACTGCCAGCATGGTTTAAAGGTGAGCTCAGAGAGGCTGTTGTTGCCAAAAAAGCATCTTTCAGGAAATGGAAAAAAGAGCCAAATGACGAAACCTGGAAACAGCACAAGCACTGGCAAGTCAAATGCAAGGCATTAATAAGGCAGGCAAGGGGGCGGAGCCTGATGTCCAGCGGGTAGGACGCTTTGCGTTGAAGCTCCCGAGAGGCCTACTTAGAATCCTGACTTAATACCTACACAAATTTACTATTTCGCTCCGAGCTGACCGGGGCACCTCGGGGGGAATGGCGGCCCATAAACCAGCGCGCTTGGACTTCGGGTCTCCTTCTTCTTCTCACGGAAAACGCTCCAAAACAGAGGTGTCCTCCCCACAGAAGATGGTTCCATTTCGTGAAAACCCCGAGATGCACCTGGAGATTTTGGAAGAAATACGCGGCGTGAAGGAATTGGTGCAGTCCAATGGAGAAGCGCTTCGAGCCCTGCGAGAAGACTTTGGAGTGCTCCAAGACCGACTTGAAAGTCTTTCATTACGGCAGGACAATATGGCGGGGGTCCTCGACTCGCACGAGGTGCGCTTGGGCAAACTGGACGAGGCTGAGCGTCAGATACAGAATCTTCAAAAGGAGTTAGAAGATAGCAATAATCGAGCCCGTCGCAACAATGTGAGGCTTCTCGGAGTGCCGGAGGGGGTGGAAGCAGGAGATATAAGAGAATTCTTGCTCAAAACTCTTCCCTCCTTGCTGAAGATCACCTTTCATAAAGAACTGGAAATCGATCGTGCACACCGTGTTCCTGCTCACATGGCGCTCAACCGCACGACCCCCGGCCTATTATCTTTAGCTTGCTACGCTATCAACAAGTGGAACAAATTTTACATGCTGCCCGAGCGAATCATCATTTGGAATTTGAAGGTCGTAAGGTCTCCTTCTTTCCTGATTTGGCAAAGCCTACCGTTGACCGTCGGAAGAAACTCCTTGCTTTTCGCCCTCGACTTCAACAGCTACAGGCTCGCTTTGGCCTGTTGTATCCAGCGAAGCTCCGAGTGACTCTCCATAACCAAACCAGGACGTTCGAAGATCCTGATCTACTATCAACATTTTTAGACTCCAAAGAAGCAGAGCAGATGCGCTAATCCCAAAGTTTGGACTCTTATTTGCCGGCTCTATCCGCCATTTTGAAGGGCCCGATGCGGCGGTCATAGCCAAGCACAGAAATAGCCTGGACTTTCTTTCTTTCTCTATATGACTTTTGTTTTTTGGTCTCCTATCCCTTCATGATGTGTGCCTCGGTCGGATTCGGAGCACGCACAGTCCTACAGGTTATGTGTTTTTTCAATTTAGGCCTTCTCTGGGGCTTCTCCCCGCAGACACATGGTCGCCAGTAATTTTGGGGTTTTGCTTCTCCTCTACCGTACTGCGGTTTTCTTTGTTAATGTGGGGCGCTTCATTGTATTATATTAGTTTATTTTTCCTATGTCATGTGTACAGCCAGATACAGTCAGTTTGAGGGACACAGTGAAATTATGTGTGCTATCCTGCTCAGAATTTTTAACTTTTCTGTATGGCCTTATGTAAAATCTTATCATTCACCGTCAAAGGCATTAATGGTCCACTCAACGGAAAGAAAATCCTTAGCTATCTTAGCCATGAGCATGTTGATTTAGTGTTTCTTCAGGAAACGCATTTAAACTCTGCTGAAACACTGAAACTCAATGCTAAGCCTCACATGGTAGCTGCCTATTCTCCCACCGGTTTCAAATGGTACGGGATAGCCACTTTGGTTAAGAAGTCTTAGCACGCTACTGTATCTGATATTAGCGCTGACAAGAAGGGTAGATGGGCCCGTGTACACCTTGAGGTTGGAGATAGTTAATTCACGTGTATTGGCATTATGCCCCGAATGTGGACAACCCTGCTTACTATGCAAGTATTGCGCAGTTGGCCTCGGCCTCTGTCAATGCTCCATTAATACTTGGTGGCGATTTACTCAAGTGTTCCCTCAATCTTTTCTTCTCAAACAAGGTGCTCGTTGGTTGGAAGAGCCAGTACCGAGCAGACCTGTGTGGCTAGATACAGAAGCGGGCCTTCGCGAACCGATTCCTCTTACCTATCTCTCGGAGCAATAGAGCCTTATCAGGAGTAGAGGGATACGGGTTCCCGATCCGCCTCACTCATTCAGACCCTCTCCTTTCTAGCCCACCGGTGTTTTTACACTTCTCACAGATTAGACAAATGGAACACTACTCAGGGCAATGGTTGCTGGACACGTCCCGCGGCCATTGGTTCATTGCCTCATGTTATGCATGAATATCCCGCACTACAGTATTACTGGCGTCGGGTCTGGGGTCGTATTTAGTCTATCTCGCACTCTCAGGAGCCCCTTTCTTGGAGGATAGTGGGACTTCGCCCAGTTGCGGGGATCCCCTCTCTCCCAAAAATGGCTTATCTCCTTTCGAACTTCATGTTTAGCATTGCTATTTCTCTAAGTAAGTATTTCCCTAATTAAGTAATACTGGAAGCTTAGCTCCCATTTGAGCCCCAATGACTGGGGGAATCATGCCTGTCTTTACAGTAAATATGAACAAATACCTCGTCTGTTCGCTTTCTCCGTTCAGACTCCTTCTCATTGGTCTCAATGGAAGCTGCTCAATGACTATGTACATTTTGCTAAATGCTCTCATTTGACTGTCTGACTTTGTATATATCTTTGTCTCATGATCATGCTGTATTGTAGATACTCTTTTGATCGTTTGATGTATAATCACTGTTAATTGGAAGCGCTCACATGCTGATATAATCGGGTAGAGAAGAAGCATCGGGGTGGGGGGTAATGGGTTTACTTTTCCTTATTGTATGCTTGTTTTGTCTTTTTTGGTGTGTTGTTTCTTTTGTTTGTTGCAAAATGAAAATAAAAGTTTAAAAAAAAAAATAAGGCAGGCAAAGGGAGAATTTGAGAAGAAGCTTGCTGCGGAAGCAAAAACGTGAAGTAAAGACCTTTTCAAGTACATTCGTAGCAAAAAACCTGTGAGAGAGTCAGTTGGTCCATTAGATGATAAAGGAGCACTAAGAGGCGACAAGGCGATAGCGGAGAGACTGAATGAATTCTTTGCTTCAGTCTTTACTGAGGAAGATGTAGGGATGTTACCCATGACTGAAGTGGTATTTAAAGGTGCGGAAGAATTGAAGGAAATATCGATACATCGGGAAGATGTATTACAACTATTAGATAAACTGAAGAGTAGCAAATCACCTGGGCCGGATGGTATACATCCAAGGGTGTTGAAAGAACTGAAATACAAGATTGCAGACCTGCTATTAGTAATCTGTGAACTATCATTAAAATCATCTCTAATACCTGAAGATTGGAGGATCGCCAATGTAACACCAATTTTTAAAAAAGGTTCCAGGGGTGATCCGGGAAACTACAGACCGGTGAGCCTGACATCAGTACCGGGAAAAATGGTAGAAACCATCATAAAGAATAAAATTACTCAGCATGTAGATAGTCATGACCTAATGGGAGACAGCCAACATGGCTTTAGACAAGGAAGGTCTTGTCTTACTAATCTGTTATGTTTTTTTGAAGGAGTGAATAATCAGGTGGACAAAGGTGAGTCGGTTGATATTGTGTATCTGGACTTTCAGAAAGCCTTTGACAAGGTCCCTCATGAGAGTCTTTTGGCAAAACTAAAGAGTCATGGGATAGGAGGCAGTGTACTATTGTGGATCAGGAACTGGTTAAAAGATAGAAAGCAGAGGGTAGGGCTAAATGGCCAATTTTCCCAATGGAGAAAGGTGAATAGTGGTGTACCCCAGGGATCCGTGCTGGGTCCACTGCTTTTTGACATATTCATAAATGACCTGGAAAGTGGAATAACGAGTGAGGTTATCAAATTTGCAGATGACACAAAACTATTTAAAGTTGTTAAAAACCCAAGAGGATTGTGGAAAATTGCAAGAGGATCTTGATAAATTGGAAGACTGGGCATCAAAATGGCAGATGAAATTTAATGTGGACAAGTGCAAGGTTATGCACGTAGGGAAGAACAACCCAAACTATGGTTACACGATGCAAGGTTCCACATTAGGGACCACCACCCAGGAAAAATATTTAGGCGTCATTGTGGATACCATGTTAAAACCCTCAGCCCAGTGTGCAGCGGCGGCCAAGAGAGCAAATAGAATGCTAGGTATGATAAGGAAAGGAATGGAAAATAAAACAAAAGATATTATAATGCCCCATGGTGAGACCGCACCTTGAATATTGTGTGCAATTCTGGTCGCCGTATCTTAAAAAGGATATAGCGATTTTAGAAAAGGTTCAGAGAAGAGCCACCAAAATGGTAAAGGGGATGGAAGGATACTCCTATGAAGAAAGGCTAAAAAGGTTAGGGCTCTTTAACCTGGAAAAGAGACGGCTGAGGGGAGATATGATAGAAGTCTATAAATTAATGAACGGAGTGGAACGGGTAAACGTAGATCGATTGTTTACCTTATCAAAATATAGAAAGACTAGGGGACATGCAATGAAGCTACAGGGTAAACTATTTAAGACTAATAAAAGAAAATATTTTTTCACTCACCGTGTAATCAAACTCTGGAATTTGTTACCAGAGGATGTAGTAAAGGCTGTTAATGTAGCTGGGTTTAA
The DNA here is from genome assembly GCA_033557465.1 of Ichthyophis bannanicus. Lineage (NCBI taxonomy): Eukaryota > Metazoa > Chordata > Amphibia > Gymnophiona > Ichthyophiidae > Ichthyophis > Ichthyophis bannanicus. Next base: position 240,762,902 of record CM066040.1, on the reverse strand, counting down.
AAAAGGTTTGGACAAGTTCCTGGAGGAAAGGTCCATAAACCATTATTAAGAAGGGACCCAGGATATCAATGCTTGAACCAATACAAGCATTGTGGAACCTGTGTCCCTTGGGGAAACTGCTAGGTACGTATGACCTAGATTGGCCACTGTTGGAAACAGGATACTGGGCTTGATGGACCTTGGTCTGACCCAGTATGGCATATCTTATGTTCTTACCTCAAAAATACCATGGTTCAGATTTCCCACACCACGATCGGTTCTCGGAATGGTGGAACTGCACCAGGCAGGAAGTTCAAGCCAACCTCCCAGTATCAGATCTTGCAAGACTTCAAACTGTGAGGTCAGCCTGAATTCCCTGCACCGTGCGGCTCCACCATTCGGATAGCCGATCATCGTGAGGGAAGCCTGAACCGCAGCATTGGGCGGCATGTGCATGTTTTCTTTGTGCATGCTTTACACATACAGAAACAGACATGCATACAGACAGACAATTTCCCTGCCACCTGAACCCTCGAAAATAGGCGCAATGCCTTAGCTAGTTAGATTTAAGTGCTATGCCTGTGTGTCTGGATAACAAGTTAGCTGTGACAGGAACCACTGTGCATTTGAGTGGTTTAGTATGTCCACCTTAGGAAACTACATTTGGCTACTCAGTGTCAATAAATCTTCAAAGGACCCAATATAGCCACTTAATTCCACAGTTAGGTGACTAGAACCCTTTGAACCAATAACGATCTGTATGTTTCTAGATTAATTGAAATTTTCTAAGTCTACTATATGTATCATCCACATGCATAAATCATGTATTTTCCATGACTTTTGTGCACAGATGGGCACTTATGCATGTACTTTATGCGGTCATTATTCGATAAGTATGCGTGTCAGGCCGATGGCAGCGAACACAGGGAAGGGAGCTTGGGCAGAGTGTAGACGGAGCCTAAATTTACATACACAAATAGTAAAATACTATAACTCATGCACGTTCTTTACAAATTTAGCATGCATATTTATACCAAGTCTAGGGCTGGCATACATAAGTACTCATGCCTAAGTTTGCTACGCGTATCTTACAACTTACATGCCTATTTCATAAAGAAAAGTAGGTGCCTGTTTTACTTTATTATTTATTTTATTTATTTGGTGTTTCTTTTATACCGCCCCTTCCTGCAATCAAGGGCGGTTTACAATAAAACAACAGTAATACATAGAACACATCTTAACAGTCTGTGACTCCAATGGAAGTCAGCACAATGTACATAGAACTAAGAACAATAACTATTTACAAATAGAGAGAATCTGTAAGTTTCTACATAATGGGTGATTCTTCTGGGGATGACTCGTGGGAGGAGTCACTCACTCCAGTATTGTCTCCAAAATGCTGAATGAATAGGTAGGTCTTTAAGCCTTTTCTAAATGTTTGCAAGTCTTTGGTAGAGCGTAGGGAGTCCGGTAGGGCATTCCATGATATGGGAGCAGCAAATGAAAAGGCATGGTTGGTAGTGACTTGCTTTGATTTTCAAAAGGCGGATGGAATTGCTAATGTGTTCTGCGAATGTTCTCTTTTAAATCTGGTATTTGTGGCATGGGAAATTAATGTCGAGAGGTAAGATGGAGTAATTTTATTTGCAGTCATAAGCATTTTATATTTGATTCTGCTTGAAATTGGTAAAGGTCATACAATATTGGTGTTATGTGGTCGGACAGAAGCACTTTATACATAATCCTGGCAGTGACATGTTGTGCAGTTTGGAGTTGGTTCAGATACGTTTTTTGGAATACTGCATAGGAGGCTATTGCAAAAATTGAAGTGGGGTATGATGAGTCATGTACTACAGATCTGAAGTCGGGCATATCAAGAAGGGGCCTGAGGTGCTGTAGTGTTCTTAGTTTGAAGTATATCATTTTAGTTCATTGTTTTATGTGGGACGCTAGGGATAAAGTTTGATCTAATAAGACACCGAGATACCTAACTTCTTTTTTAACTGGGAGGATAGTGTTATTTATTTTGATTGTTTGGGGGGGAGGGGTAAAATTTAAATTTCGCGAGATGAACAGCACTTCAGTTTTTCTGAAATTAATGGACGGATTATTTGAAGTTAGCCAGGTTTGCGCTTCAGTGATACAGAATTCAATTAAGTATTAGGCTGTGACTAGGTTATCCATGGGGTGATATAACATAATATCATCCGCACATATGTGGTAATTTACTTTGAATATCTTACAATTGGGTTGTAAATATAGGTTAAATAGAAGAGCTGATAAGGCAGAGCCCTGTGGTATTCCTTGCTCCTGTTTGAAAATATTGGAGGTTTCATGTCCTAGAACTTGTTGTGTATGGTTTGAGATATATGATTGAAACCATTGGAGAGTTGTACCTGTGATTCCGATATGTTTTCAACCTGGTAAGTAATATGTCATGGTTAACATTATCAAAGGCAGAACTTATATCAAGAAAGATGAGTATGAATGAGTGTTTTATGTCATCTATCCAATGTATTAGGCTGTCAAAGAGAACTAGTAGAAGGGATTCAACACCAGACGGAATCCAAATTGCTGATCATCAAGGGGAGCATTGAGGTCTACTGTATAAAGTCCTGCAATTGGTTTTGGACAGTTTTCTCAATTATTTTGGCTACAAATGGTATACTGGCAATAGGCCTGTATGATGTGGGGTCAGACCTATTGAGGGTTTTGTTCTTTAGAATTGGATGAATCATGAAATGTTTGAGTTCATTCTACATGGTGCCTTGATGAAGGGATTGATTGACTATTTGTAGGAGGTGTGGTGCAAGCTCTGACTTTGTTGCCTTAATCTACAAAACAGGACAGGGATCGAGCGGGGATGTCTGTGTTGATTCTGGTAATGGTATTTAGGAGTTGCTTTTGATCTATGCTGCTGAAAGTGTGCCATGTGTTGATAATTGTAGTTCGGTTTTCATGAATTAGTAAGTCTGTGGTGTTTTTATTTTTGAGTTTTTCTTGAAAATAGTTAGCTAAGGCTTGGACGTTTATATTAGATGAGTTAGGGTTGTGCTGTGATGTGTTAGGTAAGGATTTACGAAGAGTTCCCGTGAACGGTTAAGGGAGTTGGTTAGCTTTTTCGTATGATGGTCTTTTTTTGCTTTATTAATGGCTTCCTTATAAGAGTTCAAGGTGGACAAATATAAGTTCTTGTTTTCTACGGTTTTTTTGTGTCTCCATTTATATTTGCATTTTCTTAATTGCTTCTTAGTATAAGCAATAGCCTGAGTGAACCATTTTTCCGATGGTCTTCGAGTAGTTTTTGTATGATTATGTGTTATGATGGCTGCATCATGAATAGAGGTGTACCAGTTGTGAAGAAAGGAATTTAGGTCAGTTTGGGTAGAGTTTAACTTGGGAAGAATATCATTTAGGAAATCTTCCTTATTAAATTGTTTGAATCGTTTAGTGGGTGGCTTTGTGTTTAGGGCTGGTGGAGTATGTGTTGACAGTATGTTGAAGCTAATTATATAATGGTCTGACCAGGTAACTTATTTCAGGTGAGGTGCCGAATAGAGGGCTAGAGATGTTAGAGGGAGGCATGCAAGATCTAAAGTAGTTCCTTTTATATGAGTGGGTGAACTTATGATCTGTGAGTAATCCATGTCTGTCATAGTGTCAATGAGTGAGGCAGCATGATGTGTGTTGAGAGAAGGCAGATTGAAGTCACCTAAAATGATGAGTGGTTTCTTGAGAGGGACAAAGCATGCAGATTCCAATATTGAAGCCAGATTCTCATGGTCAGGAGAGGGAGGTCTGTATAGAAAGCATAAGTCAAAGGTTTTTTTTTTTATTTTCAGGATGTCTATTCCTTCTTGTATGTTGGAGGCTGTGCTTAGGTTTGTTTTATGTTTTTGTTTACTGATTATAAGGACTCCTGCTCCTCTTGGTTTACCCCATGGCAATTAAAAATGTCATATCCATCAATTTTGAGTTGATTTAGCAAAATGTTATCTGATTCTGAAAGCCATGTTTCTGTTACGCATAGGAAGTCTGGGAGATCATCTTTGAATGAGATCTGTGATAACAAGGATTTTAGTTTTATTTCTGATGGATTTTGCATTAATCAGCTTTAGTTTAAAAGGGGAGGGTTTGATTGATGGATGTGAAGTTTGGCTATTGGATGTTATGTTAATGCGTATTAGTCTACTGTAAATTCTATGCTTATTCGTGTGATGAATGGTTTTATGTAAGTGACTGACTGGGTTCATGTCGGAGCGCGTTGAAATGATGGGTATAGTAAGAGAGTGGTTTGCATCGAAATGTTGAGTGTAGGCATTTGTTTGACAGCAGAGTAATAGTGTGAGCAGCATGATAAAGGCAAACAAGGTCTTGTACTCCATGTTAGAAGAATTGTCCTGGACAGGAGTGAGGCCAGCCAATTTTGTCAGGTACAGGAAATTGAGAACAGGGTAAGAGGAGAGGGTTGAGTGAGGGATATATTAAATTCTTTAAGGCATGTAAGTGAAGAGAGATGGAGATTGCTAACCGAATGGGTTCTGTTGGGGGGGGGGGATGCAAAGTGCAGCGACTGAAGAAGTAATTGAGGAAACAGAGTTAATGCAGAGTACAACGACTGAGGTGAGGGCTTGAGGTTACGTGGAAAAAGGAGTACTTTGTAGAGATCTGGAAGTGGACTGTTAGGTAAAGTTAGGAACAAGACCGATGTACATTGTTGCAAAAGCTGGAAACAAAGTAAGTTACAATGCTGATGCTAACAATACAGCTTTGCAGTTTGGAACAAAAGGTTACCTGTTGAAATCCTAGTTCTGTGGAGTAGGGTAAGTAGGAATTATATTCGGGATGTAGCTGTTAATGTATTCACCTCAGGTCCACGCCAAAAGGCCCTCTGGCGAGGCCCTCAGGCACAGGCCCACTAGGCGCTGGCAAACCTGGGGCGTGCTCTGTTTTTCTTTTGTCCTGCTGGACTCCCGATTGGCTCAGAAGGGGGGAGCAGGAGGAGTTTGTAGCTCCTGCTTCATCCCACGTGCAGAATCAGGTCTGGGGAAGCTGTTGAGTCCGGTGGTCAGAGGGAGCTTTCCTGCAGTGTGCTCTGCTTTTCTTTAGTCCTGCTGGCCTCCCAATTGGCTCAGAAGGGCTTGAGTTGCTCATGTTGGAATGTATGCAAAACTAGATGCTTACGTAATCACCTTCCAACTGTACTTAATTCCACTAAATAAGTATCTCTAGGAAAGAACTATCCCTCGGAGGTCAATATTCAAACATAACTGTCTAACTTAGATGCAAATGTATAAATTCCCTCAAAACTTTGCAGTTTGGTGTCCATTTTGGGAGAAAATTGCTATGGATGAGTGTTGCCTTGCTAGGGGTCAGGCAATGCCATTTTTCATGATGGTGCCACAAGAACAAAAACAAGTGGCCATCATGCCTGCCCCTTACTGAATTGACCACTTGAATAAGCCTGACGTATAGGTGGTCCTGAGGTGCATAATGCATTTTTAAAACACCAGCAGCAGGGGATCACGTGATGCAATGAGCCGAATGGTTGCTTTCCACCAGGCTCCGGGATACCCCACCTAAAATTGCTATTATATCTCTTCAAACTCAATGAAATAGGCCCCCCATCTATTGAGATAGTGAATGGGAGTGGGCCTGGAAACGGAGACACCAATAAAATAGCAACCTACCTCCGATGGTGGCCAAAGCAGGGAAAAAAGAAAAACCCCACGCTGCAGAACACAAAATGGTGATGTCGGCCCCAGCCAGCCTGCGCTCAGAACAGCAGTCAGATATGGTGGAGGAGGAGGTCACAAGCGCAGTGGTGTCAACATTAGAAGGGCATTTTCAAGCTCTGTCAGAACAACTCACCAAAGTGGGACAAGCTGTGGTTGATTTCGGCCCCCAAATAAACCAGGTGGAGCAACACTTGGAGGAGTAGAGGAAACGCAACAAGGCCAGGCCCAAGATATGAAGCGCATGGAAGAACAAATAAAAGCCTATGGAGAAAAACTAGATGATCTAGAAAACAGGGGCCGATGGAAAAACCTCTGTTTTGTCGGAATACCAGAAATGGTATCAGAACCAGAATTAAGAGGTTACTTGGAAACCTGGATACCTGCCACGCTAGCCCTAGAGGCATCCTTGGGGCCTCTTATCATTGAAAGAGCACATCATTTGGGGCAATGACGGGTAGGAGCGGGCTGGCTGCAAGCAGTCATTGCCTGCTACCTCAACTATGTGCAGAAGGAGGTGATCCTGTGGGCAGCCCGGAGTCAGCAGAATCAAATACAGGGGACCAAAAAAGCCCTTGTGTTTCAAGACTACTCTGCCCAGGTTAGCCAGCGCCACCGGGACTTCGCAGGAGTATGTAGCATGCCAGTAGCTAAATGTATTTGATTTGCGCTCCTATACCCAGCAAGGCTCAGAATAGATTTTCAAGGGCAGCAGCATAACTTTACATTGGCGGCGGAGGCACAGGCTTTTCTCAATGATCTGACAGGAAGCTGAAGGTCTTGGCTATGGAAGCACCAACCTTGCTAATTGGCCACTTGAACAAAAGACTGGAATATCTAGCAGGAGGCCCTGAACCGCCTGCTCTGAAGAATTTTTACAAAGAGCAGAGAGCTAGGTGCTATGGCCGGAGTGGTGGGGGGATGAGAGAAACAGAAACCTATGGCTCTATAACCCAACTCAGACCTAAGGGCCTTGAGTGGTTCCAATATGAGGAGCCAGCCTGCCACAATCCCATGTGCGCCACGGACCATACTGCATATTTGGGGCTATCAAACAGCTAAGATTCCACATCTGGAACACCTGTAATGGACACAGCAATGATCGGGACTTTATGGGAAAATGCACTACGCAGGGCCCAAGAGATATGGCACATGTAGACTTCACTGCTCTACCCCTCTGAAATAGCCTGATCTCGGCATACAGGGCTGAGGAGCCATGCTTGTGCCAAGGACAACTGGCCTTAACTGGTCCATACTGGTTTCTTCCTTTTCTTTTTTTTTCTCTTCCTTTCAACTTCATTTCAGTTATATAGGGTTCCATGCTCTCACTTCCCTATTGTTCATCTACATACCATTATATGATATAGAGAGGGTACCAAAGCTATTATATATTGTGATATAAATTGGGTTAGCCCTAAACTGTATTGCACAGGGTCTCATCTCTTTCTTCTGTGCAGTGCATTCAAATACCATCTGTATTTATGCAGAGAAGATACCAATGATATTTTATATTGTTTTATAAATTGGATTAGCCCTAAACTCTATCTATATAGGGTCCTACCTCTTTGTTTTCTTATTGTTTATTCAAACAATATTTTTAAACATGTAGATGCTACCAATGCCTTTATATATTTTGTTACAACTTGGATTAGCTTTAATCTGCCCATGTGTGGGAGAAGTGGGCTATAGTTGCCTTTACTTACAAACACCGGAGGGGGGGAGGGGGACCCAAAAGAAAAGAAAAAAGAGAGAAAAGGGAGGGGGAAGGAAGGAAGAGGAGAAGAAAGAGAAAGGGGGAAGGAAAGAAAGAAAAGGAGGAAGGGGAAGAAGAGGAAGGGAGAAAAAAAAGAAGGAAGGGAAGGAAAAGAGAAAAGAAGAAGGAGGAGAGAAGAAGAAAAAAGAAGGAAGGAGAAGGAGAAGAGAAAAGGAGGAAGGAAGGAAAGAAGGAAAAAAAGGGGGAGTGGAAAAGGAAGGAGGAGAAAGGAAAAAGGGGGAAAGAAAAAAGGACAAAAAACAAAAAAGAGAAAAGGAAAAGAAAAAGGGGAAGAGAGGAAAAAAGGGGGACAGAAAGAAAAAAAAAGACCTTTGAAGCAGGGTACTCATGGTGGCTGAAGGACTACCAAACAATAAGGTGGACCTGACACTCAACTTTTGTGGTCGTTGATAGTTTCCCAGTAACTTCTTTATATCAGCCCCATGGGGAAAGGGGATGGGAGAACAGGGAGATGGGCGAGTGCACAAATAGCCGTGGATGGGAAGCTCAGGTGATGTGGGAGGGGTGAGCTGGTGGGGAAGATGGGTGGAGAGGGGGGATATGAGAGTACAACTGGCACTAAGGTAGAAGCAAGAAAAGTGGTTGTGTTTGTAATTAATAAAGGCAGGGCCCCAATGCATTACTGTATGATCCTACTGGTGGACCCCAAAAGGGAGGGGCAGAGGGACGCAGAAGGTAAAGGGAAGGAAGGGAAGACAAATAAAAGAATGCAGATTTGAGATGTGGGAGAAAAGGGGGAAAGGGGTGGGACAAGGATGGGGAAGCTTGGGAAGGATTATGGGTGGAGAACATGATATGGGTAAATCTTTAGAGACAGTGGGGGAGCTCAAAGGATCTGCCTCTGGGGCTTGTGGGGGAGGGAACACCCTGGGATGGGAAGGAATCAATGGTGGCCGAAGTCTGAGAGTATGGACATGTGGAGAACCTGCGCAAACAAGAGGGAGCCCCGAGCTGGGAGGGCTGGCCCTCTGGTGGGATTATGAGTATTAGAATAGAAATGTCAATGGTCGTAGGCCAATAGACAATGGAAAGATGACTGTGTTTTGTGTCTTGGAATATATGCGGTCTAGGCAGCCCTATAAAATGCCATAAAGTATTGACGACACTCCGCGACACACAGCTGGATTTTGCCTTCTTACAAGAAACTCATCAAACAGAAATTGAGCACTCTATGCTCAGACGCTGGTGGGTTGGAGAGATGTATAGAGCATCATCGGGAGGGAAAAAAGCGAAGGTAGCCATATCGATACATAAAAAGGTAGGTTTTGTGATGACAAAAAATATCGCAGACCAGGATGGGAGATATATCCTTATATTGGGGGAAATACATGGCCAGTGGGTAGCCCTGGTAAACATGTACGCACCTAATGCATATGATGCACAGTTCTATGCTACGGTAAGTAAATGTTTAGATGAAGCGGGGAGGGTCCCACTTATCATCAGGGGAGATTTTAACTGTGTCATGGAAGAATACATGGACAGGTCGAAACAGTATAACAGAGTGAGATAACACAGTGGGTGCGGGGGGTATGTGATGGCTATGACCTAATGTACTATTGGAAAGCCCTTCGCCCACTCGATAGAGACTACACACATGTGTCACGGGCACACGACACAAGCTCCAGGATAGATTACTTCCTAGGATCCTCCATGCTCTTTGACCGGCTGACGTGTGCGTAGGTGGGTCCCATAACCATCTCCAGCCACTCATTGGTCTGGTTTGATGTAAAATGGGGAACCCGATCTAAAAGTGAGCAGTGGCGATACCCTTTGAGTCTAAATTCAGATGAGTGGTTTGGAGTTGGTGCAAAAAACAATGAAGCCCATAAGAGAACCCAACACACTTTTGGGAAGCTGCCAGGTCACTCAGTCTTAGCTATACTACTGGTACAAACTTTATAAATTCGAGAATAAAACAGGGAAATTGTTATCAGGACTACTCAAGGCCAACAGAGGGCAATATCATGTGGGAGCCCTCTGTGATGCGGAAGGACATGTCAAAAATACATAACAAATTGAAGACATATTTCAAAACTACTGCACTTCCTTATATAAAGTGGAGCCTGAAGCCAGGGAAGCAGAACAAAGCTTTTTTGAGCTGAATCCAACTACCATACCTATCAGCAAAACAGAAGGAGGATCTTAATGCACTGATAGCAAAAAGTAGCAAACTCTCTAACGGCCTACTTTGCTGACCTAGTGTGAAGACAAACCTTCCCATATAAGACTAACAGAGCAGTCATCACAGTCCAAAATAGGCAGAGACCCTCTGATGCCGGGGTCCTATCGACCTATATCTTTCTTAAATATAGATATCAAGATACTTGCTGAAATTATGGCCGAGCAACTAGCCCCGATTATACCCCATCTTGTTCATGAAGACCAGGTTGGATTTGTATGGGGCAGATATATAGTAAACAGCATTCGAAAGATCCTTTCCTCCCTCTACATGATGGAGTGGCAGAAGCGTCTGCACTATTGATCAGCTTTGATGCTGAAAAAACATTTGATCAGGTGGCATGGCTGTATATGTTCAGGGTGCTGGAATATATGAGGCTGGATTGTTTTTTTTAGCGAGGTGGTACTGCTATTATACTCAGACTCACATGGGCAAATAATGGTGAATGGCTCTTTGACAGCAGACTTCCCCCTGCAAAGGGGGACATGGCATGGTAGGGCTGTCCCCTATATCCCCTTCTTTTCATCTTGATATTGGAGCCACTACTCAAACACATAAGGACACACCCTGAGCTCATGGGAGCACGCATAGGGAAGGAGGAGTTCCATATCTCAGCTTTTGCCAATAACGTACTTATATACTTGGGCTCTCCACAAGAAACTCTGCCGGCCCTATTAAGCACATTCAAAGATTTTGGTAAATTCTCCGGCCTCAAATTAAACCTTGACAAATCAGAAGCCCTACTACTACACCAACAGACTCGGGCAAACTGGATGAGAGATTTCCCTCTAAAATGGACTTCAAAGGCTTTTAAATATTTTGGGATCCTGATGCCAGAAGAAAATGGGAAGCTGCATGACTTGAATATAAAAGTGCTCTTAACAAATACAAAAGAACACCTAGCTAGATGGAGGGATCTTCCCCTCTCCTTGGGAGGGCGAATGGCGCTATACAAGGCGATTATATTCTCCAAGTGACTGTATATGATGCAGGTGCTCCCCATCCTGATGATGCGGAATGATCTCTGCCACCTTGAGAGATTACTTAACACATTTCTGTGGAAAGACAAGAGGCCTCAAATTCGCCTTAGCCTCCTACAACAGCCATGGAATTGAGGTGGAATGGGAATGCCATATATTCATAGATACAATATTGCTTGACTATTGAGGAATCTATGGGACTGGCTCAGTTTGACAACTGATTACACCCCCCTGCCAATAGAAAAAGAGATAGCCTCATGACTGGCCCTCCGGTATGTCTTACATGCCCCAGGGGATGTTCTCCTAAAGATACTTGGCCAACATGTGGAATTCTGGACAATGCAACAGGTGTGGAGGGTGATATGTTGTCGATGCCAAGGAAATCCAAAATCTACCCCTTTACTCCCCCTGTATGGCAACAGTGCCTTTTTGCCAGATACAGAGGGGGCAGCCTTCAGACAATGGGAATCCAAGGACATTATGGCCATAGAGCAGGTGATTGACTCAAAAGGCAAGATTTTACCATTTGATGAGTTGAGGACAAGATATAGCCTAATGGTAGTCGATACCTTTCAATACCTACAGGTCAGCATACATATGCAGTCTTTCAGTTCATGACCTAAAAAGGGAGATCTGCTCCCGCTTGGAGGAACAGTTATATGCCGACGCATCACGGCAAGCACATATAACTACTCTCCAGAAAGGGTATTTAGCCCTGGAAGAAAGACAGACAGAAACATCATTGGCGACACTATGGGCGCAGGATATGAATGTTGACCTTTCAGAGGAAACGATAATAGCAGCATTTCAACAGATCCCACAATCCAGTATCAACTCAGATTAATCGAGAAATGCAATATTGAATATTACGGAGAAGTCATTATGCCCCGTATAGAGCATATTGAGCAGGATGTGCTGCTACAGCGGATTGCCCAAAGTGCGGCCAAGATAGGGCCACCCTGAGACAAACTGTATGTGGTGGAAATGTCCCAAGGTCAGCCGGTTCTGGAGCGAAACATACGTAGGGACTATATTAAAAGTGTATGTACTGGTTGAGCCACAAACGGCGATATTAGGATTGATAAATCGTAATAAAGTGGTCCCGAAGAAACACCAGCATTGGCTCGGCCACACCCTATTACTTGCCCGTCACCTCATTTTGCGAAGTTGGTTAGCTCAGAGTGGACTCACTTTGGATATCTGGAAGAAAGAATTGTATGCGCTCATGTTACTAGAGCATGTTGGAGCACAGAGGAATGAACGTCTGAGAGATACATTTTTAAAAGAATGGGAACCATATGTCTAGACCTTGCTTCCAAAAGAAAGAAGCCGCATCCTTAAGTACTGTAATAGACAGTCAAAGAATGGAGGAAAGTATAGATCCTCCCGCTATGAGCTCCAGAGGCAGAAGGGTGGGGAGGGGGAGGGACGAGGGATGGGGAATGATAGGCATAACAAAAGGGGAGACATGATAAGCGATAGGCATCGGATAACAACCTAACTGACAATATTAGCCACCAGGGAGTATGGAGAGAGAAGCACTCCTTCACTGGCCTGATAAGACACAGAGGGAGCATCGGGTTATTGTGCTTTTGAGAGAAAGACAGGGTAATTAAAAGAGAAGGGGAAGATTAATCTGGTAAATACGGTGAAGTGGTAAAACCCTGTTATTGGAACTGGCAAAATGCACAGCTTGCAGTAAGCATAGGTTTTGTATAAGATAAGTTAGACTCACATCATGTAAACATTGAATATAATGATGTATTTAATTACTGTAGGAATAGAACTATATGATAAAGGGGGAAGGGAAGCTTGGAGAGTTTAGAGAGATCTATAATTATAAAAACAAAAATGTTAAGAACGGATTCTGACTGTATGCTATAAATTTCTGGCAGTGTGTAAGAGCACAAATAACTGCCTAACTAAACAACATACAGAAATTGCCCTTAGAAAAAGACTTATAAAGTCAATTATTTTTATCAAAAAGATTTTTGAATAATTCAATAATACTAAAAGGCAAATATGACCTCAGGATAGCTTAAACCATACATGTAATGAAATTCATCACTATAGGGAATAGCTGATGCTCACATACAGGTCACAAGCTCTCTTTAATTTTTAACTTCTTTAAAATTCAAATTATATCCCATTCATTTTATTATATCCAAAAAAGTACTTTTTAGGATTCCCAAGAGCAACCACCTGCCGGGACTGCTGTTCTATTATTAACAATAAAAAAAAAGATTTAAAGTAAAAACACCAGCAGCTTTTCCCATGAGGGAGTAGAAGAGGAACCCTGGACTTTCTTTTTAGCTTTGAGCTGCAGACCAGGGCTGGAGTAGAGTGTGTTAAGCAAGCACTAGCCCACACAGGGGGAGGGGGTCCTCTGACATAGGACCAGCAGCCGCTTTAACTTCAAGCCACTTCAACAGTGCTATGAAGGCTTTCATTCAAAAACAATACCTCATTAATATGTGGAATTTTTGAGAAAATGGGCTCACAATACCTTTGTTGTGTACCCTTTTTGGCAAATGTGATCATTAATAAGCTGTTTTGTATGCTTTTACATCACAGTAGCTCATTAATGGGGAATTTGAATAAACCTTTGCATGCAGTGCACTACATGTAAAAATCCACTACGGCAAACAGCACTTTTGCAAAAATCATTAAAGTGTGCTTTGCATGATGAAATGAGCAAAATGTCACAATGTTGGCATTTTTGCAGGGTTGTTTTTTTTCACTTTTGTTTTCAAGTGCAGCACGCTTTTGTGGAGTGGCTTTGCATTTTACTGCCTCAGTTTCATAGCCAAGTCTAGCCTGCTAGATTGTCTGCTGGAGATCAGTCTAAATCTATCTGGTTAGCATTTAGCCAAATCAAATTAGGATGTTCTTCCTAATCTTAGGGAGTTAGCACTGAAAATCAGCCCTAACCAAGGAAGGATTAAGGTATAGGCAACCCAAGCATGTGCCTAAGGCCCGATATTCTTTTGGGATGGCTAAGTGCTGCTACGGCGCATAGCCATCACTGCGGTCTGGGGTCGCCACACAGCCCACAAGCCCATAGAAGCTAACTGAGCGTCGGCGATAATGAGCCACTGCCCGGTTAGTTCCCATGGGTAAAGATAGACCAGCTTTTGCTGGACCTATCTTTTACCCGTGGGTGCTAACTGGGCAATGGTGCAATATCCCTGCTGCCCGGTTAGTAACTGGTGCCGCCCCTAAAACACCCACAACATGCTCCAATGCTAAGCGGTTAGCAACGGGCCGGTAGCAGCATTAATCAGGGATATTTAGCGACACTAACCATGTTCAATGGCATTTATGTGGTTTACAGGTCTGTAAATCGTGTTAATGCCTTTGAATATTGGGCCCTAAATGTTTAGGAGAAATCCTCTCAAATATAATTCAATGGCTCCTAAGAGAGATTTTAACTCTGGTAAATCAGCTGCTGGCAGATAAAAAGGGTTGGAGGAGGAGATCAGATCTCAAAGCATCAAAGGCATATCATCTTGCATAAAAGCTTAATGTAATTACTTCAGACCTATGGAAGTATTTGCACATTTCTCAGGCCTCCAAAGCTCAAGTCCTAATGTCTCTAAACCAGAGATTCCCAACCTGTTGTCCATAGACCCTTGAAGTCATCAGGATGCAGAAAAGAGAAAGATGAGAGAGAGGCTTGTGGGGACTGGTTGAGGGGAAGAGAGAGAGAGACTAGAGGAAATGATTGGAGGAAGTGAGCGAGAAAGACAGACTAGTGGAGACTGGATAGAGAAAATAAGAGATACTAAAGGAGACATGAAGGGGAAGGAAAATAAAAGTGCTGGTGGGGTACGGGAAGAGTGGTGGGGTGAATTAGAGGTCCCTGAACTTTTTGGAGGTTAATAAGGGGTCCACACAATCTAAGAATAAAGAGCACAGGAGATAAATGGCAATCCTGCTTTGTACTTCATTCTAGCTGAAATGAATCTGAAGTTTCTCCCTCCGTGATAATTTGTGCTGTAGGGCAAGTGTATAGCATGTATCCTATTAAAGAAGGGGTCTGAAATGCCAAATTTTGTAAAGCAGACATCATGAAGGTCATTTTATAATGAGACATGTAAAACTATGTACCATCCACAAGCATAAATCGTGTGTTTTCTGTGACTTATGCACACAAATAGGCACTTGGATGTGTACTTTAGGCAATCACTATTATATAAGTACGCATGCCAGGCCGATGGTACATATTTTGGGAGAGGTCAAGCACAGGGAGTCAAAATTTACATGTATAAGTTATAAACTACTATAACATACGTGCATTCTTTGCAAATCTAGGCACAGAACTTTACACCAAGTCTAGGCATTTTGCTCATGCTCAGGTATGGTACACATATCTTACAACTTGTACCCCTATTTTAGAAAGAAAGTAGGGGAGGGATTCTCAGCTGGGATGCTTGCTGGCAGTATGGAGTTTCTCTGAGACAAGGTGCCTTTCTTTTGGCTTGCACTTTGTAGGCCGGTATATTGCGTCTTGTGAAGCAGCTTCCCTTGAATTTTAAGATTATGGTTTATTTACATTTGCTATACCGATTATGTTCTTTATGGAGTGCATGTAAGAAGACTTAGCTCTTGCCTACCCACCTGCCTGATTGCAAAGCAAGAAGTGAATTAAAGAGGCGGGAGAGAGAGAGCCCTTCCTGAAAGCTTAACACAAAGCAGAAAAGTTACTGTGTTGGAAATTCCCATTTGGAGACAGTCTGCATGTGGAAGACTATTCCATAGTAGAAAGGAAGCCCTTAAACAATCACATTGGAAGCTCAGTTCAAGGGGCTAGCACCCAGGAACCCATAAACTTTAACGAAGCAGGACGTGTAAGAAGGGTTTACAGACATAGATTAAAGAGAAGTGTACTGTCAGGGCCGGATTTACCTTGAGTGAGGCCCTACGCCAACAAAAATTGTGGGCCCCCAGCAGGGGCGGCCCAAGGGGGGTGCGGGGCCTCATTTGCATAATGGGCCTCATTTGCATAAATATTTGCATAATGTTACCATATACTAACTTTTAGTAAACGTGCCTCTTAATGAGTGTATGGATAAAGAAAGACTAAAAGATTTCTACATTACTATAATCCAGTGCCAACTGCCAGACACATTAGGAACTACTACAAACACTGCCCATTTAGAACCCATAGCAAACCCAACAGCACACAAAACCTAACAGCACTACCAGGACTCACAAAGCACCATACTCTACCAATCAAAAGGCAACACTGCAAATATTAAACCAATACATTTCAGAGAACAACAATACATGACCTACTGGGGAAAGAGAACAAGTGGCAATGTCAAATAGGAATTATATAAACAGAACACCTCAGCTCAGTTACACATGCAGAACATAGACCATCACCAAACAAGTAATTACAATTTAGAAACAGGAAGACAATAATTAAACTGGGAATCCCAAAAGCCAAACTTGGAATGTACAACACTGTAGAAATAAAACTATACATTAATTTGCTCTTGTACTAAACAAAGCGCAGACGTTAATGATGCACATTTACCAGAGCTGACATATTCCAATTAATAAATTCAAAATAAAGAGATATTTTTCTACCTTTTGTGCATTTTTTTCAGCTGCAATTGCTCCAGCCACTTTCTTCTGGTTTCTTCGTGTCTTCTGCTAACTCTCCATCGTCTGCTGTCCATTTGTCCTTTCTTCTCTCTTCTAGTTTTTTTCCATTCTCTCTACATCTGCTTTAACATACTAATCTTTCTCCTTTTGCTCTTTCCTCATTCCTATTTCATCCACTCAAATTTTACCCCTCCATCCTCAATCCCCACTTACTCTCCCAATACCCGGCCAATTGTAGATTTTTTATCCCTCCCACACAAAATATTTTTCCCTTCTCCATTTTACTCTTCCAGCCCCATCCCATTCTAATCCTCCCCCAACATCAGCTCCCTTCTAGTTCCAGCCTCACCCAGCATCCATTCCCTTCTAGTCCCTGCATCAGCCCATTTCCAGTCCTAGCCACCCATCAGCCCATTTCCAGTCCTAGCAAACCCCAACCCAATACCAGTCCTAGCCCCCCATCAACCCACTTACAGTCCTAACCCCCATCACCCCATTTTCAGTTTAAGCCCCCCCTATAACCCATTACCAGTCCTAACCCCCCATCAGCCCACTTCCAGTCCTAACCCCATCAACCCATTTCCAGTCAGCCCCCCATAGCCCATTGTCAGTCCTAAACCCCCCCCCATCAGCCCACAGCCCATTACCAGTCCTAACCCCATCAGCCCACCTCCAGTCTTAACCCCCCCAGCCCATTTCCAGTCCTAGCCCCCCATAGCCCATTACCAGACAGCCCCCATCAGCCCACAGCCCATTACCAGTCTTAACCCCCCCAAAGCCCATTACCAGTTCTAAACCCCCCCAACAGCCCATTACCAGTCCTAACCCCATCAGCCCACCTCCAGTCAACCCCCCCAGCCGCTTTCCAGTCCTAGCCCCCCCCATAGCCCATTACCAGACAGCCCCCATCAGCTCACAGCCCATTACCAGTCTTAACCCCGCCAAAGCCCATTACCAGTTCTAACCCCTCCAACAGCCCACAGCCCATTACCAGTCCTAACCCCATCAGCCCACCTCCAGTCTTAACCCCTCCAGCCCCTTTCCAGTCCTAGCCCCCCCCCCCATAGCCCATTACCAGACAGCCCCCATCAGCCCACAGCCCATTAGCAGTCTTAACCCCCCCCCAAAGCCCATTACCAGTTCTACCCCCCCCCAACAGCCCACAGCCCATTACCAGTCCTAACCCCATCAGCCCACCTCCAGCCTTAACCCCCCCAGCCCATTTCCAGTCCCAGCCCCCCCAATAGCCCATTACCAGTCCTACCCCCCCCCCAATCAACCTAAAGTAAAATTTAATTTAAAAAAAAAACTGCTGGCTGCCGCCGCGGGGCCCCCTCTGCTGCCGCGGCAGCATGGACTGACCCGCAGGGGCCCCCTCTGCAAGCTGAATCCGTCGATCCGTCGGTCCCTCCCTCCCTCCGTGCAGGCTGTGAGAGGCGCAAAGGGAGAGTGTCTCCCTCGCGTCTCTGTTAAGCCCGCAGGGGCTGATGGGAAATTTCCCCTTCGCGCCTCTCACAGCCTGCACGGAGGGAGGGAGGGAGGGACCGACGGATTCAGCTTGCAGAGGGGGCCCCTGCGGGTCAGTCCATGCTGCCGCGGCAGCAGAGGGGGCCCCGCAGCGGCAGCCAGCAGTTTTTTTTTTTAATTTTATTTTTAAAAAAAAAGCTAATTCGTTCTATTTTTGTGGGCCCTTGCCAGCTGTGGGCCCTATGCCATGGCGTACATGGCGTATAGGTAAATCCGGCCCTGTGTACTGTATTAATGTAAGGAAACAGTATTTAATCAATGCTGTACACCCCTGCAAAGAAAGATACCTCAAAGCAAATTTCTGTTTTGTACAAGTAAAATTTAGTTGGAACACCCCATAATGGATTCTTAAAATAGTTTGATTATCCACTCTGGGTCTTGAAAGGACATCCCTTCCCCCATTGAAGAATCTGCCCCTAAGGGCAAGAGTGTGTATACTGAGAGTAAAGGACTGGAGAAAATAAATAATTTTCATGAGTGCACTTGCGCACACTAAGGCATTCCCTTAAAAAGGGTTATGGGATTTTAGATAAAACACTTTAATTGGTGATCCCCAATGTACAACATAAAAGCAGAGTAGAGCATTAAAGGAAAGCAAAACAGTAAAGTCTTAAGACACAAAGTAGTTCTGGATTTTTCCTCTTCTCTCCTCCTGGGTCCCAGGCTGAGCACCTCAAACTCCTTTAGCCGTATCTGCAAAATTCTTGCACAAAATACAAAACTCCCAATCTTTAGTACCTTACAGTAAGTGGGCACAGTTAGTGTCTCGTGCTGTGGACAGTTATACAAAATCCAATACTCCTTCAGCAATATAAAGCCAGCTTTAGATAGGACATGGAGAGGGGAATTAAGACATCCAGATCTGGACATGGAAAATTCCCACTGCATTCTACAAAGGCTCTGTAAAATGCAAAACCTCTTGTCAAATCGGTCTAAGGATGTGCAGGACTGTACTTCAATGTCTCCATGTGCAGCAGGAGCAGAGATTTCAAAAAGCTGCACGTGGGGCAAAAAAACTCATACAGATTTTCCCCATATTTGTATAGGAGCAGCATTTAAAAATTGCTATTCCTGACAGCATCCATCCTCTGTATGCCTCAATATCCCCCTGACATTAATTCCTACCCCTTCCCGATGACGCCACCCATCAGTCCCCTCAAGCCTCCATCCCACAAGTCCCAAGACCCCAAAAACAGTCTCCCCACTACCTAACCTCCCCAACATCAATCCTCCCATATGGTTCTCTCAGGCAGATTCTCCATCCTCTATACACCAATCCCATCCCTCATTCTTAAGGGGGATCCCTGATAGTTTAGTGAGAAGAGAAGCGATCCCAGTCACTCCTACTCATAACAGGTATTGGTTCAAAATGGTGCCCATGACCCCTAGTGATAATCTTTGGGTAGTACTTCTTTGGGTCAGGCTGAGGGATAAGAGCAAAATGAATCCAGATCTGCCATGTGCTGGAGTGACTGGGAACGGCTCCTACTTCCTCTAGAGTAGGGATCCCAGTAAGAGTTGTGGATAGTATCATGGGGTAGGGGATGGGGGGGTCCAGATGGGGGGCAGAGAGTGGGAGATGGCTGTCATGGAGGGTCAGGACTTGTAGGAATTGCTGGAGTGAAAGGCATCCAGGGGCACAGAACTGACATTCAAGTTTGGGTTGCGCAGCTTAGAAAGAAAGTCCACACATCTGTCGGCATCCAACCCGTTATCCCTAGCAGCTGGATTAGCACGATCTGTGTGTCAGTGGCAGCACTCCACTCCGCGCCTCTCCAGCAGTCCTCGGTCCAGAAGCAAACAGTCAACCGAGACAAAAAAAACAAAGCAAAGCAAAATGCCATTGCTGTATGTGCAATCTTTTGGGGAAAAGCAAACAAAGCAGGAAAAATAAGCCGGTCTGGGTTTTCCAACCAGTTCCTTGCTCAAAATGATTCAGCCAGTTCCTCCTGTGTAGCACCTGGGCTACAAGGCCCGCACCAGGTCTACCCAACCAAGAGGGCTACTCACTAGCACACTGACTAGTCACAGTATATATACCTGTTATTTCCTGCTTTAAAACCTGGCCAAACCCTTGCTCCTTTCATAGAGTGAAGTAGGGTAGGGGGAAGCCTTCCACCCACGCCTCCCAGGCATTCCCAGGCCCAATCCGCAACACAGAATGTTTTCATAGTGATATGGAAATAACAGTAGGAGAGTCCATCTAGTCTGCCAAGTGATGCCGATGTTATGGGAGAGATGTGAAGAAATACTCGTGTATGGTCTCCAAAGCTCTGTATGGCGCTTGGGTAGATGCAGGGAGAGGTACTGGAATCTTTGTTCTTTATAGAAATATGATCAGGGGGATGTGCTGACGTTTAGGAAAAGAAATAGTCATATTCAGACAATGCTGGAAGCTGAGGCAACAGATAGGAAGATAGAAAGACTGGAAAGGAAAGGTGATGGGGTGATTGCCATCAAAATGTATCCCATAGGATGAATAGGATTAAGATGAATAGATAGAATGCACAATATTTCCAAAATGTTTTTGTCTCCCCCCCCTCCCCATTTAGATCTTTCACTATATCTTGACTGCACTGAATGACCCCACTGACTACTCCAAGTGCATTGCCTACCAGATGTGTACTGCAGTCAGGACCAGTGATGGACATTCTGGGGTCCATGCTGAAGCGCTGCCTCAGTGACATCAATGTATCACAAAACTCACTCCAATAAAACAAGACTTGCTTCCTAATTTCAAAAACAAAACTGATTGTTTCCAAACATATATGTTAACAACAATAGTGGAACAGTGAAAACAAAACCGTGGTCAGCAAGGTCTCAGCTTCCATGGGCAATGGCAAATGTAATCGAGACGTGAGTCCAGATCCTGCCACTAGAACTTGAGCCCGATAACAGCAAGGACCTGCTGCCACCACCCTCCACATTTACAAAAATTCTTCAACAAAGTGAATAATGAACCAGCAACCGCATCAACCCCCAAGAAAACTTAGCTTTAAGGTGAAATGATAGCGGGAGTTGATGACGAGCCGCTGCCCCGACGTCACTATAGAGCTCTTGTATGTTTCGTGAGTAATCTCGCTGCATCAGGGGAAAATACTGTGAAAGACAAGAAACAAACATTCAAAGCCAAACTAACATTTGCTAAAAAACCGAAACAAAAAGAGCGCCCACTCCCACCCAACAGAAACAACAACGAAGATGTAACTCACATTAAGACAGCAGCAAAACTAGCACTTCAACATAGCTTCTCAAAAAACGCTGCGCATGCTCAAAACACCAAGAAACACCGCGCTCACAAAAATACCCTCCCAGTGACATCACACAGCTTTGCCAAGGGAGCCATTGTAATGCTGGGCTCCTGGCCAAGTGACCTGTTTTTTTCCTCTTCATCAAACCCACTCACACTATAGCCAGAAATGATCAGGCTCCTCAAGTGGTAAAAGCATTCAAGCCTTCACCACATTCTTTGCTAGGTGGTCGAATATCATTGGTAATGTGGTTTCTGCTGTCCTTCTCTTTCAAGTCCTGCTATGTAGTGTTAGATGGGAGCTTTGTAGGTGAATAGGTAGGAATTAAGCTTTTTTTATTTTCTCTTTTGTAACCACATGACATACAGGATGAGGACCTTCAGCCCACCTAGCAGCTGCCGGAAAGGTGCAGAAGGACAAGCCTCACCCTATCAGTTGGGATGTAACTTAAGAAACAGCTGATTCCTTCTGCCCCTAATGCTTTATACCATCCACTGCCAATTAATATAGTGCATCAGGATTTCCAGAAGGCATTTAACAACATTTCTCATGAACATAAAAAGTCAATGGATAGGAGGCAATGTCCTATTGTGAACAGGTAACTGGTTAGAAGAAAGGAAACAGCACCAATCCCAGTACAGATCCGTAAAGTACGCCATTCTTCATCTCTCTCCATTGGGAAAACTGGCCATTTAATTCCGCTCTATTTAAACGCTTACATAAAAATGATCTGGATAAGGGAGTAATGAGCGAGGTGATCACATTTGCAGACAACACAAAATTGTTCAAGGTGGTTAGATCACAAGCAGATTATGAGGACCTGCAGAAGGACCTTGCCAGAATGGGAAACTGGGCAATTAAATTACAGATGAAATTTAATGTGGACAACTGTGAAGTGATTTACACAGGGAAAAAATAACCCTAACGAGAGATTGAATGTTGATTTCCATACAAGCAGAGCTGGTGCAAGGTAATTTGGCACCCTAAGCAGCTCCCATTCCTGCCGCCCCTGCACTCATCCTTATCTTTACCACTGTTACCCTGCTACATCTCTTCAGCATCACTAGCAGTAAGAAAGGAACAGAAGTGCATGGTTTCTCTCCTTTATTCCCTTTCTGCCCAGTTTCCTTCTCTTTGTCACTGGCAACTCGACATGGTGGAAGGAGGACAACCATTGGGACACTGTGATACCTGGGTATAAACTATATCATAATGATAGAGCAGATCAAATTGGTTGCACTCTGTTAGAGAGGGCATTGAGTCACAAAGGATTCAAGTTTTCCAGAAAACAAAATTTACTCTAGAATCTCTATGGAATGAAATTCCATGTAAAAAGGGGAAGGGAAAGGCGATGGCAGTGGGAGTGTACTATCGACTGCCTGGCCAGAATAAACAAATGGATGATGAAACCTCAAAGAAATTAGGGAAGCTAACAAAAGTTACAGCACAGTAATAATAATGGTTGATTTCAATTACCCTGGTATCGACTGGGTCAGTGTCATGGCAGGACATGCTAGGGAGATAAAGTTTCTAGATTAAATAAATGACTGCTTCTTGGAGCAGCTGGTTCATGAACCAACCAGAGGAGAAGCCATTTTGGACCTAGTCCTTAGTGGAACACAAGATCTGGTGCAAGAGATAAGGGTTTTGGGGCCACTTGGCAATAGTGATCATAGCATGATCGCATTTGATTTAATAAATGGAGGAAGGAGGGTAAGGAAATCCACAATACTACCTTTTAACTTTCAAAGGGAAGACTATGATAAAATGAGGAAAATAGTTAAAAAAAAATAAAAGGAGCAGTTGCAAAGGTTAAAGATTTACATCAAGCTTGGGTGTTGTTTAAAAATACTATCTTGGAAGCCCAGACCAGCTGTGTTCCACGCTTTAAGAAAAGTAGAAGGAAGTCCAAAAAACTGCCAGCATGCTTTAAAGGTGAGGTCAGAGAGGCTGTTGTTGCCAAAAATGTATCTTTCAGGAAATGGAAAAAGGAGCCAAATGACAAAAACGGGAAACAATACAAGCACTGGCAAATTAGATGCAAAGCACTCATAAGGCAGGCAAAGAGAGAATTTGAGAAGAAGCTTGCTGTGGAAACAAAAATGCATAATAAAGAGTTTTTCAAGTACATTCATAGCAAAAAAACTGAGAGAGTCAGTTGGACCATTAGATGATAGAAGGGTAAAGGGGGTACTAAGAGGGGACAAGGACATAGCAGAGAGACTGAATGAATTCTTTGCTTTGGTCTTTACTGAGGAAGATGTAGGGATGTTACCCATGACTGAAATGGTATTTAAAGGTGATGCTGCAGAAGAATTGAAAGAATTATCGATACACCGGGAAGATGTATTACAACTATTTGAAAAACTGAAGAGTAGAAAATCACCTGGACTGGATGGTATACATCCAAGGGTGTTGAAAGAATTTAAATATGAGATTGCAGACCTGCTATTAGTAATCTGTGAACTATCATTAAAACCATCTGTATTACCTGAAGATTGGAGGATGACCAATATAACGCCAATTTTTAAAAAGGGTTCCAGGGGTGATCTGGGAAACTACAGACTGGTGAACCTTACGTCAGTACCGGGAAAAATGGTAGAAACCATCATAAAGAACAAAATTACTGAACATGTAGATAGTCATGGCTTAAGGGGAGACAGCCAACATGGTTTTAGCCAAGGAAGGTCTTGTCTTACTAATCTATTATGTTTTTTTGAAGGTGTGAATAAACAGGTAGACAAAGTTGACTCGGCTGATATAGTGTATCTGGACTTTCAGAAAGCCTTTGACAAGGTCCCTCATGAGAGATTTTTGGCAAAATGAAAAAGTCACGGGATAGGAGGCAGTGTACTATTGTGGATCAGGAACTGATTAAAAGATAGAAAGCAGAGGGTAGGGCTAAATGGCCAATTTTCCCAATGGAGAAAGGTGAATAGTGGAGTACCCCAGGGATCTGTGCTGGGTCCGCTGCTTTTCATCATATTCATAAATGACCTGGAAATGGGAATAACGAGTGAGGTTATCAAATTTCAGAAGACACAACAAAACTATTCAAAGTTGTTAAAACCCATGAGGATTGTGAAAAATTACAAGAGGATCTTGATAACTTGGAAGACTGGGCATCCAAATGGCAGATGAAATTTAATGTGGACAAGTTCAAAGTTATTTATTTATTTATTACAGTTTCTTATATACCGCACTATTCGATATCAGCGCGGTTTACATTATAACAAAAAGACCATAACAACAAGCTGTTTGGTTTTACATAGAACAGGAGTACAAACTTGGATAACAGGGGTGAACTATGTACATGAAATAATTACAAAAAGCAAGATTAAGCAACAATAACATAAGGAAAATATGTGCATAAATTGCAGACGGGGTGCTGGCACTGTCTCAGAACTAACAATGGGGACTTTCTTAGGTGTGGTTACTTAAATTTCGTTGCTGACTGGGTAGTATTGGAGGAAAAGGTGAAATTTGAGTGCCTTCCTGAACTGAGATAGGTCTACGATGGCCCAAATGTCGGATGGAAGAGCATTCCAGCATTTGGGGACGTAGAGACTGAAGGCCCTGTTTGCCATTGTAATGTTGCATTTTGTCAATGCCTTCGGGGTTATTAGCAGGTTTACAGCTGTTGCTCTTCTGGATCTGTTGGGGGGCACTGTATGAATGAGTTCCGTGAGTGAGGAAGATAAAAAGCCATTGATGGCCTTAAATGAGAGGAGTAAGGTTTTAAAGATAAGCCTTCCGTGGATAGGAAGCCAGTGAAGTTGCTTGAGAATAGGAGTCACGTGGTCACTTCTGGAGGCTCCGTGGAGGACCCTTGCAGCAGCATTCATAGCCAGCTGTAATGGGCTCAGTGTAGATTGAGGGAGACCTTGTAAGATGGCATTTGCAAAGTCAAAATGGGGAAGGATTAGCGCCTGGTATATAGTCCGGAAATCGTCTGGGTCCAATAGGGAGCGCAGATGCCTGAGCGTACGGATTTTGAAATATACAGCTTTGACTATATTGCCTATGTGAGATTTCATATCCAGACGTTGGTCCAAGGTGACTCCAAGGTATTTTATTGTTTCTTTAGTTTGCAAGTCGGCTTCCTTGACACTTACATGGGACGGAGGAATAAAGTTGGGGTCTCTCGCGATGAAAAGCACCTCCGTTTTCTTGTGTTGAATGCGGAGGTTTTGGGATTGGAGCCATTCTGAGACCGCATTGAAACAATCTATTAGTGGTGTCAGGTTCATTTGAACTGTAGAGAACGGCATGTATAGGAGTATGTCATCAGCATATATCAAACAGTTCACGCTAAATGATCTAATGATATTGCAGATGGGTTGCATGTAAATATTGAACAGGAGAGATGACAACGAGGAACCTTGAGGCAAACCTTGTCTTTGATGGAAGCGTTTTGATTCTTCTGATCTGGATTTTACATATTGCCATCTTCCATCCAGATAGGACTTGCACCATTCAAGCGCAGTGTTGCAGACGCCCTTCTCTTTCAATCGCCCGAGGAGAATTTCATGACTCACTGAGTCGAACGCCGCGGCGATGTCTAAGAAGATGAGCACAAATCCTTGTCGGATGTTGTCAATGCCTGTGATGATATTGTTGAAGAGGATGGCGAGGAGGGTCTCGACTCCATGATATTCTCTGAACCCATGTTGGCAATGATCAAGGGGAGCTTCAGAATCTATATGATCTTGAATTTGCCTTTGTACCTCTTTCTCAATTATCTTAGCTAGGAGAGGAATACTAGCTATTGGCCTATAAGAATCGACCCTTTGGGGGTCTAGTTTGGAGTTCTTCAATAGCGGCCTAATGGAAGTCTGTTTGAGTGCTGTGGGGAAGGAACCCGTTGTGAAGGAAAGGTTCATCAGGTTCACGATGAAAGGGCTGAACTCACTGCGTAGCTCCTTAATCCAAAAAGCTGGGCAAGGGTCAGTCTGTGCTGTGGAGGTATTGAGAGACGCTATTGTATCCTCAATACATTTAGTGGATGGTGTGGAAAACTTATTTGGAAGGGTTAGGCCGGTGCGCCTCGGAAAGAACAACCCAAACTATGGTTACACGATGCAAGGTTTCACATTAGGAACCACCACCCAGGAAAAAAGATTTAGACGTCATCGTGGATAATATGTTAAATCCCTCCGCCCAGTGTGCAGTGGTAGCCAAGAGAGCAAATAGAATTCTATTTATCATATGGAAAGGAATGGATAACAAAACAAAGGATATTATAATACCTCTGTATCGTTCCATGGTGCGACCACACCTTGAATATTGTGTGCAGTACTGGTCGCCGTATCTTAAAAAGGATATAGCATTATTAGAAAAGGTACAGAGAAGAGCTACCAAAATGGTAAAGGGAATGGAAGGATACCCCTATGAAG
Organism: Ichthyophis bannanicus; assembly: GCA_033557465.1. Taxonomy (NCBI): domain Eukaryota; kingdom Metazoa; phylum Chordata; class Amphibia; order Gymnophiona; family Ichthyophiidae; genus Ichthyophis; species Ichthyophis bannanicus. The sequence goes on along the minus strand of CM066040.1, from coordinate 240,736,468 downwards.
AGAGGCTAAAAAGGTTAGGGCTCTTCAACCTGGAAAAGAGAAGGCTGAGGGGAGATATGATAGAAGTCTACAAATTAATGCACAGGAAGAGAGCTTCTTTTGATGGAAAGCAAGCTCTGCTATGAGGGGACATAGGATGAGGGTGAAAGGGGATAGACTCAGGAGTAATATGCGGAAATATTTCTTTACGGAAAGACTAGACTTGAAGGAATAGAAAAAGGGACTGTTACTTCTGGAGAGAGATCTGCAACTGTGAGTATATACTTCTGGTAATTTTCTAAAAAGGAATTCTTTGTATTAAAGCTAATTAATCTGTGAACCCACTATTTTTTGTTAAATCAGTCAGGGCCTAGTAGCAGCAGTTTAAATTTAAAACACAGAGGAGAACTTTCTGGTTACATTTCATACCCAGCAGAGAGCTTGTAGTTTAAATTTAATAGTCACTCAGGGCCTAGTAACAGCAAAGTACTTTTAGTTTAAATTTAAAAACAGAAGAGAGCATTCTGGTTACATTTGGAACCCAGCAGAGAGCTTGTAGTTTACATTTAATAGTCACTCAGGGCCTAGCATCAGAAAAGAACTTTTAGTTTTAAAACACAGAGGAGAACTTTCTGGTTACATTTCATACCCAGCAGAGAGCTTGTAGTCTAAATTTAATAGTCATTCAGGGCCTAGAATCAGCAAAGTACTTTTAGCTTAAATTTAAAACACAGAAGAGAGCTTGTAGTTTAAATTTCATAAGAAGTTAGAGCCTAGCAGCAGCTAAGAGCTATAATTTAAATCAAATCAGAATATAGCTTATCTCAGCAGCACAAGACAGGGTACTGTGTAGCAGCCCTCTTTTAATAAGGGGCTCTTCCGAAGGGATTGGCTTCACCTTAACTGGGATGGAACCAGGCTGCTGGCATTAACCTTTAAAAAGGAGATAGAGCAGCTTTTAAACTAGATATTAGGGGAAAGCCAACAGTCACCCAAGAGCGGATGGTTCGGAAGAATGTATCTTTGAAGGATACTACCAAAAGCAGAGAGGTTCCACAAAAGAGTAAACTAGCCCAAATGCCCTCAAGTATGGAGCAGACAGAGCTTAAAGATCCCAAATTACCCATGTCTAACATTCTCTAAAATGCTGGTATGCAAATGCTAGAAGTCAAAAAAATAAGATGGGAGAGTTAGAATATATAGCACTAAATGAAAGGTTAGATATGATTGAAATATCAGAGAAATGGTGGAAGGAGGACAACCAGTGGGACACTGTGATACCTGGGTACAAACTATATCGTAATGATAGAGCTGATCAAATTGGTGGAGGGGTTGCTCTCTATGTTAGAGAGGGCATTGAGTCAGAAAGGATTAAAGTTTTGCAGGAAACAAAATCTGCTGTAGAATCTATATGGATTGAAATTCCATGTAAAAGGGGGAAGGCAATGGCAGTGGGGGTGTACTATCGACCGCCTGGCCAGAATGACCAAATGGATGATGAAATGTTCAAAGAAATCAAGGAAGCTAACAAAAGTTACAGCGCAGTAATAATAATGGGTGATTTCAACTACCCCGGTATCGACTGGGTCAGTGTCACATCAGGACATGCTAGGGAGATAAACTTCCTAGATAAAATAAATGACTGCTTCTTGGAGCAGCTGGTTCATGAACAGACCAGAGGGGAAGCCATATTAGACCTAGTCCTTAGTGGAACACCAGATCTAGTGCAAGAGATAAGGGTGTTGGGACAACTTGGCAATAGTGATCATAGCATGATCTCCTTTGATTTAATTAGTGGAGGAGGGATAGTAAGGAAATCCACAGTACTACCTTTTAACTTTTGAAAGGGAGACTTTGCTAAAATGAGGAAAACAGTTAAGAAAAAACTAAAAGGAGCAGTTGCAAAGGTTAAAGACGTACATCAGGCTTGGCTGTTGTTTGAAAATACTATCTTGGAAGCCCAGACCAGCTGTATTCCACGCATTGATAAGGCAGGCAAAGGGAGAATTTGAGAAGAAGCTTGCTGCGGAAGCAAAAACGCGAAGTAAAGACCTTTTCAAGTACATTCGTAGCAAAAAACCTGTGAGAGAGTCAGTTGGTCCATTAGATGATAAAGAGATTAAAGGAGCACTAAGAGGCGACAAGGCGATAGCGGAGAGACTGAATGAATTCTTTGCTTCGGTCTATACTGAGGAAGATGTAGGGATGTTACCCATGACTGAAGTAGTATTTAAAGGTGCGGAAGAATTGAAGGAAATATCGATACATCGGGAAGATGTATTACAACTATTAGATAAACTGAAGAGTAGCAAATCACCTGGGTCAGATGGTATACATCCAAGGGTGTTGAAAGAACTGAAATATGAGATTGCAGACCTGCTATTAGTAATCTGTGAACTATCATTAAAATCATCTCTAATACCTGAAGATTGGAGGATCGCCAATGTAACACCAATTTTTAAAAAGGGTTCCAGGGGTGATCCGGGAAACTACAGACCGGTGAGCCTGACTTCAGTACCAGGAAAAATGGTAGAAACCATCATAAAGAATAAAATTACTCAGCATGTAGATAGTCATGACCTAATGGGAGACAGCCAACATGGCTTTAGACAAGGAAGATCTTGTCTTACTAATCTGTTATGTTTTATTGAAGGAGTGAATAATCAGGTGGACAAAGGTGAGTCGGTTGATATTGTGTATCTGGACTTTCAGAAAGCCTTTGACAAGGTCCCTCATGAGAGACTTTTGGCAAAACTAAAGAGTCATGGGATAGGAGGCAGTGTACTATTGTGGATCAGGAACTGGTTAAAAGATAGAAAGCAAAGGATAGGGCTAAATGGCCAATTTTCCCAATGGAGAAAGGTGAATAGTGGTGTACCCCAGGAATCTGTGCTGGGTCCGCTGCTTTTTGACATATTCATAAATGACCTGGAAAGTGGAATAACGAGTGAGGTTATCAAATTTGCAGATGACACAAAACTATTTAAAGTTGTTAAAACCCAAGAGGATTGTGGAAAATTGCAAGAGGATCTTGATAAATTGGAAGACTGGGCATCAAAATGGCAGATGAAATTTAATGTGGGCAAGTGCAAGGTTATGCACCTAGGGAAGAACAACCCAAACTATGGTTACACGATGCAAGGTTCGACATTAGGAACCACCACCCAGGAAAAAGATTTAGGAGTCATTGTGGATACCATGTTAATACCCTCGGCCCAGTGTGCAGCAGCGGCCAAGAGAGCAAATAGAATGCTAGGTATGATAAGGAAAGGAATGGAAAATAAAACAAAAGATATTATAATGCCTCTATATCGTTCCATGGTGAGACCGCACCTTGAATATTGTGTGCAATTCTGGTCGCCGTATCTTAAAAAGGATATAGCGATTTTAGAAAAGGTTCAGAGAAGAGCCACCAAAATGGTAAAGGGGATGGAAGGATACTCCTATGAAGAAAGGCTAAAAAGGTTAGGGCTCTTTAACCTGGAAAAGAGACGGCTGAGGGGAGATATGATAGAAGTCTATAAATTAATGAACGGAGTGGAACGGGTAAACGTAGATCGATTGTTTACCTTATCAGAATATAGAAAGACTAGGGGACATGCAATGAAGCTACAGGGTAAACTATTTAAGACTAATAAAAGAAAATATTTTTTCACTCAACGTGTAATCAAACTCTGGAATCTGTTACCGGAGGATGTAGTAAAGGCTGTTAGTGTAGCTGGGTTTAAAAAAGGTTTGGACAAGTTCCTGGAGGAAAGGTCCATAAACCATTATTAAGAAGGGACCCAGGATATCAGTGCTTGAACCAATACAAGCATTGTGGAACCTGTGTCCCTTGGGGAAACTGCTAGGTACGTATGACCTAGATTGGCCACTGTTGGAAACAGAATACTGGGCTTGATGGACCTTGGTCTGACCCAGTATGGCATATCTTATGTTCTTATGTTCTTATGAGTGGTAGATGCATGGAATAATCTCCCAGTGGAGATGGTAGAGATGAGGACAGTATCTGAATTCAAAAAAGCATGGGACAAACACAGAGGATCTCTAAAGGAATAAAGGGAACTGTTGTAGTGATTGACATTGAAGTGCAGACTATATAGGCCATATGGTCTTTTTCTGCCATCATGTTTCTCTGTTTCTAATATCCATATATCTACTGGGAAAACGGAACAAGTTGGATTCCTATGTAGAAACTCCATGCTAACAGAAACTTGGCCTTGGTCACACACTTTAAACATAGATAGAACCTCATCAAGTATGGAATAAGTGACCATAAACTAAAAATAGAAATACGCTGACAAAAATTAAACTAAAACCCTAAGAAGCCACACTCTGCATGTAGTGTAACACCAGAGAAATAAAAAGATACATATACAGAAAGCGTATGTAAATTTTAGAAAAATGACATATTCCAATCAGTAACTTGACTTAAAATACTTTTGTTTTATCTTATGTTGTCTGGCCATTTCGTTTTTCTAATCATTTTGGTTCCAGTCTCTGGTTTCTGCTTTCCTGCATCTTCTCTTAACTCTCTCCAGGGTCTCAAGTCCATCTGCTACATCTCACCTCTTCATCCATCTCTGACATTGATATTTTTCTTTTCATCTTTCTTCCATGTATTTTTTAATCTCTATATGGACTCAGATTTCTTACTGTCTTCTTATCATCCTGTCCTCAATCTACTACTTTTCAGCCCTAATCACAAGCCCCCTTTTCTCAATCTCTCGTTCGGCAGCCTTTTATTCCCCAATCTCTTTTCCCTGCTTTGCCCACATGTTCCCCTCCCTCTATCCCTACTATCTTACACCTCTCCCCTCCCTTTGTCCTTACAGTCCAATATCTTCCCATACAATATCTGCCACCGCCAGCCTCCCCACTTCTTTTGTTTTATATTCTCCTGTATCCAGTTTCTTTTCTCCCTATCTCCCTGTGTCCAGCATTCCCGCCTTTCTCTGTATGTCCTCCCATGTCTAGCATCTCTACTCCATCTCTCAATTTTCTGTCCAGTTTCTCCCCCCTGTAGCTCCATGACCCCTCCCTTGTGTCCAGCATCTCCCCTCCTATCTTTTTATGTTCCCTGTGCCCAGCATCTTCCTCCCCTCTGAGCTCTTCCAACATCTTCCCTCCACCTCCTTATTCCCACCTCTTCTGTGTCCAGCATCTCCTCTCCCTCTATGACCCTTCCCCACGTCCAGCATCCATTTTCACCTTCCGATTTGCACCTCCCCCGTGTCCAGCATGTCTTCTCAATCTCCCTATGACCTCCCCTGTGTGCAATATCTCCCTTCCTTCTTCGTATTTCCTCCTTCCCTGTGTGCAGTAGCTCCCGCGTCATCCCTTCTGCTGCCATAAGGCCCTGGTCTCCATGGTCCATCTAATCCAATCCCCGTGCCATGCACTTCCCTTTAAATATTTCCTCTCCTCAACTAGTCTGGCAGCAACAGCGGCAGCAGTGGGTAACCTGTTCCTGTGCACGCATAAGGCCCTATCGTCACAACTCCTCTGGGGTGAAAAATATGCATCAGATGGGTCATGACCTGCAAGGACACATGTATGCATGCATCTCGAGAGGCTAGTCTACGCCGTACTAATGACACTGTCAGCACTGCTGCAGCAGCGGCAACTGTCATAGCAGTGATACCGTAACTCCAGATGTTTTTTCCAGCTCTGCAAACACAGTATGGGGCCTCTAATGGAGCAGGCTCGTGTGCAGGCAACATGCCTGAACATGTCTAGGGCCGGCCCTGGCCATGTGTTGGTCTAGGCCTGCCGCTGGGTTATTGCTGTTTTGAAAAGCAACTAGCTATAGTAGCACTTCCTCCCCTCCCCAGCCCCCCCCCCCCCCAGTTGCCTATGGTCACCTCTAAATTAAATCTGGCCCTAGAAATGAAGGGAAAATACAGGAAGACAGGAATATGTGGGCAAGAGGGGATCCGCATACCTTCAGCAACCCATGGGACAGAGACACTTCTGCCTGTAACCAAGAATATTTGATGGCAGGGAAATCACCATTACCTGTGGACATTGCGATGTTTCTTCCGGACCCAGCCAGTAGTAAGGTATTACAGTGGCAATGGTACTTGTGACCTGCATCAGTCACTGTTGGAAATAGGATACTGGTCCCGATGGACCTTGGTCTGACCTGGTAAGGCAGTTCTTATGTTCTGGAAAGAAAGGGGAGTGTTAATGGTATATATGATAGAAACCGTTATAGGAGTTTAGAGCAGCACCATGTACAATAACGAAAACTGAAACAGTAACAGAATTATAATAGCTGGAGGAAATTAGCCACTGGAAACTTTGGAGCATGGCTGCTCTAATTAATTGTTGGGTAGGCGTTTTCACATCTGTACGGAATCAAAAACATACAACGTGGAATATTTCTTCTATCTGGCTTTCGAGCCAAAAGCAGTATTGCTGCTGCTGCCAAGCATAGAGGCTGACGTGTCTTATTATAAATCAGTTTATTCTCTACACATCCTGTTTACTGTCTCACTGTCTAAAAAAATGGATCTGTTCCATAGCGTAAACATACTGTACTGTATATGATTTTTTTTCCCCTGAAACAAATCTATCAAGGAATTACTGCAATGCTGGAAGTTTTCACTAGTTTAGCGTGCACATTCATGGGACTTTCCTGTAGTTTGGTCAGGCAACCTGCTTCTAATTCTTCAATTTTCCGTGCATTCAGAACCAAGCCTAGTTCTCCTCATTGCCATTTAGAAGAGGGGTCCAAAGACGAGGTGTCATAGGCTTTTATTCATGACTATCTGGAGATTTCCCTATTATTTTTAGGTGTGCTTTGCTTAAGCGATAACACCTACTGGGGAGGCTTTGTCCATCTGTTTTATCTATCTGTTTATGTCTGTTCATAGACATCTGTTTACGCATGCGCAAATAAACATTTTGTACAGACGCACTCAAGTCGGTGGTAGGAGGCAAGAATTAAAGAATTCATTCCGTCAACTGATTAAAAGAAGATCTTGTGAGGGAAGCCATGGATGGTGGGAAGGCCAGGCCCCACCACCCAAAGAAAGGAAAAGCCAGCAGGCGAAGCCTGGGAGCAGTTGCAGGTGGTGAGGAGGCCATGCTACCCACCACACCCCATGTAGGAGGAAGAGCTATTGCTGAGTTGTCAAAGCTACAGATTTCAGAGGGGAAGACAGCCAGTGAGGACCCAATGAACACCACTAGACGGAGTCCCAATGCAGCAGAAGGAAATGAAGAAAAGGCTAAAGTGAGTGAAAGGAAGGGAAAGGAGTAGAAGAAATTGAGAGAAAGCAAAAGGGTGGCAGGGAAGGGAGTAAAAGAGTAGGTGCGGAGGAAGTGACGTCACCCGTCTGAATGGCCGTGTAAACGGCGAGCTCCGAACCGACCCCAGTGAAAGTGGAGATAATAAAGCCCCGAATCGATGGAGAAAGCAAGGAGAAGCGGTGTGGTGGGCAGTGGAGGCAGTGGCGAGAATGACCACCCGGAAAAAAAATGCAGACCTACGGGAATTTGCTTTTGCCGGAGCGGCAACGGCGGCGGGGGAAGGCAAGATGGCCGGAGCAGAGGCCGCGAGGCGAGAGCAAGCAGAAATGACGGCAAAGGGTCTGGAGAGAGTAGAAGCTGACACAGAGCCCAGTGGTTTGGGACCGGTGACCAGAGAGGAGCTGAAACAGTGGTTCGCCGAGGTCAAGGCAGAGGTACAGGTCTCAAAAAAGGCACTTGAGGGGCTCATGAATACACTTAAAGAGGAGGTGGGAGAAGTAGCAGCCAGGCTGGGAGATCATAAAAATTGCCTGGAGTTGCTAGAACAGTAGCAGGAGGAGTGGGCTGAGCAGCGGAAAGAGGAGAATTGGAAGGAGCAGATTAAACTGAAGTTGGAGGATCTGGAGAATCGCTCCAGGAGGAACAACTTGAGAATTAAAGGAGTGCCGGAGGAGGCTGAGTTTAGAGACTGTGCAAAAGTTGCAGAGGCAGTGTGCCTGGAGGCCTTGAGGCAAGGCGGTGAGGAGGATCTGGGAGAGCGAATTCAGCTGGATAGAGCCCATAAAGCACTGGGCCCATTGCACAACAATCAGCCCAGGGACATCATTATATGTCTCAAGGACTATAAAGTAAAAGAAAAAATAGCAGCTAAAATGCGAGGGCTGAGTAACTTCAAATGGCAGGGCTACTCGGTGGTCATATTTGCGGATCTCTCCTTGGCGAGGAGGGAAGTGGCCCCCATTACTAAGATCCTAAGAAAGGAGGAAGTGAGGTACAGATGGCTGTATCCGTTCGGGCTGGCCTTCACAAAGGGGGACAGAACTTAGCGAATACAAACTGTGGAGGCAACTTGGGCTGCTCTGATGGAGGCGGGTATGGAAGGACCAGCGGAAGAAGCCAGAGCGGAGTGGACGAAGGGTGCACAGGAGAGAGCATGGAGAGCCAAGTTCGGGGGACTGCACCGGGAGCGACCTGGAGAACTGGATGGAGACTATCGAAGATGACAGCGGAGAGGAGTGAAGAGATGATGGACAATGTACCAGGGTGTAAGGAGGGGAGCTATTGATAAAGCAGGGGATGGGACATGTGATGGGTGAAGTACCTGTAGGATGGTTGGCTTGGGCTGCGGGGTGAGTTTGGGGAAGGAGGGAGATGGGGGAGGGGGCACAAGTGGGTTTTTGGGGAGTGAGAAGGGGGAAGGGGGGGTAGGTGGCAGGAGCAGGGGGGATAGGCAGAGTCGGGGTAATGAGTAATACGGGGGGGGGGGGTCCGGGGAGGGCAGGTGACACACAACTCCAGGTCAGCCTGGTTAAAGACGAGGCAGGGGGGCAGGGGAAGGGGGAGGGAGGCAGGGGAAGGGGGAGGGAGGCAGGGGAGGGGAGCGGAGGAAGTAAGGAAGGGGGAGGGGGTAGGGAGGGGGGAGACAGGGAAAGGAATCTTGAATCTGAAGGGAAATAAGGGAAGGGAGCGGGAGACGTGGGTAGTAGCAACAATCAATACTAAAGGATTACGGACATGGCGCAAGAGGCGCCTGCTGGAACGGGAGGCTATAAGGTTGAAGACGGACCTGGTCTGTCTACAGGAGACCCACTTGAAAGTTGGCCAAGAAGGGCTGATAAGCTCCCAGAACTACCCGAGAGTCCTATTGGCTGATCAAAGGGAGCAACCAAGGAAGGGGGGGGGGGGATTTTGATAGGACAAAAGTATAAAGATGCGGTGGTGGAGGAATGGAGGGATCGCAAAGGCAGATGGGCAGCAGTTAGAATGAAGGTATCTGGGGAGGAGGTGTGGGTAGTAAGTATTTACGGGCCTAACACAAAGAGAGAGGAATTTTATGAGCGCCTCACGCTAGAATTGGAGGGATGGGGGGGCCATACCGGTAATTGTAGGGGGTGATTTTAATATCACGATGAATCCAAGGCTGGATAATAGAGGAGGGGGAGGGGGAAGGAGAGGAGTAGTTTGCTAAAATTAAAAGAGAGGCTAGGCATGGTGGATATGTGGAGAGTGAGGCACCCAGGGGAAAAGAACTACACCTTTTACTCAGCAGCACACGATATGTATAGCAGGTTGGATATGTTGTGAGTGAGTGGACAGTGGGGGTCTAGGGTGACAGAAGTGGAAATAGGTAATATAACATGGTCTGATCATGCTCCCGTGCATATTGCATTTGATTTGGGGGAAAGAGACAGGGGGGTGAGATTTTGGAGGTTGAACAAATCACTGCTGAATGATAAAGGATATGTGGCCAGAGTTAAAAGGGTGATCAGGGACTATTTGGAGTGCAATTGGAATGGGGAGGTGGCCACAGGAATTGTGTGGGATGGGCTGAAGGCGGTGGTGAGGGGACATCTGATAAGTATAGCGGCACAGGAAAAGAGAAAAAAGAGGGCGATGGAGGACGGGCTGCTGCGGCGGGTGGAGTGGTTAGAAGGGAGGCACCAAGAGGAAGCAGAGCCTTGGGTTTTACAGGAGCTGTTAAAGGCGAGAGGGGAGCTGAGTCAGTTAAGGGCTGTAGAGATTGCACACACTCTGGCAAAATTAAAACAGGGTTGGTATGAGGTGGGAAATAAGGGGAGAAGGAAGCTGGCGTCCCGGTTGAAAGTGAGGCAACAGCAGTCAACGATAGGAGGGGTGCGCAATCCAAAAGGGGAAATGGTGTATAAGGCAGAGGAAATTAGGCAGGCCTTTGTAGCTTATTATGGAAAGCTGTATAGTAGCGAAGTGCAAGGAGATGGGCAGAAGGGGGAGGAGTTTTTGGAGAAATGCAGTCTGAGTAGGCTCACGGAGGAAGAGGCGGAGGAGTTGGGGAGTCCGGTGAGCTATGAGGAGGTGAAAGGGGCAGTGAAATCCTTCAAGGAAGGGAAAGCCCCGGGACTCGACGGGTATACGGCAAAGTTCTATAAAGTCATGCAGGAGGAGATAGGAGGATTGCTGATGGAGGTCTTTAATGGGGTGTTGCGGGGGGAGGGACTTCCCAGATCTATGGAGGAAGCAGGTATAACGGTTATACCAAAGGAGGGGAAGGACCATACTGTCTGTGGAGCCTACAGACCCATATCGCTCATCAAATTAGATGCAAAAGTGTTGGCCAAAATTATGGCGGCTCGGCTGCAGAAAGTAATGCAGAGGTTAGTGCATCGGGATCAGACGGGGTTCATTAAAGGGAGACAGGGAGGGGATAATATCCGTAAGTTATTGAATGTTATTTGGTCCTTGCAAGAAACAGGCAGGGAGGCTGTCTTCCTGACAGTGGACGCCGAAAAGGCCTTTGACAGGGTCGAATGGAGGTTCATGATGCAGGTGTTGGACAAATTTGGTTTGGGAGAGAAATTTTTGAAGTGGGTGGGAGCACTGTATGCCTGCTCACAGGCCAGGATAAGGGTAAATGGGGGGTACTCGGGCAGAGGTACACGACAGGTGTGCCCCTTGTCACTCTTGCTATTTGCCTTGGTCATTGAGCCGTTGGCGGCTTACATTAGGGGGCAAGTGGATATTAGAGGGATTGAGGTGCAGGGACAGTTAAGCAAGGTTGCACTCTTTGCGGATGATGTCATCTATACTTTGGGACGCCCGTTTGTCAGCTTACCGAACTTGCTTAAGGCGGTAGAGCATTATAGTGCAGTGTCCGGGTATAAGCTGAATCTGGACAAGACGGAAGTATTGTGCTTTAATTTGGCAGAGGGGTTAGAGGAGAGGTTGCGGGAAAAGTTTCCATTTAAATGGGTGAGAGGAAGTTTTCGCTATTTAGGCATACAGTTGGTTAATTCAGTAGACCGCCTGCCGGACTGAAATTACAAACCCCTGATAGGGGCGATAAGGCAGAACTTAGGGAAGTGGAAGGGAATACATCTGTCCTGGATGGGGAGAATAGCTGCCATAAAGATGAATGTGTTGCCTAGGTTACTGTTTGTCTTTATGGCATTGCCTTGTAAAGTCTCGAGGAAATGTCTTAAGGGGCTGCAAGACTTGATAATGAGGTTTATTTGGGAGGGGAAGAAGCCGAGAGTTGGTAGGGTCATGATGTTTAAGCCACGGGATGAAGGGGGGCTGGGAGTACCTAACCTGGTCCAGTACTATGCAGCAGCACAGCTGAAGGCCCTGTTGGTGGGGAGGGGGAGGGGGGAAACACCGCAATGGGTGCATATGGAGAGAGAGGGGGGAAGGTTTGGAGGCGGAGATGTGGGGAGGAGAGGGCAGGGGGCTGGGAAGGGGTAGTCAAAACCCACAGCGGAGAGTGACATTGCAAATTTGGGGTAAATGGAGAGGCTATCTGATGCAAGGGAAAAGTGTGTCCAGGGAGACGTATTTGCGGAACATGGGTATCTTCTCCCCGGGGAGGGGGGGAGGGATAGTCAAACAGTGGGCGGGGAGGGGGTTGGAAAGGGTGGGACAGGTGCTGGATTCAACAGGCAAGATCAGGCCGTATGCTGAGTTACAAAGGGAATATGGAGTGAGAGACACTGAATATTATGCCTATATACAGCTGTGGTATTATCTGCAAAGGCAGGAGGTTAAGAGGGACTTGCAAGGCAGGCTAACGGAATTTGAAGAATTGATGGCTCAGCAGGACATTGTGAAGGATCTTGTTTCTAAACTACAAAATATTGAATGCCAGGCCGGAGGGGAAGGCAAGATGGCAGGAACAGTGGGAGGGAGAATTGGGGGGTACATGGGGGGAAGAGAGGTGGAAGGGAATCTATGAGGGAGAGAGGAGGCTAGCATGGGGAACGGCGTTGGTGGAAAACTGCCTCAAATTTCGGCTTAGGATGATCTGGACCCCTGTTCAGCAGCATCGAATATATCCGGAGAGGTCGGGAAGTTGTTGGAGGGGGTATGGGGAGTGGGGGGGACCTCCTCCATATGGTTTGGAGGTGCCCTAAAGTGCAGCCCCTGTGGCGAAAGCTAGAGAGTTACTACAGAGAGGTTTCAGGGATAAGGATAAAACTAACTCCTGCCCAACTGGTTCTGACTGAGGGGGAAGCTGAAGGGAGTTGGGGGTTGGCCATGTTCTGGAGCTACCGTGTGGTCGCGGCTAGGCTGGCGATTTTACAGAAATGGAAGAATGAGGAAATTCCCACAATGAGAGATATCATTGGGAATCTGGAGACACTTTGGGGGATCAGCAGGTTGGGTGCCTGTGGGCAAAATAATGAAGCCAAGCATGCAGAGATCTGGCAAGAGTATGAGGCCTGGAGAGAGAGTGGGTGGCATGTATGGATACAGAAATTGGGGAGATAGGGGGAGGGTGATATGGGGGGGGGGGGGACAGGAAAGTGGAAGGAGGGTGGGGAGGTAGGGGGGGGAAGGAGGGGGCGGTTGTGCGCACCACGGAGGTACTTGTAGGCTGCCATGAGCCTGGAAGGGGGAGGAGGGGAGGTGGGCGGGAGGGGGAAAATTGGTGTTTTTGTGGGACTGGGTAATGTGTTGGGTGGATATGGGGGGGGGGGGGTATTTGCCTATGGAGGGAGTGGATATTGTTGATAAGGTTGTTAGTTGAAGGGGATGTATATTGTTGCTATTACTATTACTATTGTCAAAGGGGGTTAAGTAGAAGCTGATGCTGAGGATGACAATGATGTCATGGGATGTGATGGGGTGGGATAAGAGAGGGGAGAGGGGGGGTAGGGGGGATTGGGGGGTTGAGGAGGGGGATTGGGCGCCACCATTGGAATAATGTTAAGGGGATATGGCTGGTGGACTGGTTGTATGATGTGTTGAAGATAAATAAAAAATTATTAAATTGGGAAAAGAGTAGGTGCAACAATGAGTGGCAAAAAAATGAAGAGAGTGCAAGAAGATGAGAGGGACGGGGTGAATGCAGAGAAAAGTGCAAGGGGAAGAGAATGCTACATACTGAGTGCACACCATCCCACCCCCATCCCTCCCAGCATGCGCACGCACACATACACACACACACACCCCTGATGTTCCCTCACCGACATCTCCCAAAACACCCTTACACATACATACCCCTCAGAGACACACACACACACACACACACCCCTGATGTTCCCTCACCGACATCTCCCAAAACACCCTTACACATACATACCCCTCAGACACACACACACACACACACACACACACACACACACCTGACATACCCTTACTGACATTTCCCAAAATAGCCTTCATACATAGACACACACACACCCCCTAATCCATGTCTCTCGACACACCATCACACACATAAACACACCTAATACATCTACATCCATGTCTCCCAAGATACCCTCACACACTACCCCACCTGGAGACATACCTGTATATATGCATACTCAACCTACCCCATCCTTTCCTATGACATCCCACCAACACATTCCCACAGATAAACATCAACTGATACACACACATTCACACACACCATTGATCACTATTCATACCCCATAGCCACTATCCCTATCAACCCACACTGAGACACTACGCATTGTCCCAACTACCCTTCTGAGACATACTGTTCCATGGCTGTTTCATACAAGTTCCCAAAGAGATGCCCGAGTCTGTGAATGGAGGAAAAGGGAAACAGGTCATTATATCACACTCTAAGGGACTGATTTTGTAAGGGGTGTGTAGAAAATTACCTGCTAGCTACTGCATTTAAGTCCCTATTTTTAGGACTTCCAAGACTGAATAAGCACTTGCACACACGCTTTAGAAAGCTGCTATTCTGTAAGTGCATATGTAAGTCCTATTTTGTGCACTTTCAGTTTGGGTTATGCACAGGACAGAGCAAAGGCGGAGCCTAAATTTACAATATAGGCAGAGACATCATAACGATAAAGTGAAGTACACGTGTAGTTAAAATAGGCTCCAATTATGCACATAGCAGCATGCGTAAACTGTGCAGTTTATAAAATTGCCTCCAGATGTGCACTTTTCATTTTGTTCAAGTTCCAAGTCCACTTCCTGTCTCACACAGTCATTTCAGAGCCAGGCCTCTTGTTAAAAGGTGTCAAACCAGAACCTGGCACAAGACTGCCCTTGAGATGATGATTTTGATAAGCAACATGGACATTTCATTTGGGTTTCTTTCATTTTTGTTGATTTTTTAAACAATTATGTTTACAGGAATATTTTGTTTCATTTCTGTTTTAACATGTACTAAATCATTTTAGTACATATTACAACAACATTTCTGTGGGCATTAAGGCATCATTCCCCTATAGAGCCCTGCCCCCAACGATATTTTTTCCTTCACTACAAAATACCACTTAAAAACAAAGAAACCTTTTATTTCGTAAAACCTTCAAAAGTACAGGCCCTAAAAACAAAGAAACTTTTTATTTTGTAAAATCTTTTAAAGTGGTTTTTAAGTGGTGTGGCCATGTCTTCCCTGCGCTGTTCTTGTGACGCCAATGGCTCAGGACCAGCTTTGGATCGCTTCTGCCCAATTAGATCCATCCTGATGGTGTATGAAGGTAAGTTGAGTCCAGAAAATTGGGTCCTGTATGGGAGGAAAGGAGTTAATATATTGTGGCAGGGGAAGTGTTATCAGTCAGGGGAGTCAAAGCTGGGTCGGAACAAAGCAACATGGAAAATATAATGAAATTTGGTCTTTTTTTGTTGTTGTTTTGGATTAGACATGGAAGAAAATTAAACAAGAAATGTTTTGCATTTTCCCTGTCGTTTTAAAACCAAAGGTCTTCCCCAGTGAGTGATGGGTGGGATTGCTTTCCCCTAGAAGCCATGGAACACTATGGGGTAGATTCTGAGGCCCAAATAGCAGAGTTGTACGTCTGGCTTGGACGTATAACCCACAAACAGGCCCAGGATGGTATTCCAGCCCCAGCACTCCCCACACGTACAGAGGGTTTGTGTGGGAAGTGCTGGACGGAGGGTGGGAGGGGCAGGACAGAGGTGGAGAGGGATGGAGTGGGGGCGGGCCAAAGCTCTCGGATGTACAGTGCCTATTCTGGTCAGGGCCCTGTATGTCCACCAGCTGTCTGCTGCATGCCCAACTTAATCCACCCGAAGGTGGGATATGTGCCGGGCACCACAGTGATATCAGTCTTCAGTACCCCCAACACATTGTGCCACCACAGAACTGTATCCCCAGCACCATCATGCCCTTTGGAGCCCCCCACGGAGGGCAGAATGGTGAGGTAAGGGGTCTGATCGGCTGCTGGGTACTAGGTTGCTCTAACTGGCTGTGCCGGTGCCATGGCAACAGGATGCCGCTGCACCAGCACACCAGCTGTATGAGCAGTGGGCCATACATCTCTGGCATCAGAATTGGAGGCACGCTGGGCCTTCTGAGTGCCCTGATTCTGCAACCACTGGAACGTATAGCTCCCACTGTTGCAGAATCGAGTACAAAATGACCGTCTCTCTCTGAATCGGCCTCCATGTGGGTTTGAAACATCCCCCTGTCTAAATAGCAGTATTTATATATATATATATTTATTTTTATACTGCGCTCTTTAGAATCAGTGCTGTTTACATGTATACTAACAGGTACTTTTTATTCCCTTGTCCCCGAAGGGCTCACAATCTAAGTGTACCTGAGGCAATGGAGGGTTAAGTGGCTTGCCCAAGGCCACAAGGAGTGGCCATGGGACTAGAGACCCCAGTCCCTCTGGCCTGAGGTTGCTTGTCCCCATGTGGGAATTGAACCCCCGGCCTTCTGGACTGAGGTAACCTGTCCCAACCACTGAGCCACTCCCCCCTCCCTACATATACAGGCTTATATGTATAGATTGTCTTATATGTGTAAATGGCATTTTAGAAAGAGAGGTTATTTACATGTGGGGATGCTTACTAGGTGTAGATGAGAAGGATGCATACTTAGGAGCGGCTTACAATATCAATATGGATTCTCTATCTTAGACAGGGAATCAATGTTGCAATGAAACAATGTAGACATTGGCTTTTACAGCTGCCCCAAGGCATGAAAAAATGTTTGCTGGAAGGAACAGATATCAGCGTTGACCTATGGCCCTCCCTCCCGATCACCCCTCACACTAATTAATTAATTAATTAAGCTGGTTTTATATACCGCCTTATCAAAGTGCTAGGGTGATTTACATGTTAACAAGTTGAACAAAACCTAACATATATGAAACATCGTGAAATAGAAAGTCAGAACATTAACAAGCAACATAGTAGTATATCATTGAATAGGCTAATTGAACATATACACATTCAGGGTCATTCCGAGCCATGAATGTTGGGACATCCATCCCCAGCTAACCTCCCTGTACAAACAAGGTGTTTGTACGGGGAGGCTAGAGGGGAGAAGGAAGGGAGAGGGAAAGAGGCAGCGCAGAAGCGGAGTTAGAACGGGTAGTGGGTCGTCCATGGCCCCGGACGTACAGGGCCAATTCTGATGTCGGTCCTGTACGTCTGGGGCTGGCAGACTGAATGGAGAACTTATTCCACCTCTGAGGTGGAATAGGTTCCCCTAGACGGCATGGGATGGCAGGCCTGGATGGCGGAAGGGGTCAGAGGGAGTGCAGGTGCTTCCCTGCAGCCCAACCCTGGCCTTGGGAGGCCAGATCGGGGTTCGGGCTGCAGGAAATGACAGCACAGGTCGGGGGCCGGGGATTGTGGCTCCTGACACCATGATACCGTGGCTCCATTCAGGAGCCTTGACTGAGTTAGCCAGGTAGAGGCCTGTACGAGCAGGCCGACCAGAATTGGGTTCCGGCCTGCACATACAGGTCTAGTCGCAATTCTGATCCCGCGGGGCTAGACGTGCCCCGCGGGATCAGAATCATGTCTGGCCCTGTGCATCTGATTACGATCGGGCACACAGGAGCCTGGACGTCCCAATCAGAATGGGGCCCATTAGGTAGGTTAGGTAGCTGGCATGTTGTGAGTAGACGGTGGAAGGAGGGCAACTGTGAGGGGGAGGACAGTAGCGGGGATATGCCAGAAGATAACTGGTAAGGCTGCCGTTGGGAAAGTATAGATATATGTACTAAGTAAGAGTTTCACCAAAGTGTATGATGAAGGTGATGTGTCTTCAACTTTTTGCAGAAGTCATTAAGATTACTTGTGACTCAAATGTTAATAGGTAGTGCATTCCATAGGTGTGGGCGTAGAGTGAGAATGCTCTATTCGATGTTGAGTGGCTGATTTTCTTGTTTGTTGATGGGATGGTGAGGGTGAACTGTGTGTTAGCTCTCCCTGGGCTGTCATCTAGTGCAGGAGTGGGCACTTTACGGCCCACGGGCTGCATGTGACCCGCCACAGAGTTTTATGCGGCCCACGCAGGGGCGATTCTATCATTAGGCGGTGGCCTCAGGCGGCAGTTTCTAGGAGGCGGCACTATTTGCCGCTCCCTGGAAACTGCCTATGATAGAACTGCCTCAGCAGCAACGGAAGCGAAAGGGTGACGGAAGATGACCTCGGGCCCCCCCCCCCCACTCCGCCGGCTCCAGGAAGATTGAAGACAGCGACCCAGCAGTTTGAAAGCAGAGCCACGGGAACGGAGAAATGTTCCCACGGCTGCTTTCATTTGATTAAAGGATGAATCAGTGAGGTGAGGTGAGGGGGGGAGGAGGGAAGGGAGCAGACACAAGGGGGGGGGCCTGGAAGGGAGCAGACACAAGGGGGGGCCTAGAAGGGAGCAGACACAAGGGGGGGGCCCTGGAAGGGAGCAGACACAAGGGAGGGGCCTGGAGGGGAGCAGACAGGGGGGGCCTGGAGCGGAGCAGACATACCTGGGATGGTATTTTAACTAGAAGTGGCTGGACGATGGGGAAGGAGGGGGACTGGAAGAGAATAGACACTAGTGGTGGTACTGGAAAGGCAAGGGGGTTGGTACTGGGAGGGGAGGCTGTAAAGGGGGCTGATACTAAGGAGAGTTACTGGGACTGAAAAAAGGCTGATGGAAGAAAATTAAGAAAGCAAAAGGAGAGACAAGAAATGGCAGATGGACTATAGACCATATGCAATTTACACTTCGCATTAAATGAAATGTAATGTTAACTAATGAATACGATCAGTTTTAGAAGGTGCAGCCCTCCGCTAACCACGGCCCTCTCAAAGTGGCCCCCGAGCCAAAACAATTGCCCAACCCTGAACTAGTGTCTTCTGAATCAGTGATTGTAGGTATTTTGAGGAAAGACTGTGGTTTGCTTTGAAGGTGGTGAGTAGGGCCTTGTATTTAATATGAATTGTAATGAGAAGCTCATGCAGGTTTTTGTGTATTGGTGTTATATGTTCATGAGTGGATGACCCATGTAGGTCCCAGGTGGCGGTATTCTGAGTCATCTGTAGAGAGTGGATTGCATAAGCTGGAAGTCCCTGGAGGATAATGTTACAATAGTCCAGGTGTGGGAGTCTCAAAGCCTGGAAGACTATGCGGACGTCATGGTTGTCTAATATAGGTCGAAGGCCTCGGAGTGTTTTAATTTTATGGTAAGCAAGTTTAATAGTATTGCTGATGTGTGGCTGTAGGGTTAGGCCCTGGTCCAAGGTTGACTCCCAGGGAGCACACTTGTTATTTAACTTGTATTTGTGCACCTTGCATATTTATGTGCATTGGGGGTGCGAATTTCGTGTCTCTGGTAACATAGAGGACCTCGGTCTTCTGATAGTTCACGTATAAGTTATGTTTTGTGAAGCAGTTGCAGTGAGGAGTATACAGGCTGTAGCTTCATCAATGGAACGTACATTATATCATTGGTGTAGAGATGGTATAGCACATTGTGTGATTGCATGATAGAGCAGATGGATTGTATGTAAATGTTAAAGAAGAGAGAAGATAGCACGGAACCTTGAGGTACACCTTGCTGGAGTTTAAATGGGGCAGAGGTGATACCATCTGTTCGTACCTGCTGCATGCATTTGGTTAAGTAGAAAGTGAACCGAGCACAAGCACATCTGCATAGACATATTGCTTGTAAGCGATGGAGTAGTATGTCATGGGGTACAGAGTCAAAGGCTGCAGTAATGTCTAGAAAGAAGAGTATGAATCCTTGATCAGGTTTTTGGGTGCCACGTTAGTCTGTCCATGAGGGCTGCTAGAAGGGTTTTGACACCGTGATTGAGCCTGAAACCATGTTGCTGTAAGTCTAGGGGTACATAAATGTTTATATGGCCTTGGAGTTGCAGCTGTACAACTTTCTCAGTGATCTTTGCGAGGAATGGCAGACTGGAGATAGGGCGATAAGAACTTGAAGTGGTCGGGTCCAGATTGGGTTTTTTGAGTGTTGGTCGAATGGAGGTTTGCTTGAGGCTACATGGCATAAAACCTTGAGTGAGGGAGAGCTGAGGGGGGTGAGTTCAGAGAAAGCTATCTTGATCCAACTCACTGAGCAAGGATCTAATGGGGAGGTCATGGTGTTTGTTAGAGATGATGTTCTCTGGGCATTCCAGGTGGGCATATGTGGTGGAAGGTGTGCCATGTGTGCGGGTGGAGTTACATGCGGTGGCAACATTTCAGGGGCTTGTGTGTTGCCCTTGATGCCGGTCTTGCTTGGAAATGATTGGCTAAAACTTGTGGGAATGGGGTATCGTGTTTAATGTTCTGAGCAGGATTTTGTATACTGACCTAACTATGCCAAATAGTTCCCTGGGACGTTTTAATGAACTTAAGATGAGATTTGAATGGTAATCCTTCTTGGTTCTATTGAGTGTGCTTTGGTATTCCTGTAGTATGACCATATAATTATCACGGTTAGGTGTTTTTTAGAGTGTCGCCATTTTCTTTCTAGTTGCCAGAGATTACGTTTAGTGTTCCTGAGTTCTGCAGAGTACCATATGGCTGAGTGGTGTTTTCTAGTGGGTCTCTTAGCCTGTGATACAGTTACAGCTTTGGATATTGTTTGATTCCAGTTTTAGACCAGGCTATTGAGGTCTTGAGAGTCCAGGTCTAGCCACAGGAGGATTGTATTCAGGAATTCTTCCTTGTCCTAGTGTCTAAACCTTCTCGTGATGGGCTGCGAGTGGAGTCTGATGGTAGGGCCAAGCCTTGAAGAAAGTGGAAAATGATTAGCTTATGGTCAGACCAAGGGACTGATAAAGTGGTAAGTAATGGAAGGTGATTGTTTTGGAGTATGCGGTTGGCGATGAAGATGAGGTCAAGTAGCCCTCACTTTTCATGGGGTCTACGATTTGAGTGTATTTTAGTGCTTATATAGCACTATAATTGTAATTAAGCAAGGAACTGATACCCATAGCATTGTAAATAGCACACGCTGTAAATAGCACCACAAGAATCAACGTCCAGACACACTCACACGCATACACTACTCACTGCATGTGCACACTAGACACTGTATCTTATTGACTGTTTGCTGTTCAGACCGCCTTGATTGCAGGATAAGGCGGTATAGAAATACGTTTAAATAAATAAATAAATAAATAAAATAGCATCCATAAAAGATTTGAAGGTTTTGTGTGGGATGGAGGCTAGGTTCAGGGTCACCTAAAAATATGACTTTCTTGTTGTTCATGGTCTGCAGAATGCTTGTTAGTTGATCTGCGGATGCAGTGGGGGATCTATACACAAGGCAAAGTGTGAGATGCTTGTTTGTTATAATGACCATGTATAGGCCCCGAGATGATATAGTGCTGACATGGCGGAAGTGTAGGTGCTCTTTAGCTAAAATGAAGACACCCCCGCCTCTACGATTAGTCCTGGGGCAGTTGAACATGTTGAAGCTTGGTGACGATAGCTGATTCATTAGGACGGTATCACTGTCTGTGAGCCAAGACTCAGTGACGCACATGATATCTAATTTGTGGTCACTAAGAAAATCTGATAGAATGGGAATCTTGTTGCGTGTGGAGCGAGCGTAGAGAAGAACCTATTTTAGATGAGTGGAGGCTGTTGAATTTACATGAAACTGTGTTTCTATGATGTCGAGTGGTCTAATTTTGATGAGAGCCCCAGCACCCCTGTTTCTTGCTCTCAGTGCTGTATAAGAGAGAGCATAATGGGGGTTGTGTCATATGACTAGAATGAGGCTCACACGAGGAGTGAAGGTTTCCATGTATGTGATTAGCAATGTGATAAAGGCGATAGCAGAAGTGTCGTGTATAGCAGTAAGCAGCGCTGGTTTGGAGCGGTTGCTCTGTCCCCTTGGGCTTTTCTGAAATGTCTCCAAGTATTGGTTCAAGATGTGCACCTACTCTATTTTTTGACCACAATGTAATGCTGTTTTATGCTTTTTTCCTCAGTTTTATTTTTGTTATGATGACAGCAGACCCAAAACTGGTTGTGAATGTACAAGCAATTAATTTATTGTAATTGAAATTCGTTTAATGCTATCGAAGGATGGCAGAAGACAGTTAAATTATTTAACAGTCATTCAATGCTATAAATTACCACAGTGTGTGGGTACATGGGCTCTCAAGAGCCCTCTGTTAAATTAGTTTATATAGAGAGAGCTTCTTTCCCAGTGCAGCAGAGCTGGCTAGGGTTCCTTGAGTACAAAACTGGTAGCACATCATGGACCAGGAAAATTATGATCTGGGCAAATGTAAGCATTAATCCAAGCTGTTCATGTGGTGTTTCTGAAGTGCATGCAGGAGGTATCCACAGTGCATCCACCAGATTGGAGTAAGCTACATTTTTAGCAAATTTTCTATTACTTTGGTTTATGTTCACAACAATGTTCCCTTGAAGCTGAGTGGGAGTCAGCCTGTGCTGCTGCCGATGGGGAGAGGTGCCGCGATATTGTGTGCCACCCCCTACCAGCAGCAGCATGGGCAGAGGACTCCCGCATAGATTTGCAGGAAGTTTGGTGCACAACATTCTTTCGGTAATATATGGTATACACAAGGAAAAGACAGTTTTGGCACAGAATAACTATGTTGTCAGGCTTTACAACGCAATGTACTAATGTATGATTGATTGCTTTATTTTATTCTATTTTATTACATGATTCATCAAAAACAAGGCTAAAGTAAGTTACCGTCCAAATCACAATTACAGCAAAATATAAATACCCTCCAAAAGGGTGGTGCAGGGCCAAGATTCATTGCAGGGCCTCATTTACATAAATATTTACGCACTGGATTGATTTGGTCAGTGCTATGACCAGATTAATGATGAGCTGCAGAGGTGACCTGAGAGTGATGCAGGACCATGTGCAGAGACTCATTGCAGGGCCTCATTTACATAAATAGTTGCATACCAGATTTCTTTGGCCAGTGCTATGACCAAGTTAATGGGAGGGAAGATATAAAATGAGAAAAAAATCATTTTGGTAATGGTGAATTCAGGATCATGGTGTTCAGGCTGGAATGGAGCATGCAAAGGCTGGAAAAGACCAGAAATCAGCAACAGTGGAGCTATCAGGCCACAAAACAGAACGGAACTGAGATGTTCCCTTAAAATTTGAGATTTCTTTGAATCTGAACTGATAAAATATTTCAAATTTCAGACTGGTGGCATCAACAACACAAAACTGTGAATCTCAAAGACAAACCATGTTCCATTACCCCCACCAACACCTTACAGTGGACTCCACACAAAAAAACAAAAACAAAAGAAAAAGCGAGAACCATAGCACAGGACCTATAGAACAAATCTACTCCATAAGAGCACCAACTTTCAAAACTCACACAAGGGCAGCACTGTATCTATTGCAGTGATCTCTGGAATATCCATATACTTACCAGGAAAACTGAACAAGCCAAATTAATCTGATCCCTACACAGAAACCCCATGGCCTTGATCACATACTTAGAATATAGATAGACCCTCACCATGTACAGAATAAGTGGCCACAAAGAGAAAAATAGAAATATAGACAAAAATTAAACTAAAACCTCAGTCTCTCTATATACACTCTCTCCAGCCTTCACCAGCCTTCACAGTCTCTCATGTTCTCTCACTCTGATACCTGTCAAGCTCATGGAACTAATGGGCTTGGAAGGCCTTGCTATTTGCAAAGTTGTGAAAGAAACATTAAATCTAGGAGTTATCCCAAAAATAGGAGTTAGTAGCTGAGACCACGCTCACTTCTCCTCCCATCACCCCTCCCAACATTGTTCCCAGTGTCGTGTAAATTGTGAAATAAAGAAGTACTCTTTGGATAATTGGAATGAGCCTTTATTATATACAGTAAATTGTGCAATTGAGAGAGTTGACAGACATGCAGGGATTTTAGCATGACATATAAGACTCTAATTAGTATTGATCAGGCACATCTTTCATAATCCAAAAGCAGAAGTACAGAGCTAAGAAAAGCAAAACTAAAAAGGAACCAGGAGCAGGTTGTTCATCCTGATATATTTCTAGTCTAGACTTGAGAGACTATTATGTTCCTATCTTTCTGGCCAGCAACATGTCTATTC
The DNA here is from genome assembly GCA_033557465.1 of Ichthyophis bannanicus. Lineage (NCBI taxonomy): Eukaryota > Metazoa > Chordata > Amphibia > Gymnophiona > Ichthyophiidae > Ichthyophis > Ichthyophis bannanicus. The sequence goes on along the minus strand of CM066040.1, from coordinate 240,712,756 downwards.
TTAATCCTATTGGCTAGTTCATAGAGCTTATGCCCCATCACCATAACCAAGCAAATTGTTATGGACTCTTGACCAATGTCCAACATCTTGTGCTCCCTTTTCTTATCCTTTGCAAGGCCCCTCATGGTCTAACAGTCATTCATTTCTGCTTTTTGCTCAGTTACTTTAAACTTCTAACAGCAATCTGTACTTAATAATTTAATAAATATCAAACAGCCAAGCTTTTAACTATTTTACTGCTCACCGGGGACGGCTAGTTATATGATGATAAATAGTTTTTATCCAAATGAACATAAACTTTCCATTGCCAGGATATGCCATAATTTTGTAAACCAATTAGAGCAAAAAAGAATAAATATATATTTCCAGTGAGATGCTATTGACAACCTGGCAACAAGCTTGTTTTACTAAGTATTTTCTCAGAATTAGCACTGTGTCCCAGGAGCATGAACATATAATCCAGTGGAAATTTAAGATTTGCTGTTTTATTTTACATTCTTATGATCAGTTGTGTGTTTGGACAGTCCTAGCAGACATGCTTCTGGGAATTTTTGGAAAAACAGCTTCTCCAGCAAGTGTCTTAGATATCTGGCCAGATCTCATTTAATAAATTAGTAATTAAATAAGATTGATAAAGACGTTTGATCTTGATACTCCCTATAAATTGTTTGCTAGTTCCTGTTTTGTTGAAAATCCCAATGAATATTTGGCTAATTATTGAATCTTATGCTTAACCCCTACCCCTGCCCCATCCCCATCCATAACAGCCATTGGCACAGCTAGAATGCGAGATTCATACAGCTCAACTCTGTCCTGAGCACAGGGTAGTGATGGGAGTCAGGTAGGCAAGACAGAGCTGGAGAAGCAGTTAGAATAGAAGGGACCTTCCTCGCCTGCAATGTAATTGTAAGTTCCAGTGTCAGAATGTGGGTTCTGGCCAGAGGGACTGCAGATAGGATGCAGAAGAAAGAGACAGGTACAGACAAGCAGACAGGATGAAGCTACTGGTCAGCAGGCAGGTATGGGGACTCTGGGGATGTCTGCCATGCACCACAGCCTTAAGACTCATTGCGGATGGCAGGGGGCTACACCACAGCAGCAGTGTTGTCATCTCAGCGAAGAAGCCTGAAATGGCAGTCGCAGAGACTCAATACATGGCTGCAGCTGCCTGTTGGAGAAGGAATTCAGCTTCTGGCTTGGAGCAGCCAATGTCATTAGGCTGGGGCAGGGCTTCTGTTCAGCAAGGCCTTGAGCCAACAACATGCTGGCACATGCTTGGGGCCAGCCCCACCCTCCAATACAAATTCTAATCAAATCCTTTCATCTCACAATCAACAATCAGCATCCTTTTTTATTTATTTGATACTACTTCAGGACAAAATTCACTTATGGGTTTTCCGATGCATTTACAGAATGATTAGGTAGTTCTGCAGTCTATTAGTGCACCACAGTCATTAGATTCCCATGTGTAGCCCCACCTGTATTCCCACTATGAAAAAGGGTCTCCAGATGTTGCTGGGGTCTGACATTACTTGGTGCAATTCCAGTTGATTAGTTTTGAACTGGGGCGGGGGGGGGGGGGGGTGGTGAAGTGGAAAAGAGGAGGGAGGAGACAATAGGCTCAGGGCCCTTAAAGAACAGAACTCCAGTCACCTAAAGCATAGTTACTCACCTGTAACAGGTGATCGCTGGGAACAGTAGGAATTTAGTCTTCACATATGGGTGACATCGGGTACTGACGGAGCCCACGCGGGAAGCTACCCAGCTTCCAATAGGAAAGTCTTTGGAAGCAATCCACTGCACCTGCGCTGCTGCCTTTCCGCTCGCCCAACTCCCTCTCCTCAGTTGAATTTGTAGCTGAAGAAAAGGAGTAGGAAAAAAACAAAATAGAAAGAACCCTACAACTCCAAGGGGATGAGGATGGGTTGTGAAGACTAAATTCCTTCTGTTCCCAGAGATCACCTGTTACAGGTGAGTAACTATGCTATCTCCAGGAACAAGCAGGAATATAGTCTTCACATATGGGACTCCCTAGCTCCCAGATCTCTGAAGAATTGAACCAGATCAGAAAGTCGGACAAGGTCATTTGAACCTAGACTTCCCTGCCAACGAGATCTGGCAAGAAATGGTCGGGGGAGGGGGGGGGGGTAAGAGTTGTTTTTACATTCCAAAGAGATGCTGAAGGACTACCTGGCCAAAGGCTGCATCCTAGTGGGAGTCCTTGTCCAAGCAGTAATGGGCTGCAAAGGTATGGATAGAGGACCATGTAGTAGCTTGGCAAATCTTGTCAATGGCTACGGACCGGAGGATAGCAAAAGAGGTTTCCATTGCTCGGACATAATATGCAGTTACGTGTCCCGTAAGGGAAAGATGTGCTTGGTCGTATGAGAAAAAAATACAGTCTGCTATCTATTTAGATTTATTTATTTTTATTTATTTAGACAGATTTGTATGCCACCTTATCCTTCAATCAAAGTGGTCACGTCACATCACAACTGGGGGTTACATTTAACATTAGGGTACGTGTAAACATTTAGGCAGTACAGTTACATAACAGCATTTAGACAGTACAATTAAGGTAACATTTAACATGAGGGTATTTAATAATGTGGTATGATAAACTTGTGTGAGTGTGGATAGGATGGGTGCGTACTTATTTGGCGGCGTAAGTGGTATTTCAGTTTGGGTATGGGATGTTGCCTGGATGCTCATATGATTCTATAAATAAAAATGTTTTGAGGTCTTTGTGGAAGTCTGTGAAGTCATCTAATAGATAGATAGTGAATGTTTGGTCACTCAAAGGCCCAGGTGAGAAGGATCAAAGGAGACAAAGAGCTGGGAGGACTTCCTAATGTCCTCAGTCCTTTGGAGATAGAAGGCTGGAGCCCTCTTACAGTCAAGTGTATGTAGGGTGGCTTCTGCGCGAGAAGCGTGAGGTCTTGGGAAAAAGACCGGTAGGATTACTAACAGATTAAGATGAAAAGCTGACACTACTTTCGGAAGAAAGTGGGGTGTGTCTGAAGGACGACCGTGTCATGATGAAAATGTATATACGGCGTATGAGCCACTAAGGCCTGAAGCTCACTAATTCACCTGGCCAATGTCAGGACAATGAGGAATAATACCTTCCATGATAAATATCAGAGCTGTGTGGTTGCTAAGGGCTCAAACAGTGGTTTGAGAAGTTGAGCTAATACCACATTGAGATCCCATGCCATTGGTGGTGGCCAGATGGGTGGTTTGATAAGGAGAAGACCCCTCATAAAATGTGCTACCAGAGGAGCTGTGGAGATAGGTCTGCCTTCCACAGGCTTATGGAAAGCTGAGATAGCACTAAGGTGCACTCACACGGAGTTTATCTTAAGACCCAAAGGAGATAAATGCAAAAGGTACTGGAGGAGCGTAGGTACTGATGTTTCGAATGGTTTCTGGCCATTCTGAGAGCACCATGAAGCATATCTATGCCATTTGAAAGAGTAGGTCTTTCTGGAGGAGAGCTTTCTGGAGGATAGAAGAATATGTTTCACAGCAGTAGACAATGGCAAGTCCTGGAAGATTACGCTTTCAGCAGCCATGCAGTCAGTCAAAGATACTGCAGATTGGGATGGAGAAGTCTTGAGATGTCTTGAGACAGGAGACCTGGCCTGAAAACCAGTGGGATTGGTGATGTTTCCGTCAGATGAAGTAGAAGGGGAAACCAGGGTTGACATGTCCAGCATGGAGCTATGAGAATCATAGAGCCCTTATCTGCTTGTAGTTTGAGAAGGGTCTTCGAGATGAGGGGAATGGGTAGAAACACATAGAGGAGTCCCCGACCCCAATGGATCTTGTCTTGAAGGACTAGAAAGGGGGACTGTTACTTCTGGAGAGAAATCTGCAACTGTGAGTATATACTTCTGGTAATTTTCTAAAAAGAATTCTTTGTATTAAAGCTACTTAATCTGTGAACCCACTGTTTTTGTTGGATCAGTTAGGGCCTAGTAGCAGCAATTAAAGTTTGAATTTAAAACACAGAGGAGAGCTTTCTGGTTACATTTCATACCAAGCAGAGAGCTTGTAGTTTAAATTTAATAGTCACTCAGGGCCAAGTAACAGCAAAGTACTTTTAGTTTAAATTTAACACACAGAAGAGAGCTTTCTGGTTAAATTTAGTACCCAGCAGAGAGCTTGTAGTTTAAATTTCATAAGAGGTTAGAGCCTAGCAGCAGCTAAGAGCTATAATTTAAATCAAATCAGAATTTAGCTTACCTCAGCAGCACAAGACAGGGTACTGTGTAGCAGCCCTCTTTTAATAAGTGTTATTTCCCTCCCTCCCTCCCCACACCCACCCTCCCCTGGGATAATCATAGCTTTATAGGTACTTACACATATTAAAAGACAGGAGGTGCTTTCAGGTGAAGCTCATTACCCAAATCAGTCATACACTAAGGACCTGAGATTAATTAAGCTTCAGGTGAACAAGGTATATTAAACGTATTAGGTACAGTTTTATTGGTATAAATACCCATAGCAAACCCCAGTAAGTAAGAACTTAAAGATCTAGACAAAAACGTAAAACTAAGATGCAGACAGTAGTCCAGCAGCGGGATGGGGGCTTTCCAGTCTTTTGTATTGAGTGTCACATGTATGATTTTCTCCCAGTTGGTGAGAGGTCTTACGTGTGCACTAGGTGCAAGGAGCTCTTTGCTCTCAGGGAACAAGTCCGTTCTCTAGAGGCTAAAGTAGCAGACTTGGAAAACATAAGACAGACGGAGAGGTACATAGACGAGACCTACAGGGATATAGTCCTGAAGTCCCACCTCCAGTCTGGCAGCACCCCTGTTGCCATGGAGGAGAGAAGTCACGTGACAGGAGAGCATCACCCTGGTGTGGCAGGAAGTGATCCTGTAACTAGGACCTGTCCTCCAGGTGATGTAAAACCCTCTCGCACCGAGGAAGTTTCTCCAGGGCCATGTGCCCATGAGGGAAGGGTTAGGACAGCCGTTATAGTTGGTGATTCAATCATTAGGCATGTAGATAGCTGGGTGGCTGGTGGACGTGAGGATAGCCTGGTAACATGCCTGCCTGGTGCGAAGGTAGCGGACCTCACACGCCACCTAGATAAGATCTTAGATAGTGCTGGGGAGGAGTCTGCTGTCTTGGTACATGTCGGTACCAATGACTTAGGAAAATGTGGTAGGGAGGTTCTGGAGGCAAAATTTAGGCTTTTAGGTAGGAAGTTGAAATCCAGAACTTCCAGGGTAGCATTCTCCGAAATGCTTCCTGTTCCTCGCGCAGGACCCAAAAGGCAGGCAGAGCTCCGGAGTCTCAATGAGTGGATGAGACAATGGTGCAGAGATGAGGGGTTTGGATTTGTTAGGAACTGGGGAACATTCTGGGGAAAGGAGGGGCTCTTCCGAAGGGATGGGCTTCACCTTAACCGGGATGGAACCAGGCTGCTGGCATTAACCTTTAAAAAGGAGATAGAGCAGCTTTTAAACTAGATATTAGGAGAAAACCGACAGTCACCCAAGAGCGGATGGTTCGGAAGAATGTATCCTTCAAGGATACTACCAAAAGCAGAGAGGTTCCACAAAACAGTAAAGTAGCCCAAATGCCCTCAAGTATGGAGCAGACAGAGCTTAAAGATCCCAATTTACCCATGTCTAACAATAGCCAAATTAACATGAATAAAATACATTCTCTAAAATGCTTGTATGCAAATGCTAGAAGTCTAAAGAATAAGATGGGAGAGTTAGAATATATAGCACTAAATGAAAGGTTAGATATGATTGGAATATCAGAGACATGGTGGAAGGAGGACAACCAGTGGGACACTGTGATACCTGGGTACAAACTATATCGTAATGACAGAGCTGATCAAATTGGTGGAGGGGTTGCGCTCTATGTTAGAGAGGGCATTGACTCAGAAAGGATTAAAGTTTTGCAGGAAACAAAATCTGCTGTAGAATCTATATGGATTGAAATTCCATATAAAAGGGGGAAGGCAATGGCAGTGGGGGTGTACTATCGAGCACCTGGCCAGAATGACCAAATGGATGATGAAATGCTCAAAGAAATCAAGGAAGCTAACAAAAGTTACAGCGCAGTAATAATAATGGGTGATTTCAATTACCCCGGTATCGACTGGGTCAGTGTCACATCAGGACATGCTAGCGAGATAAAGTTCCTAGATGAAATAAATGACTGCTTCTTGGAGCAGCTGGTTCATGAACTGACCAGAGGGGAAGCCATATTAGACCTAGTCCTTAGTGGAACACCAGATCTAGTGCAAGAGATAAGGGTGTTGGGGCCACTTGGCAAAAGTGATCATAGCATGATCGCCTTTGATTTAATTAGTGGAGGAGGGATAGTAAGGAAATCCACAGTACTACCTTTTAACTTTCGAAAGGGAGACTATGATAAAATGAGGAAAACAGTTAAGAAAAAACTAAAAGGAGCAGTTGCGAAGGTTAAAGACGTACATCAAGCTTGGGTGTTGTTGAAAAATACTATCTTGGAAGCCCAGACCAGCTGTATTCCACGCTTTAAGAAAAGTGGAAGGAAGTCCAAAAAACTGCCAGCATGGTTTAAAGGTGAGGTCAGAGAGGCTGTTGTTGCCAAAAAAGCATCTTTCAGGAAATGGAAAAAAGAGCCAAACAACGAAACCTGGAAACAGCACAAGCACTGGCAAGTCAAATGCAAGGCATTGATAAGGCAGGCAAAGAGAGAATTTGAGAAGAAGCTTGCTGCAGAAGCAAAAATGCGAAATAAAGAACTTTTCAAGTACATTCGTAGCAAAAAGACTGTGAGAGAGTCAGTTGGTCCATTAGATGATAAAGGGGTTAAAGGAGCACTAAGAGGCGATAAGGCGATAGCGGAGAGACTGAATGAATTCTTTGCTTCGGTCTTTACTGAGGAAGATGTAGAGATGTTACCCATGACTGAAGTGGTATTTAAAGGTGCGGAAAAATTGAAGGAAATATCGATACATCGGGAAGATGTCTTACAACTATTAGATAAACTGAAGAGTAGCAAATCACCTGGGCTGGATGGTATACATCCAAGGGTGTTGAAAGAACTGAAATATGAGATTGCAGAACTGCTATCAGTAATCTGTGAACTATCATTAAAATCATCTCTAATACCTGAAGATTGGAGGATCGCCAATGTAACACCAATTTTTAAAAAGGGTTCCAGGGGTGATCCGGGAAACTACAGACCGGTGAGCTTGATGTCAGTACCGGGAAAAATGGTAGAAACCATCATAAAGAATAAAATTACTCAGCATGTAGATAGTCACAACCTAATGGGAGACAGCCAACATGGCTTTAGACAAGGAAGATCTTGTCTTACTAATCTGTTATGTTTTTTTGAAGGAGTGAATAAACAGGTGGACACAGGTGAGTCAGTTGATATTGTGTATCTGGACTTTCAGAAAGCCTTTGACAAGGTCCCTCATCAGAAACTTTTCGCAAAACTAAAGAGTCATGGGATTGTAGGCAGTGTACTATTGTGGATCAGGAACTGGTTAAAAGATAGAAAGCAGAGGGTAGGGCTAAATGGCCAATTTTCCCAATGGAGAAAGGTGAATAGTGGTGTACCCCAGGAATCTGTGCTGTGCTTTTTGACATATTCATAAATGACCTGGAAAGTGGAATAATGAGAGAGGTTATCAAATTTGCAGATGAAACAAAACTATTTAAAGTTGTTAAAACCCAAGAGGATTTTGAAAAATTGCAAGAGGATCTTGATAAATTGGAAGACTGGGCATCAAAATGGCAGATGAAATTTAATGTGGACAAGTGCAAGGTTATGCACGTACGGAAGAACAACCCAAACTATGGTTACACGATGCAAGGTTCCACATTAGGAACCACCACCCAGGAAAAATATTTAGGCGTCATTGTGGATACCATGTTAAAACCCTCGGCCCAGTGTGCAGCGGCGGCCAAGAGAGCTAATAGAATGCTAGGTATGATAAGGAAAGGAATGGAAAATAAAACAAAAGATATTATAATGCCTCTATATCGTTCCATGGTGAGACCGCACCTTGAATATTGTGTGCAATTCTGGTCTCCGTATCTTAAAAAGGATATAGCGATTTTACAAAAGGTACAGAGAAGAGCCACCAAAATGGTAAAGGGGATGGAAGGATACTCCTATGAACAAAGGCTAAAAAGGTTAGGGCTCTTTAACCTGGAAAAGAGACGGCTGAGGGGAGATATGATAGAAGTCTATAAATTAATGAATGGAGTGGAACGGGTAAACGTAGATCGATTGTTTACCTTATCAGAAGATAGAAAGACTAGGGGACATGCAATGAAGCTACAGGGTAAACTATTTAAGACTAATAAAAGAAAATATTTTTTCACTCAACGTGTAATCAAACTCTGGAATTTGTTACCGGAGGATGTAGTAAAGGCTGTTAGTGTAGCTGGGTTTAAAAAAGGTTTGGACAAGTTCCTGGAGGAAAGGTCCGTAAACCATTATTAAGAAGTGACCGAAGATATCAATGCTTGACCCAGTACAAGCATTGTGGAACTTGTGTCTCTTGGGGAAACTGCTAGGTACATATGACCTAGATTGGCCACTGTTGGAAACAGAATACTGGGATTGATGGACCTTGGTCTGACCCAGTATGGCATATCTTATGTTCTTATGATCATAAAGGCATCTGACGCCAGACTGAGTCTGGACGTAACTCTGGAGCAGAACTGAGGAAGTTGAGTGTTCTGCAGAGTGGCAAAGAGAGCTATCACTGGTGTTACCCACATGTGGAACGGTTTTGCTACTGCTATTGGGTCTAAAGACCATTTGTGGGATTGTAGGATCTGACTCAGCTTATCTGCTAGGAGATTAGATTCTCTTGGAATGTATACTGCATGGAGGTGTATATGGTGAAGGATGGCGAACTCCCAGAGCTTGCAGGCTTCTTGACATAGGGCTAGGGAGCCCATCACCCCCTGTTTGTTTATATAAAACCTAGCACCTGATTGTCTGTCCTGACTAGGATCTGACTGTTTGAGTGGTGGTGCTAGAAGGCCTTGAGGGCATTTGTGACTGCCCAAAGCTTGAGTAGATTTATCTGCTGCATGGATTCCTGGGTTGTCCACAGGCCCTGTGTGGATACAGAATCCAGGTGTGCTCCCCAACCCTGCTTGGCGGCATCTGTTATCAGTGTATGCTGAGGTAGGGGTTTCCGAAAAGGTGACCCTATGAGTAGGTTTGCTGGGGGTGCACCACCACAGGAGAGATTGGGCCATGGGTGGTGTAATCTGGATGACATCCCGAAGGCCCCCTGTTGACTGGGTCCACTGGATTGAAAGGGTCCATTGCGACTGACACATGTGAAGTTTTGCATAAGGGACCACGTGCACTGCGGAGGCCATGTGTCCCAGGAGGGATAGAAAACATTGCTCCGTAGCTGTCTGTTGTTGGTGCATGTTGGTGGCTGGTTGCACTAACCTGTTCATGCGATCCAGAGGGAGAAAGGCTCTGGACTGTGTTGTGTCCAGAATGGCTCCTATGAATTCCAACCTTTGTGTTGGAGTGAGTTGGGACTTTGGGAAGTTTATCAGAAGTGCAAGAGTTTTTTGTCGAGATGAGCAGCATTCTCCAGGACAGCCTGCCTTTATGAGCCAGTCATCTAAGGAAGAGAAGATGAAGACTTTGCTGCTCCAAAGGTGAGCTGCTACGACAGTCATGCACTTTGTGAAGACCCTTGGTGCGGATGCCAGACCAAAAGAAAGGACCCTATTGGTAATGGGTGCCCTGACAGGTGAAGCGAAGATACTATCTGTGGTCTGGATGTATCAAAATGTGCGTGTAGGCCTCTTTGAGGTCTAGGGAACAAAGCCAGTCTTGTTCCTGTAGGTCGGGAAGAAGGGTTCCCAAAGAAATCATTTTGAATTTCTCCTTGACGAGGAATTTGTTCAGCTCTCTGAGATCAAGAATGGGTCTGTGACCTCCTGACTTCTTTGGAATGAGGAAGTAGGGGGAGTAGAAGTCTTTGAACCGTTGGTTTGTTGGAACTGGTTCTATGGCTCTTTGGGAAAGGAGAATGTTTATCTCTTGCTTGAGCAGTGTATCCAGGGGAAGTTTGGAATGAAGTTCTCCCTTGAAATGGGGAGGAGGAAGCTCTCAGAAGTTTAGTTGGTAACCTCTCTGGATTATGTTGAGAGACCACTGCTCCGTGGTGTTGGAGTGCCACTGCTGAGCAAAATGAGAGAGTCTTCCTGGGATGGTAGTGGGCTCTGGTACGTGAAGGAGAAGACTGGCCATGTTCCCTATTTAGGAGTCAAAAACTGGATGTGGCAGGAGTTAGCTGAGTGGCTGGTTGTGGCTTGGCTAGCCTGGGCTTTTTAGCCTGTTTAGGGCCCTGTTGTTTTTGTGGAGCTTGGTAGACTGGCTGGGAGCATGAAGGATAGAATCTCCTCTTTTTGGGGTAGAAAGGCTTTGTAGTAGATGCCTTCTTTTTAGACAGATCAGAAGTCTTTCTGGAGAGCCTTTTGAGTGTTGTGTCATCTGACTCTAGCTCTCCCACTTTCTCCTGCCAAACAGTAGAAATTCTTCCCAAACAGGTTTTCTCCAGTGCAGGGGATGTCGCCCAATTTGTCTTGGACCCACTGTTCCAAGTCAGAGGCTTGGAGCAAAGTCAGACTCCTTGCCCTCATGGCAATAGAGGAAGCCCTGCTTGATGAACCAGAACAGCCTGGAAAGCTGGATGCTTCTCCTCAGGGAGAAATCCCTCCCAGTCTTTATTAAGCTCCTTTAAGAACATTCCCCTGTAAAGGATGTGCAAATTTATCCTACTGGATAGCATCAATGCCTGGAAGCAGCAACAGGCAGAGGAATCGAGATTCCTCAATTCCCTGCTCAGAGGATTGGATGTATGATTTTTCCCACTTTTTATATGGCGTATCATCAATTCCACTACCATAAAATGATGTGGGAGTTGTGGTTTTTGGAAGCCGGTGCATTCAGGCACTCTATACAGGGTGTCTAACTGGCGACTTATGGGAGAAACTATGAGTTTTCTACATCCCTAGCATCAGATTATGTAGGATCCGGTGTACTGGGAGGATTGCGGCCTCTTTTGGGGCTGTGGGGTACTGGATGATTTTCAGTTCCTTCGTTCTCGGTTCTGGTTCCAACGCTGCCGGGCTGGAAAGGCCAGCTGCCATGTCTTGGATAAACTTCTGAAAGAACTTGTCTTCAGGAAGGGACTTACGGCGAGTGCTAATGGACAGTGGTGAGAGCTCCGAGACGATGTCCTGGAGGTCATTGGAATTGAGGGATCGGTGATCAGAATCGGAAGTTTCCAGATCCGATGTCGGAGAGTATCACCGATATTTATGGTGACCTGAGTGGCGGTGATGCTCTTCGATACCCTTGGATAATCGCTATGTAGACCAGGGAGGTTCCATGGTCGGTGCCGATACCGGACCTGGTGCCGATACAGGGCCTGGTACCAATACCTGGTACTCGATGCATGATGCATCAATGTTGAAGGCAAGACCGATGCTGGCTGTTGCACCAGAGTGGATTGAGTCATCGCGGTCGATACTCCTGGCTGCATTCCAAGGTTTTCGGTGCTAATGGTACCAAAGCCACCAGAAGAGCCGCTATGGTCCTTTCCATGCTGATCCAGGGAAATAGCCTGCATCTGGTCCACTGAAAGAACGGGGCTGGGAGCCACTGTACCAGAGCAAGGCATCAGAGGCTCTCCAGAGGTCACGGCCTCAGGTGCCTCCCAAATCCCCATCGAGGCTTTGGAGAACAAGTCCTCCCACCGGGGATGTCTGGACATATGACCAGAATCAGAGGAAGTCCTGGACGATTCCCGGTGAGTCGAACTGGATCTTTCTCTGGAGTCCTGAGACTTTCCCGAGGTGTCTTTGGATCTTTTTCTCAGTTCCTTTAGTTTCTCATAGGAGTCTCAGGTTTTTGACATCTTTTGGAGACATGTTTTTTTTAGTCTTTTTTCCTGAGTGCCTCAATTCCTTGGAATGTTTCTAACCAGGAAAGCAGGACAAAGCTCTGGGCCAATGATAACGAATCTGAAGGGAAGAGTTTCCCAAACTTTTTGACCTGGTTCCATAGGCCCCTCTTCATCATCTGCTTGCAGAGGGAACAGTCCTGAGGAATATGGTCGGGGCCAAGACACTTCAAGCACCAGTCGCGTTTGTCGATAACCAAGATGGTGCTGGATCACTTGGTGTATTTTTTTGAAACCGCTGGAGGGATTCTCCATCTTAAGATGGTGGGCAAGGCCCAAGGGCATGAGGCCCTGAGGAAAAAGGAAAAAATAAAGTTTTTTTTGTTGTTTTTTTTAGAAGAAAGAAATAAAAGTAAAAGGGAATAGTACTGAGTGATATTAGTGTGGGTTAGGCAGAGCAGTTAAGAAAAGGTTTTATGAAGTTCTTTTTTTGCAGTGATAAGGTAGTGACCCATTGGCTCCACAGAAAAAGAAGAACCGAGGAGAGGGAGTTGGGAGAGTGGGAAGACAGCAGCGCAGGTGCAGTGGATTGCTCCCAAAGGCTTTCTTATTGGTAGCTGGGGAGCTTCCCGTGCAGGTTGCATTGGTACCCGATGTCACCCATATGTGAAGACTATATTCCTGCTTGTTCCTAGAGATAAGACTACTCTTCAGTGTAAGAGCTGATATTCCAAAAAACAGAAACTGAAGTACCATGGATCCAGTAATACTGATCTGACAAAGTACCCATTTTCTGGCCTGAGAATCCATACTGTCTCCCATTCAATAATGTTAAACCAACTGAGGGAGATCAGGCTATGCTGCAATACAATGAAATGTTTCACATCATACCTAATCAACAGAATGCAGCAGGTTAAATGTACGCAGGGAAAATCATCACAATTCCCTATCAACGAAGAAATACCTCAAGGGTCAGCAGTCTCTTCCATCTTATTCAACATATACATCCAACCAATCTGCGGCATAATCAAGTGCCACATGCTACAATATCACATCTATGCTGACAACATCATGGTGTATGTCCCAATAGACACACTAAACCCGGATATGGCCCCAATGACACACTGCCTCGAAGACATGAACAACTGGCTCACTGAAAACAACCTGCGAGTCAACTTCGACAAAACAGAAGCAATGTTCATAACCAGGAATCCTAACTTTGAACCGCCTACATCCATCAGCATCCTCAACCGATCAATAACAATAAAGGACAAGGTGAAATACTTAAGTATCACCCTGGACAGTAATTTAACTCTACAGACACATATAAGTAAAACTGCTTCGAAGACATATCAACGAATGACGCTCATACGAAGACTCAAAACAATCCTCAGCCAGGACCATTTCCACACTGTATGCCAGGCAGTCATCACCCCAATACTGGACTATGGAAACTCCTTACTCCAAGGACTTCCTCAGCAGGCACAGCCAAACACAAACACATTACACCTGTACTTCAGCAACTGCACTGGCTACCAATATCTGCACGGGCAAAATACAAAACAATAGTAAACATATTCAAGATCATACACCTATGCATGGCAGATGTCCTTCACACTTTAATAACCAAAGATACAATCAACAGACCCAGAAGAACCAACAGTAACAATAGACTCCGCATACCCGCTGGATATCACAAAACAAGACAAGTGACCTCCAACAGGGCAATATCCCTCTCGGCACCAGCCCTCTGGAACTCCCTCCCAGATGGACTGCAGGCAATAAAGGACCTCAAGGACTTCCGGAAATCCCTAAAAACCTTCCTATTTACGGAATGCTATAACTCAACATCCAGCAGACCTCTCCACTAGCCGAAGGTACAATGACACCAACCTCTAGGTACGACAATCACTACACTATCTATGATAAGCCCATCCACTATCCACGATAGCCCAACACTAATGTATATGTATGTCCTGTCGCCCCAGTTACAGTTGTCCCAACCTGTATAAACCGGTTAATGTTGTCTCAACCTGTATAAACAACCACTTTGATTGAAGGAGAAAGTGGTATACAAATCTGGATAAATAAATAAATAAATACTACCTTTTTAGCCCCTCATCTGGGTAACTATCAGATATAGAAGGCTTGCAATCATCCAGGTCACCAATCCTCCTGAACTATTGGGAAAACTTGGCATGGATTCTCTGATGAGGGAAGGGATGATCCCCTTTGCATAGTAACATAGGGTCCGATATTCAGCTAAAACAGCTGAACATTAACCCAGATATTCAATGCCAGGGGTCATATCCTGCCGCAGCATTGAATATCCAGGTTCACCACATTTGCCGATGCTAACCGGGCAGCAGTGATATTGAGCCACTATACTCTTAGCAATATATGGCAAAGGTTAGGTCAGGGTTTCTTGCGCCTAGCTTTGGCTGCGTATCGTTGACTGGATAGTGGCTCAGTATCGATGCTGTCTGGTCAGCAATCGGTGCCGTCTCTGCTCTACCCTAGAACACCCCCAACACTCCCTGATGCTAAGCGGTTAGGATTGGGGATGGTAGAGGAGGCACCTGTGGATATTCAGCAGCATTTACCCGCTGAAATGCCCGCTTAGTGGCATTTACATGGTTTGCAGGTCTGCAAACTGTGTAAATGCCTTTGAATATCAGGCCCATAGTAAATGATGGCAGATAAAAAAAAACAAAATGGTCCATCTAGTCTGCCCAGTAAGGTGGCTAGAGTTGTAGAGCTGCATCAGCCGATCTGTGGAGGTTACACCCCCCCCCCCCCGCCTTTCCCTCCTCCCCCCCCCCTTGTGCCTTTGTTCAAAGTTGTACCTGCTGCTCCCGGCAGGTTAACCCTCTCTATTTACAAAGTTATTTACATTCGTTTTGATTCCATCCTCCTACTATGTAATGATCCTCTGTGTCTGTCCTGTGCCTTTTTGAATTCCATTACTGATTTTGCTCCCAGGCATTGCGGGCATCCACCACCCTTTCCGTGAAAACATATTTCCTGATGTTGCCTTTAGTTTACATCCTTGTAGCATCATTTCATGTTCTCTAGTTCTACAGTTTCCCTGTCTTTGAAAATGATCTAAACTTTCACCATGAATATGCATAGGTGCTTGCACCACCAGAATATAATTCAATGTAGCCCAGAAACATAGGGGGGATATTCCTAAGCATTTACACCATTTGCAGACTTAGATATTCAGTGGGATTTTGAGTGGCACTAACATGGTTAGTGCTGCTGAATACCCATGGGTGCCTCGGGGCATGTCTGGGCCTTCCGGGGCAGCACTTGTCGCTAACTGGGCAGCAGCAATATTGAGCTGCTACCCGGTTAGTGACACGCGGGTAAACTAAGGTGCAGCAAATGCTGGCCTCTAGATGTGGAAGCTAACCAGACAGAGGCTCAATACTGCCGCTGCCTGGTTAGCTTCTGGAAAAAAGGGGACTGTTGTAGTGGCTGATATGGAAGGACAGACTAGATAGGCCATGTGGTCTTTTTCTGTCGTCATATTTCTATGTTTCTATGTTCTGCGGCCAACCTGGATATTCAAATGCCGGTGGCTGGATTAGGGTTGCCAACTGGTTCCAGATGCGCCCGACAGACTTGATCCAGTCCTGGGTTTACCCCACTGCATGCAGTGACTTGTAGTTTTTCATTTCTTATGGAGTGCAATGGAGAAATCAGAACTACATATCCCTGCATGCAAGGGGGTAAACCCAGGACTGGATTGACACTGTCGGGCGCATCTGGAGCCAGTTGGCAACCCTAGGCTGGATATAACCCTGGCATTGAATATCTAAGGTAAACTTCAGTGGCGATGGCTAGCTGCTTTACAAGCACTAGCAGTCATTGCTGAATATCCCATGCATTCACCACCCTCTCCATAAAAAATATTTCCTTAAAATACTCCTGAGTATGTTTTTTTTTTCACCTTCATCCTATAACCCTTCTGTGATGGTGTGCATAAGAAATTCCCCATCTCCGGCAGGGAAACTCCCCAGCCAAGCAGGGATGTATTGCTCTGATAAAAATTGAAACCCCTGCCCCTTTAAGGGGAAAAGCTGGAGAAGGGGAAAGCTGGGAAAGGTGTGGCAAGGGACATGGAGAGAGAGAGGAACCTGGGGTTTTCTGAAATATGCAGTGACCGGTTACCTTAGAAAGTGAATTACTGCTGAAGAGGTAGGAACTATGGTTTAAATTTGTTGCTGTGCCTTCAGCCTTGCTGTTAGACTTCTAACTAGCTGGAGGACTCTTGTGCTATAGAGAGCTGCTGTTTATTTTATTTGTGAATATGCTGCCCTGCTGTTAAAGACAAAGAGTACTACTGAGTTATGCCCCAGAGTGAAGGAACTTTGGGGAAGAAATTGTTTTGTTTTCTTACCTGAGAACTGCCTGTGCTGCAACAGCGTTCTCTTACCTAGCAGACCAGTGCTGCTAAGACTAATTAAGGAACCGCTACAGCTGAGAAAGCCTGGATCAAGAGTGTGTCTATAACCCTATGAGAATGTAGGCCCAAGAAGGGCCAGGGCAGTTTGCTTGGGTGTTTATCCTGAAAATAAAGTGCATTTTCTTTAAACATCCTACTGACATAAACAAATATCCTACTGAAGTAGATCGATTGTTTATGCCATCAAAATATAGAAAGGAAGGGGACATGCAATGAAGCTACAGTGTAACCTATTTAAGAGAAAATATTTTTTCATTCAATGTGTAATCAAACTCTGGAATTTGTTACTGGAGAATGCTGTAAAAGCTGTTAGTGTAGCAGGGTTTAAAAAAGGTTTGGACAAGTTCCTGGAGGAAAGGTCCATAAATCATTATTAAAGGGGATCCAGGATATCACTGCTTGTGGAACCTGTGTCTTTTGGGGAAACTACTAGATACTTGTGACCTAGATTGGCCACTGTTGGAAGCAAGATACTGGGCTTGATGGACCTTGGTCTGACCCAGTATGGCATATCTTATGTTCTTATGGCTGTAGAATCTTGTATCATTGCTCAGCTGCAGTATACCACACCCTCGTTCTAGACAGAGCCTCCTTTCATTTGAAAGAACCTGCTTCCTGTGCATTTATACCACGGAGGTATTAAAATGTCTCTATCATATCTCCTCTTTCCCTCCTTTCTCCCAGAGTATACATATGCTTTATAACGAAGACCATTAACAATTTTAGGAGCCACCCTCTGGACCATCTTCATCTAGTTTATAACCTTTTGAAGGTTCACGCTCCAGAATTGCAAACTAGGTCTCACCAGAAACTTATATAGAGCCATTATCATCTCCTTTTTCCTTCTGGCCATTCCTTTCCCTATGATTCTTCTGTTTTTTTGCCAACATCTTATCTACCAGTGTGGCTGCCTTAAGAGTATCAGATAAGATTTCCACCACCCCTGCTCTTTTTTTTTTGTGCATAGAACTACTTCAGTCCTATACTCTACTGCTCCCTTGTGTATTTGCAGGCCAAAGTGCACAATGCTGCATTTTTTTAGCATTAAAGCTTAGCTTCCAAACTCTAGACCAGGGCCAGAGCTAGGGTTTCTGGCGCCCTCCTTGCAATCTACAGATAAGTGCCCCCACACCCTCATTACTGTTGATGGTAGGCTTCACTCACCCAATTCCTAAAACATCTTTGTGAACTCTGCTCACAGGATGTTAGTATTTTACCTTCAAATTGAATAGAAAATAAAAAAAACCTCTCTCTCTTATATTCCCTTGCATGCCCTTCTTCCTCATGCCTCTGAACCCCCTTTGTCTCTGTCTTTTATGCCGTCATACCGCATCGCTCTCCCTTGTGGCCCACACCCTCTCTCAATCTCATGCCCTCCTACCCTGCTCTCACCCAGTCTCTCTCCCCAGAAGTCTGTGCCCCCCCATCCCCCTATATGGTACTGCTCCCTTGGCTATTTGCAGCCCAGATGCATGACCTTGCATTTTTGCAGAGTTAAATGTTAGCTTAAAGAATGGCCAAGAATTGGCAGTTTCGCTATCCATGAGGAGGGATCTAGCATAAAAGTTGCCAATATGAAAATGGCAAGCCACTGTTTAGGGGTTTAAGCATGAATGGTAAAGTTGAATAATCTGCAGACTTATCAGGTGCTGTGCATCTTTCATGTTAGTATGTAAAACATCTTCCCATGCTCAGGGCTGCTTCAAACCCTTATAGGGCCCTAGGCAAACTTTTGAGAATTGCCCGTCCCCATTTGTGGCCCCCCAGAGCAGCACAGTCAGTGGCCCTGTTCCCATGTTCTGCTCCCTCAGGCTGCTTGCAAGAGAAGTGAACAGACCAACGACTTCCTGCTTACAGGCCAGTCTTGAGGTACGAGCTCATGCTGCGAGATTAGCCCACAAGCAACATGTCTCCAGTCTGTTCACTAAAGCACTGCTCACTTCTCTTGCAAGCGGCCTGAGGGAGCAGAAGGGAGAAATAGGGCCGTTTTTAACTATGGACAGCAAGGTAGCTGGACTCCCGTTGTCATATTCCCAGGGCAGTTGCTCTTTTTGCCCACAGGTAAAAGCAGCCCTGCCCATGCCGGCTGCGTGAGAAAAGACAGAATATTTCTTTTTGCTCCATGCATTCTTAAATTAAATTAAATCTATGGCAGGCTTTGTGTTTTGTAAAGGGGCGGGGGAACCAGTTTAGTGAACTATCATGGTCCTTCCTCTCCTCAACCCCACTATTTCTAGAGACAATTATGTTTACACAAAATGCAGCAATTCTAAAAAGTATATATGTTAAATGTAATACCAATTCTTCTCCCCCCCCCCCCCCATCCCCACCACTCAGGTATAACAGTACTTTTATACTCTGGTAGTCAACCCTGCAAGTCAGCAGAAGAGCAGTTTAGTCAACCCAGAGACAGAAGAAATCCAGCTTAGTTCAAAGTGATTTGATCCATGTAACGGATACAAATTTGTGTTTAATTTTTATATTACTATACTGCAGGGCTTCTCAACCTTTTTTCAGTCTGGAAATACCTGATGGGGGATGCTCGCATATGGGACACACCTCACACATGACCCTCACAAACCTTTGGTCTGATACGGCATAGCAGATCTTATGGGTTAAATGCACAGTAAATATACTCCGCATTAAAAAAAACCCCAAAAAAAAAACCTACCTACCCCCCCCCCCCGAACTAGAGCATTTCTCACTGCAAGTCACCATACAAAAGATATTCCGATTTTCATGTTATCTAACAGCAACATAAATCTCTCCATTACCATGCATGTTGTTAAATAATGCAAAACCTGAAAACAAACCCCCAAGGAGTGCTCATACAGCAAACCTGCCACAAAATAGTAGCTCTAATTCCTATGATTCTAGCACCAAGAACCTTACCCATGAGGCGGCAGCACAACAACATTATAACGGGCCCTAAAACGCCAAGACACCTACTACTGATAACACAGGACAAGTGGGGCTACTACAGGATCACGAGCAATACAGACTCTCACCAAATACCGAACAAGGAAGCACAGATTAGAAAGAGATATATGAGTACAGGAACACTGAAGAAATAATACACAATGCATTTCCTCGTATACTGAATAAAATACAAAAACCCCTGACGATCCAGATTTCCCAAAGCAAACGTATCTCAGTTGATAAATTCAAAATAAAATATTGGTTGTCTGGGCATTTGATTTTCACATTCACGTTCATCCCAATCTCTCTCTTTTCTGCTTTTCTCATCTGATTTCTAATGCTCTTTCCGATGTCTGCTGTCCACTTGTTGTTTCTCCTCTCTCCTCCTATCTTTTCCGATTCCCTCCCTACATCTACTGTAACTCTGACATACCGATCTTCCTCTTTTAGTCCTTTCCTCTTTCTCTTTTCTTCCTCTCTGTCCACTCAAATTTCACCATCAGTCTCTTTTTTTCATTTTTATTTACCTATCAATTTTCCTTCTTCTTTCACCTCCTGCCCAGTCCATGTGTTATTTCCCCTGCCTCACTCCTTCCCCGATCTCTTATCCCCTTCTATCTTCCATATACTCTCCATTACATTAATGTCATCTGTACTCGACTTCTTCCTTGACAATGCTCCCATAGGGGTATGCCTACTAAACCAGGCTAACAGGTTAACCCGGGTTATCTGTTCCTAGGTCCCACTGAATAACATGGGACCTAGGTGCAGATAGCCTGGGTTACCGTTAGTCCAGCTTAGTAGACATACCCGATAGCCTCCCAAGCAGCACCCCGCCCTCTCTCTCACCCCACTCTTGTAGCCCAGCAGTTGAATATCCCCCTAAGTATAAGATTTAATCTATAAATCAACCATGTAAGTCAATTAGTATTTGCTAAAATGTTCTAACATGCTTTCAGATTCTCTTATTAAAACAAATGTGTTACATGAATGTCCAAAAATGAACTGATTTTTTTTCCATGCACTGCTAAACATGTATACATATGTCTAGTCCAGACAGACAATACAAATGAGAGTTTTAGGTGAATCAGGTAAAAAGATTTAAGGTTGCAAATATGGGCTAATAGGAGTGGTTTCACTGAGGACAGGAGCTGCTTTAGTACTTGCTTTTTCCCTTCTATACTCCTCCCTCCCCCCCCCCCCCCACGCACTGGAACTTAAATCATATTAAATGCCTCCTGCCGCTGCAACCCTGGGAAGGAACGCAGCTTTGATTAAAGTGAAGGACAATGCTGCGGCTTTTACATCCACATTGCCTGCTGCCGGGCTTTATGCTTCTGTACTTCCTGCTACCGCTGACCTGCCTGCACCGGCCCCATAAACACTGGGTGAGAACCACTGAGGATTTTCACCGATGCTGACTCAGTCTATCTAGCAGCTCTGGTGCCCCTGCACATCGGCGCCCCCCCTGCTGCGCTTACCATGCTTATCAGGGAGCGCCAGCCCTGCTCTAGGCCATTCCTCAAGCTTTACTAGATCCCTTCTCATGTTATCCAGACCTTCCAGGGTGGGTACCCTAATGCAGAGTTTGATATAATCCACAAAAAGGGCATACCTCTCCTGACACTTACAAAAAACATTAAAAAGAACAAGACTAAGGACCACATACTCCCGGCCCTGCATCAATAAGAATGGCAAGTGTCTCCTCCCTTGGAAACAATGGCATCCAGTTCATGACAGGTAAAGAGAAGGATCTGAAGAGTGGGAAAGCGCGGCAAGGGAGGAGAGGATCACTGAGACTAGCCTGTTAACAGTCTGCTGGCTGAAAGCCTTGAGCTGCTGGATGGAGGGAGCAGGCCGGTGCTAGGGTTTCTGGTGCCCCCTCCCTCGTTACTATTAATGCTGGCTACACCTCAGCCCCCCTTTTCCCAAAACTCCTTTCTGAACTCTTTTTGCATGATGCCAAACAAGAAGGGCTTGGAAACCCCAACATAACTCCTCTGAAACTGCACACTGGACCGTATATATTCTGCAAAAAACAAAGGAAATGCAAGACGCTCACACTCCAAGGAACTAAAAGAAAAAGCAAGATCCACAGCGCAGTTTTGTAACACTATATTTTAAAATTATAACTCATTTTAATTTGTTAATTGCAAAATGGTTCTCGCTTGTTTTGTTTTTTTTTAACATATATTCTGCATCTTCAGAAACCCCTTCCAAAACTCACACAAGGAGCCTACCCAGAACAAAGCAGCACTGTAAATATTGTAGCAGACCCTAGAATATCTTTGTACCTATTTAAAAAGCTGAACAAGTCACGTTACTACAGTGCAGATCCCTATGTGCAAACTCCATGTTAACAGAATACCTGGCCTCAGTCACACACTCAGAACACAGACCCGCAACAAAATTAACTGCAACCTAAAAATAAAAGTATATAGACAAAAATTAAACTGAAACCCCAAGAAGCTAGACTCTACATGCAGTGCAACACATATCTAGCATCTGCCATTTGTTTGTCTGTGATACACCTCTGCCTCCAACATTTTCTCTCCATGTTCATTTCCCCCTCCATCTCCTTCTGTGTCCACTATTTCCCTCTGTCTCACTAGCCCTCCAACTCCAGTATCTTCCCTCCATCCTGCTGTTCCCCTCTGCAGTCTCACCCCCCCCACACCCCCAAACTCTGTCAGTCACTGCCCCTTTAAATCTAATCCAACTTCTCAGCCCCTCTCTCTCTAGCCTTCAACAGCTGCCCTTGCTTTCCCTCCTCGGGACCTGCAACCAGCGCGATCTGGTCGGCAACTCTTCTGCCCTCGGGACTGACTTCTGTGGGCACAATCTTCCTTGCTGTAAAGACAAGAAGATCGTGCCTGTGGAAGCAGCAAGTTCTGTAGGCAGAAGAGCTGTTCCCACCAGCACGATCTTGTCTTTGCGACCTTGCTGCTCCCACAGGCTTAATTTTCCTGTCTGGACCGTGATCATGATGCAGATCAGAACCCAGACAGGAAGATCATGCCCGCAGGAGCAATAAGTCCCGTGGGTAGCAGAGCTCTTCCTCTCTGGGCCTGGTGGAAGTGGGCTGGGTGGAAGCGGGCCGGGTGTGGTGGGGGGGCACTAGCACCAGCACCGGCGCCCCCCACCCCGCAGCACTTACCCCAATTATCAGGTAGCACTGGCCCTGGGAGGGAGGAAAAAGAAAAAGACAGCATGGAGTGAGTGGACAAAAAAAGCAAAATATTACGTAAAAACCCCTTGTTCTGGGGGCAGAATCTAATCTGGAAACAGGAAAAAGCAGGAAGAACCAGGAGACTTTGCTCTGAGGTGGCATCTGGCCCAAGGGCTTCAGTCTGTGGACCCCTGAGGGTTGATACTCAAAGCGATTTAACACTGAGAATTACTTTGACAAAACAATGGATTTTCAATTCCTCTCCTCTCCCCCACAGAATAGGTAAATTTAAAGAATTTCGAACTAGCATCTACAATTCTGAGCAAGGTTCAACAAAGCATACACAGTAAAACAGGGATCACAGATAAGTAAAGAAATAAGAGCACATTTAAAAATACATAAAAGATGATGATAAATCCAAATCAGTCATATCTTGAGTAGAATTTAAACTCTAAGGGGTATGTTTACTAAATGGCAGTAGCGGCTTCCGTGCAATATTGATTTCAATGGGGCTGCAGCTCCAATATCGCACAGAAGCTGCTACCGCTATTTAGTAAACATACCCGTAAGTTGATAGTCTAGCCAAAATTTGTCCAATTGCATGTGGGAGGAGAATTAAGCATTGCAAGGGCAGGGCTGAAAGTTAACTGGATAGCAGTAATATTCAGACACTACCCCCTTAACGCTATCTGATGATCTCAGCTGTAGAATTAGCAGGCTTAAGATACTCAGATCAGTAAGGTTGCCAGATATTTGATTTGCAAATCTGGGACACCGAGTGGGGCAGGGTGGAGCCTCCTCCTTCCCCTGACTCCACTCTTGGGAACATTGATAGCCAGCATCTTCCCTTTGCTTCTCTTGCCCCCATGTCCAGCATTTTCCCCTTGCTTCTCCTGCTGACCAGTTCTCCCCGGGTGCCGCCCCCCTCTCTGCCCGCGGAATGCACCTATGTTAGCCAGTTAGCATCGGGGCACCTAGCGGAGGCACCCACAGATATCCCATTCACCACAGTTAATGCGGTTAGC
Source organism: Ichthyophis bannanicus (assembly GCA_033557465.1). Taxonomy (NCBI): domain Eukaryota; kingdom Metazoa; phylum Chordata; class Amphibia; order Gymnophiona; family Ichthyophiidae; genus Ichthyophis; species Ichthyophis bannanicus. The sequence goes on along the minus strand of CM066040.1, from coordinate 240,689,252 downwards.
AGGTCTGCTAACCACGTCAATCATTTTAAATACTGGGCCCTTGGTTACTATGTCTTTGGCTTATTCTTCATCTTGATCATCTAGAAGTGGAACCTATTTGGAATCAAGAACCTGATGCCCACGATTTGTAGGGATATCCAGGTAATTTCCCTATTCACTTGACATCTACGGGTGTGAAAAAGTGGCCAATGCCCTGCACAATAAGTCTCCCGTACCTCTACCCCGAGTCTCCTGACTGAGAATAGGAACAGGTCTAATTTCTGTTCATGCACTACACTGCTTACAAACGGTGATTTACACTGAACATTACCTGCCTATTACTATTGGGTGGAATATAGAAAGATTTTGGCTTTGTTTGTTTAAAGTTTGCAATCCTCATCTTGAATATTACAAATAAAGAAAGATTTCAAGACTGAGTGTGCATTGGCTTTGAAAGGCAGAGTGAGGCTACCATGTTTCTGACCAGCAGGGCCTTGAAATATGTGTTTTCCCTGTGGAAAAGAAGGCCATCTCGGGTCCCTGAGAGCTACCACACTGCGCACCTGATATTCAAAGTTGCTTATTCAATCAATGGCAGCACTGACCACATAAGTGATGAATTTTTAAAAAATTGCCAGCAGTAATATATCTCGTATAGAAAGCAAGGACTGATGTTTCAAATTACACTGGACAACAAATTTTGTTCAAAGGTTTTTTGCTTCCTGAAAACTTTTGGGGATTATGATAGACAGCTTCAAGCTGAATACAAATATAATTTCAGATCGACTGTATAACGCTGGAATTTGGAGAAACATGAAATTAAATTTTGACTGAGTTTAGCATGTTTAATCGCACAATGATGCTGACATATTGCACTAGTTCACCTCAGCTAAAAATGTTTTTGCTCCTGATTTTCATTTGTACTCAGCATCTGATGCTTTTCGTCTGTGTCCAACAATAGGCGGCCAGCATTGATGGGTTCCATTTGCTTTTCCATTGTCGCAATGTCCTGGTGAAACCTTTCACCATGTTCGTTGCTGACTGCACCAAGATTAGCAGGGAAGGGTCAGCCTTAGCACTTGCCAAACAAGATTACTACATCCACCTGACTAATTCCCTTGCCTCTGATCCTCGCCGTCTCTTTAACACCCTCAATTCTCTCCTCAAGGTCCCCCCACCCCCGACCCCACCCTCCCTCTCTGCCCAAACCCTAGCCAATTACTTCCATGACAAAATCCTCAAAATTACACTCCAATTCCCAACCCCCTCATCTACCTCCCGGATCTCTGAAGAAGAAACCGCACTTCTTCTTTCCTCCTCCAAACCTGTTCATCAGATCCTATCCCCACCCATCTCCTACGTTCCATCTCCCTCACCATTGCCCCCTCCATCACTCATATCCTCAACCTTTCACTCTCCACTGCAACTGTCCCCGCTGACTTTAAACATGTTGTCACACCCCTCCTCAAGAAACCCTCACTTGATCCCACATGCCCTTCTAACTATCGACCCATCTCCCTCCTTCCCTTCATATCCAAACTGCTAGAACGAGCAGTCCACCATCGCTGCCTCAACTTCCTCACCTCCCAGGCCCTCCTGGATCCATTACAATCAGGCTTCCGCCCCCTACACTCCACCGAAACGGCACTCACAAAAGTCACCAATGACCTGTTCCTGGCTAAATCTAAGGGCCTCTTTTCTATCCTCATCCTTCTTGACCTTTCTGCTGCCTTCAACACCGTTGACCACAACCTTCTCCTCACCACCCTCTCCTCACTTGGCTTCAAGGACTCTGTACTATCCTGGTTCTCCTCCTACCTCTCCCACCGCTCATTCAGTGTATGCTCTGGAGGCTTCTCCTCCTCCTGTACCCCAGGGATTTGTCCTGGACCCCCTCCTTTTCTCTCTCTATACCCAAGGCCTTGGCGCGCTTATCTCTTCCCATGGCTTTCAGTACCATCTCTATGCCGATGACTCCCAAATCTACCTCTCTACACCTAATATCTCTCTGGCAACCCAAACCAAGATCTCTGCTTGTCGTTTGGACATCGCTGCCTGGATGTCTCATCACTGATTCAAACTGAACATGGCCAAGACTGAACTCCTTGTCCTTCCACCAAATTCCTCCCCCCCCCACTTCCCCCTCTCTCAGTCCATGTGGATGGATCTATTATCCTTCCTGTTCCCTCGGCCCGCAATCCAGGGGTTATCTTTGACACCTCTCTCTCCTTCTCCGCCCATATCCAGCTTGTAGCCAAGTCCTGCTGATTTTTCCTCTACAACATCAGCAAGATCCGCCCCTTCCTCTCTGAACACACTACCAAAATGCTTATCCACTCCTTAATCTCCTCTCGCCTTGATTACTGCAACCTACTCCTCGCTGGTCTTCCTGTGAGCCACCTCCTTCCCCTTCAATCTATACAAAATCACGCTGCTCAACTAATCTTCTGCCAGCCTCACCATGCCCACATTACTCCCCTCCTCAAGTTACTTCACTGGCTCCCTGTCCAATTCCGCATCCAATTCAAGCTTCTCCTGCTGACCTATAAATGCATTCCCTCTATGGCCCCTCAATACCTCATATCCATTATCTCTCCTTATGTCCCCTCTCGAAATTTGTGCTCCGCTAACAAATCACTTCTTTCAATGCCTTTCACCTGCACCAACTCCCGACTGCGCTCCTTTCACCTTGCTGCGCCACATGCCTGGAACAGCCTACCTGTGTCTGTGCGCCAGGCACCCTCCCTGGCCCTCTTCAAATCCAGGTTGAAGACCCACCTCTTCACTGTTGCATTCAGATACTGACTTCCATCCTCATCCTACCCTAACCCCCGTCAACGTTTTGACCAAACTATAGACCAAGCTGTATCAAACTTTACCACACCGTATCTTCCGCAGAACTGACTAATGCTCTGTAAGCTCCGATGAGCATGACTCTGACGGGCAGGGACTGTCTCTTGTTTGTTAGTCACCTCTTGTAGGTTAACTGTACAGTGCTGCGTGCGTGGCGCTCTATAAGTGCTAAATAGTAGTAGTAGGGAAGAAGTCCAAGTGCGAATGCAGAAAATGAATCTTCAGTGACATGTTGCACTTCAGGTTTTTTTAATGCTTGAAGCATGTTTCCAACCAGCTGGATGTAGTTTGGTGCCCTGTAATTGCCAAGAAAATTCTCAGCAACATCCCTGAATGCCTTCCATGTGATTTTTCTCAGGCCCCTCTAGCAGATTTTCAAAAAGCTTGTCATTGATGACGTGTCTGACTTGTGGACCCACAAAAATGCCTTCCTTAATCTTGGCATCAATTATTCTTGGAAACATCGGCCTCAAATATCTAAATCCTTCACCTTCCTTGTTTGTTGCTTTCAGAAAGCTTTTCATCAGTCTGAGTTTTATATGGAGGCAAAAATATTTTACTTGTGTCACCAAGTGGTTCATGTGCCACATTTTTCTGTCCTGGAACCAAACGCTTATGGAGTGGCCAGTTCTTTTTAATGTAATGAGACTCTCTAGCATGGGAGTCCCATTCACAAATGAAATACCACTATTTGGTATACCCAAGCTGCATTCCTAGTAGCACTGCCACTACTTTTAGATTTGCCACAGATGTTCAGTTTTTATTTATTTAACAATGTTTCTATACTGCTGTATCTACTAGTCATGGCGGTTTACAGAGAACAGATTACAATAGAAACTCGAACGTTACATGGAACACAATGAACGAAATAAAACTGTATAAAATATAAAATACAACCAATGAAGAACAAGCTGAATGTAAAATATGCAGTGTATAGGTATGACATTCATAAGGCAAGGTCTATCACATGTGTGTGCAGGGACATCTTGGTTTGGTAGATGTACTACAGGTAAAGTAATACAGGGAGATGATGTATCCTTGGTGTGAGCAGTTGTTGAGAGGGTACTAGGTGTCTAAACCAAAGTGTTCCAGGAAAATAAACGTTTTAAACTTACGGCAAAAGTCCCCTATGTCCGTGAGTGAGTGAATGTCTGGGGGAAGCGAGTTCCAGATAGTTGGTACGTAAAAGCCAAAGGCTCTGTTGGAGGTGGAGGTGTTGGTGCGGGCAATTGAAGCTGGTACTGCAAGGAGAGTATGGTTTGCACTTCTCCGTGCTCTCTGGCTTAGGGGCTTGTTAAGTAGAGGCTGAAGTGTATCTGCTGAGAGGTGGTGAATGTTCCTAAAAATTGTCAGTGCCACTTTGTATATTTCATTCTGCTGTGGATGGGGAGCCAGTGTAACTGCTTTAATATGGATGTTATGTGAGAATGACGATTGGTACCCGTGATGATTCTGGCTGCCACATTCTGTGCAAGCTGTAGAGGCTGTAGTGTGGATTTCGGGACACTCTGATAGATAATGTTGACATAGTCAAAGACAGGTGTGATGAGGGTCTGGCAGACGTTTCTGAAGTCGTTGTGTCAAGCAAGGGTCAGAGATTATGCAGCGTCTTGATATGGTAATATGTTGCTCTGATAACATGCTTAATGTGGGCGTTTGAAGTTCAGGTTTTGGTCCAGTGTTATGCCCGGGTATTTTATTACTTTACTTGCAATGTTATGTTTGCCAGTTTTACTGTGGCTGGACAAGAGAAGGAAGGGTACTTAGTTATGTAAAGAGTTTCTGTTTTATTAGGGTTAATGAGCAGATTGTTGAGGCTAAGCCAGTGCATGACTGTTTCTAGGCATCGGCTGATTATAGAGTAGTCAGGGTTGCTGGTGGAGGATGGTGTGTAGATTAGGATGTCAGCATACAGGTGGTAGAGGATTTTGCAGTTCTGAATGACATTGTAGAGGGGATGGATGAAGGTACTGCTGAACTCTGTGGTAGGCCCTGGAGAAGGTTGAATGGGCTTGAGGTCTGCAATCCTATTCTGGCCTGTTGTGTACGGTCAGTGAGAGAGGACTGAAACCACTGTGAGGTCTTGGCTCTTAGGCCAATTGCGTGGAGGCGTGAAATAAGCTGAGTGTGTATGATTGAGTCGAAGACTGCAGATATGTCCAGGAATACTAGGATCAAGCCTTGTGTAGTTTTCTCTGTGCCTTTTGATTAGTGTATTGAGGAGAGAGGTGCTGTGAAAAGGTTTAAAAAAGGTGTAAGTTATAGTTATTGTACTGTATAGGGGTCATTCCGAGGCATGAATGGAACGTCCATCCCCACTATTCGTGCCCTCTCCTGATACCGTCTAACTTCCCCGTTCATTGTACAGGAAAGTTAGACAGGGGCGGGATAGGCACGGATTGGGGGCAGTAGGTGGTTGACAGCCCTGGACGTACAGAGCCGATTCCAATGTCGGCTTTGTACGTCCAGGGCCGGCAGCCTGAATGGGCATAAGTTCCCCTAGTCGGGAGGAACGGGCAGGCCCGCAGCTGGAAAGAGGCGTCAGGGCAGAGGACATCCCCGCAGCCCGATCCTGGCCTTGGGAGGCCAGATCGGGGGGTCAAGCTGCGGGGAATGCAGTTTTCAGTCCGGTGGCCGGGGATTGTGGCTTTTGAATGGAGCTGTGGTGTCATAGCACCACAGTTCCATTGAAAAGCCCTGACTGAGCTATCTGGGCAAGGCCTGTACATGCAGGCCAGACTAAATCTCACGGACCTCCCCAACCAACCCCTTTACTGTCATTCTCCAAGGTATCCAACAAAGAAATTTCAGATATCATCACATCTATTAACCTCACCACTGCCCCCAATGATCCTTGTCCTGCTAGTTGGATTAAGGAGTTGTGCCATGACCTCAGTCCATTTATATGCAGAATCTTGAATCAATCATTCACAACGGGATCCTTCCCTCAAAGCTTAAAATACACATCAATCCGCCCCCTGTTAAAGAATAGTAAACTCGATCCATCTAAAGTTGAGTCATTCCGGCCAATCTCGAGCATTCCACTGCTTGCCAAAATTATGGAGAAGGTAGTCCAACGGCAAATCCAACACCATGTTGATACTGTTGCGCCACTGGACCCATCCCAACATGGCTTCAGGGAAGCTCACGGAGTGGACACCATCCTCACAACCCTCTTCAACAACCTAATCACAGGAATTGACAATATCAACCATGGATTCGTCCTCATTTTCTTAGACATAGCAGCTGCCTTTGATTCAGTGAACCACGAAACACTTCTAGATCGCCTCAAAGATAAAGGTCTGCAAGGCTCAGCGCTAGCCTGGTGTGAATCCTATTTATGTAACAGATGGCAACAAGTCAGAGCAGGTTCCAAGACCTCTGAACAATTCTCACTGAAGCAAGGTGTACCTCAGGGTTCCTCCCTCTCTGCATTAATGTTTAATATATACATGCAGCCCTTTGCGCTTTAATCCGCTCCTTCAATGTCCAATGCCTTGCATATGCAGATGACATCTTAATGTACTTACAATTTAAAATCGATCAACCAGATTTTTCTCCAATTATAAGATGCTTTGAAGCGGTAGCAGATTGGCTCCTCTCTCAAAATCTCTGCATTAACCATAGCAAAACAGATGTACTATTCATCTCGCGAAACCAGAAGTTCACGCCACCTCCCTCACTTCTAGTCAATAACATTGAACTAAAGTCCAAATCTACAATTTGCTACCTGGGCATCACCCTCGACCAGCGGCTTGACATGTCAGCACATGTTAAAAACACAACTAAAGCAATCTATCATAAGATCCGATCACTACGCCATCTCCGCCCACTGCTTGACTTCCCTGACTACCGCTCAATTTTCCAAGCCTTAGTCATCCCACACCTCGACTTTGCCAACATTATCCTACTGGGACTCCCACAGTCGACTCTTAACCCGTTACATCTGGCCATGAACTCAGCTGCAAGGGCACTGTCAGGGCTTTCAAGATCAGACCACATAATGCCAGTTCTAAAGAGCCTACACTGGCTCCCGCTGCGGCCAGAGTCCACTTCAAGGCTCTTGTCATGACGTTCAAGGCCTGTAAGAACCTTCCACACACACCCATCAGCAATCTCCTCAACAGCACTCCAGACAATAGAACTAGGAGATCTACTTCGTTGAATAAACTCGAAGTCCCTAAACTATTGATAAAATGTAAGAAAACAGCAAGTAGAGCCTTCTCCATTTTTGCACCTATGGCATGGAATGCCCTCCCAGCAGAAATCTGGGCCATCTCAAATCTGGCACTATTCCGAAAAGCCCTCAAACATCACCTATTCTTACAATATTACCCTGACAGCATTCCCGACATTTACACTGCCCCCACCTCACCTCCCTACCTAGCCCGTCCCTCAGATCATCTTCCCGTAGATAATGGCTAACCATTATCTCTCCTTACTGATCTCCTTGACCCTCCACCCAAGCCTCTAGGCAAATGTCATATCTTTATTTATCTGTAAGAGCATTATAATTTGTATATAATATGTACATAGTTTTTTCCTCGTTTTTTTTTCTCCATGTTTATATTCCCTGTTCAATGTAAAAAAAACTTGATGTAACTTGTTACATTCTTGTATGTTCTGTTTCAAATGTAAACCGCACTGATTATAATAGCGCGGTATATAAGAAAAATAAATAAATAAATAAATCGGGGTCCCGGCCTGCACGCGATTCTGAATCCCAGGTAACTCTGTGCGTCCGGTTCTGATCGGGTGCACAGAGGGCTGGGATATCCAGGTCTGAATCGGGCCCTATGTGTTTCAAAACATTTCCATGTTTTCATGGATTTCTTTCATGTGCATTGCATAGACAATAGGTATTGAAGAGTAGGCATTGCCATTGTGTAACAAGACAGCTTTCAGGCTTAACATTGATGAATCGATTAAAAAGGCATCATTGTTGTGGGTCATGTTCACAACCCAAAACCATGAACAAACTATTGATGTCGGTGCAGAAATAGAGGTTGTCAACCTGTGCAAAGAAAGTTTTTCCATATCTTCTTGGTGGATCTGAAAGACACAAATTTTAGTACCTGGCGACTGTAAACCCCAATCTTGCAATCTTGAAGCAAGTAGTTCAGCTTTTGTTTTTGACAAACTGAAGTCACTCACCATGTCAATCAATTCTGACTGTGTTACCAGATGAGACACACCAGACATAAACAGTTCAAAATATGGATCCATGTTGTTTTCCATGTCTGGCCGTGTATTGTAAACACTAGTCCAGGGCAAGTAATCCAAAGCAATTTTATTTTGAGAACAGGAATAACCTGTAAGTCCACAAGGACTACCTGAAGCTTAACCCTGGTATTCCTTGTGGACTTATAGGTTATTCCTGTTCTCTAATAAAATTGCTTTGACTTACTCGCCCTGGACTGGGGTTTGTGACCCCTTGCGAGTTTCCTAGTGCTCCCTTCATTGGACTGGCCCATATATTGTGACATCTGTGTCTGCCTCATCGAAGCTCCATGTCTCTGGTGGCTTCGGTACTGGCATACTGTCATCATGCAGCACTAGTCTCATGGCAGAAGGCAGACTGCGGTATTCAATAGATTTCTTGCTTTTAGCAGAGAAGCTGGATACATTGATCAGATGGAAGTAACAGTCCGTCATGTGATCCTTCTGCTCTCGTCATATCATCGGGACTGCAAATGGCATTGACTTCCAAGTACCTCTGAACCAAGCTCTAGGATGGGCAGCACATGTTGCACAGCAAATGTGAGAAGGCCAGGATTTGTCTTGATCACCAACTTTACAACCGAAGTAGAGCTCATATGCTTTCTTAATAAGTGCAGTCATGCTGTGTCTTTGAGCTTTGTGTATATTCATCACAAATGTAACAGAATGTATCACAACTGTTGTGACATTGACGAGACACTTCTGCCATAATGAATCATTGTTTAGGCAAGAAGCTTATATGCAAATGCTATTAAGTACAAACTGATACTAATGTCATGCATAGCATCTGTGTATGAAAGCTGCTTTTATAGCCTGAACTGCCAGCGTCCATCCTAAGCATGCCCACGCATTCTTGAGCAGTAGCATTTCATTGCATGTTGTGAGCCTGCACTGAGCGCATGCCCAGGCATGCTTGAACTAAAGAAAACAGCTTACTCTCTAGGCAACATAAGAGTAGATTTAAAATATGCAAGGAAATCACAAAAATAGGCGATTGCAAAAAAATGGTGTGATAGGAAAATTTCAAGGTGATTTTCATGATCAGCAACCCAAAATCCACAAGATACACCCAAAAGTATTCAGGAAGCAAAATCTTCATTATCCAGTGTCATTCCTATATTCAGCATTGTACTATATATAGAGCGAGCACCACTGAATATACAGGTAGATACTGATATTTTGATCTATCTATAAGTGCCACATAACACCACTACTGCATGTAAGCTACACAAGAAGCAGCAAATATCAGCCTTCTACATATAGCTTATGGGCCCAATATTCAAAGGGATTAACATGGTTAGCCAGACCTGCTAATCATGTTAATCCCCTTGTCTACGATATTCAGCAGCACTAACACATATATGTAGCATGCAACTGAATATTGGTACTTTATCACTTTGAATATTGGGCCCTATACTGTATGTATAGCAGAGTTGCTAACCGCATTCATCGTGGTCAACGGGATATTCAGCTACACATTTAGTGCCACTGAATATCCATAGCTATCAGCTCTTGTTGTTGTTGTTAAGTGCCATCAAGTCAAAGTCGACTCATGGCGACCCTCTGGATAGCTATCCTAAATTGTGTTTGGTCTTGAGTCAGGTGGCTCATAGTTGACAGACTGGTACCCGTAGCTGCTGTTATTGTATCGATCCATCTCATTGCTGGCCTTCCTCTTTTGCGTTGACCTTCTATCTTGCCAAGCATGATGTCTTTCTCTAATGATCTCTCTCTTCGCATGATGTGTCCAAAGTATGAAAGTCGAAGTCTTGTCATCTGAGCTTCTAAAGAAAACTTAGGTTTGATCTCCTCTAGTACCGACTGGTTTGTTCTTCGGGCAGTCCATGGTATACACAGTATTCGCCGCCAGTACCATAATTCAAAGGCATCAATTTTCTTCCTGTCTATCTTTTTCACTGTCCAGCTTTCACATCCATATGATGTTATTGAAAATACCATGGCTTGAACAAGTCAAATCTTTGTATGGAGAGAGACATCTCTGCTCTTAAGAATCTTATCTAGGTCTTTCATAGCCATTCTGCCAAGAGCAATGCGTTGTCTGATTTCTTGACTGCTCATTGCTTCTTTATTGATAGTTGATCCAAGTAAGTTAAAGTTGTTCACGATTTCAATTTCTTCTCCTTCAAAGAAATTTACATTAAGGTGCAGACCCATTTTGAGACTATGTTCTTTGATTGTGAGAAGCAAATGTTTCAGATCATCTTCACTTTCAGCCAGTAATGTGGTATCATCAACATAGCAAAGGTTGTTGATGAGTCTTCCACCAATCTTCACACCTCTGTTGTCTTCATACAATCCTGCTTCTCTGATGATTTGTTCTGCATATAAATTAAACAGGTAGGGGGAAAGTATGCAGCCTTGTCTTACACCTTTTGCTTATTTTAAACCATTCTGTTTCTCCTTGTTCCGTTCGAACGGCTGCTTCTTGATCAATGTACAGATTGTGCAAGAGTACGATCAGGTGTTCTGGTATACCCATGCTTCTTAATGTGGCCCAGAGTTTCTCATGGTTTACACAGTCAAAAGCCTTGCTATAGTCGATAAAGCACAAATAGATATCCTTTTGGTATTCTTTAGTCTTTTCAAGGATCCATCTCACATCCGCAATGATGTCTCTCGTTCCTCGCCCTTTCCTGTACCATGCTTGCACTTCAGGTAGTTCTTGTTCCAGGTATGGTTGTAGTCTCTTTTGAATAATCTTCAGTAGAATCTTGCTGGCATGTGGGATCAGAGCGATTGTGTGATAATTTCCACAGTCAGTTGGATCACCTTTCTTTAGTATTGGTATAAACACCGATCTTTTCCAGAGAGTTGGGCATGATGTTGTCTTCCATATTTCTTGGAAGAGCCTTGTAAGTACGGTAAAAGCTGCATCAGATTGCTGTAATACTTCTATGGGAATGCTATCAATGCCTGGTGCTTTGTTCTTTGATAAGGCTTTCAATGCTGCTTCAACTTCTTCTTTCATCACCAATGGTTCTGGATCATAAGGTACAGGTTGAAACGGCTGTTGGTCCACTTGATCTTTATCATATAAAAACTCTGTATATTCCTTCCACCTTTTCTTGATCTTCTCAGCATCATTCAACATAGAACCTTGAGCATCTTGTAATATTCCAATTCGAGGCTGGAACTTTTTCTTTAACTCTCGTAGCTTTAGGAAAGCCAATCTTGTTCTTCCTCTAATAGTTTCTGCTTCTATTTCCTTGCATGCGTCGTTGTAGTACTTTTCCTTGTCCTGTCTTGCTGCACGTTGTTAATCTCTGTTGAGTTCTGTTATTATCTTTCTTTCTCCTCTGGCTTTAGCTTCTCTGAGTTTCTGGGCAATTTTCAGAGTTTCTTCAGTCATCCATTTTGGCCGTTTTTTCTTTTTCACATTTTGTAGAGACTTCTCGCTTTCTTCCAACACAACCTTCTTGATGTCATTCCATAACTCTTCTGGAGCTCTGTCATTTGTATCTAAAGCAGCAAATTGATTTTGCAGGCAGTCTTTAAATTCCAGTGGTATATTCTCAAGGTCATATTTTGCTGCATTCATGAGTGGTTTGCTCTTTTTCAACTTTAGCTTGAGTTTGCATACTAGTAGTTGATGATCTGTACCACAGTCAGCTCCAGGTTTTGTCTTTGTTGATGTTATAGAACTTTTCAATCGTTGACTTCCACAGATGTAGTCAATTTGATTTTAATACAATCCATTGGGTGAAGTCCATGTGTACAGTCACCGCTTGTGTTGATGGAAGAAGGTGTTTGAGATGAATAGATTGTTGGTCTTGCAGAATTGTATCAGTCTTTCTCCAGCTTCATTTCTGTTGCCAAGTCCATATTTTCCAACTACTTTGCCTTCTTCTTTGTTGCCAACCTTTGCGTTCCAGTCACCCATGACTATCAGGATATCCTGTTTGCATGTTCTGTCAATTTCAGCTTGTACTTGTTCATAGAACTCTTCAATTTCATTCTCTTCTGCAGCTGTTGTTGGGGCATATACTTGAATTATAGTTGTGTTGATAGGCATTCCTCGTAGACGAATAGAGATTAAGCGTTCGCTGACTGCATTGTATTTCATTACAGTTCTTGCAAGTTTCTTCTTTATTATAAATGCAACACCATTTCTTCTTTGTCTTTCATTTCCAGCATAGTAGACTATGTGATCATCTGATGCAAAGTGCCCGATGCCAGTCCATTTCAGTTCGCTGACACCCAACAGATCAAGTTGTACACGTTCCATTTCATTCTTGACCACCTCCAACTTCCCTTGGTTCATGCTTCGTACGTTCCATGTTCCAATGCGTAAGACATCTTTACAGCTTCTGACTCTCATTTCATGTGCAGCTACATCAGCAGTCAGACGTCCCGAGGGCTTTGATCCAACCACATCATATATGCTGGCTTTACTCTGAAAAGTCTTCAGCTCTTCCCCAGTAGCTAGTTGAGTGCCTTCCGACCTGGGGGTCTCATCTTCCAGCACTATAGCACAATTTGTTTTGTTGTAACTATCCATTGGGTTTTCATGGCAAGATACAGAAGTACATTGCTGGGCCATTCTTCCGCGCAGTTTAAGTTTGGTGGTGTTTTTTATTTATTTATTTATTTTATTTAATGGTATTTATATACCGCCTTATCATTCAATCAAAGCGGTTTCCACAGCAAACAATCAAGGGGGCAAATGTTTTCATGCAGTGTACAGAGTGGTATGTATGTGTTGGCGGGGATGTGATTAGATTTGGTTTATCTACATAGTGCGCTATTATACAGTCTTATATACAGTCTTGGGGTGGTGGTGGTGGTGGGGGGGTTGATGATCTGACTTGTATGCTGGTTCAGGGGGTATGTCCATAGTAATCGATGTCGTCACAGAAATATGATCCTCCACCATCAACACTATCCCATTCTGCTGCTGCCCAGATGGGTGGTTTGTCTTGGTCTGGCACCTCAGCTGAGACCTTTCCATCTTGGGAGACCCTGCCAGTAGTTAAACTACCAATAGTTTAGCTCTCAGCATCATTGATGCACACAAGCCCTCACAGCACGACAAGCTGCAAACCAAGTGAGGGCCGATGCTAGCCGCATGTTGGGAATGTTCTGGGGTGGAGTGGAGATGGCGCCGATCGATAACTGGTCAGCGGCAACATTGAGCCACTGCCCAGTTAGAGATATGTGGCAAAAGTCAGGCGCAGGTAACTGGCCTAATGTTCACCGCATATCACTAACCAGGCAGCGGCTCAATATCGCCTTTGCCCAGGTACCGATCAGTAAAAGTGGCCAAACTGGATATTCAATACTGGGGCCAGATATGACTGACATTGAATATCCAGGTTTACTGTTCAGCCCTGGCGGCTAGCTGTATTATCAGCTCTCGCTGCTGGTGCTGAATATCGGGCCCATAGAGGTTATTTTAGAAGCCCTATTCATATTTTAACAGGGATGTGCTGGCACATACATGGTCAATGGCATCCGCAAGGAAACCAGTTTTGGAAAGGCTGTGATTTTACATGTGGCTGTACTGAGTGCGTAGTTCTAATACTCATTTTTCAGGGGGGGGGGGGTTCTGGGGCGTGGCCTAGGCAGTGCCAGCATTTACATGTGTATGACATATTTCACAAAGGGTGGGCGACGTGAAGGATGGGATTTCTAAACATACCAATTTACTTCTGTTATAAAATGCAAATGAAAGCTGGCCTCACTTGTCTTTTGGGACTGCTTGTGTTCTTTACGACAGAAGGAACTTTGCTTGGAATTCCTTGGCTTGTCATCTGTGTCCAAGTAGGACTGGTTTTGGCTATCTTTTGTTCTCCTGCACACTCTCCTACTCCCCTCTCATAGCTATTTTGCAGCCCCTTTCAATGACCCCTATATATTCGATCTCTCTAAACCCCTTTCCCCTCCTCCCCTCAACCATGCTCATCGTTCTAGCAACTCCACTGACTGACCTTTTCAATGCCTCGTTGGAGTCGGGAGTGGTGCCAAAGGACTGGAGAGAGGCTCATGTGGTGCCTTTACACAAGAGCGGAAGTAAGATGTGGTTGAAAACTACAGGCCGGTTAGTTTAACTTTGGTGGTGAGTAAATTATTGGAAACGCTGCTGAAAGAGAAAATAGTGAGGTTTCTGGAGTCCAGCGGATTACAGGATCCGAGGCAGCATGGATTCACCAGAGGCAGGTCTTGTCAGACAAATCTGATTGATTTCTTTGACTGGGTGACCAGGGAGTTGGACCGAGGGAGAGCTCTAGATGTGGTGTATTTAGATTTCAGTAAAGCCTTTGACACTGTTCCTCACAGGCGACTTATAAACAAACTGAGCACCCTAGGGATGGACCCTAAAGTTACTGCTTGGGTTAGAAATTGGTTGGATGGGAGGCGACAAAGAGTACAAGTAAATGGAGCTCACTCTGAGGAGAAGGATGTTACCAGTGGTGTGCCCCAGGAATCTGTCCTTGGTCCGATTCTTAACATCTTTGTTAGTGATATAGCGGAAGGGCTGTCGGGTAAGGTTTGCCTCTTTGCAGATGATACCAAAATCTGCAATAGAGTAGACACCCAGGAAGGTGTAGATAACATGAGGAGGGATCTAGCTAAGCTTGAAGAATGGTCTAAAATTTGGCAGCTGGGATTTAATGTTAAAAAATGTAAGGTCATGCATTTGGGCTGCAGCAATCCAAGGGAGCAATACAGTATAGGGGGTGAAGTACTTTTGTCCACTAAAGAAGAGCGGGACCTAGGCGTGGTTGTGTCTGATGATCTTAAAGTAGCTAAACAGGTAGAAAAGGCGACGGCAAAAGCTAGAAGGATGCTTGGGTGCATACGGAGAGGAATGGCTAGCAGAAAAAAGGAGGTGATAATGCCTCTGTATAAGTCTTTGGTGCGACCTCATTTGGAGTATGGTGTGCAATTCTGGAGACCGCACCTTCAAAAGGATGTGAACAGGATGGAGTCGATGCAGAGGGTGGCTACTAAAATGATTAGTGGGCTTCATTATAAAGCATATGAGGACAGACTTAAGGATCTTAATATGTACACCTTTAGAGGAAAGGCGGGATAGAGGTGATATGATTGAGATGTGGCATAAATGTTCAGGGAGAGAGCCTCTTTCAATTCAAAGCAAGTTCTGCTACGAGGGGACATGGGATGAGGGTGAAGGGAGATAGATTCAGGAGTGATATGCGGAAATATTTCTTTACGGAAAGAGTGGTGGATCTGTGGAATAGTCTCCCAGTGGATGTGGTAGAGATGAGGAAAGTAACTGAATTCAAAAAAGCATGGGACCAACACAGAGGATCTCTAAAGGTAGAAAGTGGACTGTTGTAGTTGTTGATATGGAAGGACAGACTAGAGAGGCCATGTGGTATTTTCTGTCATCATGTTTCTATGTTTCTATCCCATACTCCGTGTCCCTCTCCCAGTCATCCTATCTATCGGGGTGTGTCTGAGGTTTCTTTCTGCATCTGTATCCCTGTGTGGCTCCCTGCTGCCTCGGTGTGTGAGAGTAAGTGCATGTTCTATGCTCTAGGTAGTCACTAGGAGCGAGTCCAGGGAATCGGGAGCCATCAGTGACCTGAACAGATGATTTGCGCAGGTCATGCTGCATGAGGCCCATAGGGAGCACAGGAGGGCCACCAGGAGGCATCCTTATCAGAGGGTATTTAGTTCTAGCACCCGATTCCAAGACTTCACTCCTGAGTAGTGCCTCATCGAGTTCCGCTTTGACAGGGCAGCCATCCACAATCTCTGCTTAGAGCCCGAGCCACTCCCCCACTGCATTACACAGACAGGCAAGCCCAGAGCCCTCATCTTCTTTGCCACTAGCAGTTTCCAGTCAGCGTTGGCTGTCACAGCAGGCCTTTGCCATTCTGCCATCTCACAGTGCATCTCAGAGTTTGAGGGCCTTTGTCATCCACACCTCTGATTATGCAGCCTTCACTCAGACCATACAGCAAAGGCAACTAATTATGATCCAGTTCTTTGATGCGGCCAGATTCTCATCTGTATTGGGGGACAATGATTACATTATTTATTTATTTATTTAACAGTATTTCTAAACCGCCTTATCTTATTAATCAAGGTGGTATCACAGCAAACAATTGGGTAAAGTGAGAGTGTTAAACATGCAGTGAGGGAGAAATTTAGTTGAGTGTGTGTTGTATTGTGTGCTAGATTGGTTTGAGCTATGTACAAGATGGGCTATATACAGTGATGCAAAAAACATTTTCTATACATACAGTGTTTAGGAGATATCATGTACTGTATGTGGCCATCAGGCTTCCACAAGGAAGGGAGGCTACCTACAGCAACAGAAAAGCATTCCACTCAAATGGTTTACAATGCACAGGGAGAGACAGCTGATGTATTTCCAAGGCTCCCATGTTCTTGCCATGATTCATACATCCTGGTCCTTAGTGACATCTGAGAGATTTGAGAGCAGACAAATTACTGGTGGATAGCTGCAAGGTATGTCCTGCACCAGGCCATTTGGCCACTTTGACATACACAGGTTAGGAGGTTCCAATAGTACCTGGCTGCAACAACCAGCAAATAGAGCACATAGCTGTAGTGCCTACTTACCAGAGCTAAAGGCTTGGCTCTTTAATCTGTTCTCTCCCTATAGGAGATAGAGGCTACCCTCTAAGAAAGTGTCTTTTAACCCTTATTGTTACATCTCAGAAAGATGCAGAGGAGAGGTACAACAGGGCCTACATACACACCTGGTTCATCATAGAGAGGACCTTTGGCCTGCTGAAGAGCAACATCTGGTGCCTGGAGCTATCTGGGGGAGGAACCTGTTATATGTTATGCAATCTGGCAATAAGGCAGTGACACCTTATGCCCGAAGGAGTAAAGAGGGCAGACTCGGACATACAGAATGATTTAGAAGCCCCGAGGCAGGAGGGTGCATTCTATCCCCACCAGCCTAACATAACTCCAAGAAATGAACTGATACACAGGCATTAGTGTTTTAATAGATAAAAACAAATACGGTACATGTACTGTTTTTGCTTTGTGGAATTTTTTTTTCACAACGCCTCAGGGCTCTCCTTGATCCACAGGACTTCAGGACAGTCATGCAAGCTATGACGCTCCCCCACCTGGACTACTGCAACATAATCTATCACGGACTACCTGCCACCCACACCAGCCCACTACAAACTGCCTTAAATACCACAGCAAGGATTATCCAGAAAGCAAAAAAACAAGAACACATCACCCCAGTCCTGAGAGAACTGCACATACTCCCTCTCAAAGCAAGAATCAAATACAAATCAGCCCTACTTATCCACAAAGCCCTCTATCAAACGCAGACCTCCCAGCTCCGAACTTTACTGCCCCAACCCACCCACAACAGAACAACCAGACAAACCACCAGCAACACCCTCACCATCCCCCATGAACAAACTAAATACAATCAATGGACCTGCAACAGAGCCTTCGAACTATACGTGCCATCCCTCTGGAACTCCCTACCAAGTCAAATCAGAAACAATGGAGATCCTTCAACATTCAGAAAACAACTAAAAACCATCCTGTTCCAGGAATACCTCGGACCAGAAACAAACAACCACCACTGACACCCTCTCCAGACCCTTTAACATACCCACAGATCTACCTACTAAGAGACTGATTTCCATTGTTTAAGTCCTTAATGCCTGTCTAGATCATTAATGTTGGCCTCCCCGGTGACAGCCCCCACCCTAAAAATTGATTACTGCCCCCCCCCCTTTTTGTTAAACCGCTTTGACCCGGTGAAAAGCGGGATATAAATACAGTTAAATAAATAAATGTGTAAGATTCCCAGCCACCAAAACCATCACCTCCATAACTATCTTCCCTTGACATCCCTATTACACATTTCCCACGCCCACCTCAGCCTATCTTCTCCTCACAACCCCCACTACCAACCCATTCCCATCACCAGGCCATTGCCCTTTCCCAGGGCTGGCTCAAGAGTTTTTGTCACGCTAGACAGAAGCCCCAGCCATCCTGACCCCCCCCCCCCCCAACACCCATGCTGAGCCATACTACTACCGATTCCGGAGCCTAGCCATCCCCCCTGCCACTGGAATCAGCAGTAACGGGGGGTGACTCAGCATGGCGGGAGAAGTGCGGCTTGTCTCAACATACGAAGGGGAGCAGCAAGCCACCCACAGAAATCTGCTGCCCTAGGCAGCTGCTTAGCCCATGGGCCAGCCCTTCCCTTCCCTTCCCATTCCCCCAACCCACTCCTCAATCACCAGGCCATAGATCTTCAACCCCATTCCATCCCTCAAGAAGAACAAAGTAGGAAAGTATTTTTATTTCTTTTCTCTTTCTCTCCCCTATCCCCTAACTCCCTGCCCTTTCCCATCTTCCCCCTGTTTCTGGCTCTGTCAGTGGATGTACAATGTACTAGATGATGTGCCACACTCGTATTCTCTGAAGGCTGGATGATGTGTCGGAAAGCTGTGTGCATTGGTTAGCCCCATGGAGTGAAGGAAATTTGAGGCAGAGTATAGGTGTTTCTACTTAGGCATGGCTCTCATTGGCTGGGAGGTTGGGGATGCAGATGGTGCTCAGGCAGATGGCTGCATAGCTGGAAGGGTAGTGTGGTTTTGTTGTCTGCAGTGGCACAAGGGACATAGATCTTCGAAGAGTTCTTCAGACATCTCTAGTTGTCTCTCAACCACTGCCAGACACTCTTCTTCCATCCTCAGTTGGTGCTCACTTGCAGCTCTATTTTCCACTCATGTTTAGACAAGAGCTGCTGATTCTTCTGCAGCATCCACTCTGCACCTCAACTGCTGGCCTTTCCAACTGGCATGAGGTCCTTCACCTTTGACTGCTCCAGGAGCTCCTTCTGCAGGTTCTTGGTCATCAAGGGAGATAGACCTACAACTTCCTGTACTGCTACCTCTCCATCTCCTCATCTTGGATCTTGTCTTGGCTGGTTACCTAGTCCTCCAGCTCGGTGTGTACCTCACTCTCTGCCCTGGCTGGCCGAGTCTGTGAGGGGTGTCCTTCTCCAAGATTGCCTCCTGGCTTCAGTGCTGCCATCTCCATCTGGATCTGGATCATGGCCCATGGCTTCACCATTAGGTAGGAGATCAAATGCATTTCGCTATGTATAAGGAATACATTTGATCTCATAGTCATAGTGCAATGTGAATGCAACTATGCACTAAAATCACCATATTACTCATGCCATCTACAGTAAAGATATTTGATTTAAATGAATACTCATCACATTTCAATAAATACTCATCTGTTTTCTGTGTCCAATGTTCAATAGTACTTTTCCCTGCCGTCATACTACAACATCTATTGTGATGTACAGGATGGCACACACAGGTTTTTCCAACCTTCAGGCACTAGAGGGAGCCCTAACACAGGGCTGGGAACCTCCACATTGAGGTAATTCAAGGCAAGCCTCACCGATGATAAGAGGTTGATTAAGAGCTGGGACATGGGCAGCCACCTGGAGGGAATTGGAATACTCCTGATTAGCCAGGAGGGTGTGGCCCTGGTTGTCCTTGACAAAATGGCTGAGAACAGTCAGGTAGGGCTGTCTGCCCCTGCACTAAGCAGGGGAAGTAGAACCAGCTAGGGTAAGCTGATTAATGCATGGGATAGATATCCATGGTTGGCATCTCATGAGTGCATAACCTGGGAAACTGGAGGTCCCAGGAGACTAAAAGCAGGTCAGTCTATTGCTGTAGCACTGAAAGTGTTTGGCAGGGAATGTAGTTCAGGAGGTATGCCCTGATTACAACTAGATATAGTAATGGAAGCACAGAGCAGAGTTATTGCAAAGCATAAAATAAAGGTTTCACTTACCTATGTTGGTCAGGCATTAGCTAAGCTGAATAGGACAAAAAGGTTTGTTTTCTTTTCTCTTATTAATCACAGAGGATAGGGTGAACCCAGTACGGCTGGCTGTAAACACTGGTGTGGAGCATCCTGCTGACAATAAGTAGCTGGAGGAGAAGCAGCCATGTGAGGCTGGGTGATTTCTGAGTGGAGAACTCTTAAAATACTGAAGGTTTATTTCCTGCTAGATTAGCAAGGGAGAAAATACCAGCAGTGTGGTGAGGAGAGTAATGTAGAACTTAGCGTTCTATATTGAATGACTGAGGGAAAGCCAAAACCTGCTACAATTGAATATTGTGACTCGAGCCCTGGTTAGGTGGGTTCTGAGTTAATGGCAAAGGAGCAGACAAACTGAGGGTTACAAAGGTACTATGAACAAATTAACAGCCAGTATTTTGCACTAGTAAGCATAGCTGGAGATTTGGGAGTGGAGGAGTAGCCTAATGGTTAGAGCACTGGCTTGGGAACCCAGAGACCAGAGCTCAATTCCCACTAGCACTCCTTGTGGCCTTGGGCAAGTCACTTAACCCTCCATTGCCTCAGAAAAATCCAAGTTATCAATATCCCTGTTTAATGTACATTACCAAGTTTAAATTACAATGGAAACCACTTTGATTGAAAATGATAAAGCAGTATATAAAACCTGTTAAATGAATAAAATAAAATTGAAGAGACTTTGGGGCTTGTTTACAAAGCTGGGTAGCGGTTTGCGATCGTAATCGAAGCCACGGCCCCATTGATTTCAATGGGGCCGCGGCTGCAATCGCGATCGCGAACCACTACCGCGGCTTTGTAAACAAGCCCCTTTGTGATTTGTAACAGGTGGTTGCTGGCTACATTTTCCCTATACTGTTGTTTGAACCTTCTAAGTTTGCTCGATTATGTTTGATTACAAGCATCATCTTTATAGAAACATAGAAATATATGATGACAGAAAAAGACCACATGGCCTATCTAGTCTGTCCTTCCATATCAACAACTACAACAGTCCCCTTTTTACCTTTATTTATTTTATTTATTTATTACAGTCTCTTATATACCGCACTATTCGGCATCAGTGCAGTTTACAAACAACAACATACACATCTCAATAACTGATTTGTGTTTACATTGAACAAGGTGCAAAAACTTGGATAACAAGGGGTAAACTGTGTACATCTATGTGTCAGACCGGTGTCATCTCGCTGGATGATAAAACTGTTTAAAGTGGTCTTTTAGCTTTTCTTTATTTGCTTATCCTTCCTAAATAGTATGTCGGACATACCAGTACTTTGGGACAGGTGCCCCATACACTCTTCTATCACCGTTCCTTCGTGCCTTTTTCGGGTACTACAGAATTTGGTAACCTGTCCTTGTATTTCTGTTCCACTCCCTACTTCTGTTGCCTCCTCTGTCTCTTTACGCTCTTCCCTGCTAAACTGCAGGTTTCTGTGAGCAAAGACTCTTCTCTTGTCATCCATGATCTCCTTCCCCAACACTCCTTCATGTCCTCTTCTAACAGATGAGGGAGGGGGAGGGACTGCTCCTTCACCAGTGCCTCCCTCCTGGTTATGTGGCTTTCTCTACTCCTAGGTTGGGTCACGCTGGTGGAAGTGTGGTTGCTCTTTCGCTCCACCTTCCTGGTCTCTGAAGTTTCAAGTGCAGCCCTATCATATCCTGAGTCGCTTCTGATTTGTCTTGATGGCTCTACTTCGTTTTTATTTCCTGCTAGTCTATGCTCCCCCATTCCTCCATCCCCATCTTTAGGACTCTCCTTCACACCCTCTTTGAGGCTTCTCTACTCCCACCTCCTGGTTCTGGGTGACTTTAATGCCCATTTGTTCACCGCTTAAGTCTCGGGACAAAACTTTACTGCAATGTTTTTCTGACCTCTTACTCATACAGCATGTATCCTTCCCGACTCATACTGTTGGTCATACTCTTGACCTTGTTCTCTCTTCTCCATCCCCATCCTCAACTCTCTCTCCTCTTTTTACTCTCTCCCTGTTCCAACCATTGTTTTTTCTTTCTTTCTCAGTACTCTCCTGACTGCACCTTCCTCCCTCAATCGCCCTTTAGGACCTTCTCCTTCATCCTACACTTGCAGTAGTTCTTCTTATACCTTTGAATGTCTCGTCCCCCCCCCCCCGACATCTTTCCACTCTTCTTGCTCCCTAATCTGACACTTGTCACTATCATCCGGTCTTGACAACATTGTGCCCCCCCCCCCCCTTTGTCCCTGTACCCACCCTCTGAGGCACAAAAACTCTTAGGGGCATGTTTACTAAAAACCGCCAATGTGCACAGCCGCAAAATAGCGCACTAAAAGCGTATTTAAGAGCGCTTAAGCGCCCCGCAAATGTGCGAGGAACCCCCACACCCTTGCGCGTCACACTAACGGGTGCCGCACAAGTACGGGCCCGCA